>CM060681.1:99917000-101197000 GCA_030686995.1 Artemisia argyi
ACTATCATTTCCCGTGCATGAAACTACAAGCATTTAATTCTTACAAGATAACATTATTCAATTTAATTTAAGCATGCAACATTTAGTTTATCACATAAGGAGAACAAGATGAATTGGATACAAGTTCTTGAACACGAGTGTGAGTTGTGAAGAAACGTTATATCTAAGACAAAATTTTCAAGATGAATCAAGATAATTTTGTGTCAAGTTATCTTGTTCAAGCACATAGTATAGACATGTAGAATCTTGGATACTTATCAATCATAGTTTGAATAATGAATTGATGCATATCTTTCCTCTTGGAAGACATTTTTTAGATCTTCCATCTATGCCTCCACATAAACCTTAATCACATAAGCTCTAATAGCACCTAAAGATTGTTCTCCTAAGATGCATGTTTTAGCATCAAAACCTAACCCAAAGCAATTTGGACTTTTGAAAAAATGTCATGCCAAAAACTTAGACTTGTTTGTTTTGTGATCTAAGAATCCTTTTATTCAAGTCACCAATGACTTGTTGTATAGGATGACCCCCTCGCTTCTCCCAATTCCTTAGGATTGCCTTCATCCGAATTATTAACTTGTAATGTTGGCGACCTTTCTTGATCTTGAACTAAAGGTTCGTTGATCACATCATCTTCTACCGAAGGAGATGATTTAGGCTCGGGCATGCTCTCATCAAAGCTTACATTGAGAGATTCCTCAATCCTCATTGTTTCCTTGTTAAGCACTATGTATGCTTTACTAGTTTGAGAGTATCCTAGGAACACACCTTCATACGACTTTTGGGTCGAATTTGGTGAGATATTCTTTGGTGTTAAGTATAAATACTTTGCAACCAAATACTCTAAAATACTCTAGGGATGGTTTTCTATTCCTAAGTATTTCATAAGGTGTTTTATTAATTACCTTTCTTATATAGACTCTATTAAAAATGTAACAAGCAGTATCTAGGGCAAGACACCAAAACTTTTGTGGAATGTATTGCTCATCAAGCATTGCACGACTCATCTTTCTTAACTTACGATGTGTTCTTTCAACAATCTCATGCGATTGAGAAGTGAACGGGCCCGATAAGTTGTAAGATATTCCATGTTGTTCACAAAAGGTTCCAAATTGCATTTTATCAAATTCGCTACTATGATTTGTTTTAATTGAAACAATTGAACAATCAAGTAGGTTTTCAAGTTTCTTTCTCAAAATGTTGAATTTATTTAAAACTCCATCCTTAAGAATAATATCCAAGTGTAATTTGAATAATCATCTATGATCATTAAAGTGTAGAAGTTACCTCCATAACTTTGGATCGGAGATGGACCATACAAATCCAAATGAATTAATTCTAAAACTTTATAGTCGTCACTTCCTTTATATTCCTATTATTGGGTTGTCCTTGACTCCCTAGACATGTATCACAATAATGCCTTTCAAAGCTCAACTTTGGTAAATTCCGTACTAGTTCGTTAGCTAGGTTTTGGACTAACCTCATACTGGCGTGACCTAACCTCCTATGCCAAAGCGTTGAGTTGTCCACCATGGACGTAAGACATATGTGTTGCTTAAAGTTATCACCTAACTTGCATGTATATAAATTATTTCTCCTATGACCTTTTGCTAACACAACACCATTTTTACTAATGGTGCAATCTACCTTAGTAAATTTGACCTCACAATCATCATCACATAATTGACTCACACTAATCAAAATGAAACTTAGATCCCTAACATGCTCAACAATGGAGATTTCTATGGAGTCATGAAGGACATTACCTTTGCCGACAATTATGCCGTTAAGTTTGCTTCCAAAAATGACTTGATTGCCATTATACGCCGTGTATGATGTGAACAATCTTCTATTCCCGGTCATGTGTTTAGTGAAACCACTATCCACTACCCACTCATCCAGTTGTAGATCACTTTTGAGGCAAACCTAAAACAAAAGTACAACTCATGCCTTTGGTACCCATTGTTTCTTGGGTCCATTTTGGTTAGCATTTAAAGTGCCCAAGTTAAACATTCTTGGGTCTTGAAGTAAGACACATAATTTCTCAATACCATATTTAGAAAAGGCGGACCAAGGATTGTTTCGATAGTCATTTTGAGTTTGATCACTTGGTCTATAGTTATGATATGTTTGAGGTCTAAAGAATTTTTGGTTTGAGTAGGAGTTGTCTCTCCATTGATAATTGTTGTATTGGTATTGAGAAGACCTTTGACCATAGTTATAGAAATTTCTTCTTTGGTTATTATGAAAAGATGGTCTTTTGTTGTATGAGGTAGAAGATCTCACATTAGGTGTAGGCAAAAGTGGTCTATTATTTACTCGAGGTTGTGAGTATCAAAGTCCATTGCGAGAGCTTGAGTTAGAAAATTGTTTTGGATTCTCTCTTTTTGCAATGGAAGCTTGATTACCTCGAGTACTTACAAGAGGAGCTTGTGGAGTAATTGGTTTAATGACATTGTTTAATGGAGATCCAATTTTCCTCAGGGGCCTGGCGCGTTGATGCGTCAGCCAGCGCGTCAGCCTCGAGGATTTTTGGAGCCTCGTTTTCTTTAGCCTTTACAAATGTTATTAGTTTTGTTAGGCTTATAGGAGTGGTTGTACCTTGTTTAAAAAGTCCAAGACCTCCCTTATCTTGAGACACCTTTTGTCGACTTATTAGTTCTTCTAAATCATTTGTGCTCTTTTTATATTTTGAAAAGCTTAGTGATTCTTTTTGAAGTTCCAACACTTTTTCATTCAAAGAGTTAACCTCAAGAGTGAGTATTTCACAATTTTTACAAGGTTTAATCATCCCTTTGCAATGTTCTAGTGTTTACACTTTACTTTCAAGTTCACAAACCCTTTCTTTAGATTTAACATTTTCTAGTTCAAGAAGACGTTTTTCATTGAGAGCGTTATCAAGGGTTTTTCTAAAATTATCATTAAACTTAACTAGTTCCTCATTCTCCTTTTGCAAATTGATAGTATCTAAATTATTAGAAGAGGAAGATGTTAGAGTTACCACAAATTTTTCTTGAGCCATAAGACACGTAGCATCATTTGTTGGTTGGTCTTTATCTTCACTATCACTCCACGCTCCTCCAATGAATGCCTTGTTCACCCTAGGCTTAGGGCATTCATTGATGAAATGACCCTTTTCCCCGCAATTGTAGCATCCTTGGGTGCGTCTCGAACTTTCACCAATCTTGTTGTTATCACCACTTTGGTTTCCCCCAAAGTTGTTCCTTCCACCATTATCTCGGTTTCCAAACCGATTTCTTCTTCCAAAGTTACCACCTTTCCTAAAGAACCTCCAAAAGTTCTTAGACATAAGATTATATTCTTCGTCATCCATATCATCTTCTTCATTGCTATCCTCTTGACCATCACTATCATTACTAGTTTGAGTACTAGTAACTTTAGCTTTAAGAGCCAAAGACTTAACCTTCTCCTTCTTGTCTTTGGTACTCGCCTTGTCGTTCTCAAGAATCATCTCATAGACTTTGAGATTTCCAATGAGTTCGGCAAGAGGTAGTTCCGCCAAATTCTTGGCTTCTTCTATGGCCGTCACCGTTTCCCTCCACTTCACCGGAAGTGCTCGAAGAAACTTTCTTACATGGTTCTTGTTATAGAAGCTAGGATCAAGAGCCGTGAGACTAGTGATTATAGCATTGAACCTTGTGTACCCATTATCAATGGTTTCTTCATCCGAGATCGAGAATTTCTCATATTGTTGTATGAGTATATCGATCTTGCAATCTTTCACTTGAGAGTTGCCTTGATGAGTGATGATGAGAGAGTGCCAAATTTCCTTGGCGGTCTTACAAACATGAACCCTCTCGAACTCCCTTAGAGGTAGAGCATTATAGATCAACATCTGGGCTTCATCATTCTTACCAAGCTTTCTTCTTTCATCATCATTAAGATCCATATGTGGCTTTTTCACAACAACTTTGTTTCCGAGTCTTCCACCATAAACTCAAAGTTGCCATTTTGGATGATTTCCCACAAATCAAGATCTTTGGACCTAACATAGGTCTCGAATCGGGTTTTCCAAAAGCAAAACCCATCGGTTTCTAGCAAAGGCTTTAATGCTCAAAAATCTTAGTTAAGATTTTAGATTTTTTAGAAAAGATGTTTTTGACTTAAAACAACTTCTCGGGAAGGCTTTAATGCTCAAAAACTTGAGTATACCGCTCTGATACCAATTGTAGAACCATAGAGGGGGGGGGGGGGGTGAATACGATTTCTTAGGCTTTTTAGATGTTTAAAAACTTTAAGCCAAAAGAAAACTAAGTGGTTGTATAATCAATCCAACAACCACTATCACAACCTAAGGATATAAAGCAAGTAAAGAACACAACGATATATACTGGTTCGGGATGGGGGGTTTATACCATCCGTACATCAAGTTGCGAATCCGCGACTCCGATACTATTCACTAGTATAATCCTTTCGGTGGACTACAAACCGTTACAATTCACTCCACCGATATTCACCAATATCGATGCTCACAAAGAAGGAGTTACTCACCAACGGTATTCCACCCTCGGAAACCACCCAAAAGAATCTCATGATTCGACTTTACCTAAGGATCACAAAGATCACTACCAAGACTTCCACCCGGAAGTATCAAACCCCAGCTAGATCCCCAATGATCTAGGCTTGGTCACCAAGACACAAGACTTCCCTTATAAACAATTGAATGAATGAATGAATGTTTGTTCAATCAAGTCCTAACCTATCTTAGAGACTTGATTGTAGTAGAAAGGGTAAAGATAAGAAGAGCCTCGACACAATCAAAAGAGTGGATTAGGTTCTTGTGATTCTTCCTTGCAAAGATATGTGTTCTTTCAAAGATGTTGGTGTGAAGATCAAGAACACAAGATTAAAGATAGAGAGATTGAGAGATTTGAGAGTGTTTAGATAGAAAGAATCTAGAGAGAAAGAATAATGGCAAGGGGTGAGGAATACAATAGGTAAGGGTGGTATTTATAGGCCAAGAACCCAAACTTGGGAAATTTTACCGAGCCCGGCGCGTCACCCACGCGTCAGCGCGCGGGCAGCGCGCCAGGCGTCTGTAACTTTTTCCCAAGTGTTAGGTGTTTTGATCTTACAAATACCTGTCTTTGCTAAACCCCCAATTTTACTTCACACTAAACCTTAACATTAATCATTCTAAGGTTTACCAACTCAAATAGCCAATTTGGAAATCATTTGTGAAGTGCTTAAAGAGAAACCAAATTACCAAGGGTTTAAAGTGTAGATTGGGTAATTTGGAAGGGGTAGAAGTGTATCTCCTCATATGGCATAGAAAAGAGAGAAAGAATATGCCAAGGAATATTCCAATGCTTGGGGGGGAAGAATGAGATAGAGGGTTGAGATGAAATGGTTTGAATTGGATGGCTAGGATCAAAGGGAGCCTCCCTTGGTTTTCAAACAATTTTGCATGTGGAGAAATGTGGATGAATGAGATGATCTCATTAGAGATGGATGGCTAAGATCAAGTATGCCTAGGTTATGGTTGAAGAGGATATTCCAAGGAATATGCTTTGCTTGGGGGAAAGGAGAAATGGAGGGTTGAGATGGTTTCATTTGAAATGGATGGTTGAGATCAAATGGAGCCTCTTTTGCTTGGGGGGAAAGGTTGGATCATTGGTTAGGATTGTTTTGGTTTGAATTCAATGGCTAAGATCAATCACATGTGGTGGTATAGGGAAGAGTGATTGATCTAAACACCTTGAACTTGTGTTAGATTGATACTTTGAGTTATATTACTAAGTATGCGGAATCTACTTAGTAACACTTAGAAGTTTGATTGTGAGTAAGACAGTTGTTTATGAATAAGAACAATGTATGTAAACAAACTATTAGCTTCAATATTATTAATGATAATAATACGAGTGATCTTGATATCACTAGGGTTACACCTTGAAGCTCTAGAAACGTATATAAAACCTTTAACCTAGGATATCCTTTTAAAGCATAAGGAGTCCTCTTCTACAAGATAAGTATAATGCTAATAGAATAAGATATACACAAGATCTATTCTATATTTATCTAAACACGTTTCCTAACAGTTATCTAATAAGCAGTGGTAATATATGTTCTCGCAGTGGTAATGAGTTTCCACTGCAAGTACAATCTTCTGCAGTTGTAACATCTTCACTTAGCCGTGGTAACTGTTAGTATAATTCCCAACAATCCTCCCCTAACTTATGATTAATACATAAATCAATAAGTTTCTTAAAGTATTCAGTAAACATGAGGATATGGGAATTCTTCCAAACACTTATCTTCTTCTTTTTAACTCTTTATCAGCTCTCACACTTTGATCATAAATCCTTTGTAGCAAATCTTCTATGACTTCAGTTCTTTCCCAACACCTAAGCTTCACTGTTCTCATCACATCCAATACTCCAGCTCTCAATGGATATTCTTTCTCAGCCAGCATAAAGACATCAACTCCATCTTGAGTAGAAACATGATGCACAGAACTTGAATCATAGAATTTCCACAAGGTTCTTTGATCATGAGCTTCAAATCTCCAATATCTATCACTTGGGTCAGGTTCATATAATCTTCTGAAGTGAACCCATAACTCCTTAGCCTTGACATCAACAAGTTCATCCTTCTTAAACTGATCTTGAACAATCCTCCACAAAGTATCCAAATCTTCTCTATCACAAGATCTAACAATATCTTCAAAATCTCTGCAAATGCTTGTGACACTTCCAGTTCTGATGATCTTCCAAGCTACACCAAAACTATCAGAAAAGATCTCCCAACCAACAACTAGATATTTTACTTGTAGAGGTTCAATATTAAGTACATCAGTCTCTATGAACAACATGTTTGTAACTTGCTCTTCTGTCAACTTGCTAGGACACTCTTCTGCTTGAGATGATTCGTGAGTCTTCAACTTCTTTGCATCTTTTGATCCAAGACTCACTCCAGACCTTTTTGTCTTCATAACTATAGGTTCTTGATCCATTGGAATGAATTTACTATCTTGTCTTTTAATTCTGTAGTAAATACCTTCAATTTGATCATGTGACATTCCTTTGAATTGAGCCATCTTCATATTACCAACATGGCAACAAAAAGTCTTCATCTCAGCAATGATTTGTGCCTTTTTAAGCTTCCTTGGCTTCTTTTGACCTTTTCTAACATCCCCAATGATTTCATCAAGAGCCTGCTGATTCTTCATTTGAATGAAATCTTTAAGTTGAGCAGACTTTTGAACTTCATTCAAGGTTGTATTTGCAATAAGTTCAATGGCCTTCTTCCTGATTATTTGATCATTATTAATCAAGTAGTCAATATCTTCTTCTGTAGGCACATAAGTGAATAAAGGAGGTTTCTCATGAATGACAGTTGGTGAAACACTTGAAATTGGTTCTGCCATTACAGCTTCAAGTTTATCCAACCTCTTTGCTTCCATAAAACTAGCAACTTCATCTTCCTCTAGCTTTCTTTTTCTTTCATTCTCTGCTGGTTGCTGTTGCTCTGCCAATCTTGCATCAAAATTAATTTGAGCTTTTCTTTCATAGAAATCTTTCTTGTATGTTCTTGATCTAAAGCAGTCACAATAGCTTTTCCTTTGACTGATCTTATTCTGGCAGCTTCTTCCTCTGAAGTGGTAATTTCTTGAGTAGCAGTTTCAAAATTTGTACTCCTCCCCTTAAGCTCTGCATCTGTTTTCCTCCCCTTTTTGGAAGAATCTCCCAAACCTTTAGTAGAACTTGTAGAAAACTCATCCTGAGGTGAAGATAATGAAGATAACACAACTTTAGCAGGTCTTTTCTTCTTGAGATTCTCATCTTTATTATGCAATCTTTGAATCTCAGCCTTTAATTGATTCAGCTCTGTGGCATGTTGTTCTTTGGTCTATGCCAGATCTTTCTCCAGAGCTTCAACCTGCTTGACTAACTTAGTACAAATGTCCATCAATTCAGGTAGTTGCATACTGCCTTATCACTTCCAACTGTGTAACCTGTTGGGAGAGGTGAATCATGAGGCATGGATTCAGGCTCTTCCCTAGTTGGACTAGGATTAAGCCTTGAACCACCACTGCTTGTTCCTAATCCAAAGGGTTCAGCAACATGCAATGTTGAGATGAGAGAAGTTGGCTGCTTAGACCTTCTCTCATAAGTGTGAGTTATAGCAGGGGTATGGTGAATTGGTGGAACAACAATATTGGGTGTGTGATGGGATACAACTGGGATGGTTGCATCTTCACCCTGTGCTTGAGAAATTTTAGCAAGCATTTGAGGAAAAAGTGGATGAACCTCCCCATTCCAAAGATCTGAAGCCTTACACATGTTTTGAAAAAATTTTGGCTTAAGACTGGAAGGTTCATAAATTCTATTGTGAGGTTGCAGTTGAAACTCATTTAACACTGCTTGCACAAACCTTGGATACATCAAAAATTTATATTGACTCTTTACATTGCCTTTCATATTATTGAAAATAAACTTTGAAAAATTGAAAGTCCTATCAGTTGCCAAACAAACCAAAGGATAGGCCATGGTTGATGCAAATTGTTCATAAGATGTTTTCTTAGGACTTAGGCAATGTAAAAGAGTGTGAATTAAAAATCTCCAATGGGGACAAAAACATCCTTTTCTGAAAGTTACTTTTTGTTCAGATGTATCATACCCCATTAAAGCAATATTAGTGAAAATTTCTGAATTAGGTAATGTGATGATACCATTGAGATCATCCAATTGGAGAATTCTCCTCAAGGATGACTCAGTAACATCAATAGTTACCCCATCCACTGTGGCTCTTAGAGCATCCACAGATTCATGTGTGTCTCCCTGTTCAAGAGTTATGGACTCCACAGTGTTCCAGAACTGTTTGATATGAGAGACATAGATTGTGGGATTAATAGTTAAGGCATACCTTATGTGAGTTGTATTTAGAAAATCCACAATTTGATAAAAAACAGGGCCACTCTTCTCGTTTGACTTTTGTAAGTAGGCCACTTGGTTGTGCTCCTCGACAAATTTTAGAATCGCCATGATATTAGTGAAAAAGAGAATAAAAGTGTTAGTAATCAAGATAAAAATCAAGACGTATGAAGATCAATTTATACTAATAGGGTTTGAGGAGGTTGCGCAATGTGAATTATCTTTAGAAAGAATTATCTTTGGAAAAGAATAATTTATAATAAGTAAGTAGATAATTCACAAATGATTTTAACCTATTAATAAGGAAAGCCGGTTATATTTACAACGGCTAGTAAAAAATGGATTACTGACACAACAGTTGTAACGGCTAGTTCGTCAGTGGAAAAATTACGCTTGCAGTGGTAACTAATGAACTAGCAGTGGTAAAATTTTCACAACATATCAAAGAGCAGTGGTAAATAAAACATGAAAATTTGCTGCTCTTATCATAGTTTTTAGCAAACTACCAGCTATCAACGGATTTGATATGTCTTTACCATGAGCAGTTTGCTATGGACTAGCCAACTCTTGATCACTTGGAGTATGGTGAGTTGATAACCATATAGTTTTTGGTAAACTATTGTTAGGTCACCATTTTGTAAACACAAGCATAGAAATGATAGAAATGAGATGAGAGAAGAGATTGGGTGATTATATGATAAAGAGAAATATAAGAGCAATAGTTTCCTTAAGAAATCAAATAACCAACCAAGTTTACAAGTGGCCTAAGACTAGTATTTATAGGAAAGGAGCTAGGGCAACACTCCTACTCCTTCCCTTCACATAATTCGTATGGGCTTAAGGCCCATGGACTTCATTCTCAAGCCTAGTAAACTTAATACAAAATGTAAATGATAGTAAATAATAACTAAGCAACCTAGCATAATTACAAATGACCGAGACTTCATAAAATAGTAAAACTATGATCCCAACAATCTCCCCCTAAGGGTCGGTCATCACGGTTGCTTGACATCTTCTTCTTTGTCTTTGACTTGTGACATGTAAAACTCTAGACGTCTTCAAAAATGATATGAATGATAATGAATGTACTTTGCTCTTTGTCTTTGTTCTTTGGTGATGATGTAGTGATTGTGTTATGAAGTATTCTGCCGTTTGTCAGTCCTGCGTCTGTAGTGGTTGTCAACCATTCCAACATGCTCATACATCTTTGAATTCTGACTTATACATGCACGTTGTCCCTTTCTTTCACTTAAGATCTTTAGTCTTTAAACTTTGTAGATTCTTCTTTTTGGCGTAGAATCTTTCTTTGAACTTTGTGTTGCTTTGATCTTTGAGGGAGCTTTTGATAACTTCAAGATGCATGTATGAGCATGTGGAATCTGTCGCCATGGAGATGATATAACCCTGCATGTAAACAATTAGCAATAAAACATCCGGTACTTACAGATAAAGAATTAGAGCTCATCAACAGCATATTGTGAAGACTCCTTCTAATCCTTATCTAGGCCGTTCCCATATCAGATACTCCCGAAGGAGCTTACGAGACCTACTAAGTAGCTCAATGACTGGGTGAGTCGCTGGGGATCACTCCACGACTATAGACCGTAATGGAACCACCGCAAACACTAAGCGTAACCCTTATGAGGTTACCGAAGTGACCTGCTGTCAGGGCTGTTTGATGTTGACCCTGGCAGGATTTCCGTTCAATCATTGAGAAATACTTACGTAATCCTCTCATAAACGTTCTCGGCAGATTGCTAAGATCTGCGAAGGACTCGATAATTTACAACTGATGTCCATTGATGTAGAACACCAGTTGTAGAAATACTAAGTGTTCCTAAGAGATCTTTGATGTATCTCAAGGCTCTAGACTCTATAAGTGCACACCTAGGTTTCTTATGCGGAGACTGGGGAGGAGTCTCCTGCTTCAATATCAACCGTCTCTAAGAGATAGGTCGATAGGTTACGCGGGTTCCCCGTGAGAATGAAACAAATCCTTTTAAGAGAACTTGAGTGGTTAAGAAGGTTTAGTGCATTGCGTCACTAGGTCCATGACGACTTTGTCTTCAATACCGGTGTTGTCTTTTGCAACAACCAGTAGCATATGTATTGAACCCGGTGTCTGCCCTAAGGTTGAACATATGGAGGGCTATTTCTTTTCACCCTTTTCTTTACTTTTCTTTTTAATTCTTCAACTCCTTCTTTCCCTTTCATTCATTTCTCCTTTTATCGTATCATACCTAAGGACTTCTAATTCTAACTATTGGAGATGTCCTTGGGTAGATCCCTCTGGCTCTGGCGGATCATAGGACGGATATTCCTATCTTAATCACCTTATAACTTCGACAGTAGCCAAGAAACCTTTTGATAGAAAATCTCTCAAAGTGTTTATGTTAATCAAATATTTTGTTTAACACTTTGAGAGTTTTGTGTACACTTTTGAAGGGCTCCCCCTGCACATGTGCTCATAAGTTTTTAATAAATTTGCACATGCGGGAGGAGCAATCATTTTGAATTGATCCACTTTCCGTGAACAAGACCGATTCGAGACACGCTTACATCACTAGTTAAACTAGCTTGAAGTTATTACCCGGCCTGATCAAGTTCACAGAAAGTTTCTCGAGACGGTACATTTCTACTAGGACATATCCTTTTCGAGACACGCTTACGTGGCTAGTTAAAGAGATACATTGTCAGCTTTTAGGTGACAACTAGCTCAAATAACTAACTTGATGTTATTACCCGTCGAGGATAAGTCCTTTCGATATTACTGACTTTTGTTGTCTCATCAATTCCTGGGTTAGTACTAAGTCTAGCTCGCACGTGATACACCTTATGAGCTTTTACTTCGTATATTTTAATCACTTTCTCATTTTCTCCCCCTCAAAAATAGCATATAAAATGATGTTTTTGACAAACTTTTAGATTAAAATATGCCTTTTGAGTCTTACGGGGAGATTCACCAAGAACTTTTGATTTAGAGCAAAGTATTTTGTTTTTGACAAGTGCTCCCCCTCAACAAGTGATTAGGTCTTATTGAGGTGAACTACTTGTCCTTTTGAGCAGAATTATGAAAAAATCATAAATGTTTGATTAATTCTACTCAAAAGTAAGAAGCCTTCGCTCCTTATATTAGGATTGAGGCACTGAAGCGTACCTCAGGGTCCTTTCTTTACAAGTTTGGGTTGTGCACTATAATGCGCGCACAAGCCATTGTGAAATTCAATCAAATGAAACATATGATATTAACAAGAATAACCAAATGTACCAAGTTAATCTTCGTCAGGAAGTGGAGCATCAAAGTCAGTGAACTTGGGTTCTGGTCTTTCGAAGTTTCTGACAGGAAACGATGGTCTGGCACCGATATAGCTTTCCAGTCGTCTAATCTGTTCCCGTCGAAATAACCTTTCTTCAATCTTTAAGACAAAGTTACGAACTTGTCTTCTTATGCTGGATTTCCATCTAGGTTGTTCCCCCTTAGCTATCTTTCGGCGATCATCATTCAACCGTTTGACAAGCCCATCACGAACAGATTTGAGTGTAACATCACAAAATTTGTGTACCTCATCGAACCTCATGAAACTTTGTAGCTTTTTGCTGTTGATGTAGGTGAAGCCAAAAGGTTCTTGGTTGAGAGTAAACTGTGGTGTTTGATAGATACCATCAAAGTAGAATTGTGGCTTTGTCAAATTGATCTTCTGTTGGTAACTTTCCACTCCAAGCTGAAGATTTTCCACTCTTTCTTGAACAATCAAACGTCGGATGTAAAGAAGTAGTGATGCCATGAAGTTGTACTGTACATCTCTATCGAATCCACGCATTCTGCTTTGAATCTTTTCGAGATACATGTCTTCGATGTCATTGAGATTAAGGTCGGGAAAGTCTGCTTCAGAGAACTTGTACTTCTTTTCATCTTGTCGTTTAACAACAATTTCATGCATGAATATGTAGTTAAACCGTTTCGACTGTTGAATCTCCAAGATAGCGATGATCTTAGATTTCTGCTTCACATTTTCCAATGATGTCTCTCCTAATCTGCTGGTATAACCGAGACGACGACATTCTGGCCAGTGTTGAATTCCATGTAGATCATCTCTGTCGTAGGCTACGATGGAGTTGCTGAAAATTCGAGTGGTTTCTTCAATGGCAGGAATTTCGTATCTTGCGGCAGGTACTGAGATTGTGAGTGAGGAAGCATATTTCTTCTTGGATGTCTCCTGAGTGAGCTGGATGTTACGAAGATCTTTGTTGAAGAAGAAGCTGTAAGGTATCTTAGGTTTGTCTGGAAATCCTTTCAAAGGTAATGGTTTGGTCCAGTCAGTGAAGTAAGGTTTTTCATGATTCTTGGAACTGAGATCGATATTCACTTCTGGATTTAGCCAGTCAAAGTCGGCAGACATTGCACTAGCTATATTCTGCATATGATACTCGTATTCGACTTTGTTTCCAGATCTTTTCTTGAGGAATTCTTGTGCGTCCCTATTGATTCTTCTGAGCTCCATCTTAGTGAGTTTGTTGATCTGAAGATCCTTCATAATGACTTGGGTAAACTGTAGATTATTACCAGGAAGGGGTTCTTCTTCTTCGAGAGGAGGTTGAGCTTGAACCATTTCTGTCAGCCAATCATTCTGAGGAGTGTCATCATTGTCGAGCCATGAATGACGTCTTTTCTTCTTTGATTTCTTTGACTTAGATGTAGCATCTTTGTCTTTAGCCTTGGATGGTGACGATGGTCCAGCATGAGAATCAGGAATAGGTGGAGCACGATAATCGGTGTCAGGTTGACCCTGGTAGTCATCTGTAGGTTCCATGAATGTTTCCTCTTCGTCAGTTTGACCTTGACCCGTAGCTGAGCTGTGTTGTTGATTTCCAGGAGTGGTGGAGTCCTTTTGTGGTTGTAGAGAGGATGAAGGACCTGTTCCAGACTTAGGTTTCTTGCCTTTAGAGTTTGGGTCAGGATCGTCATATTTTCTTGTCCTTTTCCGGGCTCCAGCTGCATCTTTGCATGACTCTTTAGAAATGTAAGCTGCCATAGCCTCATAAAGTGCTTTTTCTTCAGCGGTCTGTGTGGTTTTGGAGGCAATGTTGTCGAAGAGTTTGGCGAGCATTTCATTGAAGGATAATTCAGGAACGGTAGTAGCAACAGAAGAAGCTTTAGTTGTATGAAGCGTGAATGGTGTAGTTGATAGCATTTTTCTTGTGACACTTCTGATTCTGTGATCCAAGTTATCATTGATTGGTTCAAGAAGTTTTGCTACTTCAGGAGTGATCATCTCAACAAGATTATCAGAGAGAAAATCATGTGTTGCCGTCCTGATAAATCCTGTGTAGTCAGAGTGCAAGAACTTATCGATCAGCTGCTTTGACTCCTGGAAGTCCTCAACTTGTCTGGTAAGACTTGTAACCATGTCGGTGAGTTTGTTGACTTGCTCCTGAAGATCAACTGGTGGTTTCGGTTCATTGATTGAATGCTGTTTTGATGCGGTTTCAGAAGGTGTGGGAGATGAATGCTCAGGTGATGATTCGGACGATGACTCGTTGTGAGAGTCTGAAGAAGAAGCAGGAGGAGTCGGATCCTTTGGTGGAGAGTCTTGAGGAGGTGGAGGTTGTGCTGAGGAAGTCTG
Organism: Artemisia argyi; assembly: GCA_030686995.1. Lineage (NCBI taxonomy): Eukaryota > Viridiplantae > Streptophyta > Magnoliopsida > Asterales > Asteraceae > Artemisia > Artemisia argyi. Next base: position 99,931,522 of record CM060681.1, read on the forward strand.
CTGAGAAGATGACTTAAGAAATATGTTGGTGTCGAACGCGTTCTTCTCTTCGTTTTCCTTTCTACGACGTTCCTTTGCTTCCTCTGCTTCTCGTGCAAGAAACTCTGGAGTAATGAGGTATTCATGTTCCTGATCCGTAGCTATGTTCTCTTGTCCATCAATATTCTCCTCTATATTTGTAGTCTCTGTCATATTGACATCTCCTGTTTTGTCTGTATCTTTAACGGTGTCATCAGGCTGTGGAGCTGATTCTAACGTAGTGGATACAACGGGAGGAACCATTCTGCTAGTAGCTCCTTCATGTTCTGACTGATCGATAGGTGGTGGTGTTGGAGGTTGAGACATAAGTCGGCTTTCGAGACTAGCTTTCCTTTGTTCTTTACGAAGTCGCTTTTCTTCAGCTCGTGTGTCGACAACAATACTTTTAAGTTTGCGTTTATCGACCAATGGTTCAACGATTGGTTCGTCTTCATCATCATTAGGCTCATTAATAGTGACTCCTTTTCTTTTCCTTGTCTCTTCTTCATAAGTTTCAAGACTTTGTTGTATGGCAATCTCAGTTGCAGGGAATCTTTCTTCAGGTGCTCTTACCCTCAGTTCATAATCTGGTTCTTCTTCTTCTGATTCTGTGTCGAACTCGGATTCGGTGTCAGAAGGTGGAGGTGTTGGTTCATCATGAAGAATGGATTCAGGAGTTACCATCTTCTTTGGCTTGGTAGCAGGTTTGGGTTTGGATGTAGGTATAGGTTTGGTGGAAGTCTTTGGTTTAGTCTTGGGAGCAGCCTTAGACTTAGTCTGAAGTGAGCCAGTGGTGCTTGTAGTGCTCCCAGACTTCACACCACCTTTGCTTCGAGTCTGTATTGTTGTTTCTTCCTGTACCCCTTTGTAAGCATTATCATACAGCTTGTAGTTCAGACTTTTCTTGATTTTGTCATCAAGAAGGTATTCGGGAAGCCTCATTCCTTTGATCTTGGTTGAGGAAGTGGTCGTCTTGATGAATGAGGTGGTGAAGTCGTCCTCGAAGAGGTGCTTCGGGTCATTAGGATCAGCCATCCTCTTGATGAATTCTGGAGAATCTTTGCAGAGATGTTCTATGAGAATCTTGGTGAATCTTGTGAATGGTATCATAGTCTTCACACGTTCAGTTTGAATGCTGTGAACGACATCATTCATGATAGGAACTGCAAAGTCAATAGGTGTCAGAGTCACCATTCCCCAGAACGTTTGCAAATGTTCGAGCCTAGGATGTTCATGACCACTTTTTCTTCCTGATATTGATCTTACAACCAACAGACAGAATGTTCTCCAAGGCTGAGGGATATTCTTGGCATTAAATCGGGAGAGCTTGACTAGCGGTACGTCATCATCAACCTCATATCCTAACTCAATGAAGAAGTCAAGAAGATCCATTTCAGGTAGTATGGGAGCAAATTCGTTGTCAGTTTGAGGCAGGAGAAGGGTTGTACGAAGAACGTCATGATCTACAGTGTAGTCTTGGCGATCCAATGTAACAGTGAAAGACTCATCATCCAAGTTAGCCTTAGCAGTAAGCCAGAACTGATGAAGGTAGAACAGAGGAACTGAAGTAGAACAGATGAGCAGATGTTTCACAATCATGCACGAGTTCTCTTTAATATTCAATTTGTCGAAATCAACTCGGGGATTGTTATTGCCAATCGTGACATCGTAGTTTTCGGGAGTGATGTCCTCCATGGTGAGTAGTGGAAGACTTTGTTCAGTGACGTTCTCTTTGTGTTCAGCCATGTTAATCTGAAAAGCATCACCATAAACCAAACATCCAAATTCGTTACGTGTTAGCACAGTTTTGAGTTTGGTTATTGATATCTACTTAAGACAATTAAGCACGAATGTTTCATAATGTAACATGCATACATGAGAAATCATTGATCATTTAGAATCACGAAATCAATTATACAACACAATGTCTTACATATAAGCACAATTGATATACACAATTCATAGTTACTTCACATTACACAACAACAATGAATCACAACAAAGTTACATGTATGCAAAATGACAAGGCCTAAATGAGATTTTGAGAAAATCTAAAATCCTTTTATCGCAAACTTTTGTTGAGAAAAGATTTCGAAAAAAATGTTACTAAGAATTTTATCGAGAAACTTAATTATCGAGAAAATCCTTATCAGTAAATTTATCGAGATCTTTTCTTTATCCAAGAATTGCGAAAGTTTTCAAGTTATCGAAAAACATCAATTTTCGATAAAACTTTTCGCGAAGCTAGTGATTTCGAAATTTGTTGTTCAAAGAGTTATTTCGAAAAAATAATAATTTCGAAAAAATAATAATTTCGAAAAAAATAATAATTTCGAAAAACTGATTTTGAACAAAATTATCGAAATCATGAGTTTCTCGATAAGTTTTACATAGATTGCGAAAAATCTTGATTTTCTCGAAAAAATTCTTATACAAGAATCATTCGATTTTGACGTCAAACGTACGTTTGTTTTGCGAATATCTTATCCAATGATTCAGGCCTGTCACAAAGATTTGATAAACACCAATTAGATACAATCATGTTCACGTTAAACTAAGATCTCGATAACTGTCAAGAACAATTTCTCGAAAAGTATATCTTTTTGAGTCTAATGAGCATGAATGGTTCTAGCATATCACAACCATATGTATGAGACATGTTATAACAGCATACAACACATTGGACTTAGTTAGTTCGAAATTATCAAAGAACGAGGCATACTAGCTTATCGAGAACCAAGCATCAATGGTGTAGATCAATAACATCAATACTAACATGCATACTTGTGACCCTAGAAACATATCCCACCAATAAAACAGAGCAAACAAACACAGAATCTAACAATCACAAATCGACCCAATACCTAGATTTCTAAATCGAAACAAACATGATGGAATGCGTGATGAAATGATGAGGATATGTTAGAAACATGCATTGTAACAAAACCCTATCAAGAATCAAACACCTAAACATGTTTATAGCATTTTTCGAAATCATAAACCCTAGTTCTCAAAATCAAAAAATCATGAGATCGAGCCGTTGGATTATCAATTAAACAACATCCTATGTTTGTAATACCCTAGTGATTACTTTGGAACTTACAAATTGATGATCACAAGCTTGGATGACTCGTTTGAATTAGGGTCGTAGGTTTCAAAAGAGGTTTAAGGGGTTTTGAATAAAGTAAGGTTTGTGAGATACGGTTTGTTTGTTTTGTTATTTTTTGAAATTTTAAGTTTAGTCACTTTTGGTCCCTTAACTTTTAGATATACTTACTTGAATCCTAAAGTTAAATGGCAAACTGTGTAGCATCAAGATATACATCCGTTAATCTAACTTATGAAGTCCTTACTACGGGATGAGACAAGGGATGTATAAAGAACGTCCACACACTCCGAAGTACCGTAAGATACGAGAAACATGCAAGTATACCAATTAAAATTGGTAAAAAAATTTAAGCGTGACTCCCCCTCAACACGTGTAAAAATGAAACAAAGTGTTGAAGAGAAGCGATATACTTGCATTTTTTTTTTTTTTTTTTAAGTGCAAAATAAAATTTGAAGAAAAAATCTTTTTGTGTTTTGATTGGTTTATATTTAAGAAAAAGTATTATACAAAGATAGGTATGATGTTTGACGATCAGTTGTGTTTTAAAAACTTTTCAAGATCCTCTGGCGTCAAACATCTCATACCAATTTGGTGAACTAGACTAGCAAACCTTGATGGTGCTAAAGATTTGGTAAGTAAGTCCGCCAATTGGTACTCAGTCCCAACAAAATAATGTTCAACGGTACCCTTTTCCACATGCTCTTTGATGAAGTGATATCGGAGATCGATGTGTTTGGATTTGCAATGATGTACTGTGTTGCAGGAGATACCAATTGCACTTTTTGAATCACAGTAGATAGGAATCTTGTTGAATAGGTAGCCATAATCCTTAAGTTGTGATCTCATCCAGATGACTTTAGCACAACAAGCAGACATGGCTACGTATTCAGATTCTGTAGACGAAAGTGATGTGCAGTCCTGCTTCTTTGATTGCCATGACACAAGTTTGTCTCCGAGAAATTGTAATCCACCAGATGTACTTTTGCGTGTGTCTAAACATCCTGCATGGTCATCATCTGAAAAAGCAATTAGTTCAAAACCAGAATCCTTCGGATACCAGATTCCCAAGTTAATGGTTCCCTTTATGTATCGAAGGATTCTTTTGACCTCGCTGAGGTGTTTTTCAGTTGGTTTGGACTGATAACGAGAGCACATGTAGACAGCAAATACTATATCAGGTCTACTAGCTGTGAGATACATGAGGGACCCAATCATACTTCGGTATTTGGTAGGGTCAACTGGAGTCCCATGTAAGTCAGCATCTAGTTTTGTGGTATAGCCCATTGGTGTATTGTAAGTATCACTGGTCATCATTCCATGTTTCTTTAAAATTTCAAGAGCATATTTGGACTGATTTATAAAAATTCCACGGGGTGATTGATGAACTTGTAGTCCTAGAAAGAACGAAAGTTCACCCATCATGGACATTTCAAAATTATCTTTCATTAATTTTGCAAAATCATTAGAGTAACTTCTTTTTGTTGAGGCAAAAATGATGTCATCGACATATATTTGAACAACAAGTAAGTCCTCCCCGTAGGTTTTTGTAAATAGTGTTGGATCCACCGATCCTTTAGAAAATTTATTGGCCAGCAAGAAAGTGGACAGTTTGTCACCCGTGGGGCTTGCTTAAGTCCGTAGAGTGCCTTTTTGAGTCGGTAAACGTGATTAAGACGCTCAGGATCAACGAAGCCTTCAGGTTGACTAACATAAACTTCTTCACGGAGTTCTCCATTAAGAAATGCTGTTTTCACATCCATTTGGTAAACAACCATGTTCTTGTGTGCAACATAGGCTAAGAAGATCCGAACAGCTTCATGTCTAGCCACTGGAGCAAAGGATTCAGCAAAATCAAGTCCTTCTAGTTGAGAGTATCCTTTCGCTACCAGGCGTGATTTGTTACGTATGACAGTTCCTTCAGCATCAAGCTTATTCTTCCAAATCCATTTTAACCCGATGACAAAGACTCCGTGAGGTCTTTCAACTAATTCCCAGACTTCCAATCTTATGAATTGCTGAAATTCCTCTTGCATAGATTCAATCTAGTTGTCATAAGTCATTGCATCTTTAATGTTCTTAGGTTCTTCGTGACAAACTGTGAGTGCATAGATACAAGTTTCTCCATCCGTGTGAAGTCGTTGTCTTGTCATAACAGGTGCATCTGGATGGCCAATAATATGAACTAGTGGATGGTCTCGAGTCCATTTGTGTGTGGAAGGGTGTAGTTGATAAGTATCTCGCATGTTAGCAGGATCCAAATTGCGTGTTGACGACTCAGCTATATCAGGAACAATAGGAGCCGGTGCAAACGGATTAAAGAACGCATCAGGATCTTGCTCTGCTGGTTGGGGAACTGATTGTGGTGTTGGATCTTCAGCTGGATGGCGGGAGTTAGAACCAGTTTGTTCTGCTGTAGATGGTGATACAATTGGAGGACCGTCTCTCTCAACACTTGTAGTAGTTTGTTGAGGTGAGTCTGGTACTGGAATGTTATCAGGTTGAGCAGCGGAATTAGGTGAGACCTCAGTAGGACGGTATATAATTGTGTCATCAAATAGTTGAGCAAACAAGGTTTCTAATTCTTTGCGGTTAAGTGGCAATGGTTTAGCCGAAGATTCCGGAGAGTTAAGACGGTTGAATTCGGGTCCTAAGCTGTGTTGCTCAGAAGCCATTTGTGTGAGTTCATCAAAATTAGCGTGAATGGTTTCTTGAATTTCTCTTGTACGACGATTCCATATCCGAAAACCTTTGGAATTTTCACAGTATCCAACGAACACTCCAATGTCAGCCTTTGCTTTAAGTTTATCTAAATCATCACGATCATTTTTCGGATAACAAAGTGCTCCAAATACATGAAACTAATCGATGTTCGGTTTTCTTTTGTGAACAATTTGATATGGTGTTTTGCGATGGCGTTTTGTGATCATGCAACGGTTTTAAGTATAACATGCGGTTGAAACAGCTTCTTCCCACAAGTAATCTGGTAATTGAGCATTAATTAACATAGTTCTAGCAGCTTCCACTAACGTCCTGTTGCGTCTTTCAACAACTCCATTCTGTTATGGGCTTCTAGGAATAGATGTTTGATGTTCAATTCCCACTTTCTCATAATAAGACCGAAGTGTCTGATTCTTAAATTCAGTTCCATTGTCAGTTCTGACTATTCGTACCGTGTTGCGTAACTGAACTTGAATTTTAGTGAGAAAGGTGATGATCATTGAAGGAGCCTGATCTTTACTTCGTAAGAAATAAACCCAAGTCCATCTGGAGAAGTCATCTACAATTACTAGTATGTAGCGTTTACCGTTGATACTTTGAACACGCATCGGTCTACATAGATCCATATGAAGCAGTTGTAAAACATGATTGGTACTTTGTTCAGGTTTTGATGGAAAATGAGCACGAGTACTTTTTCCTTGTTTACAGGCTGGACATAAGTGATCTTTGGTAAAACGGAATCTTGGAAATCCATCAACAAGTTTATAACGAGCAAGGTCAGTCATGGTTTTGAAATTCAAGTGCGAAAGACGTTTGTGCCATAACCAAGATTTAGTCGATTCTGCTTTGGAGAGAAGACATATCGGAGATGTTGCAATCATATCTGACATTGATATAGTATAAAGGTTAGAGCCACGTGAGCCAGACATTAGATCGTTTCCTTGTAAGTCACGAACAAAGCAGGTTTTCTCACGAAATGCCACTTCTAGATCTCCATCACAGAATTGACAAACAGAGAAAAGGTTGTGTCCAAGGCCTTCCACATAATAAACACGACTTATTTCAATGTTCCCGCTGATATAGTCACCATATCCCATTATTAGAGTGTAATGATCATTCCCGAATCTGACAGTACCAATAAACTTTGAGACAAAGTTTTGTAACAGTTTGAGATTGCCTATCATATGTCGGGTGCATCCACTGTCAACAATCCAGAGAACAATCTGTACCACCTGCATCACCAGAAGAAGACACGGATGGAACAGAAGTAAGGGTGGAACCCAAAGATAGTGCGGGTTCCTGTTGGTTAGAAACATAGGTATTCAATAATTTAGGAATCCATTTAAAGTCTCGTTTGTATCGTAACCAACGTTGCCAGTTCCAACTAGTTTTTGCTTTCTTAATGTTAAATGCACTAGTAGTTGGCTCATTCCTAGATTTGTTCTCGGCACCTATGGGGGTAACTTCTACTTCATTAGAAACCGTAGTAGACGGCTTTCCTAAGTTAGACTTAGAGGCAAGAATGGGCCTAGAAGGAATGCGTGTCCTACGTTTCTTATGACGATTGAGAAGAGAATTAGCTAAACATTTTGTATGATCACCAGATGATACGCTTTTACGACAAAACACACAAGATGCATTAATATTCAAAACATTCAAAGGTTCATCATTCGTTACATTTAGATTTTGATTACAATTTGCCAGATTAGAATCTAAATCTGATGCAACATGAGTTTTATTCAAATTCCTAAGTTGGTCTTCTACTTCTTGAGCTTCTAGGTGTCCTCTCTTACGTTGCAAGATCCTATTCTTCTTTTTACTTTTTCACTTGGGTCTGCTAACGCTAGAAGTGGAGACTAGTCCTGTAGAAGTGGAGTTATCAACATTAGTGTTTTGAACAACCTTTCCTTTATCAGTTTTGTCTACATGATACATTCCTGGTGCTATTACCGTGGTGTCAACAAACTTTCCTTTTTGAATTAGCTTGATTTTCTCTTTCAAATCAATGATGATGTGATTTTTGTCCTGAATTTCAGACTCAAGTAAACCATTGCAATATTTGATGTCATCGCGATTTTGTTGCCATTCGGCGTTTTCAATTTTTAAATCCGCAATTTCTTTCTCGTATCGGAGACACAGACCTTTTAAAGACTCGTTGTTTTTGCGAATCTGACAAGAGTTTGAAACATTTTGACTTTGAAACTTCAATTCCCTTTCAAGACTTTTAGCTTGACACCATTCAAGCCTTTGATTGAGTTGACAAATTTCTTTTGAAAATTGTTTTGTCACATCATCATTTTTAACTCTTAACTTATCATTTTCCTGTTTAAGTGTCTCAATTTCCTCATTCAACAAGTTATTATCAACACAAAGATCATCCATAAGCATAGAAGTACCAGATTTATAGAGATCATTCATGATAACAGACAAAATATCAGCATTGAGAACTTGTTCCAAGAGTCGATCAGCATCATTTTTTAAAACTCTATTGCTTTGCTTTTGAACCAAAATGTCATTTTCAGTTGCATTGAAAACGTTTATCATATTTTTGACCTCCTTTTGAAGTTCCTGATCCCAACGTGTAGCACATAGACGGAGGTGTTGAACAATTGGCTTCATTTGTTTTTGAAAAATATCTCTCTTTTCTCGCTCGTAAGCGGATTGAAAAGTTTCAATTTTTATTTCAGAATTGCGTTCAATTGTTTCCTCCAAAATTTCGATGTCTTCCATAAAGGTTTTGAAATAGTTTAAGACACGACAAGTTTTTGGTAAAGGTGTAAGTTCACCGGATGATGGTAAAGGACCATTTATTTGTGCTACCGTTTGGACAGGAGCTGCATTAGAAGATGAAACATATGACTCTTCGACAAACCATGATTTCTCAGGTAAGTCCTTTTGAGTAACAAAAGATTTAGAAAGAGGTGGAGCTTTTGAATAGTCATATGGTGTCCAATATTGAACATAACTCATTTTTGATCGACTCTCGTCTTCAAGTTCTTCTTCTTCCTCAGTATCAAAAACAACAGCACGCACAATTGTATTATCAAACATATGATCAATACTGTAAATCTTGGGATTTTCTTTAAATGCTATGTGAAGAAACATTGATTTGAAATCGCAAAGTGCAAATCCTTTATCGGGTCTCGGTTTTAAAGCAAGTTTCTGAATTGTTGTGACAGAGTTCCCGTGTTTGTAAACAATGTGACGAAATTCTTTGAGTTGTTTTTCAAGATCAACAATATCACCAAGTAAGTCATCTATATACTTCCTTTTTATTGTTTTATGTTCACAAAACTCCTTTTTGCAATTTGACAATTCAGTTTCTGTTTTAGAGAGAACTGTTTGAAGACGTTCAGCTTTCATTTTCAATTCACACTTTTCACTTTCGAGTTTTGAAATCAACTTTCCGTTTGACTCAATTAAATCTTGCATTTTACGTTGAAGATCTTGTTCTTTGTTATAAGAATCTTGAAAAGCTTTTTAAAAACTTTTTGCATTTTTAATCTTGTCTTTCTGATTTGAAAGCTGAATTTTATAACACTCAATATCTCTTGCAAGTGACGCATTTTGTTCTTTCAAAACTTTATTTGTCTCGTTGCATTTAATGATTTGAAATTGTTGAGCATCCAGTTGTTTAGATAACAATATTAGGTCAGGGTCTGGATCAAACGATGGTTCATGTTGTTCTAAATGATCATGTTTATCATTCTCAATAGGATCATCAAATGAAACAACTGTGTCATCATCAAATATGACAACTGTGCTTATTTGTTCATCTGTTTGAGACGATGAAGATGATTTGCATGGAACAACTTGCGCCATATCTGATTCATAAGCAGAAGGTGAGACTATTTCATTAATAAAGCATGCATTGAGGTCATGTACCTGAGACAAGCCGTCAGTGTCATACACTGGACCTGAATCATAGAGCTTAAGTTCCTACATGTTGGCCATAAGCATCACAGCAGCATTGGCTTCCAGATCTTCCATGTCATCATCGTTGTTCACATTTGCCATGAAGTTGTTATCCTGTTCAGGGAAATGTCCATCTTTTTCATCTTGAAGAGCCATGAGTAATGCCTGCTTGTGAAACTTACTACCCCGAGTTCTCGGTTTGGGACATGTTGTAGCTATATGACCTTGTTCATTGCAATTGTAGCACCAAACTGCATTCCCTGAGTTGGAGTTCCTTGTAGCAACTGAGTCAGACCTTTGTTGAGAAGATCCTGAGTTGTTCCTGAACCCCGTATTGTTACTAAACCTTTGATCATTCCCATAATTCCCTGAAGAGCTTCCTGAACCAGATCGACCATAGTTACGATTCTGAATTTCCACTCTTCCATCATTGACAACAACTTGATTCCTTGTGTTAGAAGATGAACGTTGACGGTTGTTTGTTTTGTTGGAGAATTTGCTGAACGCACGAGCAATAAGAGCAAGTCCCTGATTCAACGTGTTAAAGTCATCATCGTCATCGTCATTGGAATTTGAGTAATACACAGCATCATTGTTGTTTAATGGAACCAGTTGAGTAGAGGCATTCTGTGGAGATGAATCATAAGGGACCATTTGGTTCGAGGTAGAAGATTGTGGATAACTGAAGTAGTTCTGCTCTTGAACATATGCATGATTTGACATTGGTGGTGGAGCGTAGGGAGACTGAGCTACGAGAGCCAAAGAATTTGGTGTAGAAGTTGGTGTGTATCCTCCTCGTAGAGCTCGATCTTTTTCCACTTCAGGTTCATGGTGTTTCAGAAAATCATACAACAAACCATATGGAGCATCATGAAGATTCTTAGTTTGACGGACAAATGTCACATATTTATGCCAATCAGGGCCAAGACTACCAACAAATTTGGAGTTCACCGCGATCCTTGGTACTGTGATTTTGTGACGTTCCAGATCATTCACCACATTTGTGAAACGATGATAGTAGGATTCAAGGGACTCTCCTGGTTCAATTGTGATGTCAGTGTATTCCATGTAGAGTTTGGATTCCATATCATCTTTGTTCAATTGAGTGCCTTCCATAAGGAGATGAACATGTTCCCACATAGCTTTGGCTGTTTTCTGAGCATCGACACTTCGATAAATTGGATTTGGTATTCCTTGAAGTATATAAGCCATTGCATACTCATCAGCTTCACGATGTAATTTCTGTTCTTCTGTGAGTTGAGATTCTGGAAGAGGTCGATCACCAGGAGGACGTGGAGGATCAGCAGTTGGATCACCAGCTTCAAATCTTGTTGGCCACTCAAATGGTCCTTCAAGTATCACTTGCTTCAAGAATTTCCCATGAGGTTTCTTTAATTCAAGGAATCGTAAGAATCGACTTGACCATTGAACATAGTTCCCAGGTGTTAGCATTGGAGGTGTTTCAAGTGATCCTGCCTCATGTCGGGATTGTTGAGTTGTAATAACTTCACACATTCTGTCAAACCAGTGAGGTTGTTTAGAGGAAAACTGAGTGTTTTGTTGTGGCACTTGATATGGTTGTTTTTGAGGAATGATCTGATGTTGTTGCATCATTAGGTAATGATGTAGTGGATTGTATGTTTGTTTTTGAGAAGGTTGTTGATACAGTTGGTGCGGAAGGTATTGTTGTTGTTGCTGATACTGCTGATGTTGATGTTGCTGAGTATGAGGGAAGTAGTGATTAGGTGGTTGAGACATCTTAGAACACTTGTGTAGAAATGGATCTTGTAGAAAGTGTAGAATTAACCAAGTATCGAAAAAATTTGCACAACTTCGGATTGCGAAACTTTGATCAACAGGGATTGCGAAACTATGTTGAAATAAGGATTGCGAAACTTTGAATTCCAATGATTTTGAAAAATTTCTCAGCTGTGATTTCGAAATAGGGATTGCGAAACTTGTAGATTTCGAAAAAATTAAGGTTTGCGAAACTTTTAGGTTTTGCGAAATAAGAAGATGTCGAAACTTTTAAGTTATCACGAAACAGAGTGAGGTAGTGTAACTTTTCGAAACTTATACAAGTTTGCGATAAATGTGTGATTTCGAAAAAAATGGATGTTTTCGAAAAAAACACAAAGTTACGAGCACAGTTTTCGAAATTGTACAATTTCGAAAACTTCCCCAAAAGTCGAAGTACTTAACTTTCTTATACAAGAAAGAAAATACTGAGTCCACACAAACGAAGTCGAGGTAGCGCACGTAGAGTAGATCTCGAAATAGGTACCAATGAAAGATCTCGATAAATTGGTAGATTTTGTTTTTCGAAGAAAGCAATCCAAAAACTTGTTTTTATTTCAAGATTTTTGTACTTTTATGTGTAACATGAAGAGATCTTAAAGAAAGTAGAAAACTTTAAGAACTTTTTCAAAATTTCAAAAATTGCGAAAAAATAGTACAAAAACCCTATTCGAATTTTTTAAGAAAAGATTGGAACTTTTTTGTTTGTTTTGATTTGTAGCACATGTTTGTAAGCAAATATGCGATAAAAACCAAGAAACAAGCAAGAAAGTATTAATATTTCACAAAAAAAATCGAATTTAAAGAACAAGTTTAAGAACAAAATCAATGAAAAACAAAAGCTACACCTTCATATGGCGAATGATACCACTTGTTAGGTCACCATTTTGTAAACACAAGCATAGAAATGATAGAAATGAGATGAGAGAAGAGATTGGGTGATTATATGATAAAGAGAAATATAAGAGCAATAGTTTCCTTAAGAAATCAAATAACCAACCAAGTTTACAAGTGGCCTAAGACTAGTATTTATAGGAAAGGAGCTAGGGCAACACTCCTACTCCTTCCCTTCACATAATTCGTATGGGCTTAAGGCCCATGGACTTCATTCTCAAGCCTAGTAAACTTAATACAAAATGTAAATGATAGTAAATAATAACTAAGCAACCTAGCATAATTACAAATGACTGAGACTTCATAAAATAGTAAAACTATGATCCCAACGACTATCAAACATAAACGGATTTGATAAGTCTTTACCAGTAGCCGTTTGCTCTGGACTAGTTGATTCTTATGTGGATTAGACATGGTGAATCAATAACCATTTGTTGTGTGTCTATGATACACACCTTATAACTCCAATGACTCCAATAATATGGGTTGTATGCTGCAAACCAAAGTAACTTTCAACTTAACCCATAAAGATTAACCCAAAGTAACTTTTTAACCAAGTTACTATTCACAAAAATATCTTCCAAAAGTCAACCCGATAATAACCAAATTTACTCTTCCAACCTACCAAAACAGGTAAGAGTAAATATTCTTCATTAATTAGAATTCGACCTTGACTTTGCTTATAAAAGGGGCCTCAAAACTTTTATCTCTCATCAACAAACAACTTCAATAACACAAACCCTTAATCAACACAATGAGCTGGTTCCCAATAGTCTACATATCTTCTGATGATTCATCTGATGAGGAAATCAACTATTGTTCAAACTCAGAGGATCTTTCAACAGGATGGAGTGATTACTTCCCACCAAGTGCAACCACTTCCACAGCGTCCAACAAGCCATCTAAAAAGACTGAAGCTTCTCCTGCTCCATCTTTGGAGTTCTATTCAAGTTCTTCCTCTGATGATGATAATGATCCAACCTTTGATCTTTCCAAAGAGCTTCCAAAGGCCCTCACCACAGCATTGAAGACTGCCATTAGCAACATGAAGTGGCCTGCTGTTGAGAAGCCTACCCAAGCACCAAGGCCTCCCAAGCAAGTTCTGGGACTTGCTTGTCCAAGGAAACAACTCTCTTTTGATGACAAGAGAAAGAAAGCTTCCAAAGGCAAGCATGAATATGAAGGAAAAGGAAAGAAACCCATGGAGTAGGTGTTAGGTTGTAGGTTTATGTCTTTTGTGATGGTTTTCTGTGTTGGTGACAATGTTTTCTGAATAGATGTGATGTACTCTCTTTTATTCAATAAAAGTACTCTTTGTTCTTGCTATTATCACCAAACTTTCCATTGTTGTATGTTAATTTCCACTGTGCTCTTGATAACTCTGAATACAAATTAGTAGAAAACCATACATACAATACAAACAATACTAGTACCTAAAAACTATCCTGCAACACTGAAAAGTATTAGACATCTTTATGGATTTAGCTTTACAATACCTGTTACCAAGTATTGAAACCTGCCCACATCAAGCCCTTTTGTTAATAAATCAGCATAATTGTCATCAGTATGGATTTTGACAACATTAATAAGCTTTTTCTCAAAACAATCTCTAATAAAGTGATGTCTAATTTCAATATGTTTAGTTTTAGTGTGTTGCACAGGATTTTTAATAATGCATATGGTACTACTATTGTCTATATAGATAATGGTGTTCATGAAATTGTACCCATAATCCAATAATTGATTCTGAAGCCAAAGGATCTGAGCACAACAACTAGCAGCTGCAACATATTCTGCTTCAGTGGTTGAAGTAGCAACCATAGTTTGCTTCTTGCACTGCCATGACACCAATCTACATCCAAGAAATTGACATCCTCCAGTAGTTGATCTTCTATCCAAACTTGCTCCAGCATAGTCACTATCTGAGTATGTGATCAATTCCATTGGAGAGTCTCTTGGATACCATAATCCTAGATTAGGATAAGTCTTCAAGTACCTAAAAATCTTTTCCACTGCTGTCATATGTGATGTCTTTGGAGTCCCTTGAAATCTTGCACAAGCACATACAACAAACATAATGTCTGGCCTTGATGAAGTAAGATACATCAAAGAACCAATCATAGATCTGTAAGTGTGAACATCAACATTAGCACCACTAGCATTCTTTAACAATAGGTGAGTGGTCTTGTCAGTAGGAGTATTTGAAGGTTTTGCATCAGTAAACTTGAACTTCCTAATGATCTCAGTCACATATTTTTCTTGACTGATAAAGATGCCTTCTTTACTCTGTTGTACTTGCAGCCCCAAAAAGAATGTAAGTTCTCCCATAGAACTCATTTGAAATTCATCTTTCATTAGCTTCTCAAACTCTTTGCACATCTCTTGTTTAGTAGACCCAAAGATAATATCATCAACATATACTTGCACAAGTAGAATATCACCCTTGTCTTTCTTGATGAACAAAGTTTGATCAATCTTGCCTCTATGAAACCCATTATTCAACAAATAATTAGCTAAGGTTTCATACCACTTCCTTGGAGCCTGATGTAAGCCATAAAGAGCCTTAACCACTTTATATACTTTATTTGGGTGATGAGGATCTTCAAAGCCTGGAGGTTGAGAGACATATACCTCCTCATCAATAGTACCATACATAAAGGCACTCTTAACATCCATTTGATAGATTGTAAAGCCCATAAATGATGCATAGGCTAAAAACAATATAATAGCCTCAATCCTTGCAACAGGAGCAAACACTTCTTCATAATCGATACCCTCCTCTTGAGTATATCCTTGAGCAAGCAACCTAGCTTTGTTCCTGATTACAATGCCTCTTTCATCTTTCTTGTTTCTGAAAACCCATTTAGTACCAATGACCTTCATACCATCAGGCAAGTCACAAAGAACCCAAACCTTTTGAAGTTTAAACTGCAGCAACTCATCTTGCATAGCTTCAACCCAGCTAGATTCTCCTAGAGTCATATAAACATTCTTAGGCTCCACCCATGAGAGAAAACAGAAAAACAAACACTCATTCTTCTTACTATGTTTCTTGGACTCATATACTTCACTTATGAACCCATGAATATCATCTTTCTTTGTCTGTCTTCTAGTCTTCACACTTGATTGAAGTTCACCAATAACATTATCAAGTGGATGCACTTTGTGAATTGAAGACTGTGATGTGCTAGGAATATCATATGTTGTAGGCATGTTTGATATCTCTACATCATCACTTGGTGATTCCTGAGAAGTATGTTCCACATTTGGGCTGACAGTGGAAACTTCTGGTGTAGCAGTGGGAATGGAGTTACCACTGCTAGTAGGAATATCAAAATTCACACCATCTGCATCACTTGTCTTTTCATAATTATCAACAAAGTCCCAAAGTGGCAAAACAATTTGATCTTCATCGTCTTTACAAGCTTCATCTTCATCAATGAATTCTTCTGAATCTTCAAGATCTTTGTCTCTAGTGCTTGAAGTGAGAGGTACATAATTCATTGTATTGGATAATATTTCAAGATCAAATAGCCAATATGGTCCTGAACCTGCCATGTTTGCTTTATTTTCAAGAAACTAAACATGCAAGTTCTCTTCAATCTTCTTTGTTCTTAAGTTATTGACTCTAAAAGCCTTGCTAACCATAGAGTATCCAACAAAGAAGCCTTCATCAGACTTTTCTTGATGATCAATGGTATTGAGAATGGTAACATGACACCCAAATGGCCTCATAAACTCCAAAGTAGGAGGTCTTCCTCTGAACAACTCATAAGGTGTCTTGTTCTTTGTTTTGACCACTAAAACCCTGTTCTGAATGTAATAAGCAGTGTTAACTGCTTCAGTCCAAAAAGTCACTGGAAGCTTGAAATCAGCTAACATGGTTCTAGCAGCCTCAATTAGTGTTCTGTTTCTTCTTTCTACAACTCCATTTTGTTGAGGAGTTCTTGCAACACTAAATTCTCTTTTAATGCCTTTGTCTATGCAGAAATCATCCATAACTTTATTCTTGAATTCTGTCCCATTGTCACACCTGATGATCTTGATTTTCTTTTCATATTGATTTCAACTTCAGTGATGAATGTCTTAAGGATGCCAGTGGTTTCATCCTTGGTTCTTAAAAAGAAAACCCATGTGAATCTACTAAAATCATCAGTCACAACAAGATAATACTTCTTCAAATTTATGCTGCTCACAGAAGTAGGACCAAACAAGTCCATATGCAGCATAAAGAGTGGATGATCAATAGAATTGAATGCTTTGGTCTTGCATGAAGCTCTGTGTTGCTTTCCTTTGAGACAGGCAACACAAGTTTGGTCATTTTCAAATCTTTTCTCTGGTAGACCTCTGACAAGTCCATCTTTCACAATCTTGTTGATGGTCTTGAAGTTGACATGACTAAGTCTTCTATGCCAAAGCATTGATTCATCCAAAGTGGCTTTAGCAAGCAAGCAAGTAACATCATTATTAGCCACTATGTTCTTCATGTCAATGCTATACAGATTACCTTTTCTAGGGATTTTAAGCAAAATGTCACTTTCATCAGGAAGCTTATAATCCTTAGATAAGATATAGCATTCTTCTTCTGTGAATAGAACTCTATGCTTCTTGTCACACATCTGTGACACACTAAAGAGGTTGTGCTTAAGTTCTTTCACATACTACAAATCTTCAAAGTCAATGTTTCCAGCCTTGATTGTTCCTTTGCCAGAAACTTTGCCACCAATTCCTCCTTCAAAGTTGACAAATTGTCCGTCATAAGGTTGAAAGTCTGAAAGATAGGACTTATTTCCAGTCATGTGCCTGGAACATCCACTGTCTGAGTATCCTTGATCATTTGTAGTCTTTGAATGTTCCTGCACACAAAATAAAGGAATTAGTTCCTTTTGGGGACCCAAGCCACAAAGGACTTGGATCTGCCTCGTATATCAATATAATTATATCTATCAAAGGTCATTGATACACCATTGGAATTGTTTGAGGTGATGGTTCCTTTTGGTTTCCATTCCCAATGTGTTGAGGCCTTAACAGCATTTCCCATATTTACCCTTTTCTTGTTAATAGACCCACCAGTGGTAACCTTTGGCCTTGCAGTGGTAACTGCTGGCTTAGCAGTGGAAACTGCTTGTTTTGAAACTTTGGGTACCCACTTCTGATTATTGTTAACTTTCTTTTCAAAATTGGTCTTTTTCCCTGTTTGAGTAGATTTAACAAAAGTATTAAAAGGGGGCTTAGGGTAAACTCTGTTTTTATTTCTGGCAATGGCAACTGCTGGTCTAGCAGTGGAAATTGGTTTAATGCCAGAATGAAGCAAAACAGACCTGGGAATCATCTTGCTAAGTGGATTTGGGTGAGTTAAGTTATTCGCATTTTGTCCATTCACCCTAGTATTCCGAAACACTTCCCTTCTTCCCAAGTGGTAGGTACAGCTATAAGACAAATGGTCAAAGCTACCACATATATGACAAGGTTTGTTATTGAACACAAAATCACTACCAAATTTCCTAGATTTAACATGATTCCAACTCCTCATATTACCCCTAGGAGTTGGTGACCTACTTTTGTACATCTCTGCATATCTAGTAGTGGGCCTAGTGAAATTAGGTTGTGACCTAGGCTTCTCTTTGACTACATCAGGAATACTTCTTTTAACCTCCACTTTAACATTCTCAGGAACACTAGGTTTAGACTCAACATTTAAATTTTCATCTTTAAGAGATGAGTCACTAGCACTATCAAATATATCAACCTCAACCTTTTCAATTTCAACTGGTTTAACAAACTTTGGTCCATAGGTCATAGGTGGTTCCTGGAATTCCTCTAATCCTGTGTGAGCTAAGTCAATGCCAGGAGGTGATGGAACACCTCTTAGAGGTGGTGGAACTGTTTTGTATCCAATTCCTAATTTGGCTTTGCTCACAACTTGGGCTTCCCAAATTTTGTCAATACACTTGGATTGATGATCCAGTGTTTGCTTAGTTATCATTATATTCTCACTAGCCATTTTAACCTTTTCTAGTTCTTCTCTAAGAACCCTATTAACAGCAACCTGATAATCTAAGTCTCTTCTTAATACAGCAATATCATCATTGAACTTAGATTCATTTGCCCTATAATGCTCTAATTGAGTTTCTAAAACACCTAGGCCTCTTTTATGATTTGCTAAGTTATAATTAGTATGAGTTAACTCTAGCAATTGTTCATTATATTGTGCTTTAATATTCTCATACTCTTTTAAGGCCTTACAAGATTTAGAACAAGCACTATTAATTTGTACCTCAGAGTCAAAAAAAGCCATTAGTGCAAGCTCAGTAGCAACCATTGCAGACTCTGAATCATCTTCCTCATCCTTAGTCATAAAGCTCCAATCAAAGCTCACTCCATCAATAGCCAATAGCCCCTTTGGCTCATCAGTAGTAGGTTCCTTCTTCTTGTCCTGCTTATACCAAGTTGACCTGTTGTCAGATTTCCTTGGCTTCCTGCATTCCCTGGGAAAGTGCCCCTTCTTATGACAATTATAGCACTCCACCTTCTTTTTGTCAAAACCTACTGTTTCATTGCCACTGATGTTGATCTTTCTTTCAGTCTTCTTCCAAAACTTCTTAGTCCTTAAGCTTAGTAATGCCACTTTCCATTTAATGTCCATCTCCTCCATATCATCTTCATCAATTTGATCCAAATCCTCATGATTGAGAATTGAACCACCCACTTGACTTGATATAAAGGCATAAAAAGTAGTATCACTAAGTCCTGCAATCTGTCTCTTTGAGCTACCAGTGGAAACACTTCCACTACCAGTGGAAACAATAATGTTAGCACTGTCATCATCACTATCACTTTCTTCATCTGAACTATCATCAAGAGATGATGATATAAGTGCTACACTTCCTGAACTTGAGCTTAATTTGCCAGCTTTCTTCAATCTTTGTTCAATAACCTTGAAGTTATTGTACAAATCATTAAATTTCATGGTCTCCAAATCTGGCTTATCTTCCCACATAGCAACATTGGTTCCAAACTCAGAGGGTAAGCTTCTTAAGAACTTTAGATTGAGGTCTTCCCTTTCCACCTCAATTCCAAAAACGGTGAGTTGAGTAACAATCTTTTGTAGCCTTGTGAAGATGCTATCAGTAGATTGATTACTTGTTGAACCAAAGTTTTCATAAGTCTGCTTCAGCAGGGTCTTTTGAGTCTTCTTGGTGGAATCATTACCACCCAAAACATTACAGATCTCCTCAAAAAGAGTCTTTGCAGTCTTGTACTTGCTGAATGCTAGAACTTGGTCTCTGGGAAGTGTCATCAGTAAAAAACCTCTGGCCTTCAGATCATTCTTCAGCTGTAGTCTTTCATCATTAGTAATAGGTCCAGTGTTGACCTTAATTACTTCCTTGCCATTTACCATCTCTGAAGTAGAACTTGGTTTGAAAGAATTTCCAACCATAATGATCTCCCAGAGTGTGTAGTCTTGGACCATAAAGAATTGCTCGATCATTAGCCTCCACATCTCAAAGTCATTCAACTTAATCTTTGGAAGCTTAGCAGCAATGTTTGAGTTAGTGGTTTCTGTCTCCATTGATTCTTCTGAGTGAACTAGAGTCTTCTAAATCAAAGTATCAAAACCTGTCTCTGATACCACTTGATGGATCTAAACACCTTCAACTTGTGTTAGATTGATACTTTGAGTTATATCACTAAGTATGCGGAATCTACTTAGTAACACTTAGAAGTTTGATTGTGAGTAAGACAGTTGTTTATGAATAAGAACAATGTATGTAAACAAACTATTAGCTCCAATATTATTAATGATAATAATACGAGTGATCTTGATATCACTAGGGTTACACCTTGAAGCTCTAGAAACGTATATAAAACCTTTAACCTAGGATCTCCTTTTAAAGCACAAGGAGTCCTCTTCTACAAGATAAGTATAATGCTAATAGAATAAAATATACATAAGATCTATTCTATATTTATCTAAACACGTTTCCTAACAGTTATCTAATAAGCAGTGGTAATATATGTTCTCGCAGTGGTAATGAGTTTCCATTGCAAGTACAATCTTCTACAGTTGTAACATCTTCACTTAGCCGTGGTAACTGTTAGTATAATTCCCAACAAAGAGGGATTGGATGGATGGTTGAGATGTGTTTGATTTGAATTCAATGGTTGAGATCAAGCCTATGTGGTGATATAGAGATGAGGGGTTGGATGGATGGTTGTGATGTGTTGTAAATTGAAATCAATGGCTAGGATGAGAGGAGCCATATTAGGGTTTCCAATAATTGGTATGTGTTGAAAATGAAGGGTTGAGATGTGTTGTAAGAGAATGGATGGTTGAGATGTAGTGTGTAAGGGAATATGTAAGGGTGTACGAGATTGTGTAAGATATTGTGTAAGAGAATATTTGATTTAGATATGATTGGATATGATTGGTTTTGTCTTATGCATAAATGAGATTAAGAGAGGATTAAGACATAATCTAATTGTCATTAAGAAGAAAAGATTTAGACAATTAAGATTATAAGTTGAGAAAATCATAGGTTACTTGTAAGTTCAAGTAACACAACGTCGAGAATCCATAGTTTCATATCTCGTGACTTTCCACGACTCGACGTTCTCAACTAATACCTAGGTTCAAACAAGTTAAGTGCTTTGCCTTGATGTAAAGCATAACCCAAGTGGGAAAGGATGCATTTACGCAAAGTGACCTTTGACTTAGTTTGAACAATAAGGGAGTAAACCTGTTACGTAATGAGAGAAGACGTAAGCACGGGGTATGAGCATATGGATGCTTTAACACGATGTTACGTGAAATATACAAGCTCCCTAAGTTTAGAAAAGCCTTGGCTAGAGGCGTTAGTTAGAAAACATGAGTTGGCATTTTCCCGTAAATAGGTGTATTAAAAATGGGATTTCTCAAATCTCAAAACTCGTTTCGAGTGTTCTCAATTAAGCACATAACATATTCATACATGTACTGAAAGATCCACATTTGTCGGGTAAGGGGAAAGCCGACTTTCAAAATTCACCCGGAACCATACAGATTCTTGGCGCGTCACCCGCACGTTGACGCGCGGGCAGCGCGCCAGGAGCAGACATTGGCTCCGTCGATTTTGAGCTAACGTTTGTTGTTTTATGTGTTTTGATGGTTTATTTGTCATCATTAAAACGTAAAGAGATCTTGATCATGTTACCTCAACATCTAGAATCGTGTTGATATAAATAATGCTTAAAAACGTTATTAATATTTTTCAATAACTCTACGTTTTGATAATCACAAAATGTAAATTAAATTAAGTCAAGATTATGACGTAAACAATTATTTAGTGGCAAATATTTACTTCTACAACTAATATCACTTAAGGTATATAAACTAAGCGTCTAATGCATTACATGATCAAAGGGAGTATTTTCTTAACACAAAACATTTTATAAAATGACATTAACATTTTATATGTTTTAGTAAATCATTCTTGGTATTGTTTTATTCAACCACAAAGATATGATTTCAAATTTCCAACCAAAAAGGGCAAATTCTCTCCAGAAAAACCTTCCTCACAAAAAGACTAACAAACCCAACGTTCTAGAGGGGGCGACCCCCTTAATTCCTGGGCGGCCCCCTTAATGATTAAGGGGACCGGCCACTAATTAAGGGGACCGGCACGCTCCAGAACAGTATTTTTTTTCCCTATAAATACTGGTTCATTTCACAAATTTTTTTCACCTTTTTGCACTCAAAACTTTCTGATCCCAAAAACCTTTGATCATATTTTTCATAAGTCTTTGTTTCCAAGTGATCCAAAGCTTCATCCACACAAGTGCAAAAAGAAGAACACTCCTTCAACATCCATACAATTGTAGTAGTGTTGTGATTAGTTAGTATCATCTTGTAGTAGTGCTAGATATTTGTAAAGTGTTGTGTGATTTAGTTGATTGTAGATATTGGGTGTGTTGTAAAGTAGTGTAGAAGTTGTGAATTAGTTGTGCATAGAAGAAGGTGTGTAGTAGACGTGAAGAAGAAGTTGTGGAGCTATCGTGAAGAAGTTGTGAAGTTGTGAAGAAGTTGTGAGATTAGTTCTAGCTACAATTAGAACTCGGCATTTAGCTTAGTGTCGTTAATCGGTGTAAGCCAAGGTGTGTAATGTTTCTCAGCCATAAGGAGTTTGTTGACATAGTGAACAAAACTCTCGAGTGTGCTACTCGGGGAGTGGAGTAGGGTAAGGAAGGTGTCCTTGTAGCCGAACCACTATAAATTCGCGTGTTGTGGTTTGATCTTTCTATCTCTATCTTTATTTCATTTCATTACAATACTTACATTATTTGATTATACTTGTTTAGACTTGCTCACATTTGTAGACATTTGAATTCACGTAAGATCAAATCAAAGTTTTTATAAGATACAAAAGATTTTGAAAATAAACACAAAAAGAAAGTAAAACTATTCAACCCCCATTCTAATTTTCCACAAATCGCTCTCTCAAACTCTATAGGTAAGCATGTTTCTACCTGCAATTTTTGTTTCTTCTATCTAGAAAAAATTGATTGCTTAAGTTTTAGGAAACATTTTGGAATTCAGAAAAACCACGTAGTCGTAAAACCTGCTCTGTCTCTCAATTCTGAGTCTTCACGGAAACGGCGGAACCCATTTTTTGGTTCCGTCTGTTAATAAACTTGGTTCCACCAAGTTTTTCCAGAAGATACGGCGGAACCCAAAACTTGGTTCCGCCCGTGTTGTCGTTTGGTTCCTCCAGTCCTACAACAAAATTTTGATCTTTGATTTTTTTGAATTTTTCTAGCAATCCTTAGGTTCCAAACTTCCTTCCTACATGCTAGTTAGTATTTATCAGTAATTCTAGAGCTATCTTATCACACATTAACCAATAGGATCATCATTCCCGCCAAAATTTCAAATATGCCTAAACTAACCCAAGGAACCTTTCTGATACATGGAAGGAACCCTTCCTTTGGTTCCTCCAAATCCGTGGAACAACCTGACAACATGTATCCTCCATGATCACATAGCATTTACTTCTCCACTTAGTCTTTCACTCCATCCAACTCCATTGTATTGACTTCCAATGATTTGATACTTCTTTGAACTCTTCCAAATGATTAAGAACCTCCAAAAATGTATGGATAAACATCAAATCCAAACACCAATTTCTATATCATGTTCTTCCTATAAATTGACCAACATTCACACATCTAATTCACACCATCACCATCACTTCTCTCAACCTTATACTTCTAATCCTACCAAAGTCATGCAATGACAAAATCCACCACCTCATCCGAATCATCAAGACCTATTAGGAGAAGAGCTAGAATTAGCGTCAAACCATGTTGCTTCAACAAAACCATCCAACTAAGCTCATCATCATCAAGTGATTCATCCCTCAACATTTCATCACCCATCAATGATACCAACTTTCTAAACCTTGCTACTCCAACACCATCTCCAAAACCTTGCAATGCTAACATAATCACCACTCCTCCACCAACTATAACACCAAGTGATCCAACACCACCTTCGGCACCAAGTCAACTTTCAAAAACTCCATCACCTCAATCACCAAAATTGACACCTATGGAACTCTTCAAGACACCACCAACATCACCACATCCATTAATGGAAAGTTTAGAAGACCTACCACCTAGATCATCAAATCCACCACCATTGCCACTTTTTTGATACTATTGATCAAATGGAACTCAACAACAACCACGGTTTCAACCAAGTGAACCATTGGATGAAAAACCTCATCAACCATCATTAATAGAGCGTTTGGCTTACAAGCATGCTAGACCTTCCATCTTTCCTCAAGATCAAGATCATCCACAACCACAACCATTGTTGTTCCATCCCATTTACAAAGAGATCCATGGTCCTCTTTATGGAGAACCAAGCTTTCATCATCATGATCAACAACAAGAACACCTCAAGACTTTTCCCACCACTTTGAGTCCATATTTCCTACCTATGAGGAAATAGAAGCATCTTTGTGGACCAAATCTCCAAACACTCATGAAGAACTCAACACTTGCTTGGAAAGTCTCTATGCTTTCAAGTACATGATTGATTCTCATCTCACCCAAGCCATGGATTTCCAAACCGCAATGTACTCATCAATTATAGGAAACCACAACACCTCTCAACCATCCACCTTTGCTCCCGCTACAACCAATGTTTCATCCACCACCAATGACCTAACAACAACAAACCAAGTTCCACAACTACCACCTCTTCGCCATGATTACATCATGTGCAAAGAAACCGCTCATATTAGTGAGAGATGCAACATCTTGGTACATGAGCTTCAAGATGAAATGCGGTTTATTCTTAATCACATTTTGGAGCGTCTTAACGCCATTTTTCACTTGCCTCAAGCTTAGAGTCTTATTAGGAAGATCAAATAATGGTAGAATCTCACTAGGACTCTTTACTTTTATAGATGTAGTTGTCGTTTTTATTCCACCTTGTATGGTTTGACTTTTTCATTCCAATAGTAAACTTTTTCAAGTCTTAAGGTTTGACTTTTTTTAAGTCAAAGTTTAATTTTACTTGAAATATAATGGTTCTACTTCTATATTTTGTTGGTCATTCTCTTTTGGTTGTTTATTACTTGATGATTGTTGTCATGAGATGAATGTTTATTCTCTTATATAATAATTAGTATTATGTTCTCATACTTATTTCAACAACAAACTAACCTTTTCTTGTAAGACCAAAATCCATGTATCCTCTCTTGGCACTCCGTTTAGGGGGAGTATTGTCCAAGGGGGAGCATATGACTTGACACATTTCTGCTTCGCACTCTTCTTTTTGTTTCGACAAAAAGGGGGAGATAGGATATATTTTACCAAATCAACTTTATTACATCATTTAACATGACATACTCAAAAGTTGAAATAATCATGCTAAATATAAATTTTTAAAAGGGGGAGATTGTTAATACAAATTTCGCCTAAAAATGTTATTTATATTTTACGATCTTTCTTAGTTTTGTTAACTACAAAAGGTAAAGTTTATTTTTGGCAAACTGTAAATATAGTTTAAAAGTATTTTACTTAACTTCACTCAAACTACATATACATGTGTTCATAAAGTGAGTTCTAATCAAGTATACTTTAGTTTAAGTACATGTGTTAAAAATGTCTTATAAGTATAGTTAGCAAGTATTCTAAATAGTATGTCATATTAGGATATAAGCAAGCAAACTCCTTTTGGTAAATCATTCACTTGCTAAACATCTCAAACAAACAATTTTAAGTCTATACATAAACTCTTTTACAAGTATACTTTCCTTTTTAAGAATATCTAAAATTAGAAATCTAATGTACTTACATCATCACTTGCATCATACATGTCCCTTCAAGGAAACATGTGTGTAAGAATGTCACAACTCGCAATTTCAGGTCATTTTCAAAACCTCGACAATTTACTATTCCCAAGTACTATTCATCATTTACTATTCACCGACCAATATTCATCATTTCACTATTCATCATTTTCAGAGTCAGTTTGGGACTTTGAGAAGCATTCAAAACTTTTGCTATTCATGTGCACTATTCATTCTCGGAAGCAAAACACTATTCATGTTCATCATGCATCATCTCGTAAACCTAGATTATAGGTATTTAAATTCGCGTAACCAGTGTGTTTTAGCTGCGAATTCATGCATCATTCAGTCAGGACACGTCATATATATACTAGAGTAGTCTACATATCATAAGTAACATCATCAGCGCATTAGGTCACGCACGGGTTTGTGTATTTTTCATTAACGTATGTTTAATTATTTAATTAAACGTTACCACTCAGTCTTACTACTAATAGTATACCCTATACTCCCGTCTACGATCCTAATATATTTTCATACTGATTATCATGATATAAAAAAATTATATTATTAAATTACCCGGTGTTTTGTGACCTGCTGCTATATTTTCCGGTATACGCTAAAAATTTCGTCGGATCACGACATCTCGACGCGACAATTATTTTAACACCCGATTCTAATCAGGAATGAAATTTTACAATTTTTACAACATCGTCCTATTCTATTTGGTACCGTTAAATTTTATTTCTAGCAAATTCGGTACCCGGTACTTCTAAAACTATTAATAAATACACAGTATAACTAAAAGTCTTACAACATCTAACAAGAATCTCTTCATTTTCTTCCACCCCATGTCCTTGCCGTCCACCCCCTTACTAATCCCTTACAAACCTTGACAGTTTTCACTTGCTCCATTTAATGTTAGTCCTTTTTGTCTAAAAATAATATATACATCAAAACACAAGATATTTAGCTCATTTTAAACATGTCTTCACATAACAACTAGCAAACTTTTTCTTCTCTTTCTCTCCTTCATATGGGTCGGTCATCATCAACAACCAAGAAGAATCCATAGCTTTTTCAAGTTCAAGTATTTTTCAAGTCCTATTAGTATCCTAGTTAAGGTTTTAAAATAAAAACCTCAAGGATAATTAAGAATTTTTCATCAAAAACACATCAAATCTTTAAGTAAGTTTCAAGTAATATTTTTCTACATTTCATACTTTCATTCACTATCTTTTCATGTTCTAGAAATTAGTTATGCAAGTATACATTTGTTATATACCACTTGTAGTTATATTTTGGCACTAAAATGGGTTTATGGAATTTTACTAGTAATCTTTTGAGCCCCATCTTTTTTGGTGATGTTTAGGACCCCATGACACCCTAAGAAGGTGTATGGTATATTAAGAGTTGTTTTGAAGTTGATTGGAGTAGATTTGGACAAGTATTAAACTAGAAAATCCAATTTTGACACTATATATAACCTATTGTCCCCTTTTTCATAACGTGGAAAGATTAGGGGTCTATGGGTAATTTTGGACCAAAGATTTAGAAAATACCTTCAAAATCAAAACTATGGCCGTTGGAATGAACAAAAACGAGTTTATAACGAAGGAGATACGATTTTTCAAAGTTTATCGACGAAAAGTGATTTTCAGAAAATATGGCAAGCTGTTGGGTAATATTTGTTGGACAAAATGAGGCGTTTAACATAATCTAGAGAAGCCGAACTATTAAAAATGTGTTAGTACATGTTTATACGAAACCGTGGATATAAAGAACGTAGAAAATGAGCTTATAACGACCAAGATATACACGTTTATAACTCGATAACTTACATATATTTTGACAGCCCACTATTAGAATTATATATCCTACGTACTAACGACTAGTTTTGTGATATTAGTTGAACATGTTTTTCTCAAGTCACGAAAGGTATTAAACAACAATGAAAAAACTATATTTGCCTAACGAAACCCCAACCAAGGATCGTAGAGTATCATTTCATCATACTTACTTGGAAAGTAGTTTTAAACCAAACGAGACATCAACATGTATTTTTGACGATAAACATTATTTTCATAAAGTACGAGTGGTATCGATAACATACGTATATGCATGCATAACATTGTTTCATTGCTTACAATAGGTCACATCATTCATTATAGGTCGTGGTTAGAGACCGAGCCTCATTCCATCATATCCACTATTGTCTTTGTTGATTATCAAATCAGGTGAGTTTTCATAGCCCCGTTTTCAATTCAATATTTTAATTTCAAATCCCACGGGGAGAATACATTACATCATCATTTTTGTACGGGCCAAAGTATTAAATTCAAGTACATTGCTTAAGTTACCGTATTGCCATGTTAAGGTCCCCTATTTATTATCATGAACCGTTAATTATGCTTAAGCGAGAGTGAGTGGATAGATCTATTGAGGGTGACGCCTCCATCCGTGTTGGTTATACCAACCATCATAACGGATGCATTTCATTTCTAACATCATTAGAGTGTCTGGCAAAACACTCTAGAGGGGCATTTTCATCAGTCAGCTTCGGGGTCATGAGCTTAAGGGCTAATGTACGATTTTATTCATCAGGCGAAATTTCATCATCATCATTTTTATACTTGTGGTTACCGTAAAAGCACTTCATTTACATAAACCTATGATTTCTCACCAACATTATTGTTGACCGTTTTTAGCAATGTATTTTCAGGAAATTAAGGTAGCTCATGTCGACGCGTCTCACTTTATATTTCTGCACTTATGAAACGTTTGATCTCATTTGAACTTGTTTTTCCTAAACTTGCAGCACCTTTTGGGACCTTGTTTTGTAAACTCTGAATATTTTAAATGATCAAACGATTTATTTTTCAAACGACACTTTAGGTCGTTCAATAAAACCTTGTATGAGATGCCATGAACGTTACACCCAGGTATTCCATTCCGCTGCCAACCAGTTATATTGGGGGTGTGATAGATTGGTACCAGAGCAAAGGTTATAGCGAACTAGGTTGTCCTTATACCCAGACTATAGCTACATCATCATAACATCTCATCATTTCATCATAAGAGCATATTCATTAGTTATGTTGTTCCATGCACACACTATGCGCATTATTTATACCTATATTCATATATAATTATATTGACCTGGTTCACAAGTGACATGTCTTCACCCAACCACCCTATGATCATCCTAGCAGACTCGGGTATTGAGGATGCTTTCTCATCCGCTGATACACCTACATCACCACTCTCACCTTCAATTCCTATACTTTGACATTCACATATCACTCACATTTGTTAAGTTATAACTCCCACCCATTTGAGATGTTACCACCACCTGAACCCGACTTAGGAGAGGCTACTGGATATGACACTGAGACCATCGAGATTCGGTAGAATAAACCTGCCTTTTCAGTATCACCATTGTCATTTCCCTTTTCCATTCCCACTTGTCATGAATTAGATAACACCTTATGGATAATACCAAGATCACGGACTCAACAGGAACATCTGTAGATTCCTCAATAATGGTTTGGAATCTACACTATCTCGGACAGTATTGATGCATAACTCTAGACCCCACTTCAGGACTCACCTCAACCCTATGATGCCACAACTCTGATTTCACTCAGAAGGACACCAGATGTATCAAGTGTAACTTGTTGTCTTTTGGTTGTTGTACAAACAAATGTATCAAGTGTAACTCTACTATGTAGGAATGGTTGTGCTATCTATGATATCGGTCCATGTAGACCGAAATTTTCATGTATTATATTCATGTATTGTGATTATAATTATGTCATTTCGTGATTTTACCCTGTTGCAGTTTCACTCAACTTATGCCTGTCATGGTTGTGTGTAGGCAAGACGCAAGCCGCTATTGGACAAATCATTGCCAAGAACATAGCCATCGACCCCACTAAGGATCTTACTCACGTGGAATTTATGGGTTACAATCCCCCCTCCTTTGGCGGAACTATAGACACTAAGGAATTTCTCAAATGGTTCGAAGAAATAGAAACAATATTTTGATGTGGCGACTGCCGTAAGGAAAACAAGGTTAAGTTCGCCACTTGCACTTTTCGGGATCATGCCTAGGAATGGTGGACTAAATATGTTCAGATAGTAGGGGTTGATGTTGCTTACTCACACTCTTGGGAGAAACTAAAAAGGATGATGAGTTTAAAATTTTGTGTAAGAAGCGAACTACGAGCAATAGAACAGGAAACACTAGACCTTACCATGGTAGGAGATGATGTTTTCAAGTACACTACTTATTTTTATGATTTAGCGCGACTAGGCCCTGCAATGGATAAACCGGAAAGCAAGAAACTTGAGAGGTATATCGGGGGACTTTCCCCTGAAATTCATATGTTGGTCATCTCATTAGAACCCGATACCATGTCTAAAGCTATCAAAATGGCGATCGAAGCAAAGGAATACATAGCTCACACCAAGAAATTAGGAAACAATAGTGACAACAAAAGGAAGTGGGACAACAATCGAGGTGGCAAGGCTACTCAACAATCACCCAAGAGACAAGAGGTTGCTAAGGCCTATGCTGCAGGGCAGAATGAAAAGAGAGGTTACAAGGGCACTTTGCCCAAGTGCAACAAATGTCAAACCCACCATAACCTTGGAAATTGCCCGAGACCTTGTGGTAACTGCGGGAAGATCGGTCATCCGACTAGGGATTGCAAAGCTCTGTTTGTGGCGGATAATCAAAAACCTCCAACAACATGCTTTGGTTGTGGAGAAGTTGGACACTTCAAGAATAACTACCCAAAGGGAAAGAATCAAGGGTAGCCACAATGCTTCAACAGAAGGAGTTCTCGTTTTAATATATAAACCATAGTTTGAGCCCTCTAGGGTTGTACTTTTCTTTTGTACTTTCCGTTGGTACGTTGACATAACCTGGTTCTAATAAGCACTTTTCTATCCAATGTAATATCTATCTTTTGTTATCTCCGCGATAATCATAACCTTCGTTTATTCCATTTTCTATTCCAATTGCTCAATTTTCAATCGTTTCGCAACATTATGCCATTGTCTTATTAGGGATTAGGCCGATTTTGTTCTTGACGGATTAGTAGACTATTACCATTCCATACAATTCATCCACGTATCCAATAAACCGTTCAACGAATTTTATTTAAAGCTATTTTACTACAATATGGGGAAATTGTTTTACAGAATTTTTAAAATAAGCTATTTTGTTACCACCCTATAAATTGATTTTCCGTCATTACTTCAAGTATTTACTATTATTACGCGAAACAATTTTTATGTTACTTTGAAAGGAAATATCTAGGATACCATTTTTTAGAACAATACGTTGAACACCATCTAAAACTTTTGAGAAAAATAATGTTATTTTGACTAAATCAAGCATCACATCATTAGTCCTCAATTATACATAGCCTGATCACCTATGTATAATTTAGGAAGGATTATGTCATAAAGAAAATAATTACCTTTTTAAAGT
Source organism: Artemisia argyi (assembly GCA_030686995.1). NCBI lineage: Eukaryota > Viridiplantae > Streptophyta > Magnoliopsida > Asterales > Asteraceae > Artemisia > Artemisia argyi. The sequence goes on from CM060681.1 coordinate 99,962,813, forward strand.
TTTGTTAATAAGAATCTTCATTTAAAAGCTTTGTAAACAAATAAACTCTTTAATAAACATCTCTTTTTGACAAACCCTCCCTGGATACTTACCCCACCTGTTAATCACTCAGCCATTAAGTTGGATTTTTCCATTGACCTCTCTAGGAGAGACATTCCATCTACGAGGAGTATTCCATGACATAAAAAAGCGATGAAAGGATTACGAAACCACAAACAAGGACCAGAAATATACAGTAAGTTGATTCGTATCGCAATAGGAAACATAATATCTCATGAAGCAAACCAAATCACTATCTTTGGCACGGTCACCAAATCTTATCATCTATAAAGTACTAGTTAAACAATGTAGGAAAACGAACCTAAGTCATGATCCAGTTAGAAAGGACCAAGTAAGTTGGATGCACATATCTACAAGTCTTACTCAAGATTAACCTATAGGTATTATTCAACACCAGAAATGAAACGCTAGACATTTAAGCGTTCATGCAGACGTACATACCCGCTTTTTTTATTATTTTGACGCTTTCAATTCAAACGAATCTTCTCCAAAGTGCGTTTATACAAAACATATCCTCTGTAGGAAAGTATTTATCTGAAGTATCTATCTTGGCAAAGAAATCCCTTATTTTCAGCCCTTGACAAAACTACTAAGCGTTAAGAAATGTATAACACCAAACTTTGCTAAAACATCCTTATCCACATCATGTCGAAAACACTCCATATCGGGTCAAATTTTGAAAGCCAACCGCCATGCAACGACACTCCATACACTTAGAACCTTGCGATAGGCAAGCAATAGCATGGAAAATTTTGATAAAGGAAAACTAGGGAAGCACTATTGAACAAGTAGAGTCCTAGTGATGAAGATCAAGCACCTTAGGTGAAGCGAGACTCATATCATGACACTAGTTAGCGCAAGACACCAGGAAGGAATCAGGAACTGTTACCATAGCTTCATCCTTTCGCTAACACCTCTCTGACGAACCTAACATCGTAGAATTAGCTGAGACGCATTGTTCGAAATTCAAATATATTTGATAAAGGATAGACGATATTCCTCAAACCGCTGACATTTCCTTTAAGATATCCTCTTTCCAATCAGATACACATGCTCTACCATCCTCAGACCAACGAACCTTGAAAAGAACTCTTTAAGCACTATAGGACGTACTCAGCGCTGTGTAACCAACTTTGAATTATTCAGGATAATCTTTTGATATTGGCGGATTTCACCTTCAACAATAGCCATCACAGGAATATAAAGATTGCATCATTTAAGACACCTTATGATCGAAGTGCCCATTTACCCATTTACAGACCGAAAACGAAAGGTTAAATTCACTGGTCTAGAACTAAATTATGAAACAACAAAGGAAATTTACATGTCAAGAATCAGTTACAAGCGATAAGATAACACTAGAAAAGTTGGATTAGGTGTCCCTGGGCGGCAAACCATTTAGATTCGAGTGGGAGAACGAACGATGTTAGAAGCCTTGCCTTGGAAAGGCATGATACAATCTTGGTAACACGGGAGATTAAACCCTAGGTATATTGGACCGTTTAAGATTCTTTTAGTATCGGTCGGCGGGCATACAAACTTGAGTTTTTGTCAGAGATTAGCAGCATTCTATAACCCATCTCACATTTTAAACCTCAAGAAGTACCTTCCAAATGAAACACTTGTAGCATATTTCATTCCATTCCATTAGAAGAAATTCAACTCGACAATAAGCATAACTTAGTGGAGAAACCAGAAAAAATCGTGGACTGAGAGGTCAAACAATCGAAGCAGAGTTGAATTCCTATCGTGAAAGTTCGCTGGAATTCTCGAAGAGGTCCCAAGTTCACTTTGGAGCATGAACTTCAGATGCGACTCGAAAATACTCACCTTTTCACCAATGACATTCTAGAGACCAACATAAACTGAACTCTGGGACGAAGTTCCTTTTTGGGTGGGCAACTGCCACAACTCACAATTTCAGGTTATTTTTCAAATCCTTGACAATTTACTATTCACAAGTTACTATTCATCATTTACTATTCATCGACCACTATTCATCATTTTCAGAGTCAGTTTGAGACTTTGAGAAGCATTCAAAAATTTTACTATTCATGTGAAACTATTCATTCCCGAAAGCAAAACACTATTCATGTTCATCATGCATCATCTCGTAAACCTAGATTACGGGTATTCAAATTCGCGTAACTAGTGTGTTTTAGCTGCGAATTCATGCGTCATTCAGTTAGGACACGTCATATATACTAGAGTAGTTTACATATCATCAGTAACATCATCAGCTCATTAGGTCATGCACGGGTTTGTGTATTTTTCATTAATGTATGTTTAATTATTTAATTAAACGTTACCACTCAGTCTTACTACTAACAGTATACCCAATACTCCCATCTACGATCCTAATATATTTTTATATTGATTATCATGATATAAAAAATTTATATTATTAAATTACCAGGTGTTTTGAGACCTGCTGCTATATTTTCCGGTATACGCTAAAAATTTCGTCGGATCACGATAGCTCGACGCGACAATTATTTTAACACCCGATTCTCATCAGGATTGAAAGTTTATAATTTTTACAACATCGTCACATTCTATTTGGTACCGTTAAATTTTATTTCTAGCAAACTCGGTACCCGGTATCCTCTAAAACTATTAATAAATACACAATATAACTAAAAGTCTTACAACATCTAACAAGAATCTCTTCATTTTCTTCCACCCCATGTCCTTGCCGTGCACCCCCTTACAAATCCCTTACAAACCTTGACAATTTTCACTTGCTCCATTTAATGTTAGTCCTTTTTGTCTAAAAATAATATATACATCAAAACACAAGATATTTAGCTCATTTTATACATGTATTTCACATAACAACTAGCAAACTTTTTCTTCTCTTTCTCTCCTTCATATGGGTCGGTGATCATCAACAACCAAGAAGAATCCATAGCTTTTTCAAGTTCAAGTATTTTTTTCAAATCCTATTAGTATCCAAGTTAAGGTTTTGAAATAAAAACCTCAAGGAGAATTAAGTATTTTTCATCAAAAACTCATCAAATCTTCAAGTAAATTTCAAGTAAAATTTTCCTACATTTTATACTTTCATTCACTATATTTTCATGTTCTAGAAATTAATTATGCAAGTTTACATATGTTATATACCATTTGTAGTTATATTTTGGCACCAAAATGGGTTTATGGAATTTTACTAGTAATCTTTTGAGCCCCATCATTTTTGGTGATGTTTAGGACCCCATGACACCCTAAGAAGGTGTATGGTAGATTAAGAGTTGTTTTGAAGTTGATTGGAGTAGATTTGGACAAGTATTAAACTAGAAAATCCAATTTTGACACTATATATAACCTACTGTCCCCTTTTGCAAAACGTGGGATGATCAGTGGTCTATGGGTAATTTTGGACCAACGATTTAGAAAATACCTTCAAAATCGAAACTATGGCCGTTGGAATGAACAAAAACGAGTTTATAACGAAGGATATATGATTTTTCAAAGTTTAACGACGAAAAGTGATTTTCAGAAAATATAGCAAGCTGTTGGGTAATATTTGTTGGACAAAATGAGGCGTTTAACGTAATCTAGAGAAGTTGAACTATTAAAAATGTGTTAGTACATGTTTACACGAAACCGTGGATATAAAGAACGTAGAAAATGAACTTATAACGACCAAGATATACACATTTATAACTCGATAACTTATATATATTTTGACAGCCCACTATTAGAATTGTATATTCTACGTACTAACGACTAGTTTTGTGAAATTAGTTGAACATGTTTTTCTTAAGTCACGAAAGGTATTAAACAACAATGAAAACACTATATTTGCCTAACGAACCAGCAACCAAGGATCGTAGAGTAACGTTTCATCATACTTTCTTGGAAAGTAGTTTTAAACCAAACGAGACATCAATATGTATTTTTGACGATAAACATTATTTTCATAAAGTATGAGTGGTATCGATAACATACGTATATGCATGCATAGCATTGTTTCATTGCTTACAATAGGTCACATCATTCATTATAGGTCGTGGTTAGAGACCGAGCCTCATTCCATCATATCCACTATTGTCTTTGTTGATTATCATATCAGGTGAGTTTTTATAGCCCCGTTTTCAATTCAATATTTTAATTTCAAATCTCACGGGAGAGAATACATAGCATCATCATTTTTATACGGGCCGAAGTATTAAATTCAAGTACATTGCTTAAGTTACCGTATTTCCATGTTAAGGCCCCCTATTTATTAGCATGAAGCGTTAATTATGCTTAAGCGAGAGTGAGTGGATAGATCTATTGAGGGTGGCGCCTCCATCCGTGTTGGTTATACCAACCGTCATAAACGATGCATTTTACTTCTAACATCAATAGAGTGTCTGGCAAAACACTCTGGAGGGGCATTTTCTCAGTCAGCTTCGGGGTCATGAGCTTAAGGGCTAATGTACGATTTTATTCATCAGGCAAAATTTGATCATCATCATTTTTATACTTGTGGTTACAGTAAAAGCACTTCATTTACATAAACCTATTATTTCTCACCAACATTATTGTTGACCGTTTTTAGCAATGTATTTTCAGGAAATTAAGGTAGCTCATGTTGGCTTGCATTTGGACCTACATGGAGTCACGGAGTCGACGCGTCTCACTTTATATTTATCCACTTATGAAACGTTTGATCTCGTTTGAACTTGTTTTTCCTAAACTTGCGGCACCTTTTGAGACCTTGTTTTGTAAACTCTGAATATTTTAAATGATCAAACGATTTATTTTTCAAACGACACTTTAGGTCGTTCAATATAACCTTGTATGAGATGCCATGAACGTCACACCCAGGTATTCCATTCCGCTGCCAACCAGTTATTTTGGGGGTGTAACAAAGAAACATGTTTTATTTTGTATAGATTCATACTCAAGATCTTAAAGTTGACTTTGTGAGATCTTGAGAATATTGTGTTAGATTTTCTAATATCTTGTGCAGGATTCTTCAGGGCTTCGGGCGGAACCCTCAGGGACAACGGACGGAACCAAAGTATTGGTTCCGCCGTATCCGTGGGTTGGTCTGGAAGTTGGCCTATAAATAGCAACCCACTCTTTGAGTTTTCCTCATCACTCACTATCATAATATACTGCATATACTTCATTTCTAAATCAGTACACTTTCATATTTGTGAGTCTTTCTTTGTAGCAAGAAGATCACGAACTTACAAGCTTCAACACAACGTTGCAAGACTTGTCAAGCATAGCATAGTGTAAAATAGTAAAGTTTATACATCATTGTATTGTATCCATTTGTAGTGATTGGTTAGTATTTTAGTCCTAAAAATACTTAGAGTATCGGGAGTTGTTGTACCCTTGTAAAAGAACTATCGGGAGTGGTTGTACCCTTGTGAAAGAACTCAACATCTAGCTTAGTGTCGGAAATAGTGTGTAAGCGACGTGTAAGGTTTTCTCCACCGAATAAAGGAGCTTGTTGACTAGTGCAAGAAAAGTCTCGAGTTGGATACTCGGGGCGTGGAGTAGGGAAAGGAAAAAGAGTCCTTGTAGCCAAACCACGATAAACAATCGTGTTATGGTTTGATCGTTTCTTACTTTTATTCTTGCATATTATTTATTGTTTAAAAAGTCTTAATTGTCGATTACACGCAAAATTTTTCAAAGAAAATCAAGTTAAAACCGGTAAACTATTCAACCCCATTCTAGTTTTCCAGAAAGTGCTATGGAGGTCCAATTTGTTTTATTCACAAACTTACATATTAAAAGTATCACACGATACACTAAGCCTATAAAGACCCGATTTCATTTTAAGAATGTACACAACTTATTCACTAAACATATGTCACACGTTATTTTAATCTAAATACACAATATCATTTAGAGATATTGTAAAGGAATTTGAAAGATTTGAGGATGAATAAGTCACCCTTATCCCCACATGACTCGACACCCTTTCTCCTTATTTCAACAAGTTGCAGCTTCTTTATCTCAACCATTTACCATTTCAAAACTCTTGTAACCCCCGGTACTTTTTCTAAAACCTATTACTAGCCAAATATTTATTTTCGTACATGAGACACATTAACACTTTTATTTTGTGATTATTTGGGCTTGAGAAATGTGAGATATATTGGAAATGATAACTTTATTGCTTGATTGACCCAGCACAACCAAGAACACTCGAATTGTATTTCACTTTCCAAATTATTTGAATTATTTTGAGTTTGAGAAAAACTCTGAAGTTTATGCCTGATTTTATTGGAAAAATTATTTCGTGAACAATGGCGCAAGTTTTGTAATTTTTCGAGTCCGTTTGCTATGTCGTTTGGACCCCGGAGCGTTTATCATTAGAAGTTTACTACGTTGGCAACATTGGTCCCTTAACTTACCCCTTTTCTTTCCCTTACACTTTCTTTATTTACAAAACCCACCCTATACTTTTATTTATGTATATATAACCTCAACACCCCCCCCCACTTTTCCCATGCTTTGGCTTATAAAATGGTTTTCCACGAAAATTTGGCTAGAATTTTTAAGTTTCCTTATACTCTTGTAGAGTATCATGTCTGTCCCAGTTCCCAGTTGTTAGGTTCCAGTCCCACCAGTTGTTGACCCATTGCCTTTAGGAGATGATGTTGAGTTGGAAGTTGATGTTGGTTTGGATGATGAGGTAGGTTTAGAGGATGATGATGATATTAAGGGTGATGGAGATGAGGAGATGGATGACGATGATGATGACGAGGAGGATGATGATGAGGAGTTTATGGAGGAGGATCAGGATGTTCCCCCGACGCCTTCGCCTGTTGTGTCGGATGTGACTTATGAGTCGGATACGTCTGAGGCATTAGGATACGCACTTGAGACTGAGGTTACTTCTACGCATGAGATTGGTGAGTCATCGGCAGCAGCCCGTGTTACTCCGTTAGAGCTTAGAGCTGCTATGAGTCATCTAAGGCAGGATGTAGCCTGGTGTAGGAATAGTCATAAGAGTATCACTAGGCATATGAGTGATAGGCAGTTTGAGGTTGCAGGATGAGGAGAGAGGTTCAGGATGACAGGAGAGCTGCAAGAGAGATGTACATGGAGCTTCAGAGGTAGGATGAGAGGTTGAGTTTGTTGGAGCGGATGAGTGTTGCATTTCAGGAGCGTATGGATTCGCTAGTTAGGAAGATGGTTGAACTGGAGAAAATGGTTGACAAGTTGACCATGAAGGAGGTGTTCTTAGACATAGATAGTCGACACTATCGTACTAGTATTAGTGAGTTATGGAGTGAGTTGCATGAGATGCAGAGACAGGCCTATGCAGAGAGGATGACCCGCCTTAGGTCTTACGACAGCATTGACATGATGGCTATGTATGGAGATCGTTCAGGAGATCAGTGATGGGATCATTTTTAGTAGTTAGTATCTTAATGGTAGTTTACCTAGTATATGTTAAACTGAATTCTACAGTTGGTAGATTTTATTCGAAACTTGTACTTGTTTTGCATATCTTGTAAGACCAATGTCAAGTATGAAATCAAGGATGTATTATGGTGATGTACTATTATTGATGTTGACTTATGCTATATTATGATTTTATTCATGTGACGATGCTTTATCTTGCGCTATGATTCTTACACGTTAATCAAATACTTACAAGTATTGTGCTTTGTATTGATTGATAGAATTATGACTTCTAAGAAGATGACCCCAACTACTAATCAGCAGTTGATTGATGAGGGTGTTGCAGCAGCACTTACCAGGCAAGCAGGTGTTCCTCAGAATGTTGGACCAGCTAGAGCTCAAGCTGTTCCCAACAACCATTTCTGCACTTTTAAGGAATTCATGGATTGTAAGCCCATTACCTTCAAGGGAACTGAAGGAGCTGTTGGATTGACTCAATGGTTTGAGAAAGTGGAATCGGTGTTTCATAGGAGCAATTGTACTGAGAACAATAGGGTGAAGTATGCGACAGGCACATTGTTGGAGCATGCCTTGTCCTAGTGGAATGCTTATGTTCAGTAAAAGGGAATGGAGGATTCTTATAGTACTTCGTGGGAAGATTTCAAGAAAGCTATGGTTAAGAAGTATTGTTCTTGTAGTGATTTGAGGAAATTGGATACTGAGTTCTATTATTTGGCTGTGAAGGGTTCTGATCTTGCTTCTTATGTGCGACGTTTCCATGGACTGAAAGTGTTTTGTGCTTACATGGTGCCAGATAATGAGAAGTTGCTAGAGAAGTTTATTGGTGGATTGACTGTGAGTATCCAAGGAAACGTGACATCGTACAATGCTGAGACTTTGGATGATGCTATTAGCATGGCTGAACATCTTATGGATCATGTGACTAAGCATGGTGCTGTTCAGAAGAGTAATCACTTTGACAACAAGAGAAAATGGGAAGATAATAGAAGGAGCAACAACTATAACAACCCCAACAACCGCTACAACAACAATCATTATCGTAACAACAATCACCATCACCAGCAGAACAGGAGACAGGAGACTATTAAGGCATTTGTGGCCGCACAAGGAGGAGTGAACGTTGGACAGCAGACTCGTTATGAGAAGTGCCATCAGCATCATACTGGACCGTGTACTGTGAGATGTACGAAGTGTCAGAAGGTTGGTCATATTGCAAGGTTTTGTAGGAACAGGGTTTTGGTGACAGGAGCAAATGCCCAGCTTGTGGTTACATGTTTTGGATGTGGAGAGCGTGGACACTACAGGGGACAATGCCCGAAGAATGCTGGACAAGGAAATGTTGTCACTGGTACATTTCTTCTCAATAACCTTCATGTTAAAGTTTTGTTTGATTCGGGTGCCGATATGAGTTTTGTGTCTTCTAAGATTGCGTCATTACTCCGACTTACCCCTACTCTATTAGATGTTAGCTATAGCATTGACTTAGCTGATGGTAACCTAGTTGACACCCGTACCATGATCCGTGGCTGTACCTTTAATATGCTAGATCACATGTTTAGTATTGATTTGATGCCAATTGAGCTCGGAAGCTTCGACGTGATAGTTGGGATGGATTGGTTATCTAAGAATCGAGCGAGCATTGTTTGTGGAGTACGAGTTGCTCATATCCCACTCAATGATGAGATTTTGATTGTTCGAGGTGATAGGAGTGGAACTCGCCTGAATATCATATCATGTATCAAGACCATGAAATACCTTGAGAAAGGTTGCCACGCATTCTTAGCACATCTGGCTAAGAAGGAGTCGAGAGAGAAGCGACTCGAGGATGTTCCTGTAGTGCATGAGTTTCCTGAAGTATTTCCTAAAGATTTTCCAGGACTTCCGCCAGCCCAACAAGTGGAGTTTCGTATCGACTTAGTTCCAAGAGCTGCACCTGTTGCGCGTGCACCATATCGTTTAGCGCCATAAAAAATGGAGGAGTTATCAAAGCAATTGCAAGAGCTGTTGGATAAAGGATTTATTCGACCGAGTTCTTCACCCTGGGGAGCTCCAGTATTATTTGTGAAGAAGAAGGATGGATCGTTTAGGATGTGTATCGACTACCGAGGATTGAATAAGTTGACCGTGAAGAACCGCTACCCGTTACCGAGGATTGATGATTTGTTTGATTAGTTGCAAGGATCGAGTTACTACTCTAAGATTGACTTGAGGTCTGGTTATCACCAACTCAGAGTTCTGGTAGAGGACATTCCCAAGATGTCATTTAGGACCCGTTATGGTCATTATGAGTTTAAAGTAATGCCTTTTGGTTTGACCAATTCGCCTGCAGTGTTCATGGACCTCATGAACCGAGTATGCAAGCCTTATTTAGATAAGTTTGTGATAGTCTTTATCGATGATATTTTGATCTACTCAAAGAGCGAGGAAGAGCACAAGCAACATTTGGCTACAATTCTTAAGTTGCTCAAGGGTGAGCAGTTGTACGCAAAGTTCTCTAAGTGTGAGTTTTGGATTCGTAAGGTTCAATTTTTGGGCCATGTGATTGATAGTGAAGGACTTACATGTGGATCCTGCTAAGATTTAGGCGATTGAGAAATGGGCAACGCCGGTTAATGCCACAAAAATTCGTCAATTTCTAGGATTGGCTGGGTATTAAAGGAGATTCATCGAGGGATTCTCCAAGATATCTAAACCATTGACTACATTGACCCACAAGGATAAGAAGTATGAATGGGGAGAAGAAGAAGCGAAGGCATTTCAGACTTTGAAGCAGAAGCTTTGTAGTGCACCGATCTTGGCTTTGCCAGATGGAGTAGAAGATTTTGTGGTTTATTGTGATGCCTCGTATCAAGGGTTAGGAGCAGTTTTGATGCAATGAGGGAAGGTTATGGCATATGCTTCCCGACAGCTTAAGACTCATGAGGAGAAGTATACCACTCATGATTTGGAGTTAGGTGTCGTGGTTTTTGCCCTTAAGTTGTGGAGACATTACCTTTATGGTACTAAGTGTGTCGTCTTTACTAACCACAAGAGTTTACAGTATATTTTGGATCAGAAGGAGTTGAATATGCGACAGCGACGATGGTTGGAGACGTTGAGCGATTATGATTGAGTCGCAAGGAACGTTTGAAACGGTTGCGCATTCGAGCTTTAGTTTTGACGATTAACTCGAATTTACCCGCTCAGATTCTACAAGCTCAAGAGGAAGTCGTGAAAAGAGGAGATTGATGCGTGGGAATCGCACCTTGCTTTACCTCTCGAGGGATCTCGAGAAGCTTACAACCCCCACCAGGCAGTGTACCTGATCGTTGTAGTATAGTATAGTGACAAGTACCGGGGGATTGATCGTTCAGCTTAGGAATAGTGTCACTAGGATTAGAAAACCTAATTAATAGTTCTAGAGGTGAGAGATGATTATTTTTGTATTTTTATATTTTTATGAAAGCAAGTAAAATCTCGGGTTTTGGAAGATAGGGCGGAATTAGTTGCTATTCAACTAACCCAAAACTATTAAAATAATGAAAATGAAATTAAACTAATTTATACTAAAGTTGTGAGCAGTATTTGGAGAAATTGTGTTTACTTAGACTTCATTACTCCCTAGATATCTTTTACATGTTAATTACTTGTTACACTTGTATGAATGACGGATTGTATTCCTTAATACCATTCGTGGGGTGGCATACATAACTCCCCAACTCTATGAGCTCTTATCTCCTCCTACACCATGACCCAGCACAACTATAGGGATTGTAAACAGTGGCTCATGCATTAAATACAACCAATAAAGACCTAGTATGCCTCGGTTCATGTTTCTTAAGACGTTCAAGCATGTTACCATTTGGAGATCTGCCAGTTTTCTTAAGCCTAACATATAAATCATTCATTCAAAACAAGAATAGACAAGTAATCAACACATAATCAACATCTAGGTTTCATTAGATCTAAGCAAACACAAGAGAGATCTAGCCTAGCATAGTAGAATTGAGACAAGAACAAGAGATAAACAACCAACACATAGACATATTGATTGAATTGAAAGTACACTTATCTCAATTACAATGCAAGGTCTCAAGGGTTTGGAACCCTTGAAAAACCTGTAAAAGAGGCACCAAAATCGTCTTTAGGGTTTCACCAAAACTTCTCCTTTTTATGAAAAAACTAGAAAACTATATATAGAAAAAACAGGCTGACAGCGTCAAGAGTAACTTCTGACGCCGTCACCTCACCGCCATATACTTCCTCGGACGGCCTTGATCCACTTATGACGGCCTATGTGACGCCGTCACCACCCACGGTATATTAATTTAGCCACTTTGACGCCGTCACGAGTCCTTCTGACGCCGTCACCACCTTCGGTGTTAAATTCTTCATGTCTGACGCCGTCAAGATGTTGGTTTTGACGCCGTCACCTTGTATTTTCAGCATGCAAATTAGGTACTTAGCCGTTTTCTTCACTTTTATGCTCCAAAAACGTCCAAAATGGCTTCTTTTCCAGAATTCACTCTCCAAACACCTAAAATCACAAAAGGAACGATTTAGGGCAATATTTGATCAAATAAAGTCGGATTCGGGCTTAAATGACCCCCTAAAAACGGATCATTTTTCGCCTCATCATATACCCTTACACTTGAGATTTGCTTGTCCTCAAGCAAATGAGCTTTTATTCTACTCAAAAGACAAGTTAGGGGTCATGTAACACTAATATAAAGTAATTACAACAAATAATCGTTCCACTAAAGACCAATAGACAAGCACGGAGGTCATACACAAGCACCTCACAAATAGTGTTTAGATACTCACATCTCTCGGGTGTAATAAAGTAATATAACATTATGGAAATGGAAGATATCTCTCACTACCTGTCATAGCAAAATAGATTACCATAGGCTTGGGAAAGGATCAAACCTCCACCACATGGCGTAAGCACCTAGGATAAACTATCAAAGAGGTCTTTTAAAGGGTTATAATGTTAGGTGTAGGGATATGAATTACACGGTTTTGTTGGATAAAGGAAGTTTTACTGGTGGCGAGTTAACAATCTCGGTTAATTACATGTACAAGATGGCGTTGCTAAGCCAAGACTAGACTCGACTTAAGCTAATAAATGAAAAATAACAAAAACATAAAATAAACATAGAATGAAAACGGGATGGTAGTCCGTATGGTTTTTCTCTTTTTCTTTTTCTATTTTTTTTTCTTTTTCTTGATTTTTTTATTTTTTTATTATTATTATTATTATTATTATTTTTTTTTTGCATACACTCTTACCCTACCATCCAAAATAATACATCATAGGGGTTTGAGCAATCCCCTTACACTTGAATCTTTACATACTTTACAATTAACTATTCTAATGACTCGAATTAAGAAAATCAAAACACTTGGAGCACTTTTAAGATTAACGTACATATGGGGGTAATAAATGGTGTTCTTCCCCATTACTCCATAAAATAAGTACTTACCCATGAGTCCCAATCGTCCCAAAACAATATGTACAAGGATATGACTCGACTTAGCAACCATGTAATCAATTAGAAAGTTAACTTAGGGTTTAACAAATAACAATAATGCACTAAAAATGAGCGCATACACGGAAGGCTAAGGCGATTTCGGTGTACATTTAAGTGGGGTGTAACAAATTCTTCCTTTAAGTAAAATGCTTAAAGTTAGAAACGAAAAGATAGGCTCGGAGGGGTGTACTAGGGGTTTCGTGTACTAAAAATGAGTACAACGCTAAGGGTGTGGGAAAAATTAGTTGACTTAACTAGCCAAGTAATATGACTTAAATGGTCAAGTAATTATAATACGGGTTTAACACAAGGGTGATCCTAATGCCTCTTATCATGTAGTAAATCCTACCACACGAATGTAGTCTCACTAGCGGTCTCGGGATGCATCACTAACGCAAGTTCTAGAATCTAAATGCTACCGGTACACTCATAAGCACTAATAATGAATGCTTTTCCTATCAAATCTAAAGGCGAACCTCACATTTTTGGGTGGAAAATTTTTCTGAATATACGGTTATGTGCTAGTCATACAACCTCCTATCCATGAGACGCTTGCTATGGCTAAAGTTTCACTCCTAAATGTTGTAAAAAAATTTAAATTTGGCGCTAAAATTACACTAACAAGTATTTCTCGTAGTTTTATTACACATCTACCATCAAACAAAACAAACTCAAGCGAAAGTGCATATGTAAGGTATCATCTTTTTACCCTCCCCTTACACTTAAGATGAACATTGTCCCCAATGTTCAAGTAAAGAATGTAAAAGTTAAAAAAGTAAAGAGAATGAAATCAAATACTCCCCTGATTCGCTCGATATGGATTTTAGGTTGGCCAGGTTAAATCTTCTTCCAAGAAAACGAACAATCAAAGCTTCCCTTCTAGAATATAAATCATCTTCTTGTCACAAATAACCTGTAAATCCTGACAAAAGTAGACAAGGCAACCTCGCGTAAAATCGGCGGCATCCTATATAAGTTACTAAATCCTAGAAAACAAAGTAAGATATAATGCTTGTGGAATGAAGTTTGCAGATTTCCTGGAGATTATAAAACTTAATAATTCACAAAAACTATAAGACTCCGTTAGAAAAACAAAACCGGTAAAATTTCCAGATTTTAACTCCGGACGCCGTCAAGAGCAATACCCTGACGCCGTCAGAATGGACCTGCAGAAATTCTTATGTTAAGTTTCCGGAAAATTTCTGGAAAAACTTTGTCCTACTTCCTGGAAAATCCTGCAAAACTTCATTATGACTCAATACAAGCATTTGACTCTAACAAATACGAATATACATGTTCATTAAATATTGTGGATAATCATGATCGGTTTGTTTCTTAAAAACATATTTGGGGTTTCCCCTTACACTCATCTTTTGCAAAAATACCTTTAGGTTGAAGTTAAGACTAGGCCAAACAACATAATAAAGTATTTCACATTTTAGTAGAGAAACATGATCAACCAACAATAAAAATAAAACATGCATACGGAAGCAAATAACAATCAAACACATAAAAATCACACAAAACATGGGTTGCCTCCCAAGAAGCGCTTTTCTTTATTTACGAGTCTTGTAGCTAGACTCAAAGTCGTGGGTTACTACGTGATATCATCATTGGTTCCACTCTCCGATCGTAAATATTCCTTGTAGAAACCAATCACCTTTTTCTCAATCGCCCCCATAATCATTTGGGCAAATTCTTCATCGACCTTATACCTTGGTCCAAGGGCCAAGCAATCTTTGTAGTAAAGACTCCTTTTTTCCCAAACATAGTCCATGCCCTTTTTCTTATCCTCCTCATCAATATCCTCAAAAGCACCAACGTTATCACTATCAAAACGAGATATAAAGCGAAATTCTTTCATCCTATTCGGCATCCTATAAGTGATACTATCGGTGTTACTTGCAAACCGGATCGTGCCTTCTACCTCATCATATTCTAACTTAGACTCCTCAACAAATGGTTTGCCAAACACAACATTGGATAACCGACAATCAATAACATTAGCAAGATCCTCCACAATCATAAAGTCGGTGACAAAAGTGAAATTACCAACAAAGACACGTAAACCTCTAACTCTCCCGACAAAGTTACAAACTCCACCGGGGTACTTGGGATCCCTTCTAGGTTCAAGTCTTGTTTCCATTATATCATTATAAACAGTTGAGGACATAATGTTGATTGGAGATTTGAAGTCAATGTAAGCATTGCTAATGTGCTTATATCCAATCATACATGGTATCTTAGCATTCTTAGGATCGCCTCTCTTGATCTTAGGTTCAATTATGGTGAAAGGAGATCGCGGGTTATCAATAAGATTATTATAATATGCATTCTCCTCCTTAGTGGGGTATAGATTAAAGTAGTCGTTAAGCTTCGGATCCATTGCCTCCACTTCAAGTCTCTCAACAATACTCACAAAGTCATTAGGCCCTAGGTCCTTATTTGAATACAAGGCGGTTGCTAGGTCACTAAATGTATGTTCGAGTTCAATCTTAATCAACCTATTTAGCTCTCTAAGCTCCCTAATCTCACTCTCAATTTGTTCACGTAACACAGCCACTTCACTAGGGGAACGGGGTGGATTCGCGTTTTCCATAATGGTCAACGGAATAGTCAATGAGTTTAATTTACTAACAAAGGCACAAAGAAATAAGATAGACTAAAGAAGACCTAAAAATAAAAATAAAAATCTTACTAGAAAGGAATCTAGCAAGTAGACCTAATAAAAAGAAATCCTAACCTAGACAATAACTATTCCCCGGCAGCGGCGCCAAAAACTTGATGCGTGGGAATCGAACCTTGCTTTACCTCTCGAGGGATCTCGAGAAGCTTACAACCCCCACCAGGCAGTGTACCTGATCGTTGTAGTATAGTATAGTGACAAGTACCGGGGGATTGATCGTTCAGCTTAGGAATAGTGTCGCTAGGATTAGAAAACCTAATTAATAGTTCTAGAGGTGAGAGATTATTATTTTTGTAATTTTATATTTTTATGAACGCAAGTAAAATCTCGGGTTTTGGAAGATAGGGCGGAATTAGTTGCTATTCAACTAACCCAAAACTATTAAAATAATGAAAATGAAATTAAACTAATTTATACTAAAGTTGTGAGCAGTATTTGGAGAAATTGTGTTTACTTAGACTTCATTACTCCCTAGATATCTTTTACATGTTAATTACTTGTTAAACTTGTATGAATGACGGATTGTATTCCTTAATACCATTCGTAGGGTGGCATACATAACTCCCCAACTCTATGAGCTCTTATCTCCTCCTACACCATGACCCAGCACAACTATAGGGATTGTAAACAGTGGCTCATGCATTAAATACAACCAATAAAGACCTAGTACGCCTCGGTTCAGGTTTCTTAAGACGTTCAAGCATGTTACCATTTGGAGATCTGCCAGTTTTCTTAAGCCTAACATATAAATCATTCATTCAAAACAAGAATAGACAAGTAATCAACACATAATCAACATCTAGGTTTCATTAGATCTAAGCAAACACAAGAGAGATCTAGCCTAGCATAGTAGAATTGAGACAAGAACAAGAGATAAACAACCAACACATAGACATATTGATTGAATTGAAAGTACACTTATCTCAATTACAATGCAAGGTCTCAAGTGTTTGGAACCCTTGAAAAACCTGTAAAAGAGGCACCAAAATCGTCTTTAGGGTTTCACCAAAACTTCTCCTTTTTATGAAAAAACTAGAAAACTATATATAGGAAAAACAGGCTGACGGCGTCAAGAGTAACTTCTGACGCCATCACCTCGCCGCCATATACTTCCTCGGACGGCCTTGATCCACTTATGATGGCCTATGTGACGCCGTCACCACCCACGGTATATTAATTTAGCCACTTTGACGCCGTCACGAGTCCTTCTGACGCCGTCACCACCTTCGGTGTTAAATTCTTCATGTTTGACGCCGTCAAGATGTTGGTCTTGACGTCGTCACCTTGTATTTTCAGCATGCAAATTAGGTACTTAGCCGTTTTCTTCACTTTTATGCTCCAAAAATGTCCAAAATGGCTTCTTTTCCAGAATTCACTCTCCAAACACCTAAAATCACAAAAGGAACGATTTAGGGCAATATTTGATCAAATAAAGTCGGATTCGGGCTTAAATGACCCCCTAAAAACGCATCATTTTTCGCCTCATCAGAGATCTTAAGGAAGAGAAAGTTGATGGGATGATCAAAAAGGAGAAACTTGAGAAACGTTCAGATGGAACTTTGTGTTACAAAGGAAGAATTTGGGTACCTTTGTTCGGAGGACTGAGAGACTTGATTATGCTCGAGTCTCATAAGTCAGAGTGTTCTATTCACCCAGGATCTGACTAGATCTATCAAGATGTGAAGAAGTTATATTGGTGGACCAATATGAAAGTTGAGATTGCTGATTATGTCCGTAAGTGTCTTACGTGTGCCAAGGTTAAGGCTGAACATCAGAAACCATCTGGTTTACTAGAGCAACCTAAGATCCCAGAATGGAAATGGGAAAGAATAACAATGGATTTTGTCACCAAGTTACCGACGAATTCGACAGGATTTGATGCTATTTGGGTAATAGTCGATTGATTGATTAAATCCGCACACTTTTTGCCAATCAAAGAGAATTACATTATGGATAAGTTAACCAGGCTCTACGTGAAAGAGATAGTCGCTTGACATGGAGTGTCAGTGTCTATTATCTCGGATCGAAACGGCAAGTTTACTTCGAATTTTTGGAAGTCACTTCAAGATTCCTTTGGCACGAACCTTGACATGAGTACCGCTTACCATCCATAGACCGATGCTTAAAGCGAGAGAACCATCCAGACTTTGGAAGATATGCTACGTGCATGCGATACCATTTGCCCTTGATTGAGTTTTCCTACAACAATAGTTACCACACGAGTATTAAGGCCACACCGTTTGAAGCACTTTATGGTCAGAAGTGCCGATCACCTATATGTTGGGATGAAGTGGGAGAAGCACAACTTATTGGTCCAGATCTAGTTCGTGAGACGACCGAGAAGATTTCTCAAATTAAAGACAGATTGAAAGTAGCTCGTGACCGTCAGAAGAGTTACGCTGATGTAAGACATAAACCTCTGGTATTTCAGGTAGGAGATAGGGTTATGTTGAAGGTATCGTCTTGGAAAGGTGTGATCAGGTTTGGTAAGAAAGGAAAGTTGAATCCCCATTATATAGGACCATTTAAGATTGTGAAGAGGATTGGTCCTGTGGCATATAAGCAAGAATTTCCGCCGGAGCTCAGTAGAGTTCACCCTACTTTCCACGTGTCGAATTTAAAGAAGTGTTTGACCGATGAGACCGCTGTAATTCCGCTTGAGGAGATTGAGATTGATGAGCAATTGCATTTTGTTGAGGAGCCTATTGGAATCATAGATCGTGAGGTTAAGCGATTGAAGAAGAGTCGTATACCTCTTGTGAAGGTTCGTTGGAATTCCAAGAGAGGACCGGAGTATACATGGGAACGCGAGGACGAGTTTAAACGCAAGTACCCAAATCTTTTCAAAGCCGGGACTGGCAACTCAAACTAAATCCAGGACGGATTTCTAAATAAGATGTACGTGATGTAACCCCGGTACTTTTTCTAAAACCTATTACTTGCCAAATATTTTTTTTCGTACTTGAGACACATTAAAACTTTTAGTTTGTGATTATTTGGGCTTGAGAAACGTGAGATATATTGGAAACGAGAACTTTATTGCATGATTGACCTAGCACAACCTAGAACACTCGAATTGTATTGCACTTGCCAAATTATTTGAATTATTTTGAGTTTGAGAAAAACTCTGAAGTTTATGCTTGATTTTATTGGAAAAATTATTTCGTGAACAATGGCGCAAGTTTCGTAATTTTTCGAGTCCGTTTACTATGTCGTTTGGACCCCGAAGCGTTTATCATTAGAAGTTTACTACGTTGGCAACATTAGTCCCTTAACTTACCCCTTTTCTTTCCCTTACACTTTCTTTATTTACAAAACCCACCCTATACTTTTATTGATGTATATATACCCTCAACACCCCTCATTTTTCCCATTTTCCATATAATAAAAACACACACACATCACCAACTCTCTCTCTCTCTCTCTCTCCCTTGATTTCTCTGCCCGCCCCTCACCGCCGGTGCACCAGCAGAATCCGGCCACCTCACCGGAAAATTTTCCGGCCAAATCCTTTTATTACACCGATCGATAGATCAGGACACCCTCATCACTCCCGTACCACCCACACCCTCCGTACACCCCCATACGCGCCTCCACTCGCCACCACCGTGCACCTCCGCCACCTCAGACCACCACTGAGAGCCACCTCCACCGCCGTTCTTCTACCGCCGGTAAAACACCACCCCGCCACCTTTTTTTCTTATTTTTTATTTTTATTTCAAAACCCTAGTTTTGATTTTTAATTTAAATCTGATTTTGGTATTAAAACTTTTAAGAAAATGATTTGATAATGTTTTAAACTCAAAACTCGTGTGGATTTCTTTCTTGGTCTCTTTCGACCCTCGTTTGACCGCGACACAGTTGACTCACCGAGTCAACTCGCTTGACTCGGTGAAGGTTTTGATATTATATTTTTGTTTGATGTTTGGTGATAAAAGGGAGTGTATATTTGGTGTTTGGGATTACTTTCGAGGGTCTGTTTGGTTTTGTTTGTGGCTTGACAGCTGGTAGCCACCACCACCGAGCTTGGGTGGTGGTGGGGAGAGTATTATTATTATTTTTGTTGTTGTTTTGGGTGTTTAGATTAGTTTAGGTTCTGTTTGGATCAGATTTGGATGAGCCGGGACAGAGTATGGCTCGATCTGGTTTTGGTTTGGTTTCGGATTTGATTGGGTTTTGACTTGGGTTGACTTTTGAGTTACTAATATTGTCGTGGTGATTATTTTTAGGTATTAGTTACTAGTCTCGGGATATATTTTATAGAAACGGTAAATAATAATAATGAAAAGGATAATAATAAATATGAAATCTAAAATACAACTGTTATAGTTAAGTGGATTGATATCGGACATATTTCCGTTCTTATTGCATTGTGAGCTTGAATTGGACGTATTGGATTTACGGCCTTCGTTATTTGGATATTATGGACCCTTTGGTACACGAGACGGTAGGGTACGTTAGGCCCGTTGATGCGTGGGAATCGCAACAGGCTTTACCTCTCGAGGGATCTCGAGAAGCTTACAACCCCCACCAGGCAGTGTACCTGATTGTTGTAGTATAGTATAGTGACAAGTACCGGGGGATTGATCGTTCAGCTTAGGAATAGTGTCGCTAGGATTAGAAAACCTAAATACTAGTTCTAAAGGTGAGGGATGATTATTTTTGTGTTTTTATATTTTATGGAAAGCAATTAAAATCTCGGGGTTTGGAAGAGTGGGCGGAATTAGTTGCTATTCAACTAACCCAATACTAAGATGCAATCAAAATAAAATAACAAAAATGAAAATAAACTAATTATATTAAAGTTGTGAACAGTAATTGAAGAAAATGTGTTTACTTAGATTTCACTACTCCCTAGATATCTTTTACACGTTAATTACTTGTTATAATTGAATGGATGACGGATCGTATTCCTTAATACCATTCATGGGGTGGCATACATAACTCCCCAATTCTATAAGCTCTTTTCTCCTCCTACACCATGCTCAACACAACTATAGGGATTGTAAACAGTGGCTCATGCACTAAATACAACCAATAAAGACCTAGTACGCCTCGGTTCATGTTTCTTAAGACGTTCAAGCATGTTACCATTTGGAGATCTGCCAGTTTTCTTAAGCCTAACATATAAATCATTCATCCAAGAACAAGAATAAACAAGTAATCAACACATAATCAATATCTAGGTTTTATTAGATCTAAGCAAACACAAAAGAGATCTAGCCTAGCATGATAGAATTAAGACAAGAACAAGATATAGACAACCAACACATAGACATATTGATTGAATTAGAAGAACACTTATCTTGATTAATCATGCAAGGTATCAAGGGGTTGGAACCCTTGAAAAACCTGTAAAGTTACACCAAAATCGTCTTTAGGGTTTCTCCCAAAACTTCTCTCTTTAAATGTGAAAAACTAGAAAACTATATATAGGAAAATAGGGATGACGGCGTCAAGAACAAAGGTGTGACGCCGTCATCTCGCCACCAAATACTTCCTCGGACGGCCTTGATCTACTTCTGACGCCGTCAAGGCCTAGGCCGTCACACAAATTACTCTTGACGCCCTGTGTGTGACGCCGTCATCAACTACGGATTTTAATTCTTGGGGTTTTGACGCCGTCAGGACAACTCTTGATGCCTTCATGAACTCTCCGATTTTATTATTGAGGTTTGACGGCGTCAGAGGTTTACTCTTGACGCCGTCAGTATGGAAAATTGAGACTTTGCCGTTTTCTTCACTTTTATGCTCCAAAAACGTCCAAAATGGCTTCTTTTCCAGAATTCACTCTCCAAGTACCTAAAATCACAAAAGGAACGATTTAGGGCAATATTTGATCAAATAAATTCGGATTCGGGCTTAAATGACCCCCTAAAAGTGGTTCATTTTTTGCCTTATCATATACCCTTACAGTTGAGATTTGCTTGTCCTCAAGCAAATGCGCTTTTATTCTAGTCAAAAGACAAGTTAGAGGTCATTTAACACTAATATAAAAGTAATTACAACAAATAATCGTTCCACTAAAGACCAATAGACAAGCTCGGAGGTCATATACAAGCACCTCACAAATAGTGTTTAGATACTCACATCTCTCGGGTGTAATAAAGTAATATAACATTATGGAAATGGAAGATATCTCTCACTACTTGTCATAGCAAAATAGATTACCATAGGCTTGGGAAAGGATCAAACCTCCACGACATGGCGTAAGCACCTAGGATAAACTATCAAAGAGGTCTTTTAAAGGGTTGTAACATTAGGTATAGGGATATGAATTACACGGTTTTGTTGGATAAAGGAAGTTTTACTGGTGGCGAGTTAACAATCTTGGTTAATTACATGTACAATATGGCGTTGCTAAGCCAAGACTAGACTCGACTTAGGCTAATAAATGAAAAATAACAAAAACATAAAATAAACATAGAATGAAACGGGATGGTAGTCCGTATGTTTTTTCTCTTTTTCCTTTTTTTTCTATATTTATTTATTTATTTTTTTGCATACACTCTTACCCTACCATCCAAAATAATACATCATAGGGAATGAACATTTCCCTTACACTTGAATTTTTACATACTTTACAATTAACTAATCTAATGACTCGAATTAAGAAAATCAAAACACTTGGAGCACTTTTAAGATTAACGCACATATAGGGGTAATAAATGATGTTCTTCCCCATTACTCCATAAAATAAGTACTTGCCCATGAGTCCCAATCGTCCCAAAACAATATGTACAAGGATACGACTCGACTTAGCAACCATGTAATCAATTAGATAGTTAACTTAGGGTTTAACAAATAACAATAATGCACTAAAAATGAGCGCATACACGGAAGGCTAAGGCGATTTGGGTGTACATTTAAGTGGGGTGTAACAAATTCTTCCTTTAAGTAAAATGCTTAAAGTTAGAAACGAAAAGATAGGCTCGGAGGGGTGTACTAGGGGTTTCGTGTACTAAAAATGAGTACAACGCTAAGGGTGTGGGAAAAATTAGTTGACTTAACTAGTCAAGTAGTATGACTTAAATGGTCAAGTAATTATGATACGGGTTTAACACAAGGGTGATCCTAATGCCTCTTATCATGTAGTAAATCCTACCACACGAATGTAGTCTCACTAGCGGTCTCGGGATGCATCACTAACGCAAGTTCTAGAATCTAAATGCTACCGGTACACTCATAAGCACTAATAGTGAATGCTTTTCCTATCAAATCTAAAGGCGAACCTCACATATTTGGGTTGAAAATTTTTCTGAATATACGGTTATGTGCTAGTCATACAATCTCCTATCCATGAGACGCTTGCTATGGCTAAAGTTTCACTCCTAAATGTTGTAAAAAAATTTAAATTTGGCGCTAAAATTGCACTAACAAGTATTTCTCATAGTTTTATTACACATCTACTATCAAACAAAATAAACTCAAGCGAAAGTGCATATGTAAGGTATCATCTTTTTACCCTCCCCTTACACTTAAGATGAACATTGTCCCCAATGTTCAAGTAAAGAATGTAAAAGTGAAAAAGTAAAGAGAATGAAATCAAATACTCCCCTGATTCGCTCGGTATGGATTATAGGTTGGCCAGGTTAAATCTTCCTCCAAGAAAACAAACAATCAAAGCTTCCCTTCCAGAATATAAATCATCTCCTTGTCGAACATAACCTGTAAATCCTGACAAAAATAGACAAGACAACCTCGCGTAAAATTGGCGGCATCCTATATAAGTTACTAAATCCTAGAAAACAAAGTAAGATATAATGCTTGTGGAATGAAGTTTGCAGATTTCCTGGAGATTATAAAACTTAATAATTCACAAAAACCATAAGACTCCGTTAGAAAAACAAAACCGGTAAAATTTCCAGATTTTAACTCCTGACGCCGTCAAGAGTAAACCTCTGACACCGTCAGAATGGACCTGCAGAAATTCTTATGTTAAGTTTCCAGAAAATTTCTGGAAAAACTTGGTACTACTTCCTGGAAAATCCTGCAAAACTTCATTATGACTCAATACAAGCATTTGATTCTAACAAATACGAATATACATGCTCATTTAATATTGTGGAGAATCATGATCGGTTTGTTTCTTAAAAACATATTTGGGGTTTCCCCTTACACTTATCTTTTGAAAAAAATACTTTTAGGTGGAGTTAAGACTAAGCCAAAACAACAAAGTAAAGTATTTCCACTATTTAGTTTAGAAACATGATCAACCAACAATAAAAATTAAAACATGCATACGGAAGTAAATAACAATCAAACAAAATATGGGTTGCCTCCCAAGAAGCGCTTGTTTTTGTTCGAGTCACGAGCCTGACTCTACCCTTATTTAACGGAAATGGGGGAGGTTTTTCCTACACTTAGGATTAAGTGCGGGTGGAAGTAGCGATACACACCCTTAGGGTGGAAATATGCCTCATGAGGAAAGAGTGGTAGATGAATTATATGCTCAAAGGGGTGTGCTCCTATCATCATAACCTTACCTAATTCAATCGGGTTAATAGGTGAATTAAGATTTTCTCCTAGAAAGGGATCATTTTCTATCAACTTCAAGAGACTACTAGTTGGGGATCCATCTTGACCTAATAAACCCGGTTTAAACCCATAATGTTTCTTGTGATCAATCATAAATGGGTGATGTAAGCATGTAAGGCCATTTTCCACTCCTATGTTGGCTTCCTCTCTACAAGGCTTAGAGTCCATTACCTTTATCCTAAGACTACCCGGACTACATGGGTTGATGGGTGGGTCGGCTCCTCTTTTGTCTCCTAGATGTATATCCAAGGATGGAAAGTTGTGTGAAGATTGAGGTTCCGGTTCATCAACACTAGGTAATTCCATAGAACTAAGAGTAAGGTTATCACTACAAGTATTCAAACCTATATCCTCTAGTGGTGTTTGGTACAAGGGTTCTACCTCTATTTGGGCTCCTATAGTCTCTTCTACTTCTTCCGGGTAAGTCACGGATGGTGTGTATTCCTCAAGTGATGGTGGGAGTTGTGGGGTACTTTGTAGGTTTGTGTTATTTACCTCATACTTCCTTTTCTCAACATCACCTATATCCTCATCACGTGTTTTAGTAGAATCTAACCTAAACATGTCCCTAAGTATCTCAAATCCTTCTCTAGCCATTTCAAGTTCTAAGTCTGATTCATAAGAACCTTCCTCAATAACTTGATTACAATGTTCAATTTGCCTAAAGGATTCATCTTTTTGCTCAATATGATCATGTTCGGCTAAATCCTCGTTAATTGTTTCCTCAAGTTGTGATGCATACAAACCCATCAATTCATTGAACTCATGGTTCACGGTTAGGAGGCTTTCCTCAAAATTTTTCCAAAGGGTCTTACTAAAAGGAATTGATCTTAACAATGATTGTTTAATATAGGCCACACATGCGCATAACTCATCAAACCTATGAAACTTTACACTCATCTCTTCTTGTATATATCTAAGATCACTTAAAAATTCATTGGAACAACAGGAAGCAAATCTATCCGAGTAAACTAATTGTTCCTCTATTGTTAATGATCTAAATGGAATCTCATCCGCCATGAAGACAAATAAAAATGGTTTTACAAACAAAGGGCACAAAGAAAAAGATAGACTAAAGAAACCTAAAAATAAAAATAAAATCTTACTAGAAAGGAATCTAGCAAGTAGACCTAATAAAAAGAGATTCTAACCTAGACAATAACTATTTCCCCGGCAGCGGCGCCAAAAACTTGATGCGTGGGAATCGCAACAGGCTTTACCTCTCGAGGGATCTCGAGAAGCTTACAACCCCCACCAGGCAGTGTACCTGATCGTTGTAGTATAGTATAGTGACAAGTACCGGGGGATTGATCGTTCAGCTTAGGAATAGTGTCGCTTGGATTAGAAAACCTAAATACTAGTTCTAAAGGTGAGGGATGATTATTTTTGTGTTTTTATATTTTATGGAAAGCAATTAAAATCTCGGGGTTTGGAAGAGTGGGCGGAATTAGTTGCTATTCAACTAACCCAATACTAAGATGCAATCAAAATAAAATAACAAAAATGAAAATAAACTAATTATATTAAAGTTGTGAGCAGTAATTGGAGAAAATGTGTTTACTTAGATTTCACTACTCCCTAGATATCTTTTACACGTTAATTACTTGTTATAATTGCATGGATGATGGATCGTATTCCTTAATACCATTCATGGGGTGGCATACATAACTCCCCAATTCTATGAGCTCTTATCTCCTCCTACACCATGCCCAGCACAACTATAGGGATTGTAAACAGTGGCTCATGCATTAAATACAACCAATAAAGACCTAGTACGCCTCGGTTCATGTTTCTTCAGACGTTCAAGCATGTTACCATTTGAAGATCTGCCAATTTTCTTAAGCCTAACATATAAATCATTCATCCAAGAACAAGAATAAACAAGTAATCAACACATAATCAATATCTAGGTTTCATTAGATCTAAGCAAACACAAAAGAGATCTAGCCTAGCATGATAGAATTAAGACAAGAACAAGATATAGACAACCAACACATAGACATATTGATTGAATTAGAAGAACACTTATCTTGAATAATCATACAAGGTATCAAGGGGTTGGAACCCTTAAAAAACCTGTAAAGTTACACCAAAATCGTCTTTAGGGTTTCTCCCAAAACTTCTCTTTTTAAATGTGAAAAACTAGAAAACTATATATAGGAAAATAGGGATGACGGCGTCAAGAACAAAGGTGTGACGCCGTCATCTCGCCGCCAAATACTTCCTCGGACGGCCTTGATCTACTTTTGACGCCGTCAAGGCCTAGGCCGTCACACAAATTACTCTTGACACCCTGTGTGTGACGCCGTCATCCACAACGGATTTTAATTCTTGGGGTTTTGACGCCGTCAGGACAACTCTTGACGCCTTCATGAACTCTCGGATTTTATTATTGAGGTTTGACGCCGTCAGAGGTTTACTCTTGACGCCGTCACCTACTGTTCCCAGCATGGAAAATTGAGACTTTGCCGTTTCCTTCACTTTTATGCTCCAAAAACGTCCAAAATGGCTTCTTTTCCAGAATTCACTCTCCAAGTACCTAAAATCACAAAAGGAACGATTTAGGGCAATATTTGATCAAATAAATTCGGATTCGGGTTTAAATGACCCCCTAAAAGTGGTTCATTTTTCGCCTTATCACCCGTAAAGATCTTAACGTACCTGGAACCGGAACAAATACAAAATGGTCGATAAAACCTAAATAACTAATGGACTACGTGAATGATATATCCAATCATATTATAAATATATTAACGTTGTTTAAATAAAAGAGTCATTGACTCGGAAAAACATTATATAAACGGGCAGGTCATGCCGAAATTTTATAAAAATTCTTTATAAACTTTAAATTATTTTACCAAACGTTATTATTCGAAAACCCTTTTTATTTCAACGTTATTTTGGAAAAACGGGTAAATTCCAAGACTTGTTGTTTACGTGTTGTTATTTATTATTTATTTGAGTGTGTCTTCCATTTTCATTTCTTTTCTTTCCATTTCTTTTCGACGACTTTCTTCGAGGAGTTCTTTCATCTTTCTTGCGTATTTAGTCGTTTCGCCGACTTATTTCCTTTCTAACTTTCTTGTCTCCCACACGAGACTTTTCGAAACCTATTTCTTTCAAATGCCATTGTATTTATAAAACTTTTATTCAAGCATTGTTTATTGAGATATTCGAGTATAATTCTGAGTTATGCCATTTATATTGATTAGGTTGTGCTGAGGTTCATTTGCTGTGACGCATTATTGATTGGTTGATATATCTCGTTTCCTACTACTGCTATTGTTAAGGTGTGATTCATAGCCCCGCTTTTTATATTTTAATTGTTTATAAACCTATGGGGTGAGACACATGCTTTAAATGTTTTATGAGCACAAATATTTTTGGAATGCTTTTCCTGAATGATATACTTTCCTGACGATGTGCTAAGTAGCTTGTCTTTCCTAAAAGACCCTCAGATCATGAGCCATTCGTCACTTAGTTTATAGGCCTATAGGACTGACCATCCCGCCCGGTTGACCAAGGGCTTGGCAACGTAGGTGTACTATATTCGATTTTGCTGGGTATTGGCAAGTACCCGGCCTTGGGGGCACTTTATATTATGAAATTTCGCGGTTATTGTTTATGCCAGTATAGAGTTACTGATGATTGGTTTGGTTAACATTTTACGTGTCATGAGCTTAGTACCATCAACCGTATGTATGCACGTGTTGCCTCTACATATTGGATGTTACCCTGATTACCCTGGTATTTGCATTTGTTGCTTTTGTCGTCTGATTAAAACCTTGTGCTCAACTTAATATTTTAAACCTATGGATTACACTCAACCTTTGTGTTGACTTTTAAGCATGTGTTTCTCAGGTACTACTACTAATTAGCCTTTGAGCTTTATGACATGGGCATGGTGGAGTGGCATGGTCGAAGGAGTCTTTCTGTCAAGGCAGCTTTATCATCTTTACTATCTTTATTTTCATATCATTCGTAAAACCTTGGTGTGTCTTAAATATTTTCCGCTGCTAAACATTGTTAAATATTTTTCCGCTGCTAAACTTTGTTAAATTTCCGCTGCAAACTCTATTTACTATTTCCGCTGCTACTTTGACTTAAGAGTCCTTGTACTCTAAACGGTTTATAATTTGAATGATATGTTTTGCAACATTTATAAACGTCCTGTGTTGTGGTCTTTAGCTATAAATGTGCTTGGTTTCTATTTGCGTAGTGCCCCCAGCATGTCAGCTGCCGTATTTTGAGTTGGGGGTGCTACAACTCACACGTAAACCCTAAAATAAAACACATGGTGATCTTTGCCAAAATTACATTCAGTCCAACTCTTCATTCTATTCCATCTTGTCGACTATATTGTTGCACCATAAACCCCTATATCACGTTCACTTAAACCTTAAACGATACTCCAGACCTTGTTGGCATGAATATTACGATATTTAATCTAAACATCCTCTTCATGTTTTGATGATGACAAAGATGTAAGTTATAACATATAACGTAAAGTGCTTAAGTTAGTTGTGATCACAATTCTTCTATGCATTCTTACGTCAACAAGCCTCGACATCTCAACATCTCAAGTATGCTTCAACAATCACTTAAGGTATGGATAAACAAGTGTTTAATACATCTAATGATCATAGGGGTATTTAATTAACTAATACAAAGTTTATTTAATTATATAAACATATTATATATTTTTGAAAAACACTTTTGGTAATAAAGAAAAATGTTTTAATCATACTAAATATATGATTTCAAACTTTTAACCAATATTAGTTAGTTTTTCACCAAATAAACTTTCCCCACTAAAAGACAGAAAATCTGGCCGTTTCAGTAGGGCGGCCCCCTTAATTATAAGGGGCGGTCCCCTTAATTTTAAGGGGACCGGCACACAATTAAGGGGACCGGCCACGCTCGCCTGTCAGATTTGGTCAGAAAATTTTCCCTATAAATACCACCTCAAACCTGAAATTTTCTCACCTTTTGCACAAAAATTTTCAGATCCAATTCTCTCTAAACATCCTTCTAAAACCCTTTGATCATAAGATTATTAATCTTTGTTTCAAGTGATCCAATTTCTCATCACTCAAAGTGCAAGGGAAGAATTCTCCCTATCATAAAGCCAAAGATGTATTAGGATCTAGTTAGTGCTTATGTGAATTTGTGAGTTATGTATATGTAATAAGTAGATCAAGATGATCTTACTTAGTAGTGATTCAATAAGTGAGTAAGAAGTAGTGGGAGGAAGTAGTAGTGTGGAGAAGACATGTAGCTGTGAAGATGTAGGTGTGTGATTAAGTAGTGGAGTTTAGAAGAAGTTGTGATGAAGTTGTGAAGTCGTGAAGACGTGAAGAAGTTGTGAATCCATGAAGAAGTTTAGAAGAAGTTGTGATGAAGTCTTGAAGTCGTGAAGTTGTGTAGAAGTTGTGTAGTGATCGAAGTTGTGTTGTGAGATTGGTTCTAGCTACTATTAGAACACGACATTTAGCTTAATGTCTTTAAATGGTGAAAGAAAAAGTTGTGTACGGTCTTCTCCGCCAAAAGGGAGCTTGTTGAGTAGTGAAGAAAACTCTCGAGTAAGTGACTCGGGGAGTGGAGTAGGAACAAGGAAGGTGTCCTTGTAGCCGAACCACTATAAATCATCGTGTTCGGTTTGCATTTCCTTTCTCTTATCTCTTATCATTTGTTCTTGCATTTCTCGCTTTACTTCTATGCTTGCCTACATGTCTTAGTTGTTGCTTATATTGTTGTGATGATTGATTGTGTTGAACATAGTAGTTAATATTGTGATTGTGTGTATAATTGCATGATATGGTCAAATAGATTATTATTCACACTTCTCATATTAAGTTTAACTTGATAGGTAATTTGATACAAAACGTTTTAAGATTTTAAAAGGAAAACGTATTCACATAAAGATCTACCAAAGCTTACATATATAATTGATCATATTGATTATATGTTGTTTTCATACTAAACTCTAATTGAAGTTTTCCAAACAAACAATTGAATAAATTTGAATCAACATTTTGAAACAAAGTTTTTATAAAATCAAAAAGAAGGGAAAACTATTCAACCCCCCTTCTAGTTTTCCACAATTGGTATCAGAGACACGTCGCTCAAATTTTCAAAACAAATGGTTTTAATAATTGAGTACGATCCATGTATCAAATTACCCATTAAGGAGGATTTAATATGAAAAGTGTTTTGTTGATTAACTTGTATTAGTTTTGATATTATATACACTAATTATACTAGCTCGAGATAAGAATTTTGCTTAAAACAAGTGTTATATGTTCGTTCTTAAAATCAGAAAGTTAAACACCTTTCCACAATGTCAGAAAACAATTTTTAACAAAAATTGCATTTTTGAGTATCAGATGGGCGGCCCCTTTAATTGTCTGGGCGGCCCCCTTAAATTTAAGGGGTCCGCCTGTCTGTTCGACAGTTTTTCAGAAACTTTGAAAAATCATATAAAATTAACCGTAACTCCGTAGAAGTCGTGCCACCCGGCGTTTTAAAGGTAATTGAGTCTACTTTCATTTAAAAATACTCATAAGTAACCATTACAAACTTAAATAAGTCAGAAAGTTAAAATACTACACGAAGGTCAAAAATTTAAGTCTTGTTTTAACGTAAAACTTGTATTTTACCTTTTCCTTCGAGTCGGGCATTCCTTGTTGATATATCTTTGAAAAATTAAGTATTTATGTTTTCAAAATATTGATCTTAATTAAATTTTAAAATGGATAGGAAACTATTTTATTTTCAAATAAAATCGAGCTAAGTAAACATTGTTATATATAATATACAAAACGACGACAAGTGTTTTATGTGCTATGTGAACTCATTTGTGATTTTACTTTGTTAATCATTGCTATTTGTAATTTAGCTATTTGAATATTTTAGCATATGTGCCTTGTACTCTATTAGTTTATAGCTAGTTTTCTGGCTTATACTTAACTAGATCTTATGCTAGATTTCTTGCGTTAGGATTGCAATATTATGCTTGCATTGCATATAGGTATAGATGGCTTAATGTTACTCAAACATCTTGTAAATAAGTTAAATCTAATCACCTAAATATTTCAAACAATTTAATCTATTCTTAACAATACACTTAAATATTTTCAACAAATTACCTTGTTTTACCTTAAGTTGTTTAATAAGAGAAATTGAATCTTTGTAAAACATTAGTTGTAATACAAAAGAAAAAGTATTTTCAAAATCTAAAGTGTGTTCATTATAAGTAACAATGAAGAGTCTTTCACATAAACAAAACTTATAACAATCATGAAGTAATAAGTCAAATTTCAATCACTCACCAACCTCACTCATTAATAATCTTAGGATTAATGGAACACACTATCAAAATGTCTATTTATTTTAAATGAAGGGTCAAGAAAGATCTTGATATTATATCAATTCATTATTCAAATTATGGTTGATATATTCATCAAATCTAATTGACATGTTTTTGAGTTTGGACAAGAAATTGGATTGTTATTTGTTTAGTTTCAAGATTATACCAAATTTTAACAAAGGATATAGTCTTGAATCTACATACTCAATCTGTCACACCCCCAATTTACCTGACTTGCAGCGGAATGGAATACCTGGGGGTGTCTGTCATAGCACCACAGTTACAGTTACATTGAACGACCTAAAGTGTCGTTTGGAAAATACTGCATTTGATCATTGAAATAATCCAGAGTTTACAAAATGAGGTCCCCAAAATGTGTTGCAAGTTTATGAAAAACAAGTCATACTAGATCAAATGTTTACATAAGTGCATGAAATAATGATGAGACGCGTCGACTCCGCGACTCCATGAAGGTCCAAATGCATGCCACATGAGCTACCTTAATAACCTGAAATACATTGCTAAAACGTCAACACGAATGTTGGTGAATTCCATAGGTTTGTAAAATGTAATGATGTACGGCCACCACATGTAAAAGTGCAAGATAAAAATCTCATGAAAATTGTACAATAGCCTTAAGCTCATGACACCGAAGCTATGACTGATGAAACTAAGCCCCTCCTGAATGTTCTGCCGAAACACTCAAATGTAAAAGACATGACATGCATCCGCTTACTGTTGGTAATCACTACCACGGATGGAGGCGTCACCCTCGATAGATCTATCCACTCACTCTCGCTTAACGGTAAATTAACGGTTCATGATGTTACAGGGGACTTATCACATGGCATGGTAACTTAAGCAATGTACATGTTTGAATACTTGGGCTCGTACTAAAATGATTGATGCAATGTATTCCCCCCGTGGGATTTGAAAACAATCAAAAATGTTGAATTGAAAACGGGGCTATGAAAACTCACCTTAACTGATGAAACTGTGATGAAATGAAATGAACACCAATGAACAATTAGCTGCTGCAACCCAATATGATGGTACCATGAACATGTAATGAACTGAAAGACAAGGCGCGCACACTAGCCGCAACCTAAAATGAATGATGAACGATCTACTTTAGATCATGAAATGATGTTATGAATGTCCATGCACATGTTTCCTATACCACTCTACTCTTTGAAAAACACTTGTTGTTATCAAAAGTATATAATCCAAGAATATGGAAAAATATTGCTATTAGAAAATAAAATAAGCTAGTTGTAATATATATATACTTATATATATATCGTATGTTTCCATTTTTGACAAAATAAATGGTGGTATAGCTAGTTGTACATGGTTTTTAGCATGAAACTCATGAAATACATGTAAATATAAGATGATTCATGTAAAAATAAAGTTGATAACTTACTTGATAAAATGAGATGATTAGATGACTAGAAACCTTGGATTACTTGTGTATTTCTTGATTGATTCTTGATTAGGCAAGTATAAGGAACAACTTTGGTGCTTTAGCTTTTGAAAAACCTTCACTTGATCTATGTTTTTAAGTTGGGTCGTGGGTTTGAAGAGAGGAAGGAGATGAGATAACTTTTCTTCTTATCTAAAAGTGTGAGAAATGATTTTGGTTTTTGGTTAAAGTAAGTAATTTAGAGGTTTAGTAGTTTAATACTAGGAAATTAATGCTTGAGGTTAAGGGGTGTTCATGTGGCCGGTTATGGTGAGCCAAGGGGGGGGGGGGGGGGGGGTACTTGGTATTTATTTAGGAAATTAGTGTAACGTTAAGTGTTATTACGTGTTATTCGTTAAAATCGGGGTACCGGGTTTAATAGAAATAAATGTTCACGAAGTTTACCGGGATGAAATAAAGTCATAATAATGATAAAAACATATTAAAAATATGTTGGGTACATTTACTGAGTGATCGGGTGATTATTGTTTAGTTTTAACGAAAACCGTCATTATATTCATAAACGTATGTTATAAATAAAATAAATTTCCAAAATACTGGGTAACTGAATGTTATAACTTTTATGATTTTAAAATGGATATAAAAATATGTCGGGACCATTGTGGGAATATTTAGATATATTCGTCGTGTATAAACCGGGTGTTAACGTTTACTATAAATACTTATACGTAAAAATGTTAAATGTATCAAATATATAAATTTGAAAATCCTAAGAGTGGTATAACATGTAAATGACTTACTGATGATATGCAGACTATCCCCAGTCCGTATGAAATGTTATTACTGATAATGCATGAATTCGCACCTGAACCAATACGGTTACGCGAATTTGAATACCCGTAAACTAAATTTACGATGAAACGTGTGATGCACGTGAATGATGAAATCTTTTCCCGCAATGAATAGTGTTCCGTGAATAGTAAAATTTTTGAATGCTTCTCTGAATGTCAAACTGACACCAAAAATGATGAATAGTAAACTGATGAATAGTGTTTGATGAATAGTGTTTTTCCAAAGTTCGGGAAATGACCTGAAATGATCTGAAATGGTGAGTTGTGACAGTCTTCCCCTCTAAAAGGAACTTCGTCCCGAAGTTCAGTTTATGTTGGACTCTGAAAACGTATTGGTGAAAAGGTGATGATATTCGAGAATTCCAGCGAACTCTAACGATAGGAATTCGACTCTGATTCAACTGTTTGACCACACGGTCCATGGTTTCTGTTGGTTCTCTTGCAAGGTCTGGGATTGTCATTTGGGATGGATCCCTTCCAATGGAATCATGAGTGACTCATCTGAAAGTCATTTCTGGGGATCTGAAAATGTGAAATATGTTCGTGTAATCCTGTTGTTCTTTGACAATGTTCAAGTCTGACGGCCACTAGGCCTACCCTGTCTGAAATATAAATGGTCCAGTGTATATTGGTGTAACTTTCCAAGTTTTCTGAACGATAACATGCCTTTCCTAGGCAGAACATTCTGCATAACTCTGCAGAACTTGAAGTTTTAATGGTTTACAACTTACTGAACTTGTAACTGATTCTTGACTTGTAGAAAATTTCTGGTTATCTCATGAATGCCTACTGAACTAGTGAGTTGAGCTTTTTCTGAGTTTGGCCCATCAATCGATGGTCTGCGCTTCTTAATGTTTTAAATGTGGTACTGGTGATATATACTGCTGAATTATGCCAAAACTCAAGTTTGTATGGTAGTTGGTCGATTCTAAAATGAATCTTAAATAGTCCAATATGCTAAAGGTTCAACCTTTCTTGTTATCCAATTTGTATCATGCCAATCCAAGGCAATGCTTTTAACTTAGTTTGTTCTCCCACTTGAATCTGGATGGTTTGTTATTCAGGATACCCAATCCAAATGATGTGTGTTATGTACCAACCTAACTTCTGCCAGTTTCCCGTTGTTGTTGTGATAACTATTGTTGTAGATGAATTTGATTTATGTTGAGTGATTAGTCCAACCATTTCTAGGGTTAATCACTCACGCTCTGAGTATACTTTCATATGTTTGAATTGTTCTCTCGCTTTGACCATTGGTCTGAGGGTGATAGGTGATGTTCACATCTAAATGGGTTTCCGAAGAAAATCCTGAAATGATTACCTGAAGTCCAAGTTGAATCGGTTTCCTTAATAGGAAAAACTGAAATGGGTACAATAAACCTTTGTGACTAATTCCATAACGTTCGGTCCTTCGAACTTGGCGTTAACTGAAGGGATAGCATATAGGTAAGAATTTGATTCCTTGTGTTTTGTTCCAACGGATGATAAGACATATGTTCTTCTTTGTCTATTGGGTTTGGTCTCCACTACTGAAGTTCGTGATTAATTTGTGATGTCCTTCCTAATTCCTTCATCACATATTCCAAATATTCTTTATTGTCAAGTCACAAATCCTAAATGCATAAGCGATGTTGTAGGGAAATTGGTTCTGGAAATTTGTCTCGCGATTGTGAGTTTTAGTTGAAATCCTTTTCTGAATAAACGAATTTAGAAATTTGAGCAAATGATTTACTGAGTAATATTTTTCCTGATGATTCAAAATCCTGTAGTTATGAAATAGGAACTGTTTTCAAACATGTTGTGATTAAGACTACTTACCAAAGTTTGATGTCTATGTATATTTCTCATTGCACAATAGTGTTGCTAAAGATTGACCAAAAAGGATCGTACTTGTTCAAAATAGGAATTTCAGAAATCATTTTTCCACAAGGTATGTGATTTATGTAAACGCATCAACTTTATTTAAAAGTGAAAACACTAACATGGATAAAATGGTAGAATAGGAAATGTTCGCTTAAATGCATAGATGTCTAACACTTAGTTCCTGAGGTTGGATAATGTCTATTGATGGTTATCTGGCATAACTACAAGCATAGGTATTTAGACTAACTTAAGTCATGAAATAGTTTATTGTTGTAATTGGCAAGACGAAGGTATCACTTGATGTTGTGTCGATGAATGTCTATTCTGTTTTCCCATGTAGATGAGGAGATATGTTCTGGCTTGATCCCTTGCTTGGTATGAAGGTGAGGTTATCTGAAATTTCTAGTGACATAAGGCCTTAGAGGAAATTACATCGATATTCTTAATTCAAACAATTGTCCTTTGTGAAAACTTACTGCAGGAAAGTTTATGTATGGATGAGGCCATGTTTAAATGAAATGCTCTACAGTCTCAATTAGAAGCTTGATTTATTTCTATTGTGTTATCCTGCGGACATTTATATTGAGTTCAATCCTTTAGCTCAGTCTAGCTAGTACTTTTATATGATATAATTTGACAACTAAGTCAGAGATGGTGATTCGGATAGTCTCGCAGTATCTTAGGATTGTTGTTGAGTTATGAATTCTCTCACTATATACTTCTAGTTCTGTAATCCTTTCATTGCTTTTATTGTATAGAGGAATCCTGCATGTAATTGATATGGAAAGTCTCTTCTAGGGAAGTCAATGGGAAAATCCAACTTAATGTCTGAATGAGTGACTGGTGGGGTAAGTATCCAGGGATAGTTCGGCAAAAGGGATGTTTATGAAAGAGTTCCTTTGTTTACAAAACTTTTGGATGAAGATTGTTATTAACAATCCTTTAAAAAGGTAATTATTTCCTTCATGGCATAATCCTTCCTGAATTTTACATAGGTGATCAGGCTATGTATAATTGAGGACTAATGATGCGATGTTGGATTTTGTCAAAATATCATAAATTTTATCAAAAGTTTTAGATGGTGTTCAACGCATTGTTATAAAAATGGTGTCCTGATGTTTTCTTTCAAGTAACATGAAAATTGCTTCGCGTAATAATAGTAAATACTTGGTGTAATGACAGAAAATCAATTTATAGGATGGTAATAAAATAGCTTACTTCAGAAATTTTTCTGTAAAACAGTTTCCCCATATGATAGTAAAATAGCTTGAATGGTGTATTGGATACGTGGGTGAATCTTGTCGAATGGTAATGGTCTACTAATTCGTCAAATACGAAATCAACCTAATCCCTGATAAGACAATGATAAAATGTTGCGAAACGATTGAAGTCTGAGCAATCGGGATAGAAAATGGAGTAAACGATGGTTATGATTATCACCTAGGTAACAAAGGATAGATACTACATTGGATAGGAAAGTGCTTAATGCCCCTAGGTCATGTCATCGTACCAACAGTAAGTACAAAAGGAAAGATACAACCCTAAAGGGCTCGAACTACGGTTTTTATATTGAAACAAAGCTCCTCCTGCTAAAGCATTGTTGTTATCCTTGATGTTTCTAATATCCTGACGGTTCTCTTTCAACAACTCACGCTATTCCTTGAGTGATTCAGTCTTGATTTCAAGTTCCTGATTTTTCCTTGTTCCTTAGTTCCGGGCAGTCATTCTTGAAATGCCCAAAGTTTCCACATTTGAAGCAATTCCCTGGGATTTTCTGATTTGTGAATTTCCTATAGTCTTCAGTCCAATGACCCCGCTTCTTGCACACTCCACACGTTTTACTGCAATGACCTCGGTGATGTTGATTACACAGGTTGTAGTAAGGTAACTTTCCAATATACCTTCCCTTTGTGTGCGGTTCTGCAGCAAAGGCTCTATTCATTTCTTGTCCTTTGGGCGATTGTTGAGCAGCATTGCAACCTAGATTGTTGTTCCACACCTTCTGTGGCTAGGATAATAGTAAAAGCTAGTGAGGATATAAATCTGGTCTAGGGACTTCCTGGTGTCCCTCTGTGTGAAATCAGGTTTGTGGCATCATAAGGTCGAGATAGTCCTGAAGTGGTGTCTGAAGTTGTGCATCTATCAAATCTTAGATAATGTAGGTTCTGAACCATTCCTGAAGAATCTGCGGATGTTTCTGTTGAGTCCGTGTTATTGGTATTATCTACTAGATGTCATCTAGTTCATGGCAAGTGGGAATGGAAAAGGAAATGACAATGATGGTACCAGTGAATGAAATACTACCCTCTTTCGTGCTACCTTGCGACATCCAAAAGGTAAAACTAAAGTACACACTGTGGGAAGGCCAATAGTGTAATAAGTAACTGATGGTGGTGATAGTACCTGAGTAGTAAGTGCCCTACTAGTGATGGAAAGAAAACACACTATCTTCCTTGCAATAAGCATCCTAATAAGTCCATTAAGATTAATTCTGAATACACTACCAAAAGGCATTCTATGTACGGGCTGAATGATAGGAAAACCCTGTTCCTATGGCAAATCAATAGTACTAATGGTGGTGTAAATGCAACTGGTGGTATAATGGTAGTGGAAGATGACAAGGCATCTTCAATGTCGGAATCCGATAAAAAGATGTCAGGGTGAGTATCTGAAGACATGTCACTTGTGAACCAGGTCAATAAAATGATATACATATACGGATATGAGTATAAATAACTCGCACAGGGTATGTATGAAACAACATGTATCATGATTATGCACTTATGATGAAATGATGAGATGCTATGCTGATGTGGTTATAGTCTAGGGTCCAAGATACATCCTAGTTCGCTATAACCTTAGCTCTGATGCCAATCTGTCACACCCCCAATTTACCTGACTTGCAGCGGAATGGAATACCTGGGGGTGTCTGTCATAGCACCACAGTTACAGTTACATTGAACGACCTAAAGTGTCGTTTGGAAAATACTGCATTTGATCATTGAAATAATCCAGAGTTTACAAAATGAGGTCCCCAAAATGTGTTGCAAGTTTATGAAAAACAAGTCATACTAGATCAAATGTTTACATAAGTGCATGAAATAATGATGAGACACGTCGACTCCGCGACTCCATGAAGGTCCAAATGCATGCCACATGAGCTACCTTAATAACCTGAAATACATTGCTAAAACGTCAACACGAATGTTGGTGAATTCCATAGGTTTGTAAAATGTAATGATGTACGGCCACCACAAGTAAAAGTGCAAGATAAAAATCTCATGAAAATTGTACAATAGCCTTAAGCTCATGACACCGAAGCTATGACTGATGAAACTAAGCCCCTCCTGAATGTTCTGCCGAAACACTCAAATGTAAAAGACATGACATGCATCCGCTTACTGTTGGTAATCACTACCACGGATGGAGGCGTCACCCTCGATAGATCTATCCACTCACTCTCGCTTAACGGTAAATTAACGGTTCATGATGTTACAGGGGACTTATCACATGGCATGGTAACTTAAGCAATGTACATGTTTGAATACTTGGGCTCGTACTAAAATGATTGATGCAATGTATTCCCCCCGTGGGATTTGAAAACAATCAAAAATGTTGAATTGAAAACGGGGCTATGAAAACTCACCTTAACTGATGAAACTGTGATGAAATGAAATGAACACCAATGAACAATTAGCTGCCGCAACCCAATATGATGGTACCATGAACATGTAATGAACTGAAAGACAAGGCGCGCACACTAGCCGCAACCTAAAATGAATGATGAACGATCTACTTTAGATCATGAAATGATGTTATGAATGTCCATGCACATGTTTCCTATACCACTCTACTCTTTGAAAAACACTTGTTGTTATCAAAAGTATATAATCCAAGAATTTGGAAAAATATTGCTATTAGAAAATAAAATAAGCTAGTTGTAATATATATATACTTATATATATATCGTATGTTTCCATTTTTGACAAAATAAATGGTGGTATAGCTAGTTGTACATGGTTTTTAGCATGAAACTCATGAAATACATGTAAATATAAGATGATTCATGTAAAAATAAAGTTGATAACTTACTTGATAAAATGAGATGATTAGATGACTAGAAACCTTGGATTACTTGTGTATTTCTTGATTGATTCTTGATTAGGCAAGTATAAGGAACAACTTTGGTGCTTTAGGTTTTGAAAAACCTTCACTTGATCTATGTTTTTAAGTTGGGTCGTGGGTTTGAAGAGAGGAAGGAGATGAGATAACTTTTCTTCTTATCTAAAAGTGTGAGAAATGATTTTGGTTTTTGGTTAAAGTAAGTAATTTAGAGGTTTATTAGTTTAATACTAGGAAATTAATGCTTGAGGTTAAGGGGTGTTCATGTGGCCGGTTATGGTGAGCCAAGGGGGGGGGGGGGTAGGGGTACTTGGTATTTATTTAGGAAATTAGTGTAACGTTAAGTGTTATTCCGTGTTATTCGTTAAAATCGGGTACCGGGTTTAATAGAAATAAATATTCACGAAGTTTACCGGGATGAAATAAAGTCATAATAATTATAAAAACATATTAAAAATATGTTGGGTACATTTACTGAGTGATCGGGTGATTATTGTTTAGTTTTCACGAAAACCGTCGTTATATTCATAAGCGTACGTTATAAATAAAATAAATTTCCAAAATACTGGGTAACTGAATGTTATAACTTTTATGATGTTAAAATGGATATAAAAATATGTCGGGACCATTGTGGGAATATTTAGATATATTCGTCGTGTATAAACCGGGTGTTAACGTTTACTATAAATACTTATACGTAAAACCGTTAAATGTCTCAAATATATAAATTTGAAAATCCTAAGAGTGGTATAACATGTAAATGACCTACTGATGATATGCAGACTATCCCCAGTCCGTATGAAATGTTATTACTGATAATGCATGAATTCGCACCTGAACCAATACGGTTACGCGAATTTGAATACCCGTAAACTAAATTTACGATGAAACGTGTAATGCACGTGAATGATGAAATCTTTTCCCGCAATGAATAGTGTTCCGTGAATAGTAAAATTTTTGAATGCTTCTCTGAATGTCAAACTGACACCAAAAATGATGAATAGTAAACTGATGAATAGTGTTTTGATGAATAGTGTTTGATGAATAGTGTTTTTCCAAAGTTCGGGAAATGACCTGAAATGATCTGAAATGGTGAGTTGTGACACAATCACACTAGATTGATATGAAAATATTTACATCCTTTGTAGATGAAAAGAATATGCATTGGATCATAACTCACACTTGTGTTGACAATGCCATATTGAATCTACTTGTCCAATAGTTGTGTTCCAAATATTAGAATAACATGTTTAACACATGCATAAAATATACAATGAAGTAGGATTGACGACTTGGATGTTTCATCCGAAATATTCAAGCAATTTACATTGCAAAACAATGGATAAATGTGTCATATCCGAAAAACCAAACATGAGCAAACTAACAACATATGTAAACTTTGCTCACACTACTTAAAATCATCACTTCAAGCTAAAATACATATTTAAGAACAATACACACTATATATTATATGTACTTCATTTTCTTTGTAGCATGAATGGTTGTGTTACAAGATAATGCACTACACTTTTCTTTTTGAAATAATTTAAGTTATTATAATCGAAAAATAACTTGTCATAATGCATAAACAAGTAAAATTCATTTTGTTTCAAATACTAGTTAAAATTATGATATATATAACATTGGCAAAAATCATAGAAAATAATATTTGCTTTAGAATTTATAAATGTCTAGTTTTGATATCATTTGTGAATCACAATCTCATTTAAGATAAATAATCATAATGAGATTCATTTTTCAAGATATGCTAAGGAGCATTCTTAAATCAAGCACATTTATTAAATCAAGTAATATGCCATCAAAACCAAATAACCGGTTAATCATGAACAAAAGATTAAAACTTTGCATTTACTCTTATCTAAACATTTAACACATCTCTATTGGGATAGTGAGTAAAATATATCATGTAGACTTACCTTCATAAAAACATAATGTTTGAGTCACATTAAGCCAAGTATTAGCGAATCAAGCAAACTTCATATTTGGTACTCTTCGATAGGTAAATTTAGGAACTCAATTTCTTCTAAAAAGAGAATGACTACTGGAGAATCTATTGACTAGAAATTCAATTTAACCTAACGGTTAAATTGCTTCTATGTGAGAAGTTGGGTGTGTGTAAGCCGTAAAAATGGTCGTGTTTAGCCTGAATTGAGCACCACTAGTAACAGTCTCATACTCATTCTCCAACTTGATTAAATTGCTCTTCCTAAATATACCTAATGCTAGTTTACTTTTATGAATTTGCTCCTCATTAGATGCTTTCATTCCTAGATTTATGGCATATCGCATATATGTTATTTCTAGATGATTATTTGCTCCTATGTGATTTGATTGTATGCCTTTACATGGTTTACTCTATATGTATCATTCATCTAGGTATATTTTTCTTACCTTTAGATCCTACACCCTCATTTCATGAGAACCTTAGTGTCATAATCCGATAGGTCATATTAGTCTCATAATATATCCGGATGAGCATGAATTTATGGGAAGGGAAATCACACTCACTCACATATATCCTTCTACCTCACACCCAAAACCGTGTCATCCTTTATACTACCAATCTTGAGTCATACACCATTTCCATGTCCTTAAAGAAACCAAGAATCAATATCATACCTCCTAAATCACTCCTCATTAATACCTCCTAAACCAACACGTTTTGTCTAACCAATCCAACACCTACTATCCTTCCATAAACACATAATCAAAATCATCATTCAACCCATCATGTCATCTCCCAACAAACCTAACATCATTGTTATCACCCCACATACAACATCCAAACTACCATCCACACATGAAGAATCACTTTCATCCATACCTTCATCATGCTTTCATGATCACCCAAATGAAACCATTCTTTTAGCTCAACAAGACAACCTAACTATCACCCTCACTAATAAACTTCCACATTCATCTCACTCAATTCCACCATATGACCCTTTTGAGGATCATACTCAATATCAAAACAATAACCATCAATCTCATCCAAACAAGAATCATAAGTTTCATGACCAAACCTCAATCCCTAATCACAATCCAACTCCACCATCATCACCTTCCTCCGAACACGAAAAGTTCGTTGAAGAGCTCAAAGAAGCTCATGAGCTTAATGCTCTTCTTGCGTTGCATCTTATTCAACGCAATTTGGATCAACAACCTACCCCCACCAACTCATCTCCATTAAACAATTTGATCTATCTTGAAAACCATATCATAAATTGCATTTGTTGCACCTACCTTGAAAAACAAACCTTTGTTCTCAATGAACATCTCAATTGGATTGAGTATCTACTCACTAGGACAACTCAAGATTACACCAACATTCCATCACCACCACTTCTATGTTCATCTCCTAGTGCTCCCAATGCACCATCCAAAACACCATCAACTCAAGGAACCTCTACCTCCTCCATACCATTCTCATCATCTCCTATCAATCCACCAACCTATAACTCCGTCCCATGGAGCTTACTTGAAGCTCATGGAGACACTTGCCTTTGTTGCATCCACAACCGAACAATTGTTTTCGGACTAAGAGATGAGATACAACATGTTTTCTCACATTGAAAACTTGTTGCATCCTCTACCACCAACAACAAACAGAAAACCTCCACTACCATCAACAAAACACCTAAAAATCCCATGATTCAGTATCATCCACCCTTGTCGAACGATATATTAATCTAAACCATAATTGTCAACCCTTTGTTATCACCTTCCCTTTACATTCACGATCATCCCTCCTCATTCTCCTATATTTTCCTAGGTTCTAATCTTTGCATTAGGTTCTAATTTTTTTTTTTTTTAATTTAGGTTGTTGTTTTTAAAACAATAATTGCATGTGTCATACTTTTAATGCATATACCTAATATGTCCATATATTGTTCCCCTATTAGTTTCATGCATATATCTATTATCATCATTATATATATGTGCACTTGTCTACTAACTTTGTTTTGAAGGATTACTTCACCGCTCGATTCTTTGGTAGCCAAAACAAGTTTTGAGCATACACCAAGGGGGAGCATTGAGGTTGATAGGATCAAGGCTTCACTTACGATGATGCAAGCTCGCCTTTTACTTTCTATCTCAAGCGTTCAAGCATAGTAGAAGTCTCGTCTTAGAGTCCACCTTTTTGCTTCGACAAAAGGGGGAGAAGAAGTGTAA
The DNA here is from genome assembly GCA_030686995.1 of Artemisia argyi. Lineage (NCBI taxonomy): Eukaryota > Viridiplantae > Streptophyta > Magnoliopsida > Asterales > Asteraceae > Artemisia > Artemisia argyi. The sequence continues at coordinate 100,006,818 of CM060681.1, forward strand.
ACAAGTAACTTATACATTTTATTATAAGTTATAATTTACATATTTTGTCATCATCAAAAAGGGGGAGATTGTTGGCATGAATATTACGATATTTAATCTAAACATCCTCTTCATGTTTTGATGATGACAAAGATGTAAGTTACAACATATAACGTAAAGTGCTTAAGTTACTTGTGATCACAATTCTTCTATGCATTCTTACGTCAACAAGCCTCGACATCTCAACGTCTCAAGTATGCTTCAACAATCACTTAAGGTATGGATAAACAAGTGTTTAATACATCTCATGATCATAGGGGTATTTAGTTAACTAATACAAAGTTTATTTAATTATATAAAGATATTATATATTTTTGAAAAACACTTTTGATAATAAAGAAAAATGTTTTAATCATACTAAATATATGATTTCAAACTTTTAACCAAAATTAGTTAGTTTTTCACCAAATAAACTTTCCCAACTAAAAGACATAAAATCTGGCCGTTTCAGTAGGGCGGCCCCCTTAATTATAAGGGGCGGTCCCCTTAATTTTAAGGGGACTGGCACAAAATTAAGGGGATCGGCCACGCTCCCCTGTCAGATTTGGTCAGAAATTTTTCCCTATAAATACCACCTCAAACCTGATATTTTTCTCACCTTTTGCACAAAAATTTTCAGATCCAATTCTCTCTAAACATCCTTCTAAAACCCTTTGATCATAAGATTATTAATCTTTGTTTCAAGTGATCCAATTTCTCATCACTCAAAGTGCAAGAGAAGAATTCTCCCTATCATAAAGCCAAAGATGTATTAGGATCTAGTCAGTGCTTATGTGAAGTTGTGAGTTATGTATATGTAATAAGTAGATCAAGATGATCTTACTTAGTAGTGATTCAATGAGTGAGTAAGAAGTAGTGGGAGGAAGTAGTAGTGTGGAGAAGACATGTAGTTGTGAAGATGTAGGTGTGTGATTAAGTAGTGGAGTTTAGAAGAAGTTGTGATGAAGTTGTGAAGTCGTGAAGCCGTGAAGAAGTTGTGAAGCCGTGAAGAAGTTTAGAAGAAGTTGTGATGAAGTCTTGAAGTCGTGAAGTTGTGTAGTGATCGAAGTTGTGTTGTGAGATTGGTTCTAACTACTATTAGAATTCGACATTTAGCTTAGTGTCGTTAAATGGTGTAAGAAAAAACTGTGTACGGTTTTCTCCGCCAAAAGGGAGCTTGTTGAGTAGTGAAGAAAACTCTCGAGTAGGTGACTCGGGGAGTGGAGTAGGAACAAGGAAGGTGTCCTTGTAGCCAAACCACTATAAATCATCGTGTCCGGTTTGCATTTCCTTTCTCTTATCTCTTATCATTTGTTCTTGCATTTCTCGCTTTACTTCTATGCTTGCCTACATGTCTTAGTTGTTGCTTATATAGTTGTGATGATTGATTGTGTTGAACATAGTACTTAATATTGTGATTGTGTGTATAATTACATGATATGGTCAAATAGATTATTATTCACACTTCTCATATTAAGTTTAACTTGATAGATAATTTGATACAAAACATTTTAATATTTTAAAAGGAAAACGTATTCACATAAAGATCGACCAAAGCTTACATATATAATTGATCATATTGATTATATGTTGTTTTCATACTAAACTCTAATTGAAGTTTTCAAACAAACAATTGAATAAATTTGAATCAACATTTTGAAACAAAGTTTTTATAAAATCAAAAAGAATGGAAAACTATTCAACCCCCCTTCTAGTTTTCCACAATTGTTATCAGAGCCACGTCGCTCAAATTTTCAAAACAAATGGTTTTAAAAATTGAGTACGATCCATGTATCAAATTACCCATTAAGGAAGATTTAATATGAAAAGTGTTTTGTTGATTAACTTGTATTAGTTTTGATATTATATACACTAATTATACTAGCTCGAGATAAGAATTTTGCTTAAAACAAGTGTTATATGTTCGTTCTTAAAATCAGAAAGTTACACACCTTTCCACAATGTCAGAAAACAATTTTTAACAAAAATTGCATTTTTGAGTATCAGATGGGCGGCCCCTTTAATTGTCTGGGTGGCCCCCTTAAATACTGGGCGGCCCCCTTAGATTTAAGGGGTCCGCCTGTCTGTTCGACAGTTTTTCAGAAACTTTGAAAAATCATATAAAATTAACCGTAACTCCGTAGAAGTCGTGCCACCCGGAGTTTTAAAGGTAATTGAGTCTACTTTCATTTAAAAATACTTACAAGTAACCATTACAAACTTAAATAAGTCAGAAAGTTAAAATACTACACGAAGGTCAAAAATTTAAGTCTTGTTTTAACGTAAAACTTGTATTTTACCTTTTCCTTCGAGTCGGGCATTCCTTGTTGATATATCTTTGAAAAATTAAGTATTTATGTTTTCAAAATATTGATCTTAATTAAATTTTAAAATGGATAGGAAACTCTTTTATTTTCAAATAAAATCGAGCTAAGTAAACATTGGTATATATAATACACAAAACGACGACAAGTGTTTTATGTGCTATGTGAACTCATTTGTGATTTTACTTTGTTAATCATTGCTATTTGTAATTTAGCTATTTGAATATTTTAGCATATGTGCCTTGTACTCTATTAGTTTATAGCTAGTTTTCTGGCTTATACTTAACTAGATCTTATGCTAGATTTCTTGCGTTAGGATTGCAATATTATGCTTGCATTGCATATAGGTATAGATGGCTTAATGTTACTCAAACATCTTGTAAATAAGTTAAATCTAATCACCTAAATATTTCAAACAATTTAATCTATTCTTAACAACACACTTAAATATTTTCAACAAATTACCTTGTTTTACCTTAAGTTGTTTAATAAGAGAAATTGAATCTTTGTAAAACATTAGTTATAATACAAAAGAAAAAGTATTTTCAAAAGCTAAAGTGTGTTCATTATAAGTAACAATGAAGAGTTTTTCACATAAACAAAACTTATAACAATCATGAAGTAATAAGTCAAATTTCAACCACTCACCAACCTCACTAATTAATAATCTTAGGATTAATGGAACACACTATCAAAATGTCTATTTATTTTAAATGAAGGGTCAAGAAAGATTTTGATATTATATCAATTCATTATTCAAATTATGGTTGATATATTCATCAAATCTAATTGACATGTTTTTGAGTATGGACAAGAAATTGGATTGTTATTTGTTTAGTTTCAAGATTATACCAAATTTTAACAAAGGATATAGTCTTGAATCTACATACTCAATCACACTAGCTTGATATGAAAATATTTACATCCTTTGTAGATGAAAAGAATATGCATTGGATCATAACTCACACTTGTGTTGACAATGCCATATTGAATCTACTTGTCCAATAGTTGTGTTCCAAATATTAGAATAACATGTTTAACACATGCATAAAATATACAATGAAGTAGGATTGACGACTTGGATGTTTCATCCGAAATATTCAAGCAATTTACATTGCAAAACAATGGATAAATGTGTCATATCCGAAAAACCAAACATGAACAAACTAACAACATATGTAAACTTTGCTCACACTACTTAAAATCATCACTTCAAGATAAAATACATATTTAAGAACAATACACACTATATATTATATGTACTTCATTTTCTTTGTAGCATGAATGGTTGTGTTACAAGATAATGCACTACACTTTTCTTTTTGAAATAATTTAAGTTATTAAAATTGAAAAATAACTTGTCACAATGCATAAACAAGTAAAATTCATTTTGTTTCAAATACTAGTTAAAATTATGATATATATAACATTGGCAAAAATCATAGAAAATAATATTTGCTTTAGAATTTATAAATGTCTAGTTTTGATATCATTTGTGAATCACAATCTCATTTAAGATAAATAATCATAATGAGATTCATTTTTCAAGATATGCTAAGGAGCATTCTTGAAGCAAGCACATTTATTAAGTCAAGTAATATGCCATCAAAACCAAATAACCGGTTAATCATGAACAAAAGATTAAAACTTTGCGTTTACTCTTATCTAAACATTTAACACATCTCTATTGGGATAGTGAGTAAAATATATCATGTAGACTTACCCTCATAAAAACATGATGTTTGAGTCACATTAAGCCAAGTATTAGTGAATCAAGCAAACTTCATATTTGGTACTCTTCGATAGGTAAATTTAGGAACTCAATTTCTTCTAAAAAGAGAATGACTACTGGAGAATCTATTGACTAGAAATTCAATTTAACCTAACGGTTGAATTGCTTCTATGTGAGAAGTTGGGTGTGTGTAAGCCGTAAAAATGGTCGTGTTTAGCCTGAATTGAGCACCACTAGTAATAGTCTCATACTCATTCTCCAACTTGATTAAATTGCTCTTCCTAAATATACCTAATGCTAGTTTACTTTTATGAATTTGCTCCTCATTAGATGCTTTCATTCCTAGATTTATGGCATATCGCATATATGTTATTTCTAGATGATTATTTGCTCCTATGTGATTTGATTGTATGCCTTTACATGGTTTACTCTATATGTATCATTCATCTAGGTATATTTTTCTTACCTTTAGATCCTACACCCTCATTTCATGAGAACCTTAGTGTCATAATCCGATAGGTCATATTAGTCTCATAATATATCCGGATGAGTATGAATTTAATGGGAAGGGAAATCACACTCACTCACATATATCCTTCTACCTCACATACAAAACCGAGTCATCCTTTATACTACCAATCTTGAGTCATCAACCGTTTCCATGTCCTCAAAGAAACCAAGAATCAATATCATACCTCCTAAATCACTCCTCATTAATAGCTCCTAAACCAACACATTTTGTCTAACCAATACAACACCTACTATCCTTCCATAAACACATAATCAAAATCATCATTCAACCCATCATGTCATCTCCCAACAAACCTAACATCATTGTTATCACCCCACATACAACATCCAAACTACCATCCACACATGAAGAATCACTTTCATCCATATCTTCATCATGCTTTCATGATCACCCAAATGAAACCATTCTTTTAGCTCAACAAGACAACCTAACTATCACCCTCACTAATAAACTTCCACATTCATCTCACTCAATTCTACCAAATGACCCTTTTGAGGATCATACTCAATATCAAAACAATAACTATCAATCTCATCCAAACATGAATCATAAGTTTCATGACCAAACCTCAATCCCTAATCACAATCCAACTCCACCATCATCACCTTCCTCCGAACATGAAAAGTTCGTTGAAGAGCTCAAAGAAGCTCATGAGCTTAATGCTCTTCTTGCGTTGCATCTTATTCAACGCAATTTGGATCAACAACCTACCTCCACCAACTCATCTCCATCAAACAATTTGATCCATCTTGAAAACCATATCATAAATTGCATTTGTTGCACCTACCTTGAAAAACAAACCTTTGTTCTCAATGAACATCTCAATTGGATTGAGTATCTACTCACTAGGACGACTCAAGATTACACCAACACTCCATCACCACCACTTCTATGTTCATCTCCTAGTGCTCCAAATGCACCATCCAAAACACCATCAACTCAAGGAACCTCTACCTCCTCCATACCATTCTCATCATCTCCTATCAATCCACCAACCTATAACCCCGTGCCATGGAGCTTACTTGAAGCTCATGGAGACACTTGCCTTTGTTGCATCCACAACCAAACAATTGTTTTCGGACTAAGAGATGAGATACAATACATGTTTTCTCACATTGAAAACTTGTTGCATCCTCTACCACCAACAACAAACACAAAACCTCCACCACCATCAACAAAACACCTAAAAATCCCATGATTGACTATCATCCACCCTTGTCGAACGATATATTAATCTAAACAATAATTGTCAACCCTTTGTTATCACCTTCCCTTTACATTCACGATCATCCCTCCTCATTCTCCTACATTTTCCTAGGTTCTAATCTTTGCATTAGGTTCTAATTTTTTTTTTTTTTTTTAATTTAGGTTGTTGTTTTTAAAACAATAATTGCATGTGTCATACTTTTAATGCATATACCTAATATGTCCATATATTGTTCCCCTATTAGTTTCATGCATATATCTATTATCATCATTATATATATGTGCACTTGTCTACTAACTTTGTTTTGAAGGATTACTTCACCGCTCGATTCTTTGGTAGCCAAAACACGTTTTGAGCATACACCAAGGGGGAGCATTGAGGTTGATAGGATCAAGGCTTCACTTACGATGATGCAAGCTCGCCTTTTACATTCTATCTCAAGAGTTCAAGCGTAGTAGAAGTCTCGTCTTAGAGTCCACCTTTTTGCTTCGACAAAAGGGGGAGAAGAAGTGTAAACAAGTAACTTATACATTTTACTATAAGTTATAATTTACATATTTTGTCATCATCAAAAAATGGGAGATTGTTGTCATCATCCTCTTCATGTTTTGATGATGACAAAGATGTAAGTTACAACATATAACGTAAAGTGCTTAAGTTAGTTGTGATCACAATTCTTCTATGCATTCTTACGTCAACAAGCCTCGACATCTCAACGTCTCAAGTATGCTTCAACAATCACTTAAGGTATGGATAAACAAGTGTTTAATACATCTCATGATCATAGGGGTATTTAATTAACTAATACAAAGTTTATTTAATTATATAAAGATATTATATATTTTTGAAAAACACTTTTGGTAATAAAGAAAAATGTTTTAATCATACTAAATATATGATTTCAAACTTTTAACCAAAATTAGTTAGTTTTTCACCAAATAAATTTTCCCCACTAAAAGACAGAAAATCTGGCCGTTTCAGTAGGGCGGCCCCCTTAATTATAAGGGGCGGTCCTCTTAATTTTAAGGGGACCGGCCCACAATTAAGGGGACCGGCCATGCTCCCCTGTCAGATTTGGTCAGAAATTTTTCCCTATAAGTACCACCTCAAACCTGAACTTTTTCTCACCTTTTGCCCAAAAATTTTCAGATACAATTCTCTCTAAACATCCTTCTAAAACACTTTGATCATAAGATTATTAATCTTTGTTTCAAGTGATCCAATTTCTCATCACTCAAAGTGCAAGAGAAGAATTCTCCCTATCATAAAGCCAAAGATGTATTAAGATCTAGTTAGTGCTTATGTGAAGTTGTGAGTTATGTATATGTAATAAGTAGATCAAGATGATCTTACTTAGTAGTGATTCAATGAGTGAGTAAGAAGTAGTGGGAGAAAGTAGTAGTGTGGAGAAGACATGTAGTTGTGAAGATGTTGGTGTGTGATTAAGTAGTGGAGTTTAGAAGAAGTTGTGAGGAAGTTGTGAAGTCGTGAAGACGTGAAGAAGTTGTGAATCCATGAAGAAGTTTAGAAGAAGTTGTGATGAAGTCTTGAAGTCGTGAAGTTGTGTAGAAGTTGTGTAGTGATCGAAGTTGTGTTGTGAGATTGGTTCTAGCTACTATTAGAACTCGACATTTAGCTTAGTGTCGTTAAATGGTGTAAGCAAAAGTTGTGTACGGTTTTCTCCGCCAAAAGGGAGCTTGTTGAGTAGTGAAGAAAACTCTCGAGTAGGTGACTTTGGGAGTGGAGTAGGAACAAGGAAGGTGTCCTTGTAGCCGAACCACTATAAATCATCGTTTCCGGTTTGCATTTCCTTTCTCTTATCTCTTATCATTTGTTCTTGCATTTCTCGCTTTACTTCTATGCTTGCCTACATGTCTTAGTTGTTGCTTATATAGTTGTGATGATTGATTGTGTTGAACGTAGTAGCTAATATTGTGATTATGTATATAATTGCATGATATGGTCAAATAGATTATTATTCACACTTCTCATATTAAGTTTAACTTGATAGATAATTTGATACATATCGTTTTAAGATTTGAAAAGGAAAACGTATTCACATAAAGATCGACCAAAGCTTACATATATAATTGATCATATTGATTATATGTTGTTTTCATACTAAACTCTAATTGAAGTTTTCCAAACAAACAATTGAATAAATTTGAATCAACATTTTGAAACAAAGTTTTTATAAAATCAAAAAGAAGGGAAAACTATTCAACCCCCCTTCTAGTTTTCCACAGACCTCAAAGATGTTTACATGAATAAAAGTGAGAGTGTATGATTGGTTACTAGCGTGCATCACTCGAGCTGCAAGTTTGAGTTCGAATATGGGTTGTGTTCATGCCCATAGTTTCTTCAATTCCATTTGTTCGGTTCAGTTGTGGTTCGCAGTTGGGATTAGGTTTGGTTCACGTTAACCTTGCTCGTGTTCGGGTTTATTCGGGTCGCGGTTTTTGGTACGACTAGTTTTGGTTGTGCATGGATGAAGGATGTGATGCGTGGTACGATCGGGATGGTCCTCTGGTTATTGTGGTTGATTCGCGGGTTGTTGTCGTAGTTCTTCTTGATTATTGATCTGTTTAAAATCGTCCTAGGTATTTTGATCCCTTTTTATTTCATGCATGAGAATACGACTCGTATATTCATCTATGTGCGTCTATAACATAAAATTGAATTGTAGGCTTGGTGTTTCGTTAATATATGCTCTAATTATGCGATCAAATGATATAAAAGTCACATGAAATAATAAATCTTAGGCACCTATATATAAACGTGTTTTGTGTCGCGTTGGGAGAGTTAGTTTGGGGTCGTCTATATCAGTTGATGTCGACCCATAAAGTACCTTATATAAGCCTAACAATCTGATATGATCATGTAATGAGGAGTAGAAATATGAAAACTTGGGCATGTTATATATTGGTCGAATGGAACTCAATCTAAAAGGCTATGTGATCGTTAAAATGGATATACGAAATGAGATATGTGTTGCATGAAATTATAGAACTATACACCTAAATAATCTGTTTAAGTATCATGTTCGCGGGCTGTTTGTGTGTGTGTCGATAAGTGCATAAAACATGTTAAACGACTTCTAAATTCTGTGTACGTACAAAGATTTTGTTTCGTTAAGAACTAGGATATAGGCTCGGTAAATTCTGTTGTGTATGTGCTTTATATGTCTCGAGCATGGGGCTGTCTTATCATGCGTGTATGTATGAGTTTCTAAAGGACTGGTTGTACATGCATGCATAATGTGTATTAAAAATAAAATATCTTGTATGAGTGTGTGTCATTCGAATCAAGAGTAAGGCGTGTGGTCTGCATAAACCTTGTGTATGAATGTGTATATTATATAAATAAAGGTATGCATGCATGTGTGTGAATTTGGAGTGATCATAAAATATGGGTACAAACTAAAAAGTAAAAAGGGCGTAGGTAAAGTAATTGTTTTGTTGAAGTATGGATTATTTGGGCTTGTTTTGGTCTCCTAAATGATGTCGAGTTGTGTGTTGGGAGTGAGTTAATAGTTTGTCACGTTAGAAACTGTGTGAGTCTCGAAGTCATTGTGAAGTCCAGTGGAGATGAGTGTGAGTGTATTTTGTTTGTTTTGAATTATTTAAATTCAGAAAATATTATGTTGCTTATAAATTCGTGTTAGGAATACAAATATTCCTGTAAAAGTCTCGGTCACCTAATTATTGTAATAGCATTAAGTTAGCTCGTAGTTAGTTTAGTTATTAGTTAGAATTAGATTAAGTAACATCGTGGAAGAAGGACGGGTCTTTACCCACTGTATGCCTGATCCACAGCCCGGGTGTGGGCGTTTTATCTTATGTTGTTAGGAACTATAAATACCCCTCTCCACATGTGGAGAGGGTTGGACCTTCTCACAATATCAATCTAATATTCAAAGTTTTTTCTCATCCTCACAAGGTTCCCATATTTCTTTCTTTCCCTTCCATACCAACGACTCACAACCACCATTGAATTCATGTTTGTGACTTGATGTTTATCCTACAATTGGTATCAGAGCCATGGTTTCATCTTAGGGCCTTGGTGAATCTTATTTGATGTGGTTTTGTGTGGTTTTGTGAGTTTGAAGTTTTTTCTTGAAAACATCTTGGTTTGATTTTTCTAGTGTTATTAGACATGTTAGAGATGTACTTTTATGATCCTTGGTGTTCGTATAACATTGTGTTTCAGCTGGTTATACTATATCATACGTTTATTTGAAGTTTGGATTGGTTTTGAGTAGTTTTTCTTATCTGCGGTTAGCTCCGCTGCCTTATTTCATAGCTGCGATTTGCTTCTAGAGTTTGTGGTTAGTTTGTTTGCGATTACTATTTTGGGAATACAGACAAATCGCAAGGAAAATGATAGATTTGGACTCTTGTAGACTGCGACTAGCTCCTGCGGTTAGGTGGTCTGCATTTTAGTTTTTGTGGTTTGCTACTGTGGTTTGCTTTTCCTGCGGTTACCACACTTGCGGTTTTGATCATCCTGCGGTTTGCTTCTTGCTGTGGTTAGTGCCTTGCGTGTAACTTACCTTGTGGTTTGTTTACTCTGCGGTTAGTTACTCCCTGCGGTTATCTCACCTTGTGGTTAACTCACCTTGTGATTACCTCTCCTTATGGTTACCTATCCTGCGGTTAAATTTCCCTGCGATTTGTTCACCTTGCGTTTAACTCCTCCTGCGATTTGTGCATCTTGTTGCAGCTAACTTCTACATTGCGGTTTGGTATTTTAGGTTGCGACTTTCTCAAATTATTTGGCAATTTACTAAGTGATGAGATTCATGTGATAGGTTAATCATTTTGCAATTCGTTAATTGTTGTAACTTTAGTCGTTTCAATTAATCTAATTGTGATCTGACGTTGTGAGTTAATCCTTACGACTTGACTAATCTCAATTGGATATATTGCAACTTGACATGTCACAACTTAACACTTGATGCAAATTGTTACTCATCTGGTATCTCTCTATTAGTTTAATCTGCTGAATATATCTTCCGGTTTCTTTTGTTGACTTTAGTAAAATCCCTAGAAAGAATCATTTCTCGGTTTAAGTCACAAAAGCTGTAAAATCCCGTTTGAAGACTTTGAGATGTCGACAGTCTCAGATGACATTCAAGCTGCTGGGTCTGACACCCGACCTCCGATGCTAGACAGGACAGATAAAGAATCAGATTATATTGCTTGGGTAAAGAAAATGGTGAGAACATTCTCCGATCTATCGATGAAGGTCCTATGCAGATGGGTACAACCAGAGATGCTATCTCCACGGCTGAGGATGGTTCTGTCGTCCAAGGAATTGATAGACCACGCACTTACAATGATCTCAATGATGTTGAAAAGAAGCGCTGTGATGCTGACATTCGAGCCTCCAACATCGTGATACAAGGGTTACCCAAAGATGTGTACAAGCTAATCAATTTCAACACTAAAGCCAAAGCTGTGTGGGATAATGTCAAAATGCTTATGTCTGGATTGGAGCTGACCAAAGAAGAACGTGAATCTCAATTGTATGACGAGTTTGAGCATTTCAAAATGAATCCTGGTGAAAGCATTACCGACTACTATGTCAGATTTCACAAGCTGGTTAATGACATGAGAATGATCAGAATGACAATGCCCAACATTCAACTCAACTCTAAGTTTGTGTACAATATGTCACCTGAATGGGATCGTTTTGTCACAGCTGTCAAGCTCAACAAAGGATTGAGAAATACGAACTATGAACAATTGTTTGCTTATCTACAACAACATGAGAAGCATGTTGCATATGATCGTCAATTAAGAGAGAAGCTCAATCCAAGTGTCACCAATGACTCACTTGCTTTCATGACTAGTATGGTGCCAACTACTCAACCTGTGTCATCAATGGATCACTCATCTCTACAGTCATCGACTGCCATGAATACTCATCTTGACTCAGGATAATCTCATACTGACAAGATGATTGACAATATTTCCAATCAAGTGTCTCTGCTAGTTCAACATTTCAGGGCTGCACTCCCATCTTCCAACAATCAACTCAGAACTTCATCCAATCCACGTAATCAGGCTATTGTTGAAGACGAAAAAGTAATGGTGCAAAACGTTCAAGGAAGACAGAATGTGAACCAAAGGAATGTTGTGCGGGTTAACTTTTAGAACAGAGTTGGAAATGTGAATCAGGGACAAGGAAGGCAACCAAAATGTTACAACTGTGGGGGTATAGGTCACATCGCCAGAAATTGCACTCAGCCAAAACGTCCTCAAAACTCAGATTACTTCAAGGACAAAATGTTGCTCATGCAAGCTCAAGAGAATGGAGTTGTGCTAAATGTCGAAGAATTGGCGTTCATTGCTGGGGATGATGGAAAGACATTTGATGATGTTGTGGATGAACATCCCGTTCAGGATTTAGCTCTTACTAATCCAAACATCTTCCAGGCAGAGGATTCTGATGCTTTCGACTCAGATGTTGATGACGAACCCATGGCTCAGACAATCTTCATGGCTAATCTATCTTCTGTTGTCTCACCTACACAACATTCTGGTCGATCCAAATCGTCCATCATATCTGAGGTACTAAAATTATATGATAAATGTGCTAACAATGATGAACAGAAGACCTTCAATGATATACGACAAAATGTTGTTACTGAATCAAATGAGGCTGAATTGGAAACCATTAATGTGTTCCCAACTGAGCAACATTCGGATCACGACAGTAATTCTGACGTATCTTATGGAAAGTCTTCTATTGCGTGTGATAATCACGTGATGCATGAACAAACGATATATAACGAAGTACAACAAACAGACGTTGCTGAATTAGATATTGCTAATTTGGGAAATAGCAATATTGTCCCATATGAACAATATGTAAAGCACAACGTCGAGTCTGTTGTATCAAGTAATATATCCTTTGTTGATGACGATATGTGTGACTTGGATGAGTACACTGCTGTTGCACCTGATGACACCCTAACCACCAGGATAAATACTCTTAAGGATCAAGTAAGGTTCTATGAACAACGTGCAAAATTTGAGCTAACAGAACGTGAACAAAAAATGGAATGGCAAATGCATGCTTACATCACTGAACAAAATTTAAAGGAAATGACCTTTAAACAAGAGATTAAATCTTTTCAAAATCAACTTGATCGTGCTTTTAAGGAAAAATAGGAAATTCAGGATAGTTTAAATCTTCTAAAAAGTGAATTTCAAGAAAAGGAAAATAATCTGTTAAATGAATTTTCCAACCTTAAGCAGTTGAAAAACAAACTTGAAAACAAGTTGTATGTTCAAGGCCAAACATGTCAAATAGCTCAAATGATGGAAAAGCACATTAAACTACGGGATAAGCATAGTGATAAGGATTTAGGATTGCCTAAAACAAACTTCCTTAAGAGCATTAGAGCCTCTCAACCTGCCCTCTATGATGCTAAGGTTATGCTTACTCCCAATCATGAACCACCAAATAGATGGTCTGATAAAGAATTGGATGAACTTGATTTTGCCGATAGAGAGAGATTTGATAAAAAAAAATGAAGGATCCAAAGTGCATTAAACACCGAGTCATTGTTAAGCCCCATGATTATTATGAACAAAACCAAGTGACTGTTTTTGCACCTCAAACTAAGTTAACACCAGAACAGGTATTTTGGCCTTTAGACGTTGAGAAAATGAAAGCTGAGGAAATTAAGGCCAAGAGATCCCAAAAGTTAACTTCCCCAATGGTGTATCCCCCCAATACACCGATGCACTTAGTTCAGTTGTCACTTCCCACGCAATGTAAAACTCTTATTAGCATTTATGTCCTGTGTCAAATGTTCACTGATTGGGATAAAACATGCAATAAGAGAATCACACCAACGGGAATCACTGAGGGTGAACGGGGATTTGAGCTAACCAAAGAGTGTTACTTAACTGAAGTCATCCCATTTTTTAAACTTATCAAAGAGCATTTTGAGGGTTTACGACAATCCCTTGATGTTGAGCTTAAGGAAATGAAAGAAGTGTTTAAAAATGTGGAAAACAAGTGTAAACAAAAAGCAATAGATCTTCAGCATAGTGAAATTTCTAGAAAAAATATTCTCATCATGAATGACAACTTGATTGCTAAATGTATTACACAAGATGTGTTCTACACTGCAATAGATTCGTCTCTTAATGCATGTCAGTTTCATGAAATGTCTATTGCTTTGAATAACCTTCACAATCGTGTTGTTGAGCTTGAGGGGGACAATGTGAAATTGCTTGAAAAAATTCAAAATGATGATCATGACAACATGATCAAGCATCTTTCTAAACTAGAAGTTGATAATCTTAACTTACAATTAAAATATCAACATTTAGAAGAAAAAATGAAATTATCAAAGGCGAAGACATCTTCTGATGCTCCGGAATTTGATGCATATTTTGAATTAGCAAAAAGGGATGAAAAAATTCAAGCTCACACGAACACGATCAGGTTATTGAGGGCTCAAATTGCCCAATTAAAGTCTCCCATGAATGATGTGATCGACACCCATAAACCAATGTCTGCAGATTCTCATAACTTTCAACTTCAAAACACAATCAACTTACTTAAACACGAAAATGATTGTTTTCAAGCTGAAAATTCTAAAGTTAAACAACATTACAAAGAGTTATATGATTCGATCAAGATCACTCGTGATAAAACCAATGAAAAGATAACCTCTTTGATTAATGAAATTGAGAATCTAAAGACAAAGGTGAAAGGGAAAATGCCAATTAATGAAAGTGACAATATCAATTATGTGGTTTGTAAATGTAAAAAATATGTATGTGAGGCTGTTTTTATTCCTCTTCCCCTTAAGAACAATGAGCTAGTCCATAGGGATTACCTTAGACATCTTAAGAACTGCCTGGACATGAACCGTGAAACCATTGAAGAAGATAGAATGGTGAGACCATCTGATAACTCCCTATCGGATGCTTGCTTTTTCACCAAGCGGTCACAAGAGTTGTTAGAATATGCCATAGGTACATGTCCCAAGATTCCCAACATGCGTGATAAAAAAGGCACATCATCATCTAGGAATTTGAAGAAGCATGTTACTTTTGATAAACCTTTGGCTAGTTCTGATCATAGGACATCACCACCTAGAAACCAAACAACTGTGCAACAATCTAATGTTCCCATCGTCAATTCTACAGGAGTAATCAATGTCACTAAAGCTAGCGGGTCAAAAGCCTAAAGGCAATACAAGGAATGATAGGACTTCGCCTGCTAAGAGTGATCAAGGGAAGAAAGTAGAAGACCACCTTAGGAACAATAAGATTGATTTGAATGAAAAGAATCGTGTTGATTCTAGTATTTGCGTTAAGCGTACTGTAATTAATTCGAATTCTAATGCTACTTGTAAGACTTGTAACGATTGTTTAATTTCTCGTAATCATGATGAATGTGTTGTGTATTTTTTGAAATCCTCTTATAAATCCCAGTTAAATTTTCTAAGACATACAAACTGGAAAACAATACTTGGAAAGCTACATGAAGAGTTTTTAACAAAGTAGGATATCAGTGGAAACCTACTGGAAGAAAATTCACTCTAGGAAACCAGCGCCCACTGACTTACATGCCCGACCCTATGTCTTTAGAGGTTAAGAGATGGAAGGCTACTGGTAAAAAATTCCCTTTAGTGACCCAATGCCTTGATAGTAAGACAGCCGCTTCCACTGGCATCGGTTCATCTGTGAGAACCATTGAAAATACTGATGCTGTATCTCTCAAGTATGCGTGTGCTAACCTATTGGATCCCAATTACACTTGGGGATCCATGTTTTTCAGTTATCCATATCTGTCTGGTTTCAAATGCAGGTCGTACAAATCGTCCTGTGGTATTTGGAATCAGGCTGCTCAAAACATATAACTGGGGATCGCTCTAGGCTTAAAAATTTCGTGAAAAAGTTTATCGGGACAGTTAGATTCGGAAACGACCACTTTGGAGCTATTATGGGGTATGGTGATTATGTGTTTGGTGATAGCGTGATTTCTAGAGTTTACTATGTGGAAGGACTCGAGCACAACTTATTCTCTGTTGGACAATTCTGTGATTCTGATCTTGAAGTGGCCTTCAGAAAACACACATGTTTCGTTAGAGAATTGGATAGAGTTGATCTCCTTAAGGGAAGTCGTGGAACAAATTTGTATACCATCTCTATTGAAGACCTGATGCTGTCCTCACCCATTTGCTTGCTCTTTAAGGCCTCAAAGAGCAAATCATGGTTATGGCACCGTCGTTTGAACCACTTGAACTTCGGCACCATTAATGAACTTTCTCGTAAAAATCTTGTTCGAGGCATGCCTAGATTGAAGTATGAAAAAGATCATCTCTGCTCATCATGTCAATTGGGTAAAAGCAAGAAACAAACTCATAAACCAAAACCCACCAACTCCAACACTGAAGTACTCAATACCCTTCACATGGATCTGTGCAGACCCATGAGAGTGCAAAGCTTCATTGGGAAAAGATATATTCTTGTTATTATGGATGATTACTCACGATTCACATGGGTGAAGTTTTTAATATCCAAAGATGAAACTCCCGAAATCATCATCAAAATAGTCAAGCAGTTGCATGTAAAGCTCAACAAAACCATTAGAATCATTCGCACTGACAATGGAACTAAGTTTGTTAACCATCAACTCACTCAATTTTATGAAAGTATCGGCATCAGTCATCAGAAGAGTATTCCTCGAACTCCTCAACAAAATGGAGTTGTTGAATGACGGAATCGCACACTAGTTGAAGTTGCTCGCATTATGCTGATATTCTCAAAGACCCCAATGTTTCTATGGGCGGAAGCCATTGCTACTGCATGCTACACTCAAAATCGGTCATTGATACATTCTCTCCACAACAAGACACCGTATGTGCTGGTGCATCTCAAAAAGCCTGATCTCTCCTTTCTTCGTGTATTTGGTGCCCTGTGTGTAATCTCCCGTAATTTTCCCTATGAATAGTAAAAGTTAATCAAAGACTAATATATCATTACGTTAATTAATAACGTTTTTACCAATAACAAAATTTTTGTTTATCAAATATGTTATGTTACTCGAAATCACTACGATGTTTATAATCCCTTTTTCCTCGAAACGATGCTCACACATGTACCACTATAGTCTAAAAATCGCGAGAATATTAAACTTTTACCACCTACAAACTTACGTGACGTATTTTAACAGAACGTGTTCGACAACGTCCGGACTCACATAAACGTCTCACTAAATATTTACTAAACCTTTCACTAATCATTATTAATATTTTTACTAATCCAAATTACACCTAACCGGACCCTTAATTATATCTTAAGCCCAAAAATCAAATCCGGCCTGTTACTATTCACAGCCCACACCTTTCAAGCCCATTTTCTTTTCTTTTTTTGATTTCGTAATACTCGACTAGACCAAGCCAGAATTAAATCTCGTACGCCCAAATCTTACACACGACTCACACATATTTTTACACATTCTCTTTTCTCACCTAGCCAACTATGAGTGTGTCGATTTTTAGCTTCCCATATCGAGTCTAACAACATTTTTACTAGGCAAAGTGTACTGTCCAAAAACGATTTCATATGATTTCCTAACTATACCAAAACCAAACCATTTTGAACCCCGCTTGTTTCTATGAAGTCCTAAAACCATGTCTAACACAAACTAATGTTTAAATGTTGCAATTTATCAATTCTCACCAATCCTAACCGAAGTTACAAATCAGTTACACAATAAAAGAGTGGTCGACATACATTTTCAAACACAAGGAGGTACTCCCTCTTTTCATGCACACACACCTGTATATTTTATGATCTTAGGCAAGGTACTAGCTTATTTTTAAAAGAGAAACTACAAGTACAAACCATTTTTATATTTGAAGTCACACGTTTCTTTGGACTTAGGAGCATGTCGACTAGCTAGAAACCAAACAATGCGGAGCATGTTACTTCTTACATTCACAAGGACTTTTTGTATACATGTAAACATCCCATCTCATTAATTTTGGTCACTAGGATACTCAAGATTTCATATTTATACGCCATGCATGCATGCATTCGTTTTTCACTTACATGCAAATCAAAACTCACAAAAATACTAAGTTCCTAGTTCTAGTTCCTGGTTTGAATTGCTTGGGTAGGATTTCAAGGCAATCGTGTGGTGTTTAGGAAGAGCAAATCGTTGTTTGTAAACCTTGGTCAAGCCAACACTCACGCTACACTTTCGTACTACCCTCCCCTCGACTCTACGTTTCGTTTTACCCCACCATTTTGGTGTAGTAAGTCTCATACGACTCTTTTTTGAATCTTTATCTAAACGTACATTTTGATTTTTTCATATAAATCACAAACACTTACACTAAAACTCTCGTAATCTAAATAAACAACACCTACGTATTATACTTTTGTCTATATATTTACTACCTTAGCAATCAAGTTATATAAAGATTTGAACCTTAACAGTCACGTATAAACCATTTTTGGATACCTTTCTAACGTATAACAACAAGTCGTGAAATCCTTAAAAAAAATAATCTAAGTCTATTTACTTAGAAACTCGTTCCATGTAACCCATGAAACGGACGTATATCTTTAAATCCAACGTAACGAGCACACTATATTTTTTTCATAAACTAGTAGACCACCTGACAAACTATCATTTTCATATAGAACATTTGCAATAATAGTCGCGTCTTGAACCTCTAAAAGATACAAAGCAAATCGACATAGAACCATGTTTTGAAAACTAATAACCACCGATTGGGCCTTAAAGCCCAATCAGTCGAAAATAAGCCAAACATATAAGCTATTGTAATAAGCTATCTTGTAACGTTTTTTTGCATCCTAAGATAAGCCTAAAACTTTCGTAAGCCCATTGGATTTAAAATGCTTAACGGGCCTAGTCTTTTTCGTTAAAAAGCCCATTAAGCCACGAATAAGCTTTTTCGACAAATAAGCAGTTTTGAAAAGTTCAATAAGCTATTTTTAACTTAATTAAGAAATAAAAACACTAAGTTTTGAATTTGGTGAATTTTGGACTAAATTTGCAAAAATTATAACTTTCGGGTTAAAAGTGTCAATTTTATAAAGTTGAGGTAAAAACTGTCATTTTACAAACTTGAGGATGAAAAACTGATTTTATAAACTTTTGGATGAAAAGTGTAAAAATTATAAAGTTTCTGACGTAAAACGTAAATATATTTAACTTTGGACTAACGGTGTAACGCTAACGCCGTTAGAGTAAAAAGTGTAAAAACTTGGAAAAGACAAGGGCCATATACTATAATTAATATTTTTATTTTTACTTTTCATTTCACGATATCACATCACGACGTTACATTTTATTTTAAACTACTATTATTATTATTAAACTTTACGTTATATATATATATATATATATATATATATATATATATATATATATATATATATATATATATATAACTTAACTAAACTTACGATATTTTATCAAACCATAAGTTTTACTATCGTTAAATCAACAACTCACGTATTCAAAAACTACTCGCGATTAAACCATTAAGACTATCAAACACTAAAACTTGCCATATATTATCTAGGTCGTGTGTGGAGCCGTTCCCTTATTGCAAACTGAGTATCGATATTTTTACCACTATACCACTAAGGTGAGTTCATAGCCCACTTTTATATAAATGTTTTCGTGGGGAGATACATGCTATAAAAACTGAACACAAGTATTTTTCTTGGTATGCTATGCCTGATATTGTTATTGCTTAAGTACCTTATTGCCAAAAGTCCCTCATATCATGAACCTTAGTCACTTGTAGGGTGAACGTAAATAATTGTGGATAGATCTATTAGGGATTGACAATCCCCGTTTAGTTGCTAGAGGAAAGCCACCAAACGCACTTTATTTGAAATCTAATAGGTGACTAGCAAGAACCTATCCCGAGGGCCATTGTTACTATTATCCATCATTTTTGATGAGATCTGTTAATCGGATGAGTGTCATGAGCTTAATGCAATAATAACTAATTTTTAACTTATAATTGTAATTCGATGCAATTATCACTTATAGCTTGTGTTCAATTTCTAAACTTAAACCTATGAATATCACTCAACTTTTGTTGATTTTTAGCATGTTTATCTCAGGAAACTAATGCGAATGAGCTCAAGGCACGGAGAGGGCACTAAACCCTAACATGGGTGTTAAATAAAATGTTTTGTCATTCGCTTTCAATAATTCTTATCTTCTATGATATGTTAAAACTAATGGAAAAACTTTGTTCTTGAATACTTGCGTTTAATGAATGATAAACCTAACTTTGAAAACGTTTCTTTTGAGTCGTTTTCTATGACATTGACTTCGATCCTCTAAGTAATACCCCACAAAGTCTTCTGCTGCTATAGTTGAAATTTAGGGGGTGTTACACTGTGCTACCCAACTAACGATAGTGAAGACTTAGGGAAGCTTATAGCTAAGGCTGATATTGGGGTATTCGTCAGATATGCGCCAGATCAAAAAGGGTACCGAATCTACAACAAAAGAACCCGACAAATCATGGAAACAATCCATGTCACGTTTGATGAGCTGACAGAGCATACGGCTTCAGGACACACCAGTTCTGGACCCTCACCAAATCTTTTATCTCCTGGACCAATAAGTTCGGAACTTGTATAGAACTCCAACCATGTCACTCCTTATGTTCCTCCCACGAGTGAAGAATTGAAAACGTTGTTTGGTCCTGTGTTTGATGAGTACTTCGAGTCACAGCCACCTCATGAACCGGTACAGCCGGCTCCTGAACCTAATATTATGGCTGAGAATGCACCTCATGACACAAATGGTCCATCTACCTCTATCTCTCTTGATTTGGATGCACCAGTATGTAGCAATACTCAAAATGAATCAAATTGTCAATCGTCTTCTAAACATCAAGGAGTGGCATCTGGAAACTCATGGGAAGTCAATCCTTATGCACCATCTGAGGAAGAACCATTTGAAAATGTTTTTGCACCTGAATCCTCCAACGAAGCATCTTCTTCAGAAGAGTCAAACAATACTATGTCAGTTCACTATCCTCAACCTCATGAACATCTCAGAAAATGGACAAATGATCACCCCATGGACAACATCATAGGAAATCCCTCACGACCTGTGTCCACCAGAAAACAACTTGCCACTGATGCCTTGTGGTGCTTCTTCAACTCAGTCTTATCCAAAATCAAACCCAAAGACTTCAAGGATGCCCTTACAAAAGTATCTTGGTTCACCGCTATGCAAGAATAAATCCATGAGTTTGATCGTCTTAATGTATGGGAATTAGTACCACCACCTGAATGCGCGATGATCATTGCTCTCAAATGGATTTTCAAAGTTAAGCTTGATGAGCATGGTGATGTGTTGAAAAACAAGGCTCGATTAGTTGCGAAAGGATACAGTCAACAAGAGGGTATTGACTTTGAAGAATCGTTTGCACCTGTCGCTCGTATCGAGGCCATTAGAATCTTTCTTGCCAATGCTGCCAACAGTAACATGATTGTTTATCAAATGGATGTTAAGATTGCCTTCCTGAATGGGGACTTAAAGGATGTGGTTTATGTTACTCAACCTGAAGGTTTCGTGGACCCAGAAAGACCAAATCATGTATATCGCTTGAAGAAGGCACTCTATGGTCTCAAACAGGCTCTGAGAGCTTGGTACAACACACTTTCCAAGTTTCTCCTTGCAAACCTATTTACCAAGGGTGTAGTTGATCCTACCTTGTTCACTAGGAAGACTAGAAAGAACCTACTTCATGTTCAAATCTATGTTGATGATATCATCTTTGCATCGTCTGATTCCAAGGAGTGTGATCGCTTTGCTACAGAAATG
Organism: Artemisia argyi; assembly: GCA_030686995.1. Lineage (NCBI taxonomy): Eukaryota > Viridiplantae > Streptophyta > Magnoliopsida > Asterales > Asteraceae > Artemisia > Artemisia argyi. The sequence goes on from CM060681.1 coordinate 100,028,501, forward strand.
AGTTCCAAGTTTCAAATGTCTATGATGGGACAAATGTCTTTCTTCTTGGGGTTACAAATCTCACAAAACCCGAGCGGCATCTTTATCAATCAAGCCAAGTATGCTAGTGACATCCTCAAGAAGTTTGGCTTTGATTCAAGTAACCATTGATCAGACCAAATACAGAAGCATGATTGGATCTCTCATGTACCTCACAGCAAGTAGGCCAGACCTTCTTTTCGCTGTATGCATGTGCGCCAGATATCAATCCAAGCCCACCAAAAAGCACTTGGAAGCAGTCAAGAGAATCTTCAGATATCTCCAAGGGATAATCCATATGGGTCTTTGGTACCCTAAAGACAATGCAATGGCTCTCACGGCCTACTCAGATGCTGATCATGTGGGGTGTCAAGATACTCGGAGAAGTACTTCCCGAGGTGCTCAATTCTTGGGTGAGAAACTTGTCAGCTGGTCATCCGATAAGCAGATGTGCACTTCAATTTCATCCACAAAAGCTGAATATATAAGCCATGTCCTCGTGCTATGCTCGAATCTTGTAGATGAGATCACAACTATCAGATTATGGGTATGATTTTAACAAAATCCCAATGTATTGTGATAACAAAAGTGCCATTGCCCTGTGTTGCAACAATGTCCAGTACTCCAGAGCCAAGCATATAGACATTCGTCATCACTTCATCAGAGAACAAGTGGAGAAAGGGGTAGTGGAACTCTACTTTGTGAGAACGGAGTTTCTGCTGGCTAATATATTCACAAAGGCTCTTTCTCGGGAAAGATTTCAGTTTATTCTCCCACGTCTTGGGATGAAGAGCCTCACTCCAAAAACTCTTAAGTCTCTCCAGGAAGAGAATGATGATTGAAGGATTGGCTTCACATATCCTTTGTACATAAGATTTGTCAAAAAGAAAATAGAAAAATACAAAACCTATAAAAACCATAAAAAAATATTCTTCTCACGACATGTCTCTTGTGTAATCAATATTATGTACGCTTCTAGAAATGTCATTCAATAATGACACAGAATCATACATATGCTTGAGCAAGAGTTTTTTTAGTTTCAAATAAAGTTTTTTCTAAAACATGTCGTATCTCAAAATATTCTTCAAAAATATGGTTTGCTATTACTTCATATAGCAACCCGTTTTTCAAATTGGGGAAAACACGTCGCCAAAAAGACGGTTGTTCCTTTAACTGGGTGAAGTTCACCTGGGCATGGATTACTTTATATCCATGTTTCCTCGATTTAATGTACGCTTCAGTGCATCATTTCTTGATAAAGAAGAGAAATCTTCTTTTTATTGCCAAATACTTTCCCTTCTATGATATTTCCGGAAAGTATTTGTGCAAAACTTGGTGGTACCATGAGATTTTTATTGAAAATCAAATTGAATCTAAATTTTGATAAATTTTTTCACTCAATCAATGACTTCAAAATTTTATGATAAAATTTAAGCTTTAAGTTTTGATAAAATTTTTTCACTCAATCATTGATTGAGGGGGAGAGTGATTTCTCAAAATTTTATGTATCATCAAAACTCTCCACAATTTGTATAAAAACCTTGCAACAATACACTTTGTGATGGTTACGTGTCAGAATGAGAAATTTTCAAAGAGTTTTCGTTAAAACTTCAAATCTTTTGTAAACTCATCAAATCTGACACATAACAACCTCCCTTACTAATTGAGGGGGAGCAAGAAAAAGGTTCCTTTTATCATAAAATATTAAAACTTACCGCATTTCTCTCCCAAACGTTTTCTAACTTATTTAAATCAATTGGGATCCAAAATCTCAAAAGATTTGAAATTTTTGATCGGGGGAGAGAATGTGATTTAAATACCAAATCTGATAATCAAATGTGATCTTTTGGACTCAATAATAGGCTCCCACATATGTGCTAAACTCTTTCGAATATCGATGCACATATTGAGGGGGAACAAAAAGTGTTTGTGGAAGTAATACCAAAGACCGACCATTTATCTTTATGCATGGAGTTATAAGGATGGTTAAGGTTAGGTATGAGTTCCCATGATCCACCAGAACCGGAAGGATCTTCCCAGGGACAATCCTCTAGATAGATTAGAAGTCCTTAGGAATGATTGGAAAAAAGGAGAAAAGTGAGAAAGGGAAGAGTGCGGACTGAGATAGAGTTAGGACTGGAACAAACCCAACAAGGTTCTAGTGGTGAAGTCTCAGTAAGCACTGAAGGGGTTGAAGAATGAAAAATAAATGAAATGAGAAAGGGTGAAAAGAAATAGCCCTTCATATATTCAACCTTAGGGCAGAAACCGGGTTCAATTCATAATCTACTGGCGGTTACTAAGGTAACACCGATATTGAAGAAAAGACGTCATGGACCGAGTGACGCACTGCACTAAACTTCCAAACCACTCAAGTTCTCTTAAAAGAGCTTGTTTCATTCTCTCGGGGAACCCTGTGCAATGTATCGACCGCTCATTGCGAGCTATGTTGATACCTAAAACAGGAGACGCCTCCCCAGTCTCCAAGAGCGGATCAAAACGCACTATTGAGTCTAGAGCCATGAGATCATCCATAAATCTCAATAGGACACACTTCCAAATATGCTTATTGTTTCACACAATATGGAAAGTAAGATAAAATATTTAGAGTCCTACGCATTATCCTTGTGGTATTGCCAGAACATCCGAGTGATATGAAAATATTCACAATGAAGATGGAAATCCTTCTAGAGCGAACATCTTTCAAGCTCTTGGTAGGTGACATGTGAGATCCAACTTGGAGCAATGATCAAGTGACAACTAGAATGCAACAATGGTGTGATTCAAAATTGAATCAAACTTGTTCCAGGATATGGATTGACGGATACTTTTGCTAAAAACCTTTCAATGTGCTCACAAACAAATTTTTCGAGCACATTGATTGTGTATAATCTTTCAAACAAAAGTATTTTTGATGGAAATGTGATTCAGAGCTTAAAACTCTCGTTGTGCCTCAAAAAATGTTTATCATATGACACGTGAGTGATTTCTATAAATCATTTTCTCATCAATCCGTGAATATTTATTCACCAATTCACTCTATCGTGATGTCTGCTTTGAGACGTTCCGGTATGAGAACATGCTTAGTATGAAGATTCTGAAGTGGATTCTTTTGGAAAATTTATTACTACAAGCTGGAAATTCCTGTCAAGGAGAGTCTTCTTTAAAAGAGACTCTACCTAATCACAGGTCGGTTTTCACAAAATCGGAGGGTAGTCTGTCCTCGCAGAACGAATGACAGAGCCATATTCGTTCTCTATCTTTATTGCTAACTGTTTTATTTTAGGGACACAATTAAATATGGAGTTGATGGCTCCTATTTCCAGCTGATCGGGTCAATCCATACCTCATGCTCACACATCCTCCTCACTATCAATGATGATGAGAGACTTACTACAACGAATGTTGAGAGACTACCAACAACGTTTCCGCAACTCTGATGAAAAGTCTCCTTATCCGTAACTCTGATGTAATGTCTCCTGATCCAGAAGGGTGTGAGCATGACGGTCCTAAAGTCACTACATCACATGAAGGCGATATGATTAAGGATGAGCTTGGAGATTTACTGTGGCTGATGATCTCAAAGAAGTTCAAAGATCACACAACTCAAAGGAACTCCAAATCACAAGTTTGTTGCTTGAAGTACAAAGTGCGCTAAAAAGTGAAGAATCATAACCTACGAGCTACAAAGACTAAATAATGCTTGAGGATCAAAGAGCTTAATTTCCAAGGTGACCTCGCTTAGGGGGAGATTGTTAGGAATACAAATATTCCTGTAAAAGTCTCGGTCACCTAATTATTGTAATAGCATTAAGTTAGCTCGTAGTTAGTTTAGTTATTAGTTAGAATTAGATTAAGTAACATCGTGGAAGAAGGACGGGTCTTCACCCACTGTATGCCTGATCCACATCCCGGGTGTGGGCGTTTTATCTTTTGTTGTTAGGAACTATTAATACTCCTCTCCACATGTGGAGAGGGTTGGACCTTCTCACAATATCAATCTAATATTCAAAGTTTTCTCTCATCCTCACAAGGTTCCCATATTTCTTTCTTTCCCTTCCATACCAACGACTCACAACCACCGTTGAATTCATGTTTGTGACTTGATGTTTATCCTACAATTCGGCTAAGTATTATTGGGTAAATGGCATTCTAAAATCTAATAAATCCTAAGTTGGTCATTATGGAATCAAGTTACAATAATAAACCCTAAACTATGATATTGATTATATTTAACCTTTAAGTTTATTTAATTGTCATTTATAACCTTAAAGTATTAAAGTTACTAATTCGGAAAACTTACTATAAATGGAAAGTTACTATATTTGGAAAGTTTCTAAAAATGGAAAGAAACCAAAAAGGAGTAATCTGATTTAAAATGAGCTTATAAGTAATAAGACGATCATTAATTCATGTAGATTCGCTGAAGAAGGAGTTACTAATCTTTATGTCTTTTGATATGTTTACACTTGCAGTTTAAGGTACAGATATTCTATCCTTTCTTAGTAGGGATTTCTCTTGACTTTTCGATCCTTGACTTTGATTCGTTTGCTATGATATGATTCATATGATATGATCCTTTGCTATGATCCCTTTGATATGATTACTTGATATGATTCGTTTGATATTATCATTTGATATGATTCTGTTTGCTATCCATTCTGTTATGATGATCTGATTACTATCTCTTTGATATGAGATTATGTTCTGTTATGCTTTGGGAGCTTTGTTATGATTATGGATAGCTTTGCTTTGTTTGCTCTGATATGTTATGTTCTGATGCCCGAGATTTTAGTCTACTCATGGAGGTACCATGGGCATGACATTGATAGCACCAATGGCATGACGCTTTCTGTAGAGGTGTGATTGATCCATGGCTTCCCCTTCTGTTCTGATATGATATGTGATCACTTGGCCATTATGATATGTGTATATACCTGTCATGCGAGCAGGTGTATATATATGATTTATTTTGCAGGGAGCATATGGATGCATCCTAGGTTCTGTTTTGTTTTGAGAAGACAGTGACTGGCTATACGTGCTTTGTACCCCTTTCACTTCTGGTACATTGGAGCTAGCTACTCCTTGTACAACTTATGATTTGACGGATATGTGATTATGTGATTTGAGATCTATTCGAGTGTCTCAAGTAGCTCGGCTCGTGGCTTTCTTATGTTTCGTATGTCTATTCGAGCGTCTCGTTTAGACAAGCCTTTGTTGATACATGCTCTTTGATTCTTATTACTATCTGATTATGCTATCACTTGATCTCTTTATGATGTTTCAATTGACTTATGATTGTTGTTCAGTTGATCGTCGATCTCTTTTTCATTTGACAGATGATATTCATTTCAGCAGGAGTTTATGATTTCCTTTTTCTTATACTTATATACGTTTCGATTATTCGTTTTGTGATATATATATATATATATATATATATATATATATATATATATATATATATATATATATATATATCTGTTCACTGGGCTTTTTAAGCTCAGCCGCATTTCCTTTCCTACGGCAGGTTTTAGGTTGGAAGCTGGGATTGAATAAAGAGTGCATAGGAGTTCTTAGTGGACCACCCTGATGATTAGATGCCCATTTGCTCTGGATTAGACTTGGTTTAGGATTCAGTTAGATTTAATTTGATTTGTATTTTAGTTTTGGATTTCATCTTGTATAGAGTTAGCATTTTATTATTATCTTAGAATACCTTTGTAACTTTTATGTTTATAAGTCTTTCGCTTGCGTTTGTTTGTTCTGATGGACACCATAATGTGGCATTTTGACCCGTGTCGGGTTGGGGTGTTACAAAAATCGTCAAGTGAATGCCCACGAAGTGTTTCTCCACCCAATAAACCCTCATCAGAACCCAAAAGAAGGTATTTTATGCCAATAATATATATCGATCAGCTTAGGCGAACAATTAAAGTGATGGAAAAAGAAATTGCAAGTAATGAACAACAAATATTTGAATGTAAAGAGGCAATTGATTAGCGGAGGAGAAAAGTATTAGAGTATCAAGAGAGGATAAACGATGTTAAGAAACAAATTGATGGTCATGATTGTTTGTAGTTTCTTTCATAAGCAGTAGAATTTCTGTTGGGAATTATACTAACAGTTACCACGGCTAAGTGAAGATGTTACAACTACTGAAGATTGTACTTGCAGTGGAAACTCATTACCACTGCAAGAACATATATTACCATTGCTGATTGAATAACTGTTACGAAACATGTTTAGATAAATATAGAATAGATCTTGTGTATATCTTATTCTATTAGCATTATACTTATCTTGTAGAAGAGGACTCCTTGTGCTATAAAAGGAGATCCTAGGTTAAAGGTTAGATATACGTTTCTGGAGCTTCAAGGTGTAACCCTAGTGATATCAAGATCACTCGTATTATTATCATTAATAATATTGGAGCTAATCGTTTGTTTACATACATTGTTCTTATTCATAAACAACTGTCTTACTCACAATCAAACTTCCAAGTGTTACTAAGTAGATTCCGCATACTTAGTGATATAACTCAAAGTATCAATCTAACACAGTTCAAGGTGTTTAGATCTATCAAGTGGTATCAGAGCCAGGTTTTGATACATTGATTTAGAAGACTCTAGTTCACTCAGAAGAATCAATGGAGATAGGAACCAGTAACTCAAACATTGCTGCTAAGCTTCCAAAGCTTAAGTTGAATGACTTTGAGATGTGGAGGCTAATGATCGAACAATTCTTTATGGTCCAAGACTACACACTCTGGGAGATCATTATGGTTGGAAATTCTTTTAAACCAAGTTCTACTTCAGAGATGGTTGGTGGCAAGGAAGTAATTAAGGTCAACACTGGACCTATTACTAATGATGAAAGACTTCAGATGAAGAATGATCTAAAGGCCAGAGGTTTGTTGCTGATGACACTTCCCAGAGACCAAGTTCTAGCATTTAGCAAGTACAAGACTGCAAAGACTCTTTTTGAGGAGATCTGTAATGTTTTTGGTGGTAATGATTACACCAAGAAGACTCAAAAGACCCTGTTGAAGCAGACTTATGAAAACTTTGGTTCAACAAGTAATGAATCTATTGATAGCATCTTCACAAGGCTACAAAAGATTGTTACTCAACTCACTATTTTTGTAATTGAGGTGGAAAGGGAAGACCTCAATCTAAAGTTCTTAAGAAGCTTACCCTCTGAGTTTGGAACCAACGTTGCTGTGTGGGAAGATAATCCAGATTTGGAGACCATGAAACTTAATGATTTGTACAATAACTTCAAGGTTATTGAACAAAGATTAAAGAAAGCTGGAAAATTAAGCTCAAGTTAAGGAAGTGTAGCACTCATATCATCATCTCTTGATGATAGTTCAGATGAAGAAAGTGATAGTGATGATGACAGTGCTAACATTGTTGTTTCCACTGGTAGTGGAAGTGTTTCCACTGGTAGCTCGAAGAACAGATAGCAGGACTTAGTGATACTACCTTTTATGCCTTTATATCAAGTCAAGTAGGTGGTTCAATTCTCAATCATGAGGATTTGGAACAAATTGATGAGGATGATATGGAGGAGATGGACATTAAATGGCAGGTGGCATTACTAAGCTTGAGAACAAAGAAGTTTTGGAAGAAGACTGAAGAAAGATTAACATCATTGGCAATGAGACAGTAGGTTTTGATAAAAAGAAGGTGGAGTGCTATAATTGTCATAAGAAGGGGCACTTTGCCAGGGAGTGCAGGAAGCCAAGGAAATCTGACAACAGGTCAACTTGGTATAAGCAGGACAAGAAGAAGGAACCTACTACTGATGAGCCAAAGGGGCTATTGGCTATTGATGGAGTGAGCTTTGATTGGAGCTTTATGACTAAGGATGAAGAAGATGATTCAGAGTCTGCAATGGTTGCTACTGAGCTTGCACTAATGGCTTTTTCTGACTCTGAGGTACAAATTAATAATGCTTGTTCTAAATCTTGTAAGGCCTTAAAAGAGTATGAGAAAATTAAAGCACAATATGATGAACAATTGCTAGAGTTAAATCATACTAATTATAACTTAGCAAATCATAAAAGAGGCCTAGGTGTTTTAGAAACTCAATTAGAGCATTATAGGGCAAATGAATCTAAGTTCAATGATGATATTGCAGTATTAAGAAGAGACTTAGATTATCAGGTTGCTGCAAATAAGGTTCTTAGAGAAGAACTAGAAAAGGTTAAAATGGCTAGTGAGAATATAAAGATAACTTGCCATACACTGGATCACCAATCCAAGTGTATTGACAAAATTTGGGAAGCCCAAGTTGTGAACAAAGCCAAATCAGGAGTTGGATACAAATCAGTTCCATCACCTCTAAGAGGTGTTCCATCACCTCCTGACATTGACTTAGCTCACACAGGATTAGAAGAATTCCAGGAACCACCTATGACCTATGGACCAAAATTTGTTAAACCAGTTGTTATTGAAAAGGTTCAGGTTGAGGTTGATACATTTGATAGTGCTAGTGACTCATCTCTTAAAGATGAAAGTTTGAATGTTGAGTCTAAACCTAGTGTTCCTGAGAATGTTAAAGTGGAGGTAAAAAAGTGTATTCCTCATGTTGTCAAAGAGAAGCCTAGGTCACAACCTAATTTCACTAGGAACACTACTAGATATGCAGAGATGTACAGAAGTAGGTCACCAACTCCTGGGGGGTAATATGAGGAGTTGGAATCATGTTAAATCTAGGCAATTTGGTAGTGATTTTGTGTTCAATAACAAACCCTGTCATATATGTGGTAGCTTTGACCATTTGTCTTATTGTTGTACCTACCACTTGGGTAGAAGGGAAGTGTTTGGGAATACAAGGGTGAATGGCCAAAATGAAAATAACTTAACTCACCCAAATCCACTTAGCAAAATGATTCCCAGGTTTGTTTTGCTTCATTCTGGTATGAAACCAATTTCCACTGCTAGACCAGCAGTTACCACTGCCAGCTACAAAAACAGATTTTACTCTAAGTCCCCTGTTACAAATTTTGTTAAATCTAATCAAACAGGGAAAAAGACCAATTTTGAAAAGAAAATTAACAATAATCGCAAGTGGGTACCCAAAATTTCAAAACCAGCAGTTTCCACTGCTAAGCCAGCAGTTACCACTGCAAGGCCAAAGGTTACCACTGGTGGGTCTGTTAACAAGAAAATGGTAAATATGGGAAATGATGTTAAGGCCTCAGCACGTTGGGAATGGAAACCAAAAGGAACCATCACCTCAAACAATCCCAATGGTGTATCAATGACCTTTGATAGATATAATTATATTGATACACGAGGCAGATCCAAGTCATTTGTGGCTCGGGTCCCCAAAAGGAACTAATTCCTTTATTTTGTGTGCAGGAACATTCAAAGACTACAAATGATCAAGGATACTCAGACAGTGGATATTCCAAGCACATGACTGGCAATAAGTCCTATATTTCAGATTTTCAACCTTATGATGGACAATTTGTCAGCTTTGGAGGAGGAATTGGTGGCAAAGTTTCTGGCAAAGGAACAATCAAGGCTGGAAACATTGACTTTGAAGATGTGCAGTATGTGAAAGAACTCAAGTACAACCTTTTTAGTGTGTCACAGATGTGTGACAAGAAGCATAGAGTTCTATTCACAGAAGATGAATGGTATATCTTATCTAAGGATTATAAGCTCCCTGATGAATGTGACATTTTGCTTAAAATCCCTAGAAAAGGTAATCTATATAGCATTGACATGAAGAACATAGTGGCTAATAATGATGTAACTTGCTTGCTTGCAAAAGCCACTTTAGATGAATCCATGCTTTGGCACAGAAGACTTGGTCATGTTAACTTCAAGACCATCAACAAGATTGTGAAAGATGGCCTTGTCAGAGGTCTACCAGAGAAAAGATTTGAAAATGACCAAACTTGTGTTGCCTGTCTCAAAGGAAAGTAGCACAGAGCTTCATGCAAGACCAAAGCATTCAATTCTATTGATCATCCACTCTTTATGCTGCATATGGACTTGTTTGGTCCTACTTCTGTGAGCAGCATCAATTTGAAGAAGTATTTTCTTGTTGTGACTAATGATTTTAGTAGATTCACATGGGTTTTCTTTTTAAGAACCAAGGATGAAACCACTGGCATCCTTAAGACATTCATCACTGAAGTTGAAAATCAATTTGAAAAGAAAATCAAGATCATCAGGTGTGACAATGGGACATAGTTCAAGAATAAATTTATGGATGATTTCTGCAGAGACAAAGGTATTAAAAGAGAATTTAGTGTTGCAAGAACTCCTCAACAAAATGGAGTTGCAGAAAGAAGAAACAAAACACTAATTGAGGCTGCTAGAACCATGTTAGCTGATTCCAAGCTTCCAGTGACTTTTTGGGCTGAAGCAGTTAACACTGCTTGTTACATTCAGAACAGGGTTTTAGTGGTCAAAACAAAGAACGAGACACCTTATGAGTTATTCAAAGGAAGACCTCCTACTTTGGACTTTATGAGGCCATTTGGGTGTCATGTTACTATTCTCAATACCATTGATCATCTGGGTAAATTTGAAGAAAAGTCTGATGAAGGCTTCTTTGTTGGATACTCCATGGTTAGCAAGGCTTTTAGAGTCTATAACTTAAGAACAAAGAAGATTGAAGAGAATCTGCATGTTGAGTTTCTTGAAAATAAAGCTAACATGACAGGTTCAGGACCAGATTGGCTATTTGATCTTGAAACATTATCCAATACAATGAATTATGTACCTCTCACTTCAAGCACTGGAGACAAAGATCTTGAAGATTCAGAAGAGTTCATTGATGAAGATGAAGCTTGCAAAGATGATGAAGATTAAATTGTTATGCCACTTTGGGACTTTGTTGATAATTATGAAAAGACAAGTGATGCAGATGGTGAATTAAATAAAGAAATTCCTACTGGCAGTGGTAACTCAATTCCCATTGCTACACCAGAAGTTTCCACTGACAGCCCAAATGTGGAACATACTTCTCAGGAATCACCAAGTGATGAAGTAGAGATTACAAACATGCCTACAACATATGATATTCCTAGCACATCACAGACTTCAATTCACAAAGTGCATCCACTTGATAATGTTATTGGTGAACTTCAATCAGGTGTGAAGACTAGAAGACAGACAAAGAAAGATGATATTCATGGGTTCATAAGTGAAGTGTATGAGTCCAAGAAACATAGTAAGAAGAATGAGTGTTTGTTTTTCTGTTTTCTCTCACAAGTGGAGCCTAAAAATGTCTATATGGCTCTAGGAGAATCTAGCTGGGTTGAAGCAATGTAAGAAGAGTTGCTGCAGTTTAAACTTCAAAAGGTTTGGGTTCTTTGTGACTTGCCTGATGGTATGAAGGTCATTGGTACTAAATGGGTTTTCAGAAACAAGAAAGATGAAAGAGGTATTGTAATCAGGAACAAAGCTAGATTGGTTGCTCAAGGATACAATCAAGAGGAGGGTATTGATTATGAAGAAGTTTTTGCTCCTGTTGCAAGGATTGAGGCTATTAGATTGTTTTTAGCCTATGCATCATTTATGGGCTTTACAGTCTATCAAATGGATGTTAAGAGTGCCTTTCTGTATGGTACTATTGATAAGGAGGTATATGTCTCTCAACCTCCAGGCTTTGAAGATCCTCAACACCCAAATAAAGTATATAAAGTGGTTAAGGCTCTTTATGGCTTACATCAGGCTCCAAGAAGTGGTATGAAACCTTAGCTAATTATTTGTTGAATAATGGGTTTCATAGAGGTAAGATTGATCAAACTTTGTTCATCAAGAAAGACAAGGGTGATATTCTACTTGTGCAAGTATATGTTGATGATATTATATTTGGATCTACTAAACAAGAGATGTGCAAAGAGTTTGAGAAGCTGATGAAAGATGAATTTCAAATGAGTTCTATGGGAGAACTTACATTCTTTATAGGGCGGCAAGTACAACAGAGTAAAGAAGACATCTTTATCAGTCAAGACAAATATGTGTCTGAGATCATTAGGAAGTTCAAGTTTACTGATGCAAAACCTTCAAATACCCCTGCTGACAAGACCACTCATCTATTGTTGAAGAATGCTAGTGGTGCTAATTTTGATGTTCACACTTACAGATCTATGATTGGTTCTTTGATATATCTTACTTCATCAAGGCCAGACATTTTGTTTGCTGTATGTGCTTGTGCAAGATTTCAAGTGACTCCAAAGACATCACATATGACAGCAGTGGAAAAGAATTTTTAAGTACTTGAAGACTTATCCTAATCTAGGATTATGGTATCCAAGAGAATCTCCTATGGAATTGATCACATACTCAGATAGTGACTATGCTGGTGCAAGTTTGGATAGAAGATCAACTACTGGAGGATGTCAATTTCTTGGATGTAGATTGGTGTCATGGCAGTGCAAGAAGCAAACTATGGTTGCTACTTCAACCACTGAAGCAGAATATGTTGCAGCTGCTAGTTGTTGTGCTCAGATCCTTTGGCTTCAGAATCAATTATTGGATTATGGGTACAATTTCATGAACACCATTATCTATATAGACAATAGTAGTACCATATGCATTATTAAAAATCCTGTGGAACACACTAAAACTAAACATATTGAAATTAGACATCACTTTATTAGAGATTTGTCACACCCCCAAAATCGGGTCCAGCGGAAACATACATGTAGCTGGGGTGTAACTCAATTGGTACCACAACACAAGTACGAAAATGGTATTTACTTCAATCATTTAGAATAAAATTGTTTAACCAAAATTTTGAATCTACATTGTTAAAAATAATGCGGAAGTAGGCCCTTTAAAATAGTTTCAAAACGGTCCCCATGGTAATAATCAGAGTCTTCTATGACCATGCCATGCCCTGCCAAAACCTCCTGTAGCGTGCCATTGGTTAAAACCTGAAAATACATGCTAAAGTGTCAACACGAGGTTGGTGAGTTCATAGAGTCTTGTGAAAAAGTATGTAATGCATAAAAATGAAGATTTCCCAGCAAAGGCATCGTAATCCACTCAGTTCCAAGTCCCGCCATAAGAGACTTGTAACATGTGTGTTTACAACCCACTGCCAAATATGATTTAGTTTGTGTGAACAAAAGTAATAAGATTGATGCAAAAGCATCGTAATTCTGTAGTAATAGTGGTGGAAAAGTATCGTAATTCCATAAGTAATTTTCGTATGTACAATAGCCGCAAGTATAAAGTAAACCGACAAAAATGTCAAAAATGCTACATTGTCTCTTAAGCTCATGACCCCGAAGCTAGACATAGTAATGGCCCCAACAGAATGTTTACTAGGCACTCAATTTGATAATACATGAAATGCATTCGTCCCGTTGGAGCAACCCAAACGCGAATGGAGGCGTCACCCTCAATAGATCTATTCACTCACTCTCGCTTTGCACTAAAATTAACGGTCCATGATAATAGAGGGGACTTAACTTGGTAGTAATAAGGAAACTTAAGCAATGTATGGAATTTGTAATACTTTGGCATTGTACAAAAATTATTCAAGCAGTGTATTCTTCCCCATAAGTAATTCAAATCGTAATAAAACATAGAACAAGTATTGAAGCATGTATCTCCCCCAAAGAGTTTATAAAGTCATTAAACAAGTAAAACTGGGGCTATGACTCACCTGATATGATGGTACCATGAACATGTAATGAGCTGAAAAACAAGGCGCGCACACTAGCCGCAACCTAATATGAATGATGAACGATCTACTTTAGATCATGAAATGATGTTATGAATGTCCATGCACATGTTTCCTATACCACTCTACTCTTTGGAAAAATACTTGTTGTTATCAAAAATATATATTCCAAGACTTAAGAAAAATATGGCTATTAGAAAAAATAAAGCTAGTTGCAATATATATACTTATATATATATCGTATGTTTCCATGTTAGTGTTGAAATCCTTGAAATAACGCCTTGTAGTGATAAAAATATACTTGTAATAACTAATACTTCATTAGTTATAAAATTGGGTACTTGGTTAATATTTCTAGAAAATCTAGAATTTAGTACTACGTAGTGTTAATATTATTATTTCTAAAAGCTGCCAATTATAGAGGATTTTTGCCGATATTGAAACGTGAATATCTTTGTCGTTATAAGTCCATTTTACTTGTTCTTTATATCCACGGTTACGTCTTAGTATGTAGTAGTATATTTTGGAAAACTCGGCTCCTTCGGGTTACGTCTAAAGCCTCTTTTTGTCCGACGAAAAACGTCCAACAGCATGTATTTTTCCAGAAAATAGTTTTCGTCAATGAACTTGCAAAAATCATAACTTCTTCGTTATAAACTCTTTTTAATCCGTTCTTTCGCCTACGGATTCGTTTTTGAAATTATTTTCTAAAAATTTTGCCAAAGTTTACTTTGTATTTACTTATTTTCCAGAATTTACCAAAATGGGACAGCATGTTTATAAACTTGTTAGAAATTCATTTCCAAGGTTCAAAACTAGTTTCTACTTCAACCAAATCTCTTGCAAACACCACAAAGCTATACTAATCCTACCATACACCTTCTTAGGGTGCCATGGGTTCCTAATCACTAGTAATCATGTTAATTTTACAAAGAAACACCTAAATCAAAATCTAGGGTTTGTATGTTCAAAAAGTTAACAAAAATAATGTGGTATAGCTAACTTGTACATGAAATTAAGCATGAATACTATAAGATACATGTGTTAATTAGAAGAAAACATGAAAATAAATTTGAATACTCACTTTGAAATTCTAGGTGATGAGATGATTAGAAACCTTGGATTACTTGTGTTTATGATGCAAGAATCTTGATTAGACTAACAAAATGAACAACTTTGATGCTTTAAACTTTTGAAAAACTCCACTTGATCTTGAAATGGTGATGAAGTCGTGGGTTTGGTAATGGGGATGAAGAATGAGAGCTTTTGATTCTATAAAATTATGTATGTTGTGTTACTTGTATAAGTATATAGTATTATAAGTGTACATTAATGCACTAGGTTAATAAACTTCGTAATTTTTGCCTAGGAGAGGACTTATGGGCTGGTTTTCAAAGAGCAAAGGGGGGTAGGGGTACATGGGATTTATTTAGAAAACTAGTGTAAGGTTATGTGTTGTTATGTGTTATTTGTTAAAATCGGGTACCGGGTTTAATAGAAATAAATGTTAACAAAGTTAACCGGGACAAAATAAAGTCATAAGAATGATAAAAATATGTTGGGTACAGTTACTGAGTGTTCGGGTGATTATTGTTAAGTTTTCACGAAAACCGTCGTAATATTCATAAGCTTACGTTATAAATAAAATAAATTTCCAAAATACTGGGTAACTGAATGTTATAACTTTTATGATGATAAAATGGATATAAAAATATGTCGGGACCATTGTGGGAATATTTAGATATATTCGTCGTGTATAAACCGGGTGTTAACGTTTATTATAAATACTTATACGTAAAATGTTAAATGTATCAAATATATAAATTTGAAAATCCTAAGAGTGGTATAACATGAAAATGCTGTTATGATGATATGCAGACTATCTCTAGTCCGTATGCAGTGTCCTTAGCACAAATGAAATGAATTCGCACCTAAACCAATCCGGTTACGCGAATTTGAATACCCGTAAACTAAATTTACGATGAATTGTGTAATGCAAGTGAATAGTGAAAACTTTTCCGGCAATGAATAGTGTTTAGTGAATAGTAATTTTTCAATGCTTCTCGGAATGTCAAACTGACACCAAAAATGATGAATAGTAAACTGATGAATAGTGTTTGATGAATAGTGTTTTTCCAAAGTTCGGGAAATGACCTGAAATGGTGAGTTGTGATAGTCTTCCCCTCTAAAAGGAACTTCAACCCGAAGTTCAGTTTATGTTGGTTTCTGAAAACATATTGGTGAAAAGGTTATGATATTCGAGAATTCCAACAAACTCTAACGATAGGAATTCGAATTTTGTGATTTCTACTTGTTCTCCTACAAGGTTTATGTTTGACTTTGAGTTGGATTCCTTTCCAAATGGGATTATGAGTGACTAATCTGAAAAGATGATAATACATGGTTGTGTAGTCCTGTTGTTCTCTAATGAAGGCTCAAGTCTGACGGCCACTAGGCCTACTCTGTCTGAAATATTACATGGTCCAGTGTATATCGGGTTTAACTTTCCAAGTTTTCTGAATGATAACATGCCTTTCCTAGGCAGAACTTTCAACATAATTCTGCCTACCAACTTGAAGTTTTAATGGTTTACAACTTATTGAACTTGTAACTGATTCTTGACTTGTAGGAAATTTCTGGTTATCTCATGAATGCCTACTAGACTAGTAAGTTGAGCTTTTTCTGAGTTTGGCCCATCAATAGATGGTCTGGGCTTCTTAATGTTTTAAATGTGATACTGGTAATATATACTGCTGAATCCTGCCAGAACTCAAGTTTGTATGCTAGTTGGTCGATTCTAAAATGAATCTTATTTGGTCCAATATGCTAAAGGTTCAACCTCTCTTGTTATCCAATTTGTATCATGCCAATCCAAGGCAATGCTGTTAACTTAATTTGTTCTCCCACTTGAATCTGGATGGTTTGTTGTTCAGGATACCCAATCCAAATGATGTGTGTTATGTACCAATCTAACTTCTGCCAGTTTCTCGCTGTTGGTGTGATAACTATTGTTGTAGACGAATTTGATTTATGTTAAATGATTAGTCCAACCATTTCTAGGGTCAACCACTCATGCTCTGAGCATACTTTCCTATGTTTGAATTGTTTTCCCGCTTTGACCATCGGTCTAAGGATGATAGGTGATATTTAGATCTAATTGGGTTTCTGAAGGAAATTCTGAAATGATTGCTTGAAGTCCACGGTGAATTCGGTTTCCTTAACAGGAAATAACTGAAATGGGTACAATAAACCTTTGTGACTAATTCCACAATGTTCGGTTCTTCGAATTTGGCGTTATCTGAAAGGGATAGAATATAGGTAACAATTTGATTCCTTGTGTTTTGTTCATAAACCTTCCCCGAATAAATGAATCTACAAGTTTAAGCAAACGGCTTTCCAAGTAACATTTTTCTTGATGTTTCAAACAAAGGCATAGGTGTCTAACATGTTTGGATAAAGTCTATTGGTGAGGACATGTTCAATCTATAGTCTCGGTTAAGAGGTTGGATTTATCTCTATGGTGTTGCTTAGTGAGCACTCGTATCTAAACAAATCTTGTAATTCAGTCAAGCCAATACTTTCTAGATGATGGAATTTTGGTGACCAGGCCAATGATAGTGTTTCGAATAGTTTTGCGATATCTTGATATTTCTGTTGAGTTTTGAATGGTCTTAATGTACCGAGGGATCCTCCTTATAGATGGTATGGAAAGTCTTTCCTAGAGAAGTCATTGATAATATTCACTTATCACTATAGGGAGTAGTGTGTGATGAGTGGCATAGGAATCCATAAAGTGTCAACTAATTCTATATATATATGGGGATGGGGAAAGGAAATGATAGTGATGGTGAGAAGGGAAGAGACTGTAACAACTGCGACAAAATGAGATTGTGATAAAAGAAAATACTGTGATGTAAGTGTATTGTGCATAGACGTGAATGTTCATGAGATGAAATGATCAATTGACGTGCTTCCAAGCGGCGGTTCACAAGGTGATGAAAAATATAAACGTTCTGACAACGAGGGTATGCACACACATAAATGAAACATTTGGAAATCGAGTAAAGGATTCAATCCAGACAAAATTTTATTATAACCATTCTCAGTGTTGCAAAATTCATTTCTGAGTCAGATATAGGTAGTCAGCCTATGTCCCACTATCCCGGGTTGAATATAAATGACTAGTCTATATTCCACCGAGGTTCCATGAATTTTGAAAAACTCAGTTCAGTTATACTAATACTATGTCCTTCACAAATACCAAGAGGTTCTGAAAGACTAAGGCAGGTGACCAAACTCGAGGTCAAATGATGAAACTATGCAAGGAAAAACATAATGCGGTGACATATATGATACATGAGCATGCTTAAATGAAAGACAATTATAGTAATCAACTATAATAAATGAATATAATATATCAGATAATGAGACACAAATCTCATCACCTATGTCAGCAACTAACCACAAATGAGGCTTCAGCTTGGCAGGCAGGCATGTGACAGTCATAGGGTTAAGTTTTCTTGAAAGTAGCTATAGTCTAGGTTTTAAAAACATTTAGTTCGCTATAGCCAAAGCTCTAATGCCAATCTGTCACACCCCCAAAATTGGGTCCAGCGGAAACATACATGTAGCTGGGGTATAACTCAATTGGTACCACAACACAAGTATAAAAATGGTATTTACTTCAATCATTTAGAATAAAATTGTTTAACCAAAATGTTGAATCTACATTGTTAAAAATAATGCGGAAGTAGGCCCTTTAAAATAGTTTAAAAACGGTCCCCATGGTAATAATCAGAGTCTTCTATAACCATGCCATGCCCTGCCAAAACCTCCTGTAGCGTGCCATTGGTTAAAACCTGAAAATATATGCTAAAGTGTCAACACGAGGTTGGTGAGTTCATAGAGTCTTGTGAAAAAGTATGTAATGCATAAAAATGAAGATTTCTCAGCAAAGGCATCGTAAATCCACTCAGTTCCAAGTCCCGCCATAAGAGACTTGTAACCTGTGTGTTTACAACCCACTGCCAAATATGATTTAGTTTGTGTAAACAAAAGTAATAAGATTGATGCAAAAGCATCGTAATTCCGTAGTAATAGTGGTGGAAAAGTATCGTAATTCCAAAAGTAATTTTCATATGTACAATAGCCACAAGTATAAAGTAAACCGACAAAAATGTCAAAAATGCTACATTGTCTCTTAAGCTCATGACCCCGAAGCTAGACATAGTAATGGCCCCAACAGAGTGTTTACTAGGCACTCAATTTGATAAGACATGAAATGCATTCGTCCCGTTGGAGCAACCCAAATGCGAATGGAGGCATCACCCTCAATAGATCTATTCACTCACTCTCGCTTAGCACTAAAATTAACGGTCCATGATAATAGAGGGGACTTAACTTGGTAGTAATAAGGAAACTTAAGCAATGTATGGAATTTGTAATACTTTGGCATTGTACAAAAATTATTCAAGCAGTGTATTCTTCCCCATAAGTAATTCAAATCGTAATAAAACATAGAACAAGTATTGAAGCATGTATCTCCCCCAAAGAGTTTATAAAGTCATTAAACAAGTAAAAGTGGGGCTATGACTCACCTGATATGATGGTACCATGAACATGTAATGAGCTAAAAAACAAGGCGCGCACACTAGCCGCAACCTAATATGAATGATGAACGATCTACTTTAGATCATGAAATGATGTTATGAATGTCCATGCACATGTTTCCTATACCACTCTACTCTTTGGAAAAATACTTGTTGTTATCAAAAATATATGTTCCAAGACTTAAGAAAAATATGGCTATTAGAAAAAATAAAGCTAGTTGCAATATATATACTTATATATATATTATACGTTTCCATGTTAGTGTGGAAATCCTCGGGTTGAAAACCTTGAAATAACGCCTTGTAGTGATAAAAATATACTTGTAATAACTAATACTTCATTAGTTAAAAAATTGGGTACTTGGTTAATATTTCTAGAAAATCTAGAATTTAGTACTACGTAGTGTTAATATTATTATTTCTAAAAGCTGCCAATTATAGAGGATTTTATC
This sequence comes from Artemisia argyi, assembly GCA_030686995.1. Classification (NCBI taxonomy): domain Eukaryota; kingdom Viridiplantae; phylum Streptophyta; class Magnoliopsida; order Asterales; family Asteraceae; genus Artemisia; species Artemisia argyi. Next base: position 100,048,242 of record CM060681.1, read on the forward strand.
TGATATTGAAACGTGAATATCTTTGTCGTTATAAGTCCGTTTTACTTGTTCTTTATATCCACGGATACGTCTTAGTAAGTAGTAATATATTTTGGAAAGCTCGGCTCCTTCGGGTTACGTCTAAAGCCTCTTTTTGTCAGACGAAAAACGTCCAACAGCATGTATTTTTCCGGAAAATAGTTTTCGTCAATGAAATTGCAAAAATCATAACTTCTTCGTTATAAACTCTTTTTAATCCATTTTTTCGCCTACGGATTCGTTTTTGAAAGTATTTTCTAAAAATTTTGCCAAAGTTTACATTGTATTTACTGATTTTCCAGAATTTACCAAAATGGGACAGCATATTTATAAACTTGTTAGAAATTCATTTCCAAGGTTCAAAACTAGTTTATACTTCAACCAAATCTCTTGCAAACACCACAAAGCTATACTAATCCTACCATACACCTTCTTAGGGTGCCATGGGTTCCTAATCACTAGTAATCATGTTAATTTTACAAAGAAACACCTAAATCAAAATCTAGGGTTTGTATGTTCAAAAAGTTAACAAAAATAATGTGGTATAGCTAACTTGTACATGAAATTAAGCATGAATACTATAAGATACATGTGTTAATTAGAAGAAAACATGAAAATAAATTTGAATACTCACTTTGAAATTCTAGGTGATGAGATGATTAGAAACCTTGGATTACTTGTGTTTATGATGCAAGAATCTTGATTAGACTAACAAAATGAACAACTTTGATGCTTTAAACTTTTGAAAAACTCCACTTGATCTTGAAATGGTGATGAAGTCGTGGGTTTGGTAATGGGGATGAAGAATGAGAGCTTTTGATTCTATAAAATTATGTATGTTGTGTTTTTGGTGGTTTTTGTAAATACTTGTATAAGTATATAGTATTATAAGTGTACATTAATGCACTAGGTTAATAAACTTTGTCATTTTGGCCTAGGAGAGGACTTATGGACTGGTTTTCAAAGAGCAAAGGGGGGTAGGGGTACATGGGATTTATTTAGAAAACTAGTGTAAGGTTATGTGCTGTTATGTGTTATTTATTAAAATCGGGTACCGGGTTTAATAGAAATAAATGTTAACAAAGTTAACCGAGACAAAATAAAATCATTAGAATGATAAAAATATGTTGGGTACAATTACTGAGTGTTCGGGTGATTATTGTTAAGTTTTCACGAAAACCGTCGTAATATTCATAAGCTTACGTTATTAATAAAATAAATTTCCAAAATACTGGGTAACTGAATGTTATAACTTTTATGATGATAAAATGGATATAAAAATATGTCGGGACCATTGTGGGAATATTTAGATATATTCGTCGTGTATAAACCGGGTGTTAACGTTTATTATAAATACTTATACATAAAACGTTAAATGTATCAAATATATAAATTTGAAAATCCTAAGAGTAGTATAACATAAAAATGCTGTTATGATGATATGCAGATTGTCTCTAGTCCGTATGCAGTGTCCTTAGCACTAATGAAATGAATTCGCACCTAAACCAATCCGGTTACGCGAATTTGAATACCCGTAAACTAAATTTACGATGAAATGTGTAATGCAAGTGAATAGTGAAAACTTTTCCGGCAATGAATAGTGTTTAGTGAATAGTAATTTTTTTGAATGCTTCTCGGAATGTCAAACTGACACAAAAAATGATGAATAGTAAACTGATGAATAGTATTTTGATGAATAGTGCTTGATGAATAGTGTTTTTCCAAAGTTTGGGAAATGACCTGAAATGGTGAGTTGTGACAAGATTGTTTTGAGAAAAAGCTTATTAATGTTATCAAAATCCATACTAATGACAATTATGCTGATTTATTTACAAAAGGGCTTGATGTGGGTAGGTTTCAATACTTGGTAACAGGTATTGGAATGCTCAATCCATAAATCATTGATGTCTAATACTTTTCAGTGTTGCAGGATAGTTTTTAGGTACTAATATTGTTTGTATATGTATGTATGGTTTTCTACTAACTTGTATGCAGAGTTATCAAAAGCACAGTGGAAATAATCATACAACGGTGGAAAGATTGGTGATAAAAGCAGAAAGAAAAAGAGTACTTTTATTAATATAATAGCAAGCACATCACAACCATTCAAGACAACATTGTCACCAACACAGAAAATCACAAAAGACATAAACCTACAACCTAACACCTACTCCGTAGGTTTCTTTCCCTTTCCATCATAATCATGCTTGCCCTTGGATGCCCTATTTCTCTTGTCATTAAAAGAAAGTTGTTTCCTTGGAAAAGCAAGTCCCAGAACTTGCTTGGAGGCCTTGTAGCTTGGGTAGGCTATTCAACAGCAGGCCACTTCATGTTGCTTATGGCAGTCTTCAATGCTGTAGTTAGGGCCTTTGGAAGTTCTTCAGAAAGATTGAAGGTTGGATCATTGTCATCATCAGAGGAAGAACTGGTATAGAACTCCAAAGATGGAGCAGGAGAAGCTTCAGTCTTTTTGGATGTCTTGTTGGATGCTGTGGATGTGGTTGCACTTGGTGGGAAGTAATCACTCCATCCTGTTGAAAGATCCTCTGAGTCTGAACAATAGTTGATCTCCTCATCAGATGAATCATCAGAAGATATGTAGACTATTGGAAACCAGCTCATTGTGTTGATTAAGGGTTTGTGTTATTGAAGTTGTTTGTTGATGAGAGATAAAAGTTTTGAGCCCCCTTTTATAAGCAAAGTCAAGGTCGAATTCTAATTAATGAAGAATATTTACTCTTACCTATTTTGGTAGGTTGGAGGAGTAAATTTGGTTATTATCGGGTTGACTTTTGGATGATATTTTTGTGAATAGTAACTTGGTTAAAAAGTTACTTTGGGTTAATCTTTATGGGTTAAGTTGAAAGTTACTTTGGTCTGCAGCATACAACCCATATTATTGGAGTCATTGGAGTTATAAGGTGGGTATAATAGACACACAACAAATGGTTATTGATTCACCATGTCTAATCCACATAAGAATCAACTAGTCCAGAGCAAACGGCTCCTGGTAAAGACTTATCAAATCCGTTTATGGTTGATAGTTTACCAAAAACTATATGGTTATCAACTCACCATACTCCATGTGATTAAGAGTTGGCTAGTCCATAGCAAACGGCTCATGGTAAAGACATATCAAATCCGTTGATAGCTGGTAGTTTGCTAAAAACTATGATAAGAGCAGCAAATTTTCAAGTTTTACTTACCCCTGCTCTTTGATATGTTGTGAAAATTTTACCACTGCTAGTTCATTAGTTACCACTTCAAGAGTAATTTTTCCACTGATGAACTAGCCGTTACAACTGTTGTGTTAGTAATCTATTTTTTACTAGCCATTGTAAATATAACCGTCTTTCCTTATTAATAGGTTAAATCTTTTTGTGAATTATCTACTTATTTATTATAATTTATTCTTTTTCAAAGAAAATTCTTTCTAAATATAATTCACATTGCGCAACCTCCTCAAACCCTATTAGTATAAATTGATCATTATACGGCTTGCTTTTTATCTTGATTACTAACACTTTTATTCTCTTTTTCACAAATATCATGGCGATTCTAAAATTTGTCGAGGAGCACAACTAAGTGGCCTACCTACAAAAGTCAAACGAGAAGAGTGGCCTTATTTTTCATCAGATTGTGGATTTTCTAAACACAACTCATATAAGGTATGCCTTAACTATTAATCCCATAATCTATGTCTCTCATATCAAACAGTTCTGGAACACTATGGAGTCCATAACTCTTGAACAGGGAGACACACATGAATCTGTGGATGCTCTAAGAGCCACAGTGGATGGGGTAACTATTGATGTTACTGAGTCATCCTTGAGGAGAATTCTCCAATTGAATGATCTCAATGGTATCATCACATTACCCGATTCAGAAATTTTCACTAATATTGCTTTAATGAGGTATGATACTTCTGAACAAAAAGTAACTTTCAGAAAAGGATGTTTTTCCCCATTGGAGATTTTTAATTCACACTCTTTTACATTGCCTAAGTCCTAAAAAAACATCTATGAACAATTTGCATCAACCATGGCTTATCCTTTGGTTTGTGCAAGCAGCATTAAATGAGTTTCAACTGCAACCTCACAATAGAATTTATGAACCTTCCTGCTTTAAGCCAAAAGTTTTTCAAAACATGAGTAAGGCTTCAGATCTTTGGAATGGGGAGGTTCATCCACTTTTTCCTCAAATGCTTGCTAAAATTGCTCAACAGGGTGAAGATGCAACCATCCCAATTGTATCCCAAAACACACCCACTCTTGTTGTTCCACCAATTCACCATACCCCTGCTGTAACTCACACTTATGAGAGAAGGCATAAACAGCCAACTTCTCTCATCTCAACATTGCATGTTGCTGAACCCTTTGGTTTAGGAAAAAGCAGTGGTGGTTCAAGGCTTAATCCTAGTCCAACTAGGGAAGAGCCTGAATCAATGCCTCATGATTCACCTCTCCCAACAGGTTACACAGTTGGAAGTGATGAAGGCAGTGTGCAACTACCTGAATTGATGGACATTTGTACCAAATTAGTCAAGCAGGTTCAAGCTCTGGAGAAAGATCTGGCACAAACTAAAGTGCAACATGCCACAGAGCTGAATCAACTAAAGGCAGAGATTCAAAGATTGCAGAATGAAGTTGAGAATCTCAAGAAGAAAAGACCTGCTACAGTTGTGTTCTCTTCCTCATCTTCACCTCAGGATGACTTTTCTGCAAGTTCTAGTAAAGATTTGGGAGATTCTTCCAAACAGGGGAGGAAATCAGATACATAGTTTAAGGGGATGAGTACTAATTTTGAAAAAGAGTTTACTGAGCTCCCTGGTTCTGACAATGCTCAAGTAAAGGAAGATGCAGTTGAGACTAATGGGAGGAAATTAGATTTTGAAGATATGGATGTTGATGCTGATTTTCACTTTGATGATACAGTTGGAATTGCTCAACCAATTTCCACTGAGGTAGAACAAGTTCCCACTGATCAAGCAAATCCCACTGCAAGTGAACATGTTACCACTGCTACTCAAGAAGTTATCACTATAGAGGAAGAAGCTGCTAGAATAAGATCAGTCAAAGGTAAAGCTATTGTGGCTAGTTCAGAACAAGAGCATACAAGAAAGATTTCTAAGAAAGATCAAGCTCAGATTGATTTTGATGCAAGATTGGCAGAGCAAGAGCAAGCAGCGGAGAATGAAAGGAAGAGAAAGCTAGAGGAAGATGAAGTTGCTAGTTTTATGGAAGCAAAGAGGTTGGATAAACTTGAAGCAGTAATGGCAGAACCAATTTCAGTTATCTCACCAACTGTCATTCATGAGAAACCTCCTTTGTTCACTTATGTGCCTACAGAAGAAGAGATTGACTATTTGATTAATAATGATCAAATAATCAAGAAGAAGGCTATTGAACTTATTGAAAATACAACCTTGGATGAAGAACAAAGGTCTGCTCAATTAAAAGACTTTATTCAAATGAAGAATCAGCAGGCTCTTGATGAAATCATTGGGGATGTTAGAAAAGGTCAAAAGAAGCCAAGAAAACTTACAAAGGCACATATCATTGCTGAGATGAAGACTTTTTGTTGCCATGTTGGTAATATGAAGATGGCTCAATTCAAAGGAATGTCACATGATCATATTGAAGGTATTTACTACAGAATCAAAAGACAAGATAGTAAATTCATTCCAATGGATCAAGAACCTATAGTAATGAAGACAAAAAGGTTTGGAGTGAGTCTTGAATCAAGAGATACTAAGAAGTTGAAGACTCAGGAATCATCTCAATCAGAAGAGGGTCCTAGCAAGTTGACAGAAGAGCAAGTTAGAAACATGATGTTCATAGAGACTCATGTACTTAATATTGAACCTCTACAAGCAAAATATCCAGTAGTTGGTTGGGAGATCTTTTCTGATAGTTTTGGAGTAGCTTGGAAGATTATCAGAACTGGAAGTGTCACAAGCATTTCCAGAGATTTTGAAGATATTGTTAGATCTTGTGATAGAGAAGACTTGGATACTTTGTGGAGGATTGTTCAAGATCAGTTCAAGAAGGATGAACTTGTTGATGTCAAGGCTAAGGAGTTATGGGTTCACTTCAGAAGATTATATGAACCTGACCCAAGTGATAGACATTGGAGATTTGAAGCTCAGAACATGAATACCTTGTGGAAATTTTATGACTCAAGTGTTGTGCATCATCTTTCTACTCAAGATGGAGTTGATGTCTTTATGCTGGCTGAGAAAGAATATCCATTGAGAGCTGGAGTATTGGATGTGATGATGTCAGTGAAGCTTAGGTGCTGGGAAAGAACTGAAGTCATAGAAGATTTGCTACATAGGATTTATGATCAAAGTGTGAGAGTTAATAAAGAGTTAAGAAGAAGAAGATAAGTGTTTGGAAAGATTTCCCATATCCTCATGTTTACTGAATACTTGAAGAAACTTATTGATTTATTTATTAATCATAAGTTAGGGGAGGATTGTTGGGAATTATACTAACAGTTACCACAGCTAAGTGAAGATGTTACAACTGCTGAAGATTGTACTTGCAGTGGAAACTCATTACCACTGCAAGAACATACACTACCACTGCTGATTAGATAACTGTTAGGAAACGTGTTTAGATAAATATAGAATAGATCTTGTGTATATCTTATTCTATTAGCATTATACTTATCTTGTAGAAGAGGACTCCTTGTGCTTTAAAAGGAGATCCTAGGTTAAAGGTTTTATATACGTTTCTAGAGCTTCAAGGTGTAACCCTAGTGATATCAAGATCACTCGTATTATTATCATTAATAATATTGGAGCTAATAGTTTGTTTACATACATTGTTCTTATTCATAAACAACTGTCTTACTCACAATCAAACTTCTAAGTGTTACTAAGTACATTCCGCATACTTAGTGATATAACTCAAAGTATCAATCTAAATGTTTGGCATCATCATCTTCAACATCTGCTTCAAAGGCAGCAAAACGATCAAGGGATACTCCCCCCCCCCCCCCCCCCCCCCCACACCATGCCTGAAAAATATAAATGTTTTTGATATACCACAGGATATTTGGGGAAAATGTTGTGATGGAAATTATGGAACTGAGAAACTCTTGGTGGAGTCTTACAACAAGCGTAGGAAGTTCTTGGAAGAGATGAACAGGAAAGATCAACAAGTCATACTGGAATATCAACAAAGAATTGAAGAACGAACAAAAAAAATTGAAGAAATAACAGGAAAGATTGTTGATGTCTATGAAAGCATTGAGAAAAATTTATATACTTCTTAATGTTTTGTATATGTATTATCATATTTAACAATTTGTTATGTTGTTGATGTTAATCTATATGAACAATTAAATTTGTCTTTATTTGTTAAAGTATATATTAATGCACACAAGATGGAGATGAAAATGAAGATCAAGAGATTTATTCTTATGATGATATGCATTTGACATTCTCATCAGAAGATATTTAATTGTTATCTCGAAAAATATGTTTAAAAAATAGATGAAATCTCTAACTACAATAAAACTATAAAAATAATATTATCGGTTTCCATTATATACACATCTCTAAAATCTATAAATAAAGTCAAAATTAAATTTAAAACAAAATATATATATTCAAATTTTTATTTAAAGCATAGTATACAACATATAAACTCTAAAAATATGTTTAAAATATAAACACAATCTTTAATCATAACAAAATCATAAAAATAAAATAAACAATTTCCATTATATCTTCATCTTCGAGTTCTATAAATAAAGCCATATGCCAACTTATTGAACATTTTATTTCAAAATTTGATAACGAAAAAACAAACAATGGTGGGTAGAAGATCACACGGGGTACGTACTTTAAAATTAACTATGTTTAATTGATAGTCATATTATTTAAAATAATTTTTCTTACTAAAATTTTAGCAAAGGAGGCAGAAAAGAGAACATGATCTTCCATCTCCAAAAAAATGTTTGGCTAAATAAGGATACACCAATCATTATTATATCAGATGACGACGAGGTACGATAGTTAACTTAGTTTTTTTTATCTAAATTATATATGAAATACAAATCTGATTATGTTTAGCATGTTTTTAGCCTATACATGATGCTTCATTTAAAAATATCATACGAATTGTTCATATATCAAATAATGAAAAGGTATCCTTGATAAACAGACAAAATAATAACGTCAATATAAAAAAAGACTTATACGAAAAAATTTATAACACGCATTTATAAAACCTACCGCTCGAATGTTTTATCATTATTTTGGCATCAATCAAGGCCCATCAAAAAGGCAAAATGAATAATAGTCGAAATTTCGCTTAAGTAAACCGAAAAGTTTATATGTAGAGCCCTTTTCTTTTAACATGTAAACTTTTCGACCATTTTCACCATCCTTCTTTCATTATGGGGAGATATGCCACGATAATTATAAGACATGTCTGCCCAGTGGACGGACTTATATGCCCAACGGGCTCACAAAACATGCACGCCTATTAGGCGGGCCATGAGAACTAGATTTTTTGAGAACGCGAGAAGCAATCCTAACCACTCATTTTATCCTCCTTTAAGTTCAATCTAATGGCTAATATTAGTAAATCAACATTTTGAAAATTTCTTAAAAAATTTAGAAAAATTTAAAAAAAAAATCGAAAATTTTCAAAGAAAATTCGAAAAAAAAAAATTTCGAGAATTTTCGAAAAAAAAAAATTCAAAAAAATTTTTTCGAATTTTTTTTCAAAAGAATTTTTTTCGAAAAAAAATTTTTCCCGAATTTTTTTTTTGAATTTTTTTTTTCGAGAAAAAAATTTTCGATTTTTTTTTTCGAAAACAAATTTTTTCGAAAATTTTTTTTCCTCCAAATTTTTTTCCGAAAAAAATTTTTTCGAAAAAAAATTTTTCCCGATTTTTTTTTTTTTTTTAATTTTTTTTTGAAAAAAAAATTTTCGATTTTTTTTTTCGAAAACAAATTTTTTCGAAATTTTTTTTTTCCAAAATTTTTTTTTTCGAAAATTTTTTTCCTCCAAAGTTTTTTCCGAAAAAAAAAATTTTTCAAAAAAATTTTTTTGAAAAAAATTTTTCCGAATTTTTTTTTCGAAAAAAAAAATTTTCGAATTTTTTTTTCTGAAATATTTTTTCTGAATTTTTTTTCCTGAAATTTTTTTTGTCATATGTGAAAAAAATTTTGAAATTTTCACGAAATTTTTTTTGTCACGTGTGAAAAAAAAATTCGTCACATGTGAAAAAAAAAATTTGCCGCATGCAAAAATGGCAAATTTTTTTTCTTCACATGTGAAAAAAAATTTGGAAATTTTCACGAAATTTTTTTGTCACATGTGAAAAAAAAATTCGTCACATGTGAAAAAAAATTCCGTCACATGTGAAAAAAAAATTCCGTCACATATGAAAAAATAATTTCGTGACAAAAAAATTTGGAAATTTTCACGAAATTTTTTTAACATGTGACGAATTTTTTTTCATACGTGACAAAAGAATTTATTTGAAAATTTCCAAATTTTTTTCATATGTGACAAAAAAAATTCGGGAAAAAAAAAATTTCGGAAATTTTTTTTTTTCGAAAAATTTCTTTTGAAAAAAACTTTTATTCGGGAAAAAAAAAATTTTGAAAATTTTTTTTTTCGAAAAAAATTTTCGAAAAAATTTTTTTCAAAAAAAAAAAAATCGAAATTTTGTTTTTCGAAATTTTTTTTTTCAAAAAAATTTTCTTTGGAAAAAAAGATTTTCTAAAAAAAATTTCCGAAAAATTTTTTTTTTGAAAAACATAATTTTCGAAAAAATAGTTTTAGAAAAAAAAAATTTGAAAATTTTCGAAAATTTTTTTTCGAATTTTTTTTAAAAATTTATGATTTTTTTTTTAAATTTTTCAGAATTTTTTAAGAAATTTTTAAAAAGTTGATTAACTAATATTAGCTATTAGATTAAAGTTAAAGGAGGATAAAATGAGTGGCTAAGATTGCTTCTCGCGTTCTCACAAAATTTAGGCTTCTTATTTGAACCCTTCACTATATATATATATATATATATATATATATAACATTTTTATAATTTTTAAAAAATAATATTTTTGAAAGATCCTCCAAGTTTCACAATTTATATTTTTAACCCTAACGGTATAACCTTTACAATTTTAGTCCAAAGTTAAATATATTTATATTTTTAGTCCCAAACTTCCAATATTATCATAATTCACCATAAACGTTTAATAATTTCAGTTTATGTTATAAAAATACCAAAATGACAGTTTGTACGCAAAGTTTACAAAATTGAGATTTTTAGTCGCTCGTTTATAAAATTTTGCAAATTTAGTCCAAATTTCACCAAATTGGAAGCTTAGTATTTTATTTCTTATTAAGTTCAAAACAACTCAAATAGCTTATTCAAACTGCTTATTTCATCAAAAAAACTTATTTTCACTTAAATGGGCTTTTTACGAGCCAAATTTATGGCACATTAATGTTTAATGATCCAATGGGTTTAGAGGACCAATGGACTGCCATTGGGCTTATATTTGGGTTACAAAAATGTTATAAGTGAGCTTACTCGACCAGCTTATGCAATAAGCTTAAAAACTGCTTAGTGGGCTTATAAGCCCAATCGTTATATTATTAAGGTTTTAGAAACTGGCCAAAATCGCGTTAAGCTTTAGGCGTTGAAAAGTGATGAAACGAGCTCATTAGGATAAATAAATTATGTATTCTATTTGTTTAATAAGTGAACAAATAGTTTGAGCTCAAAAATGATAGTGTTATATGTATCGTTTGTAAAATACAAGGCCAAAGTTAATGTCCAAATCCATTCTGAAAATAGTTTCAATGCTCAAAATATTTCTGAGTGTTTTTAAAGGAAAATCGTATAAGTCCAAAACAACATAAGAACGTGTTATATTTATATCATCTACGTTAATATCAGTTCCAAATATTCATAGTACCTCATTAACAACATAGCAACTAAATAATACGTTCAATAAAATATCTATGATGTTTGTAAATATAACGAATAAAAGGTGTCAAGTAAATGTGTGATACGAAACAAAATAAAAATCACAAAATGAATAGAAATGAAAAGGGTGTTGTTGGCTCACCTCCCCTCAAAAGGGTGGGGGTAAAACTTGATGTCGAGACTGAGCTAGGTCAAAAGAGAAATGTAGCTTGATTTTTGGTATTCCCAATATATAGGAACGAGTGGAAGTAGGTTCTCAACTTGAGTCGTGGTCCATGAAATATTGGCAAAGCTCTCGTACACAAAGGGGGTCTCAAGACTTAGTAAGATTTGTGATATGTGATTTGAGTGTGAGTAAACTGTCGAATTGCATGCATGCTTATATAGGGAACTTGGTGCATGGACAAATAATAAAAATGAGCAGAGATCATGAGAGTTTGGAGTGTGTAAGTCTCCTAAATGATTATATGTTGCATGTGTTCTTTACTTAATCCCTCCAAGTGAATTGAGACAAAAGAATGGTTAGGAAGCTTATGCTAGTTTCATATCAGGTACTCAAGTATTTAAGGCGTCTCCAAATAGGTATCTCAGGGATTGGGGAACGTTGGGGGTGGTTAATGATGATGGTTCGTCTATGGTTGTTCCTCCAACAGATACGAGACAAAATGACATGTAGAAGGCTTGTGCTTAGTTCGTGTGATACTCAAGTGGTCAAAGGAACTCACAATGTGGCATCTCTAGAAATGGGGAACGTTTTGGTGTGGTGTTAGAGTCATACGATTTGTTTGGGAGTCAAATACCATATTGCCCAAGTTAGATGAAACGTGTAAGGGAGGGCTGAGTTTTGATGGAATTTAGTGCATCAAACGTACGTTATATTGACAAAGAATTGTCATTCGTGATTCTCAGTTGTGTGGTCAAACGAGTAGTGCAAAAATATTAGTATGTTGTGTGTCGAATTTGGAAACAAACGAGCTAAAGCAAATATGCATCGCGACTTGTAAAAACAAAATAATAATAGGGTGCGTTTTGGGCTTAGCCTACTGGGGTCGTTGGTGATCAGGCCTAAAAGAAGAAAAGAAAGAAAAAATAAGGGTCTGTTTGGTGTAGTTTGGAGGGGGGGGGGGTTGAGGCCCAAGATTATTAATGAGTAATTAGGGAGTTTTTCATAAGCTTGGGAAATTTATAAATCATGTTTGGTTATTTGACGAAACGTATACTTATAAATATGAATATTTTTAACTTATTCGCGATATTTAGACTATCGAGGTTCATGTGTGAGCATCGTTCTAAGGCATAAAGTAAGTCACAAAACAACGTTGTGATTTAAATAGTATAATATGAATAACAAAAAAAAAATGTTACTGGTAAAAATGGTTATTAGATAACGTAATAACATTTTATTCATTAATTAACGTTTACTAATCGTAGGGAAAATTACGAGAGGTTACACCTGTGAAACCCCTAAGTTGGACCCTCTTTTGTTATTATCAAAAAACGAGTTTGGTTAGGATTTTGTTGTTGGTTTGTTTTTGGATCGGGCTGAGTGGGTTTTAGGATTGGATTAGATTAGTTAGTAAAAGGTTTAGGTTAAAAATAAGAGTTTATGTTTAGTTAAAATAAAAAGGTTTCAGTTTTTAGTTTTTAGGATAAACAGAAGTTTAAGGTTTTTGTAAATAAAGATGTTCAAGGGTTTTTGGTAAAAAAAAATGTTTTGAAAAAAATTTTCTATGAAAATAGGTTTAGGTTTGATGAAAAAATGATTTTTGGAAAGTAAATGAAAAAAAAAATGTGTTTTGGTTTTATGTTTTCGGGTTTGAAATTGAAATTAGGTTTTTTAGAGGTAATTTTGGTTTTTGGTTTGTTTTCCATGTTCACCCCATGTCTTTTCCCATGAATTATTTTGACCTTTTCTTTTCTTTTCTTCACTAAATGCTCAATTGGTGTCGAGTCGATCCTGTAATGTATCCTTTTGCTCTTTTTCCAATCCAAGCTCGGTTTTGTCCACTTTTGCCTTGTTTTCAATCCTTTCGTACCTAAAACACATAAAAACACACTCCAAGGATATTTGCAATATAATTTGCTCTATTTTGGATGTTTTTGGTCATTTTTTTGGTTTTTTGGGTATAAAATGATGAGTAAAAGGCCACTCATCAAGTCTTCACTCATATGTCATGAATATGAATATGAATCCATATCTTTGAGTTGCTTTCCTTGTGCATCTAAATACATAACATGCAAGAAAACCTGGTACCCAGTTTCTCATGAGTCCGAGATAGTTAGTTCAAGACATCCATTGAATTTACATGCACATGGTGAGGATTTCGACAGAAAACAACAGTGTCCCTTTACATATTATTCCAATTTCTAGACCATGTTCACTATTGATGTTTTTCTTGACTTTCATTAGTGGTGACCAGTATTTTAAAGACACTTAGTTTTTAAAAAAACTAGTTTTGTATTTGTCTAAAAGGTTTTACAAATTTAATTTGTTTTGACTTGCTTATTGAAGACTCATACGAATCATAAACTAAGCCCGTTTTATCACCGAATGCCTTTTGACTATTTAGAAAATCTTTAAGAGACTTAGAACTCTTTTCAAATTTAGCTAGTATATTAGCCCTTTTATTAACCTTTTTAATTTCATTCTTGTAATCTTGACACACTTTGCATTCTAGATCAATTTCTATACCACTTTCAAGTCTAGACATTTTATCTTCCAAAATGATTTCTTTCTCAAAGTTAATATTGTATGACTTAAAGATTCATTCTCTGAAAATAATTTTCGACTAAAGTTTCATAGATGTTTAAGTTTATTTTCCAATTTTGAAAACTCTAGAATAAATGGGTCATACAAAGATGCTCAATTTCAGAGTGTACCTCATTTGAAGTTTCAACCATTTGACATATTTCGTATTTGGAGCTCATGTTGTCTTCTTCATCCGTATCACTCGAAGACTCTTTGATGAGTTCTCTTTGTAGGTTACTCATATGGTCCTTGTCGGCATTACCTTCATTGAAAACACTTGAACTAGTAGTATATGTATTTAATTTAACTAAATGTCTATCTACTAATTTGTCTTCATGAGTGAAGAGTTGTTCATGTGTATTTTCAAGATCAATATCATCATCTTTGGCTTGACATTTTCCTTAATGAAAGTATAAAAGATTTTTCCATATGCCATTTGCCATTTGACATAAAATTATTCTTTCATATTCAACTCTCGGCAAAGTTTTATAAATCATTATTTTGGCTTCAATAATTTTACAAAACTTTCTTTTGAAATACTCACTTTGATTTTCAAAATTTGTTTCCGTTGGTTGAAAATCACCAATTGAAATGATATCCCAAAGATCTTGATCTCTTGATTTCACATAACTTTCAAATCTATTTTTCCATTCAATAAAATTAGTGTTTCCAAAAAATGGTGGTTAGTTCAAAGAACGCCCTTCTAGATATCTTTTAGATTCCACAGATCGATTCAAGTTTTAAAGTACAATATATATTCTAAAGATCCTGATACCCTGGCTCTGATACCAATTGTAGAAACTAGAGGGGGGGGAGGGTTGAATAGTTTCACCATTTATAGTTATGTTTTAAAACTTTTACCTCTTTTGTGTTGTTGTTGCAAAACCGTTAGATTCAATCGTTATGTGATATCTATGAATACTACGACTATAAGTAAAGTAAGTAAAGAAATAAGGAAAGAACACAACCAAACCAATGTACCACGATTTATAGTGGTTCGGCACGAAGCTCACTCTTCATCCAACTCCACTCCCCGAGTACCACTCTCTAGAGTTCACAATCACTAGGTCAACACACTCCCTTCCAGCGGAGCAAACCGTACACAAGCTTACACCAAGTTTAACGACACTAAGCGGGATCTCGAGCTCTAATCCTAGTTAGAACTAATCTATACAAAGGCCTACGTGGCCACATGAACAAGCACTCTTGTTCACTTAGATCGATACATGATCCAAGTCTTCATACAAACGATCATCCCGTCCGATTCTTCACACGAACGAGCACTCCCGTTCCCTTGAATCTTCACCCAATTCAAACCTTCACACACGGACTTCACTAAGTCCTAATCTTCACACTAGAACTATAGTAAGTCCTAGTCTTCATACAATGACACATGAACTAACACAAAGTCCTAATCTAGATACAACACTTCTTGGACTTACACCTTTGTCCGAATACACCCTAATACACCCAAACACAACTCACACACAAGTCAGATATACAATCTTACAATATATAAAAATATGAGAGTTGGAGGAAGAAGAGAATCACTTCTAAACTCATATTGACATGTTATATTGATCGCACTTGTTACGTTTGTGTGTGGACTCAAATAACACTTCGATTTTTTACGACTTCGAGTGTTCTTCTCTTGCAATTTGATATAAAGGATGAGAGAATCACTTCTAAACTCATATTGACATGTTATATTGATCACAGAAGGAAGAAAGAAAGAAAAGAAGGTTTTCGTGCAAAGAGGGTTAAGTTTCTGAGTGAAATAGTTCAGTATTTATAGGCATCAGGAGGAGCGGGGGGACGATCCCTTAAAGCCAGACGATCTATATAAGGGACCGTCGACCTGATGTGGTGAAAGTTTACCTGGTGAAAAACTTATCTGGTTTAGGCGAGAAATATAGCTGTTGGAAGATTTGGATTTCAAATTTATTTTCTTTAATAAAACATTTCTTTTTAATTACAAAAATACTTTTTTAAAAATGTTTTGTCACATAAAAATGTGAAGTTTTGAGAAAATAAATTCTTTTGATCACTTTACTAATGTCGGTATAGTGTTTGTTGATACCTGAAGTGACGTTGTAGTAGATACATTGTCGAAACCAGTTTTCTCGATTAAAAACTTATTAAACGTAACTTTACGTAACGTGTTTTTATATTTTGTGATTATCAAAACATATAGAGACCGAATAATGCAAATAGCGTTTTTGACATTATTTGTATTAACAGTTTTTGTTCGACCACCCCATTTTGTTGAGGGTGTGAGGACACGTAGTCTCCAATAGTATGCCTTTTGTTGGGAATTACATTAACAGTTACCGCGGCTAGTATGGAGATTACAACTGCTGAAGAATGCACTAGCAGTGGAAACTCATTACCACTGCTAGTACATATTATTACCACTGCTATTGGGATAACTGTTAGGAAACTTGTATAGATAAATATAGAATAGATGTTGTGTATATCTTATTCTATTATCATTATACGTATCTTGTAGAAGAGGACTCATTGTGCTATAAAAGGAGGTCCTAGGTTTAGGTTTCATATACGATTTTCTTAGAGCTTCAAGGTTGTAACCCTAGTGATACAAAGACACTCGTATTATTATTCTTAATAATATTGGAGCTAACAGTTTGGTTCACTCATTGTTCTCATTCATATACAACTGTTTTATTCACAAACAAACATCTAAGTATTACTAAGTAGATTCCGCATACTTGGTAGTATAATTCAAAGTATCATTCTAACACAATTCAAGGTGTATAGATCCATCAAGTGGTATCAGAGCCAGGCTTTGATACTTTGATTTAGAAGATCCTAAGTTCACTCACAAGATTCAATGGAGACAGAGACCAGTCAGTCCAACATTGCTGCTAAACTTCCTAAGCTTAAGTTGAATGACTATGAGATGTGGAGACTAATGATTGAACAATTCTTTATGGTGCAATACTATGCACTTTGGGAGATCATTATGTTTGGTGATTCCTTTAAACTTGGTACTACCACAGAAAGTATTGATGGCAAGGTAGTACAAAAGTTAAATACTTGACCAGTGATGCGTGGGAATTGCATCAGGCTTTACCTCTCGAGGGATCTCGAGAAGCTTACAACCCCCAACAGGCAGTGTACCTGATCGTTGTAGTATAGTATAGTGACAAGTATCGGGGGATTTATCATTCAGCTTAGGAATAGTGTCGCTAGGATTAGAAAACCTAAATACTAGTTCTAAAGGTGATGGATGATTATTTTTGTATTTTATATTTTTTTAGAAAGCAAGTAAAAATCTCGGGTTTGAAGGATTTGGGCGGAATTAGTTGCTAGTCAACTAACCCAATACTAAAGATGCAATCAAAATAAAATACTAGAAATGAAAATAAACTAAATTATACTAAAGTTGTGAGCAATAAGTAGAGAAAATGTGTTTACTTAGATTTCACTACTCCCTAGACATCTTTTACATGTTAATTACTTATTATAATTGCATGGATGACGGATCGTATTCCTTAATACCATTCATGGGGTGGCACACTTAACTCCCCAATTCTATGAGCTCTTATCTCCTCCTATACCATGCCTAGCACAACTATAGGGATTGTAAATAGTGGCTCATGCATTAAATACAACTGATTCGCCTCAAACTAGTCAGACGATTATTGGTCAGCCACTTGTGAATGGTCAAGTATAAAAGTCAAACAGATGAGGCGAATGCTTCCGTGAAATACAGTGTTTTCCCGGGTCGTAATGTCCCAACGAGGTGTGCGATGTTTTATTATAAACGAATCTGTGATCGAGTGAATACGAATAGGGATATAAATAAAAGTGTGTGTGTGATTAATCTAGGGTTTTATAACTTAAATTAACTTAAATAGACTATAAGAACTATTACGTGAAACCTAGATATCTAAAACGTAAAAACGTACACCAATTTAAAATCAGACGCGACTGCGTACTGAGAAAAATGTGAGTTTTAAGAAAAATAAACTACAAGGGTTAAAAATGAAAATCTTACAAACTTAAACTTAAAATAAAATTAAATTAAAAAGAAAACTATTTTTTAGATTATTATATTATTTATTATTAATTATTTAATTAATAACTATTTAACTATTTAATTAAAACTAATTTAAATCAAACTAAAAATTATAAATACTACAAATTAAACTAAAAACTTATAAAAATAATTTCTAAAACTTAAAATGAACTTGAAGAAAGTATAAAAAATAAAAATAAATCTTTTTGTCTTTTTATGAATTTTCTATTAATTAAAAACTATTTATAATAATTAAACTAATTAAAATATTTTAAATTACAAATAATACTAAATCAACTTAGAAAATTATGGAAAAATTTATAAAACTATTTTATAACATTTAGAAGCTAGGAAAAATATAAAAACTAGGTGTTACTATATAAAAATTAATTATGCTATTTATAACTTACTTATTAATTAATTATAATAAAACTATTATTAATTCTAATAAATACTAAATGACAATATAAAAATCTGAGAAAATTATTTAAATTACTTTAACCTATAAAGAAATTAATAAAAATATAAAAACACAACTTACTTAATTAAAATCTAAAAATGAAAATTAAAATTAAATTAAATTAAATAGAAACTATCACTTACTATTATATTGTTTTTTCTTGATTTTTCTTTTTCCAAACTATATTATACCTAAATATAACTAACTTTTGTAAAAACAATAATTTTATAACTTAAAAATAAGCTAGATATAAGCTATCAACCCTAACAGTTGACTTATGTTGACTGAGATGAGAAATAAGCTCAAATGAGCTTATGTGGGACCCACCTAGGTATATTCTGGTTATAATAAGTTAGTTGGACTTGTCAAAGCTCAATTTGGTCAAATAAGCTCAGTAGATAAGCTAATAAGCACAAATAAGCTAATCCAAAAACTGAATTAGAACACAGAATGGGACAAAGTTAAGGGCTTATTCTAGGTGGGGTCCACAGGGATTTAGGTCAAACAAAAGGTCAAACCTTACTCTCTGGTAGGAGGGGGGTTGGGAAAACCTAAGTTGGAGGTGTGGGGCCCACTGAGGTGGTCACAAATCACCACCAAAGTGGTGGTGATGGGTGAGCTGCTGATGTGCAGGGGAGAAGTTCTCCCTGCAGGTGAGTTTGGGAGTGAGTGGGGCCCAGAGAAAAATGCTAAAAATGTAAAGATGGTGGGAACTTAAACTAGAGCTGGTAGAGTATAACTAGGAACAAGTTTCAGGTTCTAAAACCTATTCCTAAATTCTAAACAATTCTCCCAAGATTTGAAAAAATCTGAGAGAAGCAATTTGACTTTTTAATCTAAACTACTTAGTTTGACTATTTTGGATTTCTAGTACTAACTACTGATTTAATAAGTTATATAAAGCTAAGATAAAGCTAATTTACCCTAAACCTACAACTTATAACCTAATTTGAGGGTTTGTGGTAATCAAATCCTTGACAGTTAACTGTCAAGGGATTGGGACTTGGATTTTGACTTTTTGTTTATTAAGGCATGGTTTTTTAGACCACAATATACTAATATGACCTAAAGTAATGTGACTACACTATCTAGACTACTAATACTACCAAGTATACTCAGTAACAAGCTGAGCCAAACACCCTATAAACTTGACTGTTTTGAGATTAACAAAACAACTCAGTGTTTTAAACCTTAAATCTAATTCCTAACACTATATTATGATTATGTAAGATTAAATGAACCTTAATCAACCACTCCACAAGTATAAAACTCAAATTTGTCAAAAGTGAGTGTTTCACTGTGAGATTTGATTTTTTAAAACACAACTGAATCTAATGAACAAACAAACTATATTATGAGTTATACTATTTAAATAACACTAAATGAACATGTAGCAACTAGAAATAAGCAACATTAAGTAGTTTATAGTGAAAAGCAAAAATTGAAAATTTAACTTACAAATGGTGATAGACTGAGAAACAAAGAACCATTGAACCAAAACAATTCCTAGTGTCCCCCATAGGACTCTAATACCAATTCAATCCAAATGACACCTGCTCCATCTTCTTCCTTCTTCTTTACAACTAATTTTCTATTTTATTGATTTTTCTTGGAATTTTTGAGTTTTCTATTTTAAACTGACTTTTATGATATCTAATGGCTTACAAGAGCTTGTCAAAGCTTATGTGAGCTGAGAGAATCCACAATAACAACTACAAAACAACAAACAACTTTTGAGACTTTTGAAATTTAAGGAAAAATGCATAAACTGAGATAACATTTGAAACTTGAAATTGACTTGCATTAAAGATCAAAGTACATTAAATTAACTGAGTACAAGCTATTTTAATTGGAATTACAACTAAAATTATAAACTACACTACATACGACTACAATTAACTAAACCTAAACTAATACATCTTCTATTCTGCTTCTTTTCCCTTTTGTAGCCCTTTTCTGAGCTTGTGGGACCCACTGGGGTATTTCCCACCATTCCCTAGCCCTTGATAAGGTCAAAGCAATCCAAGCCGTTTAAATCATTTCTTGGCGCCAAAGTCTCCCCAGGGTACTGTAGATTACTTGGAGCGGGTTTTAAGGCATTAAATGCTCTTTGGTGAGGCGTGGAGGACAAGGGGATAGGGTAGTGACTGGGGTGTAGGTGGCAAGGGTGAGGTGGATGGTGGTTTTGGTTTGCAGTGGTGGTGTGTGGTGGTATGGTTTTGGGAGGGAAAAGGGATACGGGGTGGTTTTGGTGGTGTTGACCGGGTTTTGACCAAAGGGGTGGACTGGGCTAGGGAGTTGGGCTTTGGGATAGTGGGTGGGCTGTTTTGTTGGTTTGGATTAGTTTTATTTTTATTTTTAGTCCGGTTTGGTTTATTAGGTGTAAAATCACAAGGACCAAAATTGTAATTAGGGAAAAGTTGAGGGTCTGAAATTTGTGACTTTCCCATAGTTTAAATAAGGACTAATCTTGCCACCAATGAATAGTACATGGGTATTTTTGATAAATTTCACTTTTAAAATTCCCGGGGACTATTTTTGCCAATTCACCAAACTTCAGGGACTGATTATGTAATTTCACCAAACTTATCACCCAAGGACCATTCCTGCAAAAGATTAATATTACAAGGACCAAAATTGGTTTTCTCAAAGTTTTTACATCCCAGGGACCATTTCTGTCAAATTCCAAAGTACAGGGACTAAACTTGTAATTTTATGAAACTTTGTACCAAAGGACTAAATATGTAACTTTATGATTAGAAAGGACCTTTGATGACTTTTTCAAGTTTTTAGAATAACCAGGGACTAGTTTTGCGAATTTATGAAACTTGAGGGACTGAAACTGCCAATTATGCAAACTTTGTACGTTTTTCATCTGTTTTTGCATATTTTGTATTTGAAACATATAAAACACACTTCTAAGATATTTTAAGTAATATGATGCATTTTTGAGTGTTTTTTTGTATGTTTTGGCAGTTCAGATTAGTATAAAATGATGAGTATTTAGACACTCATCAATCCCCCACACTAAACTATTGCTAGTCCCTAGCAATCTTTTGAGAAAAATTTAATGGATTTGAAAAACTCTTTACCAAAAGCCATCACTTCTGGAGTAGCCAGGTGTAAGAACTGTGGTACATCTGATAACCGTGTGATTTTGAGCAAATCACCAGCTGTCAACGGATTTGATTAGTCTTTACCAAAAGCCGTTTGCTTCTGGACTAGCCAACTCTTGATGGAATAGTCAACATCTTGGTGAACTGATTACCAATTATGGTTTTTCCACGGCCTTTACCACAAGCCATAAACTTGCGGGCTAGCCAACTCATTAGCTTTTGAGGATAATGGGGAGTTGAGGAACCATACAATTTTTGGCAAATTGCAAGCCATAAACGGGTTTGAGTTATCTTTACCAAGAACCGTTTGCTCCTGGATTAGCCAATCCTGTTGTGGGTTAGACATGGAGGATTGATACCATTTATTGCGTTCTAAGTGAGAAAAAATTTTAAAATTTGGGCTAAAATGGGGGTTCTTGATGGAACATGTGTTTAAATTCGTTAGAATAACGAATCTCCCCCCACACTTAGAACTGAATATTGTCCTCAATATTCAAAATACCGGGTGTTAAACCGACACTTAGAACGTAAGAAGAAAATATTACTAGCCATTTATTTTATGTGTATATACATACAATTATTTTTTTAGATAAAACTTCTTAAATAGAAGCTATCACTATATTTACATTTTTTTTTAAGATATTTACATATATACAACATGTGGGGCATCTCCCCCACACTAGGGTGAAACATGGGTGAAAACCTATGTACATGCTATTGTTTTTGATTACCGAGTCGCTAACTTGACTCGACCCCGAATTCATTTGTCCATGGGGAAGCAAGTGGAAGAGACAATCTCAATCGGACTTTCATTCAAAACGTTTGGATAAACATTTGAAGTACGTGAAAGTTCCACACCGATGAGATAAGTAACCGGCTCATAATTTATAAATGAGAATGCCGGGATCAAAGATAATGTCTTCACTCCCGAAGGAGTGAAGAACAGGATAAGGAACAGAATATATGAAGAAAAGAAAGAAAGTCATGATGAAAATCATGATTAACTCCTCATCTTCAATAGGAGAATTCATTGTTTCATGAATCTCCTCATTTAAGCTCGCTTGATCAAGACATATTATGGGTATGTCTAGATCAAAATAAAAACTATCATACTCCGGTGGAGATATGATATGAGTGAGTTCACAGGATAACTCCTCAAAGGTGAATGATTCGTATTCGGGATTGATTTGAGTGAGTTCATTGGGGAACTCATCAAAAGTAAATGATTCATAAACGGGAAGAGAATTATAAGAATGAGAAGTGGTGATACCACTTATCTTCTCTCCCGATTGATCAAAATGGAACGTTTGCAATTCCGGAATAGAATCACTGATCAAAACCTCACTATCCTTGACGGGGATAGGAGATGAAATAGGCTTTTCATTAAAAGCCTCGATTCTAGAAATGAGAAGACTGACTTTTAATAATGTTGCACGTAGTGCTTCATCTTTAATTTCAGTGTCAATAACTTCATCATTCTCTTCTTCTGAGTTGACAAGCTCAGAAGGAAATTCGTCCACATAACTGATGTCTTCAAAAGATAAAGAATGGTCATCAGTATGTGAATCACTAAGCTCGATGCTGGGATTAGAGTTTATAAGATTTTCAATTTCTACCACATCGGCTTCAGAGTCTGAAAGATCATCATCACTTCCTGATGGAAGTGAATCAATGTGAGCAAGCTCATCAGTGAACTCCTCAAGAAGAGGGTCAACATCAGAATGAGGAAATGAAACCTCAACATACTCAACTTCTCCATGAGATGTACATTTAGAATCGGGAGAAGTTTCAGAATGATCTTTAGAAAAGAAAAGAGGAGGAGGAATATCACACATATAATCAAGAATTCCCTGTGACTCACTTGGGATTGAGACAAGGTTCTCAACACTAGACTTTATGAATTCGTCAGATTCCTTTGCAGGAATAGTGTCAAGATGCTCGTCCCCCATGTTTAGAGAGTGAGTGGGAACCTCGGGTGTGATAACAGCAGACTCAGGGAGATGAGAAGGACTAGCAGTAATGGAGTCTACAAGTTCCATTATTTCTATTGCTGGTGATTCATTTATATTCTTTTCTCCCTGTATTTCCATGGAAGAAGTCTCAACTGATGAACATGATGAGTCTTTTTGAATGATAACAATGTTATCATCATCATCACTGTCATCATCGTACTCATAAAAAGCAGTATAGCGAATATTTGCACGTATTTTGGCTACTCTTTGCTCAGCAATTAAATCTTCCATGCTTCTTTTGTCTCTAACATCACGTCCTTCAGCAAGTAATTCTGTGATAGATTTATCACGAGAATTTTGAATGAGTGGAAATTGTGGGGGTGTGGATGTGTCAAAACCGGAAGGTTGACATTGATCATCATTATGAGGACCCCCACAATATACACAAGAAAAACTTGGTGCATTGTGAGACGACATATTAGCTAACTCCTCTCTAATGTTTTTAAGTTTTTCAAGAGCCTCTAGACAAGGGTCTTGCTGGTTTTGAGGAGTTGCTTGGTTCACTTGGTACTGTGGAGGTGGGTCTTGAAACGAATAGTCGTAATTGTTACAAGGAAATGGATTCCTTGTTTGACAATCAGAGCTAAAGTGTGGACCTCCACAGTACTCACAACAGTAAAACTGTTGAGTCTGGCTTGGTGTATTTTGATACGAAGCATCATTGAGATTTGTATAATATGATTCTTGCTTGTATGAATGTGATGGGTAGTTGGAAAAATTTGAGGAGTCGTTGAATAAGTTTTGATTAGGATCATAAGCAAATGAATTACTCGATCCACAAAACAAACAACTCCCGTTTTGAATATCATTACCACATTGTTCACATGTACACCAACGCCATGGAAAACCGAAAAGCGGCTCACCACAACCGTCACAAGGAACAAAATCTGGAGGTGGGACAAGTGGTGTGCTCTTAGAGCTAGGAATTTCCACCACTTCCGTTATGGTCTCGGGTTTTGGTTCTTGATAAACGTGAAGGTTAGGCAAATCGTTCTTTTCAGTCACTACCCTAAGCTTTGTACGTTTGCTTGACAAACTTTTAACCGTAAACCGTGAAAGATCAGGATTGATTCTTGAAGGTTTAGGAGCATTTGTGAGCTCAGGTTTTTAGACAACCGTGGTTTGGACGTATTTAGCACCTCCATTGTCAGAGGAAAGTACAAGGTCCTTTGTCACCTCGGTTTCATGATCTCTTTCCCTCACCGGAGAGGGAATAGGGATAGATGGATCATCATGATCAACACGAATTCTAAGTTTTTCGGACAAGGCTTGATACTTTTCAAGCGTGAATAAGAATTCGGGGTTCATAGATGCCATAAGAATATAGAAGTTAGAATTAAATGGATAGAGGGTAAAGAGCTAAAGAATCAAAAAGGGTAGGAGGGTAAAGATGGATATTTTTGTGTTTTATTTTATAAAAGTTTAGACAAAAGATGGTAAATATACAATGGATGTATATCCAGAATCACTAATATGCAAAATCGTTTAAAATAAGCGCACAACCTCCCCGGCAGCGGCACCAAATTTTGATTCGCCTCAAACTAGTCAGACGATTATTGGTCAGCCACTTGTGAATGGTCAAGTATAAAAGTCAAACAGATGAGGCGAATGCTTCCGTGAAATACAGTGTTTTCCCGGGTCGTAATGTCCCAACGAGGTGTGCGATGTTTTATTATAAACGAATCTGTGATCGAGTGAATATGAATAGGGATATAAATAAAAGTGTGTGTGTGATTAATCTAGGGTTTTATAACTTAAATTAACTTAAATAGACTATAAGAACTATTACGTGAAACCTAGATATCTAAAACGTAAAAACGTACACCAATTTAAAATCAGACGCGACTGCGTACTGAGAAAAAGGTGAGTTTTAAGAAAAATAAACTACAAGGGTTAAAAATGAAAATCTTACAAACTTAAATTTAAACTAAAATTAAATTAAAAAGAAAATTATTTTTTAGATTATTATATTATTTATTATTAATTATTTAATTAATAACTATTTAACTATTTAATTAAAACTAATTTAAATCAAACTAAAAATTATAAATACTACAAATTAAACTAAAAACTTATAAAAATAATTTCTAAAACTTAAAATGAACTTGAAGAAAGTATAAAAAATAAAAATAAATCTTTTTGTCTTTTTATGAACTTTCTATTAATTAAAAACTATTTATAATAATTAAACTAATTAAACTATTTTAAATTACAAATAATACTAAATCAACTTAGAAAATTATGGAAAAATTTATAAAACTATTTTATAATATTTAGAAGCTAGTAAAAATATAAAAACTAGGTGTTACTATATAAAAATTAATTATGCTATTTATAACTTACTTATTAATTAATTATTAATAAAACTATTATTAATTCTAATAAATACTAAATGACAATATAAAAATCTGAGAAAATTATTTAAATTACTTTAACCTATAAAGAAATTAATAAAAATATAAAAACACAACTTACTTAATTAAAATCAAAAAATGAAAATTAAAATTAAATTAAATTAAATAGAAACTATCACTTACTATTATATTGTTTTTTCTTGATTTTTCTTTTTCCAAACTATATTATACCTAAATATAACTAACTTTTGTAAAAACAATAATTTTATAACTTAAAAATAAGCTAGATATAAGCTATCAACCCTAACAGTTGACTTATGTTGACTGAGATGAGAAATAAGCTCAAATGAGCTTATGTGGGACCCACCTAGGTATATTCTGGTTATAATAAGTTAGTTGGACTTGTCAAAGCTCAATTTGGTCAAATAAGCTCAGTAGATAAGCTAATAAGCACAAATAAGCTAATCCAAAAACTGAATTAGAACACAGAATGGGACAAAGTTAAGGGCTTATTCTAGGTGGGGTCCACAGGGATTTAGGTCAAACAAAAGGTCAAACCTTACTCTCTGGTAGGAGGGGGGTTGGGAAAACCTAAGTTGGAGGTGTGGGGCCCACTGAGGTGGTCACAAATCACCACCAAAGTGGTAGTGATGGGTGAGCTGCTGATGTGCAGGGGAGAAGTTCTCCCTGCAGGTGAGTTTGGGAGTGAGTGGGGCCCAGAGAAAAAATGCTAAAAATGTAAAGACGGTGGGAACTTAAACTAGAGCTGGTAGAGTATAACTAGGAACAAGTTTCAGGTTCTAAAACCTATTCCTAAATTCTAAACAATTCTCCCAAGATTTGAAAAAATCTGAGAGAAGCAATTTGACTTTTTAATCTAAACTACTTAGTTTGACTATTTTGGATTTCTAGTACTAACTACTGATTTAATAAGTTATATAAAGCTAAGATAAAGCTAATTTACCCTAAACCTACAACTTATAACCTAATTTGAGGGTTTGTGGTAATCAAATCCTTGACAGTTAACTGTCAAGGGATTGGGACTTGGATTTTGACTTTTTGTTTATTAAGGCATGGTTTTTTAGACCACAATATACTAATATGACCTAAAGTAATGTGACTACACTATCTAGACTTATAATACTACCAAGTATACTCAGTAACAAGCTGAGCCAAACACCCTATAAACTTGACTGTTTTGAGATTAACAAAACAACTCAGTGTTTTAAACCTTAAATATAATTCCTAACACTATATTATGATTATGTAAGATTAAATGAACCTTAATCAACCACTCCACAAGTATAAAACTCAAATTTGTCAAAAGTGAGTGTTTCACTGTGAGATTTGATTTTTTAAAACACAACTGAATCTAATGAACAAACAAACTATATTATGAGTTATACTATTTAAATAACACTAAATGAACATGTAGCAACTAGAAATAAGCAACATTAAGTAGTTTATAGTGAAAAGCAAAAATTGAAAATTTAACTTACAAATGGTGATAGACTGAGAAACAAAGAACCATTGAACCAAATCAATTCCTAGTGTCCCCCATAGGACTCTAATACCAATTCAATCCAAATGACACCTGCTCCATCTTCTTCCTTCTTCTTTACAACTAATTTTCTATTTTATTGATTTTTCTTGGAATTTTTGAGTTTTCTATTTTAAACTGACTTTTATGATATCTAATGGCTTACAAGAGCTTGTCAAAGCTTATGTGAGCTGAGAGAATCCACAATAACAACTACAAAACAACAAACAACTTTTGAGACTTTTGAAATTTAAGGAAAAATGCATAAACTGAGATAACATTTGAAACTTGAAATTGACTTGCATTAAAGATCAAAGTACATTAAATTAACTGAGTACAAGCTATTTTAATTGGAATTACAACTAAAATTATAAACTACACTACATACGACTACAATTAACTAAACCTAAACTAATACATCTTCTATTCTGCTTCTTTTCCCTTTTGTAGCCCTTTTCTGAGCTTGTGGGACCCACTGGGGTATTTCCCACCATTCCCTAGCCCTTGATAAAGTCAAAGCAATCCAAGCCGTTTAAATCATTTCTTGGCGCCAAAGTCTCCCAGGGTACTGTAGATTACTTGGAGCGGGTTTTAAGGCATTAAATGCTCTTTGGTGAGGCGTGGAGGACAAGGGGATAGGGTAGTGACTGGGGGTGTAGGTGGCAAGGGTGAGGTGGATGGTGGTTTTGGTTTGCAGTGGTGGTGTGTGGTGGTATGGTTTTGGGAGGGAAAAGGGGTACGGGGTGGTTTTGGTGGTGTTGACCGGGTTTTGACCAAAGGGGTGGACTGGGCTAGGGAGTTGGGCTTTGGGATAGTGGGTGGGCTGTTTTGTTGGTTTGGATTAGTTTTATTTTTATTTTTAGTCCGGTTTGGTTTATTAGGTGTAAAATCACAAGGACCAAAATTGTAATTAGGGAAAAGTTGAGGGTCTGAAATTTGTGACTTTCCCATAGTTTAAATAAGGACTAATCTTGCCACCAATGAATAGTACACGGGTATTTTTGATAAATTTCACTTTTGAAATTCCCGGGGACTATTTTTGCCAATTCACCAAACTTCAGGGACTGATTATGTAATTTCACCAAACTTATCACCCAAGGACCATTCCTGCAAAAGATTAATATTACAAGGACCAAAATTGGTTTTCTCAAAGTTTTTACATGCCAGGGACCATTTCTGTCAAATTCCAAAGTACAGGGACTAAACTTGTAATTTTATGAAACTTTGTACCAAAGGACTAAATATGTAACTTTATGATTAAAAAGGACCTTTGATGACTTTTTCAAGTTTTTAGAATAACCAGGGACTAGTTTTGCCAATTTATGAAACTTGAGGGACTGAAACTGCCAATTATGCAAACTTTGTACGTTTTTCATCTGTTTTTGCATATTTTGTATTTGAAACATATAAAACACACTTCTAAGATATTTTAAGTAATATGATGCATTTTTGAGTGTTTTTTTGTATGTTTTGGCAGTTCAGATTAGTATAAAATGATGAGTATTTAGACACTCATCAACAACCAATAAAGACCTAGTGCGCGTCGGTTCATGTTTCTTAAGACGTTCAAGCATGTTACCAATTGGAGATCTGCCAGTTTTCTTAAGCCTAACATATAAATCATTCATCCAAGACAAGTATAAACAAGTAATCAACACATAAGTAACATCTAGGTTTCATTAGATCCAAGCAACACAAGATAGATCTAGCCTAGCATGATGGAATTAAGACAAGAACAAGATATAGACAACCAACACATAGACATATTGATTGAATTAAAAGAACACTTATCTCAATTACACATGAAAGGTATCAAGGGCTTGGAACCCTTGAAAAACCTGTAAAATTCGCACCAAAATCGTACTTAGGGTTTCTCCAAAACTTCTCTCTTTTAATGTGAAAATTAGAAAACTATATATAGGAAAAGGGGTCTGACGGCATCAAGACTAAACTTGTGACGCCGTCACCTCGCCACCAAAACTCTTCTCGGACTGCCTTGATCTACATTTGACGCCGTTATGTGATAATTATTTCCAGGCCGTCATGACTTTTACTCTTGACGCCCAACTTCGTGACGCCATCAATTCTCTACTGGACCGTCATGGAATTTTGCTCTTGACGCCGCCAGGATGTTACTCTTGACGCCGTCACCTACTGTTCCCAGCATGGAAAATTAAGACTTTGGCGTTTTCTTCACTTTTATGCTCCAAAAACGTCCGAATTGCTTCCTTTTCCAGATTTCACTCCCAAAGTACCTAAAATCACAAAAGGAACGATTTAGGGCAATATTTGATCAAATAAAGTCAATTCCGGGCTTAAATGACCCCCTAAAAATGGATCATTTTTCGCCTCATCATATACCCTTACACTTGAGATTTGCTTGTCCTCAAGCAAATGCGCTTTTATTCTAGTCAAAATACAAGTTAGGGGTCATTTAACACTAATATAAAAGTAATTACAACAAATAATCATTACACTAAAGACCAATAGACAAGCACGGAGGTCATACACAAGCACCTCACAAATAGTGTTTAGATACTCACATCTCTCGGGTGTAATAAAGTGTAAATTACAATATGGAAACGGAAGATATCTCTCACTACCTGTAATAGCAAAATAGATTACCATAGGCTTGGGAAAGGATCAAACCTCCACCACATGGCGTAAGCACCTAGGATAAACTATCAAAGAGGTCTTTTAAAGGGTTGTAACGTTAGGTGTAGGGATATGAAATGCATTGTTTTGTTGGATAAAGGAAGTTTTACTGGTGGCAAGTTAACAATCTTAGTTAATAAATGAAAAATAACAAAAATATAAAATAAATATGGCGTTGCTAAGCCAAGACTAGACTCGACTTAAGCTAATAAATGAAAAATAACAAAAATATAAAATAAATATAGAATATAAAGGGATGGTAATCCGTATGTTTTTTCTCTTTTTCCTTTTTTTATTATTTTTTTTCTTTTTTTCTTTACCCATGAGTCCCTATCGTCCCAAAACAATATGTACAAGGATATGAATCGACTTAGCAACCATATAATCAATTAGATAGTTAACTTAGGGTTTAACAAATAACAATAATGCACTAAAAATGAGCGCATACACGAAAGGCTAAGGCGATTTGGTTGTACATTTAAGTGAGGTGTAACAAATTCTTCCTTTAAGTAAAATGCTTAAAGTTTGAAATGAAAAGATAGGCTCGGAGGGGTGTACTAGGGGTTTCGTGTACTAAAAATGAGTACAACGCTAAGGGTGTGGGAAAAATTAGTTGACTTAACTTGTCAAGTAATATGAGTTAAATGGTCAAGTAATTATAATACGGGTTTAACACAAGGGTGATCCTAATGCCTCTTATCATGTAGTAAATCCTACTACACGAATGTAGTCTCACTAGCGGTCTCGGGATGCATCACTAACGCAAGTTCTAGAATCTAAATGCTACCGGTACACTCATAAGCACTAATAGTAAATGCTTCTCCTATCAAATCTAAAGGCAAACCTAACATATTTGGGTGGAAAATTTTTCTGAATATACGGTTATGTGCTAGTCATACAATCTCCTATCCATGAGACGCTTGCTATGGCTAAAGTTTCACTCCTAAATGTTGTAAAAAAATTTAAATTTGGCGCTAAAATTACACTAACAAGTATTTCTCATAGTTTTATTACACATCTACCATCAAACAAAACAAACTCAAGCGAAAGTGCATATGTAAGGTATCATCTTTTTACCCTCCCCTTACACCTAAGATGAACATTGTCCCCAATGTTCAAGTAAAGAATGTAAAAGTGAAAAAGTAAAGAGAATGAAATCAAATACTCCCCTGATTCGCTCGGTATGGATAATAAGGTGGCCAGGTTAAATCTTCCTCCAAGAAAATCAACAATCAAAGCTTCCCTTCCAGAATATAAATCATCTTCTTGTCATACATAACCTGTAAAACCTGATAAAATAGACAAGACAACCTCGCGTAAAATCGGCGGCATCCTATATAAGTTACTAAATCCTAGAAAACAAGATAAGATATAATGCTTACGGAATGAAGTTTTCAGATCTCCTGGAGATTATAAAACTTAATAATTCACAAAAACCATAAGACTCCGTTAGAAAAATAAAACTAGTAAAATTTCCAGATTTTTACACTTGACACCGTCAGAAGTGACCTGTAGAAATTCTTATGTTAAGTTTCCGGAAAATTTCTAGAAAAACTTGGTCCTACTTCCTGGAAAATCCTGCAAAACTTCATTATAACTCAATACAAGCATTTGACTGTAACAAATACGAATATACATGTTCATTTAATATTGTGGAGAATCATGATTGGTTTGTTTCTTGAAAACATATTTGGGGTTTCCCCTTACACTTATGTTTTGCAAAAATACCTTTAGGTGGAGTTAAGACTAGGCCAAAACAACAAAGTAAAGTATTTCCACTATTTAGTTTAGAAACATAATCTACCAACAATAAAAATTAAGCATGCATACGGAAGCAAATAACAAACAAACAAATAAAATCACACAAAACATGGGTTGCCTCCCAAGAAGCGCTTTTCTTTATTTACGAGTCTTGTAGCTAGACTCAAGGTCATGGGTTACTACGTGACCTCATCATTGGTTCCACTCTCTAGGTCGTCTTCTAAACCAGTATCGCTCTCATAGTGTAAGTACTTCGGGTCTTCGAACTCGAAGATATCTTTTCGATACTTAGAACCAAGCTTACTAACATCCTTAAAGAATCCACATGATAAATCAGAAGTGTCCTTATACCCTCTCCGAACATCTTCATCGCACAGAATAAGTTGGGAACTTATCTTATCAAGCCCGTCACAATCGATTTCCTTAAGGTCTCTTCTCTTGTATGGCGTTTGGTATGAAACCCTCCTAATCCCGTCAACGAAGGTCATAATACCGTTCCGATCATCAATTATCAGATTAGTGATCTCGCAAAATGGCGCTCCAAAAACAATTTGTGATAATCTAGGGTCGACATAGTCTTCGATGTTGTCCACGATCGTAAATTCCATAGTAAATGCCATATTTCCTACAAACACTTGAATTTCATGATCCTTACCAACCACTTTCTCTCCCTTGTAAATCATTTCCCATCTGCAGATATTGTTATAATGGAATAAGGACATAAAATTCTTTGGCAGGAATACGTTAATGTAGATGTTATCGAAGTACTTATGGCCGATCATGCAGGGAATCTTGAGATTATTCGGACCACGCCGTCTTATCTTCCTCCACTCTCCATCCTTTGACCCATATAGATTCCCTTCAAGGGAAGGACGATATTCGTACACCTCCTCATTACCCTTATGAAAAATTACCTTCTTAACACCATTGGCGAATAATGCACTACCATCTTTCTCATCAAGGATCACTCCCGGTTCGTTGATAAATGGTTTACCAAGAACAAGGGTGGTTAATGTTTGATTGGTGAAAGGGTCTACGTCATCGACCACGGTGAGGTCAGTATTGTAAACAAGCTCTCCAATCCTGATTGACAAATTTTTCATCACTCTCTCGCACGCAATGTGTCCAGGGAAGGCTTCGTGGTATAAGGAAAGGGGGATTATGTTGACTGGGAAGCTAGGATCTATTTGACTATCAGTTAAGAGCTTTTCCTTAATGGTGCAGGAGATCTTGAAAACTTTAGGATTACTTTCCTTAGTCCTATCGCTATTCCCACTAGTAATATCCTCCATTTTTCTCTCGGGTTCTTCTATAATAGACTTACCCCAAATGGTTGGATTCCACTCATGCTCTTCCGATCTCTCTTTCCCTTCATTCGATTCGCCAGATTCTCGCTTGGTGTACTGCTCGGATGAGTTGGTAGGTTTTCTGGCCGAATCGTGGTCTACCCTTAAGGTCTCATCTTTAGCTGTCTGACTGAACTTGTTAGTTTGTTGTTGGGTTGGGTTGGGTGTAGAAGCAGACATCGTGGTGATGTTGTTTACGAAATGGATTGGTCCTAGGGGGTTGACAGGTTCTTTTCCTTTAGGGGATAGATGTTTGAATAACTTGCTAGGACTTTTTATTTTCACAGGGGAGGTTGGTGGACTCATGACGGTAACAGACTTAACCTCATCAACATGAATGGGCTTATTAACAACATGCTCTTTGATAGCAGTTAACAGATTACAAATCTTGGTGTTCATATCAGCCTGCTGTTGTCTAAATTTAGCCTCGAGCGTAGAGAGCTGTACTTCTTGAGATAGAATGAATTTTTTTAGGGCATCTTCACAGCTTTGCCTGGGAGTGCCTTGTGACGGAAAATGCTCGGACCAAGTGAGTGGTGAGGAGTCATTGAAAGATACGCTCCGCGTTTGGTACCCTTTGAAATTAGGTTTATCCTTCCATGCCTGATAGGCCTCGCCAGAAGTTCGAGGGCCTTGACCCACGTGTGATGACGTGAATTCGTTATAAGCACGTTTTGGAAGTTCCATGCAGTCATGAGTCTTGTGAGGGCCACTACATAATTTTCATGTAGAAGCGATTCTGCTTACTTGGCTTAAGGATTTTGGAGCTTCGTAGGATTTCATGAGAGACTTGACTCGACCTTCAAGTTCCATGATCCTACGGTCGGGAGTGCTAGAATTGTTCGAAGGCAAAGATATTGCCTTGACCGTTTTGTTCAAGTCACGGGGATCATTCCAACTTTCGTTGTCATAGAGAGCAAGATCTTCTATGAGTTCCCATGATTGTTCCGCACTTAGATCACATAGCTTACCACCGGCCGATTGGTCAATGGCTCGCCTCGTGGAGAGATCGATATGGTCATAAAAAATTTGGTCTTGGAGCCAAAGATCTATGCCATGATGAGGGACTTTTTGGAGTAAGTCCTTGAAACGAGTCCATGCTTCATAAAGAGATTCATTTTGACGTTGTTGGAACATCAAGATGTCATTTCTAAGCTTAGTAGATCTCCCCAGTGGGAAAAATTGAGCAAGGAAACGAGTGGTGAGATCATCCCATGTGGTGATGGATCCCGCGGGTAAACGCTCAAGCCATTGACTAGCTTGATCCCGTAGAGAGAATTGGAATAGGCGTAATCGGGTTGTCTCTCTAGTTGCAACATCTAGGTATATGGAATCTACGATTTTGAGGAAGTCCTTAAGATGTTGGTTTGGATCTTCGGAACGAAGTCCATGGAATGCACATCCGCTTTGCACCAACCGGATGGTGTCGGATCGCAAGGGGGTCACATTGGCTCCGGTGAGCTCAATGGTGTTTCGGTAGCCTTGGTGGCTAGGTCGGGAATACTCTCCTAAGGTTCGGGGCCTAAGGGGTTCTAATGGTGGGTTTTGTTGTGGTGGGATGACGGGTTCAAAGATGTTCTCGTTGTCCATGATGTCGGGTGGTTACAAACAAAGGCACAAAGAAATAAGATAGACTAAAGAGAACCTAAAAATTAAAAATAAAATCTTACTAGAAAGGAATATAGCAAGTAGACCTAATAAAAAGAAATTCTAACCTAGACAATAACTATTCCCCAGGCTGCGGCGCCAAAAACTTGATGCATGGGAATTGCACCAGGCTTTACCTCTCGAGGGATCTCGAGAAGCTTACAACCCCCACCAGGCAGTGTACCTGATCGTTGTAGTATAGTATAGTGACAAGTACCGGGGGATTGATCGTTCAGCTTAGGAATAGTGTCGCTAGGATTAGAAAACCTAAATACTAGTTCTAAAGGTGAGGGATGATTATTTTTGTATTTTATATTTTTTTAGAAAGCAAGTAAAAATCTCGCGTTTGAAGGATTTGGGCGGAATTAGTTGCTAGTCAAATAACCCAATACTAAAGATGCAATAAAAAAAAATACTAGAAATGAAAATAAACTAAATTATACTAAAGTTGTGAGCAATAAGTGGAGAAAATGTGTTTACTTAGATTTCACTACTCCCTAGACATCTTTTACATGTTAATTACTTGTTATAATTGCATGGATGACGGATCGTATTCCTTAATACCATTCATGGGGTGGCACACTTAACTCCCCAATTCTATGAGCTCTTATCTCCTCCTATACCATGCCCAACACAACTATAGGGATTGTAAACAGTGGCTCATGCATTAAATACAACCAATAAAGATCTAGTGCGCGTCGGTTCATGTTTCTTAAGACGTTCAAGCATGTTACCAATTAGAGATCTGTCAGTTTTCTTAAGCCTAACATATAAATCATTCATCCAAGACAAGTATAAACAAGTAATCAACACATAATTAACATCTAGGTTTCATTAGATCCAAGCAAACACAAGATAGATCTAGCCTAGCATGATGGAATTAAGACAAGAACAAGATATAGACAACTAACACATAGACATATTGATTGAATTAAAAGAACACTTATCTCAATTACACATGAAAGGTATCAAGGGCTTGGAACCCTTGAAAAACCTGTAAAATTCGCACCAAAATCGTACTTAGGGTTTCTACAAAACTTCTCTCTTTTAATGTGAAAATTAGAAAACTATATATAGGAAAAGGGGTCTGACGGCGTCAAGACTAAACTTGTGACGCCGTCACCTCGCCGCCAAAATTCTTCTCGGACTGCCTTGATCTACATTTGACGCCGTCATGTGATAATTATTTCCAGGCCGGCATGACTTTTACTCTTGACGCCCTACTTCGTGACGCCGTCAATTCTCTACTGGACTGTCATGGAATTTTGCACTTGACGCCGTCAGGATGTTACTCTTGACGCCGTCACCTACTGTTCCCAGCATGGAAAATTAAGACTTTGGCGTTTTCTTCACTTTTATGCTCCAAAAACGTCCGAATTGCTTCCTTTTCCAGATTTCACTCCCAAAGTACCTAAAATCACAAAAGGAACAATTTAGGGCAATATTTGATCAAATAAAGTCAATTCCGGGCTTAAATGACCCCCTAAAAACGGATCATTTTTCGCCTCATCAACCAGTCACATCTGATGAAAGATTATAGAAGAAGAATGATCTGAAGGCCAGAGGTTTATTGCTTATGACCCTACCTAGGGATCAAGTTTTAGCCTTCAGCAAGTACAAGACTACAAAGACTCTATTTGAGGAGATCTGCAATGTTTTTGGTGGTAATGACTCCACCAAGAACACCAAGAAGACCTTGTTGAAACAAACTTATGAAAATTTTGGTTCAACAAGTAATGAATCCATTGACAGCATCTTCACAAGGCTTCAAAAGATTGTTACTCAACTCACAGTGTTTGGAATTGAGGTGGAAAGGGAAGACCTCAACTTAAAGTTCTTAAGAAGTCTACCATCTGAGTTTGGTACTAATGTTACAGTGTAGGAAGACAAGCCAGAACTGGTGAATATGAAGCTCAATGATTTGTACAATAACTTTAAAGTTATTGAACAAAGGTTGAAGAAGGCTGGCAAACTAAGTTCAGGATCAGGGAACTTAGCTCTTATATCATCATCTATTGATGATATTTCAGATGAAGAGAGTGATGATGATGAGGATGTTGCTCACATTGCTGTTTCCACTGGCAGTGGAAGTGTTACCACTGCTAGTTCAAAAAGGCAGGTTGCTGGTCCTGTAGATTCTACTTTTTATGCCTTTCTTTCAAGTCAAGCCAATGGTTCAGTCTTGACACATGAAGACTTGGATCAAATTGATGAAGATGACATCTAAGAGATGGACATAAAATGGCAAGTTGCATTGCTAAGCTTAAAGGCAAAGAAATTTTGGAAGAAGACTGGTAGGAAGATCATCATTAATGGCAATGAAACTGTATGTTTTGATAAGAAGAAGGTGGAGTGCTACAACTGGCACAAGATGGGGCACTTTGCCAGGGAATGCAGGAAACCAAATAAGCCTGATAATAGGTCAACTTGGTACAAGCAGGACAAGAAGAAAGAACCTACAGTTGAAGAACCAAAGGTGCTTTTGGCCATTGATGGAGTGAGCTATGAATGGAGCTATATGGATGAGGATGAAGAAGAAGGTTCAGAGTCTGCAATGATTGCTACAGAGCTTGCACTTATGGCTTTTTCTTACTCTGAGGTGCAAATTAATAATGCTTGTTCTAAAAATTGTAAGGCTTTAAAAGATTATGAGAAACTAAAAGATCAATATGATGAACAATTGTTAGAGTTAAATCAAACCAATTATAACCTAGCAAATCATAAAAGAGGTCTTGCTATTTTAGAAGCACAGTTAGAACACTATAGAGCTAATGAGTCTAAGTTCAATGATGATATTGTTGTTTTAAAAAGAGACTTAGATTATAAGATAGCTGTGAATAAGGCTCTTAGGGAAGAGTTAGAGAAGATTAAAAAGGCTAATGATAACATACAGATAACCTGTAATACACTTGATCATCAGTCTAAGTGCATTGACAAAATTTAGGAGGCCCAAGTTGTCAATAAAGTCAAATCAGGAGTAGGATACAAATCAGTACCACCACCGCTAAGAGGTGTTCCATCACCTCATGGTATTGACTTAGCACACACAGGGTTAAAAGAGTTCCAGGAACCAACCATGACATATGGCCCAAAATTTGTTAAAGAAGTTTTTATTGAAAGGGTTAAGGTTGAAGTTGATACATTTGATAGTGCTAGTGACTCATCTCTTAAAGATGAAAATCTGAATGTTGAGTCTAAAACTAGTGTTCCTGAGAGTGTTAAAGTGCAAGTTAAAAAGAGTATTCCTCAAGTTGTTAAGGTTGAAGAAGAGAACCCTAGGAAACAAGTGAATCACACTAGGCCCACTACTAGATATGCTGAGATGTACAGAAGCAGGTCATCAACTCCTAGGGGCAACAAAAGGAGTTGGAATCATGTTAATTCTAGACAATTTGGTAGTGACTTTGAGTTTAACAACAAACATTGTCATATATGTGGTAGTTTTGAACATCTTCATTATAATTGTAACTATCACATGGGTAGAAGGGAAGTATTTGAGAATACCAGGGTGAATGAAATCAACGTTAATAAGTATACTCATCCAAATCCACTAAGTAAAATGATTCCCAGGTGTGTTTTTTAAACTCTGGCATCAAATCTCTTTCCACTGCAAAGCCAGCAGTTGCCATTGCCAGAAAAATGAACAGAGTTTACCGAAAGTCTCCTGTTAAAAGTGCAAATCCAATTAAAACTTTTGTTAAGTCTTCACAAACAGGGAAAAAGGCCTTTTATGAAAAGAAAGTTTACAAAAATCACAAGTGGCCACCTAAAATTTCAAAACCAGCAGTTATCATTCCTCAAACCTCACACTCACTTATCTCTCCGTCTTTCTCACACTAGAATCTGGCCGGTAAGCCTGCTGTCGACCACCACGGCGTCACCACCACCACGATCTGAACCCGCAACCACCACCAAACCAACACAACCATCTTCAAAATCCGGCCGCGCTAAACCACCACCACCATGATCTGAACCTGCAACCACCACCAAACCAAACCACCATAAACCGAACCACTAAAGAATCTGTTGGGAACATACTTTAGTATTTAGTCAAGTCTCGGTCATTACATTTTGTAATAGGTTGCTTAAGTATTATTTATGTTTATGTTTAAGTTAATGGGCAAGTTGTAAAAGCCCGAAAGGCTTAGTAAGCCCACCTTGAGATGATGAAAGGGACTAGGGAATGTTGCCCTAGCTTCCCTCCTATAAATACAAAGGCTTATCATGCCTTAAACTTTGTTGGTTATTTTGATATTCTAATGAAACTCTTGCTTTTATAATTCTCTCATATCTTGTAATCAACCAATCCTTATATCTATCTCATTCTTTACTTGTGTGATATTAATATGGGCACGTAACAAGTGGTATCATTCGCCTAATAGAGATTGAAGTGTTGTTTATTTGATTAACGTGGGGTTTAGGTGTGTTTTTCCTTATATTTTTTTCTTTTTCTTTGTTTCTTTCACTTAATCTTGAAGCTTAGACAAGTTTCAAGGTTGATATAGTGATTAGAAGCTTAGATTTTGCATAAAGTTTTGATCTTTCATAGCTTTTAGTACTCTTTCTCTTTGTTTCTTAAGTTTTAAAGCTTCTTTGATATTAGAAAACTAGTCTTTCGTACCTAAAACGTTCATATTTAGTGTTTTCTAAGTGTTGGCGAAGTTATTTGATCAAAAGAAACTCATTTCTAAGCATTTTTCTTCAAAAAGTAGTGATTTTTACTTGTTTCTGGTCACTCTACGCATAAGATTAGTGGAACAGTACAATCTGAAAGTTGTCAACAGTACTATTTGGTCTCCCTACGCAAAAGATTTCTTCTTACGCGTGAGTTTTGGTGAAAAACCCCATTTCTACGCGTAAGAGATGATTCTACGCCTAAGTTCTACGCTGAAGTTACTTTCAACGCCAAAGATCTACGCAGAAGTCATTTCTGACGCATAAGTTTTTCTTACGCGTAAGTTCCTGAAATCTACGCAAAAGTTTCTTCTCAGGTTTTCTCTTCTAGCAAAGGTGACTCAGTACTTCCCTAGCTTGGACAAGTTAGTGGAATACTTCGACTAAGGATATCTTTCAAGCTTGGACAAGTTTGAAAGATTTGTTTGGTTTTTACCTTACGCAAAACTTGCTTTACGCAAAAGATTTAATCTTACGCGTAAAAAGGGGAAATCTTACGCATAAACCTTGTGTTTACGCATAACATCACCTTTCTACGCATAACTTTAAGTCTACGCATAAGTTGTTGTTACGCGTAAGATTTCAACTTTGCCCAAGGATTTTGATCTTAACCAAAGGAATGTGCATTTCACTCTTCTACAAAAAGATCCATCTTTTCACACAAGTGTTTCATAATGTCTCAACCACCGTACTACAACTTTAACCATCCTCAGCAACATCAGAATCAGCAGTATCATCAGCAACAGCAACAACATCAACAATCACCACAATATTATCAACAACCGGTTTACTCACAATAACATCTTTTCATGCAACAACATCAGATGGTTCCAATACAACAATCCTATCCAATGTCACAACAACAAGGCCAACTACCATCAAAACAGACTCACTAGTTTGACAGGATGTGTGAAGTCATTTCAACTCAACAATCCAGACATGAAGCAGGATCTATTGACACTCCACCAATGCTTACACTGGGTAATTATGTTCAGTGGGCAAGTCGATTCTTAAGGTTTATGGAACTCAAGAAACCCAATGGTAAGTACATGAAACAAGTTATCCTTGAAGGACCATTTCAGTGGCCTGTTAACTACGTTGGAGGTGACCCATCTGCTGATCCTCCAGTAGCTCCAACTGCTGTGCAAGTTCCTGAGTCTGCACTCACTACTGAACAACACCTTCATCGTGAAGCAGATGAGTATGCTATGGCTTACATACTTCAGGGAATACCAAATTCAATATTCAGAAGTGTTGATGCTCAGACAACTGCAAAAGCTATGTGGGAACACGTCCATCTACTAATGCAAGACACACAACTGAACAAAGAAGACATGGAATCTAAACTCTACTTGGAGTACACTAATTTCATGATCGAACCAGGGGAATCACTTGAATCTTACTTTCATCGTTTCACGAATGTCGTCAACGACTTAGAGAGACATGAAGTACACCTTCCAAGGATCGCTGTTAATACAAAGTTTGTTAGTAGTCTGGGTTATGATTGGCAAAAGTATGTGACATTCGTGAGACAAGCTAAGAATCTTCATGATGCTCCATATGGTTTGTTGCATGACTATCTCAAGCGCCATGAATCTGAAGTTGAAAAAGATAGAGCCGCACGAGGAGGATATACACCACCACCTACTTCTAATCCCCTAGCACTTGTTGCCCAATCTCATGTTGCACATCCTCCGATGTCTAATCATGCTTATGTTCAGGAACATACTTATTTCAGTTACCAGCACCCTGCTACCTCACACAAAATGGTCCCATATGATTCATCCTCACAACACGCTTCTCATCAACTTGCTCCATATGACAACCATGATAGCATGTACTACTCTAATCAGATTGAAGACGATGATGAAGACGTCAATACGTTGAATCAAGGACTTGCTCTTATCGCTCGTGCTTTTAGCAAATTCTCTAACAAAACCAACAACCGTCTTCGTTCCTCATCAAATACAAGGAATCAAGCTGTAATTCAAGATAGTCGAGTTGAGATACAGAACCGTAATACTGGACATTCTGGTTCAGGAGGGTATTCAGGAAATTCTGGGTATGGACAAAGGTTCAACAACAATGGGGGATTCAGAAACAATTCAGGTGCTCCTTAGAGAAGAAATGACAATGTGGCAAATGGAAATACAGAATCCGGGAATGCAATATGGTGCAACAACTGCAACGAAAAAGGTCATATTGCAACTGCATGTCAAAAACCGAGAACCCACGGCAGTCAGTTTCACAAGCAGGCATTACTAATGGCTTTCAAAGATGAAAAGGAAGGAACTTTCAATGAACAAGAGAACAGTTTCTTCGCTAATGCTTACAGTGATGATGATATGGAAGATCTTGAAGCTAATGCAGCTGTGATGCTTATGGCTAACATGCAGGAACATCAATTGAATGATTCAGGCCCAGTGTTCAACTCTGATGGTTTGTCTCAGGTACATGACCTAACCACATGCTCAATACAAGTAAATGCATCACCTCCTGCTTCTGAATCAGAAAAGGCGCAAGTTGTTCCATCCGACTCATTTTTATCTTCTCAGGATGATGAACAATTAAACACAGTTGTTATATTTGATGATGACACTGTCGTTTCATTTGATGATCCTCATGAGCAAGATAAACATGATCATGTTGAACAACATGAACCTTCTTCTGATCTAGATCCTGACTATATTGTCATGGCAAAAAACCTTCAAAAACAAATCCTTCTTACTCACAAAAAGGACGCGCAAAATACAGTTTTGAAAGAAACAAATGCAGTTTTGAAAAAGGACATTGAATGTTATAAAATACAACTTTCACATTTTTAAAATGCAGTTAAACATGAAAAGTGCTTTGAAAAGTCATTTTAGGATATGTATGTCAAAGAACATAATCTTCAAAAGCAAATGTATGATTTAATTGAGTCAAACGGTAAATTGGTTTCCAAACTAGAAAATGATAAAAATGATCTTCAAAAACAAGTTGCACAACTTCAAAAGGAACTTTCAAAATCACAAACAAAGTTGTCAAATTGTAAACAAGAATTTTACGAACATAAAGTGCAAAAACGAGAAAAAGAAAATTCTTTAATTGAAGAAAATATCACTCTCCAACGTTAAATAAAAGCATTTCAAAATATTGTTTATAAACATGGAGAATCTGTAACAACAATTCAAAAGTTTACTTTAAAACCAAGACCCGATAAAGGCTTTGCCATTGGCGATTACAGATGAACTTTTCTTCACACTGCGTTCAAAACAATTCCTAAGCTTTACAGTATGGACCAATTGATGGATAATAATGTTGTGCGTGTTATTGTATATAATACTGAGGAAGAATATGAACTTGAAGAAAAGAGTCGATCAAAAATGAGTCAAGTTGAATATTGCAAACCATATGATTACTCAAAAGCTCCTCACATTTCAAAATCTTTTGTTCCATCAAAAGAAATACCTGAAAAATCATGGTATGTAACTGAGTCTTATGTTTCATCTTCCAATGGGGCTCCTGCCAAACCCGTGGCACAAGTAAATGGTCCATTACCATCTTCTGGTACTGTGACACCTTTACCAACACGTTGTCGAGTCTTAGACTATTTTAAAACATTCATGAAAGGCATCGAAAACTTGGAAAACGTAATTGAACATAATTCGGAAATAAAAATTGCTACTTTTCAATAAGCTTACGAGCGCGAAAAGCGAGACATTTTTCAAAAACTATTTCTGCCTTTAGTTCAAAATTTGCGTTACTGTGCTACTCGTTGGGAACATGAACTCCAAAAAG
This sequence comes from Artemisia argyi, assembly GCA_030686995.1. NCBI lineage: Eukaryota > Viridiplantae > Streptophyta > Magnoliopsida > Asterales > Asteraceae > Artemisia > Artemisia argyi. The sequence goes on from CM060681.1 coordinate 100,091,358, forward strand.
AAGTTAAAGAAATGCAAAACATTTTCGCTCTAAATGAAAATGCAATCTTGATTCAACAACGCAAAAATTGATTTTTGAAAGCAAATTCTAATCGACTCTTGGTACAAATTCTCACAGCTGATATTTATTCTCTCATTATGAATGATCTTTACTATTCCAGCAATGTTGCGGTGTTTGAAAATTACTGTGCTGATATTGATTTACTGAACAAGGAAACTGAGACATTGAAACTTAAATATGAAACGTTGCGTCAAAACAGTGATGATGAGAAAAACAAACTTTCAAACGAAAATTGTCAACTCAAACAAAGGCGTGAATGGTGTCAAGCTCAAAGTCTTGAAACAGAATTGCAACTACAAAGTCAAAATGTTTCAAAAAGCTGTCAACTTTGCAAAAACAATATTTTTCTCCAAAATAAATGTCTTCAATATGAAAAACAAAGTGCGGAGTTAAAAATTGAAAACATCGAATGGCAACAAAACCGCGATGACATTCGTTATTGCAATGGTTTACTTGAGTCTGATATTCAGGACAAAAATCACATCATCATTGATTTGAAAGAGAAAATTAAGCTACTTCAAAAAGGAAAGTTTGTTGACACCACAGTGATAGCACCAGGAATATTTCAAATAGACAAAACAGATAAGGGTAATCCTACTAAGAGTTCTAATGTTAGCTCTTCCACTTCTACAGGACTAGTTTCCCCTAAGAGCGTTAGCAGTCCAAAGCCAAAAAGGGTTAAGAAGATTAAAAAGACTAGGCTCTGGCAACGTAGAAGAGGAACACTAGAAGTGCAAGAAGTAGAAGCTCACCTTAGGAACTTGAATAAAACTCATGTTGCATCTGATTTAGATTCTAATTTGGCAAATTGTAATCAAAATCTTAATGTGACGAATGCTGAACCTTTAAATGTTTTGAATATTAATGCATCTTGTGTGTTTTGTCGTCAAAGTGTGTTATCTGGTGGTCATACTAAATGTGTAGCTAATAATCTCTTAAATCGTCACAAGAAACGTAGATCAGGCTTTCCTTCTAGGCCCACTACTGCCTCTAAGTCTACCTTAGGAAAAACGCCAACTACTGTTTCAAATGATGTTGTAGTCAACCCAAGAACAGAAATCAACAAATCTAGGAACACGCCAAAAGCTAGTGCATTTACCAAAATTAAAGCTAAAACTAGTTGGAATTGGCAACGTTGGTTACAATAAAAACAAATTTTAAATGGATTCCTAAACTGTTGAATACATGTGTTTCTAACCAACAGGAACCCACCATTTCTTCGGGTTCCACCCTTACTTCTGTTCCATCTTTGTCGTCTACTTGTGATGCAGGTGGTTCAGATTGTTCTCTAGATTGTTGATAGCGGTTGCACCCGACATATGACAGGCAATCTCAAACTGTTAGCTAACTTTGTCTCAAAGTTTATCGGAACTGTCAGATTCGGGAATGATCATTACACTTTAATCATGGGTTACGGCGACTATGTGAATGGGAATATTGAAATTAGCAGAGTCTATTATGTTGAAGGTTTGGGTCACAACCTCTTTTCAGTCGGTCAGTTCTGTGATGGGGATTTAGAAGTAGCATTTCGAGAGAAAACTTTTTTTGTTCTTGATCTACAAGGAAATGATTTGATGTCAGGCAAACGTGGCACTAACCTTTACACTATTTAAATGTCTGACATGATCGCTTCATCTCCTATATGTCTTCTATCCAAAGCTGAAACGACTAAATCCTGGTTATGGCACAAATGCCTTTCTCACTTGAATTTCAAAACGATGACTGATCTCGCTCGTCACAAATTAGTTGAAGGCTTTCCAAGATTCCGCTATGCCAAAGATCACCTATGTCCAGCCTATGAACAAGGAAAAAGTACCCGTGCTCATTTTCCCTCAAAACCTGAACACAGTACTAATCATGTTTTACAACTGCATCATATGGATTTCTGTGGTCCGATGCGTGTTCAAACGATCAACGGTAAACGCTACATTTTAGTAATTATTGATGATTACTCCCGTTGGAATTGGGTTTATTTTCTTCGTAGTAAAGATCAAGCTCCTCAAATGATCATCACCTTTCTCACCAAAATACAAGTTCAGCTACACAACACAGTCAGAATTTTTAGAACTGACAATGGCACATAATTTAAGAATCGGACTCTACGGTCGTATTTTGAGAAAGTCGGAATTGAACATCAAACATCCATTCCACGAACACCCGAACAGAATGGAGTAGTCGAAAGACGCAACAGAACATTAGTGGAAGCTGCACAAACGATGTTAATTAATGCTCAATTACCAGATTACTTATGGGCGGAAGTTGTTTCAACCGCATGTTACACTCAAAATCATTGTATGATCGCAAAACGCCATCACAAAACCCCTTATCAGATTGTTCACAAAAGGAAACCGAACATCAGTTACTTTCATGTATTTGGAGCTCTTTGTTATCCAGTCAATGATCATGATGATCTAGGTAAACTTAAAGCAAAGGCTGACATTGGAATATTTGTTGGATAATGTGAAAACTCAAAAGGCTTTCGGATATGGAATCGTCGTACAAGAGAAATTCAAGAGACTATTCATGCTAATTTCGATGAACTCACTCAAATGGCTTCTGAGCAAAACAGCTTAGGACCCGCATTCAACCGTCTAAACTTTCCGGAATCTTTGGCTGAACCGTTGTCACTCTCCCGTAAAGAAGTGGAAACCTTGTTTGCTCCATTGTTTGATGATACGATTATTGACCGTCCATGTGAGGCCACACCAAATTCCGCTGCACATCTTTATCAACATCAAGTACCTGATACACCTCAACAAACAACAACAACTATTGGAAGAGACGGTCCTCCAATCATATCACCTGTAACAACAGAACAAACCGGGTCCAACTCACAACACTCAGCTAGAGAATCCATACCTTTTTCAGTTCCACAAACCACAGAGCATGACCCAAAACAGTTTATCAACCCATTTACACCGGCTCCACCTGTCCCCGACATTGCTGAGTCATCTACACGCAATTTGGGTCCCCCTCACTTGCGAGATACATATCAACTTCACCCTTTGACACATAAATGGACTAGACATCACCCCTTAGTTCAAATTATTGGCCATCCAGATGCACCAATTATGACAAGACAACGCCTTCACACAGACGGTGAAACTTGCATTTATGCACTCATAGTTTGTTAAACCGTTCCTAAAAATGTCAAAGAAGCTATGACTTATGAAAACTGGATTGAGTCTATGCAAGAGGAATTTGAATCATTTCAAAGATTGGAAGTCTGGGAACTGGCTGAAAAACCTGAAGGAATCATTGTCATTGGTCTAAAATGGATCTGGAAAAACAAACTGGATGCCGAAGGAACTGTCATACGCAACAAATCACGCTTGGTAGCAAAAGGATACTCTCAAGAAGAAGGAATATATTTTGAAGAATCATTTGCTCCAGTAGCTAGACTTGAAGCTGTACGGATCTTCTTAGCATATGCTGCTCATCGGAATATGATTGTTTATCAAATGGACGTGAAAACGGCTTTTCTGAATGGTCAACTCGGTGAAGTGGTTTATGTCAGTCAACCTGAAGGATTCATTGATCCAGAACATCCTAATCATGTCTACAAGCTAAAGAAGTCTCTCTACGGTCTCAAGCAAGCCCGCAGGGTGTGGTATGATAAGTTATCTAAATTCCTGTTGGCCAATAACTTTACTCTAGGCTCGGTGGATCCAACACTGTTTACAAAAACATACAGGGCGAACTTATTAATTGTTCAAATTTATGTCGATGACATTATTTTTGCTTTAACCAACAAAATTTACTCAATGGATTTTGCAAAATTAATGACAGATAATTTCGAAATGTCCATGATGGGTGAACTTACGTTCTTTCTAGGACTACAAGTTCATCAATCACCCCGTGAAATTTTTCTAAGTCAGTTCAAATATGCTCTTGAGATTTTAAAGAAACACGGAATGCAAAGCTGTGATACAATGAATACACCTATGGTCAATTCCACAAAACTAGATGCTGATATACATGGGACTCCTGTTGACCCTACCAAATACCGAAGTATTATTGGGTCCCTCATGTATCTCACATCTAGCAGACCTGATATTGTATTTGCTGTCTATATGTGTTCGCGATATCAGTCTAAACCAACTGAAAAACACCTCAATGAGGCAAAAAGAATCCTTCGATACATAAAGGGAACCATCCATTTGGGAATTTCTGGTATCCGAAGGATTCTGGTTTTGAACTAATAGCTTTTTCAGACGCTGACCATGCAGGATGCTTAGACACGCGAAAAAGTACATCAGGTGGCTTACAGTTTCTTGGAGATAAACTTGTATCTTGGCAATCAAAGAAGCAGGATTGCACATCACTGTCATCAACAGAATCTGAATACGTAGCTATGTTTGCTTGTTGTGCTCAAGTCATTTGGATGAGATCACAGCTTAAAGACTATGGCTACCTATTCAATAAGATTCCAATCTACTGTTATTCCAAAAGTGCCATTACAATCTCCTGCAACACAGTCCATCACTGCAAATCCAAACACGTTGATCTCCGATATCATTTCATCAAGGAGCATGTCGAAAAGGGTACAGTTGAATTATATTTTGTGGGAACTGAGTACCAGTTGGCAGACTTACTCACTAAAGCATTACCTCCAACAAGGTTTGCTGATTCAATCCACCAAATTGGTATGCGATGTTTGACTCTAGAAGATCTGGAAAAGTTTTTAAAACATAAATGATCGTCAAACATCAAAAACTATCTTTTGTAAATATTTTTTCCAAAAAAAAAATGCAAGTACACTCCACTCTTTTCAACACTTATTTTTTATAAAAATATCTTATATTATTACAAAAACAAGTGTTGAGGGGGAGGTAAAGTATTTTATTATTTTTTAAAATGTTTACTTCGTACTTGCATTTTACCAAAAATATTTTTTATTATTATCAAAAGTGATGCTTTAAAAGTTTTTCGGGATACTCTCCTTGACTAAGTAAAATCAATATTTTCAAATTTAAAAAGGACATCGGTCTAAGGTCAAGGGGGAGTAAAATTATCCTAGTTGTTCTTTTATAACGCTTAATGGAGTTAAGTAATGTTATAACATGAGTTAGTTAGGCATTATGTGTGATAAATACTTTGAGGTTAAGGGACCATTTGTGACATTTAGTAAAATTTGTGTTAACCCTTAGTCAAAAGTCATTTGACCTTAGCATTTACTACTACCTGCAAAACACATTTACTATCTACACCAAACTCATCAACGATTCAAAATCAATCTAATAATCCAATCATTGTCCTTCAAATCTGTAAGTGCCAAAGTATTTTGATCATGTTTCTCATCATTTGTTCGTAATTTCATCTAGATCCAACGGCTAATTTTATCAATAATTGTTAAAATGACCTTAGGGTTTGCGTAAAATTAGAACACTTGATTTGGAGTGTTTGTGATTAAATAGGTTAGTGGGATTTGATCTTAAGATGAATTTAAATATGTTAATATACTTTTATCTCATCCAGAACCTTTCTTGAATGATAGTTGGATTTAGGGTTCATACGTATAATTTGGGTATTTTTTATCTGAGATGAATTGGCTTAATTAAGTGATTGGGATTATGTTTATATGTAATAAGAAACATTTCTTGGTAGTTTAATTGTTTCAGAAACGTGTGTGGATCTTGAATTGATGAATTAGGGTTCTTGCGCACTAGCAGTTGTGATTATGCGTTTTTGTGGTTAGAAATTATTATAAATTGGTCTATGTGTTCCTGAGTATATATTAATCACTCGCCTTACTTCCAAATCAACCCAGAATCATGTTTGTAATGGTTTATGATTTGAGGTTCAAGCGTTCTTACGCATAATATTGAAATTGTGCATGTTTACGCATAAAATGTGGATTTAAATGTTTTGGGATGTTTTTGGATAAAGTTTTGATCAGTGGTGTTGTTTAAAACTTTCAGGAATCAAAGAAACTATAATTTCGAAGGTGATTTTTTCATTAAGACGATCCTACGCAAAAGATGAACTCATCTTACGCGTAATATTCGACTGTTTGATAAACTTGTTTTGGATAAGACAATGTTTACGCAGAACTTTATTTCTTACGCATAAGTCAAAACTTACGCATGAGTTATATTCTACGCATAAGGTTCAAACCTTTGCTAAAGTTATTATCTTACGCAAAAGAATTTATTCTACGCATAAGATGTAGCCTACGCAAAAGTTTAAGCTTACGCACAAGATATAAGTTATGCGTAGATTATTGACTTACGCATAATATAACTTCTTACGCATAAGAAATGTTATGCGTAGGATTTGTAAACTTTCAATTGTGTAATCTCTTGTATTTGTTAACATATATTGTAACTTGATTGTTATCAGTTTCCACTAAGTTTTAACATCAAATATACAAGTTTACTATATATCAACACTTTGAACACAAAAACACCTACTGATCAATCCATTCATGCATAAACAAGTATATTAATTAATGTGCAAACAAATGATATTATTGCAATGTATATGTTTGTGTATGATCATCCACATGGCCCAACCAACTAACATCCCACAAGCACCTGCACCTGAACCTAAGCTCACATGGGAAGCAACCTTTCCCGAAGATTACTTTAGAAAGATTAGAAAGAACAACTTAAGGGTCAACTTCAACAAATTTACATGCAATGAATCATCTTGCATTGTAGCTGTGGATGCTCTAGTCTATCACCCGTACAAAATCCTGCTCACCAAATCAGCATCAGTTGCTTGTTTCTACATTCACCAGTTCTGGCATACTATTCAACTGGACCTTGGAGAAGAATTTTTCACATGCATGCTTCATAAGAGACAAGTCACAGTGGACAAAGATATTCTTTGTGGCGTTCTAGGTTTACCTGAACTTGGTCTAGATGAAGAGTTCGACCCAGTTCCTAATAAAGAAGAGTTGATTGAATGGCTACGACATATTGGTTACGATGAGTCAGACGAAGTCGTGACTAGACACTCAAAGGTCAACACAAGGAATCTTCCACAACCATGGAGAACCATGTATATCCTTATAGCCAAGTCCATGTCTGGCAGAGATACCGGTCACGAACACCCCAAACTCCAGCATCTCAAACTTTTTTGGGCTATGGCAAATGTCAAGAAGGTGGACTTTGCTAGCATTATCTGGGAAGATATAGTGTGGCACATTCAACACAGAACCGCAAATATTCCCTTTGTTCGCTACACGAAGCTGCTCATTGAAAGCTTCCTTCGTGAGTATGACGACATTCCTCAAAGACTGGATGATGAAGACAAGAACACATTCAGAAATGAGTCTACTCTTAAGCAAATCAAAAGACTTGATACTAGTACACGAAAGCAAGGAAAGATTCTTCTCGAGTGCCTCCTGAATGATAAGGTAAAGAAATGCTCAAACTAAAAGTACTATGTCCAAGCTATCAAAGAAGAGAAAGTAGGGTTCTTGGACGAAATCCCTCTACCGTCGTTCATGCAGAAAAAGGGAAAGAAAGGTAGCAAGTCTGGCATCTCCGAAAGTTCTACAAAGACTACCAAAAAGCCTCACAAGAGAACTCTCAAGATCAGATTACCGGTCAAGAAACTAATCCCTGAACCAGTTCCTGAACCCATACCACCATCTTCTCCAAAACCATCCGACTCAGAGACCGAATCTGATATTGGTCCAGTTTACAGCGAAGCTTATAACAAACCAGATAACAATCTAGACGATTTGGACATGTCTCTAGAAGATTGGGACAAAAACATTGATGAATTTGTTGATCAAATCGAAAAAGAAACAATTCAAAGACCTTTAACTGAAGAGGATGCTAAGTTGGAAGAAGAACGGTTAAGGGCTAAAAAGTTGAAGGAACCAATGACAGCCAAACAGGAACAACAAGAAGAGGCTCACACTAACATTGGTTTATCTGTGGAAGAAGAAAATGAACGAGCATTCAAGTTAGGTCTCCTCCACAGCAAAATCGACTCCCTTCAAGCTGATCAACCTCCGCCACCTCTGTTTAATCAAACAACCGAGGCTGGAGGATCTAGTAGCATTCCTGAAGCAGGCAGGTCTAGCATCGTCCCTGAGTCCATTCCAGTTGATCAAACTCAGGAAACAGGAACCACTGCTGATATGATAGTCTACGAATCTCCCACTATTACACCTGAAGACGTAGAGATGCAGAATGCTTCAGAAAGAGGAGACGATGATGTGGAAGACCATATGGACACAGATATTCCACATCTTATATCTTTGGAAGAAATGGAGGCTAGAGAGAAGGCTCAAGAGGAAGAGCTCAAGAGAAAGGCGGAAGCTGAAGAGGCAAGGCTTGAGGATATAGAACAGGCTAAACTGGAAGAAGCTATTAGAATGGAGGAAAATAGGAATGCTGAAGAGGCAGCTAAACTTGCCGATGAATTAAAGCTTCAAGAGGAAACAAAGAAAAGAAAAGAAGCAGAAGCTAGATTAGTAGAAGAACTAAGACAAAAGGCAGAAGCTGACCTATTGGCTGAAGAGCAGAGACTAAAGGCTGAAGAAGTTACAGTTGCAGAAAAGACAGAAGTGCCTAAGGATAAACCCGAATCACCCAAAGGAGATGATAAAGACACAACCACCAACATTGAATCAACAGAGTCATCACTTCCTGCATCACAACCAACTCATGATGAATCAATCAAGAAACCATCCGGAATTGAAGCCACAGCTGCATCAAAGTTGATCAAGAGGGCAGTTAAGAGAGTTCGAGAAAAGAAGGAAAACAAGTTAGAAACACAAGTTGAATCACTGGCTAGCCAAGTTGCTGAGTTAACCAAGCAAATGACAACTATTCAGGAAATGAATGTAAAAGTTGACGCCTTCTTAGCCAAAGATGTACAAGAAGATATGGAAGCTACTTTGGCTGCTCAAGCAACTCAATACATGGAACAACACCTAGTGACAGAATTGAAAGAATTGTTGAAGCCGATGAAGGATGAACTTACAAAGATTGTTGAACAAGCTGTCAAGAAAGTGATTAGAACTACTTCTTTCACTCTCCGAGCTGACAAGACACCTCTTCCACAACAAGAGTTGACAGCAAATGAGTTAGAGGCTCAGCTGTTCAACATATTGGCAAGTAAAACCACCATGACACCTGAAGATATTAAAGTGTGGGAAGCTTTACGAGCCAAGATGTCTAAAGAATCTTGCAGCACTGAGGCCGACAAACTGAAACGTCAGAGAGATGATGAAGACCAAGATCCGAACTCACAGGCTAAGAAACAAAAGCAAATCGAAGGACCCTTATCTCAACACAAACAACCAGTCATACCTCCTACAACCACGATATCTACTCAACAACCAAAGGCATCAGGTTCAGGTCCTAAAGCCCATGATCATTTTGAGTACACCGGCGGAGACGATTTCCCTCAGCCAGACGATATACCAGAACCGTCATCAAAGAAGAAAGAAAAGAAAAGAAAACATCATCAGCATAAACTAGAAACCTCTTCGAAAAGCACTGAACCAAAGAAACCGAAAAAGATTCTTAAGTGGCTGGACGAAGATAAAACGGCTGAATACTCTTGGTTTGATGAAATGGTTAAAGCCCAACCTCCCTTTGCTGAAAATCAATCACCACAAGATGGCCACATAGTGGAATATGCACAACTTCTGCAGAGGGACTATGGTTTAAAGAATATGAGCAAGAAAGAGCTGAAAAGGGTAAAGAATGCTGCATTCAACCTGTTGAAAGACCACTCGGCCAACTCTATTGAACTCGAGTATCACCTGGAAAACATAGCCCGAGCAATGTCTAACGACATCGACTGGCTAAATCCTGAGTCCAACATTGATTACTACTCAAAGAAGAAAGGGCCTTACTACACCGACTGGACCAAACCTCTACCATTGGTTGGAAAGCCTAAGTAGGAGAAAATCCCTTGCAAATTCTTCTTCAAAAATGACTTGGAATTCCTACAACACGGTAGCAAGATAGAAACGAAGTATGCCAAATCACTTACCTTCTCAATCCCTGCAGCTAGATACCTCAACAACGCCATCGAATAAGAAGCCTCCGACTTATTCATCGACAAAGTTGTTGACTATAACCGGAACGCACTCTATGGAATGCACCATTGGCCAGAAAACCGGGCACATTATTATCGAAACAACAGACTTAATCATACTATGGGTAATGTGACAAGTGAGTTAAAGATTTTCTCCATTCAGTTTATCTCGACGGTCACTCACTTTGGGTACTCCTTTCTCAACAAAATCGTACTCAAAAGACTTGATGAACAAGAGTACGTGATTTCCGAGTCAGACTTTCCACGATTGCTCCTCAATGACATAGAAGATATGTATCTACTCAAAGTCCAAGGAAAGCTTTGCATCTTACCCAAGCAAATGCAGCTAGCCTTTATCACAGCTCTCCTAATTTTCATACGACAAATAGTCATCAGAGAGCGAGTAGAAGATCTTCAACTTGGAGTGGAAAGTTACCAGAAGAAGCTGAATCTCACAAAACCTAATCTTTACAGCATCCCCAACCTTCAACACAAATCTCAATACACCTTGATCAAGCATCCGGCATTTGGGTTCACATACCGCAGTGTCAACCGTCGAAACTGCTTTATGGCTTATGATGAGATCCATAAGTTATGTGATGAAACCCTTAAGTTCGTCAGAGATGGAATCAAAGGCAGATTAGATGATGTTGCACTGTACAAAACCAAAAGGTGGAATACCGATGAGGCCAGACAAGCTCGCAGATTCATTACAAGGATTGAGAACCGGTTAAAGCGTAGGGATCAGATAAGGAGATTGGAAAGCTATGTGGGAGGCAGACCAGGATTTCCTGTGTTGACTTTTCAGAGACCGGAATGGTAGATGTGTTGTAAGATTTTGATTTGATTCGTCAATATTATTTTTCATTATGGTTTGTGCACACATTACAGTGTACAACCCGAACTTGTAAAGAAAGGACCCTGAGGTACGCATCAGTGCCTCAATCCTAATATAAGGAGCGAAGGCTTCTTACTTTTGAGTAGAATTAATCAAATATTTTATGATTTTTCATAATTCTACTCAAAAGGACAAGTATTTCACCTCAATAAGACCTAATCACTTGTTGAGGGGGAGCACTTGTCAAAACAAAAATACTTTGTTCTAAAATCTAAAGTTCTTGGTGAATCTCCCCATAAGACTCAAAAAGGCATATTTTACTCTAAAAGATTATCAAAAACATCATTTATATGCTATTTTTGAGGGGGAGAAAATGAAAAGGTGATTAAAATATAAGTGGTCAAAAAGCTAAAAGTTGTATATTGTGTGAGCTAGACTCAGAATTGACCCAGGAATTGACGAAACAAGAAGAGTTAGTAATCTCGAAAAGACTTATCCTCGACGGGTTATAACATCAAGTTAGTCACTAGAGCTAGTTGTCACCTAAAAGCTGACAATGGAACTCTTTAACTAGCTACGTAAGCGTGTCTCGAAAAGGATTTGTCTTAGTAGAAATGTACCATCTCGAGAAACTTTCTATGGACTTGACCAGGCCGGGTAATAACTTCACGCTAGTCTAACTAGTGATGTAAGCGTGTCTCGAATCGGTCTTGTTCACTGAAAGTGGATCAATTCAAAAAATGTTTGCTCCTCCCGCATGTGCAAATTTATTAACTACTTATGAGCACATGTGAAGGGGGAGCCCTTCAAAAGTGTACACAAAACTCTCAAAGTGTTAACCAAAATATTTAATTATCACAAACAGTTTGAGAGATTTTCAATCAAAAGTCTCTTGGCTTCTGCTGGTTAATCAAGGAGTTATAAGGTGATTAAGATAGGAAAAACCGTCCTATGATCCGCCAGAGCCGGAGGGATCTACCCAAGGACATCTCCCATAGTTAGAATTAGAAGTCCTTAGGTATGATACGAAAAAAGGAGAAAAGAATGAAAGGGAAAGAAGGAGTTGAAGAATTAAAAAGAAATGTAAAAGAAAAGGGTGAAAAGAAATAGCCCTCCATATGTTCAACCTTAGGGCAGACACCGGGTTCAATTCGTATGCTACTGGTTGTTGCTAAGGAAACACCGGTATTGAAGATAAAGTCGTCATGGACCCAGTGACGCAATGCACTAAACCTTCTTAACCACTCAAGTTCTCTTAAAAGAGCTTGTTTCATTCTCACGGGGAACCAGTGTAGTCTATTGACTTATCTCTTAGAGATGGTTGATATTGAAGCAGGAGACCCCTCCCTAGTCTCTGCATAGGAAACCTAGGTGTGCAATTATTGAGTCTAGAGCCATGAGATACATCAAAGATCTCTTAGGAACACTTAGTATTTCTACAAATGGTGTTCTACATCAATGGACACCAGCTGTAAATTATCGAGTCCTTCGCAGATCTTAGCAATCTGCCGAGAACGTTTATGAGAGAATTACAAATGTATTTCTCAATGATTGAACGGAAATTCCTGCCAGGGTCAACATCAAACAACCTTAACAGCAGGTCACTTCGGTAACCCCACAAGGGTTACGCTTAGTGTTCGCGGTGGTTCCATAGCGGTCTACAGTCGTGGAGTGATCCCCAACGACTCACCCAGTCATTGAGCTACTTAGTAGGTCTCAGAAGCTCCTTCAGGAGTATCTGATATGGGAACGGACTGGATACAGATTAGAAGGAGTCTTTACAATATGCTGTTGACGAGCTCTAATTCCTTATCTGTAAGTACCGGTTGATTATTGCTAACTATTTATCTGCAGGTACATCACCTCCATGATGGTAGATCCCAGCATGCTCATACATACATCTTGAAGCAAATGAAAGCTCCCCCAAAAGATCTATGCACCACAAAGTTCAAAGGAAGATTCTACACCAAAAAGAAGAATCTGCAAAGTATAAAGACTAAAGATCTTAGAGTATGTAAAGGAACTTCATGCACGTGAAAGACTAAGTCCAAAGATGTATGAGCATGTTGGAATGGCAGACAACCACCACAGACGCAGAAGTGACGAACGACAGACTACTTCATAACACAATCACAACATCATCACCAAAGAACAAAGACTTAGAGCAAAGTACAGTCATTTCACAACATTTTTGAAGACGTCAAAAGTATTACATGTCACAAGTCAAAGACAAAGATGAAGACGTCCAGCAACTGTGATGACCGACCCTTAGGAGGAGATTGTTGGGAACATACTTTAGTATTTAGTCAAGTCTCGGTTATTACATTTTGTAATAGGTTGCTTAAGTATTATTTATGTTTATGTTTAAGTTAATGGGCAAGTTGTAAAAGCCCAAAAGGCTTAGTAAGCCCACATTGAGATGATGAAAGGGACTAGGGAATGTTGCCCTAGCTTCCCTCCTATAAATACAAGGCTTATGATGCCTTAAACTTTGTTGGTTATTTTGATATTCTAATGAAACTCTTGCTTTTATAATTCTCTCATATCTTGTAATCAACCAATCCTTATATCTATCTCATTCTTTACTTGTGTGATATTAATATGGGCACCTAACAGAATCTGACACCTTGTTTATTTAGTTTTTTTTTTTTTTTTCAGATCTTGAAAATAGATGGTGTTTTTTCAGATCTTGAAAATAGATCCGCTCCTCAGTTCATTTTTGGGTTTATTGGGTTATTCGGTTCATGTTCTTCAGCTCCTTGCGTATTTGAAATTCATGTAAATATATTGGATTTTTGTAAATCTGAGAGTTGTTGATATTGGGTTGTAAGATGATGAAATGGGTTTACTGATTGTTCTAAGGTTTTGGAGAAAAGGTGGGGGAAGAAATGTTATGTTTGTGAAAAAAACAGATGGTTGTGTTGTCGAGTGTTCGGAACGAAAGTGTTGTTTAAGGTTTCATGTGACTTGCGGGTTGAACGAAGGTTTGTGTATTGAGTATACGAAAGGGAGGAATAAAGGGGCGATTGTTGCGGGGTTTTGTAAAACTCATACTGATTTGTTGATAAAGCAACATAGAAGTACAAGATTGTAGCAACAAGCAACAGGGTTTTGTAAAACTCATATTGATTACTTTTTTATGAATAGATTTGTTGGTAGTTTCATAGTGTTTTTGATAGTTAAGGGTAGATGTTTAAGTTTATCTCTTGTTTTTTTAAGTAATTTGGATTTTGTTTCATAATAACAACTTCTAAATATTTTGGTTTTATTGTTAATTTTAAATGGTACTACAAGTCATGTTTACAGTGTAAAAAAAACAAAATAATAATAATAATAATAATAATAATAATAATAATAATAATAATAATAATAATAATAATAATAATAATAATAATAATAATAATAATAATAAGGGTATTTTTGTCATTTTACATCATTTAACAAACATTTTAACGGTCAACTGACGGATAAGTTGGTCAAGGGACCAAACCCGTATGGGTTGTAAACCACGGGACCAAACCTGATGAAACCCGACAAACCACAGGGACGAAAAATGATATTAACTCTTTATTTTATGTGCAGGGACATTCAAAGCCTAAAGAAGATCAAGGATATTCAGACAGTGGATGTTCCAGGCACATGACTGGCAATAAGTCCTATCTTGCAGATTTCAAACCTCATGATGGACAATTTGTCAGCTTTGGAGGTGGTATTGGTGGAAAGGTTTCTGGCAAAGGAACTATCAAGGCTGGAAACTTGGACTTTGAGAATGTGTATTATGTGAAAGAACTTAAGTACAATCTCTTCAGTGTGTCATAGATGTGTGACAAGAAACATAGAGTTCTATTCTCAGAAGATGAATGCTATATCTTATCTAAGGACTATAAGCTACCTGATGAAAGTGAGGTTCTGCTTAAAATCCCTAGAAAAGGTAACCTATATAGCATTGACATGAAGAACATAGTGGCTAAAAATGATGTTACTTGTTTGCTTGCAAAAGCCACTTTGGATGAATCCATGCTTTGGCACAGAAGACTTCGTCATGTTAACTTCAAGACTATTAACAAGATTGTGAAAGATTGTCTAGTCAGAGGTCTACCAGAGAAGAGATTTGAGAATGACCAAACATGTGTTGCCTGTCTTAAAGGCAAGCAACATAGAGCTACATGCTGTAACACCCCCAATTCATGGATGCAGCGGAATTCAAACTGGGTGTTACTCGACGGCACAACAGTCACAATAATAGAAAACAAACTCTAATTGAGTCGTTTTAAAAGGTTTATCATTCAAATTATATAAATATCAGAGATTACAAAATGAGGTCCCAGATGGTTCCATGTTTACAAATTACATTAAATGAGTTTTTGATTGATAATAACATTTATATCCCTCTTGAATATCCGTGCCCTTCCGTGCCATCCTTGATCATCATGGACCTGAAATACATGCTTAAGAGGTCAACACAAAGGTTGAGTGATATTCATAGAGTTTGTTTAATGGTTGAACACAATATGTTGGTAGTGTGAGCTATAGACTCACACCAATGGTTGGAAAACAAAACAGGTATTATAACACTAAGCTTATGACACCAAAACGTTAACGGGTACCAATATCAATCGGCGGAGTTATCCCGGTAGGTACTTTGCCGTCATACCTATGTTTCAAATATTAATGCATTTGTTTGAACTTAGTCAACACAAATGGGATTCGTCAATCCCAATAGGCCTATTCACAATATTCGCGCTCACTATTACTAGTGATTAAATGGTTCATAATAAGGGATATTGGTTTTAGCAAGGATAGTACTTAGTGATAATAAAACAATCAGGCAAGCATACAATTGAAAAGCATTGTGTTCGGTTCAAAATAGCATGTATTCCCCCCAAGGGTTTGTAAAACAATTAAGTAATGGAAAGTGGGGCTATGAACTCACCTTAAGTTATATAGCAAGTAGTGAATGTGATGGTCGAATCGCGAAGGTTTCTACAAGCAACCTATAATAGAATGTTGCGACTTAGGATTGGAGTAAAGAATATGAAGAATTGCCTATATATGTCTTACATTTAGTCCATGATGTGGTACAATGTATAGTGTAAATCTTTGAAAAGAAATGATTCATGAAACATGTATAGTTTATATATCGTTTACTACCGTTCGGGCCAACATAATTCAGAAGTCATGTAGTAAACGTTCGAGGAGCCAGGACACTTTAATTCATAAATCCACAACTCATCTCGACGGCTTACTTAATGAACTCCTCACATGAGGCTCCCTACTATTCTAGTATTTGTTAAAATATATATATAAGTTTTGATCCCAAAAGTTACCTGTCCAATATTTGAATAAACTTAGGAAAGTTTATTTTTACATGAAGATTGTTATTAGGATAAGTTTCTTAAGTCTTGTATGACAATTGCTTGTAAGATTTCATGGTTCTTTAGATGAAGTAGATCCAAATTGTATGTTTAAGTTATCGCCAACTTTTTAGCTCATGTTTTCGCCTAAGTAAGTTTATATGGTCATTTAGTCATGGCCTTGCCATGACCTTTGGTCATTGTTCCATGGTCTTGAGACTCAACCTTGGCTCTAGCCATGGTTGTGGTCTTGAATCTAGGTCATTAGACCTCTTGGTCTTATTAAACCATAACTATTATATAGTGACTTATATATATAAAATAGCTGTTAAGAAACTGAAGAAAAAATCTCATTCGTTATTGGTTTTCTGGAGACGTGCACCTGAGTTTTTGAAGAAAACGTGATTCCGGACAACTTTCGTGCTTTAACTTTTTCATGAAACGGACTAGAAGGGCCTCTTTTTGCGTGTTTTATGTTCTGTCACAGAAACATTTGGCAGATTTGCCGTAAAGTTTTGGTACTTTCAAATGGTCATAACTTTTGACTCGGGTACTCGTTTTAGGTGATTCAAATTGCTATGGTTTCCTTGTTAAGTCCTCTACTACAATATGTAATGATCCAATATCATAATTTTACCATTTTGATCAGATTTCACCAAGAAAGTCACTAGTTTACTTGTTTAAATAACTTAACTTAACAATCATTTATAATAACTTGTTTTACCCATTTTTATACATCATGGACATGATCACAAGACATAATATAGCATGAATGATATGTAAATAACATGATTATTATATTTAACAAGAAGTATGTTAGGGTTTTGCTTAAAACTTTTGGCTTTCAATTAAGAAAGGAAGTTAACATGTAAGGTAAGGACTTTGATAGACTTTAGCTTCACCCGACTTCACTTCATGCAATCTTTCTACTCTTGTATTCTTGAAAGAGAGATGATGAAAGTTGAGGTGACTTGAGTGGATTCAAACTCTAGAGAATCACCAAAGTTTATGAGGTTTGGAAGTAGTTTGATTACCTAAAACCAAGCTAGGGTTTCTATGTTTGAAGTTGCTCTTGATTCTTGCTTGAAACTAGAAGGAATTTAGCTAAGTGTGAGATGGTTTGGCGTGTGATGGTGGACAACAAAACAAGGGGGAGGGGGCTTTTATAGGGTCTTGAGGAGGTTACAAACCTTGACTTGTCAACACTTGGAGAGTAAGCTTAACACTTGTACTCATCCAAGGGCTTCAAGCATGAGATCAAGCCATGTGTGAGCTGAATCCCCCCCCCCCTAGAGGCGGTTCACAATACTTAGGGAGGAAGAGTTGGCTTTTGATGATAATATCTTACTTACTTAGTTAGTTTTCACTCCGTAAAATGCTAACCGTAAGTTGTTACGTCACCAAACATAAAACCGGGTATTGTAAAAATACGAAACTTGGAAGAATGATTAAACTTATCAAAATACTCCATAATAAAATATAAAATAAGTGGTAGGTTCCATTGGGGGTGCTAAAACCCTGCTTAAAACAGGAAACACGGGTCTAAAACGCGTAATGCGTAAAACGTACGAAAGTTGCGTAAAATTGAGAAAAGTAAAATGTTACTTTTCTAATAGGATAATAATAATTTAAAATGACTTATAATGTCTAGACTAGGCTCAGTCTAGCGTTGGTTGGCATTTAATGTCTTTTAGACATAAAACCGTAAGCCTAAAAATCAAGAAATGATTTATAAAATCAAGAAATGATTTTTGGTCAAAGGAGGAGGGAAAAATATGTTGACTTATTCTAAAAATGTGAAAACTCAAATCGTCTTAGAAACGCGGTGCAGGTATAGGCTAAGGTTACGGCTGAGTAAAAACGCTTAAAAATGAAAATTCCTGTTTTTCACGGCCGAGGTTTATTTGGTCATATTTTTCTCAGTCATGATTTATTCTCAAATAAATCATGAGTGTATCAAACACTTTTCTAATGCGGGGAAAATTAACGCGGTCGAGTTTCGTTGTGCGTAGAATTTTTGAATGACGTTTTACCCTAAAACGTGTAGTTCCTTAATAACTTTCACGAAAATGATCTGATGAGTGTCAAACTTTTAATTTGCCATGGAAATGATTTATCACACGAGAATATGAAATAAAAATCAAGTTTCAGGAAAGTGAATAGTAAAAATGAATAGTGAAATTTTCCGGGAATAGAAGTTAACCTGAAAATGTGAATTGTTACAGTCTCTACCCCTTACGGGGAACTTCGTTCCGAAGTTCTATGTGTGTTATATGTTGGAGTTGTGTTGATGAAAAGGTGTGGTTACTTATGAGGACTAGAGTGATGTAGTTTGATTTGTCGTTTCAGTGTATGGCGTAGGATGAGGTTTAGTTTTATGTGGGAAAGGTAGAGTAAGAGTGATTAAATGTCGTATTCTATCGTATGAATACTTTATGAATTTCCTATACTCACACGAAATTTGTTTTAAGATTATAAGTGAGAAGTTTGTTTCTAAGAAAACATACAGGTGACTGCTCCCAGCATAACATGATCCCTCCTGAATTAGACATAGGTGATCAGGCTATGTATAATTTAGGACCGATAATGTGATGTTCGGTTTAGTCACGTAGTATTGTGTTTCTTAAAAGTTTTAGATGGTATTCAATCTTGTAAAACATACAGGTGACTGCTCCCAGCATAACATGATCCCTCCTGAATTAGACATAGGTGATCAGGCTATGTATAATTTAGGACCGATAATGTGATGTTCGGTTTAGTCACATAGTATTGTGTTTCTTAAAAGTTTTAGATGGTATTCAATCTTGTAAAGCTGATGAGTGTGCTTGTGGTATAACTAAGGATGATTTGAGCTTTAAAAGTGCATCAAGATCTGTTAATGAGCTTGTGGTTGCAATGGTTGTGAAGATAATGATGGTGAAAAGACGAACGAGGCTTGTGTCCTTCATTTTGGTTTGATGAGTTTTAGTGGTTTGAGATGAAGCTGGGTAAAGAGATATGATATCAATTTATAGGGTGGTATAAACGAAGTAATTTTTCTAAGATGATGGTAGAATATTTTGGAGTAAAATGATGTGAAACAATAAAGTGGTAACAAAATAGTTTAAAGTAAAATTTGTTGCATGGTTTATAGGATAACTGGGTAAATCTTATAGAATGGTAATAGTCTACTAATCAGTCAAATTGGTTTGGAGATAGAAAGTACAATAGATGAGAATTATCACAAAGAGTTGTTTATTGAACATCAAATATTCCTAAGTCATAAAAACTCCCATTACTAGGGATGACATACACGTAGTACAACATAGCGCATAAATAAATATGACTGCTAAGTTCTAAAATTCATTGTTCTGCAGTGTTGTTGAGATTCTGAGAAGCTCCTTCTCCTCTTATCATATATGCTTTCCCCTGGATGTCTTCAACTTGTTGGCCTTGGTTTTTGGGGACATCCATTCTTGTAATGTCCACTTTCTCCACACCCGAAGCATATAACTATTGGTTGTGTGTTGCTACCAGTGGCTACAGTATTTCTTCTATAATCCTTGGCAAGATGTCCTGGCTTTTGGCAATTGTTGCACTTGGCCGAGCAAGGACCTGCATGATGGTAGTTGCACTTGGTACACTGCGGTAGAGTCCCAATGTATTTACTTCCGGCTGGTGCAACAACATAAGCCATTGCGGCTTCTTGTCTTTTGTTTTGCTAGTTATGATGATTGTTGTTTTGATTTAGGTTGTTGTTGTTGTTACTTCCACGGTTACCATCCCATGGTCGCTTGTTGTTGTTGTTCCTATTGTTATTGTTGTTATGGTAATTGGATTTGTTGAAGTTTTGTCTTTGGGTTTCCGCTGTACGCACCACCTGATCCATGAGGCTGCGAGACATCCGCATAGCCTCATCAAGTGTTTTAGGACCAGACGTAATCATGTTCCCTTGGATGCTTGGTGGGAGTCCCCAGATATACTTTTCCAACAGTTTCTCATTTGTCAAAACCATTGTTGGGCATAGTATCCTCAATTTATGGAATCGACGGTTGTAACTCAGGATGTCGGTTCCTTTAACAACATGGTTCCAGAATTCTACTTCTGGATGACAACATGGTTCCTTTAACAGCATTTCACTGTGAGGGCAATACTCTTTCTTCATATTATCCCCAGAAAGCTTATAATCATTTGGATGCCCATTGGTTGAGATACTAAATTCCACCATGATAATGCTTCATCCAATAGTGGACCGGTGGCATATTGAACTTTATCATTCTCGGTGCATTTGTTGATCAATAATACTAACTCCGCTTTTTCAAACCAGGGGTTAAAATTTACAGCTCCATTAGTACCTTTGTAATTGGTGGGTTGGCAATTTAAATAACCCTTAAATGTGTGGCTCTTACATACCGGATCAATATTTATTAATGGAGGACCGGCTGGGTTTGGTCCTCTAGTATTGATGGTAGTTGCAGCAATTTGAACAGCTTCAGCAGTTCTTGTAGCTTTAGCGGCTATTGCTGCCTTTGTAGCTATGGCTACTCGTTCAGTTGTGAGTACTGCATTTATACTATCTTTAACTAGTTTGCGAATAGCAGCTTGAGTCATTGCTGGTGGTGTCTTCTTTGTTGGCGCCATGATTCTATTATATAAAAGGTACATCGTGAGTAGAGAGTTGTGAAATAAGCATGATTTTTGATAGGAAATGATAGAATAATTACGTTGAAGATTTAAAGGCATAACACATGATAGTATAAAACAAGAGTTTTATTCATACAACGTTGGTTGATTTACAAAATCGAAACTTATTACAAGCTTCTTCAAAAATTTACTAACTGACACTTTCAGCTTAGTAATTACAACGTGATGCGTAGGGATTGCACCAGGCTTTACCTCTCAAGGGATCTTGAGAAGCTTACAACCCCCACCAGGCAGTGTACCTGATCGTTGTAGTATAGTATAGTGACAAGTACCGGGGGATTGATCGTTCAGCTAGGAATAGTGTCGTTAGGATTGAAATTAATCTAACTAGGTCTAAAGTTGAAGGATGATTCTTTTTATGTTTTTATATTTTATGAAAAGCAAGTAAAAATCTCGGGTATTGGGAGAGTGGGCAAAATTAGTTGCTAATCAACTAACCCAAATGCTACTAATTAAACTAATAAACAAGAAAATAAACTAAGGTTCTACAAGATAAGTGAATCATGTCTACCTAAGATATGTTACTCCTTGCTAGCTATCCAATTCTACCTATTGAATTGTTACACCTTGTTTTAATTGACGGGTTGTATTCCTTAATACCATTCATGGGGTGGCATACTTACTTCCCCAATCCTATAAGCTCCTACTTCACTCCTATGTCGAGCCTGCAAGAAGCTCCTAACATGGGATCATTAGAATTTACTCATGCATTAAATACAACCAATAAAACCTAGTACACATCGGTTCATGTTTCCTAAGACGTTCAAGCATGTTACCAAATGGAGATCTGCCAGTTTTCTCAAGCCTAACATTGATGAGACATTCAATCAAAACAAGAATCAATAGGAAACAAGAATTATAAACTAAACCAACTAGATCTATTAAAGTTGTCACGCCTTAATTGATGGAGATAGACACACACATCAACAAGCCCCTCATTGATGGAGATAGACACAAACATCAACAAGAAATCAATGAGATCTAATCAATTATACACAAGTTTCACACAATCATAAGTAGACACAAGGTGAATTAGCAAAACATAATCAAAGAAGGACAATCAAGAATAATAATGAAAGACGTAATTGAGATAGAATCATCAAACCAATACATGATGTTTATGGAGTAATTGAAACCTTCTAAGTTGCTGGAAAAACACCCACCTAAACCCAGGAATCGACCTTAGGGTTTAGGGCTTACAAAAAGTGAAGTTATGATGTTATATTTATAGGCATGTTTTCAGTCGGCCCATCTTGAAGGTGTCAGCTCGTTCTCTTGATGCCGTCACGACCATTTTTTCACCAAATTGTAGATCTCTTCGTCCTCTTCGCGTGGGCTCTTGAATCACCTAAATCCGAGTTTGTATGCAAAAGTTTTGACCAAAACAATATCAGCTACTCCGCGCGCAAGTTTTGACTAGTTAACACGTGACGGCCTTGGGTGACGCCTTCACATTTCTTCTGGGCCGTCACCACTTTTACTCTTGACGCCATCAGGATTGCCTTCTTGACGCCGTCATACACTGTTCCCAGCATGGAAAATTAAGTATTTGGCGTTTTCTTCACTTTTATGCTCCAAAAACGTCCAAATTGCTTCATTTTCCAGATTTCACTCCCAAAGTACCTAAAATCACAAAAGGAACGACCCCCTAAAAACGGATCATTTTTCGCCTCATCATATACCCTTACACTTGAGATTTGCTTGTCCTCAAGCAAATGCGCTTTTATTCTACTCAAAATACAAGTTAGGGGTCATTTAACACTAACATAAAACTAATTACAACAAATAATCATTCCACTAAAGACCAAAGACAAGCACGGAGGTCATACGCTAGCACCTCACAAATAGTGTTTAGATACTCACATCTCTCGGGTGTAATAAAGTATAAATTACAATATGGAAACGGAAGATATCTCTCACTACCTGTCATAGCAAAATAGATTACCATAGGCTTGGGAAAGGATCAAACCTCCACCACATGGCGTAAGCACCTAGGATAAACTATCAAAGAGGTCTTTTAAAGGGTTGTAACGTTAGGTGTAGGGATATGAAATACACGATTTTGTTGGATATAGGCAGTCTTTACTGGTGACGAGTTAACAATCTTGGTTAATTACATGTACAATATGGCGTTGCTAAGCCAATACTTGACTCGACTTAAGCTAATAAATGAAAAATAACAAAAACATAAAATGAACATAGAATGGAAACGGGATGGTAGTTCGTATGTTTTTTTTTCTTTTTCTTGATTTTTCGAATTTTTTTTTTCTTTTCTTTTTTTTTTTTTTTTTTTTTTTTTTGTGCATACACTCTTACCCTACCATCCGAAATAATACATCATAGGGAATGAACATTCCCCTTACACTTGAATTTTTATATACTTTACAATAAACTAATCTAATGACTCGAATTAAGAAAATCAAAACACTTGGAGCACTTTTAAGATTAACGTACATACGGGGGTAATATATGATGTTCTTCCCCATTATTCCATAACATTAGTACTTTACCCATGAGTCCCAATCGTCCCAAAACAATATGTACAAGGATATGACTCGACTTAGCAACCATGTAATCAATTAGATAGTTAACTTGGGGTTTAACAAATAACAATAATGCACTAAAGATGAGTGCATACACGGAAGACTAAGGCGATTTGGGTGTACATTTAAGTGGGGTGTAACAAATTCTTCCTTTAAGTAAAATGCTTAAAGTTAGAAACGAAAAGATATGCTCGGAGGGGTGTACTAGGGGTATCGTGTACTAAAAATGAGTACAACGCTAAGGGGTGGGAAAAATTAATTGACTTAACTAGCCAAGTAATATGACTTAAATGGTCAAGTAATTATAGTACGGGTTTAACACAAGGGTGATCCTAATGCCTCTTATCATGTAGTAAATCCTACTACACGAATGTAGTCTCGCTAGCGGTCTCGGGAAGCATCACTAACGCAAGTTCTAGAATCTAAATGCTACCGGTACACTCATAAGCACTAATAGTAAATGCTTTTCCTATCAAATCTAAAGGCGAACCTCACATATTTGGGCGGAAAATTTTTCTGAATAGTACGGTTATGTGCTAGTCATACAATCTCCTATCCATGAGATGTTTGCTATGGCTAAAGTTTCACTCCTAAATGTTGTAAAAAATTTTAAATTTGGCGCTAAAATTTCACTAACAAGTATTTCTCAAAGTTTTATTACACATCTACCATTAAATAAACAAACTCAAGCGAAAGTGTATCAGTAAGGTATCATCATTTTACCCTCCCCTTACACTTAGGATGAACATTGTCCCCAATGTTCAAGTAAAGAATGTAAAAGTGAAATAAGTAAAAAGAATGAAATCAAATACTCCCCTGATTCGCTCGGTATGGATAATAAGGTGGTCGGGTTAGATCTTCTTCCAAGAAAATGAACAATCAAAGCTTCCCTTCCAGAAAAATAATCATCTTCTTGTCATATATAACCTGTTAAACCTGAGAAAACAAACACAAAAACCCAAAGCATCAATCCGATCAAAGAGAACTCATAACTAGATGTAATTCCAGACTTAGGAATAAAAACAAAACAATTAACGATATAATGCTTGTGGAATGAATGTTTGCAGATTTCCTGGAGTTTATAAAACTAAAGAATCAACAAAAACTTTAAGAGTCCGGTATAAACAAAAACTAGCAAAATTTCCAGAATTTTACACATGACGCTGTCAAGAGTAAACTCATGACGCCGTCAGAAGTGACCTGCAGAAATCTTTATGTTAAGTTTCCAAAAAATTTCTGAAAAAACTTATGTCCTACTTCCTGGAAAATCCTGCAAAACATCATTATGACTCGATACAAGCATTTGACTCTAACAAGTACTAACACACATGTCCATTTAATATTGTTGTGGTTCATGCTCAATTTCGTTCTTATAAACAAATTTGGATCTCCCTTACACTTATCTTTTGCAAAATACCTTTATATGCAATTAAGACGAAGTTAAAAACAAAATAAAGCATTTTCACAATTTATTTTGAAACATGATCCACAAACAATAAAAATAAAGCATGCATACGGAAACAAATAAAATCAAATAAACAAACAAACAAACAAACAAATAAATAAAGATTGGGTTGCCTCCCAATAAGCGCTTGTTTTTGTTCGAGTCACGAGCCTGACTCTACACTTATTTAATGGAAACAGGGGAGGTTTTCCCTACACTTTGAATTAAGTGCGAGTGGAAGTAGCGATACACACCCTTAAGGTGGAAATATGCCACGTGAGGTGAAGGGGGTGAGTGAATGGCTTCCTTCATCCTAAAATTACCCGGATAATATTGGTTGATAGGTGGGTCGGTTCCTCTTTTGTCTCCTAGAAATATAGCTAAGGATGGAAAGGTGTGTAAAGATTGAGGTTCCGGTTCATCAACACTAGGAAATTCCCTAGAACTAGGAGTAAGGTTATCACTACAAGTATTCAAACCTATATCCTCAAGTGGTGCCTGGTCCAAGGGTTCTACCTCCATCAGAATTCCTAAAGTTTCTTCTACTTCTTTCGGGTAAGTCACGGGTGGTGTGTGTGCCTCAAATGATGGTAGGACTTGTGGCGTACTTAGTGGGTTTGGGTTTTCTACTATCTCTTCCATCACATCAATATCACCTATGTGTTCATCTTGCATTATTGTAGTGCCTGACCATGACATGCAACTAGGTGGCTCAACTCTAATCTTTTTATCCCCAAGAAAACTTTTTGATTGAGACTTCCAAACTGAAAATAGGTCTACACTTACGTTTTTTGGGTCCCATGTTCCACTTCTGTATTGGGCATGAATCTCAAAGTTTTCCCACGCGTCTTTAACATCATATTCCCAAAACTCCCCATCCGTCACATAGTCAAGCCTCTTTTGGGTTTCGTAGTCGATACGAGTGTAAAATAATTGAAGTAGAGGCAATAAATAAAGACCATGGTGAAGGACTTTTTGTAGTAAGTATTTGAAACGAGTCCATGCAACGGGAAAAGATTCATCATGATGTTGTCGAAACATCAAGATGTCATTTTGAAGTGGAAAGGATAGATTTTGTAGTGGATTTGGTCGATTGGATGAAAAACTTGGCGGATTCGCGTTCTCCATAGTGGTGAACGCAAGAGTCAATGGAAAGGTTTTTACGAACAAAGACACAAAGAAAAGATAGACTACGGAAAAGCTAATAAAAAGAAAATAAAAATCTCACTAAGATGGGAATCTAATGAGTAGACCTAATAAAAATAAAATTCAACCTAAACAATAACTATTTCCCCGGGCTGCGGCGCCAAAAACTTGATGCATAGGGATTGCACCAGGCTTTACCTCTCAAGGGATCTTGAGAAACTTACAACCCCCACCAGGCAGTGTACCTGATCGTTGTAGTATAGTATAGTGACAAGTACCGGGGGATTGATCGTTCAGCTAGGAATAGTGTCGTTAGGATTGAAATTATTCTAACTAGGTCTAAAGGTGAAGGATGATTCTTTTTATGTTTTTATATTTTATGAAAAGCAAGTAAAAATCTCGGGTATTGGGAGAGTGGGCGGAATTAGTTGCTAATCAACTAACCCAAATGCTACTAATTAAACTAATAAACAAGAAAATAAACCAAGGTTCTACAAGATAAGTGAAGCATGTCTACCTATGATATGTTACTCCTTTCTAGTTATCCAATTCTACCTATTGAATTGTTACACCTTGTTTTAATTGACGGGTTGTATTCCTTAATACCATTCATGGGGTGGCATACTTACTTCCCCAATCCTATAAGCTCCTACTTCACTCCTATGTCGAGCCTGCAAGAAGCTCCTAACATGGGATCATTAGAATTTACTCATGCATTAAATACAACCAATAAAACCTAGTACACATCGGTTCATGTTTCCTAAGACGTTCAAGCATGTTACCAAATGGAGATCTGCCAGTTTTCTTAAGCCTAACATTGATGAGACATTCAATCAAATCAAGAATCAATAGGAAAAAAGAATTATAAACTAAACCAACTAGATCTATTAAAGTTGTCACGCCTTAATTGATGGAGATAGACACACACATCAACAAGCCCCTCATTGATGGAGATAGACACAAACATCAACAAGAAATCAATGAGATCTAATCAATTATAAACAAGTTTCACACAATCATAAGTAGATACAAGGTGAATTAGCAAAACATAATCAAAGAAGGACAATCAACAATAATAAGGAAAAACATAATTGAGATAGAATCATCAAACCAATACATAATGTTTATGGAGTGATTGAAACCTTCTAAGTTGCTGTAAAAACACCCACCTAAACCCAGGAATCGACCTTAGGGTTTAGGGCTTACAAAAAGTGAAGTTATGATGTTATATTTATAGGCATGTTTTCTGTCGGCCCATCTTGACGGCCTCAGGTCGTTCTCTTGACGCCGTCATGACCATTTTTTCACCAAATTGTAGATCTCTTCATCCTCTTCGCGTGGGCTTTTGAATCACCTAAATCTAAGTTCGTATGTAAAAGTTATGACCAAAAGAATATCAGCTACTCCGCGCGCAAGTTTTGACAAGTTAACACGTGATGGCCTTGGGTGACGCCTTCACGTTTCTTCTGGGCCATCACCACTTTTACTCTTGACGCCGTCAGGATTGCCTTCTTGACGCCGTCATACACTGTTCCCAGCATGGAAAATTAAGTCTTTGGCATTTTCTTCACTTTTATGCTCCAAAAATGTCCGAGTTGCTTCCTTTTCCAGATTTCACTCCCAAAGTACCTAAAATCACAAAAGGAACAACTTAGGGTAATATTTGATCAAATAAATTCAATTTCGGGCTTAAATGACCCCCTAAAAACGGATCATTGTTCGCCTCATCACAACGTTTTTACTATCGCTGGTTATTACATGGATTTCATAACATTTACTAACTGAGTCTAACCAGTATAGTAGTACAAAAGATAACTAGTATCTTCACACTAGTCTATTGCGGGTTAGAAGGTCCGAGCAGCTCTGATTGATCGGCAACTTCTTGGTTTAGTGTGTCATAGGGGTACGAGTCAATGAAGTTTGAGAGGCTGTAGTTCCCATGCTGACTTTCCTGTTGGATCAATGGTGGTCGTGATACGATCCATAATGAGTGATCCAATTCATCACATGTAGGGATATCAAAGGGAAGTGATAGTGGTGGTGGTAATGGTGCTAGTACATATTCATACTCATTATCCTCCTCGGAGTCTGCCTCAACCCAATTTTATTCAAAATAATTAGAAGTATTCGACGCAAAATTATTTAGCATTGGTTCTTCCTCTTCTTCGTTGGTTGAATCTTCGAAAGGTTCTTCTTCGTCATCAGAAGCGAAGGTATTTACAAAGTCAAATCTGAACTCGGGTGAGGGTGGAAAGACTTGGAAGTTATTAGGTAGAGTGGGAACATAGTCAAGAGAAGTGGGTATGCACATGATTTCTATTAGAAGAATTACTATGTTAAAACAATTCAAATGTTTATGGGAAGTGCTCAAAATGTGACAAGTGTGTATATATCAATATTCTAATATGTTCATGTAGTATAAATGCTTACGGGGAAATGCTCAATTATGCTAAGGGTACATATATCCCTATGCTAACATGTTTGGGTAGTATAAAATGCTTAATAAGTCCATAATCGTCTGGAGGATGGAAGACACGGAGTGCGGAAGGCTATACAAATGTTTTTGCTTGTAATTGTAGTTATAGTTTAGGTCTCAATTAGACCCGTTTCTCTATAACCATGGCACTGGTACCAATCTGTAACACCCCCAATTCATGGATGCAGCGGAATTCAAACTGGGTGTTACTCGACGGCACAACAGTCACAATAATAGAAAACGAACTCTAATTGAGTCATTTTAAAAGGTTTATCATTCAAATTATATAAATATCAGAGATTACAAAATGAGGTCCCAGATGGTTCCATGTTTACAAATTACATTAAATGAGTTTTTGAATGATAATAACTTTTATAGCCCTCTTGAATATCCGTGCCCTTCCGTGCCATCCTTGATCATCATGGACCTGAAATACATGCTTAAGAGATCAACACAAAGGTTGAGTGATATTCATAGAGTTTGTTTAATGGTTGAACACAATATGTTGGTAGTGTGAGCTATAGACTCACACCAATGGTTGGAAAACAAAACAGGTATTATAACACTAAGCTTATGACACCAAAACATTAACGGGTACCAATATCAATCGGCGGAGTTATCCCGGTAGGTACTTTGCCGTCATACCTATGTTTCAAATATTAATGCATTTGTTTAAACTTAGTCAACACAAATGGGATTCGTCAATCCCAATAGGCCTATTCACAATATTCGCGCTCACTATTACTAGTGATTAAATGGTTCATAATAAGGGATATTGGTTTTAGCAAGGATAGTACTTAGTGATAATAAAACAATCAGGCAAGCATACAATTGAAAAGCATTGTGTTCGGTTTAAAATAGCATGTATTCCCCCCAAGGGTTTGTAAAACAATTAAGTAATGGAAAGTGGGGCTATGAACTCACCTTAAGTTATATAGAAAGTACTGAATGTGAAGGTCGAATCGCGAAGGTTTCTACGAGCAACCTATAATAGAATGTTGCGACTTAGGATTGGAGTAAAGAATATGAAGAATTGCCTATATATGTCTTACATTTAGTCCATGATGTGGTACAATGTATAGTGTAAATCTTTGAAAAGAAATGATTCATGAAACATGTATAGTTTATATATCGTTTACTACCGTTCGGGCCGACATAATTCAGAAGTCATGTAGTAAACGTTCGAGGAGCTAGGACACTTTAATTCGTAAATCCACAACTCATCTCGACGGCTTACTTAATGAACTCCTCGCATGAGGCTCCCTACTATTGTAGTATTTGATAAATATATATATATATATATATATATATATATATATATATATATATATATATATATACATATATATATAAATATATATATATATATATATATATATATATATATATATATATATATATATATATATATATATATATATATATATATATATATATATATATAAGTTTTGATCCGAAAAGTTACACGTCTAATATTTGAATAAACTTAGGAAAGTTTATTTTTACATGAAGATTGTTATTAGGATAAGTTTCTTAAGTCTTGTATGACAATTACTTGTAAGATTTCATGGTTCTTTAGATGAAGTAGATCCAAATTGTATGTTTAAGTTATTGCCAACTTTTTAGCTCATGTTTTCGCCTAAGTAAGTTTATATGGTCATTTAGTGGCCTTGCCGTGACCTTTGGTCATTGTTCCATGGTCTTGAGACTCAACCTTGGCTCTAGCCATGGTTGTGGTCTTGAATCTAGGTCATTAGACCTCTTGGTCTTATTAAACTATAACTATTATATAGTGACTTATATATATAAAATAGCTGTTAAGAAACGGAAGAAAATCTCATTCGTTATTGGTTTTCAGGAGACGTGCTCCTGAGTTTTTGAAGAAAACATGATTCCGGACAACTTTTGTGACTTAACGTTTTCATGAAACGGAGCAGAAGGGCCTATTTTTGCGTATTTTATGTTCTGTCACAGAAACATTTGGCAGATTTTCTGTAAAGTTTTGGTAATTTCAAATGGTCATAACTTTAGCTTCACCCGACTTCACTTCATGCAATCTTTCTACTCTTGTATTCTTGAAAGAGAGATGATGAAAGTTGAGGTGACTTGAGTGGATTCAAACTCAAGAGAATACCAAAGTTTATGAGGTTTAGAAGTAGTTTGATTACCTAAAACCAAGCTAGGGTTTCTATGTTTGAAGTTGCTCTTGATTCTTGCTTGAAACTAGAAGGAATTTAGCTAAGTGTGAGATGGTTTGGTGTGTGATGGTGGACGGCAAAACAAGGGGGGAGGGGGCTTTTATAGGGTCTTGAGGAGGTTACAAACCTTGACTTGTCAACACTTGGAGAGCAAGCTTAACACTTATACTCATCCCAGGGCTTCAAGCATGAGATCAAGCCATGTGTGAGGTGAATCCCCCCCCCCCCTAGAGGCGGTTCACTATACTTAGGGAGGAAGAGTTGGCTTTTAATGATAATATCTTACTTAGTTAGTTTTGACTCCATAAAATGCTAACCGTAAGTTGTTACATCACAAAACGTAAAACCGGGTATCGTAAAAATACGAAACTTGGAAGAATGATTAAACTTGTCAAAATACTCCATAATAAAATATAAAATGAGTGGTAGGTTCCATTGGGGTGCTAAAACCCTGCTTAAAACTGGAAACACAGGTCTAAAACGCGTAATGCGTAAAACGTACGAAAGTTGCGTAAAATTGAGAAAAGTAAAATGTTACTTTTATAATAGGATAATAATGATTTAAAATGACTTATAATGTCTAGATTGGGCTCAGTCTCATGTCGGTTGGCATTTAATGTCTTTTAGACATAAAATCGTAAGCCTAAAAATCAAGGAATGATTTATAAAATCAAGGAATGATTTTTGGTCAAAATAGGAGGGAAAAATATGTTGACTTATTCCAAAAATGTGAAAACTCAAATCGTCTTAGAAACGCGGTGCAGGTATAGGCTAAGGTTACGGCTGAGTAAAAACGCTTAAAAATGAAAATTCCTGTTTTTCACGGCCGAGGTTTATTGGTCATGTTTTTCTCAGTCATGATTTATTCTCAAATAAATCATGAGTGTATCAAACATTTTTCTAATGCGGGGAAAATTAACGCGGTCAAGTTTCGTTGTGTGTAGAATTTTTGAATGACGTTTTACCCTAAAACGTGTAGTTCCTTAATAACTTTCGCGAAAATGATCTGATGAGTGTCAAACTTTAATTTGCCATGGAAATGATTTATCACACGAGAATATGAAATAAAAATTAAATTTTGGGAAAATGAATAGTAAAAGTGAATAGTAAAAATGAATAGTAAAATTTCCCGGGAATAGAAGTTAACATGAAAATGTTAATTGTTACACATGCAAAACCAAGGCATATAACTCTATTGATCATCCACTTTGCGTGCTGCATATGGACTTGTTTGGTCCTACATCTGTGAGCAGCATAAATTTGAAGAAGTATTGTCTTGTTGTAACTGATGATTTTAGTAGATTTACATGGGTTTTCTTTCTAAGAACCAAGGATGAAACCACTGGCATTCTCAAGACTTTCATCACTGAAGTTGATAATCAAGTTGAAAAGAAGATCAAGATCATCAGGTGTGACAATGGGACAGAGTTCAAGAATAAGGTTATGGATGATTTCTGCAGAGGCAAAGGTATTAAAAGAGAATTTAGTGTTGCAAGAACACCTCAGCAAAATGGTGTTGCTGAAAGAAGAAACAGGACACTAATTGAGGCTGCTAGAACCATGTTAGCTAATTCCTAACAAAACTTCTTATGAACAATTCAGTTCAACCATGGCTTACCCTTTGGTTTGCTTAGCTACAAATAGGACTTTCAATTTTTCAAAGTTTATTTTCAATAATATGAAAGGCAATGTAAAGAGTTCATATAAATTTTTGATGTATCCAAGGTTTGTGCAAGCAGTGCTAAATGAATTTCCACTGCAATCCCACAAAAGAGTTTATAAAACCCCTTGTCTTAAGCAAAAAGTTTTTCAAAATATGAGTAATACTTCAGAACTTTGGAATGGGGAGATTAAACTACTTTTTCCTGAAATACTTTCAAAGATTTCACAGGTACAGGGTGAAGATGCAACAATCCCAGTTGTATCCCATCACACACCCACTATTGTTGTTCCACCTATTCAACACACCCCTGCAGTTACTCACACTTATGAGAGGAGGCACAAACAGCCACCTCCTCCCATTACAACATTGCCTGATTCTGAGCCTTTTAGTTTAGGAACAAGCAGTAGTGGTTCTAGGCTTCAATCTAGTCCAACTAGAGAAGAGCCTGAATCAATGCCCTATGATTCACCTCTCCCAACAGGTAACACAGTTGGAAGTGTTAAGGGCAGTGTGCAACCTAATGAATTGATGGGACTTTGTACCAATTTAGTCAAACAGGTTAAAGCTCTAGAGAATGAACTAGCAAAAGACTAAGCAACAACATGCCACAGAGCTTGCTCAGATGAAGCAGAGATCAAGAACTTACAGGAAAAAGTTGAGGGGTTAAAGAAGCAAAGATATGCCAAAATTGTGCTTTCATCTTCATCTTCACCTCAAGATGATGCTTCAACAGCATTTAGTGATGATTTGGGAGATTCTTCCAAACAGGTGAGGAAGACAGATGCTGAAACTAAAGGTATGAAGATTGATTTTGGAGATGATTATGGTTTTGATGAAACAGTTGGAGTTCCTCGACATATTTCCACTGATGAGTTTCTAGTTCCCACTGCTAGTCAAAATGTTACCACTGCAGGACAAAAGACTACCACTGCAGAAGAAGAAGCTGCCAGAATTAGAGCAGAAAAAGGTAAAGCTGTTATGACTAGTACAAATCAAGTGCAACCAAGGAAGATTTCTAGAAGGGAACAACCTCAGATAGACTATGATGCTGATATGGCAAAGAAATTAGTGGAAGATGAAGCTGCAAAGATGAAGAAAAGACAAGAAGAGGAAGAGATTGCAAGTTTTATGGATGCTAAGAGATTGGATAAGTTGGAAACAGTGCTTGAAGAACCCATTTCAAGTGTTCCACCAACAGTGCTAAAAGAGAAACCTCTAATGTTCACTTATGTGCCAACTGAAGCAGAGATTGAATACATGATTACCAATTATCCAGTATTCAAGAAGAAGGCAATTGAGCTTCTTGCTAACAAGACTTTGACAGAAGAACAGAGATCATCTCAATTGGCTGATTTCATTCAAATGAAGAATCAACAAGCAATGGATGAGGTTATTGGTAAAGTCAGAAAAGGTCAAAAGAAGCAAAGACAACCAACCAAGGCACAAGTGATTGCAGAAATGAAGACATATTGCTGCCATGTTGGGAATTGGAAGATGTGTGATACGTGGCAATTGCACCAGGCTTTACCTCTCGAGGGATCTCGATAAGCTTACAACCCCCACCAGGCAGTGTACCTGATCGTTGTAGTATAGTATGGTGACAAGTACCGGGGGATTGATCGTTCAACTCAGGAATAGTGTCGCTAGGATTAGAAAGCCTAAAAACTAGGTATAGAGGTGAGGGATGATTCTTTTTGTATTTTCATATTTTATAAAAGCAATTAAAATCTCGGGTTTTTGGAAGAATGGGCGGAATTAGTTGCTAGTCAACTAACAAAATAACTACAAATGCAATCAAAATAAAATAACAGAAATGAAAATAAACTAAATTACTAGTGGTGTGAACAATATATGGGAGAATTGTGTTTACTTAGATTTCACTACTCCCTAGATATCTTTTACAGGTTAATTACTTGTTACAGTTGCGTGGATGACGGGTTGTATTCCTTAATACCAATCATGGGGTGGCATACTTACTTCCCCAATTCTATAAGCTCCTACTTCACTCCTATGTCAAGTCGGCTAAGAAGCTCCTAACATGGGATCACTAGAATTCGCTCATGCATTAAATACAACCATAAAAACCTAGTACACATTGGTTCATGTTTCTTAAGACGTTCAAGCAAGTTACACAATGGAGATCTGCCAGTTTTCTTAAGCCTAACATTGAAATCATTCATCCATTACAACTATAAACAAGCAATCAACCTATAATTAACATCTAGGTTTCATTACATCTAAGCAATCACACAATAGATCTAGCCTAGCATGTTAAAATCAAGACAAGTGTAAGATATATTCAAACAACACATAGACATCTTGAATGAATTGGAAGAATACTTATCTCAATTGAACATGTAGGGTTTCAAGGGGTGAAAACCCTTGAAAATACTGTTACAAACGAGCTAGGGTTTATAAGCTTCAACCCTAAAATTCTCCACACAAGTCCCTCTTTAATGAATGAAAGTTAGAAAAGTATATATAGATTTCACGAGGTGACGGTGTCAAGAGGAAAATTCTAACACCGTCATCTCGCCGCCAATAAAGTTCTCGGACTGCCTAGATCCAGAGCTGACGCCGTCATGTGTAATTCTGCTCTGGGCCGTCACCACTTTTACTCTTGACGCCCTTGTTCTGACGCCGTCATGTTTTCTATGGGTCGTCACCAAAATTGCTCTTGACGCCGTCATCAAATTCTTCTTGACGCCGTAAGGTACTGTTCTCAGCAAGGAAAATTAAGATTTGCCGTTTTCTTCACTTTTATGCTCCAAAAACGTCCAAAGTGCTTCCTTTTCCAGAATTCACTCCCAAAGTACCTAAAATCAAAAAAGGAATGATTTAGGGCAATATTTGATCAAATAAATTCCAATTTCGGCTTAAATGACCCCCTAAAAACGGTTCATTTTTTGCCTCATCATATACCCTTACACTTGAGATTTGCTTGTCCTCAAGCAAATGCGCTTTTATTCTAATCAAAATACAAGTTAGGGTTCATTTAACACTAATATAAAAGTAATTACAACAAATAATCATTCCACTATGGACCAAAGACAAGCACGGAGGTCATACACTAGCACATCAAAAATAGTGTTTAGATACTCACATCTCTCGGGTGTAATAAAGTATATATCACAATATGGAAATGGAAAACATCTCTCACTACCTATCATAACAAAATAGATTACAATAGGCTTGGGAAAGGATCAAACCTCCACCACATGGCGTAAGCACCTAGGATAAACTATCAAAGAGGTCTTTAAAAGGGTTATAACGTTAGGGGTAGGGATATGAAATACACGGTTTTGTTGGATATAGGCAATCTTTACTGGTGGCGAGCTAATCATCTTGGTTAATTACATGTACAATATGGCGTTGCTAAGCCAAGACTAGACTCGACTTAAGCTAATAAATAAAAAACAAAAGCATAAAATAAACATAGAATGAAACGGGATGGTAGTCCGTATGTTTTTTCTCTTTTTTTTTTTTTCTTTTTTTTTTTTTTTTTTTTTTTTTTTTTGCATATACTCTTACCCTACCATCCAAAATAATACATCATAGGGAATGTACATTCCCCTTACACTTGAATTTTTACATACTTTATAATAAACTAATCTAATGACTCGAATCAAGATAATCAAAACACTTGGAGTACTTTTAAGATTAACGCACATATGGGGGTAATAATATTATGTTCTTCCCCATTACTCCATAACATTAGTACTTTACCCATGAGTCCCAATCGTCCCAAAACAATATGTACAAGGATATGTGATGCGTGGGAATCGCACCTTGCTTTACCTCTCGAGGGATCTCGAGAAGCTTACAACCCCCACCAGGCAGTGTACCTGATCGTTGTAGTATAGTATAGTGACAAGTACCGGGGGATTGATCGTTCAGCTTAGGAATAGTGTCGCTAGGATTAGAAAACCTAATTACTAGTTCTAAAGGTGAGGGATGATTATTTTTGTGTTTTTATATTTTTATGAAAGCAAGTAAAATCTCGGGTTTTGAGGGAGTGGGCGGAATTAGTTGCTATTCAACTAACCCAAAACTAAGATTCAATCAAAATAAAATAATAAAAAAATGAAAACAAACTAATTATACTAAGGTTGTGAGCAGTAATTGGAGAAATTGTGTTTACTTAGACTTCACTACTCCCTAGATATCTTTTACGCATTAATTACTTGTTATACTTGTATGGATGACGGATTGTATTCCTTAATACCATTCGTGGGGTGGCATACATAACTCCCCAACTCTATGAGCTCTTATATCCTCCTACACCATGACCCAGCACAACTATAGGGATTGTAAACAGTGGCTCATGCATTAAATACAACCAATAAAGACCTAGTACGCCTCGGTTCATGTTTCTTAAGACGTTCAAGCATGTTACCATTTGGAGATCTGCCAGTTTTCTTAAGCCTAACATATAAATCATTCATCCAAGAACAAGAATAAACAAGTAATCAACACATAATCAACATCTAGGTTTCATTAGATCTAAGCAAACACAAGAGAGATCTAGCCTAGCATAATTGAATTGAGACAAGAACAAGATATAAACAACCAACACATAGACATATTGATTGAATTAGAAGAACACTTATCTCAATTACAATGCAAGGTATCAAGGGTTTGGAACCCTTGAAAAACCTGTAAAAGAGGCACCAAATTCATCTTTAGGGTTTCACCAAAACTTCTCTCCTTTAATGAAAATTGATACTTTGCCGTCATCAACTACGGTGTTTTATTCTTGATGTCTGACGCCGTCAGGGTGTAACTCTTGACGCCGTCACCTAGTGTCTTCAGCATGGAAAATTGATACTTTGCCGTTTTCTTCACTTTTATGCTCCAAAAAAGTCCAAAATGGCTTCTTTTCCAGAATTCACTCTCCAAACACCTAAAATCACAAAAGGAACGATTTAGGGCAATATTCGATCAAATAAAGTCGGATTCGGGCTTAAATGAACCCCTAAAACCGGATCATTTTTCGCCTCATCATATACCCTTACACTTGAGATTTGCTTGTCCTCAAGCAAATGAGCTTTTATTCTACTCAAAAGACAAGTTAGGGGTCATTTAACACTAATATAAAAGTAATTACAACAAATAATCGTTCTACTAAAGACCAATAGACAAGCATGGAGGTCATACACAAGCACCTCACAAATAGTGTTTAGATACTCACATCTCTCGGGTGTAATAAAGTAATATAACATTATGGAAATGGAAGATATCTCTCACTACCTGTCATAGCAAAATAGATTACCATAGGCTTGGGAAAGGATCAAACCTCCACCACATGGCGTAAGCACCTAGGATAAACTATCAAAGAGGTCTTTTAAAGGGTTGTAACGTTAGGTATAGGGATATGAATTACACGGTTTTGTTGGATAAAGGAAGTTTTACTGGTGGCGAGTTAACAGTCTTGGTTAATTACATGTACAATATGGCGTTGCTAAGCCAAGACTACACTCGACTTAAGCTAACAAATGAGAAATAACAAAAACATAAAATGAACATAGAATAAAAACGGGATGGTAGTCCGTATGTTTTTTTCTCTTTTTCTTTTTTTTTTTCTATATATTTTTTTTTTCTTGTTTTTTCGATTTTTTTTTTTATTTTTTTATTATTTTTTTTTGCATACACTCTTACCCTACCATCCAAAATAATACATCATAGGGGATGAGAATTCCCCTTACACTTGAATCTTTACATACTAAACATTAAACTAATCTAATGACTCGAATTAAGAAAATCAAAACACTTGGAGCACTTTTAAGATTAACGTATATATGGGGGTAATAAATGATGTTCTTCCCCATTACTCCATAAAATAAGTACTTACCCATGAGTCCCAATCGTCCCAAAACAATATGTACAAGGATATGACTCGACTTAGCAACCATGTAATCAATTAGAAAGTTAACTTAGGGTTTAACAAATAACAATAATGCACTAAAAATGAGCGCATACACGGAAGGCTAAGGCGATTTGGTTGTACATTTAAGTGGGGTGTAACAAATTATTCCTTTAAGTAAAATGCTTAAAGTTAGAAACGAAAAGATAGGCTCGGAGGGGTGTACTAGGGGTATCGTGTACTAAAAATGAGTACAACGCTAAGGGTGTGGGAAAAATTAGTTGACTTAACTAGCCAAGTAATATGACTTAAATGGTCAAGTAATTATAATACGGGTTTAACACAAGGGTGATCCTAATGCCTCTTATCATGTAGTAAATCCTACCACACGAATGTAGTCTCACTAGCGGTCTCGGGATGCATCACTAACGCAAGTTCTAGAATCTAAATGCTACCGGTACACTCATAAGCACTAATAGTAAATGCTTTTCCTATCAAATCTAAAGGCGAACCTCACATTTTTGGGTGGAAAATTTTTCTAAATATACGGTTATGTGCTAGTCATACAATCTCCTATCCATGAGACGCTTGCTATGGCTAAAGTTTCACTCCTAAATGTTGTAAAAAAATTTAAATTTGGCGCTAAAATTACACTAACAAGTATTTCTTGTAGTTTTATTACACATCTACCATCAAACAAAACAAACTCAAGCGAAAGTGCATATGTAAGGTATCATCTTTTTACCCTCCCCTTACACTTAAGATGAACATTGTCCCCAATGTTCAAGTAAAGAATTTAAAAGTGAAAAAGTAAAGAGAATGAAATCAAATACTCCCCTGATTCACTCGGTATGGATTTTAGGTTGGCCAAGTTAAATCTTCTTTCAAGAAAACGAACAATCAAAGCTTCCATTCCAGAATATAAATCATCTTCTTGTCAAACATAACCTGTAGAACCTGACAAAATAGACAAGACAACCTCGCGTAAAATCGGCGGCATCCTATATAAGTTACTAAATCCTAGAAAACAAGATAAGATATAATGCTTGTGGAATGAAGTTTGCAGATTTCCTGGAGATTATAAAACTTAATAATTCACAAAAACCATAAGACTCCGTTAGAAAAACAAAACCGGTAAAATTTCCAGATTTTTAACTCCTGACGCCGTCAAGAGTAATACTCTGACGCCGTCAGAATGGACCTGCAGAAATTCTTATGTTAAGTTTCTGGAAAATTTCTGGAAAAACTTCGTCCTACTTCCTGGAAAATCCTGCAAAACTTCATTATGACTCAATACAAGCATTTGACTCTAACAAATACGAATATACATGTTCATTTAATATTGTGGAGAATCATGATCGGTTTGTTTCTTGAAAACATATTTGGGGTTTCCCCTTACACTTATCTTTTGCAAAAATACCTTTAGGTTGGAGTTAAGACTAGGCCAAACAACATAATAAAGTATTTCCACATTTTAATTGAGAAACATGATCAACCAACAATAAAAATAAAACATGCATACGGAAGCAAATAACAATCAAACAAATAAAATCACACAAAACATGGATTGCCTCCCAAGAAGCGCTTGTTTTTGTTCGAGTCACGAGCCTGACTCTACCCTTAACGGATAAAAGGGAAGTTTTCCCTACACTTAGGATTAGGTGCGGGTGATAGTAGCGATACACACCATCTCGGTGGAAGTATGCCACATGAGGAAAGAATGGTGGATGAATTATATGCTCAAAGGGGTGTGCTCTTATCATCATAACCTTACCTAGTTCACTTTGGTCAATGGGTGAGTTGAGATTTTCTCCTAGAAAGGGATCATTTTCAATCAACTTCAAGAGATTACTAGTTGGGGATTCATCTTGACCTAATAAACCCGGTTTAAACCCATAATGTTTCTTGTGATCAATCATAAATGGGTGATGTAAGTATGTAAGGTCATGGTTCACTCCTATGTTGGCTTCTTCTCTACAAGGCTTGGGGTCTACTACCTTCAACGTAAAACTACCCGGACTACATGGTTTGATGGGTGGATCGGGACCTATTTCAATTCCTAAATCTTCATCCAAGGATGGAAGATTAGGTAATGGTTTTGGTTGAGGCTCCGGTTCATCAAAACTAGGAACTTCCCTAGAACTAGGAGTAAGGTTATCACTACAAGTGTTCAAACCTATATCCTCTAGTGGTGCTTGGTCCAAGGGTTCTACCTCAATTGGGGTTCCTATAGTCTCTTCTACTTCTTCCGGGTAAGTCACGGGCGGTGTATGTGCCTCAAATGATGGTAGGACTTGTGAGGTACTTTGTGGGCTTGAATTGTCCACCTCATCCTCCATTGTACCTAGATTACCTATGTGTTTGTTTTGTACTATGGCTTTAGGTGACATCCACACAGGCATCCCTGAGTAATCATCCCCAGACAAACTTCCTGTTTGCTCCTTCAAACTTGTTTTTGATTGATTTGTGATGTTGTTTGTTGGGTTGTCTACTCTATAATAGTATTGGGCACAGTCTTCTAAGGTATCCCATGCTTCTTCATCACTTAATTCCCTAGGGCCCCCATTGGCAAAATCATCAATGCACATTTGGTCACACCGGCTGACACGATGGTAAAATGTTTCGGTTAGGGATGCTAAAGAGAAACTATGATGAGGGAATTTTCGAAGTAAAATTTTAAAACGAGTCCATGCATCATATATAGGTTCATCTCGATATTGTTTGAAATTCGAGATGTCAATAGGGTAGAATGGTCTTTGTGGTTGGTGGTATGGTGGATTCGCGTACTCCATAATGGTGAACGGAAGAGTCAATGGAAATTACGAACAAATACACAAAGAAAAAGATAGACTAAAGAAATCCTAAAAATAAAAATAAAATCTTACTAGAATGGAATCTAGCAAGTAGACCTAATAAAAAGAAATCCTAACCTAGACAATAACTATTCCCCGGGCTGCGGCGCCAAAAACTTGATGCGTGGGAATCGCACCTTGCTTTACCTCTCGAGGGATCTCGAGAAGCTTACAACCCCCACCAGGCAGTGTACCTGATCGTTGTAGTATAGTATAGTGACAAGTACCGGGGGATTGATCGTTCAGCTTAGGAATAGTGTCGCTAGGATTAGAAAACCTAATTACTAGTTCTAAAGGTGAGGGATGATTATTTTTGTGTTTTTATATTTTTATGAAAGCAAGTAAAATCTCGGGTTTTGAGGGAGTGGGCGGAATTAGTTGCTATTCAACTAACCCAAAACTAAGATTCAATCAAAATAAAATAATAAAAAATGAAAACAAACTAATTATACTAAGGTTGTGAGCAGTAATTGGAGAAATTGTGTTTACTTAGACTTCACTACTCCCTAGATATCTTTTACGCATTAATTACTTGTTATACTTGTATGGATGACGGATTGTATTCCTTAATACCATTCGTGGGGTGGCATACATAACTCCCCAAGTCTATGAGCTCTTATCTCCTCCTACACCATGACCCAGCACAACTATAGGGATTGTAAACAGTGGCTCATGCATTAAAAATAACCAATAAAGACCTAGTACGCCTCGGTTCATGTTTCTTAAGACGTTCAAGCATGTTACCATTTGGAGATCTGCCAGTTTTCTTAAGCCTAACATATAAATCATTCATCCAAGAACAAGAATAAACAAGTAATCAACACATAATCAACATCTAGGTTTCATTAGATCTAAGCAAACACAAGAGAGATCTAGCCTAGCATAATTGAATTGAGACAAGAACAAGATATAAACAACCAACACATAGACATATTGATTGAATTAGAAGAACACTTATCTCAATTACAATGCAAGGTATCAAGGGTTTGGAACCCTTGAAAAACCTGTAAAAGAGGCACCAAATTCGTCTTTAGGGTTTCACCAAAACTTCTCTCCTTTAATGAAAAAACTAGAAAACTATATATAGGAAAACTGGGCTGACGGCGTCAAGACAAGCATGTGACGCCGTCACCTCGCCGCCAAATACTTCCTCGGACGGCCTTGATCTACTTATGACGGCCTATGTGACGGCGTCACCAACCACGGTATTTTATTCTTGGTACTTTGACGCCGTCAGGATGGCTTTTGACGCCGTCATCAACTACGGTGTTTTATTCTTGATGTCTGACGCCGTCAGGGTGTAACTCTTGACGCCGTCACCTAGTGTCTTCAGCATGGAAAATTGATACTTTGCCGTTTTCTTCACTTTTATGCTCCAAAAACGTCCAAAATGGCTTCTTTTCTAGAATTCACTCTCCAACCACCTAAAATCACAAAAGGAACGATTTAGGGCAATATTTGATCAAATAAAGTCGGATTCGGGCTTAAATGACCCCCTAAAAACGGATCATTTTTCGCCTCATCAATATGACTCGACTTAGCAACCATATAATCAATTATATAATTAACTAAGGGTTTAGAAAAATAACAATAATGCACTAAAGATGAGTGCATACACGGAAGGCTAAGGCGATTTGGGTGTACATTTAAGTGGGGTGTAACAAATTCTTCCTTTAAGTAAGATGCTTAAAGTTAGAAACGAAAAGATAGGCTCGAAGGGGTGTACTAGGAGTTTCGTGTACTAAAAATGAGTACAACGCTAAGGTGTGGGAAAAATTAATTGACTTTACTAGCCAAGTAATATGACTTAAATGGTCAAGTAATTATGATACGAGTTTAACACAAGGGTGATCCTAATGCCTCTTATCATGTAGTAAATCCTACTACACGAATGTAGTCTCACTAGCGGTCTCGGGATGCATCACTAACGCAAGTTCTAGAATCTAAATGCTACCGGTACACTCACAAGCACTAATAATAAATGCTTTTCCTATCAAATCTAAAGGCGAACCTCATATATTTGGGTGGAAAATTTTCTGAATGATACGGTTTTGTGCTAGTCATACGACTCCTATCCATGAGACGCTTGCTATGGCTAAAGTTTCACTCCTAAATGTTGTAAAAAATTTTAAATTTGGCGCTAAAATTACACTAACAAGTATTTCTCTTAGTTTTATTACATACCTACTATCAAACAAACAAACTCAAGTGAAAGTGTATCCTATGAGGTATCATCATTTTACCCTCCCCTTACACTAAGGATGAACATTGTCCCCAATGTTCAATTAAAGAATGTAAAAGTAAAACAGGTAAAAGAATGAAATCAAATACTCCCCTGATTCGCTCGGTATGGATAGTACGGTTACAAGGTTAGATCTTCCTCCAAGAAAATGAACAATCAAAGCTTCCCTTCCAGAATATAAATCATCTTCTTATCAAACATAACCTGTTAACCTGAGAAAACAAACAAGGCAACCTCGCAAAAAATCGGTGGCAACCTATATATGATAATAAATCCTAGAAAACAAATGTTATGTACCCATATTGACTACACACAAGCAAGAATGAGATAGATATAAGGATGGGATAATTATGAGAATGAGAGAAATGTAATTGCAAGAGTTTTCTTTAGATATTCAAATAACCAACCAAATACAAATGAGACCTAAAGGTTCTATTTATAGGTGGGAAGCTAGGGCAACACTCCTAGCTCCCATCTTCCTTGATTCGTGGGCCTAAGTGGCCTTGTGGGCTTTTCATAAGCCTTAAACACATAAATAATAACCAAATGTAAGTAACAAATAACTAAGCAACCTAACATTTATTACAAATGACCGAGACTTGATAAAATAGTAAAACTTCGTTCCCAACAATATCCCCCTAAGGGTCAGTCATCACGGTTGCTTGACGTCTTCGTCATTTCTTCATCTTTGACTTTCATAGCTTTAGACGTCTTTCAAAAATCATGAGTTAATAATCATTCATCGTTCCTTGTGCTTTGTT
Organism: Artemisia argyi; assembly: GCA_030686995.1. Taxonomy (NCBI): domain Eukaryota; kingdom Viridiplantae; phylum Streptophyta; class Magnoliopsida; order Asterales; family Asteraceae; genus Artemisia; species Artemisia argyi. The sequence continues at coordinate 100,135,492 of CM060681.1, forward strand.
CATTATTGTTGTGATAGTGATCAAGTTATGAAGTTGTCTGCTGATTTGTCACTTCTGCGTCTGTGGTGGAAGTCCGCCATTCCAACATGCTCATACATCTTTGAACTTTGACTTATACATGCACGTAGTTCCATTTCTTAGACTTTTTGATCTATAGACTTTATACTCTGTAGATTCTTCCTTTTGGCGCAGAATCTTTCTTTGAATTTTGTGTTGCACTGATCTTTGAGGGAGCTTTAGATGACTTCAAGATGCATGTATGAGCATGTGGAATCCGTCGCCATGGAGATGAAGTGTCCCTGCATGTAGACAGTTAGCAATAAAACATCCGGTACTTACAGATAAGGATTTAGAGATCATCAACAGCATAGTGTGAAGACTCCTTCTAACCCTTATCAAGGCCATTCCCATGTCAGATACTCCCGAAGGAGCTTACAAGACCTACTAAGTCGCTCAATGACTGGGTGAGTCGCTGGGGATCACTCCACGACTGTAGACCGCTAAGAAACCACCGCAAACACTAAGCGTAACCCACAAGGAGTTACCGAAGTGACCTGCTGTCAGGGCTGTTTGATGTTGACCCTAGCAGGATTTCCATTCAATCATTGAGAAATACATTTGTAATTCTCTCATAAACATTCTCGGCAGATTGCTAAGATCTGCGAAGGACTCGATAATTTACAGCTGGTGTCCATTGATGTAGAACACCAGTTGTAGAAATACTAATTGTTCCTAAAAGATCTTTGATGTATCTCATGGCTCTAAACTCGGAAAGTTCACACTTAGGTTTCCTATGCGGAGACTGGGGAGGGGTCTCCTGCTTCAATATCAACCATCTCTAAGAGATAAGTCTATAGATTCCACCGGTTCCCCGTGAGAATGAAACAAGCTCTTTTAAGAGAACTTGAGTGGCTAGAAGGTTTAGTGCATTGCGTCACTGGGTCCATGACGACTTTATCTGCAATACCGGCATTGCCTTAGCAACAACCAGTAGCATACGAATTGAACCCGGTGTCTGCCCTAAGGTTGAACACATGGAGGGATATTTCTTTTCACCCTTTTCTTTACTTTTCTTTTTAATTCTTCAACCCCTTCTTTCTCCTTTCATTCTTTACTCCTTCTTTTATATCATACCTAAGGACTTCTAATACTAACTATTTGGTGATGTCCTTGAGTAGATCCCTCCGGCTCTGGTGGATCATAGGACGGTTTTTCCTATCTTAATCACCTTATAACTCCATGACTATCCTACAATTGCCATTGAAACCTTTGAAAATCTCTAAAAGTGTTTGTGATTATCAAACATTTTGTTTAACACTTTGAGAGTTTTGTGTTTTCTTTGAAGGGCTCCCCCTTCACATGTGCTCATAAGTATTTAATAAATTTGCACATGCGGGAGGAACAAGCACTTTTTGAATTGATCCACTTTCAGTGAACAAGACCGATTCGAGACACGCTTACATCACTAGTTATACTAGCTTGAAGGTATTACCCGGCCTAGTCAAGTCCACAGAAAGTTTCTCGAAACGGTACATTTCTACTAAGACAAATCCTTTTCGAGACACGCTTACGTGGCTAGTTAGAGAGTTCGATTGTCAGCTTTTAGGTGACAACTAGCTCAAGTAACTAACTTGATGTTATTACCTGTCGAGGATAAGTCTTTTCGAGATTACTAACTTTTATGTTTCGTCAATTCTTGGGTGAATCTGAGTCTAGCTCGCATGAGATTTGACTTATAAGCAACTTTGAACTTCCATATTTTAATCACATTCACTTTTTCTCCCCCTCAAAAATAGCATATAAGATGATATTTTTGACAATATTTTTGATTAAAATATGCCTTTTAAGTCTTATGGGGAGAATTCAACAAGAACTTATGATTTCAAGAACGATGATTTAGTTTCAAGTGCTCCCCCTCAACAAGTGAATTTTTATTGAGGTGAAATACTTGCCTTTTGAGCAGAGTTATGAAAATCTGAAAATGTTTGATTAACTCTACTCAAAAGTAAGAAGCCTTCGCTCCTTATCTCAGAATTGAGGCACTGATGCGTACCTCATGGTCCTTTCTTTACAAGAACGGGTTTTACACTGTTATGTGTGCACAAGCCATTGTTTTCATACAAAATTAGTTTTCTTTAAACAAAGTACTCCCCCTCAAATAATGAAGTTTATTCGAGAGATAGTCTTCTTGAGCAGAATATTGAATCGTATTTAAGAAATACTATTTGAAAATTCGTGAAATGAAGCTCAAGGTTTTAGAAAACACAATTAAGTATTTTACAACAAAGAATGCTTGAATATTAGATTAGACAACAACCTCGAGGACTGAAAACCTTTGTTTACCAAAATTTGAAATCCATTTGTAGGTTGTGTCAATCTGATTAAAAGATGCAGAATTCCAACGAGGATTGAAAAATCTCTGTTACATTTACAAATAACACTCGTAGAATCAATGGAAATTCAAAACTCTTTTACTATTGAAAGTTGTTTGAGACTCGGAGTCTCTCTTTTGAGTTTTAAAATCTGAAGAAGAAGATTTCCATATAAAGTTGAATCTCATGGGTTCTTTTTGAAGATTTGTTTTTGTGATGAATGGAAGACTTCTAGTATTTGGAATGTTTAAATCAGAGTCATTCTTTATTGTAGCCAAAGCATTCCAGATTTTGAAAATTTGAAATATTTTGAACGACTTTGCTTTGGTCTTCACACTTGCTTTACCGGTCTAAAACAAAAGTGTAGAGTTTGGAAAAAATTTGTTTCACACCATTTTGAATCCTTTTTTAAGTTTAGCCTTTTGACGCATTTAGCCCTTTTTCCTCAAAATATGCTCCATAAGAAACATTTTGACAATTGTTGAAGTTTTGACTTTCAATGGGATGACATGTACTCGCTCACAGAGAAAATTCATCAGGCATAAACAAGTATATAGATGAATCAAGAAACTCATTCTAAATCTACCAAAATGCTCAGAATACTCAAATTAACACACAAGATCACAGATTAATTCATTCTATCACTCAAGATTTTCCAATTATGATAATGGTTAGGGGTTATGATTAGAGACTTTGCACGCATGTTAGCATCAAAATGCAAGAATATTCTACAAACAAACGCCCTAGTAGTAGCAGCAAAGACATCAACATCTTAAACCCTAAATCACATGATTTCAAACCTATGTTGTTTCTAATCGAGAAAACACACCAATCGAGCATTCTTTAGTGTTCTCTAAAGTTATATGAAATAATTAAATAGACTAAACACATAAAAAGGAAATGCCCCGATCAATAATTACATAAACCCTAGTTTCTGATTATGCCTTTGTGACCGTTGAAAACATTTGAAACATTTAGGGAACGATTAGACAACAACCATAAAGAAATTTGAAACTTACGATTGTGGAAAAGATCGAAGATAAAAAATCGTTAGTCTGATTCATTGACGTTTTAAATTACGTGTGAAACTTTTGAGAATATTTGTGGAAACATTTATTAAAGCCCGTTTTACTTTTCATGCAATATCCTTTTACCTAAGTTTGAGACTTTTGTGAACTTTACTCATTAAAGGTTAACTACTTTTCCATTTGAATTCTAAACATGGTCAAATTGGAATCCTTGCTGAAAAATTTCTTTTCTCCCCCTCGAATTAGCATTTATTTTGTGAAACATTCTTTGCACATTTTAATTCGAGAGATCATAGAACTTATTGAAAGAATGAGTTTTTAATCCGAATGATGAAGAAACAATTTTTCTTTGAAGAATAATGATTAGGTGTGCAAACTTCATGTTTTTGTGAAAAATTTACTCCCCCTCAAAACATGTTCCATTTTGACAATGTGATGCAAAATTTGTTTTAATGGAGGAACATAGTTTTGAAGATTAGAAGTTTGTACAAAAAGAAAGAAGATTCTTTTTGTAGTTTTTTTTTCTTTTTTTCTTTTTTTAGATAAAAGTATTTACAGAAAGAGTTTGATGTTTGACTCTTCTTAGGTTTTAAGAAAATTTTGCAAATCATCTGGAGTCAAACATCACATACCATTTTGGTGAACTAAATCAACAAACCTTGATGGAGGTAATGTCTTTGTAAACAAGTCTGCCAATTGGTATTCAGTACCCACAAACTCTAATTAAATTGTACCCTTCTCTACATGCTCCTTTATGAAATGGTAGCGGAGAGCAATTTATATGGCCTTGGAATGATGAATGGTGTTGCACGAGATAGCAATAGCGAGTCGCAGTACATTGAGATCTAGTCAAATACCTAGCCGTAGTCCGTGAGCTAAGTTCTCATCCGAATGACTTGAGCACAAAAAGCAGTCATGGCTACATACTAAGCTTTTGTTGATGACAGTGATGTACAATCCTGCTTCATTGACTATATCCCTTTGTAACTAAAGAAGATTTGTTGCGAATCACTGTGCCTTCTACGTCCGGCTTGTTTTCCAAATCCATTCAATTCCAATGATGTGTCGAAGGGTGATGTTGTTAGAACGTATGCATATTAGACGGATCCAAATTACGAGAAGACAACTCTATTATATCAAGAATGGTTGGAGTCGGTGCAAATGGATTGATGAACGTATTTCCGTCATAATCTGCAGGTTGTGGTACTGATTGTTGTTATGAATTTTCAGCTGATTGTCTAGAGTTAGAAGTGGTTTGTCCTGCTTTTGTTGGAGATTCACTTAGAGGACCGTATTTCTCAACAGTGGTTGTTGAATATTCTCAGGGTGTGCAGCGAAAATTGGTGAGACTTCTTGAGGACGGCTTTCAATTGAATCATCAAACAGTTGAGCAAACAGGGTTTCCAATTCCTTGCGAGAGAGTGACAATGGTTCAGCCGAAGTATCCCGAAAGTTTAGACGCTTGATTACGGGTCAGAAGCTGTTGTGCTTAGAAGCCATAACATTAAGCGCGGGTCCGAAACTGATTTGTTCCGAAGCCATTCCTGTTATATCTGAAAAGAAGAAAGAATAGACAAAACAGAGAACATGGATCCCCAAGTGTAATTGAGTTCCGGATGTTAGAAGCATAAAGATGTAGTGTCAATTATCTTCTTGACACTCGGACAGACTATATCAATGATTTCCTTTCTCGCCTCAGGGATAGATGTTGTGGATTTTACATTAGTTTTGGTGCAAATGTCTAAAATCTTTCCTGTAAGAATCTACTTAAGACCAATTGATTTGAAAATTCTACCCGTGGGTACCCACCTAATGTTAGATCTAGGAGATGTTTTCCTTTTAGATGCAGTGGAATGAAATGTGGGAGCATCACTTCGTTGAGAAAACCTACGTCCTATATTTATCCACTTCTTAGGTTTTTGACTTATGACTTTTGGTTCAACGGGTTCGTTTGTCTTAGTCGATTGAGCCTTTTCAAGTGAAATTCCTTTTTGAAGATATTTTAAAGCACAAACAACATGATTATTTACGCAACTACTCTTAGAAGCTATCCAATTCCTATTAGTTTGTTGATTACTCTTAGGTTTTGGTGTGCTACTACAAGCAGTGTTCTGTACTATAGTGGAAGGCATCATATGAGGTTTTGAACCTAGAATTCCATCCTTTTGAAGTAGTGCCTTTTTCTTAGCCTTTTCTAGATCATAGTTCTTGTACATGTCATATGTGCCATAAGACTTTTTACTTTTAATGCTCGTTTTAGACACTGTTTTCGAACTAATCCTAGATGAGCCAGGCATAATCACGTGTTGAGATTTAGCAGACACAGATGCATTTTCCTTAGGCCAAGAGTGTGGAGTGACTAGTTTTGTCAAATTGTTTTTCTCAACAACTTGGGAGGCAAACCGAGGTTTTGAAAATTTAGGTCGTTTGGATTTAAATGCAGTTGGTTGTCTAACCACTGATTGTTTTTTGTTTCTTTGAGAAGTCGGTTTCCCCAAGTTTGATGGTTTTGCAAACTTGGTATCCACACTCTGGCCAGTAAGTCTTCTTAATTTGTTTTGCAATGCAGCATGTGCAAACACTTTTGCTTGAATTTGATCTTTTAAAAGCTCATTTTCTTTAACTAATGTATCCACACGTTTACTTTGTTCATTCGAAACTTGACCATTGTTGCCCGAATTTAATTCGTTTTGCAATTTAAGTTCAAGTGAGATGCAATGTGCCTCTAGTTTTGAAAAATCTTTATGAAACTGTGCAATGGTCTTTTTAAGAAGAATGTTTTCAGACTCAAGAGTTTGATATGATGTTTCAGTTATTGGATTATCAGGTAAGGACTCAGACTCAGAATGTTTGTTAAGACATTGTACAACATTCTGGTCAACCTCTCCTTCATTACTGAAGTTAGGTTGCTCAGATTGTTGTTTCTCATTTGCAGGCATAATATGATCAGCAGTTTATTGTACCCCAACCATTTGCTCTTTGTCAAAGTTAGTTTCTGTGTCATAGATGGGTATGACATCTTCCTCATCTATCTGTTCTTTGTCAAAGTTGGGCTCTGAGTCATAGAAGGGTCTGATCTCTGCCTAGTCTGCATCTGTATCATTCCCCAATCTGCTGTTGTCATCCTGCTCTTCTGATTTTGTCCCATCGCTTCCCATGACACCCAAATTAGCTTCCAATACTTTAACCTCATTGTCTGCATTAACGACATCTGCAGTATTCTCACCATTCCCAACAAGCCTTTCAGCATTCCTACCTTGTCTATCAACTCTTTGGGAATTATGTAAATTCGTTATCATAGTTTGTACGAACCCCTTATAAGCAAATGCTATAGCTGTATTATTCATGTGAGATTCCTGCATGTTTGCCATTAACATCACATATGCAATATTGGCTTCCAAATCTGCTGTATTGGATTCCAAATCTGCATATTTATCATCAGATGGAATGTCTCCCATGACACTTTGCAAATCAGCATTGAGATTACCTCCTTCAACTTCCATTTGACTAAGTGTGGCATTGTATTCAACATTAGCGTCAAAGAGTGGAGTTGAATCATAATCTTGAGCTTCCATATCTACAATATTTTCCGTATATGCCATGAATGCCATGCTTGGTTCGATAAGATCTTCTTCATCGTCAGTATCTTCCATTGTGTTAAAGTATTCATAAGTTGAAGTCATCATGCATTTGCCTTTATCAGAAGATACTTGTCCAAGCTTCACAAGATTTTGCAGAAGTGATTGCATATGATTATATAGTGTTGCAGGAGGGTACTGTGGAATGAAGATAGGCTCAGGTGCATTAGGAGGATTGAAGATGATACCATTTGGAGTGTAAATGAAGGATCCATGGTCAACAGCTGGAGATGGTGGAGCAGGGAATATGATCTTCAGAGGATTCATGCTTAAACAGGATTCAAGAATTTGCTTCATTCTGATGTGATGAAGTTCTTCTGTATGATGCATAGCTTCAATATATTTCCACATTTCATAAGCACTGGCTTGAAAGTCCATATTCATGTAAATAGAGTTGGAAAGGGCTAGTATCATGAACCATGCCGCTTATTGGTCAGCATCGTACTGAGCAAGTTCAGTATCATTCAAATCTTCATCAGTTTGTAGTCTGATAATTCCTGTCGAGTTAGTAAGAAATATCATTTTGTATGGACCATCTTGAATGGATTTAAGCATAAGATCTGCAACAGGACGATCTGTGAGCCATTGTAGAAATCTCCATTTCCAATCAGTATATGTTCCTGGTAGCAACATTGGAAGCCTTGATTCATTGCCAAATAGCAGAACTCGACGAATGAGGGAGCTGTGACTTTGTTGTTTATGATACTGTTGCTGATGAGAATATTGGTGAGGAAGGTAGTTGGTAGAAGGTACTTGAGACATTGTAAACGACACTTCTCTCCCCCTTGATTGTTGCGATGTAATCGAAATAATCATCCGAAAATGTAAAACCAAGGTCGAAATAGTGATTTCAGATTTTCCCTCCAAAATTATTTTGAAAAAATTTTTGTTCCAAAATTTTCAAAATCACAGTAAAATGCTATTCTAAGGTCACAGGAAAAATTTGAGTTTAAAAAATTTTGCCGCCAAATTTTACAGAAAAAATTTGAATTTTGCCCTAAAAATTTGAATTTTTGGCCAAAATTTTCACCGTTATACCAAAATTTGAATTTCGCGTAAAAATTGAACGGTTAGTCTCCTGTAAAATTTATTTATTTATTTATTTATTTATTATTATTATTATTATTATTATTATTATTATTATTATTATTATTATTATTATTATTATTATTATTATTATTATTATTATAAACATCACTTCATTAGAAAACCATAGAATTTACAAGAAATTAGTGGGGAGCCGAGATACAAGTTGGGCCCCCACTCCTCTAGCTATGGCAAATGGCTATCCTTGACTCCAAATGCGAGTCAAGAAGAGGTCTTATGACACGCAAATGCGAGTCAAGGAAGGACCAGTCATAAATCTTCATGACTCGCATTTGTGCGTCATCCCTCTATGACGTGCACTTATGACCCACGTTTTATGACTCCTTTTTGCGAGTCATAACCTATTTTTTTTTTTTAAATTAATTTTTTCCAGTTCCTAATTTATATTTGTGTTTTAGTTATCAAATCCAACATAACAAGGCTCTCACTAAATATACTAGGTCTCACTTGGGTCTCGGCTAGTTATCAAATCCATCATCAAAATATCATTTGGGTCTCGGCTAGTTATCAAACCTATTCAGGAAAACTTAGTGTACCCACTTCGGTCTCGGCTAGAATCATGAGTCAAGAAAGACTCAACCAAGGACCACGTTGGTCTCGGCTAAAGCTCAAGTGAGCACACCAAGGCTACCAACAAGGACCCCTTGGGTTGCGGCACATAAACAACAACAACAAGAGCCAGGCTCGTTCAAAACGAGCCACCAAATCAAATCCAACATAACAAAGCTCTCGCTAAATATACTAGGACAAAACCCAACAAGAAAAATCAAGCCATAGGCTCGAACTACACAAGACCGTGAGCCACGACTCGTGTAACGAGTCGACCCAAATCCAAAACCCAAGAAACGGATACTAAACGAGTTTTCCATCATCAAAATATCATTTCCCATTAAAGTTTGCAAAACCCATTCAAGAAAACTTAGTGCACCCACGACTTGGGTACCAAATCAAAACGTACGAGTTGAAACTCGTGTCACTCACCTTCAAAAAGGCTCCAAAACTATGTTTCTTCAAGAACCCAACAAGAAAAGATAAAAAAAATGGTGTTTATCTGGTGGTGGTGGTGATTTCAAGGTGTTAGAGGTGGTTGTAGAGCACGTGAGTTATACAAAAGATAGATCGTGATGAGATCTTTAAGATGGTGGTGTTGGTTTGTTTGTGGGGGCGGCGGTGTGGTGATGGTCGCCGGAAAAGATGGATGGTGGCTAGGGTTTTTGATATTAAGAAAATGGTGAAGATGAGATGAGAGAGAGAGAGGGTAGTGTTTGTTTGTATTTGCGTTGGTGTGTGATGTCCAGGAAAACCACAAGGGATGATTCTTATAAAAAAAAATGGTAGTAATAATAATAATAATAATATTAATAGTATGAGATCTGATATGATTTGAAAGTTTTCAACCTTTTGTGGTCCGTGTTTTTTAAAAAATTTGACATATGACACGAATTTTATGACACACAAAAATGCGAGTCAAGGATTTACAATTTATGACAGTTTTTTTATGACTTACAATTTTGCGTGTCATTATATTGTGTGCGTCATAAAATGCGAGTCAAGGATAGACCTTTTTCTGGTAGTGATTATTATTATTATTATTGCAATATAAAGAAGATAGTAAGAAGATGTTAGAAAGAAACTTGTGTGATAGATGGATCTCATAGAAGGTATAGATGTAATGCCAATTCTCGAAACTTAGTCAGAAAGCAGTTCTCGAAAGAATTTGAGAGTTCTCGAAAAATATGTAATCTCGAAACTTTGGTAATTCGAAACTGTGTTCTCGAAAAAATTTGAGAGTTCTCGAAAAAATATGTAATCTCGAAACTTTGGTAATTTCAAAACTGTGTTCTCGAAAAATGAGTGTTTTCGAAACTTTTCTGTTTCAGAAACTTTTTAGTGTTTTAGAAACTTTTCAGTGTTCTAGAAACTTTTCAGTGTATTAGAAACTTTTCAGTGTTCTAGAAACTTTTCAGTGTTTTAGAAACTTTTCAATGTTCTAGAAACTTTTCAGTGTTTTAGAAACTTTTCAGTGTTCTAGAAACTTTTTTGTGTTTTAGAAACTTTTTCAGTGTTTTAGAAACTTTTCAGTGTTCTAGAAACTTTTTAGTGTTTTAGAAACTTTTCAGTGTTCTAGAAACTTAGCACCAAAACTTTCTAAATTATACAATTTAGAGAGTATACCACAAGTCGAAGTGTTTTCTCACTTATACAAGCAAGGGAAACACCGAGTAAGCAACGGGAGCAAGTGTGTTCTCGAAACTTTGTGATTTGGAAACTTTGTGATTTAGAAACTTTGTGATTTAGAAAGATTGCTAGAATTTTGATTTTGCAAAAAGCTCTTCCAAATGAAGTTTGTATTGCAAGATTCTTGTACTTCTAGTTATAAAAACACCAAAACTTGAAGAAAGTTGCAAACTTGATGATTTTTATGAAAATTTTTTGTGTTCTAGAAAGTTTGCCAAAATTTTGAATTTGCTAAAAGCTCACCCAAATGAAGTTTGTATTCCAAGATTCTTGTACTTCTAGTTATAAAAACACCAAAACTTGAAAAAAGTTGCAAACTTGATGATTTTTATGAAAAAATTTTGTGTTCTAGAAAACAAGTACAATAACCAAAATCGAATTTTTTAAGCTTGAAACTTTCAAAAAGATTGAAACTTTCTTGTTGGGAAAGGTTTATAACACTAGTTTGTAATCAAAAAAGTGTTAAAACCCAAGAAAAACAAGAAAAGTAAGGATTTTTTCTTATAAAACGTGTAGGAGCTTAAAAAATTCGAAACAGACAAGCTCAAATCACTTTTTTTGAAAGAAAGTTTGACACTTTTTTGTTTGTTATGATTTGTAGCACAAGTTTGTAAGCAAACATGTGATAAAAACTAAGAAACAAACAACTAATAACTAAGCAACCTAACATTTATTACAAATGACCGACACTTGATAAAATAGTAAAACTTCGTTCCCAACAACAAAGTAAGATATAATGCTTGTGGAATGATGTTTGCAGATTTCCTGGAGATTATAAAACTAAAGATTTAACAAAAACTTTAAGACTCCGTTAGAAAAACAAAACTAGCAAAATTTCCAGAATTTTACACGTGACGCCGTCAGGAGTTTATTCCTGACGCCGTCAGAAGTGACCTGCAGAAATCCTTATGTTAAGTTTCCGGAAAATTTCTGGAAAAACTTTGTCCTACTTCCTGGAAAATCCTGCAAAACATCATTATGACTCGATACAAGCATTTGACTCTAACAAATACGAATATACATGTTCATTTAATATTGTGGAGAATTATGATCAATTTTGTTTCTTAAAAACATATTTGGGGTTTCCCCTTACACTTATCTTTTGCAAAATACCTTTGGATGAAGTTAAGACTAAGCCAAACGACAAGATAAAGTATTTTCACCATTTTAGTTTTGAAATATGATCTACCAACAATAAAAATAAAGCATGCATACGGAAACAAATAACAATCAAACAAATGAAAATCACATAAAACATGGGTTGCCTCCCAAGAAGCGCTTTTCTTTATTTACGAGTCTTGTAGCTAGACTCAAGGTCATGGGTTACTACGTGACCTCATCGTTGGTTCCACTCTCTAGGTCATCTCCTATATTAGTTTTGTATTCAGGACCTAGTTGCAAGCATTCTTTGTAGAAACCAATCATCCTATTCATCACATACTCTACTCCTCTACGTCTATCCTCATCATTCCTATAGTAAGCCACTTGTTTGTGTTCCTTTTCTATGTTCGATAGGAGGCGGTATTGCTCAATCTTATATGGCATTTGGTAGGTAATCTCATCATTCTCTTCCTTGAACCTAACTATCCCTAGAGTCGGATCATAACTCATCTTAGTGGCCTCAACGAATGGTTTTCCGAACACTACTTGACTTAGGCAAGCATCTATCACCGGACGAGTATCATCTACTATCATAAAATCGGTCTCATAGGAGAAATTTCCGACAATCACATGCAATCCTTTCACTCTACCTACAAAATTACTTATCAAATTCTTACTGGGCATCATCTTATAACCAAGTTGTTTCTTCATTACCCAATTATAATAAGTCCTAGTCATGATGTTTATAGGAGACCTAGGATCGATATAAGCTTTCCATACATGCATATGCCCAATGTTGCATGGTATGTTGATGTTAGAGGGGTCTCCCATTTTGATAAGGGGTGAACAAAGGATATATGGTGTCTCGGGATCATCAAATAAATTCTTGTGATATTCCCGTTCTTCCCTGGTGGGCAACTTATCAAAGTATTCTTCTACGTTTTCTACTTCCTCTAACTTTTCTCCCTTATTAACCTCAATTTCCTTAATTTTATCCCTAGGTTTCTATTCCAACTTCATCCTTGTCACTTTCTTCTATCTCCTTATCTATTGGCTTAATGGTGACAACATTGACAAAGTGGACGTGTTTGGATGACGAGGGGTCTTTAGTTTGGATTCCGCTATTGCCGTCCCTAGTGTCCTTCCAAGGTGTAGTTAACGCTTGGTTGTTGAGGGCTTTCAACAAGTTGTCAATCTTATTGGTCATCTCTGTTTGTTGTTGGTTGAATTCGGTTTCAAACTTAGCTATGCGAGCTTCTTGAGATGCCATAAACTTGGACATCAATCCTTCAAGATTGTTGGTACTACCAAAGTTATTAGAAGGATTGTTGTTGAAAGTACGGTTGGAGGGTGGACCGTTTGGTTGGTAACGATTAGGCGGATTAGAGGAATTGCTTTGGTTTTGTTTCCACCTAAGGTTTTGGTGATTATTCCAAGAAGGGTTGTAGGAATCACCGTAAGGGTTTGGCTCGGGTTTGAAAGTGTACCACTTATCTCCCGCTTCTTCGGTACGCGAGGATGTGTAGTCCGCAAAAGCTGTTCCGGGGAGTTCCACGCAATCACGAGTGTCGTGGGGACCACTACATAATTCGCATGAAGAAGTGATTTTGTTCACTTGGCTTGAAGGCTTAGGAGCTTCGTAAGATTTAATGAGAAACTTGACTTGGTCCTCAAGTTCCATGATCCTACGGTCGGGAGTGCTAGAATTGTTCAAAGGCAAGGATATTGCCTTGACCGTTTTGTTCAAATCACGGGGATCATTCCAACTTTCGTTGTCATAGAGAGCAAGATTTCTATGAGTTCCCATGATTCTTCCGCACTTAGATCACGTAGCTTACCACCGGCCAATTGGTCAATGGTTCGCCTTGTGGAGAGATCGATATGGTCATAGAAGATTTGGACTTGGAGCCAAAGATCTATGCCATGATGAGGGACTTTTTGGAGTAAGTCCTTGAAACGAGTCCATGCTTCATATAGATTTTCACCTTGACGTTGTTGGAACATCAAGATATCATTTCTTAGCTTGGTAGTTCTCCCCAGTGGGAAAAATTGTAACACCCCCTAAATTTCAACTAGAGCAGCGGAAGACTTTGTGGGGTATTACTTAGAGGATCAAAGTCAATGTCATAGAAAACGACTCAAAAGAGACGTTTTTAAAGTTATGTTTATCATTCATTAAAAGCAAGTATTCAAGTACAAAGTTGTTCCATTAATTTTAACATATCATAGAAGATATGAATTATTGAAAGCGAATGACAAAACATTTTATTTAACACCCATGTTAGGGTTTAGTGCCCTCTCCGTGCCTTGAGCTCCTTCGCATTAATTTCCTGATATAAACATGCTAAAAATCAACAAAAGTTGAGTGATATCCATAGGTTTAAGTTTAGTAGTTGAACACAAGCTATAAGTGATAATTGCATCGAATTACAATTATAAGTTAAAATCAATTATTATTGCATTAAGCTCATGACACTCATCCGATTAACAGATCTCATCAAATATGATGGATAATAGTAACAATGGCCCTCGGGATAGGTTCTTGCCAGTCACCTATTAGATTTCAAAAAAAGTGCGTTTGGTGGCTTTCCTCTAGCAACCAAACGGGGATTGTCAATCCCTAATAGATCTATCCACAATTATTTACGTTCACCCTACAAGTAACTAAGGTTCATGATATGAGGGACTTTTGGCAATAAGGAATTTAAGCAATAACATTATCAGGCATAGCATACCAAGAAAAATACTTGTGTTCAGTTTTTATAGCATGTATCTCCCCACGAAAACAGTTTTATAAAAGTGGGCTATGAACTCACCTTAGTGGTATAGTGGAAAAAATATCAATACTCAGTTTGCAATAAAGGAACGGCTCCACACACGACCTAGATAATATATGACAAGTTTTAGTGTTTGATAGTCTTAATGGTTTAATCGCGAGTAGTTTTTGAATACGTGAGTTGTTGATTTAACGATAGTAAAACTTGTGGTTTGATAAAATATCGTAAGTTTAATTAAGTTATATATATATATATATATATATATATATATATATATATATATATATATATATATATAACGTTAAGTTTAATAATAATAATAATAGTTTAAAATAAAATGTAACTTCGTGATGTGAAATCGTAAAATGAAAAGTAAAAATAAAAATGTTAATTGTAGTATATGGTCCTCGTCTTTTCCAAGTTTTTACACTTTTTACCCTAACAGCGTTAGCGTTACACCGTTAGTCCAAAGTTAAATATATTTACATTTCACGTCCAAAACTTTATAATTTTTATACTTTTCATCCTCAAGTTTATAAAATGACAGTTTTTACCTCAACTTTATAAAATTGACACTTTTAACCCGAACGTTATAATTTTTGCAAATTTAGTCCAAAATTCACCAAATTCGAAACTTAGTGTTTTTATTTCTTAATTAAGTTAAAAATAGCTTATTGATCTTTTCAAAACTGCTTATTTGTCGAAAAAGCTTATTCGTGGCTTAACGGGCTTTTTAACGAAAAAGACTAGGCCCGTTAAGCATTTTAAATCCAATGGGCTTATGAAAGTTATGGGCTTGGTTTTGGGCTTATCTTAGGATGCAAAAAAACATTACAAGACAGCTTATTACAATGGCTTATACGTTTGGCTTATTTTCGACTGATTGGGCTTTAAGGCCCAATCGGTGGTTATTAGTTTTCAAAACATGGTTCTATGTCGATTTGCTTTGTATCTTTTAGACGTTCAAGACGCGACTATTATTGCAAATGTTCTATATGAAAATGATAGTTTGTCAGGTGGTCTACTAGTTTATGAAAAAATATAGTGTGCTCGTTACGTTGGATTTAAAGATATACGATCGTTTCATGGGTTACATGGAACGAGTTTCTAAGTAAAAAGACTTAGATTATTTTTTTTAAGGATTTCACGACTTGTTGTTATATGTTAGAAAGGTATCCAAAAATGGTTTATACGTGACTGTTAATGTTCAAATCTTTATATAAGAAGTAAAACGAAACGTGGGGTAAAACGAAACGTAGAGTCGAGGGGAGGGTAGAACGAGAGTGTAGCGTGAGTGTTGGCTCGACCAAGGTTCACAAACAACGATTTTTTCTTCCTAAACACCACACGATTGCCTTGAAATCCTACCCAAGCAATTCAAACCAGGAACTAGAACTAGGAACTTAGTATTTTTGTGAGTTTTGATTTGCATGTAATTGGAAAATGAATGCATGCATGCATGGCGTATAAATATGAAATCTTGAGTATCCTAGTGACCAAAATTAATGAGATGGGATGTTTACGTGATTCAAAAAGTCCTTGTGAATGTAAGAAGTAACATGCTCCGCATTGTTTGGTTTCTAGCTAGTCGACATGCTCTTAAGTTCAAAGAAACGTGTGACTTCAAATATAAAAATGGTTTGTACTTGTAGTTTCTCTTTTAAAAATAAGCTAGTACCTTGCCTAAGATCATAAAATATACATGTGTGTGTGCATGAAAAGAGGGAGTACCTCCTTGTGTTTGAAAATGTATGTCGACCACTCTTTTATTGTGTAACCGATTTGTAACTTCGGTTAGGATTGGTGAGAATTGATAAATTGCAACATTTAAACATTAGTTTATGTTAGAAATGGTTTTAGGACTTCATAGAAACAAGCGGGGTTCAAAATGGTTTGGTTTTGGTATAGTTAGGAAATCATATGAAATCGTTTTTGGACAAAACACTTTGCCTAGTAAAAATGTTGTTAGACTCGATATGGGAAGCTAAAAATCGACACACTCATAGTTGGCTAGGTAAGAAAAGAGAATGTGTAAAAATATGTGTGAGTCGTGTGTAAGATTTGGGCGTACGAGACTTAATTCTGGCTTGGTCTAGTCGAGTATTACGAAATCAAAAAAAAAAGAAAATGGGCTTGAAAGGTGTGGGCTGTGAATAGTAAGAGGCCGGATTTGATTTTTGGGCTTAAGATATAATTAAGGGTCCAGTTAGGTGTAATTTAGATTTGTAAAAATATTAATTATGATTAGTGAAAGGTTTAGTAAATATTTAGTGAGACGTTTATGTGAGTCCGGGCGTTTTCGAACGCGTTCTGTTAAAATACGTTACGTAAGTTCGTAGGTGATAAAAGTTTAATATTCTCGCGATTTTTAGACTATAGTGGTACATGTGTGAGCATCGTTCCGAGGAAAAAGGGATTATAAACATCGTAGTGATTTCGAGTAACATAACATATTTGATAAACAAAAACTTTGTTATTGGTAAAAATGTTATTAATTAACGTAATGATATATTAGTCTTTGATTAACTTTTACTATTCATAGGGAAAATTACAGGAGATTACAGTACCTACCCCTTATTCTGAATTCCGTCTCAGAATTCTAGTCTAAGATGGTCGTCAGGGTGTCTAGAGAAATAGATGAGGGTACTTGGCGCGAATCTGGTCCTCGCGCTCCCAAGTGTATTCCGGTCCTCGCTTAGAGTACCTTTGAACTTTGACTATGGGAATACGGTTTTGTTTTAATTGTTTGACTTCCCGATCCATGATTTCTACTGGTTCTTCTGTAAAGACGAGTTTATCGTCGAGTTGAATCTCTTTGAGTGGGATGACGAGAGATTCATCGGATAAACACTTCTTAAGGTTAGACACGTGGAAGGTAAGGTGTAATCGGCTAAGTTCTTCTGGCAGTTCTAGCTTATATGACACTAGTGCAATCCGTCCTAGGATGCTAAATGGTCCGATGTATCTAGGGTTTAACTTTCCACGGTTTCCAAAGCGTATCATTCCTTTCCAAGGAGGCACTTTCAACATTACTCTATCTCCAACCTGAAATTCCATAGGTTTTCGTCTTATGTCGGCATAGCTCTTTTGCCTGTCTCTTGCAGCTTGCAGTCGTTGTTTGATCTTAGCTATTTTCTCCGTCGTCTCCTGAATGAGTTCGGGCCCAGTGAGTTGTATGTCACCAACTTCGGCCCAACAAACGGGTGATCTGCACTTTCTTCCATACAGTGCTTCGAAGGGTGCTGCCTTAATACTAGCGTGATAACTATTGTTATAAGAGAATTCTACCAATGGTAAGTGTTTGTCCCAACCTTTTCTGAAGTCGATCACACATGCTCGGAGCATGTCTTCTAAGGTTTGGATGGTTCTTTCACTTTGCCCATCGGTCTGAGGATGGTATGCTGTGCTCATGTCTAATTTAGTACCCAGAGCTTTCTGCAACGATTTCCAGAAGTGAGACATGAATCGACTATCTCGATCAGAGATGATGGAGATAGGCACTCCATGTTGGGTAACAATCTTTTTTAAATGCAACTGTGAGAGTGTATTCGTTTCGTCGGTTTCCTTGATAGGCAGAAAGTGAGCGGATTTGGTGAGACGATCAACGATGACCCATATGGTATCATATCATGTTGACGTTTTGGGTAGTTTGGTGATGAAGTCCATTGTAATCTGTTCCCATTTCCACATGGGAAGTTTGGGTTGTACCAACAATCCTGATGGTTTCTGATATTTTGCCTTTACTCTTGCACAAGTTAAACATTTTCCGACATACTCTGCTATGTCGGCTTTCATGTTTGGCCACCAATAGAGTTTCTTGAGATCCTGGTACATCTTGTCGGAACCTGGGTGGATGGAGTACTTTGATTTGTGCGAATCATGCATGATGAGGTCACGTATACCTCCATAGAGAGGAACCCAACTTCTTTCCTTAAAACAGAGCATTCCGTTCGATCTTTTCACAAAACCATTTGGGTTCTCCAGCATGCCGTAGATTCTTTCATTTGGTCTGTTCTCTTCTCGAAGAGCTTCGGATTGAGCTTGAAGTATTTGCGATGGAAGGGGCGAACAAATCGTCATTCCCAAGGATCGGACCCTGAGAGGTTTTATTCGTTATTTCCTGCTTAAGGCATCTGCCACGACGTTTGCCTTTCCCGGATGGTAGCGAATCTCACAATCGTAATCGCTAAGCAATTCTAACCATCGGCGTTGCCTCATATTCAACTCCTTCTGATCTAGGATATGTTGAAGACTTTTGTGATCTGTGTATACCGTGCACTTGATGCCGTATAGATAGTGTCTCCATATCTTAAGAGCAAATACTACCGCTCCTAATTCCAAATCATGAGTTGTATAATTCACTTTATGCGTCTTGAGTTGTCGTGAAGCATAAGCTATCACTTTGTCCCTTTGCATCAGTATCACACCTAAACCATGGTACGACGCGTCGCAGTACACTACGAAGTCTTCACTTCCTTTCGGTAGTGCTAAAATCGGGGCTTCACAGAGTTTCTTCTTTAACAACTGAAAAGCCGATTCCTGCTTTTCTTCCCAACTGTACTTCTTGTTCTTTTGTGTTAACTCGGTCAAAGGCTTGGCGATTTTTGAAAAACCTTCAATGAATCTCCTGTAGCAACCGGCAAGACCTAAGGATTGGCGTATTTCCGTGGGGATGGTAGGAGATGCCCAATCTTTAACGGCCTCGATTTTTTCCGGATCCACATGGATGCCTTGACTATCGATAACGTGACCCAAAAATTGTACAGTTCTAATCTAGAAATCACACTTAGAGAACTTGGCATACAACTCTTCCTTCCTGAGCAACTCAAAGATGATCCTCAAGTGTTCCGCATGTTCTTTCTCGTTGCAAGAATAGATTAGGATGTCATCTATGAATACTATCACAAATTTATCCAAGTATGGTTTGCATACTCGATTCATCAAATCCATAAACACTGCGGGCGAATTGGTTAAACCAAATGGCATCACTTGAAATTCGAAGTGTCTGTATCGAGTCCTAAAAGCTGTTTTGGGAATATCTTCCTCTTTAACTCTTAGTTTATGGTATCCAGAACTTAAGTCAATCTTCGAGTAAACACTCGATCCTTGTAGTTGATCAAACAAATCATCGATCCTGGGTAGTGGATATCGATTCTTCAAGGTTAATTTGTTTAATTCTCAGTAGTCAATGCACATTTAGAAAGTTCCGTCTTTCTTCTTAACGAATAGGACTGGAGCTCCCCAAGGTGACGAACTTGGTCGGATGAAACCCTTATCTGACAATTCTTCTAGTTGTTCAGCCAATTCTTTCATCTTGGACGGGGCTAACCTATAAGGTGCTCTTGCCACCGGTCCTGCCCCAGTACTAGATCTATCTGGAATTCTACTTGGTGGGTAGGTGGAAGGCCGGGTAAATCGTCAAGAAAAACTTCAGGAAACTCCTTGACGACGGGAACGTCTTCAAGTCGTTTTTCCTTCGATTTATCTTCCGTTACTCGAACCATGAATACTTGGAAACCTTGATTCATGTACTTCACCGTTCTTATGTACGAGATGATACTGTGTCGTAGTTTACTCTTATCGCCTTGGATAACGAGAGTTTCACCATTAAATGGAACATGGACTACTTTTTCATCACAGATGATCCTAGCATGGTATTTGGATAACCAATCCATTCCGATGACTACATCAAAACTACCTAGCTGAGTAGCAGGAGATTGATGGGAAAAGTTTCATTTTATAAGGTTATGGTGCAATTCTGAATTGCGGTGTCTATGCCAATTAAATCTCCATTGGCCATTTCGATATCATAGGCAGTATCTAACTTAGAGGGGGCAATGTTAAGTAAGGGGCAAAGGAAGTAGACACAAAACTCTTATCGGCTCCGGGGTCAAATAATACTTTAGCAAGATGATGATTGAGTAGGAACGTACCCGTGACTACGTCTGGGTTCTGTGGTGCATTTCCTTCTCCCATCACATATGCTCTCCCACTAGCGTTGCTCATCTGACCATTTCCTTTGGTGCATTGGCTCCTGAAATGGCCAACTTCTCCACAGGTGTAGCATGTTGGTGTCACGGGTTGCAAATTGCTCCCGGTAGCGGGGATCTTGCAATCCTTGGTTTGATGGCCCACTTTTTGACACTTCATACACTTAATGGTGCACTGCCCGTAGTGGTGTAACTTGCACTTGTGGCATTGAGGTTTTGGACCCGCATATCCCCCGCCTCCAGTGGCAGTATATGCTTTGGCAGTTTCTTGCCTATGGTTCTGTTGATTGTTGCGGTTGTTGTAGTTGTGGCGGTTTTGATTGTTGTTCCTGGGGTTGTTGTTGGAGTTGTTGTTGTAGTGGTTGTCACTGTTGGTGTGAGTGATCCTTTTGTCATCAAGCTTTCTCTTGAGTTCTTTGTTACACTTGATCTATCGGTCCAACAGTTTCTGAGCGAGGGTCATTGCCACTTCTAGAGTTGGTGGGTTCGATGAGGTAACATCTCCTTCGATGCTCCGAGGGAGTCCTTCGACATACTTTTCCAGGTTCCTTTCGAAATCTGGCACCATAGTGAGGCATAGTGCCGATAGTTCTTGGAATCTCCTGTTGTATGTCCTAAGATCAATCCCTTTCACTATTAGCTCGTGAAATTCGTCTTCCAACTTTCTCAGCTCAGCACAGGGGCAGTACTTCCTCAGTATCTTTGCTTTGAACTCGGCCCAGGTGAGTTGAAATGCTTCAGACATCCCCATAGTATGGGTGATAGAATTCCACCATGACAGGGCGTCTTGCAAAAGTGTTCCAGTAGCAAAGGTAACTTTGCAATCTTCCGCACAACCACTCCTTTGAAAGACTGTTTCGGTTCGCTCGAACAACTGAGTAAGTCTAGTTACTCCTTCTGTACCCTTGTAGAGAGTTGGTTGACAACCTATAAAATCTTTATAGGTACACTTGTGGGGTACAGAGGTTCCACTTCCTCCTGGTGGTATGCTAGTGCCGCTATTGCGTGCATTCACTTCGTTTTGTCTTTCTAAAACAGCGGCAGCACCATCAGCAATTGCTTTCTCGATATCAGCCGGAGTCATAGTTGGTGTGGATGTTTCAGTTACAGGTGTTGCGGTTTCCGGTGTTGTTGTTGCAGTCGCTTTCCTTGTTTTAGCCATGATTCTATCAATATCATATATAACCATGTTATGTTAGGAAATTATCGCGTAAAATTTATAACATTATAAATAATTATCACGACATGCTTGAATAAATCACAACACACAATAGAAGTATAAATGATTGGTTTGATTTGTATGGACCGATATTTCCTGTGACAACATATATATAAGAACACAACAACGCATAAGGAAAACAACCACAGAAACATAGATCAACATCAATATATTACAACGTAACTGACAACATAATATTAATAATTTCTCGTTCATTCATTTTACAAAGAAAACATAATAATACAAGATTCCTTTATTAATGCCACATTGGCAGGCTAAGATAGTTCTTAGCTATAATGACATATCCCTGATTTATTGATTCCCTGGTGCATCCTCTAGTCTGTGCTGAAGGTCTTCAAGCATAGTCATCATGGTCTCTATTGTCAAGTCTCTAGCTTTCTCTCTAGCATGGGTGTCTCTAATCATACTCCTCAGGTTTAGGACCTGAATGCTGATCATGTCGATCTCGTCATCCTGTGACTCGATCTCTCCTTGCATCATGATAGCAATACCTCCCAAGGTATGTATCGTCTCAATAGCCTCTTGCAGACGAGTGCTCATCAGTTCAAAACTCTCCTCCATTGTCAACTGACCAATCTCAAGGTTTCCTACATCTTCTCCTATAGCCTCTACCTAATCTAGTGGGAAATCATCGATAACTCTCACAATGTCATCAAGACGATCCTCATGGCGGGCTATCCTGGCGGTTAGTAAAGGTATGGTATGGTGGATAGGTTCTCTGGTAACTGGAAGAATCCTAAAAGCAGCTGAGAATGAACTCTCTCCTAGTTCCCTAGCACTAGGAGCACCTTCCTGAGATCTCCAGTACTGAAGGAGTGGAAGTAAGAAAGACCATCTTCGAGCATCGACCCTCCTGGGGGTCCTAGGACGGGAAGTAGCCTCGGTTACGGTTTACTCACCAAGGTCAGATAGAGATGAAACCACAATACGAGGCCTCCTACGAGGTGGAGCTGATAGTGAGGTATTGGTTGGTGAACTAGGTGCTGATAAAGGTACAGTGGTGGTATGTCGATAAAAGACAGTGGTTGGTGGAACTGGGGATAGCCGTATTGTCCTAGGGTGCTCAAGGGATGAGGATGGTGATGGCCTAATTCTAGTCATAGGTGATGTGGGAAATATCACTTGTGCCGGTGGTACAAATGGAGTAGGTAGGGGTGGAGATGGTGGTGGTATAGGTGGAGTAGGTGTTGCATGCACACATTTCTGAGGAGTGTGCTTACAGACAGGACCTCCTCCGTAACGTCGGAAAGGTTGACCAAAGGCTTCTGGCTCATAAATCTGAAGTTGACGCACATGCCTATGCCTGCGAATCCGAGCAGGTGGTGGAGGTGGTGGTATTGGGAGAGAAGTCTCCGAGTCCGAGTCAGATGAAAAGGTGATAGGATGGGAAGATGACGACATGGTACTGTATTAATCCCGAATAGTAAATGCAAGTCATTAATGTAATCATTAACTACATTAACATTATAAAGAGTTCATATGATAAACAACATTTTCTAACCGTTGTTGGAGCTGCGAAGGCACGGAAGGCGTAACGTGACTTTTGTAAAAATGGTTCGTTTTAAAAGCGTAGTTATAGTCCAGTGTTTTTTTTTTAAATACACGTGGTTCTCTATAACCTTGGCTCTTATGCCAATCTGTAACACCCCCTAAATTTCAACTAGAGCAGCGGAAGACTTTGTGGGGTATTACTTAGAGGATCGAAGTCAATGTCATAGAAAACGACTCAAAAGAGACGTTTTTAAAGTTATGTTTATCATTCATTAAAAGCAAGTATTCAAGTAAAAAGTTGTTCCATTAATTTTAACATATCATAGAAGATATGAATTATTGAAAGCGAATGACAAAACATTTTATTTAACACCCATGTTAGGGTTTAGTGCCCTCTCCGTGCCTTGAGCTCCTTCGCATTAATTTCCTGAGATAAACATGCTAAAAATCAACAAAAGTTTAGTGATATCCATAGGTTTAAGTTTAGTAGTTGAACACAAGCTATAAGTGATAATTGCATCGAATTAAAATTATAAGTTAAAATCAGTTATTATTGCATTAAGCTCATGACACTCATCCGATTAACAGATCTCAACAAATATGATGGATAATAGTAACAATGGCCCTCGGGATAGGTTCTTGCCAGTCACCTATTAGATTTCAAATAAAGTGCGTTTGGTGGCTTTCCTCTAGCAACCAAACGGGGATTGTCAATCCGTAATAGATCTATCCACAATTATTTACGTTCACCCTACAAGTGACTAAGGTTCATGATATGAGGGACTTTTGGCAATAAGGTACTTAAGCAATAACAATATCAGGCATAGCTTACCAAGAAAAATACTTGTGTTCGGTTTTTATAGCATGTATCTCCCCACGAAAACAGTTTTATAAAATTGGGCTATGAACTCACCTTAGTGGTATAGTGGTAAAAATATCGATACTCAGTTTGCAATAAGGGAACGGCTCCACACACGACAAAGAAAATATATGGCAAGTTTTAGTGTTTGATAGTCTTAATGGTTTAATCGCGGGTAGTTTTTTTTAATACGTGAGTTGTTGATTTAACGATAGTAAAACTTGTGGTTTGATAAAATATCGTAAGTTTAATTAAGTTATATATATATATAACGTAAATTTAATAATAATAATAATAGTTTGAAATAAAATGTAACGTCGTGATGTGAAATCGTAAAATGAAAAGTAAAATAAAAATGTTAATTATAGTATATGGTCCTCGTCTTTTCCAAGTTTTTACACTTTTTACCCTAACGGCGTTAGCGTTACACCGTTAGTCCAAAGTTAAATATATTTACATTTTACGTCCAAAACTTTATAATTTTTATACTTTTCATCCAAAGGTTTATAAAATCAGTTTTTCATCCTCAAGTTTATAAAATGACAGTTTTTACCTCAACTTTATAAAATTGACACTTTTAACCCGAAAGTTATAATTTTTGCAAATTTAGTCCAAAATTCACCAAATTCGAAACTTAGTGTTTTTATTTCTTAATTAAGTTAAAAATAGCTTATTGAACTTTTCAAAACTGCTTATTTGTCAAAAAAGCTTATTCGTGGCTTAATGGGCTTTTTAACGAAAAAGACTAGGCCCGTTAAGCATTTTAAATCCAATGGGCTTACGAAAGTTTTGCGCTTGGTTTTGGGCTTATCTTAGGATGCAAAAAAACGTTACAAGACAGCTTATTACAATAGCTTATACGTTTGGCTTATTTTCAACTGATTGGCCTTTAAGGCCCAATCGGTGGTTATTAGTTTTCAAAACATGGTTCTATGTCGATTTGCTTTGTATCTTTTAGAGGTTCAAGACGCGACTATTATTGCAAATGTTCTATATGAAAATGATAGTTTGTCAGGTGGTCTACTAGTTTATGAAAAAATATAGTGTGCTCGTTACGTTGGATTTAAA
The DNA here is from genome assembly GCA_030686995.1 of Artemisia argyi. Classification (NCBI taxonomy): domain Eukaryota; kingdom Viridiplantae; phylum Streptophyta; class Magnoliopsida; order Asterales; family Asteraceae; genus Artemisia; species Artemisia argyi. The sequence goes on from CM060681.1 coordinate 100,160,401, forward strand.
TATATACGTCCGTTTCATGGGTTACATGGAACGAGTGTCTAAGTAAAAAGACTTAGATTATTTTTTTTAAGGATTTCACGACTTGTTGTTATACGTTAGAAAGGTATCAAAAAATGGTTTATACATGACTGTTAAGGTTCAAATCTTTATATAACTTGATTACTAAGGTAGTAAATATATAGACGAAAGTATAATACGTAGGTGTTGTTTATTTAGATTACGAGAGGTTTAGTGCAAGTGTTTGTGATTTATATGAAAAAAATCAAAATGTACGTTTAGATAAAGATTGAAAAAGAGTCGTATGAGACTTACTACACCAAAATGGTGGTGTAAAACGAAACGTAGAGTTGAGGGGAGGGGAGGGTAGTACGAGAGTGTAGCGTGAGTGTTGGCTCGACCAAGGTTCACAAACAACGATTTGTTCTTCCTAAACACCACACGATTGCCTTGAAATCCTACCCAAGCAATTCGAACCAGGAACTAGAACTAGGAACTTAGTATATTTGTGAGTTTTGATTTGCATGTAAGTGGAAAACGAATGCATGCATGCATGGCGTATAAATATGAAATCTTGAGTATCCTAGTGACCAAAATTAATGAGATGGGATGTTTACGTGTATTCAAAAAGTCCTTGTGAATGTAAGAAGTAACATGCTCCGCATTGTTTAGTTTCTAGCTAGTCGACATGCTCCTAAGTTCAAAGAAACGTGCGACTTCAAATATAAAAATGGTTTGTACTTGTAGTTTCTATTTTAAAAATAAGCTAGTACCTTGCCTAAGATCATAAAATATACATGTGTGTGTGCATGAAAAGAAGGAGTACCTCCTTGTGTTTGAAAACGTATGTCGACCACTCTTTTATTGTGTAACCGATTTGTAACTTCGGTTAGGATTGGTGAGAATTGATAAATTGCAACATTTAAACATTAGTTTGTGTTAGAAATGGTTTTAGGACTTCATAGAAACAAGCGGGGTTCAAAATGGTTTGGTTTTTGTATAGTTAGGAAATCATATGAAATCGTTTTTGGACAAAACACTTTGCCTAGTAAAAATGTTGTTAGACTCGATATGGGAAGCTAAAAATCGACACACTCATAGTTGGCTAGGTGAGAAAAGAGAATGTGTAAAAATATGTGTGAGTCGTGTGTAAGATTTGGGCGTACGAGACTTAATTCTGGCTTGGTCTAGTCGAGTATTACGAAATCAAAAAAAAAAGGAAAATGGGCTTGAAAGGTGTAGGCTTTGAATAGTAACAGGTCGGATTTGATTTTTGAGCTTAAGATATAATTAAGGGTCCGGTTAGGTGTAATTTGGATTAGTAAAAATATTAATTATGATTAGTGAAAGGTTTTGTTGATATAAATAAATGACTAAAAACATTATTCATATCTTTCGATATCTCTATGATTTGATAATCACAAAATGAAAACTCATCAAACCAAAGATTATGACATAAACAAGTATTTAGTAGTAAATACTCATCTTTACCATTTAATCAATTAAGGTATGAATAAACAAAGTGTCTAATGTATTACAAGATCAAAGGAACATTTTTGTTAATCACTAGATATTTATAAAATGTCACAAAACATTTTATATCTTTTGTAAAACATTTTTGGAATTAAAAGAATATGTTTAACTCATTACAAATTTGTGAATTCAAATTTTCAACCAAAAATGGCAAATCTAATCCAGAAAAATTTCCTACACAAAAGGACAAGAAAATCTAACGTTCAGGAGGGCGGCCCCCTTAATTTTACTAGGCGGCCCCCTTAATCATTAAGGGGACCGCCCACTAATTAAGGGGACCGGCACGCTCCATAACAGTATTTTCTGGCCCTATAAATATTGGATCATTTCACATATTTTTCTCAGCTTTTTGCACTATAAACTTTCTGATCTAAACATCCTTTTCCATCCTCTAAAAATCCTTTGATCTTACATACTTTGATCTTTGTTTCAAAGTGATTCAAGCCTCAACACTCAAGTGCAAAGAGAATAATACTTCTATTAGAAGTATTACAACTTAGTATCATCTTGCTATCTAAGTTGGTTGTTTGTTTCATCTTGTTGATCTTTCATATTTTGGTGAATAAGGTGTACGTATTAGTTTGCTAGATTTAGTTGTAGAATCTAGAATTGTTGTAAGTGTGAAGTGGAACTTGAAGTGAAGAAGTTGGGTTGGATAGTAGTGAAGATAGGAGAGAGTAGCAATAGTGACTAGTAGTGAAGAAATTGAAGCTTCCAAGTGGAGAAGACTAGAAGACATTAGTAGATTAAAGTTGTGAAGACTCTAGTGGCTTGAAGGTGCAAAGATATTATTGGTTTGAAGTTGTGAAGACATTGGTGCTTTGAAGTTGTAAAGTTGTAAGACATTGAAGTCGTGAAGTATTTTGTGAAGGCGTGAAGATACTTGTGGTGTGAAGAAGTATTGAAGAAGTAAAAGGTGTGAAGAAATTGTGGTGTGATATTTGGTGTGAGATTGGTTCTAGCTACGATTGGAACTTGACATTTTGCTTTGTGTCGTTAATTGGTGTAAGCTTTTGGTGTGTACGGTTTTGTCCGCCATAAGGGAGGTTATTGACTTAGTGAAGAAAACTCTCGAGTTCGGTGCTCGGGGAGTGGAGTAGGGCAAGGAAGGTGTCCTTGTAGCCGAACCACTATAAATCCTTTGTCTCTCGGTTTGATCTTTCCATCTCTCATTCTTTACTTGTTTACTTACTTGCTTCTCGTACATTATTATTATTGTGTGTTGTGCGTATATTGATTTCACATAAAGATCAAACTAGGTTCCATTTAAAACCTTAACTATACATTAGTAAAACATAAGTATATGCAATTATTAAAACACATATACATATATAAATATTTACTTATAATTAAGTGAGATATATGAAATTATAATCTCTATTCAACACTTTAAATAAGTAGTATCTAAGTGATATAGGTAAATTAATTTGTATCTATACTTTAGCTTTAAAAGGTTTTTACAATTACCATTAAGTCTTTGAAAGTGTTTTATTAAACGAAAAAGACGCAAAACTATTCAATCCCCCTTCTAGTTTTCCACAATTGGTATCAGAGCCACGTCTAGCAAGATTTTTAAAATAGATTGTATTTTAAAACTTGTAACGATCTATGGAAATTGAAAAATATTTAAAAGGGGAATTTACACAACAACCAAAATGGATAAACAAATTTGAAAATTATGTGAAATCAATAGATCTTAATCTTTGGCATATCATTTCAATTGGTGATCTTAAACCAACCAAAATGGATTTTGAAAATCAATATTAAAATCTTCAAACCAAAATTGATAAAAACACTAAAGCCAAATTACTTATTTTCAAAACTCTACCAAGAGTTAAATATGAAAGATTATTTCGTTGTAAAACGGCAAATGATATTTGGAAATGTCTTTTAAAGTTTCACCAAGAGAAATGTAAAATCAAAGATGATAAACTTGATATTGCACAAGAAATAGTTAATCTAGAAAATTTAGTAAATAAATATTTAGTTGAAACAAACACATGTACTACTAGTTCAAATGTGATCATTGAAGGTATCTATAATGAAGAATACATGAGCCAAATCCGAAGAAAGAGCGTGAATAAATCATGGTGCAACAAGTGCAAAGAAGACGATGATAATACGGCTTATGAGAATATTCAAACAAATGTGAACACAAGTATTGATGGCAAGGACTACATGATTCTAGATCCAAGCGAAACTACAAACAAAACATGGAGCGACATGGACAATGGAATTGATCACCGTATAGCATGTGAAGAATGTACAACTACAAATAAGGTACAATCCAAAACCAAACATTTTCACTATGATCAATTTATATTAGAATTTTCAAAAATGGAAAACAACTTCAAACATTTTTGCAACATTGACTCAAAAATTATTTTTAAAAACGAATCTTCAAAATCCGCTGAAAACAACTTTGAAAAAGAAATAATTTTAGAAGATAAAATGTCTAGACTTGAAAGTAATATTGAAATTGATCTTGAATGTAAAAAATGTCAAGACTACAAACATGAAATTTAAATGGAAAATGAAAAAGCAAAAATATTGGCAAAATTCGAAAATAGTTCTAAATCTTTAAAATATCTTCTCAACATTCAAAAGTCATTTTATAGTAAAACCGGCTTAGGATTTATTGTAAATAATCCTTCAACAAATATATCAAAACAAATAAAATTTGTTAAACCTAGTGAATAAATTTAGAACTAATACTATTAACACTCATTATTTATTACTCTAGTCAAGAAAGTCATTGTTTGTTAATTAAAACAAACTATTGATGAATTCTTGTACTTATCGACGACATCCTCACCATGTGCATTCAAATGCAATGGATGTTCTCATCTAACCAACTAGGACCCATGAGAATCTGGGTACCAAGCCTTTTTATCATGTTTAGGTAATTAACGAACGAAGAGTCTATTACATGTTGATTTACTCATCTCGCTCAATTACCTTTGACAGCTATTGGTTTCTATCACGTTGTTTCACATTCTGCAAATGTTTCGCCTATGACGTCGTTGCAGGAATCTTCTAGTCTCGGCATTCTGTTCTTCATTCTTGGAGTATTGGTATCATGGTGTGTCCGTTACTATTTCAAGATGAAGCCTCTAAAGCAAAATTTTTATTAGCCTTCACAACTTGTGATGATTGGTGTGATCGTTTAAGCATCTCGGATCTAGCTCCCTTGATTTCTATTACGTTGGAATGTTACTTGGCTACTTCGACATGTTTTGGACAAACTTTTAAGATTTCTTCCATTTCCCTCATGCCCACTCTTAAAGAAAAGCTGGACCTGAGATAAGTTTTCTTTTCAAAAACTTGCCAATATTACATTATATTTTAGAATGATTTAATTAGTATGTGAATATGATTTAACTTATAAGTTGCCATGCTTTTAGATCATTAATACTAATAAATGCATATATGATATTAGCATTATTAATCTTCTTGTTGTTTAGTCTATTATCATCTTTCTTAATCGTCTATGATCAATAGTAGAATGCTTTCCACTTAAGCTATATGATCTTACTAGTTGCATAAATACATGTATTATAATTGAGACTTGTTAGTAACTTGATATTATGATGTTTGTTGTATAAATATATATATATATATATATATATATATATATATATATATATATATATATATATATATATATATATATATATATATATATATATATATATACTAGATTTCTAAGCCCGCCCGATGGGCGGGCATGACTTATAATTTTTTGTTGCTTAATATTATATGGTATTTAATTAATTGTAATTATTGTTTATGTTTTATATTGTTTTTAAAAAAAATTTTATATGGATATATTGTATATGACTTATGAATATCGTTTGCATATTTTTCTATAGCGAAAGTGAAGTAAATAATTGTAGGCATATTGTAAAGCCTGCCTAATGGGCGGGCATGACTTATAAATGTTGTTGGCATATTTTTCTATAGCGAAAGTAGGTTGTAATAAGTGAGGAACTGACAAGTTTGGTTCCACGCACGTCTCTCAGCTCGTGCAAGATATACTTTCAAATTATATGCGCTAATGCTTATCCTCTACATAACCATAACCATAAATACTAACACACAAAAGACTGGTTTTAGACATATGATTGGTTTGACCTGAGCTACTTGCCAAGTTTTTTCAATGTCTGTTTTAAAAGTGATTATGTGATTTGCAATAATAAGAATACTATAAACAGCTGTGATATGATCCTTCAATATATTCATAAAATGATCCATATAACAAATATCTGTGAAGGAGCTGCATAAATAAAAAATACCACTTATTAATATCCATTTTAAACAAATAAGTAAAAATATACATATGCGGATAGATATGGTTTCTTGACCTTAGTGTCTTAAAAGGCATAGAGCATGATTTTGAGACGCACGTTATTAGTGTCCCATGAAAACCATTAGCTACTTACGTGTCGATCAATTGGGCATCTAAGCAACCCTTATTTACGATCAGTACATACCAATTTTTTCGTTCATACAGTGGATCCAAGGCAATAATGTAAAATCTGATAACTTCGTAATATATCCACAATCAAACATATGTCGTGAAAATAAGTAAAGCTTCTTAGCTTCTCTGGAATTAAATTTGACTAACAATTGAGTGAAAATTATAACCGACATACAAAATCAAACATGTATCCTAAAGATGAGTAACATTTATACTACCACATGTGAGATTAGCTTATAAAGATGATATATCCCACCCAAATTTTGAGCCTGCTTGAATAAAATCAAATTTCATTAGATAATGCACGATTTCTTATCTATTGAGTATATTTTATTAAACATAGTTATTGATTTGCAATGGGTTTTGACATAACTCGAATATAATATTAATGTTTATATATGTTATAATTCGTGCATACATGCTCCTACCTTACATTTCATATTAACAAAAACATCTGTAAATCATAAACAAACATGCGCATAACTATCCGAACTTTAATGAGAATGATATTTCAGATTAGGAGCCGTCCCTATCCCAATCTCCTATATTTTTTTAGCCTTTTTACCTGTCAAATTTGCAAATAGTTGTGACTTTAAACCTTCAACCTTATCAAATATCAAGTGTCATTTACTGATTTAGACTAAAAAATTTGGTTCACAATTAAAATAATTGACTTGATTATTAACCTCAGCCTCATAAGTTTTCATTATTCTATCCATGGCTCCGGCATAGAACTCATCATACTAATCCCGTCTTGGAGGGTGAACCCTGTTCTGCACAGCCTCCAAAAAGCATCAAATCACATGTTCAATATACTAAATATAAAAAAGCCAATTGATTTAAAACAAAGGTCAACTTAGCATATTATGTAGCAAGTTACTTGTCCCTTAAAATGAAACCGAATTTGGCTTTTGAAGTCAGCTATGATAATTGAAATTATTGCAAGGGCTCTGATTCTGGCCAACTAACTCTAAATGTGGCTACAAAACAGCCGAGCCGGTTCGAGCTAATAGCTCAACATGTCTAGAAATATTATTGCTATGGTAACCGACTTTGTGGCAGCCTCCCACCGACCGCACTCATGACCAACATAGGAGAGGTAACTTGAGTTACACCATGATTAAATTGACATGGGAGCTTAAGTAGCCCAAATCAATAATCATAATTTGAGTTAGAATTTTCATAAACTACATTAGGGGTATTTTCAAGTTATAAAGAACCATATGGAACTCTCGATTATGTCAATAGAAGGGTCTTTACTAATCAGCTCTAAAAGTCATACAAAAAGATTCAAGTTGCTTGAAATAATCAAATTGGAGCGGCTATTATATTATCTTAGTTGTCATTAACATTTTAGAATCATTCTACAAAAGTGCACAAATTGGAGCAGCATTATTTTTTTATGCCAAAAAATCTTGAATGTTTTCATTGTATATCTTGAGCATAGATGCCTGAAAATAAGGAGCAACAAATAATTAACTTCAAGCACACACGTGGAAAGTCAGTAGTCAATTCCATCAAAGACATATCATATTTGGTAGCCAAATCCAGTAAATGAGGTATCTCGACCAACTTCAATGTGCTTGATTGGAAGCCCTGCAATAAATACAACTAAGTTGAAAGACATCGTTGAACAATTGATGTAAATTGTATCAGGTTAACCTATAGTGGTGACTATATTAACTAATGAATAATATTTTACCCGCATACATTAAACCTTTCCATAGGCGAGATAAATAAGGGTAAGAGAAGTACATAAATGCCAAAACGAATCAGTAGATATATGAAACAAAATACTGGGAGTCTGGGACTACACAAGAAAGAAAGTTTATTAGATACTATTCAAACACAAAACCTATGTTAGCAGTTAACGTTGGTGCATGCTAATAATCTCCTGTCACAAAAACAATCTTGTTAACTGATCTGTCCGTAAGTTCTCATTAACCCATACACACATCAAAAGCAGCTCTTTAAACACTAAAGAAACACTTTCACATGTAAAACATTTTCTCCTAGATATAACCTTACCTATATTTATATGTATTGGATTCTCGATTTCAGACATCACTTGACCAATTACAAACTCGGTGTTCCTTTTAAATTGCATTTTTAGTTCATCTTTAGGTGTAGCCAAAAGCTTTTGTGTATTACCATTGCTGATACCTGAGTTGTGGTATAAAAATTGATGAGTTCTCCATGTATCTTGCCATTATTTAGCAAAAAAGGTGATGAGGTCTCCATGTATCTTGCCATTATATTTTAGCAAAATCATTTGTGACATAAAATCACCAAAAGAGCCACCAAATTTGGCATCATCGAATTTTAGTAAAGGGTTAGCCACGAGTGCCTCTTTCGAGACATCCCATGGACAATCAACCTTTTTTTCAAGTACAGATGTGTCCTGATATGATCTTGCAAGAATATCTACCCACTCACCTCCTAGCTCTTTAGAGAAATTGATGTTAAAATAAGAAAATTTTGACCCGACGTCAACAGCTCCAAATTCATTGAAATTGCCAAAAATAGTAGTAACTTTCTTTTATGTAGGGTCGGGTGATTTGGGTTATCAGGTGATACTACATACATAGTTTTAAAATAAGTAGTTTTCATGTGATATTAGCCTTAACAACTCTGGTATCTATTCTTTTAACCACTCAACGTATCTATTAGCCTAAACAAATTAGTTGGTTTAATGTTTAAATCACTCAACGTATCTGTTCTTTTAACCTTTTACATAGAATCAACAATATGATTTGTGATTGTCTCATCACCAAAAATAATGTCAATGTTTCTAACTGGTTCATGCCGGCATATATTGTGAACCTAATTTGAATGTTTGAAAGTTCACACAGAATATAATCTGAATGTTCATAATATAACATTGGCATATATTAGCCTTAACAGATACTACCAAATACGTCAAAGCACACAACTTGAGATTACACACTAACTATTGCACAATGTGACAAACATATATCTAGATAAAGAATAGCAAAAAAGTGACAGCAAGGATTGCACCTGCAACTAAGGGGAAAATGGTCATCAGTTGTCTTTTGCATTAAGTATTGCATTAAGTTTTTAGAAGGAGAATGGATTGTGTAAAGTGTTTACTGTGAACCTCTCTAAATATGTAGTGTAGGGTAAACAAAACGTCCCAAGCAATTTGTAGTGTCTTTGGTGAGTAATTGGTATTGAGCCTTTAAAAATAAAAAGGAGAAAAAAATAAGTATAGATTTTCATGTCTTATCGGGTTGACCAGATAACAATAATTACTTAACCCTAACCCTACCCAATGACACTATTGGGTTATGGGGTTCAGGTAGTTTATAAAACATTACAAAAGTGAACTAACTCAGAAGTATGATAATGGAAGTGGGCGATTAAATTTTTAAAAGGACACGCAACTATAAAAAATAGGCCAGGAGGATCACCTAGTTTATCAACCCATGCACCCTTGTATATGTTAATAGGTCTAACTTTCGGCTTTTTTGTTTTCCATTTGACCCATTGTGTATCAAACATCTGCTGAATTGACCCATTAATATATAATCCAATGCTGACCTGTTTCTGCTGAAGTTCGTACAGTTCTCCAAATCCTTTTCCAGCTGTCCTACTCATTGTAGCCATGACATTATTGTCAAGATGGAAGATAGGGTTTATGTTTATTCATTTTAGACCAGAAGTATGACTAAGAAAATGTAATAATCAGATGATCATTGTGAATATGCAATATATAGTACCTTAGTCGTGTCACTTCATGAGTTGATCCATTGCATATTTTCTTAGATGGGGAATCTCCATTTGGTCCTCGTAGTGAAAAGCCAACTAAAATTGCAATATGAAAGAAAGGAAAATAAAAAATTACCATTTGTTAAATAACATAACCAATTTAAATAAGCAATACCAAACATCCCTGATATGATGCGTTACCTACTTCATTGTAATTGTTGGTTCATCTTCCAACATATCATTCTTTTATAGCTCCAAATTCCAAGTTGAGGCCAGCTCGTATACATCTAAACGTTAACATGCAACATCAATTAAGTACTTCGTATATTATTTCTTTACGCTTCTCATACATAACTTGACGGTTTCTAATAATCAATATCGACTAATTGGTTGAAACACATTGGTCATGTTCCTAATAAGAGGGTGTTTGCTTCAGCTTATATTGACCTCTGTATTCCTGCTGTTTGGATGCTCCTGAATTCTTAGAGTTGGACACGTCTCTTCCAAGACCCTGAAATAGAAATAGTAAAAGGTCAATTACTATATATATAAAAAAAATAACAATAGCCTCTATTCATTCATGTTATCATTATACTATATCTCCAATTTTTTAGGATTGGTAACTCATGGAATCCATTGAAGAGAATATACTAAAACCATTAGTACTGTAATATTTAAATGGCTCCACGTACTGCTATGAACAACTTGTTTCAATTATCCAATATGATATGTAAACATTATAAATTCCAACGTATTATCCGGAGCCTTGAGGCGGTATATGTAAGTTGTGACTCTCTATTGATCTATTGCAAATAGTAACATCTAGATATTAATCGAAAATACTGATGGTATTTAACGGGGAAAAAAGAATCAATATAATAAACCTAAACGGTATACTTCACCTTGGCCTGTAGAAAGCCACCATCGATCTGGTGTTGATGGGAAGTGGCACCACAACTGGCTGACCTTTGATCATTACCTATAACAACAACACGAATAATTAGTACTACTTGTTTAATCGTGAATTTGAAGTTTTTCTTTTTTCACTTGGTTTTTGCTCTACCAATAGCCTAAGACACCATGCTTTTTCCCGGGGAATATGAACACTTCCTGACCTGACATTGAATGTTTACCTATAATGACAATTACAATATTGCTAGAACATTGCTTACCACCTATTATATTTGCAATCCTTGGAAGTCGGGACATTTGGTGATCCAACACCAGCACCTGCAAAAGAAGATATGATCAGTTTTCCATAATACTATACATGAAGCCCTCATATTAAGTTATGTACTTACTCTAACCGCTGCTGCAACAACAGTTTCATTGCACAAAACATAGTATGTTGTGCCACCAACGTACGGATAATGGTAAAGTTGTAAACATACAATTGGCCCATTTGAATCGGGCGTTGTGTTATATGTGTTGGTTCTTGATTGAAGTTGTCGAGCTCCATGCCTGTGTTTTGGAGCTGATTATCTGATCAGTTCAACTAAAAGTAGCAGTTCATATTTTAATTGACTACTGTACTTCACTAATATGATTATAACAATTTCAAACACCAAAAGCACATTCAAACACTCTATTCGATATATTACATTTGATTATCTGATTCTAATTATTTAATATCATATGATAAGTGTCAGAACATGGATCCAAACACTCCTCTAAAAATGGGCTCTTTTTTGCTTTAAACATGATTAAGACACAACAGGTGAAATTAAGATGAAAGATACGTACCCTACAATAGGGGAAAACGCACACCAGTTGTTGTCAACATTTTCAAAGACGGACATATAGGCACACTGGTTGTTGTCAACATTATCAAAGACGGACATGTGTGCACACCTCTGTTGGCCAACGCAATAGCCATAATTGTAGCAGCCTCCATAACCCATGATAGTGGATTCCACATAAACCCGATAAACTTGAGGAATTTGATTTCCTATGATAAAAAACAAAAAAAGATAAAAGTTAAATCATATGGAAGTAAAGCTACCAGAAAAATTATATAAGAAAACATCATTGTTTATAATAATCAAGTATACTTTCTTCTCCTCCAACTTGTTGGATCCAAAGATTTCAAGCCTTTGGTCTCCCTCAGTGGTACTCAGACCTTTACGGTTACATTACAACCGCTCAAACACCTCCTCAATATGTACTTTTTCCAGTTGTGGCAAATGCACCATTAGTAATCTAAACCATATTATAATCTTCTTGTTATAGAAAATTAACAGGAACATAGTTTAAAAAGATATGTATGATCACATTAAACAGGATATAGGATGTTAACCATTTACTTGTGTCCTCTGTTAACTTAATAGCATTAAGAATGACATTTTACACATTCAACTTGAGTTAAGCTAATGAGACTTTGAAGCATGTTCTGGTATTGAATGAGGGGGCTTATGGGTTTATTTGAAAAGCTAATAAGCCCATTGTTTTTTCCTGCTTATGAGCTTATTAAGCTGAGCTTATGGATTTAATTAAGCCATAAGTTTTGTAGTAAAAAAACGGAGGCTTATAAGCTTTTGCAAACTGAAAAAAGCTCATCAGCCCAATAGTAAGCTAATTCCAACCACCCCTAATTATCAATTGTGACAACATTAATCAACAAAAAAACAATGACTGCAAAACAGACCAATGAAAAATCTTATTAAGCTGAATATCGACACCAAGTCTCCAATATCACCAATATGTACTTTGAGAGATTCTGCATTTAGAATGCCTATCATGCTCTGTAACAAACAACAAAAAAGAATATAAATAGTTGCCAACCTTCTTAAGGTTTTGCATTCCCCAGCTACGTTGAACATTAAACATTTGTGAGAATAGCCTACGCCTTTTATGAGTTATCAACAAAGCATGGTCATAACTTCAAAGTCCTAATACTCCATCGATAATTTCAAACCACTACAAGCTAGAAGTAAGCGGGCGACTCATGCGTGTAACCACATCACTATAGACCGCATGTTTCAATCCAAAGATAATAAGCTAAAATAATGTTAATCGTAGCTAAATGTTTACAACTGTTACTAATTTTAAGCTATCATCTCATTACTGAGAAACTAACCTCGTAATTTGATTTATACCTGGATACATAGAAGATTGAGCAAATTGCATCTACATTATTTTCGTCTGGTGGATTCTCTCATTTATAGTAAGTTTGAAATTGCGTTTTTTTGTATGACCCATTTATAGAAAAATCACAGCCAAACCAATTCATATATAAGTAGATCGAAATTGTCACCTCCAGTTTAAACTTATTACAGAAACTTTTAAATGAAGGAATTTCAATTTCTTCTGCTTTGATTAATTTGACAATTAACTATTCCCAAGAATCACAAGTATCATGCAAATGAATCAATAAAATGTTGAATGAAATTGAGTATTGGTTACTGCTTAAGAAAAGACCAGAAGTAAAATTTCAATAGATGTGTGCAGTACCGTGTCTAGTGAATCAGCTCCTAGTGAAGAGACCTTTGACACCAGTGACAGTACCGTGTCTAGTGAATCAGCTCCTAGTGAAGAGACCTTTGACACCAGTGACTGAAAGGTCATCTTTTACAGCAAGCTGCAAACGAATCAATAAAATTTCAATTAGAATGTGTCACCTGTGGTTATCAGATGATATAGTTGAGTAGTTCAATGCGCGGGAAAATAGTTTGGATAGCGGAGTCATTACGTCTTTGACGGTCACCTAAATGCTTACGTCATGGTAAAAATAATAAAATATATAGTTTACCAAATCAGTCAAGCCTAAAATTATGCATATGCCAAAAACTAATAGTAGTAACCACCCTTTGACTTGTGTGTTACATTTATGCACATACCAAAAAAATTTTGTTACACAAAAGTGGAAAAAAGAAATGATAAAAAGATGAAAATAGTATTCTGTTAGAACAACATAATGATAATGGGTGATCAAGATTTCTCCCAATAAGAGCTAAAATTACCAAATTTTATTCTTTGTTTTGAGTTCTCACAAAGCCTAACATAACTAAAAGTTTAACGTCATACACCAACGCTGTTAGTAGAATCTGCAAAAAGTGTAGCAATTCATTCTTAATATGTCATTACAGAATAAATATAGTGCATCAAATTAAGTGCAATAAAAGCTTCATTAACCAAGGCGAGACAAAATAATAAACAACCTCACAAGTCGCAACCATCCTAACATTATGTTACAGAATATTAGCAGGTAAGCATACATAACGAATGCAAAAAGCTTAAGTAGACCCGTAAAAAGCAGAGAGTTTTAACTGTCATTCGTATAAGCTCTCTGAATCTAAATTACGATAAATGACAAAATGAAAAGGCTTATAGCATAGTCAATAGCATAAATCAGTATCGCTTATGAGATATTAGAATATTATGAGTAAGTTACTTATTCATGATAATGATGATAAATTATATTATGAGTAAGTTACATATTATTTTGCAAATTCATCATTTACAAAACACTTTTTGTGGCTTCACGGCATGTAGAGTTCAAACAAAACAGCAACATAAAAGACTATCATTGAGGACTCTAAAGACATACGACACATACTTAAGACATATATTCAAAAGGAGTGCTGATATTGTTAAAAAAAAGGACATTATACCCTCAACTTTTGGAAATCTTTCAGGTTAGGTACTCTAAATTGTTGAACTATATATTGATGAAACTTTACAATAACCTGAATTGCATTAAGCACTTTGGAAAAGAGCAACGGGTGATGCACGATGCATGGCAATATGTGAGCTTCGGACATCAAGAACACCATTTTGCTAGTGCCCAAATTGAGTCTCCCCATTTTTAAAAGTGTGCATTCTAAGTCATATATACTAATTATATAGACTACATAAGATTGTTTTATTAACCTGTAGAAAACCTAGTCAGCGAATGCCCAAAAGGCCCTTGGGGACTTGCTTGAAGCTTCACTACAAATAGCGATCTCCAAGTTCTCTTTTCCTTCTTTATCCAAAAAATCACACATTGATTCATATAAATCATACACAAAAAAAAAAAAAAAAAAAAAAAAAAAAAAAAAAAAAAAATTAAAAAAAAAAAAAAATACCAACTGATAAGTAGGAGTTGCTCGGCTGGTCCTACTAACTATAAAAAACCATAGTTTGCAGAAAAAGGAGAACAGACAAATGACAAAAAGAGAAGGAGACTAACTCCCTATTCAGAATCCAGTGGAGCGAGATTGATAGCTCTCTGATAACACTTGAGAGCTCTTTGATTATCAACTGAAACTTTGATATAGTAATGACCCAAATACCTAAAAGCATTTGCATTTTGTGGATTAAGCTTAGCTGCAATTAAATAAATAAATAAAATCTGAGCTAAATAAAAATTTTGATATCCTACTTCGCAATCTTAATTAACATCAGAGGTCTACTCATGATTGAAGAGAATGTGTGCTTCATGTAAGTATGTAACAATGTTATAAGGTTTGGTAAAATTACACGCTATTGTTTGTAACAACCGTATGCTTTTGTCGGGTCCTATCTTATGACAAGTAAGATTTATCTGATATCTAACCTCGTTTATGTATACATCTGAAACACAATTAATAAAAAGTGGTTGCATATTACCTCAAACTCCTTTCCTTCAGGATATAGATCACCGTGTGATGTCAGCTTTGGCTTGGTCTGGTATTTGAAAAATGCATCATGAAGTACCTGGCCCATAAATAATCGAAAAAGGTAAAACCCATAGGAAAAAATGGTAAGACTCACAATGTTCCACAATTATTAAGAGAATGTATGAAGGAACTAATTGCTTTAGCTCTCCTACAAATTTATGTCACCATACCTGATAGTCATGCCTAGACCTTGTTTTAGTTCACGTGACATAGTTCCTAGTTTCATCTCTCTAAGCTAACATCAATCATAAGATCTGTCAATAAAAACACCAATCATAATAGGGGAGAACAGAAAGCTATCAGGGTACAGACCTCCCATAAATCAGCAGACGTATGGTACCATTTGATGGCTTGCTGAAGACAAACAAATCATAAACAAATCACAAATCGCAGTAACTTGTATACATGCATATAAACCAAGAACTAACTTCGTGTTTGATCACATATAATGAATGACCTAATTCAACAACTAAAACCGAATAAAACTCATTTAGCATTTCATATCCCTGAGTACACAATTACATTTGATTTACCAACCTAATTTTCTCGCAAGCCCAATGCTTTTCTGATGTTTGTGGCAATCAACTCACTACCACGTCTGTCCAATGTTGTACCTCAACCATGAAAGCATCTGGTCTACTTGTGAGGATATGTCGCCATAAAAAAGGTACATGCACACAACTGGTTATGACCTAGGATGGATATTAAAGCATCAAGAAGTCAAGAACGTTTAGTGTAAGAATTTCTGCTATAAGTTATGAATTACCTCCTCCATTATTTTGGTCAGTGACCAAGTTTAGTAACATCACATGATTCAGTTGACACCAAATGCATCTGTCATAAATCGTTCTCATGTTTAAAAGCATAAATTTATATACGTATCAGTCAAGCAATTAATCTTCATCAACAAAACAAAGATTGAATGACGGTACGCTGCTCCAAAACAAAACGTTTAACGAAACATACCAAATGACAGAAGAAAAAAAATCTAAATAAATGCGTGTGCTGTTGTGTGTTGTGTTTTAGGGTTGCAAAAAATCATATTAGGGTTTTGTGTGATAATGAATAAAAGATCGATATTAATTAATAAATTTGTAAAGCTAAAATTAAGGAATACATGTTTACATAAGTTTATAGTTTTGGATTTGTAAGATATAATCCAAAAAATGAGTTGGTTTAATGGTTATCATGTTTGTTTATGGACTAATACACCTAGGTTCGAACCATGCCTGTAACGTTTTTTTATAAAATTAAATTATTCATCCGAATTTTAAAATACAAAATAAATTATAAATTATAAAAATTGCTTATAAAATTAAATTAGTCATATGAATTTTAAAATACAAAATAAATTATAAATTATAAAAATTGCTTACATGGCGCGACAATGTGATGACATGGCACATAATGAATTACTGGACAATGAGGTGGCGTTTACGTGGCATTATCTACGTGTAACGCCTCCTGTTATATATAATATAAAGATATATATATATATATATATATATATATATATATATATATATATATATATATATATATATATATATATATATATATATATATATATATATATATACACATGTCTATCTTGTTTCCATGAATAATTTACTTTGCTCCTTTCTATCTCATTGCATTTAGTCATAAATATCTACCATCTCTCTTTCATTTCTTTAGGTGTCATTAGAGATGATTATGTGTGACAATGGGCTTAATTGATTCTCTTGAGCATGATAAGCTTCCATTTCAAATCCTTCACTTGCAATTTCTTGTTATCATGATCAAAATATCATGTTTAAAACTTCTCTCTTTTTGAATGAAAATCTTTTAAATATCTATATTATCTTTCTTGAAACAATTTATTTAACTAATTTTTTTTAACCTTATTTTAATCAAAAACAAGATTGAAATTTTTTTTTATTACATGTTATGAAACAAAATTCAATTTGTTTTATTGTAATGCACACTTGAATTTACTTCAAAACATTGTTGAATAAAACTAAAAACGTTTTGCTTAAAACACATTTGATTTTCTCACATGTGTCATACACTTCTATTGGAAATGACATTCACGATCTTATCAAACCATCTCATGAGAATCAGGCTTGCCCATATGGATCTTGTTTGTAACAAGTCTTGAAGTCCATATAATCATATCCATATATTTGTTACTTGTTAACAATCATATATATGTTTACCATAGACTAAATGTTATCATCTTCATATAGTTACACATTTAACTTATTTGCCTTATTGCCTCCTTAGTTGCATATCTTAATTGATAAATTAATAGATAACATGATTATTATAAATTAATTACCTCATTTAATTATTTCTATATCACTCTCTACATTCATGAATAGTATGCCCTATATTGCCTCAAAGAGTTGAACTTACTTGAATCCAAATCCAAAAACACAACCTTTTTGAAAAGTTTCTGCCAAAAACTCATTTCTGGCATTCTGGGAATCACCAGATGGGCGGCCCCCTTAATTATATAAGGCGGCCCCCTTAATGATTAAGGGGACCGGCTCCTAATTAAGGGGACCGGCTCCTAATTAAGGGGACCGGCCATCTGATGGTCGGGGATACTGTTTTCTTTATCACTTTTTGACCCATTTTAACCTATACTTCCCAAAATTCACAAACATATTTTGTCTCATACTATCCCTCAAATTTTCCTTCCTAAACCACATTCCTCATACACTATAAATACCCTCTTCCCATCATTAATGCCATCACACCCAAATATGTCATCTCCCAACAACCAAAAACCAAAGATTTCAAGAACCGCAAGGATCTCCGTCAAACCCATTTGGAGGAGGAAACTTGATTCTTGTCATAACACAAGTGATGTTGTTCCAAATCAACCAACAACTAAACCTCAAACCCACTCTAATGAGTCATCTCACAACCTATCTTCCACTCATACCCTCATTAATGCTTCTTCTTATGATGAGCATGCTCAATCCCAAAACAACAATCCTAACATCTCAATCAATACTTCACATGTTGCTCATTCAACAAAAACACCCCTCACTCATGAAGAAACTCTTCCACCCTTTTCATGTTTTCATGACTACCCAAGCTCAACCATGTCTCCACCACCAAGAGTACCACCACCACATCCTACAACCTCACATGCCATTCCTATGTTGCATGTTCAAACCTTCACCCAAGACAACTATCATGTTCCACCAACAACATCTTCCTCCGAACACTTGAAGTTCGTTGAGGAGCTAAAAGAGGCTCATGAGCTTAGTGCTTTTTTAGCATTACATCTTGCTCAACGCAATTTGGATCCACCCCAATCAAGCTCACCATCATCACCACACAACATCAACCAAATTGAGAAGCATGTTAACAATTGCCCTTGTTGCATCTTCCTTCAACAACAAACCATTGCATTGAATGAGCACTTCACTTGGATTGAGTATCTTATTACAAGATCTCAACAACCACCATCACTTGAACAACATCAAAACCCTCAATCAACAAACCCTACCTCTAACCCACCACCTACAAGTTCCACATCTCCAAACTCACCAACATCCATGCAACCAAAAGTTTATCTCCACTAAACCACCAAGCATTTTATATGCTTATGTTTCTCATTTTCAAATAAAACTCTTCAACCATTTTGGGATTCAAGAAAGTTTGGTGACACTCCTTGATTGGCACAATAGGATGCTCTACTTAGTTTAGTATTCTATATATATGGCTTTTGTAACAATGATTATTGGTTGACATAATCATTTTCTATCAATGAATGACTTAATATATGTTCCTAATTATCTTTTGCCATGTTTATTACTTGTTGGCATTATGATATATGTGTTTGTTTGTGCCATGCTTGTGCTTCTAATATTTTTCTTGCAAGAATTTCAATTCTCGAACCCTTGGTGCCCTCAAACGAGGGGGAGCATACATCAAGGGGGAGCTTTCCTTCTATTGGCTTAAACCTTTTTGATTTTACAAAAAGGGGGAGAAGTGAATATAAACTCACTAAATACTTGTCTAAAAAATAATTTTTGGACTTAATGAGTTTAGGTTTTGTAATTATCAAAAAGGGGGAGATTGTTGATATAAATAAATGACTAAAAACGTTATTCATATCTTTCGATATATCTATGTTTTGATAATCACAAAACGAAAACTCATCAAACCAAAGATTATGACATAAACAAGTATTTAGTAGTAAATACTCATCTTTGCCATTTAATCACTTAAAGTATAAATAAACAAAGTGTCTAATGTATTACAAGATCAAAGGAACATTTTTGTTAATCACTAGATATTTATAAAATGTCACAAAATATTTTATATCTTTTGTAAAACATTTTTGGAATTAAAAGAATATGTTTAATTCATTACAAATTTGTGAATTCAAATTTTCAACCAAAAATGGCAAATCTAATCCAGAAAAATTTCCCTAACAAAAGGACAAGAAAATCTAACGTTCAGGAGGGCGGCCCCCTTAATTTTACTAGGCGGCCCCCTTAATCATTAAGGGGACCACCCACTAATTAAGGGGACCGGCACGCTCCAGAACAGTATTTTCTGGCCCTATAAATATTGGATCATTCCACATATTTTTCTCACCTTTTTGCACTATAAACTTTCTGATCTAAACATCCTTTTCCATCCTCTAAAAATCCTTTGATCTTACATACTTTGATCTTTGTTTCAAAGTGATTCAAGACTCAACACTCAAGTGCAAAGAGAAGAATACTTCTATTAGAAGTATTACAACTTAGTATCATCTTGCTATCTAAGTTGGTTGTTTGTTTCATCTTGTTGATCTTTCATATTTTGGTGAATAAGGTGTATGTATTAGTTTGCTAGATTTAGTTGTAGAATCTAGAATTGTTGTAAGTGTGAAGTGGAACTTGAAGTGAAGAAGTTGGGTTGGATAGTAGTGAAGATAGGAGAGAGTAACAATAGTGACTAGTAGTGAAGAAATTGAAGCTTCCAAGTGGAGAAGACTAGAAGACATTAGTAGATTAAAGTTGTGAAGACTCTAGTGGCTTGAAGGTGCAAAGATATTATTGGTTTGAAGTTGTGAAGACATTGGTGCTTTGAAGTTGTAA
Organism: Artemisia argyi; assembly: GCA_030686995.1. Lineage (NCBI taxonomy): Eukaryota > Viridiplantae > Streptophyta > Magnoliopsida > Asterales > Asteraceae > Artemisia > Artemisia argyi. Next base: position 100,180,869 of record CM060681.1, read on the forward strand.
AGTTGCAAGACATTGAAGTCGTGAAGTATTTTGTGAAGGCGTGAAGATACTTGTGGTGTGAAGAAGTATTGAAGAAGTAAAAGGTGTGAAGAAGTTGTGGTGTGATATTTGGTGTGAGATTGGTTCTAGCTACGATTAGAACTCGACATTTTGCTTTGTGTCGTTAATTGGTGTAAGCTTTTGGTGTGTACGGTTTTGTCCGCCATAAGGGAGGTTATTGACTTAGTGAAGAAAACTCTGGAATTCGGTGCTCGGGGAGTGGAGTAGGGAAAGGAAGGTGTCCTTATAGCCGAACCACTATAAATCCTTTGTCTCTCGGTTTGATCTTTCCATCTCTCATTCTTTACTTGTTTACTTACTTGCTTCTCGTACATTATTATTATTGTGTGTTGTGTATATATTGATTTCACATAAAGATCAAACTAGGTTCCATTTAAAACCTTAACTATACATTAGTAAAACATAAGTATATACAATTATTAAAACACATATACATATATAAATACTTACTTATAATTAAGTGAGATATATGAAATTATAATCTCTATTCAACACTTTAAATAAGTAGTATCTAAGTGATATAGGTAAATTAATTTGTATCTATACTTTAGCTTTAAAAGGTTTTTACAATTACCATTAAGTCTTTGAAAGTGAACTTTTATTAAACGAAAAAGACGCAAAACTATTCAACCCCCCCCTTCTAGTTTTCCACAGGTTTAGTAAATATTTAGTGAGACGTTTATGTGAGACCGGACGTTGTCGAACGCGTTCTGTTAAAATACGTTACGTAAGTTCGTAGGTGGTAAAAGTTTAATATTCTCGCGATTTTTAGACTATAGTGGTACATGTGTGAGCATCGTTCCGAGGAAAAAGGGATTATAAACATCGTAGTGATTTCGAGTAACATAACATATTTGATAAACAAAAATTTTGTTATTGGTAAAAACGTTATTAATTAACGTAATGATATATTAGTCTTTGATTAACTTTTACTATTCATAGGGAAAATTGCGGGAGATTACAAAAATTGAGCAAGGAAACAAGTGGTGAGATCATCCCATGAGGTGATAGATCCCGCGGGTAAACGTTCAAGCCATTGACTAGCTTGATCACGTAGAGAGAATTGGAACAGGCGTAATCGGGTCAACTCTCTAGTTGTAACATCAAGGTCTATAGAATCTACGATTTTAAGGAAGTCCTTGAGATGTTGATTAGGATCTTCGGAACGAAGTTCATGGAATGCACATCCGCTTTGCACCAACCGGATGGTGTCGGATCGCAAGGGAGACACATTGGCTCCTTGGGTGAGCTCAATGGTGTTTCGGTAGCCTTGGTGGCTAGGTCGGGAGTACTCTCTTAGGGTTCGGGGCCTAAGAGGTTGGTTAGCTAGTGGTGGGTTTTGTGGGTGGTCTTGTTGTGGTGGGTTGATGGGTTCAAAGATGTTACCACCTTCCATGATGTCGGATGGTAAAGAGTTACGAATAAAAACACGAAGAAATAAGATAGACTAAAGAAAACCTAAAAATAAAAATAAAATCTTACTAGAAAGGAATCTAGCAAGTAGACCTAATAAAAAGAAATCCTAACATAGACAATAACTATTCCCCGGGCTGCGGCGCCAAAAACTTGATGCGTGGGAATTGCACCAGGCTTTACCTCTCGAGGGATCTCGAGAAGCTTACAACCCCCACCAGGCAGTGTACCTGATCATTGTAGTATAGTATAGTGACAAGTACCGGGGGATTGATCGTTCAACTCAGGAATAGTGTTGCTAGGATTAGAAAGCCTAAAAACTAGGTCTAGAGGTGAGGGATGATTCTTTTTGTATTTTTATATTTTATAAAAGCAATTAAAATCTCGGGTTTTTGGAAGAGTGGGCGGAATTAGTTGCTAGTCAACTAACCCAATAACTACAAATGCAATCAAAATAAAATAACAGAAATGAAAATAAACTAAATTACTAGTGGTGTGAACAATATATGGGAGAATTGTGTTTACTTAGATTTCACTACTCCCTAGATATCTTTTACAGGTTAATTACTTGTTACAGTTGCGTGGATGACAGGTTGTATTCCTTAATACCAATCATGGGGTGGCGTACTTACTTCCCTAATTCTATAAGCTCCTACTTCACTCCTATGTCAAGCCGGCTAAGAAGCTCCTAACATGGGATCGCTAGAATTCGCTCATGCGTTAAATACAACCATAAAAACCTAGTACACATCGGTTCATGTTTCTTAAGACGTTCAAGCAAGTTACAAAATGGATATCTGCCAGTTTTCTTAAGCCTAACATTGAAATCATTCATCCTTTACAACTATAAAAAAGCAATCAACCTATAATTAACATCTAGGTTTCATTACATCTAAGCAAACACACAATAGATCTATCCTAGCATATTAAAATCAAGACAAGTGTAAGATATATTCAAACAACACATAGACATATTGAATGAATTGGAAGAATACTTATCTCAATTGAACATGAAGGGTTTCAAGGGATGAAAACCCTTGAAAATACTGTTACAAACGAGCTAGGGTTTATAAGGTTCGGCCCTAAAATTCTCCACACAAGTCCCTCTTTAATGAATGAAAATTAGAAAAGTATATATAGATTTCACGAGGTGACGGCGTTAACAGGAAAATTCTGACGCCGTCATCTCGCCGCCAATAAAGTTCTCGGACTGCCTAGATCCAGAGCTGACGCCGTCATGTGTAATTTTGCTCTGGGCCGTCACCACTTTTACTCTTGACGCCCTTGTTCTGACGCCGTCACGTTTTCTCTGGGTCGTCACCAAAATTGCTCTTGACGCCGTCATCAAATTCTTCTTGACGCCGTCAGGTACTGTTCTCAGCAAGGAAAATTAAGACTTTGCCGTTTTCTTCACTTTTATGCTCCAAAAAAGTCCAAAATGCTTCCTTTTCCAGAATTCACTCCCAAAGTACCTAAAATCACAAAAGAAACGATTTAGGGCAATATTTGATCAACTAAATTCTAATTTCGGCTAAATGACCCCCTAAAAACGGTTCATTTTTCGCCTCATCAATGTGTCAATTCAAAGGCATGTCTCGTGATAGGATTGAAGGAATCTACTACAAGCTCAAAAGACAAGATAGTGACTTTATTCCTATTAACATTGAAGAAGTAGAAAGAAGAAAAAGGAAAGCTACAGTTTCTGAAGAGAATGTCACTAAAAAGGCAAAGCTTGCTAAAAAAAAAGGATCTCAAACTGAGAAACTTTCAAAAGATCAGCTAAGTGCTATGATTGTTATAGAAGAAGAAGATTTCTACCAAGATCCTATACAAGTAAGGCATCCAATTATTGATTGGGAAGTTTATACAGCAAAGATTTGCTCCAACATGGAAGATTACAAGGTTAGGAGGAGAAACTTTATCCTTCATTCAATTTGAAGATCTTATTAAAGCTTGTGACAGAGATGATCTTGATATGCTTTGGAAACTAGTTGATGAAAGATTCAAGGCTGATACTCTAAAGATATAAAGGAAATGCAGCTATGGGTTGATTTGAAAAGAACACATGAACCAGATCTTAAAGACAGTTATTAGAAGTTTGAAGCTTCAGATTTGCATACCACATGGTCATACTATGATTAATGTGAGGTTCATCATGTTTCTACAATAGTTGGAGTGGATGCATTCATGTTTGCTGAGAAGGAATATCCACTTAGAGCAATAACTCTTACTGCAATGTTGACATCAAAGTTGAGAGTCCATGAAAATACTGAAAAAGTCATAGCCTTGCTTCAAAAGATACAAGATCAGTGTTTAAAAGCTATAAAGCTTTAAGAAGAAAATGAAGTGTTTGGAAGAATTCCTTATATCCTTAGTAATGCTGATTGATTGAAGAAACTTACGGATTTATTAGGAAATCATAAGTTTAGGGGAGGATTGTTGGGAATTACATTAACAGTTACCACGGCTAGTATGGAGATTACAACTGCTGAAGAATGCACTAGCAGTGGAAACTCATTACCACTGCTAGTACATATTATTACCACTGCTATTGGGATAACTGTTAGGAAACTTGTATAGATAAATATAGAATAGATTTTGTGTATATCTTATTCTATTATCATTATACGTATCTTGTAGAAGAGGACTCCTTGTGCTATAAAAGGAGGTCCTAGGTTTAGGTTTCATATACATTTTCCTTAGAGCTTCAAGGTTGTAACCCTAGTGATACAAAGATCACTCGTATTATTATTCTTAATAATATTGGAGCTAACAGTTTGGTTCACTCATTGTTCTCATTCATATACAATTGTTTTATTAACAAACAAACTTCTAAGTATTACTAAGTAGATTCCGCATACTTGGCAGTATAATTCAAAGTATCATTCTAACACAATTCAAGGTGTATAGATCCATCACCTTTTTTTTATATAAAACTGAGCCATTTCACTAGAAGTAAATCCCCCCCCCCCCACATTATCATTTCGAATTCTTTTAATCGTCTTTCCAATTTAGGGTTTTACTAACTCATGAAAATTTATGAGGCATGTACTAGCTTTATGTTTGTGTTTCAATAGGAAAACCTATACACTTCTACTATAATCATCAACTATGGTTAAAAAATAGGTTGCTCCCAAAAGAGAAATTAAATGATATCTTCCCCAAACATCACAATGCAGTAACTCAAAACATGACCGATCTTAATTATACAATTTTGAAAAGGATGTCTAGTATGTTTGGCTCTAGAACAAGAATCACATAAATTATTAAAGATAACATTTTTAATGAAAATCAATATTAACATTTTTAAGAAAATCAATATGAGCAAGTTTATCATAAGAAGCATGACCCAGCCTACTATGCCAAACGTTCATGGTAGTCAACAAAGCCTTCTACACGGTTCCAAACATCCCCATCCGGTAGAGACCACTTATGCATTCACCCGCACTAATCAAGCTCCTCGTGTGAAGTATCTGGATGACATAGAAAACAAGGAAGAATGTTATTTCCGATTGAAATCCTTACACAATCTACTAACCAACAAGAGGTTACACGTGAATTTAGGGATGTGATGTACTCCTTTTATTTTTGCACCTTCTATTAAGGTGTACACCCTTTTTCCCTCAATGGGTATGAAATCTCCATTACGAATGACAACGGGCTTTTTGTTAGAACATGAAAATTCATTTTATAATATTTCGACATTGTGTGTAATATGTTCGGTGGACCCCGAATCTATTACCCAATCGTTTGTCGCATCAATGTAACCTGCTGTGAAAGTTGTTTTGTTGGTGTCATCTTTTGTTCTTCTTGCACTCCCTGAAAAGTGTATTTAAAAACTTTCATATTGCTCGTTAGTCAAACCTGGTACGGGACTCATGCCGGTTTCAATACATGCAGCTTTTGGCTTACTGTCATCTCGCTTCTTATTTCCCGAGCACCATTCGGGATAGCCTATACATTTGAAACACCCTTCACGGTTGTGTCCTTATTTCCCACAATAGGTGTAGCTTTCACTTGTCTCATTGCGTTTGTTGTTCCGCATGATGGTTTTATCCCTTTTTTGGTTTGTATTGTTTTCTTTTATGTCATGGCTGAAGGTTTTGAAAGCTGCTGATTCCAGAGTGGTTTTCTTCTCACCAGAAATAGCACGTTGTCGTTCATCTTCCGCAACGAGGTCTTAAGCATTTCCTAACATTCGAACAGAATTCATGGCAAGAATTTGCGTCCTAATGACATCAAACTTGTTGTCAAAACCCATGAGGAACTCATAGAGCCTTTCCTTTTCGCAAAGATCCACCATCTTCTTTCTGATGTAACACGTGCAACCGGCACATGTACAATGTGGGATAGATAGAACCGTCTGCATCTCATCCCAAAGTCCTTGTAGCTTAGTGTAGTATGAAGAAACCGATGCTCCTGCTTGTTGCATTCCGGTGAGAATTTGTTTTAGTTCGTATGCCCTAGGGAAACTCAATCATTCATGTAAATCATTCCACATCTTACTATTAGTACTCGCATACTTTAAAATATTTCTTATATCCTTTTCCATTGGTGTTGTGAGCCATCCTTTCACCATAGAGTCACAACGCATCCACAACATGTAGTCATCAACCGTTTTCTCGGGTTTCTTTATTGACCCATCGATGAATCCAACTTTGTTCTTGGCAAACAAGAAATTCATCATCTCTTGCACCCAATCGGCACAGTTATTATATGTTGAGTATCGTTAGCATGCATTTGTTTCGGGTAATCGGAAGCATGTATGTAGAGGGGAGAGTTAACATTGGGACCGATTTTTGGGGTAAGGATAGGGTTTTCATGATTGCCATCGAAACCGTCTTTTGGGTTAGGGTTAGGGTTTTCTTGACCGTCGGCCATGGTGCGGCGTTTGATGTAGGTGTTTGATGCTTTTTTTAGGTTAAAACTGTTCTGGTACAATAATAAATTTGATGGAACAAGATCGGTTCTATTATTCTTATTCAAAGTTCATCATATGACAAGGAGTTTAAATAAAAAGGCGCATTTGCATATATATCAATCAAAAGATGCAAAATTACATATATATTTTTTGCATGCATAAAAACCATTGTACCAATAATTATTTACAGTATAATATTTTTATCATTTTAGATACCAAAATACAATAGAATAATATCACGAATGTTTTAGTAAAATACATAATGAATTTAATTTTAGTGTATAAATGTGTGACCGAATAAAATACAAATCAATTGCCAAAACAAAGTGTGTATCATGTTTGTGTCCTTTTTGTTTGATGTTTGAACTTTTGAAGAATCAAAAGAATATCGAAAGAGCTTTTCAAAAAATATATAAATATTATATATAGAAACGAAAGAAAGGTGGCAATGGTTTTGTTTGACTCTGAAGCCAATAAGTAAAAACTTACACACTTAAATTATTGTACCGGCTCTTCGATATATCTCTTGAGAGACCCTATGAGCTCGTATTGTCTCTTTCACATGAATATTATCACTAAAGTTTTAATGTTTTCACATTCTAGTAGCTATAGCTAGCTGGTGTTCTACAATGTTTTGATCACTTGGGGCACTTAGCGCTTATATATATATATATATATATATATATATATAAAAGAAAATATTAGCTACAATTCCATTGTAGCCAATTCTTTACAATATGTGTGATACGCCCCGAGCTTTATGTCATGTTACATTTATTTAGGATATGTGTTTATGTCGTACTAGGAAACTGTCATTGTTATATATATATATATATATATATATATATATATATATATATATATATATATATAGAATAGAAAATATTAGCTACAATTCCATTGTAGCCAATTCTCTACAATATGTGTGATACGCCCCGAGCTTTATGTCATGTTGCATTTATTTAGGATATGTGTTTGTGTCCTATTAGGAAACTGTCATTGTTTAGATATATCTTTATGTTTAGCTTGTTTTACAAGCTAGGGTTATTCGGTTATATATATCGAATCATTATTATGAATAATTCAATCAAGTTCTCAGTCAATAATATTCTAGTTCTCCAATCTTCTTCTTAAGGGGCTCGCGCCCGCTTGAAGTGGTGCCCTATCCCGATACAACCCTAACCGGGATACAAATAGAAGTGTTGAGGGCAAGACCTACAACTTTAGGAGAAGCCTTTTCCTTAGCTCATATAGTCGAGGCTCGTTTTGAGGCAATTAAAGAGAAGGAAAAAGAGCATATAATTGAAAAGAAATCAGATGTCATTCCATCATTACAAAGTGAATTCGCTTCACCTGAGATTAAAGGGTCGTTAGATGTTGATGAAGATATTTGTGTTGATGAGGTTAAAAGCGCGATAGACGGTGTTTTTGATATTGGTGAGAGTTTTGCTGTTATTCTAAAGTGGGTACAGACCCGCACATCAAGGACATTGATATTATTGGTAACTTTTGAAAACATGGATGTTGCCATAGGAATGGAAGCTAAAATTCAAAGAAGAACGTGGGATCCTGGAATATTTATTTTAGAAAACACCTTGAGGGCAAGGTGATTTTGAAGGAGTGGGGAATGATACGCCCGTGTTGGATAACTATTGTAGTTTATTTATTATGTTTATTAGGATAAGTGTTGAGTCATTGTTTAGGATATGTCTTGAGTCATGTTAGGATAAGTCTTATGTTTGTTAGAGTTATCTCATAGACTAGTATTTAATGTGTCATAATGTTATCAATGAAGGAATCAATCAAGTTTAAGATCAATAATTCTCTAGTTCTTCTCTTCTATTTCTTAAGGAGCTCGCACACGTTAAAAGTGGTGCCTTATCCCGATACAACCCCTAACCGGGTCGTATCAATGTGCTACAAATTGTGGGTCCATAAGTTCTTCTGTGGGTCCCTGACTTCTTTCTGTGGGGCTATGATTCATTTTCTTATGTATTTTGATAGGGTAATGTAGCTAAGTTATCCCATATATATATATATATATATATATATATATATATATATATATATATATATATATATATATATATATATATATTTTACTGAGATGTTATGTCATTCCAACTGATGTAGAACGATGAATGTACTTAAATGTGAGGGTCATACTAGATAGTAATCAACATGCAATCACGATAAGAATTGTGTGCTAGCAAAGCCAAGAGTCGGGTCACTGCATATGATTACTTAGAAAGAAAATTCTCCAAGCGCTTTCAAGTTTACAATAACATTTTGGTACAACATAATTAAATCGTGTGTAAAGAATGTAATGTTCCCATGCTTAGGTCACTAGCATCGACAATCTTAACTTGTCATGGACACATAATTATAAATAATCTACCACGAGTGTAACCTCAAAAACATACAAAAATTGTGCACCTAGTCATTTATAGTCTTGGGTCCATTAATGTTTCTAGAGGATCGCTAGCAATAGAAAGTCGCCCTAAAATGCAAGAGAAATTGCGATCATGGGATACATCTAGACAATAAATTAAACCACTAGGCCAGTATTGTTTACCTTCTAGTTTAGCTCATTTAGCTATTTGGGCTTCTAGCATTTCATATACTTTTGGTAAGAAAGGCACCACCACACTTGAAATTTACAACCGGATTAATTGATGACCCTGTCTAAATAAAGCACAATTATTGTCTATATCGATATAAATATAGAACAAAGAAAGGATGCCTCATGCCTGCACAGCTGGTCCTGCCCTCCAAATTATTATCATATATAATAGAGGCCATATCCCTTTGACTACTTAAGTGACATATAAAACCCCGTTTCCAGACATAAAAACCCAATAATTTTGACTTCTTTAATAAGCATTATGTTAGGTTGACTTTTATTTTATTTTTTTAAAAGAAATGCTCACACAACTAATTCTTATATAATTCTCCAATCAGTTTCAATCGTTTAGTTGCATGTTATATCCAGGTTACATAGTTTATGGCAGAGAACATACCGATTGATTAGTTCCCGTGTGGATCTATTTTAACTAGTGCAATTCAACATTAAGGTGCTTAGATCTCGTCGCATGCAAATGCTCCCGCACTGATATAATTTGGACATTGTTCAATAATCAAATGTTTGTATATTAATAGTGCTAGGAATTTCTAGTATAGATAACATATTTATTACTTGATCCCTTCAACGTACGTAATTATAAACCCAAAACTTGTAATTAAAACTTTAAAAGTAATTGATAAATACTACTGTAGAATACAACTAAAAAATCACGGACGTCGGTGTGCTTCATGGCGGCTGCATATAGGCCCCTTTATGATTTAAACCATCCCATAACCCAAAAATGCTTTGATATTCTTGGGTCCCATTTATTTTTATCATCATCATTACTATATTATTAATTATTGGTTGTTATTATATTGCAATTATAAGTATATTAGTGACAGTTGCTATTAAACTATACTTGCAATATAAAATGAAATGATCCAAGCACCCAAATGGCCAAATAAGCAACACTGTTTTCGTGTTACATATTGATTAATTGACGACGGCCAAAAATATTATATTCGTTGATTAAACTAACGACTAGATGTTAAAAGATTAATAAAAATAGAAAACCTAAACACTACGATGTACTAGAATATAAAAATGATAGCTATCAAAAGTCAAAACTAATAAAAGATCACTTGTCAAAACAATCAGTTTATGCTACGGTTAAACCTAATGATACGTAGAGAAAATTGATTTATTTGCGCATTTTTATTTTTAATTGTGACATTTTAATTATTGCATCAAACAGTTGTATCTTGTTTATATTATGCTTTGAATACTTATACACTAAGTATATATGCAAATTTAAAAAAAAAAAAAAAAAAAAAAAAAATTGCAAATCACCGATACTTAACATTGTTGGCTGTAATCCTATATAATTTTGAAGTTATCATTATCATCAAGAAAATATTAAAATTACAGTTCTAAGACTAATTTGAAATTTTTGTGACCATGCATCTTTTAGTCGCAATTTATCAACTCTAGTAAATTTTTCAACATAACAATATTATACAAGGTGTTTAAGTTACTACTGGTATATATGACTACATTATTGTGAAGTTAACATTAGTAACTGTAGTCATTTACCATTCTTTTATCCTCTTGTCATGTTGATAACTGGTGTCAATTTATGTAGTTTTTGTATTACAATTCTTCTTTGATTTCTTAGTAAATAACGATCGAACATATATATTATTTTCACTTGCTAATGCTTTATACACCAAGAGGTTCCAAAACAAATACGAAGTACAAAAAAGAACTAAGAGCATAATACCTCCGTTACAAAATAAAGGGTTGTGAGTAGTTGTGACACTATCTTCTATCACTCACTCCCAATCAATCCTTTTATGCCACATAATTCATCCATTTTTTCATCACTCACTCATTTTTTTGTTGGCATCACATCAATCACTACATCCCTTCACTCATTTCATTTTTTTTTTCTTTTTTTAAATTCCATTAAAAAAAAAAAAAAAAAAAAAAAAAAAAAAAAAAAAAAAAACATTACATAATATTACTAAAAAACATAAAATAACGTTACATAATGCTAAAATACTAAATTTCATAATACTGAAAAACTAAACTTCAGCGTCTTCATCGTCCACCTCGAGGTATGGTAATTGTTGAGCGTAAATATGCTTCATAAGATCAAATCGGAGACGAAAATGTGTTTCCTCATGTCGTATCTCCGCTAAGCGGCTTCGTCAAACACTGGTTGGATCGGAGGATCCAGAATATGAACTGGGGAGATTGCGGTACCGGTCTCATGTAAAATCATGTTGTACAATATCACACACGCATAAACTAGTTTTCTAATTCTGTCTATTGTGTTTGGCCGTAAGGGTCGATTCAATATACCCTATCTACCCATGAGAACACCAAATACCCGTTCAACATCTTTTCGATCCGACTCTTGTACTTTTTCTCTTGCGGGTCAGTTTGAAATTTGAACGCTTTAACAAAAGTAGACCATGAAGGATATATGCCATCGGTTAGATAGTAGCAACGCTTGTACGTACGGCCGTTCACAACAAATGGGCACTTAGGTATCGTACCATTACGCTCGGTGAGGAATAGCGGAGATTGCATCACAACATTCACATCATTATTTGAACCCGACGGTCCAAAGAACGCGTGCCATATTCACAAATCTTGAGAGGCAACTGCCTCCATCATAATCGTGGGGTATTGATGATCACCCTTTTATATTGACCCCAATTCGATTGGACAATTCCTCCGAACGAAAATGTGTGCAATCTAGGCTACCGATCATACCCGGAATGTGATGTCTCTCTTCGTGTGCTTCGTACAAACATGCCATATCATGGCTTGTTGGCCTACGTAGGTAATCTCGACCATATATCTGAATAATAGCGTCACAAAAAAATTGAAGGCATTCACGTGACTTTCTTTTAGCCATTTCTAAATATTCGTCCAACTCATCATGTGGATTACCGGTTGCGAGTTGTTTAACGGTAGACGAACATTTTTGTATGGCTGTGAAACTTGTTTTTGCTCTAGCATCGTAACCTTCTTGAAAATACTCGAATTTAGACTCAATAACATGTGTGATTTTCAAAAATAAACTTTTAGGCATATGATACCTATCTTCAAACACTTCGTCGTTGTATTTTGGATCTTCACAAAAATAATCACGATGCAATCTTTTTGCAGCTTTGATCCGATTGCGTTTTACTGATGTTCATGTCGACATTGCCGTATCTTCCTCCTCATCTGCGTCAATCGCATTAGCAAAAAATTCGAGACTACTATCGTTGGACCACTCAAACGGGTTGTCTAACAATACAGTCGAACCAATTCTCCTATGCTCCATATGGTTGATTTTTTATTTTATTTTTTTTATTTATTATTATTTTTTGGGGGTTTGATATGATTTTTTGATAGAATAGATTTTATTTTTGGTAAGTAGTTTTTTTTTTTTTTTTTTTTTTTTTTTTTTTTTTTTTTTTTTTTGCTCCAATATATACTCAAAACAAACAAAAATTGTCCGTTGGAAATTTGCAACGTTCAAATAATCAATGCAACGTTCGAATTTTTTCCTTTGGTTCCGTGCCTGAAACTTTCATGCAAATGACCGGTCCCGCGCCACACCGAGAGGACAGCGGCAGTGTTCCCGCGCCACACCGGTCCGGTCCCGTGCCTTCTAGTGACCACTCCCAACGCCCTAATTGCATATATGTAGTTAGTTGATCATTTATGGTCTGTCATGAATAATTTAATGGTTGTTCAAGCGATTACTTGAGAATAATGTGGTACTTCAGTCACATTTCATTATTTTATTATTATTATTATTTTTTTTGAAAGGAAGCAATATATTGGAACAAATACAAGAACAACACAAACAGCTACATTCCCCCTTTCCAAACAAGGCGATTAAAGAGAATGAACTCGAATAAAGAAAACGCAAACCACAAGCAAGTAGACCCAAAACAATTTTACAGATATTTTACCATGTGGAAGGCATTTACCCAAAAAAAATAATTGTATACCGACAAAAAACACGGTCTTAAAAAAACTTCATTATTACAACTTTTTTTTTACTCTTTGCAAAATAACAATTTTATCTTTAACTAATTATTTATAACTTCTTTAATATATGTAATTATAAACTTAGGGCACGTTTGGTAGAGAGAATTTCAGAGAAATGAAATGAAGTAAGAGAATAGAAATCAGTAGAGAATTTTGTTCAATTCTAATGTTTGGTAACAACTGAGACTTAATCCGAGAAATGAAAAAAAAAAATTAATTAAATAACATTTTATCATATGAGAATCACATGTATTTGTTTGTTGATTTTTTTAAAGAATTTATTTTTTCTAAATAACAATTTTAAAAAATATCTATATAATTTTTTTTTAAAATTTATTTAAAAAAAACTTATTTAAATTTATTTTTTTAATTTTCTTAAATTTATTTTTTATAAAAGTAATTAAAAAAATTATTTAAAAAAAATGTTTTTTTTTTTTTTTTCTAAATAACAATTCTATAAAAAATATATATTTTTTAAATTATTTTTGACAAAGTACACCATTTAAAAAAAATTATAATATGAAGCGATAAAAAAAAAAAAAAAAAAAAAAAAAAAAAAAAAAAAAAAAAAACTCATTTCTCTAAATTCTCCATCAAAAGGATAGAAATAGATGTTAACCAAATTACACTACCATTTCTCTTCAACTCTCCATCAATTTCCCTTTAATTCTTCACTTTTTCATTTCTCTCTACCAAACAAGAGAATTTAATCCAATTCTATTTCTCCTCTTTCTTTTCTCTCTACCAAACACACCTAAATGGTAATATGTTAAACTCGATATTAGTTTTTTTATTTATTTTTGAAAATGAACAATTAATTTGAGACGATATAAAAAATTTAGATAATAAATTTGAGCTAAGCTAGTCCAGCTCAGTCCAGCTCGGAGAGAGTAAGATCTGGCCGGGTTTTCGTTTCCACATTATTTTCAAACTAATTAACACCTTTTCACATGTTGTATTACATCACCGCATGTAATCCTATCACACTTGTTATATTTGTTATATTTGTCTTTCTATCTTATGCTTTCAATATATCTGACTTTCACACCTTGATGTTTTTCTTACCATGCTCAACTACAAATCGTTATCAACGCACCTAATCCATTACTCGTCAACGTGCTTTAAACACCAATAATTTACCATTTACAATGTCGTCAAGTCGATTGGCCAAAAGCCATGATTTAAAAATTTGTATTAACTTTTTGTGTCAACCTTTTTTCAAAGTCGTGATATTATAATTTCAAAAGACACTATTCGTTTGGTCTAACTAGATGAGGTTCCTATTTTTGGAAAGTAAGCGCCTCTATTGAATAGCAAGTGTGATCCGTTCTTAATTAAAGGATTATTTAACCTTACATGTGCTCTATGGTGGCATGGATATTATGTTGGAGGCATCAAGTAAAATTGTGAATCAGTCTACATATATTTAACAAGTCATTTTTCATGTGGAAGGTAATAAAGTGTTGAGAATTTCAAATATATCCGCTTGAAGATAAATAATACACCCTTGATCTAAGGGTAGAGATCGAGTGAGAAGAAAACATAAAATGAGAAAGAGTTTTGCCACAGTGGTATGTTTACTGCTCGTTAATGAAAGGGTTGTTGGTTCAAATTGCTTGAGAAACGCGTGTTGTATGAGTATTTAGGTGTGAAAGTATTTGTGTTTCAAAAAGACACTTAGGTTATGAAAATAGAAAGATTGTGAAATGTGATGAGAGGAAAAAAAAAAAAAAAAAAAAAAAAAAAAAAAAAAACATGTAATAGTAATGAGTTAGTGATTACCGCTAATGAAGGCCTTTGATCATATTAATTACATGCACATTACTTATCTCTCGCAATGTTTTTGGATTTATTTAGGGGCTCTAATTTGAATCACACATAACACCTTGCATTGACTTTATACCACCTTAAAAAAGTATCCATACATCCCTATAAATAACACCTTCAAAATCTCTCTCTCCCATCAATCTCTCCACTCCTTTTCAATCTCATCAATCCCACATCACCCTTTTAGTTTACCAATATGAATGTTTATGGCAAATCTTATGCATATGCAAAGTTGGAAATGGAAGATGCAGAAGAGATGAAGAGCCGAAAGGCGCAATTTTTGATCTATAAATCATTGGCAAAGGCAGATGATTCGATCAAAAGAAGCCGAAAAACATCTTGGTTGAAAGTAAGGATATTTAAGTTGAAGATCAAGATTGGAAAGAAGATGAAGAAGTTGAAGAAAAGTTTGTTGGTAGTAAGCAAATGTGGTGCTACAAAAGTTGGTGTTTTACAACAATGGAAGCGTTTGTTTACTGCAAGACAAGCGATGCTTAAGATCACAACTGTATTCTCTACAATTCAATAAGCATGCTCATTTCTTCAAAGTTTTGGCTTCTTTTTCGATTTATTCTTCTTTTTTCTTATGTTTACTCCATTGAGAATTACCACTTATGTTAATTACCAACAATATAATTATATATAATATATGTGTTAGAGGTGGAATATGGATTGTTTTAGCTGTTCAGATGAAAAACTTTTTATGATTTAAAAATTAAAACGATTCAAGCCGGGAAATTGCTAAAACAAGGATATATGAAAGAAAATATGATTGTCTCAAATACACGAAACTATATACCGTAGTTACAACGATAAATAACATCGCAAATTATATTTACAAAGGTGTACACATTAAAATGTATAGCCCCAAGGCCGGCCCGGTCAGGCTAGCTAGCTCTAATAATAGATGATGGAAATTAAATACGGTCACACGATTATAAGACATATATAGACTATAGTCATGATATACATAAATTAAAAGAAAATGATATACCAATGGGCTTGTGGTCCACTGGGCATGTCTTATTCAGTTAAGCGTGCTTAGCGGAGAGTAGTACCGGTTTGAGTGACCAAACCGGGAAGTCCTCCCTTGTGGACCACTGCCCTGTCGGTACGATTTCAAAGTCCTTCAATGAAGGTTTCAACCCACCAGGGTTCGAATCTGGAGAAGGCAGGGTTTACTTCAATTTAAGTGTCGTGCCTTCGTGCGGCTTAAGTTGAAGGTTTTCCCCCATCGGGTTTCAAATTGGACGTGGATTTCCCTTGAAAGAAAGTAACGTTTAAAAAAAAAAAAAAAAAAAAAAAAAAAAAAGAAAATGATATAATTAAGACAAAGTCATGATAACAATTTATTTTAACATATACATGTGCATCTAAGTTTAGCGATAAGCACTTGCATATACACGCATTCAACAACTTCTATATGCACCACGAGTTTCTACCCATTTGCCCCTTTCATTTATGACGAAACACTGTTTACATTTTATTCATTTGATGATTTTAAGTGATAACATAACTGAAGTCCAACCATTGACTAAAAATGAAAATAAAAATTCTTCGAAATTGCATATGCTTTTTTAATCTCCAAACAGTGAATTTAATGTATTTTTTCTTAAAAAACCAAAAAGAGCATCTGACCATTGGAAGTTTACTTAAGAGTAAATTGCAAAAATGGTCCATGTGATAGGGTCAAATTCCATAGTTTGTCTTTAACCTTTCGAAAGTGTTATGCATTGTTAG
Source organism: Artemisia argyi (assembly GCA_030686995.1). NCBI lineage: Eukaryota > Viridiplantae > Streptophyta > Magnoliopsida > Asterales > Asteraceae > Artemisia > Artemisia argyi. Next base: position 100,197,452 of record CM060681.1, read on the forward strand.
TGTGAGGAACTTTGGGTTGTAATTTTCGTCTCTGGGTTGCAGTTTTTGACAAAATCATTTTAGTCATTTTAATTTTGGACAAGGACGAAAACTGCAACCCAAATTTCCACACATAAACGGTGTCTGCACTTTCGAAAGGTTAAAAACGAAACCTGCAATTTATCCAAACCACAAGGACCATGTTTGCAATTTACTCTTTAACTAATGTGATTTACATTCAACGACTATGAACGTTAATGGGTCTCATTAACGTCTCTGTTGTTGTTTTTATAATTCTCCCAAAGTACAAACTAGCATGTGGGAGACATGGACAAAGTCAACTAGCAAAAATAAGAAACTAAAATAAGCAAAGAAGATAACATATTGATAAGTACATATACATTTCACATACAGTAGGTATGAAGGAATGATTCGATTTATATGGTTGAATTTTGGGTTATAAACAAATGGTTTGGTAACTTAGACTTGGATAAAACACATTTCACACAAAGATAATGTGGCCTTCTTAATGATACGAACGAGGTTGAGAACCCGCGCGTTGCAGCGGGGCGTTTGGCGAAAGAAGTATTTTAAGCTTTGTTTAGTTTAATTTTGTTTAGTAAAAGTCTATTGTCTTGTGCAAAGTTGATGCCTAAAAAAATTATTGATACTATGTCTTATGCAAAGTAAACTGATGCGTCACTTCATGTTATGCTGAAATGATGTATACAATTTATGTTTGGCTTATGCTATTGTTTTTCCTATTACCATCTAAGCAATAACGAACAACATTGAAATAATAAATTCCATAATCACATTTAACACACGAGTCTTTTATAAAGAACTAATAACTAAATTCAGACTGACCCATACTAAAAACCTATCTGTTTTGACCCGTTACCCAACACTATTTATGCTCAAAGCAACAAAGTGGAGTTGAGCCAAATTGTGATTCTTCATTATTTAGCAGTTCAGTTTACCAAATTAACAAAAGATCCAACAGGTTGTGAGCACCCCGTTAAAAAAACGCTCTACACAAAACACGCCGCATTAACGACAACGTAAAACAGGAACTTTACCAAATTAACAGAGGATCCAAATGCAGAAACTGGTCTCCTTCTATGTTTGATCGTCCGTCTATCCACTTATCATCTTCTAATACTTATTCACGTCAGTCGCGTACTGATATAGGCTTCCATAGTACAACCTGATGCATGTGAAAAGAAAAACGAGGTTGTTAATTTGAATTCACCACACACTAAAACAAAACACTGAGTGTTTAGGATTCGTTAATAAATCTGTTTATCTGCTAATTCTTTTGAAACTGCTCATAAAAATTAATAAAGTCATAAATAATAAGACATCTAGTTTGTACAAACAATGCCAAACACCCTCAAACTTACTTACCTACTATATCAAAAGGCAATAACCATATTACTAAATTTGGCAAACATTCCCATATATCCAGGAGTAGCTAAGATACACGTTTCTGAAATACCCGTGACAATGAAAGGAAACCACACCCATTTTTGAAAGAAGAATAAGAATACCAAACGTCGACTTGCCTCAACGATGAGCCGTAAAGTACAAGAAGGAGGCAGAAAACTTGTACAATTTAAGTTAAAGGCCTAAAGATTGCTTTCAAGCGTGCACGTTACAGGACCTTCTCAAGTAATCAAATTAAATTAAGTTTCACTAATTTTCTTATAATTTTATTTTTTAAACTATGCACAGGACCAAAAATAATGTTTTCATCCATTCTTATCATGCCATCAAATCATATCTTTCACAGCTCCTTTACCACTTTTACAAAATAGTTATTATCATGCCATCTAATCGATGTTTTGACTCGTTAGCGTCAATGTTTTCAAGTTTTGTGTGGACATTTTGCTTGTACATACCTCCCAAATAAGCACCCCCAGAACAAAATGAAAAATCTAAACTTTTTGTATATCCAGCTTGGTTTAACATGATATCCTCGTTGAGCACCACCAAACACCCCTTTACTATCTAGAGTGCAGCAAAATTGTTTGTATCATTTCTATGCTACCTAATTTTACTTTGAAGTTGTCTATAGATAGGATTATTTGCAAGCAAAGTTAAAGAAAAAAAAGAAGAAGAACCTGGAATTACTAGTAGAGTGTTGAGATGTCAAATTCATTTGGCTTGTGTGAAACTGTTTGGCTCAGATTTAAAATGGCCGAACCAGACAAAAAGTGTTGAAACTAAGACCTTGATAGATCTTTGAGCACTCGTGGATCGTTAGTAATGTTTATGTAATCACAAACACACTAATAGAAAGTCTCTATTATTTGTATTCTAAAGCGGAAATTAAACACAAGTATGAACACAGAATACTAAGAATACTTTGATCCTCTATGGATCTTTGAATAATACTAAAACTTGTTTTTCAAACGTATTCATAATACATAATAATGTGTTCCTTTTATAGACAAGGAACCCTAAACCGTTTCACAAGAAACGTATCTTCTATAAACTCAAAGAGATATGCATTATCACTTCCTAATAAAACTCATGCATATCCTAACTAGATAGCAAAATACACGGAATATCTATATCCGCAGAAACAAACTACGCGGAATCTATTCGTCAACAGAATTACTACTTCAGCAGAATCCAGCTCCTCAGCAGGAACCATCAGCAGTAACCTTCAGTAGAATTCTTATTCAGCAGAATTCCCAACAATCCTCCCCTAATCTTGAATTTGACATAGTTAAGTTCAAGATTCTTGATAGATCATTAAAATTACAAACCAAGAGGATTGAATTCGAACATCAGCAGCAAAGAATCAAAACAGCCACATCTCTATAAATGGCGAATATGAAACCTTCAGGTCTTTGCAGCAACAAATGACAAAGTGTATATCAAAACATATTAGTTTCATACTATTCTCATCACATCCAGGTGTATTAACTCCTGTGAGAGGTGAATCATTGAAAATAATTGATTTGATGTCTCTTTACCAATAGCCATCAAAACTGGAGTAGCCAAATGTTTAAGTTCGAAAACTATGGTACACTGATAACCATATGATTTTTAGCAAATCATCAGCTATAAACGGATTTGAGTTGTCTTTACGTGTAGCCGTTTGCTCAGGACTAGTCAATTATTCTGGTGAGTAAATCACCTTGGAAATTGAATACTCCCTCCGTCCCATATTAAGTGTCCATATTCCATTTGCACAAAATTTTAGGAAATCCCACTAACTACACTCTCCACCAATCAAATATCATCTTTACCCACTAAAGTTTTTTCTCATTGGTTGAAATACAACATGGACACTTAATTTGGGACATTTCAAGATTCCATTGTGGACACTTATTATGAGACGGAGGGAGTACCAAATATGGTTTTCCACTGCCTTTACCACAAGCCATACACTTGTGGGCTAGCCAATTATTTGGAATCCTCAAAGGAAAAATCTATGGTCAATTGACAACCATCCAACTCTCAGCTGTTAAGCATGGGTGAGTTGAGTACCCAATAGTTTTTTGCAAACTATTACAGCTACAAACATATTTGACTTGTCTTTACCAAAGCTGTACCCTTTGGACTAGCCAACTTTCTGATGGAATAGTCAACATCATGGTAAGTTGATAACCATATAATGTGTGGACATAACCAACACCAAAACCTGCATACAACATACAAAATGCTATACAAATCTGTTAGTTTTTTTTTCTTTTTTTTATTTATTTTTTACTAAGAAAGTAAGAAATATACAACAAAATACCATCAAGCAGCTCTGGCCACCCTGATCCTGGTTTTGAACAAACGAATCAAAGATTCAGCAAATAGTTTAGCATTCCCAACTGGATCAGGATGAATCTCCAACTGATGTAGAAGCATTTTCTCCATTAGAGGCACAGTCATAGGATAATCCTTATCAATGAACATTATTACTCTTATAACAGATGTAGTCTCCAAGACATGAACATAAGGAAGAGGATAAAATTTCCAACTTAAGACTTTCCACCTCTAATTGTTCTTCCAGACTGCATAACCAGAACCATTGGGAGAAGTAGAATCCATGAGCACTTGAAGATCCCCCAAAAGATATAATCCAGCATCTTCAGGAGTATGAGTAGCATAATGCTTGGTAACCAAGTCATAGAGAGTGAGTAAGTCCTGATGATCCACAAGATGTAAAATTTTTTGTAGAAAGGTGAAGGACAGAGATGTTCCATCAAGTCTATAAATAGTATTAGACTGTTCATTACTAGACAGCTCCCATCTAACCAAAACATCCCTAAAACCCTCTGGCCAATCATCAGGAGATCATTCTTTAAGAAAAGATGAATCAGCTGCATCAACATCCACTACCCTATGTACTTGAGGAGAGTGTGAGACCTTCATTCTAGCCATTCTTTTGGCCCTTCTACCAGGAATATATATAGAAGAACGAGGAGAAGAAGGTTCTTCAGCAGATACACCCTCTGACTCATGTGTTTCCACTGATGGAGGAGCTAGTGGAACATCAGTAGAAACCTCATCAGAAGGTTTATCAAGAGAAACAGATTCTGCTTTTGCATCCATCTCCATCCTAACTTGTTTAGCCCTAGTAGCTGCAAGCTCAACTTCTCTCACTTTGATCTCTTGAAATCTTGCCAATTCAGCCTGTTGATCATCATATAACCTCTTGGCAGCCTCTTCACCCAATCTATCCTCCTCCATTTGTCTTCTGGTTCTCTTTTTAGAAGGAATATCTTCTGCTACAACTTTTGATTTACCTTTGTCAATAATAGATGGAGCAACAGCAGTTGTTGGATCAGCAGAAGTAGACACAATAGGTAAAGGTTCATGACCAACAGTAGGAACACCCATATCAATAGTGGAAACAACATCAGTAGAATGAGATAAAGAGGTAGCAGGCACATTAGCAGAATCAACTTCATCCATCTTTAGTCTCTTAGAATGTGGTTCTGCATTAGTAGTAGGTAGAGTAGAAACAAGCTTAGGAGTAAGAAGTCCATCCTTTTGTAATCTAGTCTTGATTCTATTATAATGATAAACTAATTGTTCACCTGAGAAAGACCAAACTTGTTTCCTAGTCCAAGAATGATTATACAGTGCACTTCTTTGATTCTTCACAAATTCCCTCATAAAATTCCTTTGTTGTGCTTGGGTAAGTGGTTTATCCCTCTTTGCTTTGGCAATCCTTTCAGCTTCAGCTTTCCTCCTGAGTTTCATGAGCTCAACTATTCTAGGAGGATAATCAACTTCATTGACATTATCTCCAAGAATATCTTTAGCTAGACCAGGATTAGAAACCACTTGCCTCCCAATATGCATCCAATCAGCTTCATCAAAATTTGGAACTGCATTATCCAATTCTCTTTGTCTTGCAAGAGGCAAAGTAGAAACATACTTGTTTGTAGCAGATTGGAACTCTGAGTCATATTTAGCTTGTAATACCTTTGCCAAATCTGTACTTTTCTTCTTTTCTGCCCATTCCTTCAAAAGTATTTCTTGCTCAAGCTTTTCTTCTTCTGAGACAAGATCATCATCACAAACTCTAGTACTGTCAGCAGAAGCATCCTGAGGAATGACTAACTCCTCCAGAGGATCAGCAGGTAAATCTAGAACACCTGAATCAATAGTAGTATCAGCAGATTCTCTGGGGTAGAGAGTTGTAGATGTGTCTTCATTATATGTATGTTCTGGAACAGATGGATCAAAGCTAGGTGAAGCCACATACTCTTTTCCAGCAACAAAGAAAGTATCCACTGATGTGTGAACCCCAACAATGACCTTCTCAGCAGCAACATCAATAAGTGGTTCATCAGCCCGAAGATAATTACCAACATCTGTCTTTTGAACATCATCAACATTTGATACCTTAGAAGATTCAATGGAATTATTTTTCAAATACTGTCTTCTCTTTCTTCTGCTAAACTGAATAGGCTTATTTTGTTTGGAAGATTCAGCAGCATTGGAAGAAGAAGCATGAGTCTGTTGAGCAACTTCAGCCAAGAACTCAAGTGGATCCAAATGCCTATCCTCATGTACTTCATCAGCATCAAACACAACATTTCTTTTCTTTTGCTGCCCAAGTTGAGCTTCTAACTCCTGAACCCTCTTAGCCAACAACTCAATCTCACCAGCAAGTGAGGATTTGGTGTCTGCAAGCTCCTTTTGAAGATCATCAACCTTTTTAATATACCTGCTGAGCAATTCATATACAGAGGTAAGAGTAATAGGGTCCTCAGCTCCACCAGCAGATTTCTCAGTGGTAATGGGAGCTTCATTAGACCTTTCAGGAGAAACAGACACATTTTCAAAAGTGGGAGAGCCTTCATCAATTGGCTCTTGAACAGGACTAGGTGAGGTTAGTCTAGTAATCTCAGGTTCAAGAGGTGTAGGTACTTGGGTACCAAGAGACTGAATTGTCTCCTCAATCTCATAAACAAGCTCATCAGGAGCAACATGAGTAGGTGATGGAAAAGAACTAGGTGACAGAGGTAAAGGGGAAGGTGGAGGCTGGTCAGAAGAAACATTTAATGCTTTAGCAGTTGTAGAGGGTCCTCCATCATTGACAACTGACATCAGCAGCAACATCAAAAGATGATGGATTACCATCATCAGCAGCATTTGTAGAAGGTGTATCACCAGTAGCATCACCCTCTCTTGTATCATCATTACCATGTGGCAACATAGCAGCTAACAGAGGGTGATGTGCCCCAACATAATGTGTTTTCATAGAAGCAAACAATTTAGCACTAAGACCCCCTATGGGGATATGGACTCTGTCTTGGGTTGTTATACCTAAAATCATTTGAAGAAACCTAGGGTACATTAAAAACTTATGCTTTTTCTTCTCAATGTTTTCTAACATATTATCAAAAATAAATTTAGAAAAATTATAAGTTAAACCCTTGGAAAGACATACAATACCACAACCCAATTGGGTAGAGAATTGATCCCATCCACCAGACTTGTTGCTGATACATTGGAGCAGCGTGTGCACCAAGAACCTCCACTTGGGACAAAACTGATTCTTAAGCCACTTATTGGTGTCAGTGCTTTGATAACCAGCTTCCCGTAACCCAGCAAGTATCACTTCAGTGTTGGAGTGATAGACACCATTCTCATCATCCAAACGAAGCTTTGTCCTAATCAACGATTCAGTCACCACATACTCTGTTCCATCAATAGTGGCTACAATATCTGTATCAGACCTTTTTGTAGCAGATGTCCAAAATTGTTTCACCAGTGATTCATATATCACATTTAGAGAATGTGTTAGAGCATAATGAATCTTGGAACGCGTCAAAAACTTCACCATTGGATCATACAGTTCATGTTCTTTTGTCTTACTCAGAAAGGCAACCTTGTTATGATCTTTCTTAAATTGAAGTGGTGCCATTCGAAGAAATTGTGAGAAACGTTTATGAATCAAGCAAATGGGAAATGGGTTTAAATTGGTTGATGAGGGAATAAGTTAATTTTGGGCGAAGATATGCGAAATAGGTTATAAATGGAAGTTACCCAATCATGGTCAAGAATATCGGAACAAATCGTTGACCAGATCTGACGTGTAAAGTAACTCCATCAAATTTCAAAATTAACCCTTCAGCAGAAATGATGGTCAATCTGCTGATCAAAAGTCAATCAGCAGAATCAACTCAAGAGTAAAAATATCATCAGTAAATATCTTGAGTTTTACTGTGTCACCCAACTCGCATTAATTACCATCAAGCCTTGACTCCGCCTAGAAAATAATCCCAAATCACACATCACATATATCAATTACCCCCAATTAACATCAAAACCCTAATTTCTCAACAATACCACAATTAGCCACTGAAAACATGTCTTCCAAACCAGAAATCATTGATCTAACCTCCTCCACCTCATCATCATCATCATCATCATCATCATCATCATCATCAAGTGATGGTTGGAGCACTTACTTTCCACCCAGTGCTCAACCATGGAAGAAACATGATGTGGGGGAACCAAGTGAAGCCCCCATTCCTGCTGAAAGAGAATATGTCTCTCCTTTTCTTTTTACCTCTCATGAGGAATCTTCGGAATGAAGATGAAGATCCATCATTTATCCCTCCTTCCACACCAGAGAGATCCCAACCAAGGCCAAGGAAGTCTAACCCTTCACTTCCAAAATCATGAGAAGTGGTGATTGGTCATTGACGAGGCGAAAAATGAACCACTTTTAGGGGGTCATTTAAGCCCGGAATTGACTTTATTTGATCAAATATTACCCTAAATCGTTCCTTTTGTGATTTTAGGTACTTTGGGAGAGAAATCTGGAAAAGGAAGCAATTCGGACGTTTTTAGAGCATAAAAGTGAAGAAAACGCCAAAGTCTTAATTTTCCTTGCTGGAACAGTAGGTGACGGCGTCAAGAAGGAATTTCTGACGGCGTCAAGAGTAATTTCCATGACGACCCAGTACAGAATTGACGGCGTCACAAGGTAGGGCGTCAAGAGTAAAATGCATGACGGCCTGGAAACACATAACACATGACGACGTCAAAAGTAGATCAAGGCAGTCCAAGAAGTATTTTGGCGGCGAGATGACGGCGTCACAAGTTTGTTCTTGACGCCGTCAGACCTTATTTCCTATATATAGTTTTCTAATTTTCACATTAAAAAGAGAGAAGTTTTGGAGAAACCCTAAGTACGAACTTGGTACGAATTTTACAGGTTTTTCAAGGGTTCTCAGCCCTTGATCCCTTTCATGTGTAATTGAGATAAGTATTCCTTTAATTCAATCAATATGTCTATGTGTTGGTTGTCTATATCTTGTTCTTGTCTTAATTCTACCATGCTAGGCTAGATCTATCTTGTGTTTGCTTGGATCTAATGAAACCTAGATGTTAATTATGTGTCGATTACTTGTTTATGGTTGTATTAGATGAATGAATTCGATGTTAGGCTTAAGAAAACTGGCAGATCTCCAAATGGTAACATGCTTGAACGTCTTAGGAAACATGAACTGATGTGCACTAGGTTTTATTGGTTGTATTTAATGCATGAGTAAATTCTAATGATCCCATGTTAGGAGCTTCTTAGCCGGCTCGACATAGGAGTGAAGTAGGCACTCATAGGATTGGGGAATTAAGTGCCCCACCCCATGAATGGTATTAAGGAATACAATCCATCATCCACGCAACTATAACAAGTAATTAACGGGTAAAAGATATCTAGGGAGTAGTGAAATTTAAGTAAACACATTTTCTCCACTTATTGCTCACAACCTTAGTATAATTTAGTTTATTTTCATTTTTAGTATTTTATTTTGATTGCATCTTTAGTATTGGGTTAGTTGACTAGCAACTAATTCCGCCCAAATCCTTCAAACCCGAGATTTTTACTTGCTTTCTAAAAAATATAAAAAATACAAAAATAGTCATCCCTCATCTTTAGAACTAGTATTTAGGTTTTCTAATCCTAGCGACACTATTCCTAGCTGAACGATCAATCCCCCGGTACTTGTCACTATACTATACTACAACAATCAGGTACACTGCCTGGTGGGGGTTGTAAGCTTCTCAAGATCCCTTGAGAGGTAAAGCCTGGTGCGATTCCCACGTATCAAGTTTTTGGCGCCGCAGCCCGGGGAATAGTTATTTTCTAGGTTAGAATCTCTTTTTTTTAGGTCTACTTGCTAGATTCCTTTCTAGTAAGATTTTATTTTTATTTTTAGGTTTTCTTTAGTCTATCTTATTTCTTTGTGTTTTTGTTTGTAACTCTTCACCACCCGACATCATGGACGATGGGAACATCCTTGAACCCGTCATCCCACCACAACAAAACCCACCACTAGAACCTCTTAGGCCCTAAACCTTAGGAGAGTATTCCCGACCCAGCCACCAAGGCTACCGAAACACCATTGAGCTCACCGGAGCCAATGTGACTCCCTTGCGATCCGACACCATCCGGTTGGTGCAAAGCGGATGTGCATTCCATGGACTTCGTTCCGAAGATCCAAACCAACATCTTAAGGACTTCCTAAAAATCGTAGATTCCATAGACTTAGGTGTTGAAACTAGAGAGACAACCCGATTACGCCTATTCCAATTCTCTCTACGGGATCAAGCTAGTCAATGGCTTGAGCGTTTACCCGCGGGATCCATCACCACATGGGATGATCTCACCACTCGTTTCCTTGCTCAATTTTTCCCACCGGGGAGAACTACTAAGCTTAGAAATGACATCTTGATGTTCCAACAACGTCAAAATGAAACTCTTTATGAAGCATGGACTCGTTTCAAGGACTTACTCCAAAAAGTCCCTCATCATGGTATAGATCTTTGGCTCCAAGTCCAAATCTTTTATGACCATATCGATCTCTCCACTAGGCGAGCCATTGACCAATCGGCCGGTGGTAAGCTACGTGATCTAAGTGCGGAACAATCATGGGAGCTCATAGAAGATCTTGCTCTCTATGACAACGAAAGTTGGAATGATCCCCGTGATTTGAACAAAACGGTCAAGGCAATATCTTTGCCTTCGAACAATTCTAGCACTCCCGACCGTAGGATCATGGAACTTGAGGACCAAGTCAAGTTTCTCATGAAATCTTACGAAGCTCCTAAGCCTTCAAGCCAAGTGAACAAAATCACTTCTTCATGCGAATTATGTAGTGGTCCCCACGACACTCGTGATTGTGTGGAACTGCCCGGAACAGCTTTTGCGGACTACGCATCCATGCGTACCGACGAAGTGGGAGATAAGTGGTACACTTTCAAGGCCGAGCCAAACCCTTACGGTGATTCATACAACCCCTCTTGGAAAAATCACCCGAACCTTAGGTGGAAACAAAATCAACCCAATTCTTCCAATCCGCCTAATCGTTACCAACCAAACGGTCCACCCTCCAACCGTACTTTCAACAACAATCCTTCTAACAACTATGGTAGTACCAACAATCTTGAAGGATTGATGTCAAAGTTTATGGCATCTTAAGAAGCTCGCATAGCTAGGTTTGAAACCGAATTCAACCAACAACAAACGGAGATGACCAACAAGATTGACAACTTGTTGAAAGCCCTCAACAACCAAGCGTTAACCACACCTAGGAATTACACTAGGGACACCAATAACGGAATCCAAATTAAGGACCCCTCATCATCCAAACATGTCCACTTTGTCAATGTTGTCACCATTAGGCCGATAGATAAGGGAATAGAGGAAAGTGACAAGGATGAAGTTGGAATAGAAACCAAGACTAGGGATGAAAGTAGAGAAGTTGAGGTTAAAAAAGAAGAGGAATTAGAGGAGGTAGAGCCTATAGAAAAATACTTTGATAAGATGCCTACCAAGGAAGAACGGGAATACCATAAGGATTTATTCGATAGTCCCAAGAGACCATATATCCTTGGCACACCCCTTATCAAAATGGGAGACCCCTCTAACATTAACATACCATGCAATATCGGGCACATGCATATATGGAAAGCTTACATAGATCTTAGATCCCCCGTAAACATCATGACTAGGACTTATTACAATTGGGTGATGAAGAAACAACTTGATTTTAGGATGATGCCCAATAGGAATTTGATAAGTAATTTTGTAGGAAGAGTGAAGGGATTGCATGTGATTATAGGTAATCTCACCTATGAGGTCAATTTTATGATAGTAGAAGACACTCGTCCAGTGATAGATGATTGCCTAAGCCAAGTAATATTTGGAAAACCATTTGTTGAGGCCACTAGGATGAGTTATGACCCGACTTTAGCGATAGTTAGATTCAAGGAAGAAAATGATGAGGTTGCCTATCAAATGCCCTACAAAATTGAGCAATACCACCTCCTCTCTAATATAGAAAAAGAACACAAGCAAGCGGCTTATTATAGGAATGAGGAGGATAGACGTAGAGGAGTTGAATATGTGAAGAGTAGGATGCTTGGTTTCTACAAAGAATGCTTACAACTAGGTCCGGAATACAAAACTGGTTTAGAAGACGACCTAGAGAGTGGAACCAACGATGAGGTCACGTAGTAACCCATGACCTTGAGTCTAGCTACAAGACTCATAAATAAAGAAAAGCGCTTCTTGGGAGGCAACCTATATTTTGTGTGATTTTATTTTGTTTATTTGTTATTTGCTTCCGTATGCATGCTCTATTTTTATTGTTGGTAGATCATGTTTCTAAACTAAATAGTGGAAATACTTTACTTTGTTGTTTTGGCCTAGTCTTAACTCCACCTAAAAGTATTTTTGCAAAAGATAAGTGTTAGGGGAAACCCCAAATATGTTTTTAAGAAACAAACCGATCATGATTCTCCACAATATTAAATGAACATGTATATTCGTATTTGTTATAATCAAATGCTTGTATCGAGTCATAATGAAGTTTTGCAGGATTTTCCAGGAAGTAGGACCAAGTTTTTTTCCAGAAATTTTCCGGAAACTTAACATAAGAATTTCTGCCGGTCACTTCTGACGGCGTCACAAGTTAACTCTTGACGGCGTAACGTGTAAAAATCTGGAAATTTTACCAGTTTTGTTTTTCTAATGGAGTCTTATGGTTTTTGTGAATTATTAAGTTTTATAATCTCCAGGAGATCTGCAAACTTCATTCCACAAGCATTATATCTTATTTTGTTTTCTAGGATTTAGTAACTTATATAGGATGATGCCGATTTTATGCGAGGTTGTCTGGTCTATTTTTTCAGGATTTACAGGTTATGTATGACAAGAAGATGATTTATATTCTGAAAGGGAAGCTTTGATTGTTCATTTTCTTGGAGGAAGATTTAACCTGGCCACCTTATTATCCATACCGAGCGAATCAGGGGAGTATTTGATTTCATTCTTTTTATTTTTTTCACTTTTACATTCTTTACTTAAACATTGGGGACAATGTTCATCTTAAGTGTAAGGGGAGGGTAAAAAGATGATACCTTACATATGCACTTTCGCTTGAGTTTGTTTTGTTTGATGGTAGATGTTTAATAAAACTACGAGAAATACTTGTTAGTGCAATTTTAGCGCCAAATTTAAATTTTTTTACAACATTTAGGAGTAAAACTTTAGCCATAGCAAGCGTCTCATGGATAGGAGATTGTATGACTAGCACAAAACCGTATATTCAGAAAAAATTTTCACCCAAATATGTGAGGTTCGCCTTTAGATTTGATAGAAAAAGCATTTACTATTAGTGCTTATGAGTATACCAGTAGCATTTAGATTCTAGAACTTGCGTTAGTGATGCATCCCAAGACTGCTAGTGAGACTACATTCGTGTAGTAGGATTTACTACATGATAAGAGGCATTAGGATCACCCTTGTGTTCGTATCATAATTACTTGACCATTTAAGTCATATTACTTGGCTAGTAAAGTCAACTAATTTTTCCCACACCCTTAGCGTTGTACTCATTTTTAGTACACGAAACCCGTAGTACACCCCTCCGAGCCTATCTTTTCGTTTCTAACTTTAAGCATTTTACTTAAAGGAAGAATTTGTTACACCCCACTTAAATGTACACCTAAATCTCCTTAGCCTTCCGTGTATGCGCTCATTTTTAGTGCATTATTGTTATTTGTTAAACCCTAAGTTAACTATCTAATTGATTACATGGTTGCTAAGTCGAGTCATATCTTTGTACATATTGCTTTGGGACGATTGGGACTCATGGGTAAAGTACTTATTTTATGGACTAATGGGGAAGAACATCATTTATTACCCCCATATGTACGTTAATCTTAAAAGTACTCCAAGTGTTTTGATTTTCTTAATTCGAGTCATTAGTTTAGTTATTGTAAAGTATGTAAAAATTCAAGTGTAAGGGAATTTTCATTCCCTATGATGTATTATTTGGATGGTAGGGTAAGAGTGTATGCAAAAAAAAAAAAAAAAAAAAAAAAAAAAAAAAAAAAAATCGAAAAAATCAAGAAAAAGAAAAAAAAAAATAGAAAAAGAAAAGAGAAAAAAACATACGGACTACCATCCCTTTTTATTCTATGTTCATTTTATATTTTTGTTATTTTTTATTTATTAGCTTAAGTTCAGTCCAGTCTTGGCTTAGCAACGCCATATTGTATATGTAATTAACCAAGATTGTTAGCTCGCCACCAGTAAAACTTCCTTTATCCAACAAAACCGTGTATTTTATATCCCTACACCTAACGTTACAACCCTTTAAAAGACCTCTTTGATAGTTTATCCTAGGTGCTTACGCCATGTGGTGGAGGTTTGATCCTTTCCCAAGCCTATGGTAATCTATTTTGCTATGACAGGTAGTGAGAGATATCTTCCGTTTACATATTGTAATTTATACTTTATTACACCCGAGAGATGTGAGTATCTAAACACTATTTGTGAGGTGCTAGTGTATGACCTCCGTGCTTGTCTATTGGTCTTTAGTGGAACGATTATTTGTTGTAATTACTTTTATACTAGTGTTAAATGACCCCTAACTTGTATTTTGACTAGAATAAAAGCGCATTTGCTTAAGGACAAGCAAATCTCAAGTGTAAGGGTATATGATGAGGCGAAAAATGAACCACTTTTAGGCGGTCATTTAAGCCCGAAATTGACTTTATTTGATCAAATATTACCCTAAATTGTTCCTTTTGTGATTTTAGGTACTTTGGGAGAGAAATCTGGAAAAGGAAGCAATTCGGACGTTTTTAGAGCATAAAAGTGAAGAAAACGCAAAGTCATAATTTTCTTTGCTAGGAACAGTAGGTGACGGCGTCAAGAAGGAAATTTTGACGGCGTCAAGAGTAATTTCCATGACGACCCAGTACAGAATTGACGGCGTCACAAGGTAGGGCGTCAAGAGTAAAATGCATGACGGCCTGGAAACACATAACACATGACGGCGTCAAAAGTAGATCAAGGCAGTCCGAGAAGTATTTTGGCGGCGAGATGACGGCGTCACAAATTTGTTCTTGACGCCGTCAGACCTTATTTCCTATATATAGTTTTCTAATTTTCACATTAAAAAGAGAGAAGTTTTGGAGAAACCCTAAGTACGAACTTGGCACGAATTTTACAGGTTTTTCAAGGGTTCTCAGCCCTTGATCCCTTTCATGTGTAATTGAGATAAGTATTCTTTTAATTCAATCAATATGTCTATGTGTTGGTTGTCTATATCTTGTTCTTGTCTTAATTCTACCATGCTAGGCTAGATCTATCTTGTGTTTGCTTAGATCTAATGAAACCTAGATGTTAATTACGTGTTGATTACTTGTTTTTGGTTGTATTGGATGAATGAATTCGATGTTAGGCTTAAGAAAACTGGCAGATCTCCAAATGGTAACATGCTTGAACGTTTTAGGAAACATGAACTGACGTGCACTAGGTTTTATTGGTTGTATTTAATGCATGAGTAAATTCTAATGATCCCATGTTAGGAGCTTCTTAGCCGGCTCGACATAGGAGTGAAGTAGGAACTAATAGGATTGGGGAATTAAGTGCACCACCCCATGAATGGTATTAAGGAATACAATCCATCATCCACGCAACTATAACAAGTAATTAACGTGTAAAAGATATCTAGGGAGTAGTGAAATCTAAGTAAACACATTTTCTCCACTTATTGCTCACAACCTTAGTATAATTTAGTTTATTTTCATTTTCAGTATTTTATTTTGATTGCATCTTTAGTATTGGGTTAGTTGACTAGCAACTAATTCCACCCAAATCCTTCAAACCCGAGATTTTTACTTGCTGTCTAAAAAATATAAAAAATACAAAAATAATCATCCCTCATCTTTACAACTAGTGTTTAGGTTTTCTAATCCTAGCGACACTATTCCTAGCTGAACGATCAATCCCCCGGTACTTGTCACTATACTATACTACAACGATCAGGTACACTGCCTGGTGGGGGTTGTAAGCTTTTCAAGATCCATTGAGAGGTAAAGCCTGGTGCGATTCCCACGTATCAGTCTTCCTGCTCCAAGATCTGGTGCTTCATACCATGGAAGCAGGGGAAAGGGCAAGGAGGCAGAGGTGAAGGGAAAGGGAAAAGGGAAGGTGGAGTAGAAGGTGGTGTGATGTTGCCAGGGACTAAAGATATAAAACTAGGTTCTTGAGCATCGTCGTCGTTTTCATCAATCCATCCTTTTTATTTTCATCTTCAACTTCCTCATCGTACTGGTCATGCTTATCCACCAGCTTTTGTAATAGATGATAGGAGCTAGAATATGTTTGGTAGATTTTGTATAGGGATGGTCTTGTATTTCATTTAAAGTTGATTGTAATCTGTAAATTGTTTCTGGAATGAATGAACAACTTTTCTCAATGAACATCACTTGAACTTTACTTCAGTAGAAGCACTTAGTGTCTCTTGTATTACTCTTCAATAGAAACAAGCTTTAAGCTTACATGACCACTTTCCCATTGAAACAATCTTGGTGAACTTCAACTTAAGATCAGCAACTACTCATAAAGGCATTCTGCAAAACAGACACAAAGTAGCAAACAAACCAAAAAAAAACTCACAAGAACATTAGTTGGTTAGTGTTAGAAAACAAAAACATAAACAATAATCTACAAATTTTACAACTACAATCCTCCCTGAGGCATATGCCTCCCCTGAGGCATATGCCTCCCCTGAGGCTTATGCCTCCCCTAAAACTTGGCAGTTAAAGGTTAAGCATCCCAATATGGACAACTAAGTGTTGAAACCTAGGTCCATCAAAAGATTTAGTCAATAAATCTGCCACATTATCATATGTGTGAATCTTAACCACTTTTATTAAATCTTTTTCATATGCATCTCTTATAAAGTGGTGCCTGATCTTGTCACACCCTGAATTTACCTGAATGGCAGTGGAATGGAATACCTGGGTGTAACGTCCATAGCATCACATACAAGATTATATTGAACGACCTAAAGTGTCGTTTTGAAAAATACATCGCTTGATTTATTTAAAAAATTCAGAGTTACAAAGCATAGGTCCCAAAAGCTTGAAAAGTTTGCGGAAATAAGTTTGGTACAATCAAACGATATTATAAAAGTGCATGAAAATCCAAAATGAGACGCGTCATCCTCGCTACTCAATGAATGACTCCATGCATGCCATGAAGGATATGTCTTTAGTTTCTTGAAAATACATTGCTAAAATGGTCAACAATAATGTTGGTGAGATTCATAGGTTTATAAAATGATATGTTATACGGTAACCTTAAGTATAAGTGCATGACAAAAGTCACGTGAAAAATAAAAATAGTAGTACAATAGCCCTTTAGCTCATGACCCCGAAGCTAGACTGATGAAGTATGTGCCCCTCCAGAGTATTCTGCCAAACACTCTAAAATGACAGAAATAAAATGCATCCGTTTGATTGTTGGTATAACTACCAAGGATGGAGGCATGACCCTCAATAGATCTATCCACTCACTCTCGCTTACGCATAATTAACGGTCCATGATAAATGAATAGGGGACTTTAACAAGGCAGGTAGGTAACTTAAGCATTGTACATATGATTTAATACTTAGGCCTGTAAGAAAATGGTGCAATGTATTCTCCCCCGTGGGATTTGAAAACAATAAAAAATGTATACGGGGCTATGAAAACTCACCTGTAGTGATGGAACAATGTACTATGAAGTGAACTGAAATAACAAGGCGTAACTCCAAGCCGCAACCTAATATGAATGAAGTATAATCTAATTTAGATTATATATTGATGTTATGAATGCATGTGCATATGTTATCTATACCACTCATAAAGTTTTGAAATGTTTATAATTGTGAAAATTATACTTCATATTATCACACCAAGTCATATAGTGCTATATGTGTTTATATAGTGAAACAATGTTTTATAATAGAAATATAGTGAAAACATAACTTTCGTCGAAATTAATATACTTAGAAAATTTTTGAAAATAGTTTTGAACAACATGTCGCAAAACTAGGTGTATCTTAGGCGTTATAAACTCATTTTCTACGTTCTATATATCCATGGTTTCGTATTATTGTGAACTAGTGAATTTTTAATAAATTAGTGCATTTTATTAATGACTAGTGTCCCATTTTATCCAATAAAAATCGTGCATCAGCACACTATTTTCAGAAAATGTCTATTAGATATTCAATCTTGTTTTTGGCATAACTTTTTCGTCGTAAGTCCGTTTTTATTCGTTCAAGCGGCTACAGTTTCGTTATAAGATTTACTTTCAGAGTATTTGGTCTAAAATAGGTTATGGGCTACTGATTTCTCCAGGTTTTTCAAAAATGACCAGCCAATCCCAAATTGTTTAAAACAAAACTTGGTATAACTTGTTTTTATCATATCTTTTTCGTTATAAATCCGTTTTTATCCGTTCAAGCGGCCATGGTTTCGTTTTTGAAAGTATTTTCTAAATCTTTGGTTAAAAATTAGTCCATCCATACTGAGTTTTCCAGATTTTACAAATAGGAACAGTAGCACTTCTATAGTGTTAAAAATGGTTTTCCTAGTTTGTACTTGTCCAAGTCCATCACCAACAACTTCACAAATTCCGTTAAACTACCATACACCTTCTTAGGGTGTCATGGGGTCCCTAATGTCATCAAACAAGCCTCTTCACCAATATCTTTTAATATTAATTTCTAACTCATAAAGATTATAAAAACTTAAAATAAAGTGATATAAATTACATATTAAGTTGCATGTGTAAATAAAATGAGATGAACATTGTAAAAACATTGTAATATTATGAAAAATAATTTGGTTCACTTACTTGAAGGATTTGGAGATTTTTAAATATGAAAACCTAAACACACCTTAGGTTTTTATTTCAAAACCCTAAAAAGGAGTACAAAATAGCAATGTTGCAAAAATCGTGAATCGGTCCCGAGGCGGTCGAGGGCCGTGTAGCGATTTTTGGACGATTAATCGCCGATTCCAAAGTCCAAGGCTGATTAATCGGCCAATTACCTTGTAATTCGCTCAAAGGTCCAAGGCCTTTCAGCTTGTAATCGCCGATTAATCGGCCTTGTAGGCCAATTTTTGCAACACTGGAAATAGACTAGAAAATAACTTGATCTTGAAAATTTGATGAATCTTGTTGTTGTATTTGTTCTTGGCCGAGCACATCAAGAGAGAAAGAAGAGAAATCTTTTGGTTTGATCTAAAATTTATGAGTTGCATGTAGTAAATTTGTTAGGTAAATTTAAGTTATATAGTGGAAATTTTTGAAGGACAAGTGTCCTTGGGGACATATCAAAACCGGCCACCTTGGAGAGGTGGTAGGTTTTGTGTGCTATTTTTGACAATTTTTGTTTACGGGGTACCGTTTACAGTATAGTTTTTGAAGTTTTAGTTATTTCGGCTACCGGGTTAATTAGAAATAGATTTTTATTGGAACTAACGTGACAAAATAAAGTCATAAAAATTATAACATATAATTTTTGCAAACATTGAGTGTTTTGATAGGTATTGCTTGGTTGGTAAAATATTGTTATAAGTTAATATAAATGAAGGTTTAAAATATAAAATTAATAAATTTTACAATTTTAGTAGCAATATAATTAGTATATAAAAATACTAGTGCCATAGTGGGAATTGTTTGGTGAGTTGATAAAAATTATTAATCACTTGTGATTGTTTATTTATAAGTACATATAAGTAATTTAAAATAATATATAGCTTAAGAGTGGAATAGAATGCACATGATGAAGTGATGATATGCAGACTAACCCTAGTCTAGGAAATGTATTATGAATGATGTCTCATGATCACATGGTTAACCCTTCCTGGTTATGAAAAATGAATACCCGTAAACCTAGTTTACGTGAAATGATGAATTGAAATATGTGAATAGTAAATTGTCAAGACTTAGGAAAATGACCTAAAATTGTGAATTGTGATAGTTGCCACCCAAAAAGGAATTCAGTCCCTGAATTGAGCTGGTGTTGGTCTCTGAAATAGGCTCGGTGAAAATATGTAGGTATTTGAGTCGCATTTGGTCTTCTCGTTCCCAAGTAAACTCGGGACATCTTCAAGAATTCTAGCGAACTTTCATGATAGGAATTCGACTTTTGCTTCAACTGTTTGACCTTACGGTCCATGATTTTTGTTGGTTTCTCTACCAAGTTAAGCTTATCGTCGAGTTGAATTTCTTCTAATGAAATTGAATTTCTTCTAATCCAGCAATTGATTTTGTATCCATAGAACCTGTCCACAACAATTTGCAGCAGCAACATACTCTGCTTCTGTAGTTGAGGTAGCAACAATAGTTTGTTTCTTGCATTTCCAAGAAATCAATCTTCTTCCAAGAAATTGGCAACCTCCAGTTGTGGACCTCCTATCCATATTTGCACCAGCATAATCACTATCACTATATGCTTCCAACCTAAAAAGAGACTCTTTTAGGTACCAAAGACCTAAATTGGGTTGGCCTTTGAGGTACTTGAAGATCTTTTTTACTGCATTCAAGTGAGAAGTAAGTGGAGTGACCTGGTGTCTAGAACAAGCACTCACAACAAATGTAATGTCAGGCCTTGAAGCTGTCAAATACATCATCCAGGGTACCTGCATTGTTAGTGGGAGACTCTTGTGTACCTGTAGATTGGTTACACTGGTACAAAAATTTGTATTGTTCATGCCAAAAATGTGTGACGATATGCATATAGTCACACATGTTTTTTTCGTTGTGTGTCACCATAGGTACCGCCACCGTAGGTGGCATATGGTCACACTGTTAAGTTCGTGGCCAAAACCCCGAATATGTGTGACAAATTAGGCACAAGTTTTGTTGGATTAGTCATTATCAGTGACCGTAAACACTTTATAGTCACGCGAATATTTTTTGAGAGCAACTATTTTTCAACCTTTGGCCACATAAATATATAATATATGTGACATTTGAGATGATATATTCAAGTAAATGTGTATTTTGTGTGACTATTTCCCGTCCTGTGGCCACATGAATATACAATAAATGTGACATTTGTGATGATTTAGTCACACAATGGGTGTTGTTTTTTAGAGTTAGTCACATACAATTTAACACAAAGTGGCCAAAAGTGTTAACACTGGTACAAAAAGTTGTATTGGCCAAGCCAAAAATGTGTGACGATATGCCTATAGTCACACACGTTTTTTTCGTTGTGTGTCACTAAAAGTCCCGCCACCGTAGGTGGCATATGGTCACATTGTTGAAAATAGAAAATGAGACGCGTCATCCTCGCTACTCAATGAAATGACTCCATGCATGCCATGAAGGATATGTCTTTAGTTACTTGAAAATATATTGCTAAAACGGTCAACAATAATGTTGGTGAGATTCATAGGTTTATAAAATGATATGTTATACGGTAACCTTAAGTATAAGTGCATGACAAAAGTCACGTGAAAAATAAAAATAGTAGTACAATAGCCCTTAAGCTCATGACCCCGAAGCTAGACTGATGAAGTATATGCCCCTC
Source organism: Artemisia argyi (assembly GCA_030686995.1). NCBI lineage: Eukaryota > Viridiplantae > Streptophyta > Magnoliopsida > Asterales > Asteraceae > Artemisia > Artemisia argyi. The sequence continues at coordinate 100,218,797 of CM060681.1, forward strand.
CAGAGTGTTCTGCCAAAAACACTTAAATGACAGAAATTAAATACATCCGTTTGACTGTTGGTATAACTACAACGGATGGAGGCGTCACCCTCAATAGATCTATCCACCCACTCTCGCTTACGCATAATTAACGATCCATGATAAATGAATAGGGGACTTTAACAAGGCTGCTAGGTAACTCAAGCATTGTAATTATGATTTGATACTTAGGCCCGTACGAAAATTGGTGCAATGTATTCTCCCCCGTGGGATTTGAAAACAATAAAAAATGTATACGGGGCTATGAAAACTCACCTGTAGTGATGGAACAATGTACTATGAAGTGAACTGAAATAACAAGGCGTAACTCCTAGCCGTAACCTAATATGATTGAAATATAATCTAATTTAGATTATATATTGATGTTATGAATGCATGTGCATATGTTATCTATACCACTCATAAAGTTTTGAAATGTTTATAATTGTGAAAATTATACTTCATATTATCACACCAAGTCATATAGTGATATATGTGTTTATATAGTGAAACAATGTTTTATAATAGTCATATAGTGAAAATGTAACTTTCGTCAAAATTAATATACTTAGAAAATTTCTGAAAATAGTTTTGAACAACATGTCGCAATACAAGGTGTATCTTAGTCGTTATAAACTCATTTTCTACGTTCTATATATCCATGGTTTCGTATTATAGTGAACTAGTGAATTTTTAATAAGTTAGTGCCTTTTATTAATGACCAGTGTCCCATTTTATCCAATAAAAATCGTGCATCAGCACACTATTTTCAGAAAATGTCTATTAGATATTCAATCTTGTTTTTGGCATAACTTTTTCGTCGTAATTCCGTTTTTATCCGTTTAAGCGGCTACGGTTTCGTTATAAGATTTACTTTATGAGTATTTGGTCTAAAATAGGTCATAGGCTACTGATTTCTCCAGGGTTTTCAAAAATGACCAGCCTGTCCCAAATTGTTTAAAACAAAACTTGGTATAACTTGTTTTTATCATATCTTTTTCGTTATAAATCCGTTTTTATCCGTTCAAGCAGCCATGGTTTCGTTTTTGAAAGTAGTTTTTTAAATCTTTGGTCAAAAATTAGTCTATACCTACTGAGTTTTCCAGATTTTACAAATAGGGACAGTAGCACTTCTATAGTGTTAAAAATGGTTTTCCTAGTTTGTATCTTGCCTAAGTCCATCACCAACAACTTCACAAATTCCCTTAAACTACCATACACCTTCTTAGGGTGTCATTGGGTCCCTAATGTCATCAAACAAGCCTCTTCACCAATATCTCTTAAAATTAATTTCTAACTCATAAAGATTATAAAAACATAAAATAGAGTGGTATAAATTACATATTAACTTGCATGTGTAAATAAAATGAGATGGACATTGTAAAAACATTGTAATATTATGAAAAATATTTTGGTTCACTTACTTGAAGGATTTGGAGATTTTTAAAGATGAAAACCTAAATACATCTTAGGTTTTTATTTCAAAACCCTAAAAAGGAGTACAAAATAGACTAGAAAATAACTTGATATTGAAAATTTGATGAATCTTGTTGTTGTATTTGTTCTTGGCCGAGCACCTCAAGAGAGAAAGAAGAGAAATCTTTTGTTTTGATCTAAAATTTATGAGTTGCATGTAGTAAAATTGTTAGGTAAATTTATGTTATATAGTGGAAATTTTTGAAGGACAAGTGTTCTTGGGGACATATCAAAACTGGCCACCATGGAGAGGTGGTGGGTTTTGTGTGTTATTTTTGCCAATTTTTGTTTACGGGGTACTGTTTACTGTATAGTTTTTGAAGTTTTAGTGTTTTCGGGTACCGGGTTAATTAGAAATAGATATTTATTGGAACTAATGTGACAAAGTAACGTCTTATAAAAATTATAACATATAATTTTTGAAAACATTGAGTGTTTTGACATGTATTGCTTGGTTGGTACAAATATTGTTATAAGTTAATATAAATGAAGGTTTAAAAATATAAACTCTAAAATATAAAATAAATAACTTTTACAATTTTAGTAGCAATATAATTAGTATATAAAAATGCTAGTGCCATAGTGGGAATTGTTTGGCGAGTTGATAAAAATTATTGATCACTTGTGATTGTTTATTTATAATTACATACAAGTAATTTAAAATAATATATAACTTAATAGTGGAATAGAATTCACATGATGAAGTGATGATATGTAGACTAACCCTAGTCTATGAAATGTATTATGAATGATGTCTCATGATCACATGGTTAACCCTTCCTGGTTATGAAAAATGAATACCCGTAAACCTAGTTTACGTGAAATGATGAATTGTGAAATGATGAATTGAAATCTGTGAATAGTAAATTGTCGAGACTTGTGAAAATGACCTGAAATTGTGAATTGAGACAGTTGCCCACCAAAAAAGGAATTCAGTCCCTGAATTCAGCTGGTGTTGGTCTCTAAAATAGGCTCGGTGAAAAGATGTGGGTATTTGAGTCGCATTTGGTCTTCTTGTTCCCAAGTAAACTCGGGACCTCTTCGAGAATTCCAGTGAACTTTCACGATAGGAATTCGATTTTTGCTTCAACTGTTTGACCTCACGGTCCATGATTTTTGTTGGTTTCTCTACCAAGTTAAGCTTATCGTCGAGTTGAATTTCTTCTAATGAAATGGAATGAAATATGCCACAAGTGATTCATTTGGTAGGCACTCCCTGGGGTTTGAAATGTGAGATGGGTTATATATATGTTGCTGAACTCTGGTGGAAACTCAAGTTTGTATGCCAGCCGGCCGATTCTAAAAGAATCTTAAATGGTGCAATACCGAGGGCTCAATCTCTCGCGTTCCAAAATTGTATCATGCCTTTCCAACGCAAAGCTTTTAACTTAGTTCATTATCCCACTCGAATCTGGATGGTTTGCGGTTCAGGGATACCCAATCCGAATGATGTACGTCATATAGTGCTCAGATAGTTCTCTTCAAGGTTTGTTGATCTGAGGATGGTAGAGCTTGTGTATCCGATTGGAAAGAGAATATCTTAAAGGAATTGCTAGAAGTTTGAGGAGGTTCATCTATCCTTTCATCGTTTTCTTATGTCATGGAATATTGATCGTAGATGGAAAGTCTCTCCTAGAGAAATCAATAGAAATACCCAACTTAATGGTTGAATGAGTGACAAGTGGTGTACGTATCCAAAGAGGATTTTTGGAAAGGGATGTTCATGAAAAATTCTATTTGTTTACAAGGCATTTGAATGAAGATTGTTATTAACAATTCTTTAAAAAGGTAATTATTTTCTTCATTGCATAATCCTTCCTGAATTATAGATAGGTGATCCGGCTATGTATAATTGAGGACTAATGATGCGATGCTTGATTTATTCAAAATAGCATTACTTTTCTCAAAAAGTTTTAGATGGTGTTCAACGTATTGTTCTGAAAAATGGTATCCTAGACATTTCCTTCCAAAGTAAGATGAAAGTCGTTTCGCGTAACTATAGTAAATACATGATGTAATGACGGAAAAATCAATTTATAGGGTGGTAAATAAATAGCTTATTTTAAAAATTCTATAGAACAATTTCCCCATATGGTAGTAAAATAGCTTGGAATAAGATTCGTTGAATGGTTTATTGGATACGTGGGTGAATCTTATGGAATGGTAATAGTCTACTAATCCACTATTTAAAGAATGCAAACAACTTAGTTCATAACAGGGTAGTGGTATATGATTATGAAGTGGTTGAGAATATGGTAGTGATATTGAGGGCGTGAAGGATGAACATGTCGTTAAGGCATCTACAGTCAACTGAAGAGGATAGTCTATGTGTTACAGGATATAGGGCAGAAATTGGTGCCAATGATTTGAAGTATTCGAGAATTTATACTAGGTAAAGCTTGCAGGTTCAAATGCTTAATCCATCTAGGCATGACTAAGATGTATAAAGAATGGAAATCGTTGTACGGGTGGTCTGAGTCAAGTAGATTCCACATCGAATGATGTTTGATTTGCCATGAATGAAAGCTAAATGCCTTATGGTCAGGTGAAACTTCTTGATATCCTTTCCTGAAAATGACGTCTTGTCCCAATGTGACTAAGCTATATCGATCTCCGAAAAGAATATAATTTTTGTTGAGTAATTGTACATTGATCTTTTAATCCAACGAACTTATACTAGTGTGAGGGTCTTGTCATATGGAATGAGCGAAAAAGTTGTAATTTGAAGTAGTGGTGTTGAGGCATGGTGTATCAATATTGGCAATCTCTAGTAGAAGTGTTTCTTTTGCTTCTAAGGTCAAATAGTGAGTAGGTATAGGGGTTGCTTTTGAGATTCGTTCATGAGTTATGCGTGTTCCTCCTGGGAGATATGGTTTCTAAAATTTGTAAACAACATTTATTTGAGTGAAACGTTGTGAAAATTTGATCATAAATTTATTTTGGAGTGACTTTATTTGGAGTTTGTAGTGAGTATAGTCATGTAAAAGATGTGACTACGAAACATTTTGTACTTTGATAAATACACTATCTCACATATATGTCTTTGGAAAAAAGGAATTCAAGAAGATTGTTGCTAAAACAAAATGAGTTTTAATCCAAGCATTGAGAATCAATAATTTTTCGTACTTCGTAAAGTTTGCAAGAATTCTTTTTGTTTGTACAAAAATTTAATTAGACCTTGACTTACTTGAATTGTTATTATCTCCGAAACACGAAAACTAGGGCAGTCATTTTTATCTTGGTCAACATGACCATTTAATCGCAAAGACATCTCCGTCTTTATTAATCCTGTTGTCTTACTTGCATCTTCCTAAAGTTGTAATTATATGTCAAAACTACTAATGTGACCATATTGGTCGGTGGAGTGTTGCTAGAGCGACTAATCATGTAATCATCGGCTTAGAATGTGGTGTAATCAAACTTGATAATGAAGGGAGAGTTGTGATGAGTTCCATTGTGGTGGTATAGTACCGTTCAAAGCATCTTGTTGGTTCATGGTGTCATGGAGGTATGAGTCGATCATATCTTAGATAGTACATAGTCCTTGTGATAGATTCCACCCTTGGGCGATTTGTTGCTGTTCTTATTGTGTTTGTGAGGCTTGTGATATTATTCGGAGTGTATCGTCCAAACACTCGTGTGTAATCTCAAATAATTAGAGGTCATCATCAAGCGATGAAGAGTTGTAGGTTGTCTAGTAGTAGAGACTCTCAAACTCTCCCCAACCTCAAACCTATAAGGTGGTGTAACGTGTGGTAGATGGTAATGGTATGTTAAATAGTGGGCGCTTCTTTAGTGGCATGTCCTATATGGGTGTAGGGTCTCTGAGATGTGATGGTGCTGGTGATGCTCTAGATGATGAGAATAAAATTGATAACGATGAGATCCTAGTGGTGAGTTAGGAGATGATGGTGATAATAGTGAATGAAATACTACTCTCTTTCGCGCTATAACGCAACATCTAAGAGGTAAAACTGAAGTATGCATATGGGACAACCAATAGTGTTATAAGTAGCTGATGGTGGTGGTAGTACATGAGTACTGAGTGCCCTACTAGTGAGGGAAAGAAAACATACTATCTTCCTTGCAATAAGCATCTTAATAGGTCCATTAAGATTAAGTCTGAATACCCTACTAAACTGCACTCTATGTATGTGCTGAATGATAGGAAAACCATGTTCCCATGACAAATCAATGGTGCTAATGGTGGTGTAAGTGCAACTGGTGATGGTGTAGGTGTATTAATGGATGAAAAAGCATCCTCGATACCCGAGTCTGCTAAGATGATCACAGGGTGGTTGGGTGAAGACATGTCACTTGTGAACCAGGTCAATATAATTATATATGAGTATAAGTATAAATAACTCGCATAGGGTGTGCATGAAACAACATGTGTAGTGAATATGCACTTATGATGAAATGATGAGATGCTATGATGATGTGGTTATAGTCTAGGGTCCAAGATACAACCTAGTTCGCTATAACCTTAGCTCTGATGCCAATCTATCACACCCTGAATTTACCTGAATGGTAGCAGAATGTAATACCTGGGTGTAACGTCCATAGCATCACATACAAGATTATATTGAACGACCTAAAGTGTCGATTTGAAAAATACATCGTTTGATTTATTTAAAACATTCAGAGTTACAAAGCATAGGTCCCAAAAGTTTGAAAAGTTTGCGGAAATAAGTTTGGTACAATCAAACGATATTATAAAAGTGCATGAAAATCCAAAATGAGACGTGTCATCCTCGCTACTCAATGAAATGACTCCATGCATGCCATGAAGGATATATCTTTAGTTACTTAAAAATACATTGCTATAACGGTCAACAATAATGTTGGTGAAATTCATAGGTTTATAAAATGATATGTTATACGGTAACCTTAAGTATAAGTGCATGACAAAAGTCACGTGAAAAATAAAAATAGTAGTACAATAGCCCTTAAGCTCATGACCCCGAAGCTAGACTGATGAAGTATATGCCCCTCCAGAGTGTTCTGCCAAACACTCTAAAATGACAGAAATGAAATGCATCCGTTTGACTGTTGGTATAACTACAACGGATGGAGGCGTCACCCTCAATAGATCTATCCACTCACTCTCGCTTACGCATAATTAACGATCCATGATAAATGAATAGGGGACTTTAACAAGGCAGCTAGGTAACTTAAGCATTGTACATATGATTTGATACTTAGGCCCGTACGAAAATTGGTGCAATGTATTCTCCGCCGTGGGATTTGAAAACAATAAAAAATGTATACGGGGCTATGAAAACTCACACGTAGTGATGGAACAATGTACTATGAAGTGAACTGAAATAACAAGGCGTAACTCCTAGCCGCAACCTAATATGAATGAAGTAGAATCTAATTTAGATTATATATTGATGTTATGAATGCATGTGCATATGTTATCTATACCACTCATAAAGTTTTGAAATGTTTATAATTGTGAAAATTATACTTCATATTATCACACCAAGTCATATAGTGCTATATGTGTTTATATAGTGAAACAATGTTTTATAATAGAAATATAGTGAAAACATAACTTTCGTCGAAATTAATATACTTAGAAAATTTCTGAAAATAGTTTTGAACAACATGTCGCAAAACAAGGTGTATCTTAGTCGTTATAAACTCATTTTCTACGTTCTATATATCCATGATTTCGTATTATAGTGAACTAGTGAATTTTTAATAAGTTAGTGCATTTTATTAATGATTAGTGTCCCATTTTATCCAATAAAAATCGTGCATCAGCACACTATTTTCTGAAAATGTCTATTAGATATTCAATCTTGTTTTTGGCATAACTTTTTCGTCGTAAGTCCGTTTTTATCCGTTCAAGCGGCTACGGTTTCGTTATAAGATTTACTTTCTGAGTATTTGGTCTAAAATAGGTCATGGGCTACTGATTTCTCCAGGTTTTTCAAAAATGACCAGCCAGTGCCAAATTGTTTAAAACAAAACTTGGTATAACTTGTTTTTATCATATCTTTTTCGTTATAAACCTGTTTTTATCCGTTCAAGCGGCCATGGTTTCGTTTTTGAAAATATTTTCTAAATCTTTGGTCAAAAATTAGTCCATCCATACTGAGTTTTCCAAATTTTACAAATAGGGACAGTAGCACTTCTATAGTGTTAAAAATGGTTTTCCTAGTTTGTATCTTGTCCAAGTCCATCACCAACAACTTCACAAATTCCGTTAAACTACCATACACCTTCTTAGGGTGTCATGGAGTCCCTAATGTCATCAAACAAGCCTTGTCACCAATATCTTTTAATATTAATTTCTAACTCATCAAGATTATAAAAACTTAAAATAAACTGGTATAAATTACATATTAATTTGCATGTGTAAATAAAATGAGATGGACATTGTAAAAACATTGTAATATTATGAAAAATAATTTGGTTCACTTACTTGAAGGATTTGGAGATTTTTAAAAATGAAAACCTAAACACACCTTAGGTTTTTATTTCAAAACCCTAAAAAGGAGTACAAAATAGACTAGAAAATAACTTGATCTTGAAAATTTGATGAATCTTGTTGTTTTATTTGTTCTTGGCCGAGCACCTCAAGAGATAAAGAAGAGAAATCTTTTGTTTTGATCTAAAATTTATGAGTTGCATGTAGTAAAATTGTTAGGTAAATTTAAGTTATATAGTGGAAATTTTTGAAGGACAAGTGTCCTTGGGGACATATCAAAACCGGCCACCTTGGAGAGGTGGTGGGTTTTGTATGTTATTTTTGTCAATTTTTGTTTACGGGGTACCGTTTACTGTATAGTTTTTGAAGTTTTAGTTATTTCGGCTACCGGGTTAATTAGAAATAGATTTTTATTGGAACTAACGTGACAAAATAACGTCATAAAAATTATAACATATAATTTTTGCAAACATTGAGTGTTTTGATAGGTATTGCTTGGTTGGTAAAATATTGTTATAAGTTAATACAAATGAAGGTTTAAAATATAAAATTAATAACTTTTACAATTTTAGTAGCAATATAATTAGTATATAAAAATACTAGTGCCATAGTGGGAATTGTTTGGTGAGTTGATAAAAATTATTAATCACTTGTGATTGTTTATTTATAAGTACATATAAGTAATTTAAAATAATATATAACTTAAGAGTGGAATAGAATGCACATGATGAAGTGATGATATGCAGACTAACCTTAGTCTAGGAAATGTATTATGAACGATGTCTCATGATCACATGGTTAACCCTTCCTGGTTTTGAAAAATGAATACCCGTAAACCTAGTTTACGTGAAATGATGAATTGTGAAATGATGAATTGAAATATGTGAATAGTGAATTGTCGAGACTTGGTAAAATGACCTGAAATTGTGAATTGTCATAGTTTCCCACCCAAAAAGGAATTCAGTCCCTGAATTCAGCTGGTGTTGGTCTCTGAAATAGGCTCGGTGAAAATATGTGGGTATTTGAGTCGCATTTGGTCTTCTCGTTCCCATGTAAACTCGGGACATCTTCGAGAATTCTAGCGAGCTTTCATGATAGGAATTCGATTTTTGCTTCAACTGTTTGACCTCACGGTCCATGATTTTTCTTGGTTTCTCTACCAAGTTAAGCTTATCATCGAGTTGAATTTCTTCTAATGAAATGGAATTTCTTCTAATCCAGCAATTGATTTTGTATCCATAGAATCTGTCCACAACAATTTGCGGCAGCAACATACTCTGCTTCAGTAGTTGAGGTAGCAACAATAGTTTGTTTCTTGCATTTCCAAGAAATCAATCTTCTTCCAAGAAATTGGCAACCTCCAGTTGTGGACCTCCTATCCATATTTGCACCAGCATAATCACTATCACTATATGCTTCCAACCTAAAAAGAGACTCTTTTAGGTACCAAAGACCTAAATTGGGTTGGCCTTTGAGGTACTTGAAGATCTTTTTTACTGCATTCAAGTGAGAAGTAAGTGGAGTGACCTGGTGTCTAGAACAAGCACTCACCGCAAATGTAATGTTAGGCCGTGAAGCTGTCAAATACATCATCCAGGGTTCCTGAATTGTTAGTGGGAGACTCTTGTGTACCTGCAGATTGGTTACACTGGTACAAAAATTTGTATTGTTCACGCCAAAAATGAGTGACGATATGCATATTGTCACACACGTTTTTTTCGTTGTGTGTCACCATAGGTACCGCCATCGTAGGTGGGATATGGTCACATTGTTGAGTTCGTGGCCGTTTCCATAAAAAAAGAGTGACCAAAACCCCGAATATGTGTGACAAATTAGGCATAAGTTTAGTTGGATTAGTCATTATCAGTGACTGTAAACACTTTATAGTCACGCGAATGTTTTTTGAGAGTAACTATTTTTCAACCTTTGGCCACATAAATGTATAATATATGTGACATTTGAGATGATATATTCAAGTAAATGTGTATTTTGTGTGACTATTTCCCGTCCTGTGGCCACATGAATATACAATAAATGTGACATTTGTGATGATTTAGTCGCACAATGGGTGTTGTTTTTTAGAGTTAGTCACGTACAATTTAACACAAAGTGGCCAAAAGTGTTAACACTGGACAAAAAGTTGTATTGGCCACGCCAAAAATGTGTGACGATATGCCTATAGTCACACGTTTTTTTCGTTGTGTGTCACTAAAAGTCCCGCCACCGTAGGTGGCATATGGTCACATTGTTAAGTTCGTGGCCTTTTCCATCGAAAAAGAGTGACCAAAACCCCAAATATGTGTGACAAATTAGGCACAAGTTTTGTTGGATTAGTCATTATCAGTGACCGTAAACACCTTATAGTCACACGAATGTTTTTTGAGAGTGACAATTGTTCGTCCTTTGGCCACATAAATATATAATATATGTGACATTTGAGATTATATTCAAGTAAATGTGTATTTTGTGTGACTATTGATAATCCAATGGCCACATGAATATACAATAACGTGTTATTTTTTTTTGGAGTTAGTCACATACAATTTAACACAAAGTGGCTAAAAGTGTGAATAAGTGTGACCATATGCTGTTTAAAGTGAAGAAATGTGTATTTTGTGTGACTATTGATCATCCACTGGCCACGTGAATTTTACGTTTGTGTGGCCTTTTGTAATACTTAGTCACACAAAGCATGTTTGTTTTGGGTATATAGTCACATACAATTTAGGAAACAGTGGCGAAAAGTGTAAATAAGTGTGACCATATGCTGTTTAAAGTGAAGAAATGTGTATTTTGTGTGACTATTGATCATCCAATGGCCACAAGAATTTTATGTTTGTGTGGCCTTTTGTAATATTTAGTCACACAAAGCATGTTTGTTTTGGGTATTTAGTCACATATCATTAATCAAACAGTGGCCAAAAGTGTTAATAAGTGTGACCATATGCTGTTTAAAGTGAAGAAATGTGTATTTTGTGTGACTATTGATCATCCAATGGCCACATGAATTTTATGTTTGTGTGGCCTTTTGTAATATTTAGTCACACAAAGCATGTTTGTTTTGGGTATTTAGTCACATACCATTAATCAAACAATAGCCAAAAGTGTGAATAAGTGTGACCATATGCTGTTTAAAGGAAGAAATGTGTATTTTGTGTGACTATAGATTATCCAATGGCCACGTGAATTTTATGTTTGTGTGGCCTTCAGTAATATTTAGTCACACAATGACTAAAGCAAACAGTGACCAAAAGTGTTAATAAGTGTGACTATATGCATCTTTTAGTAACATTTAAAAAATCAATATTTATCAAAACAATTCAAATATATATCAAAACAAATTCAAATACAATAAAATTGGAATGTATCACTGAACAAAATGTAAAATTGGACATCCTTTTATATACCAAAGAGTCCTAGTCGGCTTACAATAGGTTCTTTATAAGTATCTATAATCTTTTCCATAAGCAAGTAGCAACTTCGAGCGGTCTTAATCTCTGAGCAGTACCAACTTTAACTAGCAGTAGTAACTTTTGTACTAGCAATAGTAAATACTTGGCCACATTTTCTTTGAAGTTCATGAGCTACACTAAATCCATCTAAGCAATATTAACACAAACATGATCAGCAGTAATTCAAACAACGTCATGAAGACTTTTAATCCAAAACAATGAACATACTAATAAAATTTGCAGTTAAACTTACAAGTTTTTCTCCCATTGATCTAATCTCATCATCTGGATATAAAAGCCTTGAAAATGTAGGCTACTGCATATCAACACATCAGGATGAGAGCAGGACTAGAGCATGTCAAAGCTCACAAGATAACAGAACTAGATGAGCCACTGGTTCAACTATCTGCACAAACATGATATGAGAGTTAATACTAGTACCACATTAGTACTGCTGGAGGAGAGTTACTACTGCTAGTATATACATACATACATATATATATATATATATATATATATATATATATATATATATATATATATATATATATATATATATATATAGAGGTGGGTTCATGAAAAAAGTCCACTTTGGTAGAAAAGTGAGAAAAGTGTACAAATCAGCCCCTCCTTTTTTGCACACCAAACTACAGGGACCTAATTGTATTTTCCTTCATTCTTTAAGGAGTTTTTGTAAATTTGCACCCTACCCCCCCCACCCCCACCCCCACCCACCCACCCCCCGGCAAAATTTTTTTTCCCGCCAAAAAAATTTTTTTTTTTTTGGGGCAAAAAAAAAAATTTTTTTTTTTGGCCAAAAATTTTCCCGCAAAAAATTTATAACCCAGATGCACCTTCTTTTTTTTTAGTGCATCTGGGTTATAAAAATTGGTGCATCATGGTTATAACTGAGATGCACCAATTTTTATAACCCAGATGCACCTTTTTTTTTAGTGCATCTCAGTATAAAAATTGGTGCATCTCAGTTATAACCATGATGCACCAATTTTTATAACCCAGATGCACTAAAAAAAAAAGGTGCATCTGGGTTATAATTTTTGGCGGGAAAATTTTTAGCCCAAAAAAAAAAAATTTTTTTTTTTGCCCAAAAAAAAAAATTTTTTTTGGCGGGAAATTTTTTTTTTTGGGCGGGGGGGTGGGTGGGGGGTGGGGGCATGTTTCAAGACAGACCCCTGAAGTTTGAGATATTTCAAATTAACCCCTAATAACTTTTTTCTCACTTTTCTACCAAAGTGGACTTTTCTCTAGAACCTTACCCTATCTCTATATTATATATAACAGGAGGCGTTACATGTAGATAATGCCACGTAAACGCCACCTCATTGCCCAGTAATTCATTATGTGCCATGTCATCACATTGTTGCCATGTATGCAATTTTTATAATTTATTTTGTATTTTTATATTTTTATCAGGATTTTTTTTCTTTGAATGAGCTAAAATTCGGTATAATAAAATTTAAAAATTTTAGCATCACAAGAATCAAACCTGGGTCTGTTCGTCTACAAACAAACATGATAACCACTAAACCAACACCTTTTTTGGATTATATTTTGCAAGACTAAATCTATAAACCTATGCAACCAACTATTGACCATTTTAAGTATAAGAATCACTACAACTTAGGTCATAATCCAGCCATCCAGGAAAAACAATCCCACGTTTTATTCATTCACCATAATATCATTCATACCTAACCTTTTTCTCAAAACCCTAATATCATTTATTCATCCTCCTGCATAATGATCGATAATTTTTATTTTCCTTCTTTAAAAGTTTATTATGTTCATAATTTTTTGTAACGTTTGTTTTCATGCGGTCTATGTGCTGGATCCTGCCTCCATTTGTGGACTTGAGGTAATGCTCTTTGCATCCAAAGGTTTTAACGGTTTTGGGTTACAGTTTATTCCTAACAGGCCATATATTGATCTAATGTCATATTATGGTTTTATATTCTGATCAGCCCTAACACTTTGGAATTGCTCAACATATGACTTCCACTTGAGCATCTTATTATTTTATATTCTGGACACAAGTAAATACATAAAAAACATTGCTTCCATGAAACTATCGCATGTTTTTTAAATTCTTTAGTTAGTGGTATAAGGATGTACAAAAGAGTCGGTGTTAGATTGAATTCCTAACATTGTAAAATATCTATTATATTTTAATCTGCTATGATTTCAGATAATCAGTTTGTGATTCATTATCTTCTCTTTCTTATTTGTCACTGTATCAGATAAAGCAACAGTTGCATAAATTTACTATATAGATCAGGTCTTATTAAGCAACAGTTGCATAAATTTACTATATAGATCAGGTCTTATTGGAGTTTAAAGAATATAATACAGAAGTAGATGTGGATTTTGTCAGAAAAGTTGTTCTTGCTATTGGCCGTTGTACTATTAAATTAGAAAGAGCAGCTGAACGTTGCATTATTTTCTTCTGAAATTGATCAAAATTAAAGTTAAACTATGTTGTCCAGGATGCTATTATTGTTATCAAATATATATTCAAAAGATATCCCAATACCTAAGTTACTGAAATTGTAACCACTTATGTCAATATCAGTTGTTCAACTCAAGAGTATAACTCTTGATTTAAATTTTATTTTCAGATATGAGTCTATAATTGCCATACTTTATGTTTACTTGATTTCACATTTGCTGAAACTTAGTAAGCGTAACATAATTTTTTTCATTTAATTATTTTACAGGCATCGATGATTTGGATAATAGGTGAATATGTGGAAAGAATTGATAACGCTGATGAACTTCTTGAAAGCTTTTTTGAGACTTTCCCTGAAGAACCTGCACAAGTCCAGTTGCAATTGTTGACTGCAACGGTAAAACTTTTCTTAAAGAAGCCAACCGAAGGGCCCCAGCAGATGATTCAGGTAATCGTATTTGTTGCATCATTGTTTTGTTATGTTGTAAACATGTGTTATAATCTGCCATGCAATAAATAGTTCTGTATTTGTATTTCTAAGTAATCATGTTTTACTCGTAATTTTAGGTTGTATTGAATAACGCCACAGTGGATACTGATAATCCTAACCAAAGAAACCGTGCCTACATATATTGGCGTCTTCTTTCACTGATCCCGAGGTTTGTTTTCACATTTTCCTTTTTTTCAAAATTTTTTCCGAACGTAAATTTGAACATAACAGCTCAGAATTTAAAGTGGTAGTGATTTGGCACTACTAATAATAAGAGTACTGCTATTATGCCCTATTTGGACTTTTAAGTCTATTCACTGAACTTTTTGAAACTTATAATTCATTGTAGTTGCAATGACGTACTTATTACAAGGAGCATGCATTTTCTTTTTCTTAGTTCAGGTAACTTTTATGTGATAGTTATGATAATTCATGTACGTAAACGCAAATATTTCTTTCTTTATCAGTTTGTTTTATTAGACTTAATATGGGTTAAACCACTTTAGGACTTTTGTTGTTGTTGGTGTTCCACCCGCGATTATGGGAAAATACTTATGCCAAGGATATTGCCAGTGAATGCCAAGCAAAATTAATCAGCTTTAGAATTGCTTGCAATGTGGTTCGGTGAGAACGACTATTTTCATTAACAACTTGACTCTATTGCTACGTGGGTTTGTTTTCTATGTGTACAGAATGGAAGTAGTCAAGGAAATGTTATAGGTGTAGTCCCTTGAGTTTTGAACCAAATTGTGACTGAGATGAATGACATATTTGGTATGTTTCGTTAATCATTTTGTTTTAGATCAGCGTACCTTCATTCAAAGATTGATCGTAAATCGTAAGTTTTTCTTTGATTTACAACTTTGGTATGTTCATAGTATATGCCATTAATCGCATATTTTGATGGTTGTATTAATCTAATTACACTACCCGAATTTGTAACAATATTACATGTTCCCTTTGGCATCTGGCTAGGTAATTTATTTTCTTTCATATAATATGATTGTTACCACTGAGGCATTCTTTTGTTTATGGTCAACATTTTATACCTTCGTGGTTATTTACAGCTTGGAGCTCTTCCTGTTATGCCAGTTCAAGCAACGTCTGAACAGGCTGCACACTGTCACACTAAGTGCGGACATGGATTCTGATCTTCATAGGGATTAAAAAGGAGGTGGGTAAAAATCAAGTAAGTGGAGATTATGACGCATCGGGATAACCAATATATCTTTGTTATCCTATTTTAGTAATATCTGCTATTTGAGTTTGTGTGTAAATCTCAGTAATGATTTCAGTATTTGTTTTTGACCATTTGTAAACTGTATGAAGGTTGGCACGGTTTGTTTGTTACAAGTTTTCTAATCTCTCCCTTAAATAACCACTGAACACATACATCGCTTATGATCTATGTAAAGGGTTAAAAGGAGGCGGGTAGATATCAAGTAACTGGAGATTATGAAGTATCGGGAATGTCCTCTAAGTCTGATCATCGCCAGAGAAAAAGGCATTCTGTGGCCAATCCATCAGTTTTCAGTTATAATTTGTACTCATACCTGTACACAAAGTGACTTCTTGATGGTTTTATCTCATTATTATTGATGTCACTAAAAAGTGCAACAAGTACCTTAAACATTTTTTCACTTCTTCATAAAGTACTTTGTAGTTCAGTTGAATGCATTGTTTCTTGCTTACTTTTTAGCCTAAATGGCATCCACTATATCATGTTTACTATTTGATTTTATATTAATTAAGTGTAGGCTGTTTTAGGATCAGCAGCTCATGCACAAGGGAGCACTTCAGCAGCTCGAGATGATGCAACAACAGGTATTCATAAATTCACAATCTTTGTTTTTTTCCCTTTAATTTATAACTTATTATTATTAATCAAAACTCGGATACTTTTTTTATCTTATTGTTAAAAATTTAGGGTACTAACGTTCACACTACACTAAGAGCTAGATCCATCTCAGATTTCGATAAACATGTTAACTGATTTCAAATGGAATCAGAAGGCTCGGTTGATGTTCTGATCTATATATTCATATGAACACTTAAATATTGCTCTCAGTAGGTATTCTGATTGCTTTTTTTTATTTATTTATTTATTTTTTTTATTTTATTTTTTTTTTTAACTTGGTTGGTCTCAATTGGTCACTTACGGAATTGCAATTTGGATGACCATACACATAGTATTATAAAAAGAAAAATGACTTTCATGTATGGAATGTGCTTTGCATAAACAGATTTTTAAAATTCTCAACTTTTGTATTAACTCATATGTAATTGGTTTTGTAATATCTAGCTGTGATTTTTGTGTGTTACTTGCAGACTTTCAGCCATGTCTGTGATGCAACATTCATACTATTTGAGTCATAGTCAAGGGTGCATGAAATTCAAAGTATGGACAAGTGAAGGATGCTTGAAGGATCTCACAAATGGAAGCAATTATTTGGACGATCAAGGTAAGAACCTCGAACGCTGTTAGTTTTCACTAATTTCTAATAAGTCATATGTAATTGCTTTTGAAAGGTAACTGAGTTCGCACTAAAAGTTTTTGGCTAATTGTTTAAATTAAAACCATGTACTATCATTATTCTCACGTTTTATTAGCTACTGTGTGTGTGACAATGGTTTGTACAATGGAATCCTATTTACTTGGTATGGACTTATGCAATTTTGTTAGCTTTGGTATCTGCTGAAAAGTATATAAATGGCTCGGGTGTCTGCTTGACCAAAATCCATAAAAGACTATATTCCTTTATTTTGAATTCACATGGGGTATTCAACCCTTTAGTAACTTCATTTTGTTTTCTTGCTTACAAATTCTTGCATTTTTTGAATTACAGAAACTTATATATTTCATCTTGCAGTGATATCAATGATCCTCACACTTTTGTTGGCCTATGTATAAAGACTTTTGATGTGTAAGTTGGTAGGTTTGAATATATCAAGCATTGAACTTATGTTGATAAAGTATATTGGTAATTAATAACACACAAAACTTATACCGTTGTAGATTCCCTTAGTGAGAAGAGCTCAAGAGGATTATACGTCTTTTGTTTATGATTGACGTCAAAGTAACAAGTAGTTTGGCTATATAACCATTTAATGGTCAAATCTATAACATAATGTGGATATAAACTGTTTGATTGATGAGTTGATCCAGTTAGTATAGAATCAACTCTAGATTAGTTTTGCGTCAATTATGTTTGATGGGGGGTTTCTTATTAGTATGATTGTGTGATGTTTTTACCTTCACATGAAAGATTTAAAAAACATTGTTTGCTCAACTAAATAGTAACAAAATATTAGTATCAACTTCTTTATGTATAAATTATTTTAACGATAATGTTACAATTACATTTAGATAGAGTTTCAACCTATCAAAAACCGTGGGTGCACGAGTTTGAATATTAGATATACTATTAAGAAAAACTAAAATTATAGATTTAAGGCTTTTATAAATTAAAATTTAAATGTTGTGGTACTTTCATTACACAGGTCCAAGGAAAATACTATCTTAGAATCCATCCGGTTGGGGAGGCCAATAAATGGCGCCGATCCTATGGTCAGGAGGTCTATTCTCCACTTCTGCTGGCCTTCACTGAGCAGGTAACATAAAGTTTCATTTATATTGCGTTGAGAAACCTTCAAAAATTTCTGAATATGAAGTGGGTCTTATTTTTATAGGAGTACACATTATGTTCTCAATCAACTATGGATGTACATAATTGTACGCACTCAATGTCGGGGTCGCGGCCAAGCAAGCCAGAAAATACAGTGGTGACATGAAAGGGAGGAATAGCGTTACATATTGTAGCTTTTCCCATCATTACAATCTTATCGAAAATGGGTCATAATGGGTCTAAAATGGTATTTCAAAAATCACGCTGCACTAACTTCTTAAAATAGCTAAAAGAGGAATGGTTCAGACTGATTGCAAGTCACTTATTTGTTTATTTAGTTACCTGATAATGACTCTACTCAGAATGTTTATGATATCTATATAACCAGAAACCCATTCAATGGATCTAACATTCATTCGAATGGACATGTTCAATGTACGTTTGTTCATATGGATTTACAAAAGCAGACCAAAAATGGACAAGCATTGAAGTCTTCATTCATAAGTGGTCCACAAGCCAATGATTTTAAAATATGCAGCGTCAACCTCATGCTGCACTACAACCGTAATGGTTTTAAAATATGCAGCATGATGAACAGATGCCACAGATCCAATAATATCAGGTATTTCATAATACTTTATCCTTATTTTCGTTATCCCCTAACCCTTTGCTGAAAAACCCGTCCACTTTCTTACCAGATTACATAGGATATGTGCAAATAATTGATGATGAAAAGGTAACAAGAACCACTTCCACCAAACGAGTAGCAGACCTGTAGATCGCTCCATACACATGTTCTTTTTCATAATGGGAAAGACAACAATGCACAAAACATGCCAAAACATCACCACGATTTCAATCAGTCGACTATATTTAAAATGTATATATCTAATGCTAACATCATAAAAGATGGTTCCCTGTGTTTTATTATATACTCAGAGTGGTATTGATTTTGTTTACAGTCAATAAGACTAATTGCCGATGCGTGAATTTCTTTCGAAGAGAACTATGTGAGAGGCATTCAAGATAATAGAGACAGAATTAATAAGCTACTGTACGAGTTAAGCTAAAATCCAGAAAACTTCAAATTTATACCGCGATCTTGATTCCTAAAGTAATTTCTGATTTATCTTTTTTGACATGCAGCCAATTATGCTTGTGACATCTTTAAATCCTGTAAGTATCTCTTCGAGTTCACAGTTCTACACATGTTATTCATATATATATATTTTAAATATTGACTTGTGCAAATGTATATCGGTGGCAAGATGGCAACATGGTGCTATAGTTGAAAATAAGAGAATAACCCTACTATGTTTGCACTACGAAAGGCACAACTCTTATGGCCTGAAACAAGCCGGTGCCCGTGTCATCGTTACAGAAATTGACCCCATATGTGCCCTTTAGGCCACCATGGAAGGTCTTCAAGTCCTCACCTTGGAAGACATTGTCTCAGAATCCGACATCTTTGTCACCAACACTGGAAAACAAAGACATCATCATGGTATCCGACATGGTCAAGATGAAGAACAACGCTATCCTTTGCAACATTGGTCACTTCGACAATGAAATCGACATGCTTGGACTTGAGACCTACCCAGGTGTCCAAAGAATCACCATCAAACCCCAAACTGACAGGTGGGTATTCCCAGAAACCAAGACCGACATCATCATCTTAGCTGAGGGCCGTCTCATGAACTTGGGTTTTGCCGGCCACTGGTCACCCCAATTTTGTCATGTCGTGCTCATTCACTAACCAACTTATTGCCCAGCCCAAGCTATGGAACGAGAGCAACAGTGGAAAGCACAAGAAGGAAGAGTACGTGTTGCCAAAACGTCTTGATGAGAAGGTTGATGCGCTCCATCTTGGAAAGCTTGGAGCTAAGTTGACCAAGTTGAGCAAGGACCAAGTTGACTATATCAGTGTACCAATTGAGGGACCATACAAAGCCAGCTCACTACATGTACTGAGCGGCCTTGGCTTTTGGTGATATGATCTGGATGTTGGTTATGTGGTGATTGTTGGATTTTAATAAGATACAATTCCAGTACTATGTTTTAGTTTTTAGTTTTGGATGTTTTATTGATATGCTTCAAATGTCACGAATTTGAGGTCAAAGTTCAACGTTCTGGAGCTCAACTGATATGCTTCAAATATCAAGTATCGAGTTCAGCCCGAGCAACCATACTTTGCAGCAGCCGAGGTGACCAGCTAATGCAGGTAAAATCTTAACCTTAACTTTCTCTATTCGATTGTAAGCCTTCATATAACATATGTCAACCATTTTGTAAGTTTATCAAGCCTATACGTGCTTGATTTCAGTGATGCTTACTTGCAAAAAACAAAAGACTTTTCAACACAAAAAGAGTGTTACGTCATGAAGTTGTTATTGGTTTTATACCAGCAGTAAGGGGTCAATGTCAAAATACTAAAAGACACTTCATTTTTTTGGTGAACAAAGTAATATCTTATTTGTATGCTCTCCTATGGTTTCATTCCAGCTTCAAATTGCGTAGGAAAGATATGAAGAAGTTGAAGTAAGGATTAGGAAGCTCGAGAAACAGGTAGAATCTCACTTCTAAAAGAAAATCCTTTACATTATTTCAGTTAGATGTATGCAAAATTAATGATTTTTATGTATTTATATTTCCACACATTCAAGCTGTGCTAATGATGTTTAAATATAATCACACAACACCATGTTGGCATCTTGCATTAAGTAGACGACCATACTAAAAATGGTCATATATACATGAACAATTAAACTCAGTGGGCTAACAACGATAGTCTTTACACTGTGAAGATGTGGTACCCAAGCTTTATTTTTTACTCCTAATTCAATATTTTTCTACTATTATGTATTAATAATGCGTATAGGACTATAACAATAGTAGTCAATAGCAAAAATGGATCTCATCTAATCTGCTAATCCTTTTTTAAAGTAGGTATGGGTGTAGAACTGCATGATACTTTAGTAAATTCATATACTCTTAATGACTGAATCCTTAATAAAGTAGAAGTCAATCTCTTTTTATATGTAATGTATGTAGACAAATAAAGTATGACAAGCCTTACATTTACTATACTAAACTAAATATGGGACTCATGTATGTAAAATAATCATAGATCTTTGGATCATTTAGTACCAAGTGAAAGATGAAGGCTTTTCTTAAAACAAAAGGCTTGATCATGCCAATCCATTGCTTGGATGCTTTGGATAAAAAAATAAGTTACAAGTCATTACAAGATGATTTGGTCTTATTAGAGGCTTAGGATGTGTGTATATTATAATGTCGAACAAGTTGGTAACGGGTCCAAAATGTATATGGGTTAGAGTGGGTCACAAAAATACAGTTGCAGTAATTTGCATCCTTTTTCAGCTGAACGAGCCGAGTGTGTATTCCATTTGCTAATTTATTTGATTTGGCCCATTGACAGTATTTAAAATATAACACAACCACAATTGACTAATTTGAATGTAAACTACACATTTACCTTATGTTTGATTTTTGTTATCTTGCCACTTTGCAGGTAACCACAATTATCTCATGACAAGAAAAGCAATTATAAAAATGATAATAAAGATGATCAAGTGGAAGATGGTTTAGAACATTAGGTTGTTAGCAAGCTATAAATTTAACATTGTTTAAAGAAATATCTTACATAAGTTGGTGGTATATATAAAATTGTCGTAGTTACTTAAGTACTTTTTACCAGCTCAAATCGTCAATTTTTTCTACTTTTTGTTATGATATTTGATATAATAGAAAATGATTGTTTGAATGTTTTTTCTTTCTTTTTTTTAATTATCCACGAATTTATCATCAAGCGGTTGTTTTATAGGCATTTTGAAATGTAGTAATTAAAATTAATGTATGTCTCTACGATTTAAATTCCACTTTCTTGAATATTCATAAATATCATAAGTTTGATTCATGCTCAAATGTTGTACCAGCATTTATCATAAACCAAAGATTTGAATTTGGTTCTCACTCGATACCTCTAACATGTTTTATGCAACATGTGTATACTTACTAATAACCGATTTAAAAAGGTGTGGATCACCACTATTGTGGATACATGACTTTAACCATTTTTTACCACCTTTCTTTCGCTAAAGAAAAATACGCCAACGATATTTATAAGCCATGCCCGCCCATCGGGCGGGCTTCGAAAGCTAGTATATATATATATATATATATATAACAGAATGTATATAAATGAAGCAAATATATGTAAAATTGTAATGTCGTATATAATCAAATTCACAACTATCATAAGTTAAAACCTGTTGACTCTTCGCCACCTTAGCTTGCTTTTGCAAGGTTTCACTAGAGACCAAATGTTTTCGCTTCGTTGGTACTAATTTTAGTCCTGTATTTTGTTCACTAATATTTGGTATCATAGTTGGTGGTGTAACCTGTAGAACTGGTTTGTCGTGGCTTAAGCGTTTTCGTATGTCCGATAGTTTTAACAGGTTCCTATATGTATATATAAAACACGGTACATTAGTCATGTACGTAAAACTAAAAAAATCAAAGGTGGATGTTTTATTACTTAACACTGTTTCCATTACTGGTACGTTTTCCAAAGTTTCAATGGCCATTGGAGTGGTCACCTGCAATATAAATTAAGAAATACAATGGTGTTATCATTAGAAAATGAAATTGTTAACAACATAAAAAGTGGCTTACATCTGAGTCTAATGCCAATTTCTTTCTGCAAAAAAAAATATGGGAAATGTAAGAAACTAAGGCACTAATAACGCTGCATAATATAACATCTGCCAACCATGAAACCGTAAAAATATACATGGGTTGGAATTGGTGACTGAGATGGTGAATACCCACGCCTCGAAAATGAAGTGTGCCAGAAAATCCATCTGAAGGAATTTTTAGCCAGGCATCCCATGTATCATCCTCACCTGTGAAAATAGCATGTAGCCCCTGCAAGAAACAAGTAACGTGATTAATGCTAACATAAAAGACGACAACATTAGATGTCCCAAATATAAGTTTAGCCTCAAAAACAAACATACGGGTTGCATATCGACTCGGGCAACAACTAATATACAATTGGTTGCAATTTTATGCAGTGCCAAACGTGGAACGAATAAATGTCAAACACATTACCAAGCAAGCAAATCACTAACATTTGGTACAAATGAAACAGTTTGACAAAAAGCAACCATATTTGAGTTAATTTCCTATATAAAAGATGTTATGTTAATCTTTTGATAGATAACTTACGCAACTGCGATAAGCAAACTCCAACTGTTCAGCAACATCCTCCCGGAGTGGAAACCAATCAAGACTCCCTATACGAGCAAAAAAGTGGCCTCTTAGAACACGTCGATTGTCTCCATTCCAATAAACAGGAAAACTATTTCGTCTTAATAATTCTACCTGCAACGATTACCACCACACGAATTTATAATCAAAAACATGTTTTAGGCTAGTTTAATCCACGTAAATCAATTTAAATCGTTTTATATTCGATTACACATTTAAGAAAATATAAATTAAATATGTGTTTGAGCATACCCATGAACAGAGTAGGATAGGTGAGATGAGGGTGATGGTGGCTCGACTGTGAAGCTGGTGGTTATCTCAAACCAAACAACCGAAGCAAACAAAGTTTCCCATACAGTTCCCTTGTCTTGATGACGGTGATGGCGTGGAGGAGCGATGGTTGGTGGAACCACGGCGAGATAAGGCGGTGAAGTGTGGCGGTGGTGTGAGTCGGTTCTAGAGAGAAGGAGAAGAGATGAATAGAGAGAAGATAGATCTGACTAAGCTAGTAGTGTTAATGTTTTGATTTTGGGTGAAAAAGGGGCGCCATATGAGCGGAGCTGGATATTGAAATTTTGGGGAAAATTAAGGGGCGGGATCATTAGAGCACTATATTAAAATTTTTGAGATTGAAAGCCTATCAAATGAGCTCAAAATGTTTAATGAGTTGAGCTCAACCTTATATAAGTTCGTCTCGAGTTATTGTTGAGTTCTCGAGCTTGTAAGTGATATAAAATATGTGTGTGTGTGTGTTTTTTTTTATTTTATTTTATTTATTTATTTATTTATTTTTTAATATGTAAGTGTACTAAGTGTAAATACTTATTTATGAATGTATCAAGCTTTTCGAGCTGAAGTCGAACCAAATTCAATTCTTAGGTTATATTTCAAATTTAATTTTTGTAATAAAACACATCTTTACAGATAAATCAAGTTTTTTGAGTCAAGCTCAATCCGAGTTCAAACTTTCTCGATCCCAGATAACATATGATCGGAAGGTCCCTGGATACTTGCTTCTTAGTGTCTGTTACAAATGGTATACGCCTACCAAGCCGGTGCAACCCATGCATGACCAGTGATAATGGCTAATTCACATGGGTCATGGGTCATGTGCATTAGGTTATCACTGGTCACATTCATTAATTAATGGGTATTTGACATCGATCATATGGGTCATATGCATTGGGTGGATAGTTGCTTAGAGTGTCATGTTACGACACATCCATGACTGTTGATAATTGGTAATTAACATGCATTATGGGTCATGGGTCATGTGCATTGGGTTATAGTGGCTTTTAGTGTAATGGAAACCATGCAAGACCGATGATAATGGCTAATTCACATGGGTCATGGGTCATGTGCATTAGGTTATCACTGGTCACATTCATTAATTAATGGGTATTTGATTGACATCGATCATATGGGTCATATGCATTGGGTGGATATATAGTTGCTTAGAGTGTCATGTTACGACACATCCATGCCTGTTGACAATTGGTAATTAACATGCATTATGGGTCATGGGTCATGTGCATTGGGGTATAGTGGCTTTTAGTGTAATGGAAACCATGCAAGACTGATGATAATGGCTAATTCACATGGGTCATGGGTCATGTGCATTAGGTTATCACTGGTCACATTCATTAATTAATGGGTATTTGATCGACATTGATCATACGGGTCATATGCATTGGGTGGATATATAGTTGCTTAGAGTGTCATGTTATGACACATCTATGCCTGTTGAGAATTGGTAATTAACATGGGTAATGAGTCATGTGTATTGGGTTGTATTGGCTTTTAGAGCAGTTACATTAGTAACGCACGGGGTGCGTTATTTGGCTTTTAACGTGCGTTATTCGTACGTGATTGTTGTGTATGGTCGCGTTAATGGTGCGTTAACACGCCCGGTAATTTAAAATTTTGAATTCAAAACCGAGAGCGGGATAATTTGAAATTTTGAATTCAAAACAGAGGGCGGGGCAATTTTAAATTTTGAATTCAAATAGAGGGCAGGATACTTCCACAAAGCATCCTATAAATACCTATTGGGGTTATGCTGAATACACACACAATTCACACCCACAATCATCAAAGAATTCTCTTTTGTTCTTCCAACATAATGTCTCACAACACATCACCTGAAAACGCATCGTATTTTATGTTTGATGTTTGCTGTAGTTTGTTGTAGCTTGTTTAATGTATGTTTAAATTTGAAGTATTAATATAATTAAGATGTGTTTTATTAGTTATTAAATGAAATATTAGTTTTAGTTGAGGGTTGAATTTGAAAATAATTGAGTTAAAACTTGGGAAAGGGAAATGTAAAGAAGATCAATCCCCCCAATTTATTGGGTAATGATCCATTACCCACTATTGGGTAATGGTTTATTGAATTATGCTTTGCCAAGCATATTTTTTCACTACCTTTCCCATTCTTCACCCCCTATAACCCCCTACCAAGCATTAGGGGTGTTCAAAAAACCCGAGAAACTGACAAACCAAGCATTCTGTTTTGGTTTTTACTTTTAGATATCCATGGTTAACCGAACCGAACCGTATATAATATAAATAAATTACCCGCCCCGCGATGGATAGTTAAAATTTTCCAACTAACCGAACCGAACCGAACCGCCCCGTGAACACCCCTAGCAAGAGTATCAAACACACTTCATTTACACTTCTACAGTAATATATATATATATATATATATATATATATATATATATATATATATATATATATATATATATATATATATATATATATATATATATATATATATATATATATATATATATATATATATATATATATATACAAACTTATCAAACACACTTCACACATTTCCATAATCCTCTATTTCTCTCTCACACTCACAGTTACAACTCACTCGGATCTAGGTTTCGATCCCAAATCTCAAAAAGCTGATAAGATCACAAATGAATATAATACAAATACCCCCTTAGAGCTATTTATTCTTAGGTTTAGGTTGATTATCTGTTATAAGAATTGCGTTGCATTTGTGTTGATAGAATAAGGAAGAACATGTTGTGTTGTTTTTGTAAATAATTAGAGCAAAAGAGATATTAAGGTTTGCTTGAATTAGCTTATTTTATCTTAGGATTAGGTTGACTATCTGATATAAGAATTATGTTGCATTTGTATTGAGAGAATAAGGAAGAAAAGTGGCGGATGTGTGTGCGAATATTTAGGCTAAAACATCCAAGTATCAAAGATGGAAGAAGTATCAGTGATGGGTGGACAGACACCACTTTCAAGTATGAACATAAACTTGTTCTGGTGTTGTCCATCCATTATTGATTCATCTTTGCTCTTTGTCAAAATAGAGACATAATTATTAAGTATAATTTGTATTGATAGAATAAGGAATAACATGCTGTGTTGTTTTTGCGAATAATTAGAGCAAAAGAGATATTAAGGTTTGCTTGGATTAGCTTATTTTATCTTAGGATTAGGTTGAAGTACAATAAACATATCAAGAACTTAAACAGTTTTTTCATGTATTTAGTTACAATGAAAATATTTTCATTGCATTGTTGATATAAATTTAATATGATTTCATTGATTCATTATTAGCTCTCTAATATCGTAGGACCTACATAACTAATATGTATGTTCGTCACATTTAAGTGAGCAATATAAATGATAGTAAGAATTTGGTTGCTAAGAACTTAAAGCTCAATTATCAGGACAGATCTATCTAACGATGTAGATGGGTTCCATCGCTTTTATTGGACCCCATTTTCTAACGATGTTTAATGGTTCTTTCAATAATCAAGATTAAACATCATTAGATAGATATGGCCTGATCATTGAGACGTCTTCAATGCGATAATGATACAGTGTATATTGTTCATGACAGGCCACACTCCTTCATTATCGCATTCAAGATGAGTGATGTTACTTAGACTCTATTCTTTACTCAACATTTGTAGATTGTTTGTATCATTCTGTTTGCTTTATATATATGTATGATGTATTTTTGATATAAGAATTATGTTGCATTTGTATTGATAGAATAAGGAAGAAAAGTGGCGGATGTGTGTGCGAATATTTAGGCTAAAACATCCAAGTATCAAAGATGGAAGAAGTATCAACATGGGTGAACATACACCACTTTCAAGTATGAACATAAACTTGTTTTGGTGTTGTTCATCCATGTTGATTCATCTTTGCTCTTTGTCAAAATACAGAAACAATTATCAAGTATAATTTGTAGGTTCGATGCTTGAATTTAGCATCTTCGTCTTCCAGCATGTTGGTAGGTTAGAGATTCAAGGCTGAATAATATGTTGTTGTTGGCTAGGGTAGAAAGGATGGTAGTTCATTGCATTGTTAATATAAATTTTATATGATTTCATTCATGCACAATTAGCTCTCTAATGTCGTAGAATCTACATAATTAATATGTATGTTCGTGACATCTAAGGGAGCAATATAAATGATAGTAAGAATCTGTTTTCTAATAACTTAAAGCTCAATGATTAGGGCGCTCTATCTAGCGTTGTAGATGGTTCCATTGCTTAATTTGGAAAACGTCTACTACCGTTTGTATGGTTATTAGACGGTACTACAACGTTAGATAGATCGATCTGGCCTGATCATTGAGACGTCTTCAATGCAATAATGATATAGTGTGTACTGTTCATGACATGCCACACTCCATTATCGCATTCAAGATGAGTGATGTTACTTAGACTCTATTCTTTACTCAACATTTGTAGATTGTTTGTATTACTTTGAGTCTGGAATTTCAACATACCTTTCCATTCTAACTTCCCATACTGTTTCTTTTATTTTTTCAACAATCTAGCAATGCGGCTGGTGCAGTCCTTTGCTCAAAGGGGGTTGAAACGACAAAAGGAGCAGTAGTGGGAAGTTAGAAGGGTTACGTATGTTGGTTTATTGCATTCCATTATTTTTTATGGTCTAAAACCAACCATCCACCAGGTAATGTGGCCATTGGAGTTCCAAGAATAAAGGTTGTTTCAAACACACCCTGAATTGCAACATTATCTTTTATTTCATTTACACTATATTTTTTAAAATTTTAATATATTTTCTAATTTTTTTGCAGCAAATCCATGGTCAGACTACTTTCCAAAGGGATATTTGGATCAGGTCAATCATGAAATTTTGCAGATTTCTTCAAGTCAATCATGTTCCATTGTGACTAGTCTTTGTTGGCAACTAATATGTATTTAGTTCTATCAAGAGTTATATATAAGCATTGATCCCTAGCAAACGCTCGTCCCAATGGATCATGATTGGCCCGAAGATGTTGAAAAGGTTCAAGACACCTGTGGGAAACATCAATCCTTTCCTGCATTAAACATAGGTATTTTGGTTTTCCCATATCCCCTTTTTATACTCGTTTCTATGTGTATCTCAAATCACAAATCCTAGTTTATCAAATCTCTAAACAAAAACCTGCAGGTAGTATTCATAAACAATGTCTGCAAACAACAAGAGATCAGCACAATGGGTTGAAGGAGAAGGTTCAAGCAGGTCTGCTTCAAAAAAGAAAGCGGAAAAAAGTGTAAAAAAAATTTAATTGGATGGAAATACGTGGTACAATTGGTTGGCTGCTGAAAGAAAGAAAGAAGGAAAAACACAATCTATCAAACAACATGATGAGGATGAAAAGGAGTACAAAGCAACAAAAAAACCATCTCTCAAACAACATCCCAAGGCATACAAGACATTGGATGATGATGATTTGTCTGATGTGGAGTTTGATGGGTTGAATTACGAAGATGCACATGTGGCATTTGACTTAGAGAAATCTCCAAAATTAGATTAGTAGATTTTTAGAATGTGTAACTTTTATTTCCAGTATTTTGTAATTTTTCATTTCAAGTTTTAATGGAAAATGTTTAATCTTAATTCCAGTACTTTTGTCATTGCTCAATTTTCTCATTACTTGTTGATATTAATATAATGATTCACCCTTTGCAGTATAAAAATATTCTGCTGCTAAGAAAACATTACTTCAACTGGTTTTGTACATTATTTTGTAATTTTTCATTTCAAGTTTTAATGAAAAATGTTTAATCTTAATTTCAGTACTTTTGTCATTGCTCAATTTTCTCGTTACTTGTTGCTATTAATATAATGATTCACCCTTTGCACTAAAAAAGATTGTGCTGCTAAGAAAACATTACTGCAGCTGGTTTTGTACATTATTTTGTAATTTTTCATTTCAAGTTTTAATGGAAAATGTTTAATCATAATTCCAGTACTTTTGTCATTTCTCAATTTTCTCATTACTTGTTGATATTAATATAATGATTAACCCTTTGCACTAAAAAAAAAAAAAAAAAAAAAAAAAAAAAAAAAAAAAAAAAATCTGCTGCTAAGAAAACGTTACTTCTGCTGGGTTTGTACTGCTAGAACTGAGAGTGCAGGGGTGGATTGGTAACATTTACACTTAGCGGTTTAAATCCCCAATCAAATCGATAATTCAGTTTCGCGCACACATAATTTCTCTATAATCACAAACACTAACATCTTTTATCAATAATTTTCAAAATCCCCAAATCACAAAACCCTAATTCAAGATGGTGTTGCCAATTGAATCAAAACGCACATTTGTTGACAGACACAACATGGTCGCTTTTTTGAAGAAACCAGATGGTTCTGAAGGATTCACACAGATAATCGATTTCTTGAATGCTACCCCTATTAGGTATGCATTAACTGTGAATCCTCCTATATGCATTTCTTTTATTAAGCAGTTTTGGGCTACTGCTAAGGTCATAACTTTTAATGGAGATTAAGGCTAAGGTAGATGGCCAACATATACTCATAACTGAGGCATCTATTAGGGAATCTCTTAACCTACCAGATAATGAAGTGATTGTGTGTCTTGAAAATGCCGCCATTTTCAAAGGTTTGAAAAAAATGGGGTATGAGAAGAAGAATGATAGATTAAAATTTTACAAAGGTCTCTTCTCATCTTAGTGGAAATTCTTGATTCATACTCTCTTACATTGTTTGAGTCCTAAAACAACAGGTTGGAATGAGTTTGGTACCACCATGGCATCAGCAGTGATATGCCTTGCTAAAGGAAAACCTTTCAATTTTTCAAAAATGATTTTGGAGGGTATGATCAAGACCTTGGCTGATGATGGTACTTCTTTATTATATCAAAGGTTTTTGCAACTTATTATTCAAAAACAGTTGACTACCTTTAAAAGGCATAAAGGAACTTATGCTGCCCCCTCACTACAAAAGAAAGTATTTTCAAATCTGAAAAATAATGGCAAGGATTTTTCAGGAAAGGTTACACCGCTTTTTCCATATATGGTGAACCTTCAACAAAAAAAGGGTGAGGATGTCATGGGTGTGGAGCAGGCCAGTGGTAACATACATGAGAGTGAGTATACACCCGTTGATTCACCTCTCAGGGAAGGTAACACATCCAGAAGTGATGAGGGTAGTTTTGAAACAAATGAATTGATAGATTCTGGTGAGAATAGAATGAAACTTATACAGGATCTGAAGGCCTATTGTACCCTTTTAGAAGAGGATATTCTTGGCCTCCAAAATCGCATAACAAAAAATGGTGCAAAGATCAAAAGGTTAAAGCTGAGTGTTCGATATTTGGAAGGTCGAAAGTGGTCAAGAAAAGCTCAGTTCAAAAGGTTGAAGAAGGTGGGCACAGCACACAGGGTGAGTTCTTCTAAGGCTACTAGTTTGGAGGATGCTCCCAAACAGGAGACAAATGAAAGCAGAGTCTCAGGGGAGGAAACAACAAATGCTGAAGGTGCTTGTGCAGATATGCATGTGGATATGGATATTGGGATTGATAGTGATGATAATTTGGATGATGATTATTTAGTTGCTGACAAGGGGGGTTATGAGGCGGTTGAGAGAAACTAATACTAGTTGAGAGAAACTGCTACTAATAGTAATGTTGAAGAAATGGCTAAGGTGGTTCAACAAGATGTTTCTGCTGCTACAACAAATCAAGTTTCTACTGCTGAAGTTGCTACAGATGAAGAGGTTGCAAAGATAGTTGATGAAGCTGAAATAGCTAACTTTATGGATGAGAATAGGATAGATAAAGTGTCTGAATTTGAAACAGATGAGCAAGTAAAATTCAGACTTGAAGAAGAGGAGAAAAAAAGAGCTCATGGAGAGCAAATGCAAGCTTTTATTGATGCGGATGAAGTTCTACAGGCTAGAATTAAATAACTTTACACAGATGAGACTGTAAATGGGGAAGACAAAGTACAAAGACTTGATGATTTGATAAAGGAAAGATATGAAGAATTAGTTTTAAAGGACCTAATTAAGTCAATGAATCAACGTCAAAGTCAGAAGAGGAAAAGAAATCCCACAAGGTCTCAGCTCATCAGTGAAATGAAGATATACATACAACATCAAGGTGAATATAAAGCTTCTCACCTCAGGGGAATGACATATGAACAAATTGAAAGTCTATACTACCGACTCAAGAATTAGGTTAAAAACTTTATCCCCATGGGTACAGAAGAAACACCATCAAAGAAACAAAAGATCATTGAAGACAAACTTGCTGAGAAGAAGAATGATTCACCTAGAAAAGAAGACAGCTCTTCTCATGATCAGATGTTGGTGATTGTTCCTGGAACATTATATGTTGACCCTATGCAAGCTAGACATCTAATCATGGACTGGGAGATTTACCGAGATAAATTTGGAAAGGCTTGGAAGATAATCAGGGCTGGTGGAGGATCAGCAGTGTACAAAAGGTTTGAGGATTTGATAAGAACAATTGACAGAGTAGACTTAGATAGATTATGGGAGTTGGTTCAAGAAAGAATCAAAACAGTCAAGAAGCTAGATGCAAAAGAGCAAGATTTTTGGGTTGAATTACATAGGTTATATAAACCTGATCCAGCTGATTTCTATTGGAACTTCCCATGCCATCATTTCTCAACTTCATGGAAGTTTTATGATAGCTGCAATGTACATCACTTATCATCACAAGGTGGAATTGATGTTTTTATGCTTGCAGAAAAAGAATATCCTTTGCCTGCTAGTTTACTTGCTGTGATGACATCTACAAAGATCATATGTGAAGAACGTAGAGAGGTAGTTAAAGATCTCATTGAAAAATTCATGCTCAGTATAAGAGAGCATTGTATGCTGTGAAGAAAACAAGCTGATAATTAGGTGTTTCGAGGTAGCAGGGGTACGCACTTTAGCTTCTCTGTTTTCATTATGTTGTAAAAAACCTTTTGGTAAGTACTATATAATTCCCCTTTTGTGAGATTACAACTCTGTTGTTTGTACAAAAGTTACTACTGCTATTGCAATAGTTACTACTGCTATTACAATAGTTACAACTGCTATTACAACTCTTGTTTGTGTAACTCAATGTGACTAATGTCAAGGTTAATGATAACTGAGTTCACATTTTGCTATAAATAATAGTCACATGAAATTCACAATGTGACTATTTTGAATGTATTGGTCACATATAATACCCTTATAACGTGGCGATAATCATGATTAAATACACATTTGTGATATGGTGTGACTATTGTAAAGCCTATAGTCACATGATCGTGCTACAATTAAATGTGACTATACACATTAGGTTGTGGCAAGCAAACACACACTAGACTTTAGACACGCATATTAACTTACGTGACCATATGTATCAAATTTTGGTTACACTTAATCATGTATGTTTATGGTTTAGTGTGACCATATATGACATTTGGTCACACTCTTCAAGTGTGTGACATATGTTTGTCACTTTTAAATGCTTATCGTGACTAACGCTTCAAACTTACTTTTCAGTTGTCACAAATTTCACATTCATATGTGGCTAAGTATTCAGCAAAGCTTAGTAGTCACGTTTAAATAATGTGTGACAAACTTGACTATATAATTTAGACACATACACAATTACTTCATGTGACCATATATGGATTTTGGTCACACTGTTCAATTGTGTGACATATATTTGTCACATACGTATATATATAGTGTGACTAATGTCTCAAACTCATTTGTATCTGTCACACGTCCCAAATTATAAGTGACTAAATAATAAAAAAAAATTCCAGTTACCTCTAGTCACATAAATATTCAAATGTGTGACAATAGAATTCCGAAATGGTCACACAAGTCGGATCAAGTGTGGCTGTTTATTTTATTCTGGTACATTTTCACGTATAAATGTTACAGTGTGACATTTCAAAATCGACCATGCGTTACCAATAGAACTTTTTGTACTAGTGTAATAAGTGTGACCATATGCTGTTTAAAGTGAAGAAATGTGTATTTTGTGTGACTATTGATCATCCAATGGCCACATGAAGTTTACGTTTGCATGGCCTTTTGTAATATTTAGTCACCCAAAACATGTTTGTTTTGGGTATTTAGTCACATACCATTAAGCAAACAGTGGCCAAAAGTGTTAATAAGTGTGACTATATGCTGTTTAAAGTGAAGAAATGTGTATTTTTTGTGACTATTGATCATCCAATGGCCACATGAAGTTTATGTTTGCGTGGCCTTTTGTAATATTTAGTCACACAAAGCATATTTCGTTTGGGTATTTAGTCACATACAATTAAGCAAACAGTGGCCAAAATCGTTAATAAGTGTGACCATATGCTGTTTAAAATGAAGAAATGTGCATTTTGTGTGACTATTGATCATCCATTGGCCACATGAAGTTTATGTTTGCGTGGCCTTTTGTAATATTTAGTCACACAAAGCATATTTGTTTTGGGTATTTAGTCACATACAATTACGCAAACAGTGGCCAAAATTGGTAATAGGTGTGACCATATGTTGTTTAAAGTGAACAAATGTGTATTTTGTATGACTATTGATCATCCAATGGCCACATGAATTTTATGTTTGTGTGGCCTTTTGTAATATTTAGTCAAACAATGAATTATGAAAATAGTGACCAAAAGTGTGACTATATGCGTCTTTTAGTCACATTTAAAAGATCAATATATATCAAAACAAATTCAAATACAATAAAATTGGAATGTATATAACTGAACCAAATATAAAATTGGCCATCCTTTTATACACCAAGGAGTCCTAGTCGGCTTACAATAGTTTCCTAATTAAGTATCTATAGTCTTTTCCAGAAGCAACTATGATGAGGCGAAAAATGATCCGTTTTTAGGGGGTCATTTAAGCCCGAATCCGACTTTATTTGATCAAATATTGCCCTAAATCGTTCCTTTTGTGATTTTAGGTGTTTGGAGAGTGAATTCTGGAAAAGAAGCT
The DNA here is from genome assembly GCA_030686995.1 of Artemisia argyi. NCBI lineage: Eukaryota > Viridiplantae > Streptophyta > Magnoliopsida > Asterales > Asteraceae > Artemisia > Artemisia argyi. The sequence continues at coordinate 100,253,334 of CM060681.1, forward strand.
ATTTTGGACGTTTTTGGAGCATAAAAGTGAAGAAAACGGCTAAGTACCAGATTTGCATGCTGAAAATACAAGGTGACGGCGTCAAGACCAACATCTTGACGGCGTCAGACATGAAGAATTAAATATCGAAGGTGGTGACGGCGTCAGAAGGACTCGTGACGGCGTCAAAGTGGCAAAATTAATATACCGTGGGTGGTGACGGCGTCACATAGGCCGTCATAAGTGGATCTAGGCCGTCCGAGGAAGTATATGGCGGCGAGGTGACGACGTCAGAATTAACTCTTGACGCCGTCAGACTGTTTTTCCTATATATAGTTTTCTAGTTTTTTCATTAGAAAGAGAGAAGTTTTGGTGAAACCCTAAAGACGATTTTGGTGCCTCTTTTACAGGTTTTTCAAGGGTTCCAAACCCTTGAGACCTTGCATTGTAATTGAGATAAGTGTACTTTCAATTCAATCAATATGTCTATGTGTTGGTTGTTTATCTCTTGTTCTTGTCTCAATTCCATTATGCTAGGCTAGATCTCTCTTGTGTTTGCTTAGATCTAATGAAACTTAGATGTTGATTATGTGTTGATTACTTGTCTATTCTTGTTTTGAATGAATGATTTATATGTTAGGCTTAAGAAAACTGGCAGATCTCCAAATGGTAACATGCTTGAACGTCTTAAGAAACATGAACCGAGGCGTACTAGGTCTTTATTGGTTGTATTTAATGCATGAGCCACTGTTTACAATCCCTATAGTTGTGCTGGGTCATGGTGTAGGAGGAGATAAGAGCTCATAGAGTTGGGGAGTTATGTATGCCACCCCACGAATGGTATTAAGGAATACAATCCGTCATTCATACAAGTGTAACAAGTAATTAACATGTAAAAGATATCTAGGGAGTAGTGAAGTCTAAGTAAACACAATTTCTCCAATTACTGCTCACAACCTTAGTTTAATTAGTTTAATTTCATTTTTATTATTTTATTTTGATTGCATCTTAGCTTTGGGTTAGTTGAATAGCAACTAATTCCGCCCACTCCTTCAAAACCCGAGATTTTACTTGCTTTCATAAAAATATAAAAATACAAAAATAATCATCTCTCACCTCTAGAACTATTAATTAGGTTTTCTAATCCTAGCGACACTATTCCTAAGCTGAACGATCAATCCCCCGGTACTTGTCACTATACTATACTACAACGATCAGGTACACTGCCTGGTGGGGGTTGTAAGCTTCTCGAGATACCTCGAGAGGTAAAGCAAGGTGCGATTCCCACGCATCAAGTTTTTGGCGCCGCAGCCCGGGGAATAGTTATTGTCTAGGTTAGGATTTCTTTTTATTAGGTTTACTTGCTAGATTCCTTTCTAGTAAGATTTTTATTTTTATTTTTAGGTCTCCTTTAGTCTATCTCATTTCTTTGTGCCTTTGTTAGTAAATTAACCCCATTGACTATTCCGTTGACCATTATGGAAAACGCGAATCCACCCCTTTCCCCTGAAGAAGTGGCTGTGTTACGTGAACAGATTGAGAGTGAGATTAGAGAGCTTAGAGAGCTTAATAGGTTGGTTAAGATTGAACTCGAACATACATTTAGTGACCTAGCAACCGCCTTGTATTCAAATAAGGACCTAGGGCCTAATGACTTTGTGAATATTGTTGAGAGACTAGAAGTGGAAGCAATGGATCCGAAGCTTAACGACTACTTTAATCTATACCCCACTAAGGAGGAGATTGCATATTATAATAATCTTATTGATAACCCGCGATCTCCTTTCACCATAATTGAACCTAAGATCAAGAGAGGCGATCCTAAGAATGCTAAGATACCATGTATGATTGGTTATAAGCACATTAGCAATGCTTACATTGACTTTAAATCTCTAATCAACATTATGTCCTCAACGGTTTATAATGATATAGTGAACACAAGACTTGAACCTAGAAGGGACCCCAAGTACCCCGGTGGAGTTTGCAACTTTGTCGGGAGAGTTAAAGGTTTACGTGTCTTTGTCGGTAATTTCACTTTTGTCACCGACTTTATGATTGTGGAGGATCTTGCTAATGTTATTGATTGTCGATTATCCAATGTTGTGTTTGGCCAACCATTTGTTGAGGAGTCTAAGTTAGAATATGATGAGGTAGAAGGCACGATTCGATTTGCAAGTAACACCGATAGTATCACTTATAGGATGCCCAATAGGATGAAAGAATTTCGCTTTATATCTCGTTTGGATAAGGACAACGTTGGTGCTTTTGAGGATATTGATGAGAAGGATAAGAAAAAGGGCATGGACTATGTATGGGAAAAAAGGAGTCTTTACTACAAGGATTGCTTGGCCCTTGGACCAAGGTATAAAGTCGATGAAGAATTTGCCCAAATGATTATGGGGGCGATTGAGAAAAAGGTGATTGGTTTCTACAAGGAATATCTACAATCGGAGAGTGGAACCAATGATGGAATCACGTAGTAACCCACGAATTTGAGTCTAGCTACAAGACTCGTAAATAAAGAAAAGCGCTTCTTGGGAGGCAACCCATGTTTTGTGTGATTTTATTTGTTTGATTGTTATTTGCTTCCGTATGCATGTTTTATTTTTATTGTTGGTTGATCATGTTTCTCTACTAAAATGTGGAAATACTTTATTATGTTGTTTAGCCTAGTCTTAACTTCAACCTAAAGGTATTTTTGCAAAAGATAAGTGTAAGGGGAAACCCCAAATATGTTTTTAAGAAACAAACCGATCATGATTCTCCACAATATTTAATGAACATGTATATTCGTATTTGTTAGAGTCAAATGCTTGTATTGAGTCATAATGAAGTTTTGCAGGATTTTCCAGGAAGTAGGACAAAGTTTTTCTAGAAATTTTCCGGAAACTTAACATAAGAATTTCTGCAGGTCCATTCTGACGGCGTCAGGGTATTGCTCTTGACGGCGTCAGGAGTTAAAATCTGGAAATTTTACCGGTTTTGTTTTTCTAACGGAGTCTTATGGTTTTTGTGAATTATTAAGTTTTATAATCTCCAGGAAATCTGCAAACTTCATTCCACAAGCATTATATCTTACTTTGTTTTCTAGGATTTAATAACTTATATAGGATGCCGCCGATTTTACGCGAGGTTGCCTTGTCTACTTTTGTCAGGATTTACAGGTTATTTGTGACAAGAAGATGATTTATATTCTGGAAGGGAAGCTTTGATTGTTCGTTTTCTTGGAAGAAGATTTAACCTGGCCAACTAAAATCCATACCGAGCGAATCAGGGGAGTATTTGATTTCATTCTCTTTACTTTTTAACTTTTACATTCTTTACTTGAACATTGGGGACAATGTTCATCTTAAGTGTAAGGGGAGGGTAAAAAGATGATACCTTACATATGCACTTTCGCTTGAGTTTGTTTTGTTTGATAGTAGATGAGTAATAAAACTACGAGAAATACTTGTTAGTGTAATTTTAGCGCCAAATTTAAAATTTTTTACAACATTTAGGAGTGAAACTTTAGCCATAGCAAGCGTCTCATGGATAGGAGGTTGTATGACTAGCACATAACCGTATATTCAGAAAAATTTTCCACCCAAAAATGTGAGGTTCGCCTTTAGATTTGATAGGAAAAGCATTTATTATTGGTGCTTATGAGTGTACCGGTAGCATTTAGATTCTAGAACTTGCGTTAGTGATGCATCCCGAGACCACTAGTGAGACCACATTCGTGTGGTAGGATTTACTACATGATAAGAGGCATTAGGATCACCCTTGTGTTAAACCCGTATTACAATTACTTGACCATTTAAGTCATATTACTTGGCTAGTTAAGTCAACTAATTTTTCCCACACCCTTAACGTTGTACTCATTTTTAGTACACGATACCCCTAGTACACCCCTCCGAGCCTATCTTTTCGTTTCTAACTTTAAGCATTTTACTTAAAGGGAGAATTTGTTACACCCCACTTAAATGTACACCCAAATCGCCTTAGCCTTCCGTGTATGCGCTCATTTTTAGTGCATTATTGTTATTTGTTAAACCCTAAGTTAACTTTCTAATTGATTACATGGTTGCTAAGTCGAGTCATATCCTTGTACATATTGTTTTGGGACGATTGGGACTCATGGGTAAGTACTTAATTTATAGAGTAATGGGGAAGAACATCACTTATTACCCCCATATGTACGTTAATCTTAAAAGTGCTCCAAGTGTTTTGATTTTCTTAATTCGAGTCATTAGAATAGTTAAATGTAAAGTATGTAAAGATTCAAGTGTAAGGGGAATTCTCAAACCCCTATGATGTATTATTTTGGATGGTAGGGTAAGAGTGTATGCAAAAAAAAAAAAAAAAAAAAAAAAAAAAAAAAATTAGATAAAGAAAAAAAAAATAGAAAAAGAAAAAAAAAAGAGAAAAAAAAAACATACGGACTACCATCCCGTTTTCATTCTATGTTTATTTTATATTTTTGTTATTTTTCATTTATTAGCTTAAGTCGAGTCTAGTCTTGGCTTAGCAACGCCATCTTGTACATGTAATTAACTAAGATTGTTAACTCGCCACCAGTAAAACTTCCTTTATCCAACAAAACCGTGTAATTCATATCCCTACACCTAACGTTATAACCCTTTAAAAGACCTCTTTAATAGTTTATCCTAGGTGCTTACGCCATGTGGTGGAGGTTTAATCCTTTCCCAAGCCTATGGTAATCTATTTTGCTATGACAGGTAGTGAGAGATATCTTCCATTTCCATAATGTTATATTACTTTATTACACCCGAGAGATGTGAGTATCTAAACACTATTTGTGAGGTGCTTGTGTATGACCTCCGTGCTTGTCTATTGGTCTTCAGTGGAACGATTATTTGTTGTAATTACTTATATATTAGTGTTAAATGACCCCTAACTTGTCTTTTGAGTAGAATAAAAGCTCATTTGCTTGAGGACAAGCAAATCTCAAGTGTAAGGGTATATGATGAGGCAAAAAATGATCCGTTTTTAGGGGGTCATTTAAGCCCGAATCCGACTTTATTTGATCAAATATTGCCCTAAATCGTTCCTTTTGTGATTTTAGGTGTTTGGAGAGTGAATTCTGGAAAAGAAGCTATTTTGGACATTTTTGGAGCATAAAAGTGAAGAAAACGGCTAAGTACCAGATTTGCATGCTGAAAATACAAGGTGATGGCGTCAAGACCAACATCTTGACAGCGTCAGACATGAAGAATTAAATATCGAAGGTGGTGACGGCGTCAGAAGGACTCGTGACGGCGTCAAAGTGGCAAAATTAATATACCGTGGGTGGTGACGGCGTCACATAGGCCGTCATAAGTGGATCTAGGCCGTCCGAGGAAGTATATGGCGGCGAGGTGACGGCGTCAGAATTAACTCTTGACGCCGTCAGACTGTTTTTTCTATATATAGTTTTCTAGTTTTTTCATTAGAAAGAGAGAAGTTTTGGTGAAACCCTAAAGACGATTTTGGTGCCTCTTTTACAGGTTTTTCAAGGGTTCCAAACCCTTGAGACCTTGCATTGTAATTGAGATAAGTGTACTTTCAATTCAATCAATATGTCTATGTGTTGGTTGTTTATCTCTTGTTCTTGTCTCAATTCCATTATGCTAGGCTAGATCTCTCTTGTGTTTGCTTAGATCTAATGAAACTTAGATGTTGATTATGTGTTGATTACTTGTCTATTCTTGTTTTGAATGAATGATTTATATGTTAGGCTTAAGAAAACTGGCAGATCTCCAAATGGTAACATGCATGAACGTCTTAAGAAACATGAACCGAGGCGTACTAGGTCTTTATTGGTTGTATTTAATGCATGAGCCACTGTTTACAATCCCTATAGTTGTACTGGGTCATGGTGTAGGAGGAGATAAGAGCTCATAGAGTTGGGGAGTTATGTATGCCACCCCACGAATGGTATTAAGGAATACAATCCGTCATTCATACAAGTGTAACAAGTAATTAACATGTAAAAGATATCTAGGGAGTAGTGAAGTCTAAGTAAACACAATTTCTCCAATTACTGCTCACAACCTTAGTTTAATTAGTTTAATTAGTTTAATTTCATTTTTATTATTTTATTTTGATTGCATCTTAGCTTTGGGTTAGTTGAATAGCAACTAATTCCGCCCACTCCTTCAAAACCCAAGATTTTACTTGCTTTCATAAAAATATAAAAATACAAAAATAATCATCTCTCACCTCTAGAACTATTAATTAGGTTTTCTAATCCTAGCGACACTATTCCTAAGCTGAACGATCAATCCCCCGGTACTTGTCACTATACTATACTACAACGATCAGGTACACTGCCTGGTGGGGGTTGTAAGCTTCTCGAGATACCTCGAGAGGTAAAGCAAGGTGCGATTCCCATGCATCAAACTAGCTAGCAACTTCGAGCCGTCTTGATCTCTGAGCAGTACCAACTGTCACTAGCAGTAGTAACTTTTGTACTAGCAGTAGTAAATACTTGGCACATTTTCTTTGAAGTTCATGAGCTGCACTAAATCCATGTAAGCAATATTAACACAAACATGAGCAACATTAATTCAAACAACATCATGAAAACTTTTAATCCAAAACAATGAACATAATAATAAAATTTGCAGTTAAACTTACAAGTTTTTCTCCCATTGATCTAATCTCATCATCTAGATATAAAAGCCTTGAAAATGTAGGCTGCTGCATATCAACAATAACCACATCAGGATGAGAGCAGAACTAGAACATGTCAAAGCACATAACATGACAGAACTAGATGAGCATACCGGAATAAAGTTCTTGATTAGATGCTAGAAAATCTTCCTCTCTAGAAAGTATGTGGTTATATATATTGTTGACGGGTGCATCTATTTCTTGACATTTGACATAGAGACACTATTTCCTTGTCTTTTGTCATGTGCATCTAGTTTGTTAGGCGCAACTAGTTCAAGTATATGATGTTTTGGTGGTTTTGAGTCGCTTGATTTGCCACTTATTCAACTATTTGCTTTGGTGGTTTTGAGTCACTTGATGCGCCACTGGTTCAACTATCTGCACAAACAAGGTCTATGGTATTTTCCTCGAATAAAGTGAAAGTAAAAGAGGGCAAAACGCATAAAAAAAAGATCAATTACTTGTGCTCTTACTTTTTCCAGATCTAATGTATTTTTATCTGAAGTAGATTTTATATGGTATAAAACTTACTATATCTAATGTATATTTAAAGAGTTGTATATATTTGACATTAACTATTTAAAAACAAAATCACAAAGTTCAGAGTCTTTGGACGTATAACATCACCATTGGGCCAATGCAACCTGACTCCCACCCTACCAAAATTTGAAGTTTTGAACTATTACCTAACCTGCCTAGCTATTTTGCCACCTCTAACTATGAGCATATGAAACAAAATCGTAAGGTGCTGTAAAGAATGCAGATGAATTAAGAATGGAAAAGATAAGCTAAAAATATCAAATATACCAACGTGACTACTTGATTAGAAACAGGAACCCAAGCATATAATCACCGATGTACCCAGGAACCCAGGAACCCAAGCATATAAATTATACTGACCCGGGCGGACCTTCTTAATCTCAAAGTAACCTTTATTGTCATTTTGAGTCCAATATTGATAGCCCTGATTATGTAAAATAAGGTATAGATTAAACTCTAGGAATGGTTTACAAAGGTACAAGTAACTTTGTCCCAACCACCCAACTAAAAATGGAAAAGATAAGCTGAAAAAATCAAATAGACCAACGTGATTACTTGATTAGAAAAAACTATATTTTTTGACAGTCAGATCTTGGTCTTTTTCTGATTTTTGGCTTTCTTACAATAGATTCTGCACCATTTATTAGTAATAGTGAGCTGAATACCGCCACCGCCGTATATTATCAGTCGCAACCATCACCGCCATTGTAATTGAGACCCCAAATCCAGGAATCGAAACATTTATGCTACATGAGAGAATTAAAAAGACATGGTAAGATTTTAGACATGAAATATCATAAGTTTACATTTAAAACCTTACCAGGTGACCCTGTAAATCTTTCGTATTGTTCATACGCCTGTCCTATCATCACCAGACTTGCGTACACTGTGTGTGTGTGTGTTTTGAGAGAGACTGATGTTTTGGAAGATGCTATGTCGGTACTTATCACCGAGAAAAAAAAGTAAAATTTACCGATCGAGCCGAACTGGTCCACCAAACATGTCATTGGATCGGGCTTTAGCGGTGGTCTTGGTGCGAGTGTTGTGGTGGTGCGAGCGGTGGCGTTGGTGAGGAGAGTGTTGAGGAGATAGAAGAAGACCAGATCTAGTTTTGATGGATATATATTTAGGATGGAGTATTGAAAAACATTGGCGGGTTCAATGAAATTAAGTGGAGGGACAATTTAAATTTGGGGAAAAAATTTAGGTGGGCTCTTTGGAAAAGTTAAAAGGGAAATTTTATTTTAGGCAATTAAGTGAGGGGACATGTAAAATATTACATATAAATTTAACACATGAAGTATCTTAATTTTTTTCTTTTATAAGAGGCGGAAATGAGCCGAGCCGCTCGTGAAAAGCTCAAGATCATATCAGTAAAATGATTTGAGCTTTTGTCGAGTAACTAGAGTTCGTTCGAGCTGATTCTTATCGAGCTTTGAGCTCAAGCTCAAGCCTATCAAATGAAGTTAAATGTTTAATGAGTTGAGCTAAACCTTATAAAAGTTCGACTCGAGTTATTGTTGAGTTTTTGAGCTTGTAAGTGATATAGTATTTGTTTATATATATATATATATATATATATATATATATATATATATATATATATATATATATATATATATATATATATATATACATATATTTTCTATGTAAGCGTACTAAGTGTAAATAGTTAATTATAAATGTATCGAGCATGGTTGTCAGGATCCCGATCCTGATCTTAGGATCTTATGATTTTACGATACTGCAAACCAAAAACGATCCGGATCTTATGTAGGATCTTTGAAAGCTTAAGATCGTATAGGAACCCGATCCTGGCCGTAGGATCTTAGGATCTAATCTGATCCGATCTTACTTTTCTCGAACTAGCGAACTAAAAAACTACAAATTTATGAATTGTGTTTTGTAAAATTGAAAAAACAACATGTTATAATCTTCTTATACATTTCATAACCATAATTTAGGACAACATTTCTATCAAACATTTATATAATTTTGTGTTTATGTATATAATAATTTATAAATTTGTATAAGATTACAAAGGATACTTAAAAAATGCATTATGGTAGGATCTTAAGATCCCGATCCGATCTTACGATCTCAATCTTGCAAAGACAAAATCGATCCTAAGTTGGATATGACCCCGATCTTGAAAACCTTGGTATCGAGATTTTCGAACCAAAGGTGAACCGAATTCGATTATTAGATTATATTTCAATTTTAATTTGTGTAAGACAACACACCTTTACAAATAAACCGAGCTTTTCGAGTGATCAAGCTCAAACCGAGTTCAAACTTTCTCGATCCTGGATAACATGATCGGGAGGTCCTTGCATACTTGCTTCTTATTAGTGTCTGTGATAAACGATATACACCTACCAAGCCGGTGTAACCCATGCATGACCGCCTTTAATAACTTCAAATACAATTCATATAACATTCAATTCACACTATATATAAGTTTACTATACACCTACCAAGCCGGTGCAACCCATGCATGACCGGTGATAATGGCTAATTCACATGGGTCATGGGTCATATGCATTAAGTTATCATTGGTCACATTCAATAATGGGTATTTGACATCATATGGGTCATATGCATTAGGTTATCACTGGTCACATCCATGACTGTTGATCATTGGGTAATTAACATGGGTAACGGGTCATGTGCATTAATATTGGGTTGTAGTGACATGTCATATATGTTATCGACCAATACATGATTGGTGATCGACAATGGGTAATTAACATGGGTCATGGGTCATGTGCATTGGATTTTGCAAACTAAGACAAATACTATACAACATTTTATGCGATTTGTATTTTTTTTTACGTTTTCATCCGTTTGTAACGTTTTTCGTCCCTTTTTGACCGTTTTCAATCGATTTTGATCGATGTCGCTAGTTTTCGACCGACGTTGACAATTTTTGACAGATTTTGATGGATTTAAACCGTTTTAGTCCGACTACGACCGATTGCGACCCTTTTCGACCGATTTCATCCATTTTGAATGTTTTCGGCAATTTTCGCTCGTTTTCATATGTTCTAAGCTTTTCTGAATGTTTTCCTCTGTATTAAAACTTTATGAAACGTTTACTACGTTTTCGTTCATTTTTGTATGATTTTTTCATTTCCGTACGTCCTTCTCCTTTTTATTCGGGTGATTCGGGTCAACCCGAGTAACCCAAATACTAAATAGGGTCCTGTGTCGGGTTGACAATATTTGGCTAACTCGGGTACGGGGTCGGCCCGATTGACCCGAATAAGGATTAATGGCCGTCAATTTTTGATCTTCTGTTATACATACGGCTAAGGATCTGCACACTCAAAAAAGTTATTTGCACACTCAATGTAAAAGCGGTTGAAGCAGAGTGTTTAATACTGTACAAGTATTTAATGCACAGATGGAGTGTCCTAATCAATTAATAAAGTGTACAAATCAATTCCCTTTCACATAAACCCTAAATTAACACACTCTAAAAAATCATAACAAATCCCAAATCAAAATCAAACTAACTCATGTCGTCTTATCTTTGTGAAGATTACTGCAAATGTGACAGGCCAACAATGGTGGTAACATCTTGGACACCATCCAACCCTGCTCGACGTTTCATTTGCTGCTAAAATCGATGGGTACGTTATTAGATACGTTTAGTTTAAATATTATTAAGTTTAATGTTTAATATACTACATTTTTTTCATTTTAGAAATCGGGTACGAAGAAATGTCAGCAATTTGATTGGTATGATCCAGAGGAGGAATGTGATTCGTACAAGATGCATTTGTTTGAGATGTATAGCAAACTGAATCCCAATCAAAGGCATGAGGTTCAAATTGAAGTTAATCGTCAAAGAAGGATTGAAGAATAGGAGGCAGAGTTGATAAATGCCTTAAAGAAAGTCAGTGTTTGGAAGTCAACACTTTATGTTTTTGCAGTTGTGGTTTCTTTGGTACTTGCACTGAAGTAGTATAGTGTTTATCGCTAGATTGTGTGGTTTGTAGTGGCTCATGTACCCCATCTTTATGGTGAATGGTTAAGTGTTTGCTTGTAAATTTAATTGATCTTGATCTTTTGGCTACTCGATATCTTTTGGCAGTAATTACCCAAAGTGGCACAATTTGACTATCCTGTTTGACCTTATGCAAATGAATGTACAGGCACAAAACTACCAAAGATTACCCAAAGTGACAATCATCATTGGCTATTAGTTATCTTTTGATAGTAATTACCCGGAATTGCCCAAATTCACTTGTAGACTCTTTGACTTTTGAAAATGACAATCAAATTTGACAATCTTTGTTTGACTTTTAACAAACCATCATAACATAGTAAAAAAATCAACATAACATAATTAATCAACAAAAAGATAACTTGATCATATAGTAATCAATAACTTGATTAACAAAGAAACATAACATAAGTTTTCTTTGAACACAAAAACATTAAACTTCGAAGAAACATAACATAAGTTTTCTTCGAGTCACGGTCAAATATTTTTTCCCTCGGGTCAAAACCCGATCCCAAATCATTGTTGGAAATATTGAGTTTGGAAGTTTATTATTCATAAAGCATGAGATACAAGTAGTTATTGCATCAACTCATTGTACTTGGTAAGTAAAGACTTGGTAAAAGGAAAGTGGAGACTTTTGCGTACCACACTCAATTCCTTATATTTAGGAACAATTTTAAAATATCTTCAATTCACAGTATGATTTAGGCACCTTTGGTCGATCCCTTTTCCCGCCAAAAGTCTTGGGAAACGTTCATATACCTCTCCAGCCTATTTATACCTCTCTATTGTATACATACCAAATAACACACACAAACACATATATCACTTTCAAAGAAAACTTCAACAATGGCATCAAATGGTAACTTTCAAAATGATGCAGAAGAGTACGAGTGAGTATTAAACAATAGTTTGCTATGGGACGCAGTGTTTAATCATTTCGAGTATGATCCCGTTTACGAATATGGGTCGTATAGGCAGGTAGATACGTGGATGAGGTCAATAATTTTGAAATGGCTACATAGACAAGACTTTTACTGGGATGAGCGTTGGGGACTGAATGATGTGGAGGTGGAGGAAGAAGATGAAGAGGATGAGGAGGATCAACAGGATGCGCAGCAAAATGTGGTGGAGCAGCAAAGTGAAGAGGATGCGTAGCAAAATGCGGTGGAGCAGCAAAATGAAGAGGATCAACAGCAAAATGTGATGGAGCATCAAAATGTGGTGTAGCATCAAAACCAAGGGGGTCAACAAGATGGGTTTGCATTTGCAGACCCGTTAAATCTAGAAAACAAGATTACCGATCTTGAAATTAAGTTTCAATATCTCCTGGAAAGGAAAAGGATGCAACGCAGGGAGTAGAGCTCTCTGGTTTTAACAAGTTGGTGTGAAATTGAGTGAAGCAGTTTTTAATGATGATGTTTTTATGTTTTTAGTATCTTTAGTATTTAGGTAGGATAATTAATTATATTTATGTTTGCAGCTTTTATGAATGGTTGTATCTTTTAAAAAATATCAATGAGAATTTTGAGACCTTGTATGGTTGCTTGTGATGTCAAACTGTCAAAGGTGTGTTTGGTTTCTTGGATAAAAGTAGTATGTCAAATTGTTAAAATCCATAAATGATGTGTTAATGTTGCTAGTTATAAATAGTATTGCTAAGTGTAATTGATAATGTGATTATTGTGATTCGGGTAATGTGTTTTTGGGACTAATATTTTGCAGGATAAGCTGAGAAAAGTGCTGGAGTCCTGAAAAATAAGTCGTTTTGAGTGGAAACTGACTTAGTGTTGCTAGGCTTATTTTAGTGCTGCTAAGCCTAACTTAGTCCGGCTAAGGGTTGTTATGCTATTTTTGAGAGTGCAGGGAACTGTTTTAGAAATATGAATGGTTAAGGGTTTGTGCACTTCAATCATTCACAGTTTCACACAAATGTTTTTATCTGATCAAAACTCTATCAAACATAAAACCACTGCTTGATTTTATCAATTAATTGCAATTCCCAACAAAACCCTACACAAATTTTCAAATTTCACAATGTCGACTTTGTCTTTTTACAACAAGCATAACATGATTGCATTCTTGCAAAAGCCCACTGATGAGTGTGTAAATACTCATCATTTCTGTCTCATTTGAACTACCAAAACATCTAAAAACACTCAAATATGCATCAAAATACTAAAAATATCCCTGGATTGTGTTTTATATGTTTCAGATGCAAAATGTTTAAAAACAAATGAAAAATGAACAAAGTTTGCATAATTGGCAGTTTCAGTCCCTCAACTTTCAAAAATTGTCAAATCTAGTCCCTGGTTATTCAAAAACATGAAAAAGACACCAAAGGTCCCTTTTGAATAAAAAATAAACATATTTAGTCCTTTGGTGTGAAGTTTCATAAAATTACAAGTTTAGTCCCTTCACTTTGCAAAATTGACAAAAATGGTCCCTGGGATTTAAAAAACTTTGAAAAAATCAATTTTTGTCCTTGTGCTACTCATCTCTGGCAGAAATGGTCCTTGAAGTGGAAAGTTTTGAAAAATTACATGTTTGGTCCCTGGAGTTTACAAAGTTGGCAGATTTAGTCCCTGGGTGTTCAAAAGTGGAAAAAGGGAATCATGGTCCTTTGGTTATTCAAGTATGGCCAGAATAGTTCTTTATATATCTATGGAAGATTGGCAAACCAGATCCCTAAAATTTTGGATAATTACGACTTTGGTCCTAGTGATTTCTACTAATAAAACCAAACGAACCTATTGTATTATTAACACCCAAATCCAAACACAACACAACCTGATCTAACACCCAGGCCCAACCATCCCCACAAGCCCAATCCACCCCTTTGTAATATAACGGGATTAAACTTTGACCCTGGGTCAAACCCTAGTCAAAACCACCATCCTCACACCACAATACCATCTTTCCCCCCAAAACCACTCTGCAAAACCACCCCACTTGCTTATCACATCTCCACCACCCACTCCACCACCATCACCTAACAAAACAAGCCACAATTAATGCTACCCCCTCCCTGTACACGCAAAACAGCCAATTGGGATTATTTTTTATTTGGCGCCAAAATTAATTTAAATGACCAGGATTAATTGTGATGATCCAATCATTCAGATAGAAGTGGGAAAGGCTCAAGGGGACCCAAGGAGCTCAAAAACTCAGCTATAAAAGGGAATGAAGCAGCAAGGAATAAGATATAGTCTAATTAGTTTTTAGGTATGTTGTTTTGTTAAATTTTCAAATTCTAGTATATTATTTAGCTTTTAAGCATTGTATTAAGCTTTTTTAGTGTAATCTTAACCTTTTCTAATAATCAAATTCAAGTTTCAGTTCCTATCTCAGTTTATGCAATTTTATTCTCAATTCAAAAAAAAAACTCAATAGGCTTAGTTGGTGTTTCTAGTTGATAATATGGACACATAAGCTCATATAATCTCCTCATATAGTTTATAAAAGCTATTAGAAACCATAAAACTCAGTGTTAGTTATAAAAGAAAAAAATACAAAAAAAAAAAGAAAAATAAAGAAAAAAAATCAAAAATCATGGTTATGGTGATCAAGAAGCTGGAGCAGGGTTGATTTTAGATGGTCCTGGGTTAGAGAACCTATGGAGGTTCATTAGGAGGTGATTCTGTGGTTCTTGGTCCTTGGAAGATAGCTTGGAAGGCATTTGTAAGCCTAAATTTCTCATTCCAACTCTTTATAGTGAAACAGTGCCCTATGATTGCTTATTTTGTTTGCTTATAGCTTATTAAAGTATTATTAGTCAGTAGATTAAGCTTGGGTTTCTTTTTACATAAGTTTCATTACAATCTGTTTCTAATAGGTGTGTTTGGATCAGTGGATTTCACCATTGTTCCCTGTGTTCTAGTTGTTGTTTGTAGTTTATACATGTTTC
The DNA here is from genome assembly GCA_030686995.1 of Artemisia argyi. Taxonomy (NCBI): domain Eukaryota; kingdom Viridiplantae; phylum Streptophyta; class Magnoliopsida; order Asterales; family Asteraceae; genus Artemisia; species Artemisia argyi. Next base: position 100,268,429 of record CM060681.1, read on the forward strand.
CTTAAGTATAAATAGAACATCAGAAGCATAAAAAAACCAGTGTTGTTCATTAAAAAGTCAAAATCACATAGAATTAGCCCTAATTAACCCTCTGTGTTGGTTAAAGAGTGGCTTATGCGCCATTTCCATTCACAAGTTAGTGGTGTTGCTTAATTTAGCCTTAATATAGCTTATTAAACCATAATCAGCTATAAAATCAAGGTCTAAGTTCATAAAAGTCAGCTTGCATCAAAAACTCAAAAAGTCAAAACTTCATAGTTGTCAGAAAACCAAAAATGGGAAGAATTATTTTGATTTTTGTCATTGGATTTGGACCCTGAGCTTTTCACAGGTCATAGTTTGTCAGCTTAACTTTCAAAACCCATAATCATCTTATTTTTGAGATTTTTATTCTAGCTTGTGCAACAGCTTCTTTAAGCCTGCAGGGCAAGACCCCTTTTTGCACCAGGGCACTTTGTGTATTTGGTCAAATTTTCCAACCCCTTCCAGGGTGCAAATCAAATTGTTAGAGCTAGAATCTTAGCTTTTTAGAAAGCTCTTCAGCTTATCTTTTATGTTTTGAAAGAAAATTGGATCTCAATTCTTTGTAGCATAGCTTATTTGTGCCTCAAACTTAGCTTATTTCATTGAGTATGATGAATACTCAGTATTAATCACCCAACTTCAATAGACCATAACTAGTTCATTATTGGGCCCCACCCTAAGGTTTTTGACTTTTTGGAAACCCCATAAGCCCATCTCTAAGGTTCTGAGCTTATTTTCTTATCCTTGGCTTATTTGGTAGGGTTGCAAGTAGCTTTTAGTTTGCCCATCTCTTTGTGTACACTGACTCACTCAGTGTTTGAGCCAATATACCAAGACTCACCTAGACTTCAATAATAAGCCATAAGCCCAGCTTATTAGCTTATTTTGAAGTTGACCAGGTCAACTTGGAAGTTCAACTTCCTATTTGGACTTCCTTTCACTTATGTGGACCCCACAGACGTCCAAAAGTACTTGTGTAAGCCTGTTTTGGCCTTGTGTTTTGTTAAAGTGCTTATTTGGTTTCTATACCTTATTTAGTGTGCTTATCTGTGCTATTTTGCTTATTTCAAGTTGATATCCATCTGTCTTGGCTTATTTGTTCATTTGATAGCTTTTCTAATAATCCACAAGTCCTAATAAGCTAAAATACAAACTGTTAAGCACATTGGGGGTGCACACAGCTTATTAATAAGCTACAACAAAATTGTTTTCATAAAAGTTGTTTGTTTTCAGTAGGTAATTAGTTGTCAAAAAGAAAAACAAAGAAAAACCAACTTTAAAATTAGCGATAGCTTCTATTTAATAAGATTTATCTATTTAATTTTTCTTTTCAGCTTATTATTAAGCCCTTGACCATTTTTATATTTTTCTTAATTTTATTTTATAATAAAGTATTTTCAATAATTTTCCTAGATTTTTCTCTTTTAATTTAGTATTTATTATAATTAATATTAGTTTAATTAATAATTAAGTAATATTAGTTAATTAAATAGTTTTATTAGTTTTTATTTAATCACAGTACCTTTTTACATTTTCCTAGGTTTTATAAATCATTAAGTATTTTTAGAAAATTGTTTCTTAATTACTTCTATTCATTTTCTAATTTTCTTAATTAATCTAGTTAAATTAAATATTAATTAATAAATAAGTAAATAATTAGTAAAATAGTCTAAAAATAATTTTTATAAACTTTTTATAATTATTTAGGATTCCTAAGATGGTTAATTAGTTTTATAAAATTTCTCAGAATTTTCTAAGTCATTTGTTATTTTTAGTAATTTAAATTAGTTTAATTAGTTTAATTAATATAATTAGTATTTAATTAATAAACAAATCCACAAAAAAACAAAAATAGGTATTTTTTAGTTTTTAAATTTATTTTAAATTATTTTAGAATTTTAAAAATTAATTTGCAATTTTCTAGCTTAAATTTGTAGTATAAATCTTTTTAGTATAAGTTAAATAGATTTAAAGTAAATAATTAAATAGTTTTTATTTAAATAATTAATATTAAATAATAAAATAATTTAAAAAATATTTTTCTATTTAATTTAATTTTCTTTTAATAATTAATTTTGTAAAATTTTCATTTGCACCCCCCCCCCTGTAGTTGTAAATTGTTTAAAACTCACCTTTTATTTTGTTTGTAATCAAATCTGATTTCTAATTTGTGTACGTGTAATCATATCTGTGTTTCTGTAATTGTTAATACTGTTTCAGTTGTTCAAATACCAAGTGATCAGTAGTATAATCATATCCAAATCTTTATTGGTTATTGTCCTCAGTACCACTCATTCTCACAAACGTTTCTAAACACCATTTCAATCTCGTCGGGACATAACGACCCGGGGAAACTCCATACTATCCACGGAGCATTGACCTTAGACTATTTGACTTTGTTGACCAAATCACTTGTTCAATATTATCTGATGGTTTAGGCTCAATCAAAATTTGGCGCCGCCGTCGGGGAGGTTGTTGCGTGTTTTTAAAAAACGTTTAGGTTTAGTGGTTTTCAAAACCCTCCCTGTACAAATTTCACCACTTTTGTAAAAAGTTTTTGTAAAAATCTCAATCATACCAAAAATTTCATTAACACTTTTCCTAAAGTGTTAACAACAACAAAAAAATAAAAAACAACAAAACAATCGTGAAGTTAAATTACTTCGATTTCTTTAAGATTACAACCTACACAGGTGGAATACGGAAGTTCTGACATTAAATTGCGAACTGAAGAGAGTCCATTCTTCTCTCCCGCCACCCTGCGAGTAATTTTAAAGAAAACGATTTCGGTTAACGAATCGATACCAAAAATATTTCTCAAAGTTTTTCTGCACACACACCCAAAAAGCCAAAAACATTTTGTTTTATGTTAATAATAATTACATAAAATCTTACCACCGCAAACCAAGGCAGAACACGTACCAACTGGGGGTGCGAACATAATAAGTTCACAAACATAAGATTAAAACTTGCCATTGTATCCTTGTGAGTGGTGTACCTTTTTCAAAGAAGCCATTCACTTGAGATTATTGGTTTAAGTTCCCTGTTGTTTTTCATCGATCTTGTTTTGAAAAATTGTTTTTAGTACGTGCGCACTCGTTCACAAACAAAGCGTAAAAGTCAGAAAAACATACCCGAGCTATGTACTGTTATTGAAGAACCAAAAACAGAAATGGATGACGGGCCACCACCACCCCTGACCCTCCTAAGGATGAGATAGCTCCCGATCTCCGAATGATGGAGGGGTTGTGTCTGCCTACCATGCAAGGGAGGGGCGGACCTCTTGCCCCTCTCAACATCACGGCTACGGATTTTGGACTCAAACACCACATGATCCAGCAAGTCCAGAATTCATGCCAATTTCATGGTTTACCTGGTGACGATGCCAACAAGCATCTTGACAAATACCTTACCGTCACCCAAAGCATGAAACAAAACGGTGTCTCTGATGATGCCCTCCGTCTGTATCTCTTCCCCTATTCTCTCACCCATCATGCCACTGCTTGGTTTGACCGAATCCTCAAGAATTCGATTCACACCTTTGAAGAAATGGTAACCTAGTTTTTAGCTAAATATTTTCCACCTTCCATGGTTACCAAGTTACGTAATGATATCAGCAACTTCCGGCAGCAGCCCGATGAGTCTCTATTCGAGGCTTGGGAACGTTATAAGCTCGCAATTGATCGGTGCCCTAACCACAATATGTTACAAGTTACCATCATAGATACCTTCTATAATGGTCTAACATTGAGGCACCGAGATATTCTCAATGCTGCTGCTGGTGGGACCTTCATGAAAAGGCGTCCCGAAGAGTGCTATGATCTAATTGAGAACATGACTGCCCACCATAACTTTTGGGATTCCTCTGCGGAGAGAGATGACTCATGTAAATCAGTCATTCCATCATCGTCATCTCCCGACATCGCGGTTCTCACTAAAAAGATGGACAACTTTGCTACGGCTATGTTGAGGATGAACCAAACCCTCCAAAATCAACAAGTGAAAGCAGTAGCCCGAAGTTGTGAGACTTGTGGAGGCCCACATCTGTATTCTGAGTGTCCAACCACTACTGGTTATCCTCAAGAGAACGTTTACGCTGCTCAAGGTTCCTACAATATGGGGGTAACTCTTACCAACCACAAGGGGACCGTAATCTCTTAAGCTATCGTTCCAACAATTTTCTCGGGCCACCCGGTTTCAATCAAAATCAAAACCGTAACTCGAATCAAAATCAGAATCGAGGAGATTTTAACCAAGGTCAAAACCCGAATTTCCAAAACCAGAACCAAAATCAAGGTCATTTTAATCAAAACAATTTTCAAAATGGCAATCGAAATCAAGGTTTTCAAGGAAATTTTCAATGAAACCAAGGTCAAGGGAATTACAATCAGGGTAATTTCAATCAAAGAAACAATTTTTAGGGTAACAACAACTAGAACCAAGGAAATTTTCAAAACAACCGTGTTCAAAATTTTCCTAACCAAAATCAAAATGTTGTTCAACCCCAGTCTTCCTCTGATGAAGTGTTAAAACAATTCATGAAAGCATAAGAGGAAACGAATCGGTTACTGGTCAGCAAGATCTCTGAACTTCAGAAGTCTTTAAATGAGCGACCTTCGGGCTCAGGTACACTACCGAGCAACACGATCGCTAACCCGAGGGACAATGTTAAGGCGATCACTACCCGAAGTGGAGTTTCATACAATGGACCCACGATTCCCTCTACCTCTTCTTCTCCTCCTACCAAGATAGCGAAACGTGAACCTGAGGTTACCACAGACACGGTACTTCCTACTAATAACGGAGGTACTAACAACGTCCACCCTCAAGTTGACCCGGTCCCGACTCCCAAGTCAAAAGTTGTGTTTGATCCTCCAGAAATTCCTGATGAAATTCCCAGAAACAATCCCAAACCTTCGATTCCATATCCTTCACATTTGAATGATCAAAAGACCCGCGAAAAAGCTAATCATCAGATGGAAACATTCTACCAAATTTTCCAAGAATTACATTTCGATATCAGCTTCGCGGATGCTCTTCTTCTGATGCCTAAATTTGCATCAACAATCAAAAGTTTGTCAAGTAACAAGGAAAAACTCTGTTAGATGGCTGAAACTCCACTAAATGAGCACTGCTCAGCAGTGCTCTTGAAAAAGCTTCCCGATAAGCTTGGAGATCCCAGGAAATTTCTCATTCCTTGCATTTTCCCGGGGATGGTTGAATGCTTTGCCTTGGCCGATCTTGGTGCAAGCATCAACCTAATGCCTAGCTCACTCCTACCTGCATGACTCTCGAGCTTGCAGATCGTACTATATCTCGTCCCCTCGGCATTGCCGAGGATATCTTCGTGAAAGTAGGAAAGTTCCATTTTCTGGCAAATTTTGTGATTGTTGATTTCGATGCTGACCCAAGAGTTCCTCTCATTCTCGGGAGGGGATTCCAAAGAACGGGTCGAGCTCTAACCGATGTTTTCGAAGAGGAAATCACTTTGCATGTTGGTAATGAAGCCATCACATTCAACCTTGATCAAACTTCAAGATACTCCTCCAACTATGACTCTGAAACGGTAAACCGAATTGACATCATAGATGTTGCTTCAGAGGAGTATTCTCAAGAGGTTCTTGGTTTCTCTCCAAGTGGCAGTACCACTCTTTCTATTGAGCCTATCATATCTGAGTCTTCCCCTTCTCTTACTCCGTTTGAGGGGAGTGACTTCCTTTTGGAAGAGGTCGAGGCTTTTCTTGCTCAAGATAGCTCAATTTCAAATGAGATTGATGAAAACTATCTTGATCCCGAGGGGGATATTCTTCTTCTTGAAAGATTGTTAAATGACAATCCTTCACCCTCTCCATCTCCAAAAGAACTTCATAAAGCGGAAATTAAGTCTATTGAAAAATCTGATGAATTTCCCGAGGTCGAGCTCAAGGACTTGCCTCCTCATCTAGAGTATGCATTTTTGAAGGGTGATGATAAATTACCCGTCATTATTGCTAAAGACTTGAAAGATGAGGAGAAAACTGCACTCATAAAGGTTCTTAAGTCACACAAGCAAGCAATTGCTTGGAAACTCTCCGACATTAATGGTATTAACCCGGACTTTTGTACACACCAAATCTTAATGGAGGATGACTTTAAGCCAGCAGTACAACATCAGAGGAGGGTAAATCCTAAAATCTACGAAGTTATCAAACAAGAAGTTCTAAAACTTCTTGATGCCGGGTTAATTTACCTCATCTCTGACAGTCCTTGGGTTAGCCCAATTCATTGCGTTCCAAAAAAGGGTGGCATAACTATTGTCACAAATGAAGAAAACGAGTTGATTCCAACTCGGCTGGTCACGGGATGGCGAGTATGCATTGACTATCGTAAGTTAAATGATGCCACCCGTAAAGACCATTTTCCTCTGCCCTTTATGGACCAAATGCTCGAGAGACTAGCGGGGAATGAGTATTACTGTTTCCTCGATGGTTTTTCGGGTTATTTCCAAATCCCCATTGATCCACAGGATCAAGAGAAAACTACCTTCACATGCCCTTACGGAACTTTTGCCTACAGACGTATGCCTTTCGGCTTATGTAATGCTCCTGGCACGTTCCAAAGGTGCATGATGTCAATATTTTCCGACATGATCGGGAAAACCATGGAGGTATTTATGGATGACTTCTCAGTCATCGGGGATTCATTCCAGTCTTGTCTCTCCCACTTGGAAAAGATGCTAAAACGTTGTAAAGACACAAACTTGATTCTCAACTGGGAGAAGAGCCATTTTATGGTTAAAGAGGGCATTGTCCTCGGCCATCAAATTTCAAAAAACGGGATTGAGGTTGACAAAACCAAAATTGATGTCATCGCTAAATTACCTCATCCCACTACCGTCAAGGGTGTTAGGAGCTTTTTGGGTCACGCCGATTTCTATCGTAGGTTTATTCAAGATTTCTCCAAAATCGCCCGGCCTATGACCCATCTCCTCGAGAAGGATGCTCCTTTTATCTTCTCACGTGAGTGCATCGAAGCTTTTGAACCTCTAAATAAAAAGCTTAATGAGGCACCGATTCTTGTTGCCCGCGATTGGGACATACCTTTTGAGCTTATGTGCAATGCTAGTGATTTTGCCATAGGTGCGGTCTTGGGGCAACGAAAAGCAAAATACTTTCAGCCTATACACTATGCAAGCAAAACTATGACCGAGGCTCAGAGTCATTACACCACCACTGAAAAAGAACTATAAGCAGTGGTGCATGCCTTTGAAAAATTCCGGCAGTATTTGATATTGACCAAATGCATTGTGTATACGGATCACTCGGCTTTGAAGTACCTCTTTGGAAAACAAGATGCAAAGCCGAGACTACTCCGTTGGGTTCTCCTCCTGCAAGAATTTGATATCATTATCCATGATAAAAAAGGAGCCGAGAACCTGGCTGCTGATCATCTCTCCCGATTAGAAAACCCTCACCAGGATGTGTCCGAGAAACAGGAAATAAATGAAACATTTCCTCTCGAGACACTCAATGTGGTTTCTTTTCGTGTTGACTCTACTACCCATGGTTTGCCGACTTTGCAAACTACCATGCGAGTAATTTCATTCTGAAGGGGATGTCGTCCCAACAGAAAAAAAAATTCTTTAAATACGTTAAACATTACTTCTGGGACGACCCCTATTTGTTCAAAATCTGTGCCGATCAAGTCATCAGGCGATGTGTTTACGGGCAGGAAGCCACTGATATTCTCAAGGCTTGCCATGCTGGACCCACCGGGGGCCACCATAGTCCTAACTACACCGCTAAAAAGGTGTTTGACTCCGGTTTCTATTGGCCCACAATTTATAAGGATGCTTACGACTTAGTCAAAACTTGTGATGCTTGTCAGCGTCACGGGAATATTTCACAAAAGAACGAAATGCCACAAAATGCCATTCAAGTTTATGAAATCTTTGACGTCTGGGGCATTGATTTTATGGGGCCATTACCATCTTTTCTTGGAAACAAGTACATCCTCGTGGCTGTTGACGATTTGTCAAAATGGGTTGAGGCAAAAGCCTTACCCACCAACGATGCCCGAGTTGTTGTGAAATTTTTGAAATCCCTCTTTGCTCGTTTTGGAACTCCCTGTGCTATCATTAGTGATCGCGGTACACACTTTTGCAATGATCAATTCGCAAAAGTCATGCTTAAGTATGGTGTCACTCACCGTCTTTCTACCGCGTATCACCCACAAACTAGTGGGCAAGTGGAAGTTTCTAACCGTGGTATAAAATGGATTCTGGAGAGGACCGTAGGTGAAAACCGTGCCTCTTGGTCGGACAAACTTGATGATGCACTTTGGGCCTTCCGTACAGCTTACAAAACACCCATCGAGTGTACTCCTTACAAGCTTGTATACGGGAAGGCGTGTCATTTACCGATCGAGCTCGAGCACAAAGCCTATTGTGCCTTGAAACATGCTAACTACGACCTTCATAAAGCGGGTGATCAACGTAAGGTTCAACTCAATGAATTAACGGAACTTTGTGATCAAGCCTACAAGAACTCTTTGATCTACAAAGAAAAGACAAAGAAGATCCATGACTCAAAGATTAGGAACCGCGTTTTCAACGTCGGTGACCGAGTCCTTCTTTTCAATTCAAGGTTAAAGATCTTCTCGGGCAAACTAAAAACCCGATTGACTGGACCATTCACTATTGCAAAAGTATACCCATATGGGACTGTTGAGTTATCTCAACCCAACGGTTCTAACTTCAAAGGGAATGGTCATCGTCTGAAACACTATTTTGGAGAGGACATACCATCCATGGTTGTTCCGGATCTCCAAACTTTCCCCATGGACAAATGAATTCGGGGATCGAATCAAGCTAGTGACTCAGTGAACAAAAATTAGCAAAACTTGGGTTTTCACCCATATCTCTGACTTCTTTCTCTTTTCTATCAAACTAGTGTGGGGGATTTCCCCATGCTGTTGTATATAAAGTAAGTTCCAAAAAAAATAAAAAATGCTATTCCCCTACACTTGCCCAAGTTTCAAATTTTCAAATCCAAGTTTTTTCAAAATATCGGCATAATAGCTGGTACTAGTGTGGGGGGGGGGGGGGGAATTCTGGCGAATTTGATCACATTTTTAGCTTATAAGTGCCATAATACCCCCGTTTTAGCCATTTTTTTAGTGGAAGTGCTTTGCACTAAGCACAACAAATGGTAATTAGTCCACCATGTCTAAATCACATAAGGACTGGCTAATCCGAGAGCAAACGGCTCCCGGTAAAGATTACTCAAAACCTTTGATGGCTGACAATTTGCTAAAAATTGTATGGGATTCAACTCACCATATCCTTAATCGGGAAGAGTTGGATAGTCCAGAAGCAAACGGCTTCTGGTAAAGACAAATCAAATCCGTTAACAGCTTATGGTTTGCTCAAAATCATATGGTTATCAGTGTACCATAGTTCTTACTTGAACTGAAACATTTGGTTACTCCAGAAGTAATGGATTTTGGTAAAGAGACATCAAATCCATTAAGTTTTCATAAAAGATTGCTAGGGACTAGCAATATTTTAGTGTAGGGGATTGATGAGTGTGTAAATACTCATCATTTCTGTCTCATTTGAACTGCCAAAACATCTAAAAACACTTAAATATGCATCAAAATACTAAAAATATCCCAGGATTGTGTAATTTGTGTTTTATATGTTTCAGATGCAAAATGTTTAAAAACAAATGAAAAATGAACAAAGTTTGCATAATTGGTAGTTTCAGTCCCTCAACTTTCAAAAATTGTCAAATCTAGTCTCTGGTTATTAAAAAACATGAAAAAGTCACCAAAGGTCCTTTTTGAATCACAAATAAACATATTTAGTCCTTTGGTGTGAAGTTTCATAAAATTACAAGTTTAGTCCCTGCACTTTGCAAAATTGACAAAAATGGTCCCTGGGATTTAAAAAACATTGAAAAAATCAAGTTTTGTCCTTGTGCTACTCATCTCTGGCAGAAATGGTCCTTGAAGTGGAATGTTTTGAAAAATTACATGTTTGGTCCCTGGAGTTTACAAAGTTGGCAGATTTAGTCCCTAGGTGTTCAAAAGTGGAAAAAGGGAATCATGGTCCTTTGGTTATTCAAGTATGGCATCTATGGAAGATTGGCAAACTAGATCCCTGAAATTTCAGATAATTACAACTTTGGTCCTTGTGATTTCTACTAATAAAACCAAACGGACCTATTGTATTATTAACACCCAAATCCAAACACAACACAGCCTGATCCAACACCCAGGCCCAACCATCCCCACAAGCCGAATCCACCCCTTTGTAATATAACGGGGTCAAAACCACCACCCTTACACCATAAAACCATCTTTCCCCCTAAAACCACCGTGCATAACCACCCCACTTGCCTATCACATCTCCACTGCCAACTCCACCACCATCACCTAACAAAACAAGCCACAATTAATGCTTCCCCCTCCCTGTGCACGCAAAACAGCCAATTGGGATTATTTTTTATTTGGCGCCAAAATCAATTTAAATGGCCATGATTAATTGTGATGATCCAATGGTTCAGATAGAAGTGGGAAAGGCTCAAGGGGACCCAAGCAGCTCAAAAACTCAGCTATAAAAGGGAATGAAGCAGCAAGGAAGAAGATATAGTCTAATTAGTATTTATGTATGTCGTTTAGTTAAATTTTCAAATTCTAGCATATTATTTAGCTTTTAAGCATTGTATTAAGCTTTTTTAGTGTAATCTTAACCTTTTCTAATAATCAAATTCATGTTTCAGTTCCTATCTCATTTTATGCAATTTTCTTCTTAATTCAAAAAAAATAAAAAATAAAAACCTCAATAGGCTTAGTTGATGTTTCTAGTTGATAATATGGACACATAAGGTCCTAATATAGCTTATAATAGCTATTAGAATCCATAAAACTCAGTGTTAGTTATAAAAGAAAAAAAATATAAAAAATAAGAAAAATAAAGAAAAAAATCAAAAATCATGGTTATGGTGATCAAGAAGTTGGAGCAAGGTTGATTTTGGATGGCCCTGGTTAGAGAACCTGTGGAGGTTCATTAGGAGGTGATTCTGTGGTTCTTGGTCCTTGGAAAATAGCTTGGAAGGCATTTGTAAGCCTAAATTTCTCATTCCAACTGTGTTGGTTAAAGAGTGGCTTATGTCCCATTTCCATTCACAAGTTAGTGGTGTAGCTTAATTTAGCCTTAATATAGCTTATTAAACCATAATCAGCCATAAAATCAAGGTCTAAGTTCATAAAAGTCAGCTTGCATCAAAAACTCAAAAAGTCAAAACTTCATAGTTGTTAGAAAACCAAAAATGGGAAGAATTGTTTTGATTTTTGTGATTGGATTTGGACCCTGAGCTTTTCACATGTCATAGTTTGTCAGCTTAACTTTCAAAACCCACAATCAGCTTATTTTTGTGATTTTTATTCTAGCTTGTGCAACAGCTTCTTTAAGCCTGCAGGGCAAGACCCCTTTTTGCACCAGGGCACTTTGTGTATTTGGTCAAATTTTCCAACCCCCCTCCAGGGTGCAAATCAAATTGTTAGAGCTTGAATTTTAGCTTTTTAGAAAGATCTTCAGCTTATCTTTTAAGTTTTGAAAGAAAATTGGAGCTAAGTTCTCTGTAGCATAGCTTATTTGTGCCTCAAAATTTGCTTATTTCATTGAGTATACTGAATACTCAGTATTGATCACCCAACTTCAATAGACCATAACTAGTTCATTAGTACCACCCTTAGATTTTTGGCTTTTTGGAAACCCCATAAGCCCATCTCTAAGGTTCTGAGCCTATTTGCTTATCCTTGGATTATTTGGTAGGGCTGCAAGTAGCTTTTAGTTTGCCCATCTCTTTGTGTACACTCACTCACTCAGTGTTTGAGCCAATATACCAAGACTCACCTAGACTTCAATAATAAGCTATAAGCCCAGCTTATTAGCTTATTTTGAAGTTGACCAGGTCAACTTGGAAGGTCAATTTCCTATTTGGACTTCCTTTCACTTCTATGGACCCCACAAAGGTCTAAAAGTCCTTGTGTAAGGCCTGTTTTGGCCTTGTGTTTTGTTAAAGTGCTTATTTGGTTTCTATAGCTTATTCAGTGTGCTTATCTGTGCTATTTTGCATATTTCAAATTGATATCCATCTCTCTTGGCTTATTTGTTCATTTGATAGCTTTTCTAATAATTCACAAGTCCTAATAAGCTAAAATACAAACTGTTAAGCACATTGGGGGTGCACACAGCTTATTAATAAGCTACAACAAAAGTGTTTTCATAAAAGTTGTTTGTTTTCAGTAGGTAATTAGTTGTCAAAAAGAAAACAAAGAAAAACCAACTTTAAAATTAGTGATAGCTTCTATTTAATAAGATTTATCTATTTAATTTTTCTTTTTAGCTTATTATTAAGCACTTCATCATTTTTATATTTTTCTTAATTTTCTTTTATACTAAAGGATTTTCAATAATTTTCCTAGATTTTTCTCTTTTAATTTAGTATTTATTATAATTAATATTAGTTTAATTAATAATTAAGTAATATTAGTTAATTAAATAGTTTTATTAGTTTTTATTTAATCACAGTACCTTTTTACATTTTTCCTAGGTTTTATAAATCATTAAGTATTTTTAGAAAATTGTTTGTTAATTACTTCTGTTCATTTTCTAATTTTCTTAATTAATCTAGTTAAATTAAATATTAATTAATAAATAAGTAAATAATTAGTAAAATAGTCTAAAAATAATTTTTATAAACTTTTTATAATTTTTTAGGATTCCTAAGATGGTTAATTAGTTTTATAAATTTTCTAAGAATTTTCTAAGTCATTTGTTATTTTTAGTAATTTAAATTAGTTTAATTAGTTTAATTAATATAATTAGTATTTAATTAATAAAAAAATCCACAAAAAGACAAAAATAGGTATTTTTTAGTTTCTAAATTTATTTTAAATTATTTTAGAATTTTAAAAATTAATTTGCAATTTTCTAGCTTAAATTTAAATAATTAATATTAAATAATAAAATAATTAATTTTTTTTTTTCTTTTTAATTTAATTTTCTTTTAATAATTAAGTTTGTAAAATTTTCATTTGCACCCCCTGTAGTTGTAAATTGTTTAAAACTCACATTTTCTTCTGTTTGTAATCAAATCTGATTTCTAATTTATGTACGTGTAATCATATCTGTGTTTCTGTAATTGTTAATACTGTTTTAGTTGTTCAAATGCCAAGTAATTAGTATTATAATCATATCCAAATCTTTATTTGTTACTGTCCTCAGTACCACTCATTCCCACAAACGTTTCTAAATACCATTTCAATCTAGTCGGGACATAACGACCCGGGGAAACTCTATACTATCCACGGAGCATTGACCTTAGACTGTTTGACTTTTTTGACCAAATCAATTGGTCAATATTCTCTGACAGTTTAGGCTCAATCACCCACCAAGGAGAATGAAGAGTTCACTGAAGTTGTTGATTTTCTCAGTGTTACTCATATTAGGTATGCATTAACAGTTAACCCTACTGTATATGTTTCCATCATCAAACAGTTTTGGGCTACTGCAAAGGTCAAAACTATTGATGAGGAAGTACAGATTCATGCCCGTGTGGATAGGCAGAAGATTATTGTTACAGAGGCATCTGTTAGAGAAGTTCTTCATCTTGGAGATGTTAATGGAATTGAGAATCTTCCAGATTCCACAATTTTTGAAAACCTTCAAGAGATGGGGTATGTAAGAAAAAATGATTCTTTGAAATTTAATAAAGGTGGCTTTCCCCCACAATGGAAATTCTCAATTCACACTTTGTTACAGTGTCTTAGCCCAAAGACTACTGGTTGGAATGAGTTTAGTAGTAACATGGCTTCTGCCCTTATATGTTTGGCAAAAAATAAAGAAAAATTCAATTTTTCAAAATTAATTTTTGATCATGTGGTTAAAGCCTTGGACAATTCTTCAAACCAACATTACTTATATCCAAGATTTTTGCAACTTCTTATGGACAAACAGTTTACAAATAAGAAATTTCACGACAAGGTTTATCCTGTTCACTCTCATATTAAAAAGGTCTTTTCTAACATGAAGAGAAAGGGTAAGGACTTTCCTGTCATAGTTAAACTATTGTTTCAAGCAATGTTGGAACTAGGTCAACATAAGAAGGGTGAAGGTTCAAGAACTTATAATGAATCAAGTTCCAATGGAACTGATTCAGGTGAAGGAAACCGTAGGTGCCAAGAAACCAAGGGGGACAATGCAAGTGATGAGGATAAAAGTGGTGAGGAAGAGATGGAACTTCTTAAAGAATTGATGGTTAAATATACCAAACTTAAAGAACAGGTTCTTAGCCTACAACAAATCACAGATACTCAGGGGGATGTAATTACAGGTTTGAAGATGAGGGTTAAGCAATTGGGAGGTCAGAAGGGGTCAAGAACCAGGTCATTCAAAAGAATGAAAAAAGTGGGCACAAGACAAAGGATTAGTTCATCTGAAAGCATAAGTTTGGGGGAGGATTATCCCAAACAGGGGAGGAATGAAACCAAGGATTCAGGGGAAGCTATGGAAAATTTTGATAGTGCTGCTGCTGGTGATGACATTGGTGTGGATATGGATGTGGATTCTGGTGAGAATGATGATGAGTATGTGGTTGTTGATAATTAAGGTAATGAGGTTGTTATGGAAGCAACAATCAAAGGCATGGGAGATTCTACAGCATGTGCAAGTGCAGAAATGGCCAAGGAGGATACTACTGCTGAGGAAAATGTTCCTATTGCTAGTGATGATGATGAAACTTTGGCCGAAGCAATGATTCTATTGAAGACACGATTTAAACAAGCAGTGCCACAATCACCACTACCAACAGAACAATCACAACCACCACCACAACAACCAAGAGTACCTGTCAAAGGTGTGGTGATTAGAGAACCAACTCAACAAATCAAGAAGAGTGTACGAGAGCCAAGTTATAAGGGCAAAGGCAAAGGTATTATGGTTGAAGAGCCTAAGCATGATCCTTTAAAGGATCTTACTTTTGTGTACTGGCCCAAACACAAGCAACTTGAAGTAGATGGAGCTGCTGCAAGAAAATTGGCTGCTTCGTTTGTAGAGGAGAATCAGATGGTACTTGATAAAAGAAGGAAACACGCTAAAGCTGAGGCCAAAACAAATGCACTCTTGGATTCTTGGGATGAAGAAAGGATTAAAGGTGATGCTGATATTGCACTGATGAAACAAATAAAAGAAGAAATGCAAGAGTACACTCAAGAACAAAAAGATGAATGGAAGAGGAATTATGAAGCTGAAAGGAAGAAATTTTATCTCAATCAAAGAAAGAAGAGAAAAGTGCTCAGTCGTCCAACAGTTAAGCAAAAGAGGAAGTACTATGAGTACTATCTAAACAATATGAAGGGTTGGAAGCTTGTTCAATTAAAGCGATACTCAGATGATGAGATCTTCAAAATGTATGAAAGAGTCAAAAACTCAATGTAACTAATATATATCAATGTTAATGATAACTGACTTCACATTTTGCTATAAATAATAGTCACATGAATATTTCACAATGTGACTATTTTGAATGTATTGGTCACATATAATACCCTTATAATGTGGCCATAAACATCATTTAGATACACATTTCTGATATGGTGTGACTATTGTAAAGCCTATAGCTACAATGTGACTATTTTTATTTATTTATTTATTTTTATTATTATTTTTTTATGTTTTTTTGTAAAGCCTATAGTCACATGATCGTGCTTCAATTAAGTGTGACTATACACATTAGGATTTGGCAAGCAAACACACACTGAACTTTAGACACACATATTAACTTACGTGACCATATGTATCGAATTTTTGTTACACTTAATCATGTTTCTATGGTTTAGTGTGACCATATATGACATTTGGTCACACTCGTCAAGTGTGTGACATATATTTGTCAATATTAAATGCATATCGTGACTAACGCTTCAAACTTACTTTTCCGTTGTCACACATTTCAAACGCTATGTGGCTAAATATTCAGCAAAGAATAGCAGTCACGTTTAAATAATGTTTGACAAACTTGACTATATAATTTAGCCACATACACAATTACCTCATGTGACCATATATGGATTTTGGTCACACTGTTCAATTGTGTGACATATATTTGTCACATACGTATATATATAGTGTGACTAATGTCTCAAACTCATTTGTATCTGTCACACATACCAAATTATAAGTGACTAAATATTCCAAAAAAATTTTTCCAGTTACCTCTAGTCACATAAATATTCAAATGTGTCACAATAGAATTCCGAAATGGTCACACAAGTCGGATCAAGTGTGGCTATTTATTTTATTCTGGTACATTTACTCATGTATAAATGTTACAGTGTGACATTTCAAAATCGATCATGCGTGACCAATAGAACTTTTTGTACTAGTCTTATTAACATGTCTAGTATAGCCCAAGTGATCAGTTAAGTAATCCAGGTCAAAATACCAAACATGACCTTGTCCCTGAACATTAGGCTTATCTTCTAGGTATCTCAGGTTAAGAGTCTCCTCAATCTTTTTAGCATTTAAATTGTAAAACCTATAAGCCTTACTATGAGCTGAATAACCCACAATATACCCCTCATCAGCTTTCCCATCAAATTTTCTCAGTGAATCACTAGTGTTTAAAATGGTTACTTGACAACCAAAAGGTTTGAGGTAATGAATATCAAGAACTTTCCCAGTGAGAAGTTCATAAGGTGTCTTGAAATGAGGTCTAGTAATGGATACCCTGTTAAAAACATAACAAGCAGTGCTTACTGCTTCTGTCCAGAACATAGTGGGTAATTTAGAGTCTGCAAGCATGGATCTTGCTGCCTCTATTAAGGTCCTATTCTTTTTTTCAGCAACCCCATTTTGTTGTGGGGTTCTTGGATTGTTATAGTCCCTTTTTATCCCTTTACACTGACAAAGTTCTATTAAAACAACATTCTTGAACTCTATCCCATTATCACACCTAATACCTTTAACCTTTTTGTTTAGCTGGTTTTCAATAAGGGTAAAGAATTCTTTTAAAATTGGATATGTTTCATCTTTAGTTTTCAAAAAGAATACCCAACAAAACCTGCTATAGTCATCAGTGATTACCAGGCAGAAGTACTTATGATCAATACTTCTGATTTGAGTTGGACCAAATCGATCCATGTACAGCAACCGAAGAGGTTCTGAGATGGTGCTCACTGCTGTAATGGCTTTGTATGAGGCTCTGTGTTGCTTTCCTTTGTTACAGGCAACACAATTATGTTCATTGGTGAAGACTTTTGAAGAAAGTCCATGAACAAGACCAAGTTTAGAAAGCTTGTTAATGGTCTTGAAATTCACATGAGCCATCCTTCTATGCCATCTTGTAGACTCATCAAGGGATGCTTTAGCCACCAAACATGTTAGATCACCTTCAGGTTGGACATCATTCAAATTGAATGTGTACAAATTGTAGTTTTTGGGAACTCTTAGCAGAATGGTTGTATCTTCTGGAAGTTTGAAGTCTTTAGAGAGCACAAGACATTCATCCTCAGAGAAGAAGACTTTATTCTTGGTGTCAAAAATTTGTGATACTGAGAACAAGTTGAAATGTTGTAGTTCCTTCACATAGTATACATTCTCAAAATCTAACAGAGGTGTTCTAATGGTGCCTTTCCCAATGATTCTACCATCTCCTCCACCAAAGCTCACATTGCCTCCTCCTTCTATGGGTACAAAATCATGCATCTTATCCTTGTTTCCTGACATGCTCCTAGAACAACCACTATCTACTATTCCTAATTCTTTACTTTTCAAAGAATGATCCTACAACAAAAACAAAAATATATACAAAATATTAGTACACATTGGAGACTCAAGTCATTACTGACTTGAGCCTGCCTTGTGGATCATAAGAGTTTGGCCATGTAGATGCATAAGATCCACCATTGTTCTTGGGCCTTCTTTGAAAATTAGGTCCCTTTTGAGTCCAAGAATAACCTGCTGAGGGCTTCACAGCAGTATCCCAATATCCTCTTCCAACACACATTGAGTCAAAATATCTAGGCCAATAACCAAGTAGATGGAGAAAGTTTATCAGCAGAATTGTGTTTGCTGGTTTTATGAGTTGCTTGTGGAACAAAAGATGGTATATCATTAACATTTTTCCACATTGGTCTAGGCTTCTTTTGACTAGTACATACACCCATTCTTTGCTCTTGAAAATTACAATCCTTAATTAAATGAAATTTACTTCCACAAACAAAGCATTTCTTCTTTTTAAAAGATTTATTCAAAGTGAAAGATGTTCCATTACATGCAAAAGCATTCATACCACAAACATTAATAGAATTGTTTTTGACAGAATTAAAAACATTGTTTTGCAAAGAATTACATGACAAGTCCTTAGAGGAAACTATCTTTGAATAAGCAGTAACTCTAACAGGCTTGTAGGGAGTCTTGGGTGTTTTCTTGGGTGAGGTCTTGGGAAGGTCTGACTTTTCACTTGAATCACAACTGGTATATGTAGTAGACCCTTGGTCAGAGGACTTGTCACTGTCAGAACAAGAGACAAAGTCAGTAGATTTAGAATCAGGGTCTGGCAAGTCACTTGACTTTTTACCATAAAGATGGTGTGATCCATCAAAGTCTATATAGATGGAAAGGTCAGTGGGCATATGTTCTCTTCTAATAGGTCCAGATACAACATGTAAGCTTCCTTCTTTTACATAATTAGCTAATCCTGCTGGTGTTGATTTACCAGATCTTTCAGCACTTGGTTTTCTGAAACTACATTAGCTTTTTCTTTCTCAGTATGCTTTAAATCAATCTTAGTACATTCTAAATCACTTTCTAACACCCTTATCTGTTCATCATAAGCAAGCTGATTCTTTTGAAACCAAACTTTTTGTCTTTCTAAAGTTTTTAAAGCCTGTTTATAAGCCTCAACTTCTACATAACATTCATGATATTTAGGTTTCAATTCATCATAAGCTTCCTTAAGTTCATTATATCCTTCACTACAACCAAAAACACAGTTATGTACCTGAGAGATGCCCATCAATGCAACTTGATCATGCTGATCCTCTGTAGTACAGCTTGCCAGCATAGTAATCTGCTCAGAACCAGAAGCTTCATCATTAACAGTCTCATGAATCGTCCAGTTGACATGGTCATCCAGAGTGACTAAAGCTTTGGAAGATCCAGTTTTGGAGGTTCCAGCTTCCACTTGACTCTGCTGATAGGAAGAATATCTAACCTCATCACCAGCCTTCCTATCCTTGCATTCTCTTGAGAAGTGACCCATCTGACCACAAGTATAGCACTTGACCTTTCTTCTGTCAAATCTAGCTGGATCTCTTCCCTTGAAACCAAACATTCTCCCAGACTTATTCTCAAACCTCTTGATGTTCACTGAAAGCATGGCCACCTGCCACTTCAAGTTCATCTCTTCCATAACCAGTGGATCCAACTGTTCAAAATCCTCATAAGCTAGTTGCTGCTGATTTTCATAATCAGAAACAAAGGACTGAAGTACATCTTTGATGCATGGGAATTGCACCAGGCTTTACCTCTCAAGGGATCTTGAGAAGTTTACAACCCCACCAGGCAGTGTACCTGATCGTTGTAGTATAGTATAGTGACAAGTACCGGGGGATTGATCATTCAGCTTAGGAATAGTGTCGCTAGGATTAGAAAACCTAAATACTAGTTCTAAAGGTGAGGGATGATTATTTTTGTATTTTATATTTTTTTGGAAAGCAAGTAAAAATCTCGGGTTTAAAGGATTTGGGCGGAATTAGTTGCTAATCAACTAACCCAATACTAAAGATGCAATCAAAATAAAATACTAGAAATGAAAATAAATGAAATTATACTACAGTTGTGAGCAGTAAATGGAGAAAATGTGTTTACTTAGATTTCACTACTCCCTAGACATCTTTTACACGTTAATTACTTGTTATAATTGCATGGATGACGGATCATATTCCTTAATACCATTCATGGGGTGGCACACTTAACTCCCCAATTCTATGAGCTCTTATCTCCTCCTATACCATGCCCAGATAGAAACAGTGGCTCATGCATTAAATACAACCAATAAAGACCTAGTGCGCGTCGGTTCATGTTTCTTAAGACGTTCAAGCATGTTACCAATTGGAGATCTGTCAGTTTTCTTTAGCCTAACATATAAATCATTCATCCAAGACAAGAATAAACAAGTAATCAACACATAATTAACATCTAGGTTTCCTTAGATCCAAGCAAACACAAGATAGATCTAGCCTAGCATGATGGAATTTAGACAAGAACAAGATATAGACAACCAACACATAGACATATTGATTGAATTAAAAGAACACTTATCTTAATTACACTTGAAAGGTATCAAGGGCTTGGAACCCTTGAAAAACTTGTAAAATTCGCACCAAATTCGTACTTAGGGTTTCTCCAAAACTTCTCTCTCTAAATGTGAAAATTAGAAAATTATATATAGGAAAAGGGGTCTGACAGCGTCAAGACTAAACTTGTGACGCCGTCACCTCGCTGCTAAAACTCTTCTCGGACTGCCTTGATCTACATTTGACGCCATCATGTAATAATCATTTCCAGGCCGTCATGACTTTTAATCTTGACGCCCTACTTCGTGACGCCGTCAATTCTCTACTGGACTGTCATGGAATTTTGCTCTTGACGCCGTCAAGATGGTACTCTTGACGCCGTCACCTATTGTTCCCAGCATGAAAAATTAAGACTTTGGCGTTTTCTTCACTTTTATGCTCAAAAAACGTCCGAATTGCTTCCTTTTCCAGATTTCACTCCCAAAGTACCTAAAATCACAAAAGGAATGATTTAGGGCAATATTTGATCAAATAAATTCGAATTCGGGCTTAAATGACCCCCTAAAAATGGATCATTTTTCGCCTCATCATATACCCTTACACTTGAGATTTGCTTGTCCTCAAGCAAATGCGCTTTTATTCTAGTCAAAATACAAGTTAGGGGTCATTTAACACTAATATAAAAGTAATTACAACAAATAATCGTTCCACTAAAGACCAATAGACAAGCACGGAGGTCATATACTAGCACCTCACAAATAGTGTTTAGATACTCACATCTCTCGGGTGTAATAAAGTATAAATTACAATATGGAAACGGAAGATATCTCTCACTACCTGTCATAGCAAAATAGATTACCATAGGCTTGGGAAAGGATCAAACCTCCACCACATGGCGTAAGCACCTAGGATAAACTATCAAAGAGGTATTTTAAAGGGTTGTAACGTTAGGTGTAGGGACATGAAATACACGGTTTTGTTGGATAAAGGAAGTTTTACTGGTGGCGAGTTAACAATCTTAGTCAATTACATGTACAATGTGGCGTTGCTAAGCCAAGACTAGACTCGACTTAAGCTAATAAATGAAAAATAACAAAAACATAAAATGAACATAGAATAAAAAGGGATGGTAGTCCGTATGTTTTTTCTCTTTTCTTTTTTTTTCTATTTTTTTTTTCTTTTTCTTAATTTTTTCGATTTTTTTTTTTATTTTTTTTTGCATACACTCTTACCCTACCATCCAAAATAATACATCATAGGGGTTGAACATTCCCCTTACACTTGAATCTTTACATACTTTACAATGAACTAATCTAATGACTCGGATTAAAAAAAAATCAAAACACTTGGAGTACTTTTAAGATTAATGCACATACGGGGGTAATATAAGATGTTCTTCCCCATTACTCCATAAAATAAGTACTTTACCCATGAGTCCCAATCGTCCCAAAACAATATGTACAAGGATATGACTCGACTTAGCAACTATGTAATCAATTAGATAATTAACTTAGGGTTTAACAAATAACAATAATGCACTAAAGATGAGTGCATACATGGAAGGCTAAGGCGATTTGGGTGTACATTTAAGTGGGGTGTAACAAATTCTTCCTTTAAGTAAAATGCTTAAAGTTAGAAACGAAAAGATAGGCTCGGAGGGGTGTACTAGGGGTTTCGTGTACTAAAAATGAGTACAACGCTAAGGGTGTGGGAAAAATTAGTTGACTTAACTAGCCAAGTAATATGACTTAAATGGTCAAGTAATTATAATACGGGTTTAACACAAGGGTGATCCTAATGCCTCTTATCATGTAGTAAATCCTACTACACGAATGTAGTCTCACTAGCGGTCTCGAGATGCATCACTAACGCAAGTTCTAGAATCTAAATACTACCGGTACACTCATAAGCACTAATAGTAAATGCTTTTCCTATCAAATCTAAAGGCGAACCTCACATATTTGGGTGGAAAATTTTTCTGAATATACGGTTATGTGCTAGTCATACAATCTCCTATCCATGAGACGCTTTCTATGGCTAAAGTTTCACTCCTAAATGTTGTAAAAAAATTTAAATTTGGTGCTAAAATTGCACTAACAAGTATTTCTCATAGTTTTATTACACATCTACCTTTAGACAAAACAAACTCAATCGAAAGTGCATATGTAAGGTATCATCTTTTTACCCTCCCCTTACACTTAATATGAACATTGTCCCCAATGTTCAAGTAAAGAATGTAAAAGTGAAAAAGTAAAAGGAATGAAATCAAATACTCCCCTGATTCGCTCGGTATGGACAATGAGGTGGCCAGGTTAAATCTTCCTCCAAGAAAATAAACAATCAAAGCTTCCCTTCCAGAATATAAATCATCTTCTTGTCATACATAACCTGTAAAACCTGATAAAATAGACAAGACAACCTCGCGTAAAATCGGCGGCATCCTATATAAGTTACTAAATCCTAGAAAACAAGATAAGATATAATGCTTGTGGAATGAAGTTTGCAGATCTCCTAGAGATTATAAAACTTAATAATTCACAAAAACCATAAGACTCCGTTAGAAAAACAAAACTGGTAAAATTTCCAGATTTTTACACTTGACGCCATCAAGAGTAAACACTTGACGCCGTCAGAAGTGACCTGCAGAAATTCTTATGTTAAGTTTCCGGAAAATTTCTAGAAAAACTTGGTCCTACTTCCTGGAAAATCCTGCAAAACTTCATTATGACTCAATACAAGCATTTGACTCTAACAAACACGAATACACATGTTCATTTAATATTGTGGAGAATCATGATCGGTTTGTTTCTTAAAAACATATTTGGGGTTTCCCCTTACACTTATCTTTTGCAAAAATACTTTTAGGTGGAGTTAAGACTAGGCCAAAACAACAAAGTAAAGTATTTTCACTATTTAATTTAGAAACATGATCTACCAACAATAAAAATAAAGCATGCATACGGAAACAAATAAAATCAAACAAACAAACAAACAAACAAACAAACAAACAAACAAACAAACAAACAAATAAATAAATAAATAAAGCTTGGGTTGCCTCCCAATAAGCGCTTGTTTTTGTTCGAGTCACGAGCCTGACTCTACCCTTATTTAATGGAAATAGGGGAGGTTTTCCCTACACTTTGAATTAAGTGTGGGTGGAAGTAGCGATACACACCCTTAGGGTGGAAGTATGCCACGTGAGAAAAGAGTGGTGGGTGAATTATATACTTAAAAAGGTGTGCTCCTATCATCATAACCGTACCTAATTCAATCGGGTTAATGGTTGGATTAAGATTTTCTCCTAGAAAGGGATCATTTTCTATCAACTTCAAGAGACTACTAGTTGGGGATCCATCTTGACCTAATAAACCCGGTTTAAACCCATAATGTTTCTTGTGATCAATCATAAATGGGTGATGTAAGCATGTAAGGTCATTTTCCACTCCTATATTGGCTTCCTCTCTACAAGGCTTAGAGTCCACTACCTTTATCCTAAGACTACCCGGACTACATGGGTTGATGGGTGGGTCGGCTCCTCTTTTGTCTTCTAGATGTATATCTAAGGATAGAAAGTTGTGTGAAGATTGAGGTTCCGGTTCATCAACACTAGGTAATTCCCTAGAACTAAGAGTAAAGTTATCACTAGAAGTATTCAAACCTATATCCTCTAGTGGTTTTTTGTACAAGGGCTCTACCTCTATTGGGGCTCCTATAGTCTTTTCTACATCTTTCGGGTAAGTCATGGGTGGTGTGTATTCCTCAAGTGATGATGGGAGTTGTGGGGTACTTTGTAGGTTTGTGTTATTTACCTCATCCTTCTTTATCTCAATATCATCTATATCTTCATCATGTGTTCCTTGAGATTCCAAGTCATTGATCATAAAACCTAGGTCTTTTTGCTCAATATGATCATGCTCGGCTAAATCCTCCATAATTGTTTCTTCAAGTTGTGATGTATACAAATCCATCAATTCATTGAACTCATGGTTCACTGTTAGGAGGCTTTCCTCAAAATTTTTCCAAAGGGTCTTACTAAAAGGAATTGATCCTAACAATGATAGTTTAATATAGGCCACACTTGCGCATAACTCATCAAACCTATCAAACTTGACACCCATCTCTTCTTGTATATATCTAAGATCACTTAAAAATTCGTTGGAACAACAGGAAGCAAATCTATTCGAGTAAACTAATTGTTCCTCTATAGTTAATAATCTAAATAGAATTTCATCCGCCATGAAGACAAATGAAAATGGTTTTCCAAACAAAGGGCACAAAGAAAAAGATAGACTAAAGAGAACCTAAAAATAAAAATAAAATCTTACTAGAAAGGAATCTAGCAAGTAGACCTAATGAAAAGAAATTCTAACCTAGATAATAACAATTCCCCGGGCTGCGGCGCCAAAAACTTGATGCGTGGGAATTGCACCACGCTTTACCTCTCAAGGGATCTTGAGAAGTTTACAACCCCCACCAGGCAGTGTACCTGATCGTTGTAGTATAGTATAGTGACAAGTATCGGGGGATTGATCGTTCAGCTTAGGAATAATGCCGCTAGGATTAGAAAACCTAAATACTAGTTCTAAAGGTGATGGATGATTATTTTTGTATTTTATATTTTTTTAGAAAGCAAGTAAAAATCTCGGGTTTGAAGGATTTGGGCGGAATTAGTTGCTAATCAACTAACCCAATACTAAAGATGCAATCAAAATAAAATACTAGAAATGAAAATAAACAAAATTATACTAAAGTTGTGAGCAGTAAATGGAGAAAATGAGTTTACTTAGATTTCACTACTCCCTAGACATCTTTTACACGTTAATTACTTGTTATAATTGAATGGATGACGGATCGTATTCCTTAATACCATTCATGGGGTGGCACACTTAACTCCCCAATTCTATGAGCTCTTATCTCCTCCTATACCATGCCCAGCACAACCATAGGGATTATAAACAGTGGCTCATGCACTAAATACAACCAATAAAGACCTAGTGCGCGTCGGTTCATGTTTCTTAAGACGTTCAAGCATGTTACCAATTGGAGATCTGCCAGTTTTCTTAAGCCTAACATATTAATCATTCATCCAAGACAAGAATAAACAAGTAATCAAAACATAATTAACATCTAGGTTTCATTAGATCCAAGCAAACACAAGATAGATCTAGCCTAGCATGATGGAATTAAGACAAGAACAAGATATAGACAACCAACACATAGACATATTGATTGAATTAAAAGAACACTTATCTTAGTTACACATGAAAGGTATCAAGGGCTTGGAACCCTTGAAAAACATGTAAAACTTCTCTCTCTAAATGTGAAAATTAGAAAACTATATATAGGAAAAGGGGTCTGACGACGTCAAGACTAAACTTGTGATGTCGTCACCTCGCCGCCAAAACTCTTCTCGGACTGCCTTGATCTACATTTGACGCCGTCATGTAATAATCATTTCTAGGCCGTCATGACTTTTACTCTTAACGCCCTACTTCGTGACGCCATCAATTCTCTACTGGACCATCATGGAATTTTGCTCTTGACGCCGTCAGGATGTTACTCTTGACGCCGTCACCTACTGTTCCCAGCATGGAAAATTAAGACTTTGGCGTTTTCTTCACTTTTATGCTCCAAAAACGCCTGAATTGCTTCCTTTTCCAGATTTCACTCCCAAAGTACCTAAAATCACAAAAGGAACGATTTAGGGCAATATTTGATCAAATAAATTCGAATTCGGGCTTAAATGACCCCCTAAAAACGGATCATTTTTCGCCTCATCAATCTTCCAATACACCACTGGATTGTGGTTGAAAATTTGATTTAGTGGTGATGTGGGAAGATGATGCTAAGGAAAATGGGCTTGAGGTATGAGTCATCTGATTGGATGAGGTGCTAACAAAAGTTGAGTGAGTGGATGTACGAATGGGACTTCTGATATCAAGCTCAAGAGTTTTAAGTTTCTTGTAGCGGTCATCAAAATAGAGCATATCCAATCCACCTTTAGTTTTGAGTGCTATGCTTACTTGCAACCAAGATGGTGGTAAGGATCGCAAGAACTTTGCATTGTAGTCCTCATTGTCTGGCCTGGCCTTCAGCTGATTTAATTGACTCAAAATCCTATGGAACTTGTCATATCCCTTGTGGATACCCTCTTCCTAAGAGATTTGGAATTCTCGAAACTGATGTTTCAGCATGGATTTCTTCATCCTCTTTGACTCATCGTTCCCACTAAACCTAGCCTGGATTGCCATCCAGATGACCTTAGCATCCTCCATGTAGTGAAAGTCACCCATGTGGTCATCTGGTATAGCCTGAAGGAGAATAGTTTTAACTTTATTCTCTCTCTGAACAGCTAGTATTTCTTTAGCAGTTTTAGGACCAATGATGGTAACAACCCCATCAGCATCTTTGACGTGTTTCTTCAAACCGTTACCCTTACAAACAACTTCCCAAAGATTCCAGTCAATATTGGTGATCCAATTCTGCATCTTCATAGCCCACAATTCATACTCCTCCTTCTTAAGGTATGGGAATTTTGCATTGCTGTTTGTGAGAGTTAGTTGTTGGAAAGATGTGGTGTTTTGATTTTTGGTAACTTTTGATTCATCGTCTGATCCAGGCATTGTTTTGGTTGTTTTAGTTGTGAGGGTGTAAGAAAAATGTACTTAGTATCACTGAGACTCTCCCGAGGCTCTGATACCACTTGTTGAAACTAAGACCTTGATAGATCTTTGAGCACTCGTGGATCGTTAGTAATGTTTATGTTATCACAAACACACTAATAGAAAGTCTCTATTACTTGTATTCTAAAGCGGAAATTAAACACAAGTATGAACACATAATACTAAGAATACTTTGATCCTCTATGGATCTTTGAATAATACTAAAACTTCTTTTTCAAATGTATTCATAATACATAATAATGTGTTCCTTTTATAGACAAGAAACCCTAAACCGTTTCACAAGAAACATATCTTCTATAAACTCAAAGAGATATGCATTATCACTTCCTAATAAAACTCATGCATATCCTAACTAGATGGCAAAATACACGGAGTATCTATATCCGCAGAAACAAACTACGCGGAATCTATTAGTCAGCAGAATTACTTCTTTAGCAGAATCCAGCTCTTCAGCAGGAACCATCAGCAGTAACCTTAAGTAGAATTCTTATTCAGTAGAATTCCCAACAAAAAGGTTTTTGAGATCGCCATGGCTACAAACACTACTGTGGTCATGCTGTCGTGCCAAGATATGGATCCATCACGATCCAACAAACGCACAAAAGAAATAGTATCTTGATCATCTATAGTAAACACAAAATAAATTCATGAGGAAGAATTTCATCCCGTAAGCTGGGAATCTCGTACAATCCTTAAGTCCAAACTATTGTGTTAATGTTCATGTTAGCGCATTAAGGTTTCATTTGCTATTAAGAGAGTGGGATAGTTAATAAAACATAAGCAAGCTTAAACACGGCTCAAATTAAATTTAGTTGAAATATTAAAGTCCAAAAGTTTACCTGTTGATAACCATTTCCTTTGTCTGCCAAAACCATTTCCTTTTTCTGTAATAACTGATGTCAGCTTATTGTTGTGTGAATGGACATTTGTAAATTTATTAATATTTTACTTTTTAAGCACATAACAGATATTTCTGAAATGGCCAGCAGAATGTTTTTTTTTTGTTTTTTTTTTATTTTTTATTTATTTTTTATTTTTTTTTGTTTTTCTTTAACAACATATTTGAAAACGGACAAGATCAATTAAAGTAGGGAAAATTAAAAAGCCGTGTTTAGGCTATCTAAAATGAGCGTATAAAATATCTTTTTTTTTTGTTAAGCTGATAGAAAGTTTGAAATGAGCGTATGAAGCCTCAACCATTTAGTGTCCATATTTTAAAACGGATAAGCTGATACGCTCATTAGAGTACCAATTTTGTATAGATAAGGTCTAAAGGAATCAGTATTGCTGGGCTAATTTGAAGTTGTGTTAATAATATTTTAAGCATACACTCTTAGTCTAAACGGCCAAAACAAATTTTTTATGTGCGACTTTAGGATGGCCAAAATTACCTGCAAAACGCAAACCCAAACGTCGCCTTAGTAATCACCGATAATAATGCGACGTCACAAAAACTGTTTCATATCCCCTTTTGTATGATGAAAGGTTAGTACTCAGTACAAATGTGTCAACACAGACCTGCAATAAATTATGCAGAATGCAAACCTAAAATCAAGTTAGATATAATGAGAAATGACCAAAAAGATGAAGAAAACTGCATAAGCATTAAGTAAAAAAAGTGCATAAGCACAGAAATAAAATCACCTGAAAATGATTACTTTAGAGTTTGATGCTTTGTTTACGTGGTTGAAAAAAAGAATACACCGTTTTGGCCCTTAGAACACCGAGTTTGGGCCAAATCATTGGGATGACAATGTTTCAATCGGATGATGCCGTCAATCAAGGGGGACACATTCAATGAACCCATTAAACACACCCACTAACTTATAAGCAACCCAGTAGCACGAATCTTAATTTTAACCAGAAATGACATCAACAATTGTAGCAGCATCGTCAAAGGCTCATATAAGTAGATAATCGGAAAAAGAGGATACCACAGCCATGGCTGCAAACTTAGTAAGCTCGGACCGCCAAAACGGCCATAATGGCAACTTATCATCACAGCCTCTTAGAATCACTACCATAGTCAGCTTATAAAAACTGCTCTAGACTCAATAATCGTATTTTAAGACACATAATTTTGGCTCAAACGGGGTGGGAATTTGAAAAGCGTAAACGTCGACGATGGCTGCAAATCTAGTGATTTTCCCCGCCAATATCCAGACATTCACAATTTTAGTCAAATCTGCAGAGATTCATGGCAGCTGTGGAAACCGTAGGGGGGGGGGGTGAATATGTTTCTTTTGAAAACTAGAAGGGGGGTTGAATAGTTACCGCTTTTTGAGTTAATTATCTTTTAAAACTTTACGTTTGATTAAAGATATAAACTCAAATTACTTGTTAATCTTTGAAAAGCTTTACGTGTAATTAACGACTATAACTAAAGACAATATGTAATATGCAAAGACAAAGAAAGAAACGATCAAACCACAACACGATTGTTTATCGTGGTTCGGCTACAAGGACTCTTTTTCCTTGCCCTACATCCACGCCCCGAGTTTCCAACTCGAGAGTTTCAAGCACTAGTCAACAAGCTCCTTTCACTGGTGGAGAAACCTTTACGATCGTTGCTTACACTTTATCCGGTACAAAGCTAGATACCGGGTCCTAGTTCAAGGTAGAACCAACCTAACGTCGCTTATCTACTATTTCTGACACTAAGCTAGATGGCGAGTTTTTTTTACAAGGGTACAACCACTCCCGATAGTTCTTTTACAAGGGTACAACAACTCCCGTCACACTATGTATTTTGAAGCCTAAAATACTAACCGATCACTTCTACACAAGATACATATGAAGTATAAACTACCAAAGTTCATATATAACAAAGCTAACAAGTCTTGCAACTTTTGAGTTGAAACTTGTAACTTCTTGGATGAACTTGTGAATTCCTTTGCTACATAAGAGAATCACACAAGTCAAATGTTACTGAGTTAGATGAGAGAATATATGAAATATATGTCCTAAAGTGATGGGTAAAAACTAGCAAGTGGCTCGGTATTTATAGCAAAAAAAACCATCAGTCTGGCGGATCCGGCGAAACCCTAGAATGGGTTCCGCCCATGCACCCTGAGGGTTCCGCCAGGACTGACAATCAAGCTTGCCATAAATCTTTCGAAACCAACCAAAGTCACATCAAGTTATTACTTGGTTAACCACACATTGAAACAACATGGAATGCTTCCAAAATGTAAAATCTAGTTATATAAGACTTAAAACTAAAGTGATGTTTTTACTATAAACTAAAGTTCATACTTTGTCATTAACAAAACTTAGAAAAGATCGTAAAATATAAATAACGTTTTTAGGCGATATTTGTATTAACAATCTCCCCCTTTTTGTTGATGACAAAACATAAACTTTATTTATAAGTAAGCCACTAGTTTTAATGTTAAGTCTTATAAAGTTGGTATTAAAACTTGTTTTTGCTAAGATGATGTGATATGCAAGAGTTAGAGAAGAGATGAGAACAAGTTTAATATAAATTCTCCCCTTTTTTGTCGAAACAAAAAGAAGAGAAGCGGAGCGAAATGATGCAAGTGCTCCCCCTAAAAGGAGTGCCAAGATAGAAAACATGGATTATGACCCTACAAAAAAAATGTTACTTGTTGCACAAGACAACTGTAGAACAAGTCATGAAAGCTCTTTTTGTCTAAAACACAAATAAGAGTTGCGAAGCGGAATAATGCAATTCTCATGCTCCCCCTTGAATATTACTCCCCTAAATGGAGTATCAAGGAAAAAATACATGGATAATGATCCTACAAAAAGGAAGGTTAGTTTCTAAAACACAAGATATATGTATGCTACCATAGCAAGGCATAGTTTACTCAAAATACCTAAATGGTCAACAAACAATGCATACCTTATAGTAGAATGAAATTCATTTCATGTTAAATTTGACTTTTAGAAAGTCAAAGACAAGAAATTAGGAAGATAACATCCTACTTTAAAGGAAAAAAAAAAGAAAAACATCATAATCCTTAATGAGAAACATCATCCTAAGGAATGTTTTAAGGTAGGTGATGATGAGTGTTTTGGCTTGTTAGGTTGTGTTTTTGGTGCTACTACGGATGAGACTCTAAACTTGAGGTGGGTGAGACAAGGATTCTAGACGGTCCAAAATGTGGTTTACGATAAACCTCATTTCATAGGTTAGCTCGCGGATTTCCGTTCGACTTCTTTCGGTAATGTGAGCGGTCCTTTCACAATGTCCGCAACCATGGCGGGGAAAGTTTGGTGGAAAAGGGATCTCATTTGTTGGTGGTGGATTACTTGTGCTTGATAGAGCAAGGGTGGATGGTTGAGAGGTGTTTTTGTTTCCTATACTTGTTGAGGTTGGAGATGTGGCCCTTACGGATGCATTTATTTCCTCATGAGAAAGAAACATTGAATCAAAGTGTTGGGAAGACTCTTATGGTGGTTGTTGTTGTTGAGTATAATGGCGGAAGCTTGGTTCTCCTTCAAGAGGATCATGAATGAATTTGTAAACGGGGTGAAACACAAATGATTGTGGGTATGTATGACCATGATCATGTGGAAAGATTGAGGGTCTAGCATATCGATAAGCCAAACCCTCTATCAATGATGGTTAATGAGGTTCATCGTCCAATGACTCATTTGGTTGAAGCATTGGTTGTTGTTGGGTTTCCATTTCGGCAATGGTGTCAAAGAGTGACAATGATGGAGGGCTTGATGATTTAGGTGATAGGTCATCTAAAGTTTTCAAATATGGTAGTGGTGATGTTGGTGGTGTATGGAAAAGTTCCATTGGTGTAAGTGTTGGTGATTGAGGTGATGGAGTTTGTGATGGTTGATTTTGTTGAGAAGGTGATGTTGAATCATTTGAAGGTCTAGTTGGTGGCAGAATAGTGGCTATGTTGGCGTTGCAAAGCTTTGGAGAGGGTGTTGGAGTAGCAAGATTAAGCAAATCTTGTATAGTGATCACATTGGTATTGCAAGGTGTTGAGGAAGGTGTTGAGGTAGTAAGGTTAAGGAAATCTTGGATAGGTGAAGAAATGTCAAGTGATTTATCACTTGATGATGATGAGCTTGATTTGATGGTTTTGTTGAAGCAACAAGGTTTTACACTAATCCTAGCGGTTTTTCTAATGGATCTTGATGATTCGGATGAGGTGTTGGATTTAGTCATTTCAAAGGTGTGGTTTAGAAGCTTAAGAGAAGGGATTTTGATGGTGATGGTGTGATTTGAAGTATTGCAAGATTGTCAAATTTATAGAGTGGAAGAGATGTTGGAAGGGGTGTTTGGATTTGATGTTCTACCATACAAATGTTGAGGTTTCTAATGATTTAGAATATTTCCAAGAACATGTCAAATCATTGGATGTCAATCCAATGAAATTGGGTGGAGTGAAAGACTAACTTATGCACTCAATGCTATGTGATCATGGGAAGTGATTTTGTTGAAAATGTTATAAGGATTTGAAGGATCCTTTTTAAGGGTTCCTTGTGTTAGTTATGTTTGAATTTAGTTTTTTGGTGGGAAATGACTTCCTAATTGTTCTAGTGAGTGAGAGTGGTCCTAATATGTTTATTGGAAGTAAGGAAAGATGTTTCTCACTAAAGATAAAGATTTGACATTTTACAAATTTTGAAATTTAGAAAATTGACAAAAAATTTCTACAGGTGTCTGGCGGAACCCTGAGATAACACAGGCGGAACCCTCCTGAGGGTTCCGGCTGGTCCGTTGAGCCATTTCTGGAATTCTAGAAATTTTCACTGGCGGAACCCGTTTGAGGGTGCCGCCAGTTCCGCCAGGCCTGAAAAACAAGGCAGTCCCACGTTTTGAGGGTCGAGACGATTTTCAAATTTTTCGAAAGCTCTTTAAAATGAAAATTTATTATATGTCTGATTAGAAAATGCTAAAAAATGGACATGTAAACATTCATATCATAGGATTTTGACCGGGGGCTAGCGAATTTCACTATACTTAGTGAAATTTTCCATAAGCATGAAAATTTGACAGACACCTCAAATATCGTCAATATGCATAAAGGCTCATACAAAACATAGTCCGACGAAAATAATAAAGCATGGAAGTAAAAAGCAATACAAATCACATAGTTTAACACATAGTTTAACACTCCTTAAACACATATCTCACAACTGGTCTATCTTCTTCTTGAGCTTTCCTAGGTACCTTCCAAAGCACTTGAACATTCCTTTGGTTTGCTTGAACTCCTCGGATGCATTGCTAATGACGGGAAGTTCTTGAAGGTAGTCTAAAGGGGGTAGCTTAGAGTTAGGAAGATTATCGTTATCGCTCACATCGGATGATGAAGATGATGGTGAAGGAGAGTGAGTACGCTTGCCCTTAACTTTGAAGACTCTTTTATCACTTAGAGGGACGAATATGTGAGGAACAAGAGTGTAAACAAGGCAAATTCCCTTATTGTTAGGAGGAATGGGCGAGATTGCTCTAAAGAGGAAGGTGAGAAGCATTCTATAAGGAACAGCGGTTGTTCCTACCAAGGATATGTAGCCATTCTTTTGGCTAGGTAATAGGCTAAGTTAAAGGGTTGGCCGGTGGAAATGCTATAGAGCACGTAGCTAAGACATGTGTTGACATGATCTCTATTTCCTATGGAACTTATAACGTTGGCTCTAAGAATTTCTTCCCATTTCTTAAATTGTGGTTTAAGCTCATTGAGTTCCATACCAAAACGGTCCTTATCTACCTCATTTCCCGAACGATTCTTCCTAGTTGTTGAGGTCCTAACAAAGAGATGCTCACAAATTTCTTCCTTATTAACAAGAAGAGTGTCGTATGGATGATAACGCTCAATGGAATCAAGACTAGAAAGGGGCCACTTATCCGTGTAGAGACATGTACCAACATTAGGGACACCAAGAATTATAGCAAAATCTTTCAAGGGTATGATATCTGGTACTTGATTGGTTTTAAAGGTTAATGAGATCTCACCATCGTCATCGAAGAAAAGGCTTATAGTTGCATAGAACTCCAAAATAAACCTAGGATAAATTTGCTCATCTATGTCTAGGAGGCAATCAAAGTTGATAGAGGCAAAGTTTTGACGAATGGAAGTTCCTTTTAGGAAGGATGGATCAACGGTTCTTTCTTCATGAACATAGCGTTTTTCTAGACCCTTAAAAGTTTCAACTTGATCTTTAGTAAGGCCTTTGGTCCTATGGTGTTTGGGTAAGTAATTAAGAGTTTCCTTGTGATCGAAGAATGTTGCGGGCCGCATGTTGATTCCTAGAAAACACAAAATTTAAGTTTAAATTTACGACTTTTACAATGTGGATGTTCTAATGTGTGCCTATATGAAAACAATGTGTAGGTGCGGTTATCTTGACTCATTTTAATGCTTAAAACGTTTTGTAATGCAAGTTTTGTTACAAAACAAAAGATAACCCAAACGCTCCTAATTCAATATAGCTTCGTTTGAATGTACCCGAAAATACGTATTAGTTATGTATTCGCTTTAGCATTCAAGAGACATTATGCAAGTGATGTTTCAATGACGTTGTTCATTTGTTTTAACAATGTGGTGAAAGGTGGTGTTCTAGTGATTTTTGAAAGACAATGAATTTGGTGTGTTTGGTAAATCATCATAATAACAAAAAGGATACAATTCCTAACTAATGGAAATTATGATAGTTTACAACCAAGGTTTTTCATGAATCAACAAGTTTATGCATAAACCCTAAGATTCTAGTTAATGTATGTAAATGAAAATGTTCGACTTTGATTGAAAATGCAATTATGATAAGCATACTTACAAAGTTGATTGGATTGGAAGAGATGTGAGTAAGAGCCCTAATTTTCTTGTGGTAAGGTGTTTGTGAGTGAGTGATAGCTGTTTGTAAGTTCAAGTAGTGAGTTAAGAGGTGTTTGGTTTTGAATTTAAGATAAAACATGTTGCAGATTCGGCGGACCAGGCGGAACCAAAGGGAGGGTTTCGCCCGTTTGGTCTCAAGGTTCCGTGGGTACAACAGAGGAAAAAATAAAAAGGTTTTGTCTTGATTTTTGTGTTTTTATCCTAATGTTCAAAACTAAGGTTTTAGGTCTCATGAGTCTTTAAGTAAGTCTAGGGAGGATGAATGATTCTCATTTAAGAGGTTTCGTAAAACCGTCGACAATATGGTTATCGTATAAGACTTTCTTGGTTGAGATGTTCCTCAATGAACATTTTTTACCAAGGCGATGATGATGGATCACAATATGTCAATTAAGAACATAATGGATTGGATTGTCACTGAAGTCGATGCTTCCTTTGTTGAAGGGATAAAAATATTGATAAGAGGAATTCCGTTGTTGACGCGAGTTTGCTTGTTCTAGTGGAGCTTGTTGACGTGCTTCTCCATCCGATACTAATTTGAGAACCTTGAGCGTTTTGGAGAATCATTGGGTAAGTAAGTATAAAAGTGCAAGTACCACTTGTGCTTTTCTTATCAACTTATTACCGACATAATTCCATTTGGCATACACTATGGTTTCTATTCCCGTTCATTTGGGATACCATAATCCTAGTTGTGTAGTACCTTTTGATGTATCCAAACAAGCTCTTCCGAAAGAGTTTTTTTAGGATCTTCTCTAAAACGAGCACATAGAGAAGCACTAAACATAATGTTGGATCTATTTGTTGTGAGAACAAGTAAACTTCCAAACATTTTTCTATGTTCAGTTTTACCTACGGATTCACTAATCTCATTCTTGATAACTCATAAAAGACTTAATCATTGTGAACTTGTGAATAACTAGGAATGTCTTTGAGTGATTATTCCTTGCTTTTGGAGCTTGCTTAGGTTATTAAAAAGTCTTTCATAGATTTACATTATTTTCTATTTTGAAAGATCTATTTTGTTTTAATTGTTGCTTTACTCTAATGTCCAAAAACTATTTTTATCAAATTTGTTTTAATCACAACTATGACCCATGATTCAAGTTTTTATGACCTTTTCAATATTGCTTGACTCAATATTTGACACAAGGTGAAAAGATGTTGTTTTTCATTTTTAATAGTTCATCTTCCGTGTTATTAATCTTAACTTACTTGTCTTATCAACGTTGGACTTTCGACTAAGTCATCATCTACCAAAGATGATATCTTAGAAGGAGGTGGTCTTTCATCGAATGTAAAATTCAACGACTCATCGACTCTTTAGGTTTATTTACTTAAAACACTATGAGTGTAAATGTCCAAAAGATACAGCATCATAAGACTATGGGTCGAATTAGATGTGCAAATCCTAGATGTTTATAAATTATTTTCTCCCAATCAACCTAATGTATTCAAATGATTTATTTTTCTTTGTGTGTCTTATATGAAATTTTAACAAAAGAGTGGTTGAATTTAAGACACGATTGAAAATATAAAGTATAATGTCAAAAGATGTTGTACTACAAACATCTATGAAATGTTGTGGTTTTGATTTGCAAGCATCACAAAAGTGTTGGTTGTTTAATCACTTAGGAGATTCTTAGTTAGCTCACTTGTAGACAAGTATTAAGTGATACTTACTCAAGAGTTTCTTGTATCTTTTCCCGAAAGTTTTAAGAGGTAAAACACCTTATATCTCCTACTAGATGTAGTGTCTAAATCCTTTAATCACGGAGGATCTAATCCTTGTTGTTACTTACACTACATAAACACCTTAGAGTAAAAACTATTAATATCACCCACGACAAAACTTAATGTTAATCAACAAGAAGCAATGAAAGGTAAGTTGAAGAGACGTGTACCTTTTAACCTCCATAGATGAGCCACCAAGAAGATAATCTTTAAGAAAATTATATTGACTCGTAAGAGAGCTAAACTCAAATACTTATGAATCCAATGAGGTTAGACAAACATATAAAAGTATTGAACATGATATCTTTATCCTTTTATCATGAGCTCCTAATAGAGATAGAATTACTTCTACAATTCTCTCCTAGGTTTCACAAACACAACTTGTTTTGTTTTACTTGTTGATGGTGCATTTGAGTCAAATCCTAATCCGGTTTTATCTCTGAATGACTTTTGTCTTTTCAACAATCTTTCAAGGGATTTTGAACTTTCTTCAAACTTAGCCAACATTTTTCCTTTTTCATTTTGCCTTTTAATTTAATGTTTGTACTCTAGGCATATTTTGTATCCTAGATCAATTTCAATATTGCTTTCAAGTCTAGACATTTTATCTTCTAACATTATCTATTTTTCAAGATTGTTCACAAGAGATTTTGAATGTTCATTGTTAAAGATAGTTTTTAGGTCCATGTTGCATAAAAGTTTAGACTCATTTTCTAGTTTAGAAAACTCTAGGATAAATGTGTCAAAGCAAAAGTGTTTGGTTTAAAATTGTACCTTGCTAGATGTTTTATCTAGTTGAGAATCGCACACCGGATAGTTGGCTTCATCTTCATCCGTGTCATTCCATGAATCGTAGGCAAGGCCACTTTGAGCTCGACATAAGTAATCATCTTCACTTACACCTTCATTTAAAACATTTACACTAGTAGCACATGTATTTACTCCAACTAAGTGTCTATCTATTAGGTTTTCTAAGACTTCTAACTCATGTGTGAGATCGAATTGATCATCTTTGACTTGACATATTTCTTGATAAAAGTTGATTATATTTTTCCAAATATCATTAGCCGTTTGACAAAAATACACTCTTTCATATTCAATTCTCGGTAAAGCTTTATAAATCATTGTCTTAGCTTTAGTGTTTTTATCAAACTTGAGATAATCATTTTGATTTTTAAAACTTGTTTTTGTTGGTTTGAAATCACCAATAGAAATAATGTGCCTGATGCGTGGGAATTGCACCAGGCTTTACCTCTCAAGTGATCTCGAGAAGCTTACAAACCCCACCAGGCAGTGTACCTGATCGTTGAAGTATAGTATAGTGACAAGTACCGGGGGATTGATCGTTCAACTCAGGAATAGTGTCGCTAGGATTAGAAAGCCTAAAAACTAGGTCTAGAGGTGAGGGATGATTTTTTTTGTATTTTTATATTTTATGAAAAGCAAGTAAAATATCGGGTTTTGGAAGAGTGGGCGGAATTAGTTGCTAGTCAACTAACCCAATAATTAAAGATGCAATGAAAATAAAATAATAAAAATGTAAATAAAGCTAATTAAACTACTGGTGTGAACAATAAATGGGAAAATTATGTTTACTTAGATTTCATTACTCCCTAGATATCTTTTACAAGTTGATAGTTTGTTACAGTTGTATGGATGACGGGTTATATTCCTTAATACCAATCGTGGGGTGGCGTACGTACTTCCCCAACTCTATAAGCTCCTACACTTGAATTTTTACATACTTTACAATAAAATAATCTAGTGACTCGAATTAAGAAAATCAAAACACTTGGAGTACTTTTAAGATTAACGCACATATGGGGGTAATAATATGATGTTCTTCCCCATTACTCCATAACATAAGTACTTTACCCATGAGTCCCAATCGTCCCAAAACAATATGTACAAGAATATGACTCGACTTAGCAACCATGTAATCAATTAGATAATTAACTAAGGGTTTAAACATGTAACAATAATGCACTAAAGATGAGTGCATACACGGAAGGCTAAGGCGATTTAGGTGTACATTTAAGTGGGTTGTAACAAATTCTTCCTTTAAGTAAGATGCTTAAAGTTAGAAACGAAAAGATAGGCTCGGAGGGGTGTACTAGGGGTTTCGTGTACTAAAAATGAGTACAACGCTAAGGGTGTGGGAAAAATTAATTGACTTAACTAGCCAAGTAATATGACTTAAATGGTCAAGTAATTATGATACGGGTTTAACATAAGGGTGATCCTAATGCCTTTTATCATGTAGTAAATCCTAATACACGAATGTAGTCCCACTAGCGGTCTCGAGATGCATCACTAATGCAAGATCTAGAATCTAAATGCTACCGGTACACTCATAAGCACTAATAGTAAATGCTTTTCCTATAAAATCTAAAGGCGAACCTCACATATTTGGGTGGAAAATTTTTCTGAATGATACGGTTTTGTGCTAGTCATACAATCTCCTATCCATGAGACGCTTGCTAAGGCTAAAGTTTCACTCCTAAATGTTGTAAAATTTTTAAATTTGGCGCTAAAATTACACTAACAAGTATTTCTCATAGTTTTATTACACACCTACCATCAAACAAACAAACTCAAGTGAAAGTGTATCCTATAAGGTATCATCATTTACCCTCCCCTTACACTTAGGATGAACATTGTCCCCAACGTTCAATTAAAGAATGCAAAAGTAAAATTGGTAAAAGAATGAAATCAAATACTCCCCTGATTCGTTCGGTGTGGATAGTACGGTAAAAAGGTTAGATCTTCCTCCAAGAAAATGAACAATCAAAGCTTCCCTTCCAGAATATAAATCATCTTCTTGTCATACATAACCTGTTAAACCTGAGAAAACAAACAAGGCAACCTCGCGTAAAATTGGTGGCAATCTATATATACTAACAAATCCTTGAAAACAATGTAAGATATAATGCTTGTGGAATGAATGTTTGCAGATTTCCTGGGGTTTATAAAACTAAAGAATTAACAAAAACTTTAAGACTCCGTTAGAAAAACAAAACTAGCAAAATTTCCAGATTTTTACACATGACGCCGTCAGGAATGAATTCCTGACGCCGTCAGAAGTGATCTGCAGAAATCCTTATGTTAAGTTTCCGGAAAATTTCTAGAAAACTTATGTCCTACTTCCTGGAAAATCCTGCAAAACATCATTATGACTCGATACAAGCATTTGACTCTAACAAATACGAATATACATGTCCATTAAATATTGTGGAGAATCATGATCAATTTTGTTTCTTAAAAACATATTTGGGGTTTCCCCTTACACTTATCTTTTGCGAAATACCTTTGGATGAAGTTAAGACTAAGCCAAACGACAAAATAAAGTATTTTCACTATTTTAGTTTTGAAACACGATCTACCAACAATAAAAATAAAGCATGCATACGGAAACAAATAACAATCAAACAAATAAAAATCAAACAAAGCATGGGTTGCCTCCCAAGAAGCGCTTTTCTTTATTTACGAGTCTTGTAGCTAGACTCAAGGTCATGGGCTATCGTGTGTCGCTTATGCTCACATAACCAAGGGTGAGCCATCTAATAGTCGCATCATCTTTCTTATAGTCATCACTTAACTCTAAACATCCACGATAATACCTTTTATTTTTTTCATGAAGATATTTAAGCCCTTTTCTTTTATCATTCTCACTTAGCATTTCTAGGGGCGGATACCTACTACACTTATCCATGGAAAAATCCTTAAACCTATGGTGTGCACGGGGCATTTGGTAGACAAAATCTTCATCCCCATCCGAGAATGTAATTAATCCTTCCATAAGTTTTTCATCAAGGTTGGTTAACCTTTTGAAAGGTCTCCCAAACACAACTTGGGTTAACTTACTATCGATAAACTCTCCTAGATTCTCCATAACTGTCACAACTCGTAATTTCCGGTCATTTTCCAAAACTCGAGAATTTACTATTCACAAGTTACTATTCATCGATCACTATTCACTGTTTTTTAGGTCAATTTGACATTCCGAGAAACATTCAGAAATTTTACTATTCACTTGACACTATTTATTTCCGAGAGAAAACCACTATTCACGTGCATTATTCATTTCATCGTAAACATAGTTTACGAGTGTTCAAATTCGCGTAACCGTATTGGTTCAGGAGCGAATTCATGCATTATTATCAGGGACATTTCATACGGACTAGAAATAGTCTGCACATCATCATTAGGGCACTTGCATACTATTCCACTCGTAGGATAAGTAAAGTAATACTTTTGGTATAATTAACGATTTACGTACGTTTATTTTAAATAAACATTAATACGTGAACTATAAATGTGACTAACGTGTCTGACACTCCCGACTATTATCCCAATATATTTTTATACTCATTTTTATAATATAAAAATTATAATATTAATTTACCCGGTATTTTGGAAAGTTATTTATTACGTATCGTACGACTAATTTAATAACGACGGTTTTCATAAAAATTAAACAATAATCACCCAAACTCTCCGTACTTGTACCCGACATATTTTTACAATTTTTATGACTTTATTACGTCCCGAATAACTTCAATAAAATTTATTTCTAACAAACCCGGTACCCGATTAAACCTAAAAATCAAAACTACATAATACTACTACTAACTTTTTAATTAAACCCAAGACAACCCCCCCCCCCCTTGGTCCTAAATATCTAAACCTCACCAACTCACTTAAATGCTAACCTAACTTTTGTCCCCTAAGTATATATTAAACTTTTTTTCATCCATTTTATCATAAATCATTTTTACAAGTGCAAGTAAACTATTTTCTCTCATTTTCACTTAAGGTAGAATCGATCTAGGGTGATCAAGAAGCAAGAACAACAAATTTTTCCAAGATCTAGGTGTAAACTTGTTCACTTAGTCATCCTTGTTGGAGTTTTGAAATAGAAACTCAAGGATTAGTAGGTTTTTCATCATCTAAACTCCCTAAACCTTCAAGTAAGTTAACAAACTCATTTTTATGATTTTTACAAGTTATTACTATGTTTATATATTTTTCTTACAAGAACTCATGCATATAATGGTTTATACCACTCTATTTTGTATATATTTAACTTTGAGCCCTAGAAATGAACACATGAGAAACCCTTGTTAGACCTAGTGGATTGATGATGTTTAAGGACCCATGACACCCTAAGAAGGTGTATGGTAGGATTAGACTAGCTTTGTGGTGATTGAAAGTGGTTTGATTGAAGATGGAACTAGATTAGAACCCTAGAAATGGTTTTTGAAACAATTGAAATACCTACTGTCCCTATTTTCATTTCGTGGGAAAATCAGTAGATGGTGGTTAAGTTTTGACCAAAGATTTAGAAAATACTTTCAAAAACGAAACTTTGGGCGAAAGAATGGATTAAAACGAGCTTATAACGAAGGAGATATGATTTTTGCAAATTTAACGACGAAAACTATTTTTATAAAAACTGCTTGCTGTTTGGCAGATTTCGACGGGTAAAAAGAGGTGTTAAACGTAACCTAGAGGAGCCGAGTTATCAAAAATATATTAGTATATACAAAAACGAATCCGTGGACATAAAGAACAAGGAAAACGAGCTGAAAACGACCAAGTTATACCCGTTTTAACATATATATATATATATATATATATATATATATATATATATATGTATATGGACACAAATAAAAATAATAACTTACGCGCTAAACGGAATATTTTCTAGAAATGTTACTAAGGACTATTTTCTTATCAAATGAATACGTATGACCCAAGAGAATATTTATACGACTTAACGACGTTATTTCAAGGTTTTCGATACGAGGAATATAACGCTAACATTTTCATACGAGATAATACGACAAGTTATATACTTCTATATTTGGACTTATTTTTCCTAAGTATGGAAACTATTTTACTATGACGATAACTAGTATTTCCAAATTACGAGTGGTATAGGTATCATGTGCATGTGCATTCATTTCATTACGGCTTGATCTTAATTTGATCGCGATTATTCATTTAGGTTGCGGCTAGTGTTCGCGCCTCATTGTCCCGATTTCTTTACCATCGTTGTACCATCTTTGTACTATCACACCTGGTGAGTCTTCATAGCCCCGTTTTAATTACTTATTTGATTTTAAATCCCACGGGGGAGAATACATTGCACAATTATTTTTGTACATGCCCAAGTATTACAAATTCCATACATTGCTTAAGTTGCCTTATTACCATGTCTTGACAAGTCCCCTTTATTATCATGGACCGTTAATTTTAGTACTAAGCGAGAGTGAGTGGATAGATCTATCGAGGGTGACGCCTCCATTCGTGTTTGGGTTGCTCCAACGGGACGAATGCATTTCATGTCTTATCATAATTGAGTGTCTGGTAAACACTCTGGTGGGGCCATTACAAAGTCTAGCTTCGGGGTCATGAGCTTAAGAGCCAATGTAGCTTTTTGACATTTTGTCGGTTTACTTATTACTTGTGGCTTATGTACATACGATTTACTTATAAATCTATGATTATTTACCAACTTTATGTTGACCGTTTTTCGCAATGTATTTCTCAGGTTATTAAGGTAGCTTATATTGCATACATTTGGACCTTCATGGAGTCGCGGAGTCGACGCGTCTCACCATATTTTCTGCACTTATGAAACGTTTGATCTTGTTGAACTTATTTTAACTATATTGGTAAACTCTTTTAGGGACCTAAGCTTTGTAAAGTCTGAATGTTTTAATGATCAAACGCTGTATTCCATTCCGCTGCCATTCAGGTATTTTGGGGGTGTGACAGATTGGCATCAGAGCTAAGGTTATAGCGAACTAGGATGTATCTTGGACCCTAGACTATAACCACATCATCATAGCATCTCATCATTTCATCATCAGTGCTTATTCACTATACATGTTGTTTTACGCACTCACTGTTTGAGTTATTCATACCCATACTCATATATATATGATTATATTGACCTGGTTCACAAGTGACATGTCTTCAGATACCCACGCCGTTATCCTTTCGTCGGATTCCGACATTGAAGATGCCTTGTCACCTTCCACTACCATTATACCACCGGCTGTACTCACACCACCATTAGCACTATTGAATTGTCATAAGAGCAAGGTTCTCATTCAGCCTATACATAGAATGCCGTTTGGTAGAGTATTCAGACTTAATTTTAATGGACTTATTAGGATGCTTATTACAAGGGAGATAGCATGTTTTCTTTCCTTCACTAGTAGGACACTTACTACTTAGGTACTACCACCACCGTTGGTTACTTATTACACTATTGGTCGTCCCATAGTGCGTATTTCAGCTTTACCTCTTAGATGTCGCGAGATAGCGCGAAAGAGGGTAGTATCCCATTCACTATTATCACCATTATCTCCTAACTCATCACTGGGATTTCATCGTCATCAATGTTATTCTCATCCTTTAGAATACCACCATTGTCAGTTTCCTTTCCCATTTTCACTTGCCATGAATTAGATAACGCCTTGTGGATAATACCAAGAATTACGGACTCAACAGGAACATCCGCCGATTCCTCAGGATTAGTTTGGAACCTACACTATCTAGGACTTGATCGATGCACAACTACAGATACCACTTCAGGACTATCTCGACCTTATGATGCCATAAACCTGATTTCACCTAGAAGGACTACAGGAAATCTTTAAACTAGACTTATATCTTTGCTAGCTTTTACTATTATCCTAACCACGGGAAGTGTGACATAGTTAAAGAAACTTGTAGTATTTTGATTGTTGTACAAACGGAATCATCAAGTATTGACTCTCCTATAGGGGAATAGTTGTGCTATATATATGATATTGGTCCATATTGACCGAAACCTTCATGTATTATATTCATGTGTTATGAATATGATGATTGTTATTACCTATAGATTCTCATGGACTCTTATGATTTGATGGAAATAGATTTAAGCAAACAACTCCAAGCATGACGCAAATTACTGTTGGACAATCCATTGCCAGGAACGTAACTACCGCCCTCACAAAGGAACTTACTCACGTGGAATTTATGGGTTGTAATCCCTCCTCCTTTAGCGGAAATATAGACACAAAGGAATTTCTCAAATGGTTCGAAGAATTAGAAACAATCTTTCAAAGTGGTGACTGCCGTAAGGAA
Organism: Artemisia argyi; assembly: GCA_030686995.1. Classification (NCBI taxonomy): domain Eukaryota; kingdom Viridiplantae; phylum Streptophyta; class Magnoliopsida; order Asterales; family Asteraceae; genus Artemisia; species Artemisia argyi. The sequence continues at coordinate 100,313,187 of CM060681.1, forward strand.
GACAAAGTTAAGTTCGCCACTTGCACTTTTCAGAAGCATGCCCAGAAATGGTGGACTAAGTATGTCCAGGTAGTAGGAGTTGATGCTGCTTACTCACACTCTTAGGAGAAACTAAAAAGGATGATGAGTTTGAAGTTCTGTGTGAAAAGCGAATTACAAGCAATTGAACAGGAAACACTAAACCTTACCATGGTAGGAGATGATGTTGTTAAGTATACTGCTTGTTTTTATGATTTCGCTCGACTAGGCTCTGCAATGGATGAACCAGAAAGCAAGAAACTTGAAAGGTACGTCGGAGGACTTTCTCCTGAAATTCGTATGTTGGTCAACTCATTGGAACCCGATACCATGCCTAAAGCTATCAGGATGGCGATCGAAGCAAAGGAACGCATAGCTCACCCCAAGATCTTAGGAAGAAAAAGTGACAATAAAAGGAAGTGGGATAACAACCGAGGTGAGAATGCCACGCAAGGACCACACAAGAGACAAGGAGTTGCTAAACCTAATGCTACAGGTTTAAAGGAAAAGAATGATTACCTTGGTATTTTACCTAAGTGTGAAGGGTGCCAACATCATCATAACCCAGGACGTTGCCCGGAACCATGTGGCAACTGTAAGAAGATCGGACACAAAGCCAAGTATTGCAAGGCTCCCACCCTCGCAATGCATCAGAAACTCACGGTAATCTGCCATGAATGTGGAGTAGTGGGACACTCCAAGAGTGAATGCCCGGTGTTGAGAGACCGGAACTGGAGGAGGCAGTTCATGTTTTAAAACCATAGTTCGAGCCCTCTAGGGTTGTACTTTCTTTTGGTACTTTCCATAAGTACGTTGATGTAACCCATGTAATGACTATCTTTGTTATCTCTGTGATAATCGTAACCTTCGTTTATTCCATTTCCTATTGCAATTGTGCAATTTTTAATCGTTTCGCAACATTATACCATTGTCTTATTTAGGGTATAGGCCGATTTAGTATTTGACGGATTAGTAGATTATTACCATTCCATAGTATTTACCCATGTATCCAATAAACCATTCTAGGAGTTTTATTTCAAACTATTTTACTACCTTATGGGGAAATTGTTTTTACCGAATTTCTAAAATAAGCCGTTTTGTTACCGTACTATAAACTGATTTTTCCGATATTACGCCAAATATTTACTATTATTACGCGAAACAATTTTTATATTACTTTGAAAGGAAATATTTAGTATACCATTTTTAATAACAACGCGTTGAACACCATCTAAAGCTTTTGAGAAAAATAATATTATTTTGACTAAATCAAGCATCGCATCATTAGTCCTCAACTATACATAGCCTGATCACCTATGTATACTTCAGGAAAGATTATGCCATGAAGGAACTAGTTACTTTTTAAAGTATTGCTAATAACAATCTTCGTTTAAAAGCGTTTTAGACAAGTAAACTCTTTTATAAGTGTCTTTTTCTGACAAACTCTCCCTGGATACTTACCTCACCTGTCACCCACTTAGCCATTAAGTTGGATTGTTCCATTGACTTCTCTAGGAGAGACTTTCCATATCAATTACAAGTAGGATTCCTCGATACCAGAAAAGCAAGGAAAGGATTTCAGAACTACTAACCAGGACTAGAAGTATATAGCAAGAAAAATTCATAACTCAACAGCAATCCTAAGATACCACGAGACCATCCGACTCACCATCTCTGACCTAGTTATCCAATTTATTATTCAAAGGTACTAGCTAGACTGAGCTATAAGATCAAACACTTGGTGAAGGTATGCTAAGCAACACTATAGAAATGAACCAAGCCTTCTAACCGATACTGTAGAGTGTTTTGAATTAACATGGTCTCATCCATACACAAACTTCCCTGTAATGAGTTTCCACCGAGGATAATTGATTGAGTTAAGGATATCGATATAGACTCCCTTAAGGCATTGTGTTCTCAGGAAATTCTAGATAACCCCACCTATACATCAAGAGAGGCATCAGACTCAAGAATATCTCCCGAGCTACATGTGAAGACAATACGGAAATTCATCGACAAAGTATCAATTGAAACCCTCATATTGCCAACATGATGACAATTACAACGATAAACCATTTCAGGACTTAAGTTGGTTGAATACCTAGGCTTGTAGTTTTGCCCGATAACCACCAATAGACATCATCCAAATATCAGAAACCGAACGTTAGACATCTATGCATTTATGCGAGCATTTCCTAGCCTACCATTTTATCCTTGTTAGTTTTTTTTCACTTTTAAATAAAGTTGATTTAAAATTTGTGTTTATACAAAACACATATCTTGTAGAAGATAATTTTTGAATTGCCTATTTTGAATAAATACGATCCTTTTTAGTCAATATTTAGCAAAACCATTGTACAATGGGAAATATATAAACATCACACTTTGGTAACAATCCTATTCACAACCTATTTGAAAACCGCGTCACATTTCCTAACTATTGAATTTTGAATCATCAAGAAAGATATTATTTAGTAAACCATTTGCTCCATTTTCTAAATTCGTTTATTCAGAAAAAGATTTTGACCAAGAACTCAAAAATCGCGAAATAAATTTTGAAAACCAACCACCATACTACATCGCTTATGCATTTAGGGCTTTGTGATTTGACAATAAGGAATATTGGGATATGTGATGAAGGAAACTAGGAGGAACACCATAGAACGATTACAAACGTCATTAATGGAAACCAAGCACAGTAGGCAAAGAATGACACATGTCTTAGCAATCCATTAGACCAAAACACAAGAAATCAAAGTTTGTTACCCATAGTCTATCCCCTTTATATGACGCTGAGTTCGAAAGACGTAACGTGGAGGAATTAGTCACAAGATTTATTGTACCTATTTCAATTATTCCTGATAAAGCTAATCGAATCACCTTAGACTTCTAACAATCATTTTAAGATTTCATTCAGAACCCCATTTAGATGTAAACACCGCCTATTATCCTCAGACCAATGGTCAGAACAAGAGAACGATTCAAACATAGGAGAGTTGTGCTCAAAGAGTGAGCGATTGACTCTAGAAATGGTTGGACTAACCATTTACCATAAATCAGATTCGTTTGCAACGATAGTTATCGCACGAGCATAGAGACTACACTAATTGAGGCACTTTATGGTCGAAGTACCAATTACTCATTTACAGACCGAAATCGGAAAGTTAAATTCACTGGTCTAGAACTAAACCATGGAACAACAAAGGAAATTTCACAAGTCAAGAACCAGTTGCAAGCGACGAGAAACTGGTAGGAGTTAGGTTAGTACATGACGCACATCATACGGATTGGGTATCCTTGAACAACAAACTAACTAGATTCACGTAAAAGAACGAACTAAATTGAAAGCCTTGCCTTGGAGAGGCATGATACGATTTTAGTAACACGAAGGATTTAACCTTTAGTATATTGGACCATTTAAGATTCATTTTAGAATCGACCAACTGACATGTAAGATTGGAGTTCTAACATAGTTCAGCAACATATATTACCCATATTACATTATAAACCTGAAGAAGCACTGATCATCTATGGACGAACCAAACTCGGAAAAAGCCAAACTCACTATCCCAGTAGGCATTCATGAAATAACTAGAAATTTCCTACAAGTCAAGAATCAATTACAAATTCTATAAGTTGTAAACCATTAAAACTTCAAGTTGGTAGACAGATCATGTTGAAAGTTCTGCCTAGGAAAGGCATGATATCATTCAGAAAACTGGGAAAGTTAAACCCGATATACACTGGACCACGTAATATTTCAGTCAGAGAAGGCCTAGTGGCCGTCAGACTTGAGCCTTGTTAGAGAACAACCGGATTACACAACTATGTTTCACCTATTCAAATCCAGGAAATGACCTGCAGATTAGTCACTCATAATCCCATTTGGAAAGGAATCCAACCCAAAGACAAACGTAAACTTGGTAAGAGAACCAGTAGAAAGCATGGACCGTGAGGTCGAACGGTTGAAGCAAAGTCGAATTCCTATCGTGAAAGTTCGCTGGAATCCTTGAAGAGATCCCGAATTTACTTGGGAACGGGGAGACCAAATGCAACTCAAGTATCCACGTCTTTTTACCAAACATACTTCAGAGACCAACCAAAACTGAACTTCGGGACGAAGTTCCTGTTAGAAGGGAAGACTGTCACAACTCGTAATTTCCGGTCATTTTCCAAAACTCAACAATTTACTATTCATAAGTTACTATTCATCATTTACTATTCATTGATCACTATTCACCGTTTTTGAGGTCAATTTGACATTCCGAGAAACATTCAGAAATTTTACTATTCACTTGACACTATTCATTTCCGAGAGAAAGCCACTATTCACGTGCATTATTCATTTCATCGTAAACATAGTTTACGAGTGTTCAAATTCGCGTAACCGTATTGGTTCAGGAGCGAATTCATGCATTATTATCAGGGACATTTCATACGGACTAGAAATAGTCTGCACATCATCATTAGGGCACTTGCATACTATTCCACTCGTAGGATAAGTAAAGTAATACTTTTGGTATAATTAACGATTTACGTACGTTTATTTTAAATAAACACTAATACGCGAACTATAAATGTGACTAACGTGTCCGACACTCCCGACTATTATCCCAATATATTTTAATACTCATTTTTATAATATAAAAATTATAATACTAATTTACCCGGTATTTTGGAAAGTTATTTATTACGTATCGTACGACTAATTTAATAACGACGGTTTTCATAAAAATTAAACAATAATCACCCAAACTCTCCGTACTTGTACCCGGCATATTTTTACAATTTTTACGACTTTATTACGTCCCGAATAACTTCAATAAAATTTATTTCTAACAAACCCGGTACCCGATTAAACCTAAAAATCAAAACTACATAATACTACTACTAACTTTTTAATTAAACCCAAGACAACCCCCCCCCCCCCCCCTTGGTCCTAAATATCTAAACCTCACCAACTCACTTAAATGCTAACCTAACTTCTATCCCCTAAGTATATATTAAACTTTTTTTCATCCATTTTATCATAAATCATTTTTACAAGTGCAAGTAAATTATTTTCTCTCATTTTCACTTAAGGTAGAATCGATCTAGGGTGATCAAGAAGCAAGAACAACAAATTTTTCCAAGATCTAGGTGTAAACTTGTTCACTTAGTCATCCTTGTTGGAGTTTTGAAATAGAAACTCAAGGATTCGTAGGTTTTTCATCATCTAAACTCCCTAAACCTTCTAGTAAGTTAACAAACTCATTTTTATGATTTTTACAAGTTATTACTATGTTTATATATTTTTCTTACAAGAACTCATGCATATAATGGTTTATACCACTCTATTTTGTATATATTTAACTTTGAGCCCTAGAAATGAACACATGGGAAACCCTTGTTAGACCTAGTGGATTGATGATGTTTAAGGACCCATGACACCCTAAGAAGGTGTATGGTGATTGAAAGTGGTTTGATTGAAGATGGAACTAGATTAGAACCCTAGAAATGGTTTTTGAAACAATAGAAATACCTACTGTCCCTATTTTCATTTCGTGGGAAAATCAGTAGATGGTGGTTAAGTTTTGACCAAAGATTTAGAAAATACTTTCAAAAACGAAACTTTGGGCGAAAGAATGGATTAAAACGAGCTTATAACGAAGGAGATATGATTTTTGCAAATTTAACGACGAAAACTATTTTTATAAAAACTGCTTGTTGTTTGGCAGATTTCGACGGGTAAAAATAGGTGTTAAACGTATCCTAGAGGAGCCGAGTTATCAAAAATATATTAGTATATACAAAAACGAATCCGTGGACATAAAGAACAAGGAAAACGAGCTTAAAACGACCAAGTTATACCCGTTTTAACATTGTCAAACTATATATATATATATATATATATATATATATATATATATATATATATATATATATATATGGACACAAATAAAAATAATAACTTACGCGCTAAACGGAATATTTTCTAGAAATGTTACTAAGGACTATTTTCTTATCAAATGAATACGTATGACCCAAGAGAATATTTATACGACTTAACGACGTTATTTCAAGGTTTTCGATACGAGGAATATAACGCTAACATTTTCATACGAGATAATACGACAAGTTATATACTTCTACATTTGGACTTATTTTTCCTAAGTATGGAAACTATTTTACTATGACGATAACTAGTATTTCCAAATTACGAGTGGTATAGGTATCATGTGCATGTGCATTCATTTCATTACGGCTTGATCTTAATTAGATCGCGATTATTCATTTAGGTTGCGGCTAGTGTTCGCGCCTCATTGTCCCGATTTCTCTACCATCGTTGTACCATCTTTGTACTATCACTCCTGGTGAGTCTTCATAGCCCCGTTTTAATTACTTATTTGATTTTAAATCCCACGGGGGAGAATACATTGCACAATTATTTTTGTACATGCCCAAGTATTACAAATTCCATACATTGCTTAAGTTGCCTTATTACCATGTCTTGACAAGTCCCCTTTATTATCATGGACCGTTAATTTTAGTACTAAGCGAGAGTGAGTGGATAGATCTATCGAGGGTGACGCCTCCATTCGTGTTTGGGTTGCTCCAATGGGACGAATGCATTTCATGTCTTATCATAATTGAGTGTCTGGTAAACACTCTGGTGGGGCCATTACAAAGTCTAGCTTCGGGGTCATGAGCTTAAGAGCCAATGTAGCTTTTTGACATTTTGTCGGTTTACTTATTACTTGTGGCTTATGTACATACGATTTACTTATAAATCTATGATTATTCACCAACTTTATGTTGACCGTTTTTCGCAATGTATTTCTCAGGTTATTAAGGTAGCTTATATTGCATACATTTGGACCTTCATGGAGTCGCGGAGTCGACGCGTCTCACCATATTTTCTGCACTTATGAAACGTTTGATCTTGTTGAACTTATTTTAACTATATTGGTAAACTCTTTTGGGGACCTAAGCTTTGTAAACTCTGAATGTTTTAATGATCAAACGCTGTATTTTCTAAACGACACTTTAGGTCGTTCAATATAACTGTAATTATAGTGCTATGACAGTCACCCCCAGGTATTCCATTCCGCTGCCATTCAGGTATTTTGGGGGTGTGACAATAACCATGAACTCAACAAGATAAACAAAGCTCCCTACAAACACATGCAATGTCGTTGCCCTAGCAACAATATTATCTCCTTTGTATTCTACCTCATCTATCATGATTTTATTATATTCACTACGCGAGATTATGTTCATTGGGAGAGATGAGTTAAGGTAGGCATCAAAGCTCCTAAATCCAATCTTACAAGGAAAGTGCATATTGAATGAGCTATCACTCTCAATCCTTGTTATAGGGTCGACATACCTAAGAGGGTTCACTTCATCTTCCATCCTATCCTCATTAATCACATCACCATCATCAAGATCCTCATCAGAGTTTGAATAGTAAAAAGGACTAGCCCTACGGTCATCATCATGATCAGACTCCTCCATTTCAGAATTATTGTCAAAGTGGTGGTTAGGCGATAGATTAGGTGGGTTCTCATTTTCCACTAAAGGGATTGGGGCGGGCATTTGGAAAATCCTACGACGAAAAATACGAATAACAGGAATCAAACGATAATTTACGAACAAAGGAAACAAAGAAATAAGACAGACTAAAGAAAACCTAAAAATAAAAATAAAATCTTACTAGAAAGGAATCTAGCAAGTAGACCTAATAAAAAGAAATCCTAACCTAGACAATAACTATTCCCCGGGCTGCGGCGCCAAAAACTTGATGCGTGAGAATTGCACCAGGCTTTACCTCTCAAGGGATCTCAAGAAGCTTACAACCCCCACCAAGCAGTGTACCTGATCGTTGTAGTATAGTATAGTGACAAGTACCGGGGGATTGATCGTTCAACTCAGGAATAGTGTCGCTAGGATTAGAAAGCCTAAAAACTAGGTCTAGAGGTGAGGGATGATTCTTTTTGTATTTTTATATTTTATGAAAAGCAAGTAAAATCTCAGGTTTTGGAAGAGTGGGCGGAATTAGTTGCTAGTCAACTAACCTAACAACTAAAGATGCAATCAAAATAAAATAACAAAAATGTAAATAAAGCTAATTAAACTAGTGGTGTGAACAATAAATGAGAAAATTGTGTTTACTTAGATTTCATTACTCCCTAGATATCTTTTACAAGTTGACAGTTTGTTACAGTTGCATGGATGACGGGTTATATTCCTTAATACCAATCGTGGGGTGGCGTACGTACTTCCCCAACTCTATAAGCTCCTACTTCACTCCTATGTCGAGCCTGCAAGAAGCTCCTAACATGGGATCATTAGAATTCGCTCATGCATTAAATACAACCATAAAAACCTAGTACGCATTGGTTCATGCTTCTTAAGACGTTCAAGCAAGTTACACTATAGAAGTCTGCTAGTTTTCTTAAGCCTAACATTGAAATCATTCATCCATTACAATTATAAACAAGCAATCAACCTAGAATCAACATCTAGGTTTCACTACATCTAAGCAAACACACAAGAGATCTAGCCTAGCTTGTTAAAATCAAGACAAACGTAAGATATATTCAAACAACACATAGACATATTGAATGAATTGAAAGGATACTTATCTTAATCGAACATGAAAGGTTTCAAGGGGTGAAAACCCTTGAAAATACGGATAAAATCGTCCGAGGGTTTCTCCAAGTCGTCCCTAAAATTGTCCTCCTTTAATGAATGAAAATTACAAAAGTATATATAGATTTTCCAAGGTGACGGCGTCAAGAAGAAAATTCTGACGCCGTTAACCCGCCGCCCATAATAAAATCGGATTGCCTAGATCCAGATCTGACGCCGTCAAGAGTGATTTTTCTCTGGGCCGTCAAGAGTAATGGGGCCATGACGGCCTATGGTGAAGCCGTCAGGCCCTAGTGTAAAAACATTCTGGATCGTCATGGACTCTATCCTCTTCACCTCTTGTTTTCCTCTTGACGCCATCATTAAGAAATTGGTGACACCGTCAGGTACTGTTCCCAGCAAGCAAAATTAAGACTTTGCCATTTTCTTCACTTTTATGCTCCAAAAATCTCCGAAATGCTTCCTTTTCCTGAATTCACTCCAAAAGTACCTAAAATCACAAAAGGAACGATTTAGGGCAATATTCGATCAAATAAATTCAATTCTGGGCTTAAATGACCCCCTAAAAACGGATCATTTTTCGCCTCATCAGTGCCAAAGATCTTGATCAATTGATTTCACATAGTTTTCAAATTTACTTTTCCATTCAAGGTAGTTTTCTTTTTCAAATAGCGGTAGCTTTTGAATAGGTTGCCCTTCTTTGAGATTTTCAAAATCCATGAATCGATCCAAGTTTTAAAATACAATATATTTTAAAGATCTTGAGTAACGTAGCTCTGATACCAATTGTGGAAAACTAGAAGGGGGTTGAATAGTTTACCGCTTTTTGAGTTAATTATCTTTTAAAACTTTACGTTTGATTAAAGATATAAACTCAAATTACTTGTTAATCTTTGAAAAGCTTTACGTGTAATTAACGATTCTAACTAAAGACAATATGTAATATGCAAAGACAAAAGAAAGAAACGATCAAACCACAACACGATTGTTTATCGTGGTTAGGCTACAAGGACCCTTTTTCCTTGCCCTACATCCACGCCCCGAGTTTCCAACTCGAGAGTTTCAAGCACTAGTCAACAAGCTCCTTTCACGGGTGGAGAAACCTTTACAATCGTCGCTTACACTTTATCCGGTACAAAGCTAGATACCGGGTCCTAGTTCAAGGTAGAACCAACCTAACGTCGCCTATCCACTATTTCCGACACTAAGCTAGATGTCGAGTTCTTTTACAAGGGTACAACCACTCCCGATAGTTCTTTTACAAGGGTACAACAACTCCCGTCACACTATGTATTTTGAGGCCTAAAATACTAACCGATCACTTCTACACAAGATACAAATGAAGTATAAACTACCAAAGTTCATACATAATAAAGCTAACAAGTCTTGCAACTTTTGAGTTGAAACTTGTAACTTCTTGGATGAACTTGTGAATTCCTTTGCTAAATAAGAGAATCACACAAGTCAAATGTTACTGAGTTAGATGAGAGAATATATAAAATATATGTCCTAAAGTGATGGGTTAAAACTAGCAAGTGGCTTGGTATTTATAGAAAAACAAACCAGTCGTCTGGCGGATCCGGTGGAACCCTAGAATGGGTTCCGCCCATGTACCCTGAGGGTTCCGCCAGGACTGACAGTCAAGCTTGCCATAAATCTTTCCAAACCAACCAAAGTCACATCAAGTTTTTACTTGGTTAACCACACATTAAAACAACATGGAATGCTTCCAAAATGTGTAAGAGCTTATGGATAGTCAAACACATAAACTTACCATAAATGCTTATTGATGTGATGTGACACTTTCTTATTTAAGAAATAAAAACAATGTTATGTTAAAAGAGAAATATAAAATCTAGTTATATAAGACTTAAAACTAAAGTGATGTTTTTACTATAAACTAAAGTTCATACTTTGTCATTAACAAAACTTAGCAAAGATCGTAAAATATAAATAACGTTTTTAGGCGATATTTGTATTAACAGTTTCTATTTAAAAACTTAAAAACTTTTGTATCAAAAACCTGATCAAGTATGATATAATATGAAAAGTGTCAACACTAGTCTTACAAGAACTAGAGATAATACAAAGCATCAAGTAAGGCATGTAACAACAACGCAAACTTTGCCATATTGTAAATAACATGCCATGACACAAAGCATAACAAACACAATATAAGCAACAAACCACACAAGTATAAATGCTATGCAAGATATAGATGTAAAGCGGTAAATGCGAAAATGAACGTAAAGAGATAAGTAAAGAAAACGCAAACCCGTACAAGACAATTTATAGTGGTTTGGTCACGAAGCTCCTCTTTGCCCTACTCCACTCCTCGAGTACCCAACTCGAGAGTTACTTAACTAATCTAAAAGCTCCATTCTCGGCGGGGAAAACCATACAACATTGCTTACATTATTTTCCTACACTAAGGTAAATGTCGAGTACTAATCTTAGCTAGTACCAATCTACCACAATCTACCTGATCCTCATAAATCACACAAGCTACAAGATCCACATGACCTACACACGATCTACCCAATCTACTCACGATCTACCCGATCCTTACCAATCACACAATCAACACACCATACACAATCTACCCGATCTACCCTTGATCCACTTGATCAACACATAAGCTCACTAGCTACAAAGGATCTCCAAGATCTCAACAAGAGTACAATGATCCACACTCACAAGACTAAACAAAGATTATGACTACTTGATGTATATCAAGATACAACAAGCTTACAACAAGTAATGCAAGTCCACTACTCAATGACTCTAACACTTTGTATCTTCTAGATACTTTGTGTTCTTTTCTTGGACTGGAAGAGGAAAGAAGGTGATCACTTGAATGGATGATTGGATCACTCTAAAACAAACTAAGACTCTATAAATGATCAAAGAAAGTGATATAAATAAAAAGGGATTAGACCTGAGAAAATTAATGGAAAAAATCAAGTGGGAAGTGTAAAATGGTCCACTATTTATAGCCAAAGAGAAAAATGGCCGTTACCTAGGGACGACACCACTAATTGTCATACCGTGGTACCGTGCTAGACAAAAACGCTCCCATTTTTGTTTTTAGTGGTGAAAGTTTATTTGGGGGAGTTTGGAGCTGATTTGGGTAAAAATATAGTTGTTGGGACTTTTAAAATTTGTAAAATATATTTTTGAAAATATGTTTTGTCACATTTATAAAAATGTGAAGTTTAGAACAAAAAAGTTTATTTCGTTGATCATCCATCAAGTATTAAATTTGTTTGTTCATACCTTGAGTGATTTAAGTCGGGATAGAAATCTACGATTCTATTGAAGCATACTTGAAACGTCGAGAGATGTTGATGTAAGTATGAGATGTTGATGGAAGTATGCGTTGATGATTTGTGTTTACAAGTAACTTGCGCCTTTTACGTTACGCATTACAAGTTACATGTTTGTCATTATTAAAACCGAAGAAACCGTTTAGTTTAAATATCGTAATATTTGCACTAACAATCTCCCCCTTTTTGATGATGATAAATATGTAAACCGTAACACACAGTAAAATGTAAAAGTTACCTGTTTACACTCCCTTCTCCCCCTTTTGTCGAAGCAAAAAGGTAGTTGGCTTGAGCTCTCCCTTGAATTCATTCCCTACTCCCCCTAATTGCACTACTATCCTTTCTCCCCAGAAAGACAAGCTTGCATCATCCCAATGAAGTTTTCTATCACCACTATTTGAAAGACTCCGTGCTATGTATTCAAATACTCCCGAGCTCCCCCTAGCTCAATGCTCCCCTATGGTGATTGAATCCCCGTATTTATTTACTTTAGTATCTTTCGGATCCATGGATCAAATTCTTATAAAGGTTTTTCCTACATCAAGGGTTAGCTTCGTGCAACATAATATATAAAAAAATAGGAGCAAAATATTAGGGATAAATTACACATAGCAAGACATGCAATGGTTAAACTATGTGAGTGACACAGCCTAAAAGTGTGCCAAAAGGATAAAGACTAAAAAGAAAGCCCAAGAAAGTGGAGTGACACAAAAAGATGAATGCATATTGAAATTCAGAGACACTTGAGTGTCACAACCCGACCAATAAGGTGTAATTGTTCAATCAATCACACTAACAAGAACGAGATCCATTCGTTGACTAACACACAAAATGACTTCTTCCAAGTTGCCATTGGGAAGGTAAGTTCTGACAAACCTTTCGAACGACATAATCATCTACCTAAGATGATTGGTTGATGAGGCAAAATTTGTTACGCTTTTAAGGGGTCATTTAAGCCTTAAGTCGTGATAATATGATCAATTATTACCCTAAATCGTTCCTTTTGGCATTTTAGGTACTTTTGAGAAGAATTCTGGAAAACATAGCATTTTGGAAGTTTTTGGAGCAAAAAGTGAAGAAAATGGTCAAGAATCCAAGCTGGAAAATTTCACCTGACGGCGTCACCTATTCCTAAGGGACGGCGTCAGCCTTTGTGACAAGAGGTGGAAGTTACTTTTACACTTGACACACCAGAACATAAATCAACACTTAAAGAGTGACGACGTCACCCTTTACCAGAAGAAGGCCGTCATGTGTAACTCTAAAGCGTGACGGCCCAGAACCCTTATAACGTGACGGTGTCAAGAAGTTAGATTGGGCAACAAAAAATCCTAGTCGCGGCGAGATGACGGTGTCAACCATCAAAAGGTGACGCCGTCACCCTTGTAAATCTATATATAGTTTTTGATTTTTCATTCATTAGTGTGAAACTTTGGAGAGGAACTTTGTCACACAAACCTAGGTCGAATTTCGGAAGTTTTTAAGGGTTTCATACCCTTGTCTCTTCCATATTTGATTAAAGATAAGTAATCTATCAATCATTCAATATGTCTATGTGTTGTTTGATTCTATCTTACGCTTGTCTTTCTTTTAACATTCTAGGCTAGGTTTATTTTTGTTTGCTTAGATGTAATGAAACCTAGTTATTTATTATTGATTGATGGTTTGTTGTTAGTTGTTATTGGGTGATTGTTAATCGATGTTAGGCTTAAGAAAATTGGCTAATTCTCCTATTCGGTAACTTGCTTGAACGTCTTTAGAAACATGAACCGGATGTGTACTACAATTTTAATGGTTGTATTTAATGCAAAAGTGACTATTAAGGAGGCAATGGTAAGGATACTTAACGTGTCGCCATAGGAAGAGATAGAAGCTTATAGAGTTAGGGAAGATCGTACACGGCCCCACAAATGGTATTAAGGAATGCAACCCGTCACCCACGCAATTGTAACAAGCTTATCAATCAATAAAAAATAAATAGGGAGTAATGAAATCTAAGTAAACACGTCTTCTCCATATATAGTTTCTCGTTTTATTTTATTTTATTTTATTTTATTGTCATTTTATTTTTATTGCATTAGTAGTTAATTGGGTTAGTTGACTAGCAACTAATTCCGCTCACTCTTCCAAAAACCCAAGATTTTTACTTGCTTTCTATAAAATATAAAAATACAAAAAGAATCACCCCTCACCTCTAGACCTAGTTAGAGTAAATTCAAACCAAACGAACACTATTCCCTGTGGAGAACGATCAATCCCCCGGTACTTGCCACTTCACTATACTACATTGGTCAGGTACACTGCCTGGTGGGGATTGTAAGCTTCTCAAGATCTCTTGAGAAGTAAAACTTTCGTGTAGACCACAATCCGCACATTAAAGTTTTTGGCGCCGTTGCCGGAGAATAGTTATTGTTTAGGTTGAATTTTATTTGTTAGGACTACTCACTAGATTCCTTTCTAGTGTGAGTTTTATTTTTATTTTTGTAGGTCTTCTTTAGTCTATCTTATTTCTTCATTTCTTTGTTCGCAACCATTACCATCCGCCATCATGGAAGGTGGTAATATCTTTGATCCCATCAACCCACCAAAAAAAGACCCACCACAACCAAACCAACCTCCTAGAGCCCGCACTTTAGGAGAGTACTCCCGACCTAGCCATAAAGGCTATCGAAACACCATTGAGCTCACCCAAGGAGCCAATGTGTATCCCTTGCGATCCGACACCATCCGGTAGGTGCGAAGCGGATGTGCATTCCATGGACTTCGTTCCGAAGATCCAAACCCACATCTCAAGGATTTCCTTAAAATTATAGATTCCATAGACCTTCATGTTGACACTCGAGAGACGACCCGATTGCGTCTCTTCCAATTCTCTCTACGTGACCAAGCTAGTCAATGGCTTGACCGTTTGCCCGCGGGATCCATCACATCTTTGGATGATCTCACTTCTCGTTTCCTTGCTCAACTATTCTCACCGGGAAGAACCACCAAGTTAAGGAATGACATATTGATGTTCCAACAACATCAAGATGAAACTCTTTACAAAGCATGGACTCGTTTCAAGGACTTACTTCAAAAAGTCCCTCGTCATGGCATAGATCTTTGGCTCCAAGTCTAAATCTTCTATGACCATATCAATCTCCCCACAAGGCGAACCATTGACCAAGCGGCCGGTGATAAGCTACGTGATCGAAGTGCGAAAGAATCATGGGAACTCATAGAAGATCTTGCTCTCTATGACAACGAAAGTTGGAATGATCCCCGTGATTTGAACAAAACGGTCAAGGCAATATCTTTGCCTTCGAACAATTCAAGCACTCCCGACCGTAGGATCATGGAACTTGAAGACCAAATCAAGTTCCTCATGAAATCCTACGAAGCTCCTAAACCTTCAAGCCAAGTGAACAAAATCACTTCTTCATGTAAGTTATGTAATTGTCCTCATGATACTCATAATTGCATAGAACTCCCCAAACAATCTTTTAAAAAATTCGTTTCCTCGCGTACCGACGAAATGGGAGATAAGTGGATCACTATGAATCATGGACCTAGGGAATTCAATTGGGGCTATGAGGCATGGAAGGATAAGCCAAATTTTAGTTGGAACCTGACCCGAGGTGTATCATTCAATGACTCTCCCCCACTCACATGGTCTGAGCCTTATCCTCCTCAAAACACATCTAAACAGCAAAACCAAGAAGAGTTGCTGCGAAAATTTATTCTTTCTTAAGAAACGTAGCTTTCTAAACTCGAGGACCAATTTAGACAACAGCAGGCCGACATAAATAATAAGATTAGTAACCTGATGAGTGTTATCAATGATCGCATTGCTGGCATGTATATTAGGGGTTGGCACAAGCTGAGGGGGTTAAGTCCGTTACCATCACTAACCAAACACCCTCTCTTGTGAAAATAAAGGATCCTAGTAAGCACTTCAAACAAATATCACCAAAAGGAAAAGAAACCAGGGATCCTTTTGTTTCCTCGAAACAAATCCACTTCGTAAATACCATTACCACAATACCTACCCAGGACTCGAAAAGAACCAACAGCCCACTAAGATCGATGAGGAAAGGAATGAGGCTCGTGAAGAAAACCATTATGCACCTGAAAGTTCTTTAGACCAACTTGAGGATTCAGTCCTAGGAGTATTTAATGATGGAAGGGGTATAGATAAGACAACCAAGGAGCCCAAAGGACCAGTAGGATTATTGGATAATTCCCTTATGGAAGAGCTCGAGGATGGGATTGGGAAATTATCCATTAGCTTTGGGAGTAGGATAGAGGAGGGCGACCCTGGCATTTTCAAAGCCGCCATTACCCTTGGAATGTAATACATTCCCAACACCGATATTGATCCCGAATCCCAAGGAACGTGATATCTCTCCCATTTTTTAGGAATTGCTAGGAGGACCCCAATTATGGTTGGAAAGTTTATTTACGACATTGATCTAGCAGTGGTCAATGATATTGAATCAATCATTAATCAAACGTTAACCAATTTGGTTATAGGGGAACCGTTTATAAGAACCACTGGAATGACTGTCAATGAAACTGATGGTAGTATACTATTCACCAATGGAGTTAGGCGGGTTATCTTTCATAATGGTAATGAAGAGGTACACGAATATCGCCCGCGATTGACCAACAATACTAGGGTCACGGATGCGAGGGAGCCTTGTAGGCTAAACCGACGTGACCCTAATAACTTGAAAATACATTGTATGATTGGGCACAAGCATTTTTATAATGTATACATAGACACAAGTTTACCCATTAATGTTATGTCTATATTTCATTATAATAATATCTGTAGATGGAGGTTAGTCTATAAAGGAAAGGACGTGATTGGTCAAGATGATGATGTGCAGGTATTTGTTGGTAATATGATGTTGACGATGGGCTTTACAATTGTTGACAACATAGAAGATTACATAGACCCTAGGTTATCACAAGTAGTTTTTGGTGCCCCTTTTTCCGAAGTCAATAATCTAGTGATAGATAGTGAGAATGGGATAATGACCTTCATCGATGGGGTTAAGGAAATCTCGTTTCAAACCCCTCATAAGTCTTGGGAGTATAGAGAATTAGGTTGCGATGGACTAGACATACTTGATACACTCGGATCTCAAGTAGTGTTAAGTGACGATGACATTAGGAGAGGATGTAAGAGTCCTTTCGATTTGGAGCGTGGGTTCTTCAAGGGAGTTAATGAATTTAGTTCTAAATATAGGACTGAAATGTGGAGTTTTGAGGATCCCAAATACTTACACTATCAAAGTGATTTTGACAATGATAACAAGGATGACCTAGAGAACGTGACTAACGGTGGAGTCACGTAACAGGGCGTGACTTTGAGTCTAGCTAAAATGTTGATATAAATAATGCCTAAAAACGTTATTTACATATATCGATATCTCTATGTTTTGATAATCACAAAACGTAAACTCATTGAACTACAAATTATGACGTAAACAAGTATTTAGTCATAAATATTTACTTTAACATCCAAATCACTTAAGGTATGAATAAACAAAATGTCTAATGCATTCTATGATCAAAGGAATTTTATTTTTACAAACCTTACATTTTTTTATAAAATGGGACAAACATTTTTAAACTTATACAAAATGTTTTTATATTTATAAGAAATGTTTTATTCAAAATAAATATTTTGATTTCAAATTTCTACAAAAAAAAAAAAAAAAACGGCTAGATTCTTCAGAAAAAACCTTCCCCACAAAAGGACAAAAAATTATGAAGAAATTTTTTTCAATAGGGCGGCCCCCTTAGTTATACTAGGCGGTCCCCTTAATTACTAAGGGGACCGGCCGCAATCCCGAACAGTATTTTTTTTCTTATAAATACTGGCTCAAATTTGGCATTTTTCCCTACCTTTTTGCACATAAACCTTTTATAAAAATCTCTCTCAATCTTTCTAATAAATCCTTTGATCATATAATCATAAGCTTTTGTTTCCAAGTGATTCAAGCTTCTACCATTCAAGTGAAAGAGAAGAATACTTCTATCCATCAAGACAAGAAGTATTACAACTTAGTGTGATCCTTTCATCTAAGTTGTTTCTACATCCCCATTTGTATATTATTCATTCATTTGTGTATATGTTGTGAATATTAATTAGATAGTTGTAGATATAAGGAGTTAGGCTAGTAAGGTGTGTAAGTAAACAAGTTCTGAAGAAGATAGTGGTGTGAATAAGTAGTGTTGGTATGAAGAAGGAAGTGGTGTGCTTAGGTGTGAACAATTTGTGAATTAGTTGTGAAGAAGGTGTGAAGAAGTTGAAGTCTTGAAGAAATAGAAGTCATGAAGTAGTGATGAGATTGAAGTTGTGAAGAAGAAGTTGTGAAGAAGGTGTGTAGTGATTAGTGGTGTGAGATTGGTTCTAGCTAGAATTAGAACTCGACATTTAGCTTAGTGTCATTAATTGGTGTAAGTGAAAGTTGTGTAAGGTTTTCTCCGCCATAAGGGAGCTTGTTGACATAGTGAAGAAAACTCTCGAGCTAGGTGCTCGGGGAGTGGAGTAGGGCAAGGAAGGTTTCCTTGTAGCCGAACCACTATAAATCTCTCATGTCTCGGTTAGATCTTTCCATTTCTCACTTCCTTATTATTTACATACATTATTATTGCTTTAGTATTTAGTTACATAATTGCTTATATTGTACAAGACTTGAATTCACATAATATCGTATCAAAAGTTTTTAAAAGTAAACAAAGTTTTAAAAAATAAAGGTTTTCATAATAAATTAAAAAGAGGTAAAACTATTCAATCCCCCTTCTAGTTTTCCACAATTGGCATCAGAGCTACGTTAAACAAGATTTTTAAAATAAACTATATTTTAAAACTTGAAATGATCTACGGAATCTGAAAAATATTTAGATGGGCAATCTATGCAAAGACCACCACTATTAGAAAGTGATGGTTTTCTTTATTGGAAAAATAGATTCGAAACTTATGTGAAATCAAAAGATCTTGATCTATGGCATGTCATTACCTTTGGTGATTTCCCCCCTATTCAATATAATTTTGAAACTAAAAAGGATGAAATTGTATCTTTTGGAAAACAAAATGATGATTTGAAAAAGAAACTAGCAAAAAATAATGAGGCTAAACTGGTTATTTATAATTCGTTACCACGCAAAGAATATGAAAGAATTTTTATGTGTAAAACCGCAAAAGAAATTTGGGATTCTTTACTAATCACTCACCAAGGTAATAGTCAAGTCAAAGATAATAAAATAGATCTTCTTGTTCAACAATATGAACAATTTATGATTCTGTAAGAGGAATCAATTGATAATGCTTTTTCTAGGTTTAACACTATCATCACAAGTTTGGGTAAAGGGGAGTAATCCTGCACCCTGGTAAATATATTAACCAAAACATTTAAGTACAATGGATATGGGTGAAATCCCATATCTCAGCCCGTTACATAGGCATAAAGCTTACATAACAAGATACTTCCTACTTTCTAAACAAGAAAACAAACCACTACTCAAATGATAACATAGGACATAATGAAATAAAATTACTTCCTAAGACCTTGAAGCTTGGTGCCATACATGGCATTAAAGGCATCCAAATTCCCTGGAAGATCATAAACCTGATTCACATAGTCATCATAGTCATAGTCATCATAATCATCTTCAAACTCTTAGCCACCACCGAATAGATTAGCAGACTCATCAAATGGGTTAGCAACCACCTCATCTTCAGAATCAGAAACCACGATCTCTCCCACCATAGAAAAAGGGTTAACTCTTTTAGTAGAAGAGGCAGGCGGAGTACAAGAATCACTAATATTAGGAGCCACAACCGACTCCTTCTCTTTCAAATCACTCACAAGGGGTTCTTGTGATGCAGTACCTGTCTTAGTAGACTTATCTTCATTAACTTCCATTGTACGACCAGAATCCACATCCTTGTTGGTGTCATTAAAAGGAATACCAAAAGCATCCGTATCTTCCATATTAAGAGCATCAAACTAGTTAGATGTAGAAATCTTTGTTCCACTCGAACTAGCCACATCAGAATCATTCTTCTTAGTGATATTGAAGCTGCTTACCCAAAACAGGTTTAGTAAACCCTCCTTGACCCGGAATAGTAGAACCACCTTGCTTTCCCTTCTTCTTGTTATTGGCCGTCTTGAAACCATCATTAAAAGGCTTAGTAGGCTAAGCAGGAGGTACAACAACTTTAGGACATTCAATTAGAGTATGACCAAAAATCTTACATTTGTCACAACGAGGTGGTTTCCACTCATATTCAACTCGTATCTTCTTAATAGTCAAACCCGACCCATCAAGTAAAGGTATCTCAACAGTAAGGCTGTCCCTAATCACCTCATCCGACTTCACTTCAATCATGCATCTAGCAAAACTACTACGACCCCATGATTCCTTGCACATTTGGCTAGTAAAAGCATCTAACCTTTTGGGCGTGCCTATCAATGTGGCTAGAAGACTAAGGCCATCATCCGAAAACATAGCAAGAGGAACATCATGGAATTTAACCCACACCGGGATGTTGGTCAAATCCTCTTTAAGTAAGTTGGTGTTCAATGTCCATGGTTTAAGAATAATAGGTACATTCCTAATCAACCAAGGACCATTTTCAAGAACATCATCAACACCTTTCTTCAAATTGAACTTAAAGAAAAAGAACCCCTTTGCATTCATCATTACCTTCTGTATAACAAACTTAGCCCATGCATTGCGTACATAATAATAGACAACAGGAAAAGCAAGTCGTTGGCCAAGGAAGTACCCATACAGAGTATTCTCGAACCTAGTGTTCACCTCTTCAACCACTTTCATAGGTATAGAAAGATCCACACCGTTTTATTTCTTGCTACACTCCAGCCTACGAAAGTTAGACATGTATTTCTTAGGTTCATTAGAAGTAACACCAGCATACGATGTAGAAGGTTGTTTCAAAGCATCCACACCAACCTTCTCAATACCAATAGCCCCATGTGCATTCGTATCAACCTTATCAGAACTATAGGACTTGTTAGAAGCCCCATGTGGACCATTTGGATCATTACCTAAAGGATCAAGTGAAACCGGCTTCACTTGATTATTCTTGTCCACAATCGTAGATAAATCAATATCTCCATCATCAACACTCCACTCAGTAGGAATAGGACCAGACAATGCAAGTATAGGCTGGGTAGAACTAGGATTAACATCCTTAGGCTTCTTATGTTTCCTCATAGTCACCTTCGACAAATTAGAATCCTCGGGACATTAGAATCCTTCTTCGTATTAAAAAACCCTTTATTAATCTCTCTAAACTCACTCACACATAAACCACAGAATCGTTAACAAAGGAGAAAACCCTAATTGTAAAACGGTTAGGGTTTAACACAAATCGCCAAGAACACCTAACCTCCAGCCATAATCGATTAAACCCTAATGAAGCGATTACCCTCTTAATAAGGATAAACAACAATCAGGTCGTTTAGGGTTTAAATAAAAAGTGAACGTCTTCAAGGGATAGTAATATGAAACCGATTAAAATAATCCCTAAACAGCAACAAGCGACAATAAATTAATAGCCTGCACCCACCCAATATTGATGACTAAATTAATATGATAATCACCGACCCACGATTGGTGGAACAATTGAATGACAGAACAATTAATCAATCAATAAGGTTGTATGGTAGGGATATATTACAAAGTTGCCAACAATCGCCAAAATAAACGAGAAACAATAAAATAACCCAAGAGAATGAATCGTAAATTAATACAACACCAACCAATCCACAATTGTAAATTAATAATCAAATAAACAATAGTGGGACAATGGATGGAATCATTAATTAACGATCGGAAATTGTAAGGGTTAAGAAATTTTAAATCGTTTTTCGCTAGAGAGTTGTAAGGGTTTCTCCAAAAGATTTATCATCACAAGTTTAAAAGCACTTGATGAGAATTTTTCTAGTAAGAATTTTGTTAGGAAATTTCTTAGGGCTCTTCATCCAAAATGGCGAGCTAAAGTTACGGCGATAGAAGAATCGAAGAACTTGTCAACTCTTCAACTTGACGAGTTGATCGGTAACTTGAAAGTCTATGAAGCAATAATAAATAAAGACTCCGAGATGGTCAAAGGAAAAAGAGAGCAAAGCAAGTCAATTGCGTTAAAAGCTAGGAAGGAGTATAGTGACGAGGATAGCTCAACCTCCGAAAGTGATGACGAAGAATATGCCATGACCGTCAGAGACTTCAAGAAATTCTTCAAAAGGCGAGGAAGATTCGCTAGACAACCACATGATGAAAGGAAAGCATACCAAAGAAATAAAGATGACAAAAATGATAAAAGTGAAAGGAAGTGCTTCAAATGCGGTGATCCAAATCATCTCATCGGAAAATGTCCAATAATGTCAAGAGATCAAAATCAAAAGGCGTTTGTTGGAGGAGCTTGGAGTGATAGCGATGACGGTGAGAAAGAAATCACAAAAGAGGAGAAGTGTCTTATGGCTATGACATCAAGCGAGGTACGTTCCGAAACCGAATACTTTAGTGATGAAAATCTATCGTTAGATGAAACTTAGATAGTGAGTATAATATACTATGCAAACTAGGACAAAAAGTAATGATTAAAAATAAATCTCTAAAACGCATAAACAACCAATTAGAAAATGAAATACTAGAACTAAAAACTAAAATACACCATTTAGAAAAAGGTAAAGAAATTTTTGAAGAATGTAAATCATGTCAGGACTTTAAAAATGAAAATGAAATACTTAAGGAAGAAATTTGCAAACTTGACAAATTTAAAAATAGTAGTAACCCACTTAAGTAAATAATAAGTGTTCAAGAAACTTCGGGAGATAAAACCGGTCTAGGATTAACCTCAACCAATGTTTCAACTAGTAAAAATAAATGTATAAAGTTTGAATGTGAATCCAGTAAACAAAAATCATTAGAATCAAAACCTAAGTATATACTTACAAAAGATAGAAAAATACCATCACAAATGATGAAAAAGTAATAACTTTTTATAAACTATCCTTAAAAACCGAAGTAGGATCCTCTAAACCTAAATTAAGATCTAAAACTCCACCACCAAGAAAACCAAATAATCCTCATACTCGATCTGAAACACCTCAACCTAGAAGAAACAAAAATAGACAAAACTACAATAATACTAGTCATCAAATGTGGAATTATCAACCAAGTTACAATTCTTGGAGAATATTACCACCATACATGCATCCTAGCCAAGTGTTAAATATGTTTGGACCAAACAACTTTGGACCAATGAGACAATGGGGACCAAGTGGCTAAATTATCATTCTTCGAAGAAGTTGGAATCTCATCTACAAATGACTTCTATAAGTCAACATGGTCACTTGAAGTGCTTGAAGATAATCCATTGAAGACTAAAAGGTACGCGTTTCTTTTAAGTTCATCGCTATAATTTACATGCTTAGATAAATGATTAGTTAGATTAATGCTTAGCTATACATATATATTGTTTGCAACTCTTATATATATATATATATATATATATATATATATATATATATATATATATATATATATATATATATATATATATATATATATATATACGTACAAAATAGCTTATATACTTATAACATAGAAATATCATTAATTGACTTTCCTAGGAATAAGATGAAATTGTTCATTGTCGAACAAAATATAAAATGGAAATCTTCTATATCCACTGTTAGCAAACTCATGGTGATGAAGTGAAATGAGTTAAGTGGATCAACCGTTAATATAGATGTAGGATTAGATCCCTCGCGTAAGAAAACTATGGATGAAACAAGCTCTCATAGACTATGGCATTAAGTTAGATACGCTTGCGAAAACAAAGGAACTATAGATGTTAGGTTATACCCCATTCAACACTCTCGCATCTAGTATATTAACTTTCGTCATCACTTCCTTTAGGATCATAGGATATGTAAAAATGATAGCATGAGATAATAACAGGCTTAAACAATCCTCTTGAGCATGAGATCTTTAATAAACATCTTTTAAAATATATGATTAATGATATTTGTTGTCAAAAATCTAACATCTCTAAAAATATGCAAAAACCTCACATTTTGGAAAATAGTTTTTCAAATAACTATCCCACTTTCAAATAACATGTTTTCACTATCAATTTTGTTTTGATCAAAACCAAAGATTGGGAAAATTTTCTTTACCTTTCATTAACACATTTTGAAGTAAAACCCAATCTATTTTATTCAAATAATTCTCACATCTACGTGAAAACCTACTTTCAAACATTGTTGAATAATGCTAAAAATGTCTCTTTTAATCATGCATGGTGATCTCATATTTGTCATCTATATTTATATTAATGAAACTTATAAGTGAACTAAATCAAATCAAGAGGACCATGGTTTGTCTATTAAGACTTTGCTTGTAACAAGTCTAGAAATCCATGCTATCATAACTACCCACTTATTGCACATTGATACACATTAGGATTAATCCTCCTAGTCTTGTAGTTATGAGATACTTGATGTTGCTTATTATTTCCTAGCACTTATATTTTACTTGCTGAATGAGTATGTTTGCATGCTAGATGAAATTGCTTGTTTACTTAATCACTTTGGTTAACATGCTTTGGCTACATAATTGCCTACATAATTAGTATATGCTTAATTGCCTCAAAGAGTTGGACTTGTTTGAAACCAAAAACACAACCTTTCTACAATTCACTACCACCAACACTTTTCTAGTAATCTGGGAATCACCAGATGGCGGCCCCCTTAAATCATAAGGTGGCCCCCTTAATTATTAAGTGGACCGTCCTCCAATTAAGGGGACCGGCCATCTGATGGTCGAAGGTGTTGTTTCTTTTTCCTACTTTTTAGCCCATTTCATCCTACACTTCCCAAAATTCACAAACCAATTCTATCCTAAACCTTCCATCAAACTTTATCCATCCGTGATCCCACGAATTCTACACTATAAACACTCCCACTCCTCACAATCTCCACTCATCTCATCATGTCCTATCCATCAAACCAACACCAAATTCCTCCTATGTCTCCAACTATACACTCAACCTTCAAGCACACTAAAATGAACCTTTCCTCAATCCTTATAATGGTCAAAGCATCCACCTATGCTCCCAACTACGTACCTACATTTCATCCATTTCCTTTAAACAATCCCTTTGTTAATCACAACTTCCAAACCTTCCAAATCAATCCATTGAACCATTTTACAAACCCCACCATGTTGACCAAACAACCACCTTTATCTCAAACTACACATCTCAACCTCAAACCACCTTCAATGAAACCTTTCAACATCCAAATCACATTGGTCAAACATCAAACTTCAATTCCAACTACACACACAAATTTCATCCATTTTCACCAAATGATCAAATCCACATTCCCACATAAAGGCAAAATTTCTGTCATGAGATAAACCAAATCCATCACCTTCATGATCTCCTTGCTATGCACCTTGAACAACACAACAAGAGCCAACCTCAACAAATGATGTTGTTTCCAACCAACCAACACCTAAACCTCATGATCACTCAAATGAATCATTTCACAAACATAACCAATCATACATCCTTGCTCCCAAAAATACACATTCACTTCACTCATATGATTCATATGAAGAGCATGCTCAATATCAAAACAACAATTCCACCCTCATTCCCAACACCACACATCTTGTTCCGCCTATAAATGAACCATCCAAAACACCCTCCATTCATGAAACATCTTCTCCTTCCATACCTTTATCTTCATCCATGAATGATTATCCAAATTCACAAATGTCTTCACAACACCAAGAGTATCACCACCACCTCCTACCAACTCACATGCTACTCTTATGTTGCATGTCTAAACATCCATCCCAAATAACAACCACACTCCATCCTCATCACCTTCCTCCGAACACTTGAAGTTCATTGAAGAACTCAAGGAAGCCCTTGAGCTTTGTGTTCTTCTTGCCTTACACCTTGCTCAATGCAACTTGGAACAAGTTTCCTATAGCTCTCCTTCATCACCCCACGACTTGAATCAAGTTGAAAAACATGTCAACAATTGACCTTGTTGTATCTTTCTCCTAAAAAAAATCCCCATTGCATTCAATAAACACTTCACTTGGATTAAATATTTTCTCACTAGATCATATCCAATACCCTCACTTGAACAACATCCAAAACCTCAATCAACCTCTTCCGCTACAAACTCTCAACCACCAAACTCTCCAACATTCATGCACCCAAACATATACCTCCATTAATCAAACAACCTTACCCTAACTCAACCATTTTCATTCCAAACTCTCCATCATCAACCATCTAAGCATACTATATGCTTATGATTTTCACTTTCAAATACGAATCAACCAACCTTTTGTTGCAAGCAAGTCCGATGGCTCTCTTTGACAAATTAGGATCTTTTACTAATTGAATGCATTAAGCATAATAAATGAATATATTGCTACCTTAATATTTGTTTGTTATGCTTGTTGTTTTCCTTATTTTGCTATATATGCTTGTGCTTCTAATATTTTTTTGCGAGTATTCCATATATCGATCCCTTGGTGCCCTTGAACGAGGGGGAGCACACATCAAGGGGGAGCTTTCATCCCGTCTAACTTCACACATGAAGCTAGTCGTCATAACCTTTTTGATTCTACAAAAAGGGGGAGAAGTGAATTTAAACTCACTAAATATTATTATTACTTTAGTACTTAGTTACATAATTGCTTATATTGTACAAGACTTGAATTCACATAATATCGAATCAAAAGTTTTTAAAAGTAATTAAAGTTTTAAAAACAAAAGGTTTTTATAATAAATTAAAAAGACGTAAAACTATTCAACCGCCCCTTCTAGTTTTCAACATACAAGACTCATTAATAAAGAAAATCGCTTCTTGGGAGGCAACCCAAGCATTATTTGTTTGTTTGTTTGTTTACTTGATTTTATTTGCTTCCGTATGTTTTTTTTATTTTCATTGCTTATTGTTCATGTATCAAACATTTTGTGAAAATGCTTTATTTTGTTATTAACTTCAACTTGATTACATATAAAGGTATTTTGCAAAAGATAAGTTTAAGGAAAATCTAAATTTGTTTTTAAGAACGCATTGAGCATGAACGATAAGAATGAGATATAAACATACATACTAGTACTTGTTTGAGTCAAATGCTTGTATCGAGTCATAATGATTGTTTTGTAGGATTCCAAGAATTAGAACATTTGTTTTTTCCATAAATTTTCCAGAAACAAAATAAAAGAATTTCGTCAGGTCAATTCAGACGGCGTCAGGTATAATTTTCTGGAAATTCTGCAGGTTTTGTTTTTCTGCCAGAATTGTAAAGTTTCATAAAATCTGTATTTTATAATCTTCAGGAATCTGCAAACAATCATTCCACAAGCATTATATCTTTACTTGCTTTCTAGGATTTAATTTTATGTAGATTTACCGCCGATTTTACGCGAGGTTTTCTTGTTTGTTTTCTCAGCTAATTAATAGGTTATATTGGACAAGAAGATGTACATGGAGAATCAAGCTTTTGAAGCTGCTTTAATCTTGAAGTTTTCACATTTTTCTTGGAAGAGGATTTAACCATGTTACTAAATCATCCACATCGAACGAACAGTGGAGTATTTGTTTCATTCTTTCATTTTCCTTACTTTAACTTTCTTTCAATTGAACATTGGGGACAATGTTCAGCTTATGTGTAAGGGGGGGGGGAAAGAAGATTCCTTAAAGATTACAATTGCGCTTGATTTTTGTCTTGTCTAATAGTAGATGGTGTGTGCTTATTCACACACCTTTTTCTGTCCATTTTAAGACCAAAACAGACACAAACTAACCATAAATGCTAAAGATATTATGTTTTGTGTTTATGATCGTGCAGGAAAGGATATTTCAGAAATTGGCATAAATCAGGCCAAAAAAGACAAAAACGAGCATGAGTTTGGAAATCGTATCAAAAGCCAAAGCCGGGGAAGCAAATTATCAATTTTTGACCTCAAAAATGTCAAAACATGCCTTGGAGAATCACCAAATGCCAAAAATAGTCCTTGGAGCAAAAGTTTACAAAAGTGGCAGAAATGGTCCCTCAAGTTTGAAAATTGATAGAAATGGCCCCTGAGCACTGGATTTTAGAAGAAAAAGTCAACACTGGTCCTTGAAGTTCATAAGTTGCCAAGTTTAGTCCCTGGGTGAAAGTTTTGAAGAAATTACATATTTGGTCCCTAAAGTTTCACATTTGGTAAGATTAGTCCCTGGAATTCCCAAAATTGGAAAATATCAAAATGGACCTTGTACTATTCATCCTTGGCAAGTTTGGTCCTTATGTATACTTTGGAAAGTTGGCAATTCAGGTCCCACAAAATTCATAAAGTTACACAATTAGTCCTTGTTTTATCATAAACCAAACCGGACGCTTATGTTATTAATAAATCCAATCCCAAATCCAATCCAAAAACAAGCCTGATCCAACACCCTCCCTTGGCCCAACACCCCAACACCCCAAAGCCCAATCCAAACCCACCCTTTGTAATATTAAAAACGGGGTCAAAGGGTCAACAGGTCAAAGGGGTTTGACCAAACCCCTTCCCTCTCAAATACCACCTCCCTCACGCTTCCCTGGTTTCATTGCGAAACCACCCTGGTTTGCCGCCCCACTAGCACCATCACATCCCACTATCCCCACCACTCTCACCTAACATCACCTCCACAATAAATGATAAACCCCTTGGCTGCAAGTCGGAGCAATTTGCAATAAATAAATTTGGCGCCAAATTTAAAGAACGACCAAGATTAAATATGACTCATCCAAGGGTCATTTTTATTGCTGGGAAAGAGACAGAGGGTGCCCCAAAACCTTAATTGGAGGCTATAAAGGGAAAGAGAAGCACAAGGGAGCAGTTAGTTAGTCACTTAGTTTTTTTAAGCCGTATGTAATAAGTTATCATTTCTATTTGTAAAACCTAGTTATAAATTGTGTTTCTAAGCCTTTTTGAATGTTTTGAAGTTGTTTTAATAAGAAAATCAAGCTGTCTTGTTCAAATTTCATGTATGCCTTTTTTAAGTGAAATTTCGTATTAAGTTATTTATTGATTAAAAGTTACTGTTTAGTATTCCATTAAGCTCAATTTAGTATATTAATAAGCTTTCTTAAGTTTATTAATCAAAAAATCTAAGTTTACTATAAAATCAGAAAAATAAAAATAAAATCAGTTAAAAATGCAAAAATCACAAAAAGAAGAAGATGAATGCTGGAGCAATGTACATTGTGAATGACAGTGGGTTAGGAATCCATGGGGAGTGTTAGGATTTGCTTATTGGTCCTTGGTTCATATTAAATTGGCAGGAAGGCATTTGTAAGAGATTTCTTAAATTTCATGTTTAATTGTTCATTAGCTTATTCAACTGCTTATTCCTGCTTAGTTGTACTTATTAGTTGTTATTAGACCTTATTGTAAGATAAAATCAGGTTTTAGTTCAATAAAGCTCTTTGTGCAAATAAATCAAAGTTTGACTATAAAATTTTCGTTTCACAAGAACTTGAGTGTTTGTTATCTAAACCTGTGTTTCTTTGTTCATATAAGCTAATTGGATCATAGTAAGTTAGTTAGAAGCATTTCCATTACCCATAGGTTCTTTTTACTTTAAAAAGCTCTAAAACAGTTATTTAAAGGGGTGTTTGGATTTGTATGTTCTCTTGTGATTTTGATGTTTTGGTTTTGAGTTTTATGCACAACTAGACTCACTTAGGTCAAACTGAGTGAAATTAGTCATAAAATGCAATAGTTTTAAAGCAAAAGTCAAAGTTCACTTCTTGGCTTCATTTTTCTTTAACTGTTTAGGATTTAGGTCTAACTTTTAATCATATCAACTCAAAGGTGTTTAACCTTGCTCATTTTAATCTCATTGCATCTTATTATCACTGTTGATACAAAAGTTGGGCGTTCCTAGTTTGGGCTCCTGCTCTCGTACCAATTAGCTCTTAATGCTTGAAACATGCGCACTAAGAAAGTAAACAAACACCGTTAGGCTTATCGTGGGATTGTCACCCACGATTATCCTCCGGCGTGAAAGTAAGTAATCGGTTTTAGGGTTATCGTAAATAGTTAGGGTTTGTGAAATCGTACCTTTAATGAGAATTATACCATTCTATATATAGGCGCAGAATCCTTGTAGGTATTGTGCTCCTTACGTTTCGCACGCATGGTGCTTATCCGGTCCAAGGATCTTTATCCGTAAATAGAAGATTCTTATCTAGACCATAAATAGTTTGGTCGGGCTTTGGGTCTACGTGAGCCCAATCCCTTTGGTAACGCGGCCCAAGTCATTGTTATAATAGCCCACTCATGGTGGGTTTGGGCCGTAGTAATATTTATCATTTGGGCTTATGGCCCAAATATATGTTATACGTCATCATGTCCCCCCAGTATAGTGTGCGCGGCTCGTAGCCGCGGATGCTAAACTATTGAGAGCAACGGTAAGTGTGGCGGGAAAAGTAACCGCCCAATATTAAGGAGTATGTATCTAGTCAAAAATATCCTCAAATTGCCTAGGGAAATGGGGAGTGTGTCCACGTGTATTTCAGGAAATGGGAAAAAGTGCATCTACCCGATCGTCTTCTAGCCACACGATTATGATAGTGGATTCCACGTGGCTAGCATGCTAGGGTTTTTGTAACCCTATATAAACATCGCCTCATTTTTTCTGAAAAACACACAGTAAAAACACACTCCCGCCATTTTCAAATATCTTCCAAGGGTTTTTAAAGAGAGTCACTGTTTGATTAGGTAACCGCGAATACACGCGTTTGTTATTATTATTTTTTAGAAATGGTTCGCCAATTACACGAGTTTCCATTTGAAATGGACGAGGATGAACTACGTCAGTTCTCCTCTGATTATTTCATTCCTCTTGACGTGCATCCGGTTGTACCGGAGGCCGACGCGTGCATCGCGGATTTCCAAGAGCGAAAAATAGGGTTGTATACGCGCTTCTTCGAGTATGCGAACTAGCGCGTACCCATATCCTTATTCTTGAGCAATTTGCTCAACCACTACCGCCTTCACATTTCCCAGCTGCACTGTATAGGTGCGGCAAAAGTGTCAAATTTTGAGATAAACTGTCGGTTGCTTGCGGTCAACCCTACTGTTAACCTATTTCGTGCGTTTTACAGCAAAACGTGGTCGCATGGATGGGTGTCTTTTGCGAAGCGCGGTGGGCACCTTCAGTGTTATACGGAGAAGGTAGATTCCCTTAGGGATTGGAGGGAAAAATTTTTTTGGGTGGATGATATAGTATTTCCCTCGCCTTTTGAGTTTTATACTCAAGGGACACTGCCAAGGGATGAGCGCCCTGTGCCCGGCTCGTATAGCGTGGAGGATGCGGATATAATTAATGCCAACCACATCCCCATTAATCCCTACCCCGAGGAGTTTTTGGTTCACATGGGACTGAGTCGCAACTATTTCCATGGTGCTGATGAGGTACCAACCTTCATTGATGAGAGCGGCCGGGGTGGGTGCTTGTCCCTTTTATTTGTTCGCTGCAATAATGTAAGTGCTCTTGTATATGTAGTTTCAATAACTAAATTGTTTTTGTTATTTGCTCATGTGTTGCGCAGATATGGATTTGTTTGCCGTGGTGAAGCTTGAGAAGCCAAAGCAGATGACGGTGGGTGTGCGTCCTCTGAGGGATGATGAGGAGCCAATTCTGGATGCTACTGCGGGACACCTACCTTCGTTGGCGCAAGCTGGTCCCGAAGATTCACCTCCCCTGCTTGTGACGCCTGTGTAGAGCATGCCTCCTACTGGGGAGATGTCTCATGTGGTGGAGGAGTTGTGTACTGAGTCCTCGGACAGCATAGAGGTTCTAGAGCCTGAGATTGTAGTGCAGGGTGTAAAACGCAAGGGAGAATCTGATGGAGCTGGCACTTCCAAGAGGAGGCACCATCTCATCACGGATGAAGAGTCAGCTGCAGAGGATGACACATCCGCTACTGGCGTAGATAAGGAGGTTGCAAAGGCTTCTCCCCTTCTGTAAGTGATATCTATGTTTTCTCTCTTTTTATCTTTTCTCTTTCTTTTTCTTATTTATGATTTCTTGTCGTAATATGCTCTGATCTTCTTCGTATGCTTTGTAGTGACCATGCTGCAGAGGGTGATACGGCATTTGTGGAAAGTGTGGTCCCTCCCCAGAATACAAACGTGGAGGAGACAGTGAAGGTGGCTGGAGATGTGTCTGCGCAACAGTTGATGGAGGAGCTAGCTGCTGCTGCTGAGCGTCAGACTGAGTTGGTCGCTCAGTTGAAGACGGGATATGTTGGTGAGAGCAGCAGCCTCGCACAGAAGGACGAGGAAATTGCCCTGCTTCGTGCGTAGTTAGCTGATGCGCGTGCGGAGGTACGGTCTGTCAAGGCGCATGCGGAGAAGGTCACTGGTGAGAAGTTGACCGTGATGGCTGATCTGCAACATGCGCGCGGGGAGCTGCATCAATTCAAGGCTAACTTGACTTGGGGGGTAAGGTACCTGGAGGAGAAAAAGGCTGAGCACTTCGACCATATTGAGGCCCTTCGCAAGCAAGTTGGGCTTGCGCTGGTGGTGCAGGAGGAGAAGCTGCGCAGGCTGAGCATAGAATACGATGAGGAGTTATATCCTCATCTTATGTCTACCATCGCTGAGCACAGGTATGCAATATTTCCTTACTATATGTATTAATGTTCTTCTTTGTTTCTAATACATCCTTTGTTTGCTTGTGTAGGTGGTTGATCAGTCATGGTTTGCGCCTGGCTGCGATGGGCACTTTGGAGTCCCCGGAGGTGTTAGAAACCTTTAGGAAGGTTGTTGAGTGCGCCGTGGAGCGTGGTAGGGCGCAAGCTATGGAGAAGCTCCATGAGGCGAAGATGCTGACTGTGGCACTTACTGATGTGCCCGGCTATAAGGCAGACGCTTATGACGAGCTAGTGAGGGCTATGGAGGGGATGAAGCTGTTTGAGCTTCCACATATTGCGCGGCTGGAGCGCGACCAGGATTACCCCATAAAGTTAAATATGGAGGGGTTAACCCTGAGGAGGTACATCTTGGAGGATGCGGAGGCGCAGCCAGACTTTTTCCTAAAGCCTGACGAGTCGCAGCTGCAAGTTCCAGTATTTATGCAGCCGTGTGATATATTGAACCCCTTCGTTCTTGAAAATGAGGTTCCCCTGAAGGAAGTCTTGGAACTTCATGCGGAGAGGGCGGCCAAGAAAAAGGGTGTTAAGGGAAAGGCCATTCTATGTGGTGTAGGTGCTGCGCATATCCCTAGGTCAGATGGAGTTGCGGTCAGCGTGGCGATCGTATCGCCTAAGGATGCGTTACTTTTGAGGAAGCTCCAAGAGGCTGGGAGCTCCGCTGCCCCAGAACATAGTCCTGAGCACCGTCATAGTGTGTAGATATAGCCTTTTTGTAACTTGTAAATGTATGGTGTTGTATAAGTAACAAATTGTATCTTTTGTTTGTTTGTTATGGTATCCGCTCTTAAATGGTTATCCTTTGTGTAAAAAGATCAATTAAGATGCTCATTGGAATCCATACTTAAATTAAGTTCGTGACTTAAAGACAAATCATAAGTATGAAAATAGACTTGCATTATTTTGCAAAGACTTATTAAATGACCAAGAGTCTTGGCTCATAATTTGCTAAGCATGTACAGTGTACGTGATATTGCGCATCCTTCATGGAATGCGCAATGAAAACTTACCTCAACGTCTTGAATGTAAGGCGCTTAGCAAGGATGCATGATCCAATGTTGATGGGCTTGCAACCCTCTTACTAAACGAGTTAGTTCGTAGGTTTACTCATCCTTTCTGCCATCATGGGTCTTAGTAAGTGTATGCACGCCATGTAGGAAAAATATATAATAACAATATTGAAACATGATAAAATGTATGCAATAAAGTGAAAGTGTGTTATGGAGTTAGCTAGAAACCACAACATTTTATTAATACCTGCAAGTGTTTGAAAAATAAAAAACAATTCCTAATAAAGAAGAGAAAGTTCAAAGACAAACATTTATTGGGCATGTACTAAAGTGCCAAGTTGTCTATTTGTGGGCCGTAGCCTTTAATAAAGATAGCATCTTTTGAGATTGCAGATATTCCAAGTGCGCGCCAGCTCATGACCTTCCATATCGCGCAACCTGTATGCACCATTACCTAGTGCATCCATGACCTCATAGGGTCCTTCCCATTTGGGTCCAAGCTTGCCTGTGTCTTCTGCGTGGCTTGCATCATTAGCGCGGTATAAAAGTCTCATGGCCTGAAAGAGGTGTGTTTGACCATTGCATCATAATACTTCTTCATCTTTGCTTTAGCCTTTGCTTCGCGTATAGCTGCGCGTTCGCGCCTTTCTTCCAGCAAGTCCAAGTCTATGCGCCGCTCCTGGTCATTTGTTGTGACGTTTATCTCCGCTGTGCATATAGTTGGCATTCCAATTTCAGCTGGTATGACGGCTTCTGTTCCATAGACAAGAGAGAATGGTGTGTCTCCGGTACTTGTTTTGATTGTGGTGCGGTGTGCCCATAAAACATGTGATAACTCGTCCACCCATTTTCCTTTGTGTCTATCAAGGCGCGCTTTTATCCCTTCGCCTAGACTGCGATTCGCGCGTTCAACCAAGCCATTGGTTTGTGGGTGTTTGACTGAAGCAAAGTGTTGTGTGATGTTCAATTGCGCGCACCAATCTTTGAATGGGTTATCGCAGAATTGTTTCCCATTATCTGAGATAATTTCCCCAGGTAACCCAAAGCGAACACAATATTGTCCCACACGAAGCGTTTTACCTGGTTGCCAGTGATGCTTACCACTGCTTTTGCCTCAATCCACTTTGTAAAGTAGTCTATGGCTACTATAAGGAATTTAAGCCCTCCCGCTGCAACTGGGAAGGGGCCTGCGATGTCAATGCCCCATTTATAGAATGGCCATGGTGAGGTGATGGGAGTTAACTCTTGTTGTGGTTGGCGCGGAATTGGCCTGTGTAGTTGGCAATTACTGCATTTTTTTATCATATCTCGCGCTTCGCGGTGCATAGTAGGCCAATAATATCCTAATCGCAGAGCGCGTGCCACCACGGACCGTGGTCCCGAGTGCATGCTACATGATCCAGCGTGAATTTCTCGGAGTACATAATCTGCTTGAAGAGGTCCAACACATCTGAGCCAAGGTTGTAGGAATGAACGTCGATATAGGATGCCATTTCGTAGTTCAAATCGCTGCGCTGTGCGCCGCAATCTTCGAGCGTCCTTTTGATCTTGTGGTAAGATTCCTTTGCTAATAAATTCGATGATAGGTGTCATCCACGTGGGATCCTGTTCTTCTATCACCGTGGATACTTCCATCTCCAAGATTGATTTATTTTTTAATGTTTCTACCAATACCTGTTTTGATAAGTGCGCAAAGCTTGTAGATGCGATCTTGCTAAGCGCATCAGCTTTCCTGTTGTCTCCTCTAGGTACTTGTTTGATTGTGAACCTATCAAAGGTCTGAATTAAAGACTTTGTTTTATCGAGGTATTGGATCATATGTTCATCCTTGGCTTCGTATTCACCTAACACATGGTTAGCTACTAGCCTGGAATCCACATTTGCCTCTAGGTTGCGTACACCCATTTGAATTGCAATGTGCAGTCCAGCGAGTAGGGCTTCGTATTCTGCCTCATTGTTTGTGGTTGTGAATTCGAAGCGCAATGCGTAGGTGAACTCCATTCCCTCTGGATTAGTGATGATAAGGCCTGCGCCTGATCCATCCACGCATGAGGATCCGTCTGTGAATAGAATCCATGTTTTTTGTAACTCAGTCTTGCTTGTTGAAGTTGGAGTATCGGTATCTGGCTTTTCAACAATAAAATCAGCTAATATCTGCCCCTTGATTGCAGTGCGTGGTCTATAAGAGATGTTATACTCGCTCAACAACACACTCCACTTTTGTAGCCATCCTGATGCGTCAGGTTTAGAGATAACTTGTTTGATTGGCTGGTCCGTAATCACAGCTATTGGGTGCGCCTGAAAGTATCTGCGTGGTCTTTTAGTTGCGAATACTAGAGCTAAGACCAGCTTTTCCATGGCGTTGTAGTTAGTCTCTGTCTTCTTCAATGCCTCGCTTACAAAGTATATAGGTGTTTGGACGGAGTTCCTATCTGTCAATAGTACTGCGCTGACTGCTCTGTGGGTTGCAGATAAGTACATGATCAACTCTTCCCCTAGTCGTGGTGCGACAAGTTTGGGAAGTGATGCCAGGTGCTGTTTTAGCTGTTGGAAGGCTTCCTCTGCTTCCTCAGTCCAACGAAAGTCTCCCTTTTTTGTGCACTTCGTGAGTGTTTTAAAGAGAGGGAGTGATTTGTCTTCTGACTTGGATAAGAAACGGTTTAGCCCATCTAGCTTTCTGTTTAATGATTGGACTTCTTTCAGTGTGCGTGGTGAGGGGAGATCGATAACAGCATTTGTTTTTTTTTTGGCAAGGCTTGATACCATCAGGTTCTATTAAATACCCAAGGAACATGCCTTCTGTCGCGCCAAAGGTGCACTTCTTGGGGTTTAACTTCATGTTTATTTTTCCCAATGTTTTGAAAGTCTCCTCGATGTCGCGTACCAATTCTTCCTCGATGTCGTGCCAAAGGTGCACTTCTTGGGGTTTAAATTCATCAACGTAGACTTCTAAGTTGCGACCTACTTGTTTTTCAAAAGCCATGTCCACCAATCGATGGTATGTTACGCCTGCATTCTTTAGGCCAAAAGGCATTTTTGTGTAGCAATAGACCCCTTGACTTGTGTGGAAGGCTGTTTTTTCTTTATCCTCCACTGCCATCTGGATTTGATGGTACCCTTTGTATGCGTCTAGGAAGCATTTAAAGGGATATCCGCACAGGGATTCTACTTTCCAATCTATCTCTGGTAGTGGGTAGCAGTCCTGTGGACATGCTTTATTGAGGTCCGTGAAGTCCACGCACATCCTCCAACTGCCATCACTCTTCTTTACGATCACTGGATTAAAGAGCTAGTCGTGATAGTATACTTCGCGCATAATGCCTGCGTCTACAAGTTTGTGTACTTCTTCTAGGATGGCTTTTGCGCGATCTGGAGCCTGGCCGCGCTTCTTCTGTCGTATTGGGGGATATCCTAGTTTTATTTATAGCTTGTGCTTCGTAATGGAGCGTGGCACTCCGGTCATGTGCTTTGGTTCCCACGCAAAGATACTCAGGTTCTTTTGCAAGAGTGCGCACACAGTTACTTTACCTTGGTCAGATAAAGATTCTCCAATCGATATTTGTTGATCTGGGTAATCAGGATGAATAGCGACCTTTAAGTTTGGTATTTTTGCTGCGCGCTGTTCTGGAGTATGCTCCACCTCACTGGTTACTGCGTTGCATTCTTTAGGTGGCACTGTGGTATTGTAGAGGGTGACAATCCCTCCTTCTACCGGAAATTTGAGCATCCCATGTGCTGTGGATGGTACAGCGCGCATGGATGATATTCCAGGTCTCCCAATGATGCCGTTGTACGGTGAAGGAGAATTTATTATCATGAAGTTTATCCACGTTCCTGTAGAGTGTTGTTCATCGCCTACAACTACAAGTAAGCGTAATTGCCCCATAGGCCATATCTTTTCTCCTGTGAAACCAGTCAGCGACGTCGTGGCTGGTATCAACAGACTTTGTATCTCAGGTCGTAGGCTTTTGAAGCAATGTTCGTACAGAATGTCTGCGGATGCTCCTCCATCGATATACATGCGGCGGATGTCATGTCCCCTAGTATGTATCTCAATGGTCAGTGGCTCTATTACTGCGTTGTCCGCAGCTAGAGTGGGGAAGGATATCTCCTTTTCTGAAGAGAACTTTTGACTGACTTTTTGGTTTGTCTTGCGTAGCCATGACTGTATCATGTAGATGATGTCCGCTTTATCTTTGGGAGGCTCTTTCTTGCCTCCATTCCTTTGCTTGTCCTTCCCTTCTTTAATATTCTTTACGAGGTGATCCATTCTACCCTCCTTTACTAATTTTTCAATTAGTTGTCGTAGCTGGACACACTCATTGGTTGTATGGCCCTTTTGGCCATGGTATTCACAGTATCCATTCCCTATACGCTTGTCCTCTGGGGGTTTTGGAAGTTTGCGCCTTCTGTTACAAATATTTCCCTCGGAGTTTTTGTGAGAGGAGTATACTTGTCATTATCTCGTCCACTCCCCTGATTGCGATAATTCTTGCTGCGGTTGCTGCTCTGATCATTGGATTGTCTCCTAGGCTGTTCTTGTTACCTGTAATTTGAGTAGCCTTTTTTACTGTCCGCAGCAGCTGCTTCTCCTTGGATGAAGGATCTTGTGCGCTTCATTAGTTCATCGAAGGTTTGGGGAACCTTGTCGTTTAACTTCCTAATGAGTTCTGGATTATTGATCCCATTCATGAACCCTGAAGTTTTTAGGACTTCGGGACACTCGTTTACATGTATACATTCATCTTTAAAGCATTCCATATAAGCACTAGTTGATTCCCCTTGACGCTGTTTTACTCTGGCTAGTTCAACAGGGTTTTTAGCGCACTTCTTTCTTTGGGTGAAGTTTAAGCGGAATGCTTTTCGCAATTCTTCAAACCCGCCTATCCTCCTTCGTGGAAGTTTGCTAAACCATGTGCGTGCATTTCCCACTAACGTGGAGTTAAACATATGACACCACACAGGTTGTGGCCAATTTTCGATAGTAGTGGCGGATTCGAAAATTTTTAGGTGATCATCAGGATCACCCGTCCCATCATATGTTTCAACATTAGTGGGCATGCGCCTTTTCTTATGATCGGAGTAGTTGCTGATGCGTCTTGTAATGGCATCAACTTTCTGGCGACGCCACGGAAGAGATATGTCTTCGTCTTCTTCCTCGTGAGGTCTTCCTCTGGACTTCCAAGGAGTCACTGGAGGAAGAGTAATCTCTTTTGCGGCGCTTGCGCCGGATTCCTTTAGAGGAAGAGCTTGAGGGGCTTTCACTTGGGGATGTTCTCCTTCCTAATCTGTCGTGAATTCTTTTGCTCCCAGACCTGGAGGACCCTTCGCTTGGTGAGTGTTGACGTCCAAGTCTGTCTTGTATCCTTCGACTACCAAGTTTGGAATGCACATTGGTGCGCCTCTCGTCATCTTCATATTCCTCTGAGTATTGTGAATCGGATATCGTACCAAGTCTATCGTGGATAGTGGTACGTCTTTCGTTATTTTCGCGTCTTCCTCTTTGGTGGCGCGGTGGTGATACCTCGCGTTCAGGACCAAAGTTGAGCCGGGCTTGCAGGCTCATACTTGACCTTCTGCTTGCTTCTTCTTGCATGAGGGTGGTTAGGGTTTCGTAATTTTGAGATACAAAATTACTTAATGTTAGGTCAGGTGCGTCCTCATCTGCTACAAGAATCTCTGCCTCAACATTGGGCGCCCTATCTCGGTTGGGTGCGCCAGGTGGCACAGTGTTATTCACTATAGGTGCCGTTTGGTGAGGAGTATTGAAGAGGGTGCGCTGAAGTTCTTCAATGCTCGGGACTACTGTGGTTGCTTAAGTAGTCCTTGTAGGCAACTCTATTGCTGGGAGAGGTAGGGTTGGTCCCGTTTCTTGGTGACCAGGCGCGCTGGTTGTTCCAGAAGCCTGCCTAGAGGTCGAATCTTGATGATTCTTCCTCTGGGGGTCACGTGTTTTCTCCAACTGCGGAGTCCGCTGACTTGAGTTTTTGTTCTTTGTCATTCTAGTTCTTAGTTCTTAGTGTAGGGTCCCACGGATGGCGCCACTTGTTGATACAAAAGTTGGGCGTTCCTAGTTTGGGCTCCTACTCTCGTACCAATTAGCTCTTAATACTTGAAACATGCGCACTAAGAAAGTAAACAAACACCGTTAGGCTTATCGTGGGATTTTCTCCCACGATTATCCTCCAGCGTGAGAGTAAGTAATCGGTTTTAGGGTTATCGTAAAGAGTTAGGGTTTGTGAAATCGTACCTTTAATGAGAATTATATCATTCTATATATAGGCGCAGAATCCTTGTAGGTTTCATGCTCCTTACGTTTCGCACGCATGGTGCTTATCCGGTCCAAGGATCTTTATATGTAAATAGAAGATCCTTATCTAGACCATAAATAGTTTGGTTGGGCTTTGGGTCTACGTGAGCCCAATCCGTTTGGTAACGCGGCCCAAGTCATTGTTATAATAGCTCACTCATGGTGGGTTTGGGCCTTAGTAATATTTATCATTTGGGCTTATGGCCCAAATATATACTATACGTCATCATTCACCATTTCAGTCATTAGATTAAGTTCAAATCTCACAAAAGTTAGTTTAGTTCATAAACTAAAAAAGTCAAAATAGATTAGTTCTAAGAAAATCCAAAAATTCCAAGAATTTTCATGATTTTTGTCTTCAATATTAGGGTTTGAGCTTTTTACAAGTTAAAGTCTCCAAGCTTAACTCTTGAAATCCAACCTTTGCTTAATTTTAAGATTTTTTCTAGTAGCTTATTTGGAGGCTTATTTTGACCTGCAGGGCAAACCTATGCCCTGCACCAGGATTCTCACCCAAGTTCTATAACCCCTCCTAGGTTCATTAGTGGGCCCCAAGACCCAACTTTGAGCTTTTTGGAAAGCTTGTTGGTGTAGCTTATTAGATTCAGGCTTATTTTGGGCTTTAGATCTTTGGCTTATAGCTTATTGGTGCCTTGAACTCACCCTTATCACACCCATACACTGAGTGACTCAGTGTGATAAGCCCAAGTTCCAAGGCCTCTCTAGTGATTAATTGTGGGCCCCATTGCTTGAGCCTTAGCTTATTAGAAAACCCTTCTGGCTGGCTTATTAGATCAAGGTTCAATTTGGACCCCTGAACCACCCTGTGGACCCCACATTGGCCTGTACTTTGGCCATTGTGACTATTTTAGTGTTAAGATTTTGGATTTTGCTTATTTGCTTCCATAGGTTATTTCTTGTGCTTATTTGCTTTCTTTCTATTTTTTCAAGTTAGTCTCACGTATTTGTAGCTTATTTTAGTTTGTGGCACCTTATTATAGCTTTTTGGTTAGCTTTTTCAAATTACAAAGTCCTAATAAGCTTAATATACAAACTGTTAAGCACTTGAGCTTTCCATACTGCTTATTTCTAAGATCCAATCAAAGTGTCTTCATTAAAGTTGTTCATTTTTAGTATAAAAATATGTTTGTAAAAGAAAAATCAGAAAAAGCCAAAAATAAAAAAGTGATAGCTTCTATTTAAGCCATTTGGCTTATTTTTCAGCTTATTTAAAAAGCGATTTTCATTTTTATAATTTTCCTAAGTTTCTAATATATTAAAATAGTTTAGAAAAAATTTTCATAATTTTCTGAGTTTATTTAGTGTTTATAATAATTAACTTTAGTTTAATTAGTTTTAATTAAAAAACCAAAGAATTAATTTTCCTTCTGCTTATTAATAAGCAATAGTAGTTTTTTTATATTTTTCTTAGGTTCTATAATCAGTAAAGTATGTTTAGAAAAATTTTCAGAATTTTCACTGCTCATTTAGTATTTTTCAGATTTAAATTAGTTAAAATAGATTTTAATTAATAAATAAGTAAATAAACAGTAAATTAGTTAAAGAATAATTTTTATAAACTTTTTATAATTTTTTAAGATTCCTGTGATGGTTAATTAGTTTTGTAAAAAGTTTTATATTTTTCTAAGTCATTTTAGTCTTTTTCTTAAATTTAAATTAGATATAAATTAGTTTTTATTAATTATTAAATAGCAATGTTGCAAAAATCGTGAATCGGTCCTGAGGCGGTCGGGGGCCGAGTTGCGATTTTTTCCCGATTAATCGGCCGCCTCGGCCGCTTAATCGGCCGATTACCTTGGAATTTCCTCCAAGTTCCAAGGCCGAGGCCGATTAATCGGCCGCCTCAGCCGATTTTTGCAACACTGCTAAATAGTTTAAATTAGTTTTTAATTAAAAATAATTAATAAATAATCAAAAAAAAAATTTTTTTAATTAAATTTTCTTTTAATATTAAGTTTGTAAAAGTTTCATTTTCACCCCATGTAGTTTTAATTTGTGCATATCTCACCTTTTTATCTGTCTGTAATCATATCTGATTTTTAATTTGGTTTACGTTTTATTAATTTTGTAATCTTCTGATTATTAATACTGTTTCTTTATCTTAATACCAAGCAATCAATATCTGTTAATTTCAATATCTGTTACTATTCCCAAATCACTAATTCCCATAAACGTTTTCCATACACAATTTCAATCTCGTTGGGACTTAACGACTCGGGGATTTCCCTGTACTTCCACGGATTTTACATCTTGCACACCTCTCCCTCAGGTTTGACCTATTGACCATCCTTGGTTAATTTGGACTGACTGTAAGGGAGGAGTCAAATTTTGGCGCCGCTGCCGGGGAGGTTGTTGCGTGTTTCAAAACGTTTTAAGGTTTAGTGATTTTCAAAACCCTTCTTGTACAAATTTCACCACTTTGTAAATTTTTGTAAAAATCAAATCATATCAGAAAAAGTTCATTAACACTTTTCCTAAAGTGTTAAAAACACCAGGTGGTAAACGGAAGTTCTGACATTAAATTGCGAACTGAAGAGAGATCCATTCTTCTCTCCCTCCACCCTGCGAGTAATTTTAAATAAAACGATTTCAGTTAACGAATCGATACCAAAAAAAATATTTCCAAAAGCTTTTTGCACACCCACACAAAAAGCCAAAAACATTTTGTTTTCTGTTAATAATAAATACATAAAATACACTGTCGAAAACCAAGGCTGAATACCTACCAACTGGGGGTGTGAACATTAATAAGTTCTTAAACTAAAATTAAAACTTGCCTTTGTATCCTTGTGATTGGTGTACCTTTTTCAAAGAAGACAGTCATACTGTGATTATTGATTTAAGTTCCCTGTTGTTTTGCCTCGGTCTTGTTTTAATTGACATTGTTTTTAGTGCATGTGCACTCATTCACAAACAAAGCATAATCGTCAAAGAAACGTGCCCGAGTTACGTACTGTTATTGAAGAACCAAAAATAAAAACTGGACAACGGGCCCCCACCACCCCCACCTAACCCTCCCAAGGATGAGACAGCTCCCGATTCCCAAACGATGGAGGAGTTCTGTCAGCCGACCATGCACGGGAGAGGTGGACCTGTTGCACCACTCATTATTGAGGCTACGGACTTTGGCCTCAAGCACCACAGGATCCAACAAGTCCAAAATTCATGTCAATTTCATGGATTTCCGGGTGCCAATACTAACAAGCATCTTGACAAATTTTTAACTGTCACCCAGAGCATGAAACAAAATGGCGTCACCGAAGAAGGCCTTCGTTTGTATCTCTTCCCCTATTCTCTCACTCATCATGCTACTGCCTGGTTCGATCGTGTTCCAAAGAATTCGATCCACACTTTTGATGAGATGGTTACCAAATTCTTGTCAAAATACTTTCCACCATCCATGGTAACTAAGTTGAGAAATTATATCAGCAACTTTAGACAGCGTCCTGACGAGTCCTT
Organism: Artemisia argyi; assembly: GCA_030686995.1. NCBI lineage: Eukaryota > Viridiplantae > Streptophyta > Magnoliopsida > Asterales > Asteraceae > Artemisia > Artemisia argyi. The sequence goes on from CM060681.1 coordinate 100,356,719, forward strand.
ATTTAAGGCATGGGAACTGATAACGCTCAAATCGTACATGTTTTTAGGAGCGTTATTGTGGATTTTTTTTCATGTTATTTGGTTATAATTATATGCTTTTGTTAATTAATCATATAAAAGTGTGTATGCTAGTACATTTGCAGCCAAGTACAGGAAAATGAAGGAAAAGACGAAGAAACAATCAATAAACGAAGATTTATGCGTATGTGAAGAATTCCCGACAAATGAAAGTTTCTTGGAGTATGTTCGAGAAGATAAAAGTTGTGAAGTTGTCACTCCAAAGACTCAAGAATAAAGCACAAGAAGGAAAACGAGAAAAGAAATGAAGAAAAGAAGCTCAAATGAAGAATTATTGGAAGACTCGTTGTTCTCGATACACCTTCACCATTTTGGCCATATCTTGAGCATACAGACTCCGTTTGACACCCCGTTTTCGGCCACAGAAAGAGAAAGATCTACAACTTTGAAGTTTATGATTTTCTGCCAAAATGCATCTATCCATTCGGATAGAATCCATTCGTTCGGATGGAGCTACATGTCTCATCCAACCGATCGGATGGATGGATTACCGATCGGTTAGATGAAAATGTTCCATCCATCCGATCGCACGTGCCCCATTACTGTCACAACTCGTAATTTCCGGTCATTTTCCAAACTTCGCTAATTCACTATTCATAAATCACTATTCACCGATCACTATTCATCATCATACTATTCATCATTTTTTAGGTCAATTTGACATTCCGAGAAACATTCAGAAATTTTACTATTCACTTGACACTATTCATTCCCGGAAGAAAACCACTATTCACGTGCATTACTCATTTCATCGTAAATTTAGTTTACGAGTATTCAAATTCGCGTAACCGTATTGGTTCAAGAGCGAATTCATACATTATTATCAGGGACATCCCATACGGACTAGAAATAGTCCGCATATCATCATTATGGCATTTGCATACTATTCCACTCGTAGGATATTCAAATTAATACTTTTGATATATTTGACTTTTTACGTATGTTTATTTTTAAATAAACGTTAACAAACGATCAATAATGTGACTAACACGTCTGACACTCCCGACTATGATCCCAATATATTTTTATATATTCATTTTTATAATATAAAAATTATAATATTAATTTACCCGGTATTTTGGAGATTTATTTTAATTATTAACGTAAGTTTACAAAAATTACGACTGTTTTCGTAGAAATTAAACTATAATTATCTAAACACCAAATAATTATACCCAACTTATTTTTACAATTTTTACGACTTTATTATGTCCCGGTTAACTCCGTTAAAATTTATTTTTAGTTAACCCGGTACCCGGTACACCTTAAAACTACAATTAAATACAAGATAATACCAAATCCCACCAAAATTCTTACACATCCCAACCCCCCTCCTTTTTCCATACCAATCACTTACAAAGCTATATGATCACTCAATCCTCATTAATACATAAACTAACTTCTTATAATAATAATAATAATAATAATAATAATAATAATAATAATACATAAAAGGATACAACTACACTTTTTCTCTCATTCTCACTAGCTATCTAAAATCTCATTTTCTCATTCTCTCTATCTCAACTCACGGCAAGGACAAAGGAGGAGCAAGACCAAAATATTTTTCTCAAGATCAAGTGTTTAACTAGTTTATTTAGTGATCCTTGTTAGGGTTTTGAAATATAAACTCAAGAATCATTAGGTTTTCATCATCTACACTCTTAATCTTTGAAGTAAGTATATCAAACTCCTTTTTATAATTTTATCAAGTTTATACAAGATCCATATGATATATATATACTAGATCTACTTGCATATGCTATTTATACCACTTTATTTTATGAACTTTTAACTTTTGAACCTTAGAAAGTGATTATAGTTAGATCTTTGTTAGATCCACTTGGTTTATGAAGTTTAGGAACCCATGACACCCTAATAAGGTGTATGGTAGGATTAGACTAGTTTTGTGGTGATTGAAAGTGGTTTGGTTGAAGTTGAAACTAGATTGGAACCTTAGAAATGATTTTTGAAACTATATACTTTCCTACTGTTGCTATTTTTAAAATGTGAGAAACTCAGTAGGTGATGGATAATTTTTGACCAAATATTTAGAAAATACTTTTAAAAACGAAACTTTTGGCGAAAGAACGGACTAAAACGAGTTTATAACGAAGGAGATATGATTTTGTAAAGTTAACGACGAAAACTATTTTTCTGAAAATCCTTTGCTGATGAACAGTTGTCACGACTGTTTTGAGGCGTAAAACTGAATCTAGCCATCCCGACTTATCAAAAATATGTTAGTATTTTTTCCCATGATTCCGGGGATGTAAAGAACGAGTAAAATGAGCTTAAAACGACCAAGTTATACACGTTTTAATATCGTCAAAACTATATATATATAGTCACTACTAGAAAATAATATAACTACGTACAAAATAATATATTTTCTAGATTCTCATTCAAGGAGTTATATTCTTAACTAATGAAGTACTTATGACCCAAGACTTATTTTTACAACTACTAGACGTTATTTCAAGGTTTTCCAAAGTAAGGAATATAACACTAACATTTTATATATGATATATTACAACAAGTTTTTATAAGCCTAGTTGGACTTATTTTTCCTAAGTTTGGAAAATACTTTATTTTGACAATAACAATTATTTCCAAGTTACGAGTGGTATGGGTATCATGTGCATGCATATTCTCTTCATCATTTCATGATCTAAGTAGATCACTATCATTCATGTTAGGTTGCGGTTAGAGATCGAACCTCATTTCCGTGTATCCACTTTTGTCATCGTAGCTATCGCCCCAGGTGAGTCATAGCCCCACTTTTACTCTTTATATTTGTTTTAACTCTTTGGGGGAGATACATGCTCAACTACTTGCTTACTAGTATAAATACTCAAAACATACTTTCTTGATACTCAAAACATTTATACTTGATTGTTTTATACTTGATTATTTTATACTTGATTGTTTTGTACTTGATTATTTTATACTTGATTGTTTATACTTGATTGTTTTATACTTGATTTCATACATACGTGATTGTGCTATACTTAACTGTGTTATACTAAACTGTGATTGTGTATTCTTGAGCAACTGATACTTTGGGAAATGGCACCCAGAAATCATACATACATACATACTTCCAATGGCCCCAGATTAAGTTGCTGGACACAACCATTGAGACTTCCAATGGCCCCAGATTAAGTTGCTGGACACAACCATTGAGACTTCCAATGGCCCCAGATTAAGTTGCTGGACACAACCATTGAGACATACATACAAACGTGAGGTCTTCGGAGATGAAGTGTAGACTCACGACTAATTGCTTAACTGTTGTGATGAACTTATACATGTTTAATCTTACTATATATATATTAGCAGTGGGTTGTGAACACACAGGTTACAAGTCTCTTATGGCGGGACTTGTAACTGAGTGGATTTACGATGCTTTTGCTGTGTGACCATTTTTCTATAAACTTTATTTGTTAAACAAACTCTATGAACTCACCAACCTCGTGTTGACACTTTAGCATGTATTTTCAGGTTTTAAGCAATGGCACGCTACTGGAGGTTTTGGCAGGGCATGGCATGGTCATAGAAGACTCTGATTATTTATATGGGGACCGTTTTAAACTATTTTAAGGGCCTACTTCCGCACTACTTTTAACGATGTAAATTCAATATTTTTGGTTAAACGATTTTATTCTAAATGATTAAAGTGAAAACCATTTTTGAACTAGTGTTGTAATACCAATTGAGTTACACCCCAGCTACACGTATGCTTCCGCTGGACCCGATTTTGGGGGTGTGACAGATTGGTATCAGAGCTTTGGCTATAGCGAACTAAGTGTTTTTAAAACCTAGACTATAGCTACTTTTACGAAAACTTAACCTTATGACCGTCACGTGCCTGCCTGCCAAGATGATGCCTCACTTGTGGTTTGTTGCTGACATAGATGATGAGATTTGTGTCTCATTATCTGGTATATTATATTCATTTTTTCTAGTTGATTACTATAATTGTCTTTCATATAAGCATGTTCACGTATCATATATGTCATCGCATTATGTTTTCTTTGCATAGTTCATCATTTAACCTCGAGTTTGGTCACCTGCCTTAGTCTTTCAGAACGTCTTGGTAATTGTGAAGGACATAGTATTAGTATAACTGAGCTGAGTATTTCAAAATTCATGAAACCTCGGTGGAATGTAGACTGGCCACCTACATTCAACCCGGGATAGTGAGATATAGGATAACCACCTATGTCTGACTCAGAGATGAATTTTGCAACACTGAGAATGGTTATAATAAAATTGTGTCTGGATTAAATTATCTACCCAATTTCCAAATGTTTCATTTTACATCACAGTATTCTCTTTCATCACAATCTCATTATGTCGCAGTTGTCACAGTCTTTTCCCTTCTCACTATCACTATCATTCCCTTTCCCATCCCTATATATATATAAGAAATTAGCTAACCCTCTATAGATTCCTATGTCACTCATCACTCATTACTCCCAATATTGATAAGTGGATATTATCAATGACCTCCCTAGGAAAGACTTTCCATACCATATATAAGGAGGATCCTTAGGTACATTATGACCATTTAAAACTCAACAGAAACCTCAAGATATCACAAAACCATTCGAACCACTATCACTAGCCTGATCGCCAAGGTTCTACCATCTAGAAAGTATTGGCTTGACTGAATTACAAGATTAGCTCCGATACGAATGCTCACTGAGCAACACCATAGAGATAAAAACCCAACCTCTTAACCAAGACTATAGAACCTGCAATTGAACATGTCCTCACCAATAGACCTTATTCAAATATGTTAGGCACCTAGGTAATTGTGCAGACATACCTACCCGACTATTTTATCCCCTTAATACTTTCACTTTAAATAGATTTTTCTCTAAACTACGGTTATACAAAACATATATCTTGTTAAAAAAAAAAAAAAAAAAAAAAAAAAAAAAAAAAAAAAAAAAAGTTACTTGGAAAGTCGTTTGCTTAAAGTTGTAAATTCATTTATTCAGGGAAGGTTTATGAACAACACACACAATCTCAAAAACAAACTTTGAAAACCAATCACTATATTACATCACTTATACATTTAGGAGTTTGTGAATTGACGACATAGAGCTTGGGAAAATTTTAGTAATGGAGACTAAGCACTGTAGGTGGAGAAAGACTCAATTCATGACATTCCTGCGGAGGATCACAACCTTATCCTAACCTATTATTTTCAACAATACCCTTTGACGGACTTAACTTTGTAAGTTTTTCCACAAGATTCATGATACCTATTCCAACTATTCCTAATGGAGGAATTTGATTCACCTCAAACTTCTGGCAGATTTCATTAAGATTTCCTTTGGAACCTTACCACCTATTATCTTCAGACCAATGGTTAGGATTAGAGAATGATTCAAACATAGGGAGATATACCCAATTCGGGTGTGATTGATTCTGGAAATGGTTGGGCTAACCATTTGCTATAACCTGGATTCCTGGACAACAATATCTATCACAAGATTCCAAAGACAACACCATTGAGATATAATTCACAAACGTGGAGAGATAAACCCGAGATACATTGGACCCTTCAATATTTCAGACAGTATGGGCCTAGTGGCCTACAGACTTGAGCTCCTCCCATTAGAGCCCAGTAGCTTACACGATAAATATTATCACCTTTTCACCAATACCACTCCAGAGACCAACACAAACTGAACTTCGGGACGAAGTTCCTGTTAGAGGGGAAGACTGTCACAACTCGTAATTTCCGGTCATTTTCCAAACTTCGCTAATTCACTATTCATAAATCACTATTCACCGATCACTATTCATCATTTTTGAGGTCAATTTGACATTCCGAGAAACATTCAGAAATTTTACTATTCACTTGACACTATTCATTCCCGGAAGAAAACCACTATTCACGTGCATTACTCATTTCATCGTAAATTTAGTTTACGAGTATTCAAATTCGCTTAACCGTATTGGTTCAGGAGCGAATTCATACATTATTATCAGGGACATCCCATACGGACTAGAAATAGTCCGCATATCATCATTATGGCATTTGCATACTATTCCACTCGTAGGATATTCAAATTAATACTTTTGATATATTTGACTTTTTACGTATGTTTATTTTTAAATAAACGTTAACAAACGATCAATAATGTGACTAACACGTCTGACACTCCCGACTATGATCCCAATATATTTTTATATATTCATTTTTATAATATAAAAATTATAATATTAATTTACCCGGTATTTTGGAGATTTATTTTAATTATTAACGTAAGTTTACAAAAATTACGACGGTTTTCGTAGAAATTAAACTATAATTATCTAAACACCCAATAATTATACCCAACTTATTTTTATAATTTTTAAGACTTTATTATGTCCCGGTTAACTCCCTTAGAATTTATTTTTAGTTAACCCGGTACCCGGTACACCTTAAAACTACAATTAAATACAAGATAATACCAAATCTCACCAAAATTCTTACACATCCCAACCCCCCTCCTTTTTCCATACCAATCACTTACAAAGCTATATGATCACTCAATCCAAATTAATACATAAACTAACTTCTTATAATAATAATAATAATAATAATAATAATAATAATAATAATAATAACAATAATACATAAAAGGATACAACTACACTTTTTCTCTCATTCTCACTAGCTATCTAAAATCTCATTTTCTCATTCTCTCTATCTCAACTCACGGCAAGGACAAAGGAGGAGCAAGACCAAAATAGTTTTCTCAAGATCAAGTGTTTAACTAGTATATTTAGTGATCCTTGTTAGGGTTTTGAAATATAAACTCAAGAATCATTAGGTTTTCATCATCTACACTCTTAATCTTTGAAGTAAGTATATCAAACTCCTTTTTATAATTTTATCAAGTTTATACAAGATCCATATGATATATATACTAGATCTACATGCATATGCTATTTATACCACTTTATTTTACGAACTTTTAACTTTTGAACCTTAGAAAGTGATTATAGTTAGATCTTTGTTAGATCCACTTGGTTTATAAAGTTTAGGAACCCATGACACCCTAAGAAGGTGTATGGTAGGATTAGACTAGTTTTGTGGTGATTGAAAGTGGTTTGGTTGAAGTTGAAACAAGATTGGAACCTTAGAAATGATTTTTGAAACTATATACTTTACTACTGTTGCTATTTTAAAAACGTGGGAAACTCAGTAGGTGATGGATAATTTTTGACCAAATATTTAGAAAATACTTTTAAAAATGAAACTTTTGGCGAAAGAACGGACTAAAACGAGTTTATAACGAAGGAGATATGATTTTGTAAAGCTAACGACGAAAACTATTTTTCTGAAAATCCTTTGCTGATGAACAGTTGTCACGACTGTTTCGAGGCGTAAAACTGAATCTAGCCATCCCGACTTACCAAAAATATGTTAGTATTTTGTCCCATGATTCTGGGGATATAAAGAACGAGTAAAATGAGCTTAAAACGACCAAGTTATACACGTTTTAATATCGTCAAAACTATATATATATATATATATATATATATATATATATATAGTCACTACTAGAAAATAATATAACTACGTACAAAATAATATATTTTCTAGATTCTCATTCAAGGAGTTATATTCTTAACTAATGAAGTACTTATGACCCAAGACTTATTTTTACAACTACTAGACGTTATTTCAAGGTTTTCCAAAGTAAGGAATATAACACTAACATTTTATATACGATATATTACAACAAGTTTTTATAAGCCTAGTTGGACTTATTTTTCCTAAGTATGGAAAATACTTTATTTTGACAATAACAATTATTTCCAAGTTACGAGTGGTATGGGTATCATGTGCATGCATATTCTCTTCATCATTTCATGATCTAAGTAGATCACTATCATTCATATTAGGTTGCGGTTAGAGATCGAACCTCATTTCTGTGTATCCACTTTTGTCATCGTAGCTATCGCCCCAGGTGAGTCATAGCCCCACTTTTACTCTTTATATTTGTTTTAACACTTTGGGGGAGATACATGTTCAACTACTTGCTTACTAGTATAAATACTCAAAACATACTTTCTTGATACTCAAAACATTTATACTTGATAATTTTATACTTGATTATTTTATACTTGATTATTTTATACTTGATTGTTTTATACTTGATTATATTATACTTAATTGTTTATACTTGATTGTTTTATACTTGATTTCATACATACGTGATTGTGCTATACTTTACTGTGTTATACTAAACTGTGATTGTGTATTCTTGAGCAACTGATACTTTGGGAAATGGCACCCAGAAATCATACATACATACATACTTCCAATGGCCCCAGATTAAGTTGCTGGACACAACCATTGAGACTTCCAATGGCCCCAGATTAAGTTGCTGGACACAACCATTGAGACATACATAGAAACGTGAGGTCTTCGGAGATGAAGTGTAGACTCATGACTAATTGCTTAACTATTGTGATGAACTTATACATGTTTAATCTTACTATATATATATTAGCAGTGGGTTGTGAACACACAGGTTACAAGTCTCTTATGGCGGGACTTGTAACTGAGTGGATTTACGATGCCTTTGCTGTGTGACCATTTTTCTATAAACTTTATTTGTTAAGCAAACTCTATGAACTCACCAACCTCGTGTTGACACTTTAGCATGTATTTTCAGGTTTTAAGCAATGGCACGCTACTGGAGGTTTTGGCAGGGCATGGCATGGTCATAGAAGACTCTGATTATTTATATGGGGACCGTTTTAAACTATTTTAAGGGCCTACTTCCGCATTACTTTTAACGATGTAAATTCAATATTTTTGGTTAAATGATTTTATTCTAAATGATTAAAGTGAAAACCATTTTTGAACTAGTGTTGTAATACCAATTGAGTTACACCCCAGCTACACGTATGCTTCCGCTGGACCCGATTTTGGGGGTGTGACAATTACCGATCGGATGGAGCCCTCGTACAGATTTTGGAGATCTCATTTTGCTCGATTCTAGGCTCTTCTTTTTAGTATTCTAGGTCCTTCTAAATTCCTTGATCACCAAGTTGAGCATTGATGAACCCTAGGCCTTGAGAGGAGTATAAATAGAGACCCTTATATGCATTTCTAATCATCACTTACCAATTCTCACTATCTCAACTTGAGAGAACACCTCTCTTACCACCATTACTCCCTCTCATTAACCAAAATTCTTCCATATAATCCCAGGAAACTTTGGAGGTCTAAGAAGTCATCATTTGGAGGTCAAAACATCAAGAAGTCATCACCAACGCTTGAGGCATCATTACTACATCATTTGTTATCTTATTTCAATCAATGTAAGACTTTTAATCATGGTTTCTAATGTTCAAAATTCTGAGTTTATGTTCATGTTTGCTATGAGTGGCTAGTGCCTTTGTGTACTTGCTTAGATGATGTTTATTATTTAATGGTTTGTCTATGATTGTGATAACATGTTTTAATTCAATTTCAAGTTAATTCTAAAACCCAATTGTACTTAAGTTTCATAGTGAAATTTGTTGAATCAAGTTTAACTAGTTGCTAATGATTTTATAGGTCGAAAGATTAATTGTTATTCAACTAGTTATAATCATTTGTCTATGAATGATTGTTTTCCACCAAAATTATTCTTGGTTAAACAAAGAAACTAAAGTGTGATTGTAATGAGAAAACTTTTGTCAATCAAATCGGATTGATTGTAAAACGCCTAATTGGTCGAAAGTGTAGTAGTTTAGAATCAATTGTAACCTTTTGTCTATGATCGGTTACCTTTTGTATTGACCATTTCTTATTAGTATTTGATAAAACAAAAGATTGTTTTTGTGTTTAAGATTGTTGACCCAACCTTATGAACCTTGAATTGATCTTGAATTGATTGGTTAAACTTAATGCTTGTTTTTATAAACTAAGATCTTGGCCAAGGTTTAATTTGTAAGAACAATTGATTAGAACACCAACTAATCATCATAACCAACATTTTAAGAAGAGTTATCACAATCTTACTTATCAAGGATAGTAAACTAGTTTAAGCAAGTGTAGTTTTTAATCTTATTGAATTTACATAATCATCATTTTCGTGTTACTTATTGCTTATATGGTATTTTGGATCGTGACAACTAATTACCAACCCTTTTATTGCTTAGTGTTACATAGATTCTTCACAATTGAAAACACCCAAATCCTAGTGAACGACCTCGGCTTACCAAACAAAACTAACTACATACGAAAGGGTCATACTTGCCCGTGTGTTCTTAGCTTTATCCGGTAATTCGTGTTATAAATTTAAAACTAGTAGTCGCGAGACACATCATGTTTTTGGCGCCGTTGCCGGGGATTTGTTTGTGTTTTTGTTTGTTTTAAATCTGTGTTTTAATAATTCCCTCGTTGTAGTCGCTTTTGATTTCGAAAAAAGAAAAATTTCCGAGCCATCCATCCGATCGGCTAGAACCAAGAATATTTTACCGAGCCATCCAACCGATCGGTTTGATATTTAACCGATTGGTTAGACCCAAAAATCCAATCCAAACGATCAGTACAAAGCCGTATCCGAGTCGGTTAGACCAATAACCCAATCCAACCGATCGGTTTGATATTCAACCGATCGGTTAGAACTTTTTGTTTACAAAAACCATTTATTTTCAAAACCCATTTTTACCTTTTTATCTTAGTTCTAAACAAACACCACCCAACCCACCTTTAGGAGTGATTTATTTTTTTTTCTTGTGTCCTTGTTATTTTCTTTTCCTATTTGTTTGTTTGGTAAATTATTTTATAAAATTATTTTTTTTAGATTTTTAAACGTATTTAAAAAAAAGTTTAAAAAAACGTCTATTAAATAGTTTTGTCGTAATTAGTTTATTTTTCTTAAACTTATAGTAGTTATAATAATAGTAACGATTATCTTATCTTAGTTTTTTTTTGAAAAGCATCTTATGTTTTTATTTTTGATTTTTGTAATATTTCACGAATCGCTCCGGGTTTGTATAAACTCACACTCATGGGGTAAACAACGTGTTAGTCCACTTTACGAGCTTAAACATAAAATCAAAAAGAGGACTCATAAACCCGATAAGACACCAATCTTACCCTTAAAGATCGAATCAATGAAACTTTATATGAAACCACCATTCATCGAGGAACTTTTTGTGGTAATCGACATAATCGAAGAGAAAGTTGAAACTCAACCCGATTCCCCACCTGTAACCATCATTGATCCCGATGACCAACCCATGTGTCAAGCACTAGGACCATTGCACCAACACCTAGTTCCATTATTATTCAACGCCCTTTTCCAAACAATTTCCATATCAAGGGTACCCACATGCAAATGATTCGGGAGAATCAATTTGATGGGAGAATCCGATCCGATCCTCACCGACACATAGCTGATTTTCTTGAGATTAGTAACCTATTCCATTATGGTGAAAATCAAGAGGAAGCGGTTAAATTGAGGACTTTTCCTTTTTCATTGTCCGGAGAAGCCAAGATCTGGTTGAACGAATTAAATGAAGGAACAATTACTACGTGGGAAGAGATGAGAGAAGCTTTTGTTAGCCGATACTTTTCTCCCGCAAAGTTTAAACGTCTCCTAAATGACATTCACAACTTTCAACAATTCGATCACGAAACTCTCATTGATGCTTGGCTCCGTATGAAAGATATGCTTCGCACTTGTCACGGACACAGTCTAACCAAAGGAGAGATAATTCAAATATTCTATCATGGTTTAGACAATCCAACTCAAGGAATTCTTGACGCCGGAGGAATAATCCTCTATAAAACTCCAAACGAAGTATTCAAACTCCTAGAGGACAAGGTCCAACTTAAGCTTGATCTCTCGAAAAATTCTCTAATCGTGCCCAAACCAAAAACTGTTGCTTCCGCTGATGGAATCAACATCAATTCAAATCACACCATTTTGATGGAGGAACTTGAAATTGTCGCTACAAAAATCAATTCCAAATTCATGAAAATAAGAGGAGAGCTGAAGGAGATACGAGATGCTCGTAGAGATGATGAAGATGACAATGCTTCAGAATACCACACGGATGATAACATGCTGATGATTGAACCTAATGAAGCAAGATATCACGGCGGATATCACAACCAAAAGCTGAAAAATTCATACTCCAACTCAAGCCAAAACCTGAACCATAACCATCCTCATTTCTGTCCACAAAATGAAACACCACTTTCCTCACTTATTTTAGACAAAACAAAGAAACCAAAACCTCACCGGAGAAGATGATGAGAGAATGGATGGAAGCAAATGAGAGCTAGGTGGTAGAAGTGAAATGACAAATCGATCAAGGAAAAAGAAACCACCGAGCCATAAACCAAGACATGGAAAAGAAGCAAGAAATCCATCGTATCGAATCACTTCCTCATACAACAGATTCCAATCCAAGACATGAATTTGTATACAAACCACCCTCAATCCGAAATGAACATGATAAGGGTGAAGTTGAATTTATCGAGGAGGATGAAACTGAATCTATTCTAACCATGCCTAATCCGAACCAAATCTTATCTAGTTCACCAACCGTTTCACCTTTTCTTGAGGATTGCACCATGCACATCCCGTCTACTGAACGCTTAGTGAAAGAAAAGATGTTTACACACGATGAATTGTCATATCATGTTGGTAACATGGAACTCAATGCAACTGGAAGGGTTAGAAATGAAGTCTTGAAAGAAAAAGAGATTAAGAAGCATGAAAAAGAAGTGTCAAATGTATTCAATAGGAATGGAGAATGGGAAAGGGAGATAGACGAATGTTCTAAGCCACAAAATCCAGTTTCTTGAAAACAAAATGGTATGACTAACCCACCTCCTCCAGCACACATTGAGAATGTGAATGACGTATTCACTAGGAGTGGAAAGTCTGACGATCCTTTGAAAATCAAAAATATTCGCTAACTGTCTTCGTTTTTAATAAAATCGATGAACCGTTCAAGATAACAAAAAGGGATTATCACATGGTCAAATCAAATGTATCTCCGTCACTTGTGAAGTACATACCAAAGATCCCATACCCTCAACGGTTAAGAACTGAAATTCCCCATTTGAACCATATCGTCAAAGTATCCTAATCCGGGGAAGAGTCTAGCTAATGACTCAGTAATAAATTAAGTGCTTCTCTGGAGGCAACCCAAGCTTCTTTTTAGTTGTTTGTTTTCTTATTTTTGTTTGAAATAAACATGTACACCCTTTTTGAAAAATTTCTTTTCAAAACTTGGAAGATCTTAAGTGTGGGGGTGTTACATGCTCATAATGTTTAATCTGTTGTTGTGTGCAATTTGTTTTGTTTTGTTTTTGTTTGAATAAATGCAACAAGTGATGGAGGAGAATGCTTGGATACGAAGCTTATGATAGCATTTGCTTAGTATTTTATCACATGGAGTTCGATCATGATTTCTTTGGCCCGGGAAGTTTCGTTTCTCTCAGACTTATTTATTTATTTTTCCCTATTTTACATGCTTTGAAGTTTAGTTTTCATATTGAGTATAATGCTTAACTTAAGTGTGGGGGGAAGTAAAATAGGAAAAACGAAACTCATTTAAAAAAAATTGTATACTTGTTTGCCCTTGTAATCTAGTTGTTTTCACGCTTTTAGGATAATATACTAGAATAACTGGATCAATCCACTGGTGAAATCAGTAAATTTTGAAAAACTTGAGATGTGTCCCGATTAATATTGCAATCCATTCTGGAATCGATAACATTTGCTAGCACATACTATAACCATTACCACTAAATCGTGACGATTTTAGCCTGTTTGATATATAGCATACATCTTTTATGCTTGGATCCTTTTTTTTCCAAAAGGTAAACTTTTATTAAGGAAAATAAGCCAAAAGGCAAAGTACAAAGAAAGAAAATAAACACCAAGTGGAACAAAACTGAGATGGAAGCATTCCAACTGATCCACTATGGCAACAAAAAACTAATGGCAATGGACAAAACCCATGCTCAGATAACTAAATTCCAACAAATGAATACTTTCCTAGGGGAAACTACATACTCTGAATACATCAAACACCACAATGAACTCAATCAAAGCAGGTTGAAACATCACCATATACAGCCCCCACCGAGAAAGCAAAGAACCTAATACTCAGCAAACAAACATCCAAAGCCATATAGAGCCAGTCAAAATAGCATATCCAGGAAAAACATATCAAAACATATTCACACTTCATCAGAGCTCCTAGTGCAATCTTGATGTAGGATGAAAACCAGATAAGTGATCACCCATCCACACTGTCTCATTAAAAAACCCTGCCAAATAAAACCCTGAGGGAAAAAATTTGAGCAAGGAAAAAGAGTACAGCTGTTAGTATTAAAGTTCACATAGATAGTTATGCAAGGGAAAGTCCCCTGATTATGAGCTTCACTTGACCAATTGTGTAAAAACTAGTTCTAGAGACTACCATCACCAAGCAAAACCAACCAAACCATCTCCACAAACCCAATATCAATAGTAACTCTACATCTTTTATACCTCCAAACCAAACTAACATACCGATCAGCAATCCTAAAAGACCTATTGCATTTCCAAAACCCTGTACTGATCCAACTTTCTCCATTGTAACTACCAAAAAAAGAACTAGTAATTCCAACAGCCCCATTACTAACTAAAAAAGCAATCTTAACTCTCACCATCATCAATAATCATGCTATCTGTCATCAAATCATCAATCATGCATTTATACTTATAATTCTTATCAATAGGGAAGTTCCATACCTCAGCAGCCATGATGACATCAGGAGTAACCTTGAGCTTCAGCCCCATAATTCTAAGCCTGATATTTTCAATAACAATCTTTAACAACTCCTCCACAGTTCTGCTATGACCACCAAAAAGCCTCAGATTCCTTTCCTGCCATACAAAATACCCAGAAGCACCCAACACCAGTCTTTGGATCACACTCCATATAGAATTTTTAGCAGGCCTATTCACAATGCTTGAAATAATTTGAACCCATGAGTTGGACACATTATCAAGCTTAGCCATTAACTTTAACCTTTCCCAAAGTCTTCTAGCAAAGTTGCAGCTAAAAGACAAATGACTGTGAGAATCTTTACACCTTTTTCAAAATGGGCAACACATGTCTTGTATATTTAACCACCTAGATATTCTATCCCGAGTCTTCAATCTACCTTTCACAGCCATCCACAGAATAAAAGAGTGTCTAGGTATACACTAACTGAACCAAACATGTTCATACCAGATAACATTAGGGTAGTTAGCTTTCATCACCTTCCAAACTTCATTAACACAAAAAACTTTCTCTTTACCTTTCTTATTGACCCAAACAACTCTATCTTCAAATTCATCAACAATAGTAGGAACCTGAATATCTAAGATCTCCCCAAATCTAGTATTCCAACTGGCAGGCCAGTTCCAATTGCCATTGTTGACTAAATCAGCAACTTTCATTCTCATATCAGGACTGCAATGCACTAGAGTTGTGTAGTTAATCAAATTACACAGTGGTCCTCTCTCATGCCATTTATCAAACCAGAAAAAACATTTATTACCATCACCAATTTTATGAATAACAAAGTTTCTAACTTTATCTCTAAGTGACAAAATTTGCCTCCAACTCCAAGAACTTTCTTGATTAGTTTTAGTGACCCAAATATAACACCCCCAAAATCGATCAATACATCGGAAGACTTATAATGACAGCGGAAGACTTTTGGGGTATTATATCGTGGATCTTTGTCACAATTATAGAAAACGACTCAAGTGATCGTTTTGAGTTTTATTTAAAATACCAAATATTCATAATTCCAAGAGGTTTCATTATTCAACAACAAGTTTTTATTCAAAGAGAAATAAACGTTTCTTTATTTGCCCACTTCGTGCCTTTGCCATCTATTCCATTTAGTTTCCTGAGATAAACATGCTAAAAGTCAACAAAAGTTGAGTGAAATTCATAGGTTTATAATTAAGAATTTGAACATAAGAGATAGGTGCTTATTGTATATAAATACGAATAAACAAGTTAGAAATCACATTCATTATTGCCTTAAGCTCATGACACTCAATGATTCAACAGACATCAAAATTATCCGTAATAATGATATGAAATATATAGCCCCCAAGATAGGTATTTGCCAGCAACCTCTGATATTTAAATAAAGTGCATTTGGTGACTTTCCTCTAGCAACCAAATGGGGATTGTCAATCCCTAATAGATCTATTCACAATTATTTACGTTCACCTTTTGAAGTGATTAAGGTTCATGATCGAGGGACTTTTGGCAATAGCTACTTAAGCAATAATAAGATCAGGAAAAGACTTATGTTCGGTTTTTGAGCATGTATCCCCCCCACAAAAATAAGTTAAATGTGGGCTATGAACTCACCTTAGTAGTACAGTAGAACAAACGAAATCTCAACGATGCAAGGCAACGGCTTCACACACAACCTATAAGATATGGCACGTTTCAGTTTTTAAGTCTCGTTTTATTGCGAACGTTTATTATTAATTACGAATAATCCATAAAGTGCATAGGCGATGTGTTACGTCGTATATAAAATAGATAATGGTTACGTATTGTTTTATCGTCTAAATTTAATTATTGTTATATAAATTTTATACGTATATATATAACAACTGTGAATAGATAAGGTGATATGGGATCACCTTGCCTAAGGCCTCTTTTTGCTTTGAAAAAACCATGGGATTCACCATTGACACATATAGAGAAGGAAGCAGATTTCAAACAAACCATAATCCAGTTAATCATAACTTTGTGAAACCAAAACTTGAGAAGACAAAATTCCTATAATTCCCAAGAAACAGTATCATAAGCCTTTTGTATATCCACCTTAAAAGTACACCTACCCACCTTTTTCCTACTCACATAACCACACATCAGTTCTTGAGCAAGCATGATGTTATCACTAATATGTCTCCCTTCAATGAATGCACTCTGATTAGCATCAACTATATCCTTCAAAACCACCTTAATCCTATTAGTTAAAACCTTACTAATACACTTATAGACCACATTGCAACAAGTAATGGGTCTATAGTCAGTAACTCTAGATGGATTCTTGCATTTAGGAACAAGTGAGATAAGAGTAGTGTTGAGTTCACCCAACAATTTCCCACTACTAAAAAATTCTTTTACAGCAGAACATACATCATGGCCAACTATGTCCCAAGAAGCTTTGAAAAACTTACTTGTAAAGCCATCAGGTCCAGGAGCTTTATCCACATCAATATCAAACAAAGCAGTCTTGATCTCTTCATCTGTAATTTCTCTAATCAAATTCAATGCACTCTCAGCATCCAATCTCTTATTAAAAAGCTCATCAGTTACATCAACAGGAAAAACTTCCTCACAATTGCCAAGAAACTCTTGAAAATGTGATACAAACATACTAGCAACTTCCTCATCATTGTGTTCTCTTCCCATATCATCCTTCACACTAATAATTCTGCTCTTGCTCATCCTTCCTTTTAATAGATTATGGAAGTAAGCACTATTATGATCACCTTCCCTCAACCATTCCACCTTAGCTTTCTGCTTCAGAACCCTTTCCTCATCTAAAACTGCATCTTTATAAGCATTATTAAACACCATTTTTCCTCTCTAAGACTGGCATTCTTGGGATCTTTATCCAGCTCAGATTGAATTTTTTTCAACTCTTCTCTTAAAACCTTAACTTTCACAAAAACATCCCATTTTTCTTATTAAGATCTCTTATGTGCTTCTTCATATTCTTTAATCTCTTAACCAGAACAAACATGGCATAACCATTGATAGGCTCATTCCAATTCTCTTTAACTGTCAAATAGAACTCTTTCTTCTCAGCTAGGAAATTCATGAATATGAATGATCTTCATTTCTTTACAATCATATTAGTCATGATTAAAAATGCAGGACAGTGATCAGAAGTAACATATGGTAAAAAGTTAGCAAAACTAGACCCAAACTGGTCAAAAAATACACTGTTACCCATAATCCTATCTAGCTTCTTTAAAATACCACTTTTAAGGTTTTTTCTTTTCTGAATCCAAGTAAAAAAAGAACCCACTCATAGCTAAATCCTCTATATCCAAACTTTCCATGCAATTTCTAAACTCTTTAACTCCATGATTGTTATCAACCACACCTTTGGAATGTTCATCAGCATACATTATCACATTAAAGTCACCCAAAATAACCCAAGGTTTACTATCAGTGATAACCATGTGATCCTTAAGATTCTCCCACAACTTAAGTCTATCTTTTGCTTCATTATCACCATAAATAAATGAAACAAAAAATTTCCACTTGTCCTGAATAACCTTTACTTCAAAATGCATAACTTGCCCCAAAGAAGAAAGAAGTGTAGCCTTAATAACATCATTATCCCAGCCCACAGCTAATCTACAACCCTTATTACTATCTGAGGAATTAGAAACCCAAGACCAATTCCCAAACACATTATCACAAACAGGTTTAACCATTTTTTTAATAAGCCTAGTCTCAACTATGGCACACATATTCAATTTACTTTCAAAAATCAACATCTTCACTTCATCTTGTTTAGAGGTGTTAGTTAACCCTCTAATGTTCCATACAGCTATTTTAATATTCATTAAAGACATGAAGAGGGTCCAGCATCAACATTACCCAATACATTTGCCATTGCAGCATCAGCACGACTAGATACATTATTCTGAGTAATGAAATTAGCATGAGCTGTGAGATCATCTCCCACTTCTTCCACCATGGTTTCATCACTTTTAGATTCATTACCTTCCTTATACCCAGAGCCACTCTTCTCTAACATCCTACTTTCATAGAACTCAACCATCACATCAGTCCAACTCTCTTTAATATCATTAGTAAAAACTTGGTCAGATACAACAAAAAGCTCCACTTCAGCCAATTGTTTAACCAAAACTAACCCTTGTATTCTTTTTAGCTCTTCTCTATAAACATTATCATACAGCACACCAAAAGCTTGTTGATGTGCGGGATTGCGCCCTCACAAAAGGTTTTACCTCTCAAAGGATCTTGAGAAGCTTGCAATCCCCGCCAGGCAGTGTACCTGATCGTTGTAATATAGTATAGTGACAAGTACCGGGGGATTGATCGTTCAACTCAGGAATAGTGTTCGCTAGGATTAAAAAGTCTACTAAACTAGGTCTAAAGGTAAGGGATGATTCTTTTCGTATTTTTATATTTTTATAAAAGCAAATAAAAATCTCGGTTTTGAAGGAGTGGGCGGAATTAGTTGCTATTCAACTAACCCAATTAACTAAAGATGCAATCAAAATAAAATAAAATGAACTTAAACTAATTTGTGGTGGAAACAATAATAAAAGAAAATGTGTTTACTTAGATTTCACTACTCCCTAGATATCTTTTACCGGTTGATTAGCTTGTTACAATTGCATGGATGACGGGTTATATTCCTTAATACTAGTCGTAGGGCCGTGTACGATATTCACTAACTCTACAGGCTTCTACTTCATTCTAGGTCGAGCCGACTACTAGCTCCTAACGTAGTATCACTAGCAGTTGCCTACGCATTAAATACAACCAATAAATTGTAGTACACCACCGATCATGTTTCTTAAGACGTTCAAGCAAGTTCCCAATTGGAAGTCTGCCAGTTTTCTTAAGCCTATCATCGAATTCAATCATCCACAACAATTATAAACAAACCATAAACCAATAATCAACATCTAGGTTTCATTACATCTAAGCAAACACAATAAAACCCTAGCCTAGCATGTTAAAAAGAAGACAAGCATAAGATAAAATCAAACAACACATAGACATATTCTATGATTATTGGAAAACTTATCTTCAATTGAACATGGATGGAACAAGGGTTGAAACCCTTGTTGTTACAGAAAATTCGTCTAGGGTTTGCACACAAAAGTTCTCCAACAGTTCCCCCTCTCAATGAATGAAAATCAGAAAACTATATATAGATTTTACACCTTGACGGCGTCACGTTGTAGCTTGTAACGCCGTCAACTCGCCGCCAAAACAAGGGTCGTATTGCCCAGATCCAATCTTGACGCCGTCATGTTGAGAATAAGCTCTGGGCCGTCACTTGTAAATTGATCCTGACGGCCTTGGTGACGCCGTCAGGCATTTTTGCCTTGAAATTGTTCTGGGCCGTCATGTGTATTTTCCGTATCCACCTCTTTTTCCAAGCTTGACGCCGTCACTTGTATGGCCTTGACTCCGTCAGGTACTGTTCCCAGCAAGGATTTTGAGACTTTGTCGTTTCTTCACTTAATCGCTCCAAAAACATCCAAAATGCTTCCTTCTCCAGATTTCTCCTCAAAAGTACATAAAATGACAAAAGGAACGATTTAGGGCAATAATTGATCAAATAATCACGAATTCGGGCTTAAATGACCCTCTAAAAGCGGTACACTTTTCGCCTTATCAAATACCCTTACACTTGAGATTTGCTTGTCCTCAAGAAAATGCACTTTTATTCTAATAAAAATACAAGCTAGGGGTCATTTAACACTAATATAAAAGTAATTACAACAAATAATCATTCCACTTAAAACCAAAAACAAGCACGGAGGTCATACACTAGCACCTCACAAATAGTGTTTAGATACTCACATCTCTCGGGTGCAATAAAGTATATGTCACAATATGGAAATGGAAAACATCTCTCACTACCTGTCATAGCAAATAGATTACCGTAGGCTTGGGAAAGGATCAAACCTCCACCACTTGTCGTAAGCACCTAGGATAAACTATCAAAGAGGTCTTTTAAAGGGTTATAACGTGAGGTGTAGGGATATGATAAACATGGTTTTGTTGGATAAAGGCAATATTTACTGGTGGCGAGTTAATCATCTTGGTTAATTACATGTATAATATGGCGTTGCTAAGCCAAGACTCGACTCGACTTAAGCTAATAAATCAAAAATAACAAAAAATTAAAATAAACATAAAGGAAACGGGATAGTAGTCCGTATGTTTTTCTCTCTTTCTTTTCGACTTTTTTTTTTTTTTTTTTTTTTTTTTTTTTTGCATACACTATTGCCCTACCATCCAAAATAATACATCATAAGGGATTTACGTCTCCCTTACACTTGAACTTTTACAGACTATACAATCAACTATTCTAATGACTCGAATCAAGATAATCAAAACACTTGGAGTACTTTTAAGATTAACGCACATACGGGGGTAATATATGATGTTCTTCCCCATTACTCCATAACAATAGTACTTTACCCATGAGTCCCAAAACAATATGTACAAGATATGACTCGACATAGCAACCATGTAATCAATTAGACAATTAACTAAGGGTTTAAACAAATAACAATAACGCACTAAAGATGAGTGCATACAAGGAAGGCTAAGGCGATTTGGTTGCACATTTGGGGTGGATTGTAAAGAAATTCTATCTTTAAGTAAGATGCTTAAAGTTAGAAACGAAAAAGATAGGCTCAGAGGGGTGTACTAGGGGTATCGTGTACCAAAAAATGAGTACAACGCAAAGGTGTGGGAAAAATTAATTGACTTCATAGTCAAATAATTATGACTTCATTGGTCAAGAAATTTATGATACGGGTTTAACACAAGGGTGATCCTAATGCCTCTTATCATGTAGTAAATCCTACTACACGAATGTAGTCTCACTAGCGGTCTCGGGATGCATCACTAACGCAAGTTCTGGCATCTAAGTACTACCGGTACACTTATAAGCACTAATAATGAATGCTTTTCCTAACAAATCTAAAGGCGAACCTCACATATTTTGGGTGGAAAATTTTTCGAAGTAGTACGGTTTTTGTGCTAGTCATATAACTCCTATCCATGAGACGCTTATTAAGGCTAAAGCTTCACTCCTAAATGTTGTAAAAAAAATTTAAATTTGGCGCTAAAATTGCCCTAACAAGTATTTTTCTCAGTTTTATTACACACCTACAATCAAACAAACAAACTCAAGTGCAATTGTATTTTCTAAGGTATCATTATTTACCCTCCCCTTACACTTAGGCTGAACATTGTCGCCAATGTTCAATGAAAAGGATGCAAAAGAAATGAAGGTAAAAGAATGAAAACAAATACTCTCCTGTTTCGTTCGGTGTGGATAGTGTGTCAATAAGGTTAGATCTTCTTCCAAGAAAATGGATTTTGAAAGCTTCCCTCCAGAAATATAAATAATCCTCTTGTCCAATGTAACTTGTTAAACCTGAGAAAACAATCAAGGCAAACCTCGCGTAAAATTGGCGGCAATCTATATATATTAAAAATCCTAGAAAGCAAATTAATATATAATGCTTGTGGAATGAATATTTGTAGATTTCCTAGAGTTTATAAAAGTAAAGAATCAACGAAAACTTTAAGACTCCGGTATAAACAAAACTCGCAAAATTTTTCAGAATTTATGTACCTGACGCCGTCAGGTTATAACTCCTGACGCCGTCAGAATGTTCCTACAAAAATCTCACGTTAAGTTTCTGGAAATTTTCTGGAAAAACTTATGCTTTACTTCCTGGAAAATCCTGCAAAACATCATCAAGACTTGATACAAGCATTTGACTCAAACAATTACTAATACGCATGTTCATTTAATATTGTTGTGGTTCATGCTCAATTTCGTTCTTATAAACGAATTTGGGTCTCCCTTACGCTTAGCTTTTGCAAAATACCTTTATATGTAATTAAGATCAAGTTAAAAACAAAATAAAGCATTTTCACAATTTACTTTGAACCATGATCCACAAACAATAAAAATAAAACACGCATACGGAAACAAATAAAATCAAATAAACAAACAATCAAACACATAAAACAAATAAAACTTGGGTTGCCTCCCAAGAAGCTCTTTTCTTTATTAACGAGTCTTGTAGCTAGACTCAAGGTCACGGGCTATCTTATGTGAGTGAGTTCCTCATCGAGGACATCTTTGGTATCAAACTTATGTTTCAACTTCCTGTCGGTTTTCTTAGTTCGGTACAACTTCTCAAATTTTTCTCCATCCGGATCATAAAGAATCATCTTCATGTGCCATGACCCGTCACCTTCCTCAGGTAGTTTGTCCCAAATCCACTTACACTTATCACCTTCCCTTTTCCACTTGTTCATTCCTAAATTGATAGGCATCACTCCTAGGAATTCAATCATTTTTCTAAAGACTATGGGATCTTCAAATGGGTTTAGTTCTTCATCCCTAGCTATGAGTTGCTCTACCGAATGCGTTTTGTTTATAAACTCTTCTTCTAGATAAAATGGGCGTTGAGGTCATATGAATTCTCTATTAACCCAAGGTCCGTATCTAGATGGTCTCCTATCAAATCTACCCAATGGGGGGTTGGCTCCTCATGAGTATCATAAGCATGCTTCTTAAAACAAAGACCGACCAAGTCTCCCCTTCTCCTACCGCTATTTTAGATTCCTTACAATCAATTATCGCACTTGCGGTAGCTAAGAATCCTCTTCCTATTAGCAAAGGGCATGTTGTGTCACTAAACATATCAAGGACGTGGAAGTCGGCTAACATTGTCAATTTCCCTATATGTACACGTACGTCCTTCACTACCCCTACCGGATATGCTACGCTTCCATCCTTAAGACCTATAATCACCTCCGTGTCATCTAATTTCCCTGGCTTAAGAGTTGTGTAAAGGGACAACGGAAGCAAATTTAAGCTTGACTCTAGATCGGCTAATGTATCAAAAGCCTCAGAATTTCCAATCTTACAAGGTAACACAAATATGACCGGATCATCTAATTTCTTAGGCAACTTGTTTTGAACGAAGGCGGTCCCATTTTTACCCAACTTAAGTTCTTCCTCATATTTTTCTAAAAGGGCGTTGTAATAGGGAGCACTGGCTAAGACATCAATGACGGGACACTCAAGGTGAAGTTCCTTGAATTCTTCGCCAAGGTCTTGTGTAGGAAGTGTTTCAACTATGCTATTGACCGAATTGATGTTGGGTGTTACATTCAATTGGTTCTTTTGAAAGATTTGGGTTTGTTTGAAACACGTGCTCTTGGCATTGACAGAATAATATTGTGGGCAAGAAGTAGGAGACGAAACAGATGATATAACGTTAATGTTTAGTTTCGGATTCTTGATCGTGTTACTTGGGAGTGCTCCCATTTCTTGGTCATTGAGAACTTTCAACAATGTTTCAATCTTATTGGTCATCTCACTTTGCTTTTGTTTGAAATCGGCTTCAAACTTTGCTAAACGTGTCTCTTGAGATGCCATAAATTTGGATATCAATCCTTCAAAATTATTGGTACTACCATAGTTATTGGAAGGATTGTTGTTAAAAGTACGGTTAGAGGTTGGACCGTTTAGGTGGTAATGATTAGGTGGATTGGAAGAATTGTTTTGGGGCATGTTTTGGTTTTGCTTCCACCTAAGGTTTGGGTGATTTTTCCAAGAGGGATTGTATGAATTACCGTAGGGGTTTGGCTCGGGTTTTAAAGTGTACCACTTATCTCCCGCTCCGTCGGTACGCGAGGATGCGAAATCCGTAAAAGCTTGCTCGGGGAGTTCCATGCAATCACGAGTGTCGTAGGGCCCACTACATCATTCACACGAAGAAGTGATTTTGTTCACTTGGCTTGAAGGTTTAGGAGCTTCGTAGGATTTCATGAGAAACTTGACTTGGTCTTCAAGTTCCATGATCCTACGGTCGGGAGTGCTTGAATTGTTCAAAGGCAAAGATATTGCCTTGACCATTTTGTTCAAATCACGGGGATCATTCCAACTTTCGTTGTCATAGAGAGCAAGATCTTTTATGAGTTCCCATGATTCTTCCGCACTTAGATCACGTAGCTTGCCATCGGCCGATTGGTCAATGGTTCGCCTTATGGAGAGATCGATATGGTCATAGAAAATTTTGACTTGGAGCCAAAGATCTATGCCATTATGAGGAACTTTTTGGAGTAAGTCCTTGAAACGAGTCCATGCTTCATAGAGAGTTTTACCTTGACGCTGTTGGAACATCAAGATGTCATTTCTAAGCTTAGTAGTTCTCCCCGGTAGGAAAAATTGAGCAAGGAAATGAGTGGTGAGATCATCCCAAGAGGTGATGGATCCCGCGGGTAAACGCTCAAGCCATTGACTAGCTTGGTCACGTAGAGAGAATTGGAAGAGACGCAATTGGGTCATCTCTCGAGTTACAACATCAAGGTCTACAGAATCTACTATTTTAAGGAAATCCTTGAGATGTTGATTAGGATCTTCGGAACGATGTCCATGGAATGCACATCCGTTTTGCACCAACTAGATGGTGTTGGATCGCAAGAAAGACACATTGGCTCCTTGAGTGAGCTCAATGGTATTTCGATAGCCTTGGTGTCTAGGACGGGAATACTCTCCTAAAGTTCGGGGTCTATGAGGTTGGTTTGGTTGTGGTGAGTTTTGTTGTGGTGGGTTGATGGGGTCAAAGAGATTACCACCTTCCATGATGGCGGATGGTAAAGGTTACGAACAAAGGAACAAAGAAATGAGATAGAATAAAGAAGACCTAAAACTAAAAATAAAAATCTTACTAGAAAGGAATCTAGCAAGTAGACCTAATAAAAAGAAATTTTAACCTAGACAATAACTATTCCCCGGGCTACGGCGCCAAAAACTTGATGTGAGGGATTGCGCCCTCACAAAAGGTTTTACCTCTCAAGGGATCTTGAGAAGCTGGCAATCCCTGCCAGGCAGTGTACCTGATCGTTGTAGTATAGTATAGTGACAAGTACCGGGGGATTGATCGTTCAACTCAGGAATAGTGTTCGCTAGGATTAAAATGTCTACTAAACTAGGTCTAAAGGTGAGGGATGATTCTTTTTGTATTTTTATATTTTTATAAAAGCAAATAAAAATCTCGGTTTTGAAGGAGTGGGTGGAATTAGTAGCTATTCAACTAACCCAATTAACTAAAGATGCAATCAAAATAAAATAAAATGAACTTAAACTAATTTGTGGTGGAAACAATAATAAGAGAAAATGTGTTTACTTAGATTTAACTACTCCCTAGATATCTTTTACCAGTTGATTAGCTTGTTACAATTGCATGGATGACGGGTTATATTCCTTAATACTAGTCGTTGGGCCGTGTACAATATTCCCTAACTCTATAGGCTTCTACTTCATTCTAGGTCGAGCCGACTACTAGCTCCTAACGTAGTATCACTAGCAGTTGCCTATGCATTAAATACAACCAATAAATCATAGTACACCTCCGATCATGTTTCTTAAGACGTTCAAGCAAGTTACCAATTGGAAGTCTGCCAGTTTTCTTAAGCCTAACATCGAATTCAATCATCCACAACAATTATAAACAAACCATCAACCAATAATCAACATCTAGGTTTCATTACATCTAAGCAAACACAATAAAAACCTAGCCTAGCATGTTAAAAAGAAGACAATCGTAAGATAAAATCAAACAACACATAGACATATTGGAAAATTATTCGAAAACTTATCTTCAGTTGAATATGGATGGAACAAGGGTTGAAACCCTTGTTGTTACAGAAAATTCATCTAGGGTTTGCACACAAAAGTTCTCCAAAAGTTCCCCCTCTCAATGAATGAAAATCATAAAACTATATATAGATTTTACACCTTGACGGCGTCACGTTGTAGCTTGTGACGCCGTTAACTCGCCGCCAAAACAAGGGTCGTATTGCCTAGATCCAATATTGACGACGTCATGTTGAGAATAAGCTCTGGGTTGTGACTTGTAAATTGATCCTGACGGACTTGGTGACGCTGTCAGGCATTTTTTCCTTGAAATTGTTCTGGGTGTATTTTCCATATCCACCTCTTTTGCCAAGCTTTACGCCATCACTTCTATGGTCTTGACGCCGTCAGGTGCTGTTCCCAGAAAGGATTTTGAGACTTTGTCATTTTCTTTACTTAATCGCTCCAAATACGTCCAAAATGCTTCCTTTTTCAGATTTCTCCTCAAAAGTACCTAAAATGACAAAAGGAATGATTTAGGGCAATAATTGATCAAATAATCACGAATTCGGGATTAAATGACCCCCTAAAAGCGGTACACTTTTCGCCTTATCACCTGTTCTCTAGGCATACCAGTTGACTCCATCTCCCCTACAACCATTTCTTCAGTAATCTTGTGCACATTAGAATTAATACCTCTATTACTAGTACTAATTTCTTTTTCAAGTTTTCAAATCTTCTCCTTCAGCTTCAATTTCATAGCATTCTTCTTAACTTCAAAACACTTACTTTCATAATAATCTTGCAATTCTTTAGGCCATTTATCTCTTACTGATTCTCATCTCCACTGCCACGTCAATGTTAACCCTAACTCCCAATGATTCATTATGATTATCACCATCAACCTCATCAGCTAGAGCAGCATGTTTATTTTTTGTACTAAAATTCTTCTGAGCAATGTGTTTCACTTGATTCTCTTTAGCCTTAGTAACCTCCTTGTCCTTCCCTTGATTATTAAGAACCTCAGTAGCAGGTTGCTTATCTTTTACATTGTTCTTAGCAAGAACATTCCTTCTATCATTATTCACATTAAACCCACCGTATCCTCCTCTACCACTCATACTAGCACCACCCCTGCCATACAACATACCACTTCTGCTACTAGAAGCACCATTAACATTGTTATTCCCTATACCAGTAACTCCATTACTAACAACTTGAGCATTAGTATTAATATTCACATCAGCAGGTTTAGTCAGTGGAACCTGAGTTGTAACAGGTACAGAATTGTAATTATTGGCTTTCCTATTTTGAGTAACCCTCCACCAATCATTTAAACTAGCCTCAGCACTAGTCTTCTCACTTGTTTGCATCTTAATACCAACTTTCTTAAGCTTCTCTTCCTCAATTAAAACCCTATTATTACAACCTTCAAAACTATGCCCAAAAACACCACAATGAGAGCATATAGGAGGCTTCCAAATATACTCAACCTTTAGAGCCATAGACTTACCCATTTTCTTATACCACACTTCCATAGAGTCTACCAAACCCTTAGTAGCATCCACCTCTACCAAAACCCTAGCAAAGCTAGCTCTGCCATAGGCTTTTTCACACATTGATGTTGTAACTCTGTCCATAATGATAGAGTCCCCACACCACTTGCAAATCTACTAATACCCTCTACATTCGATGCTTCAAGAAGTATATTATAAATTCTTACCCAAAAAGGAATTCTTGAAGGTTTAGGTTTACACAAACACAAACCAGCTTCCCATTTTTGGACAAATAATGGTTTCTGCTCAACTTGCCAAGGACCATTCTCAATAACACCCTGCATACCTTCCTCTGATTTAAACTTGAAGAAATACAATCCACTTTCATTTAAAATAATATCAACCAACTGAAATTCCCTCCACATTCTCTTAAGGTGCCCAATAAGCTCTCTATAACTCATTTTGAAACCAACAAAATATCCCACAGCAGTCAAATCCTACTTCTTACTTCCTTCCTCAATAATATCATCCAATTCTACAACCATCCTACCCTAATCATTCTCAGAACATGGAAATAATTTGAGTCTATTACTTCCGATATAATTCATCCCCTTAACAGCAGCACTAAATGATATTGGCTTAGTAGTATTACTAGTATCCTTCATAACAACATCACCAACCTTACTAGTGTTAACACTACCTTCATTATCCTTATTGATTGGTCCTAAACGGTCAACTAAATTGACCAGGTGATGGTCAACCAAGTCAAACGTCAAAAACCAACTAACCAAGGAGTTTAGGGAATCCCCGGGTCGTTATGTCCCGACGAGGCGTGCAATTGTATTTGTGAACGTTTTAAATGATCAGGTGATTAATCAGGAAGGTCAGGAATTTGATGATTATGATTACACTACGAGATTATGATGGAAAATAACTTAGAAACACTTTATTAACAATTACTGATTATCAGATTACCTTAAAAACGTGATTTAACCTAAAAACGCGCGTTTGAGTTTTAAAATAAATGCGAACACGCAAATTAAAAAGTGAAACGGGAGTAAACAAAGTCCTACGAATGTGAAAATTATATTTTTACAATCCTAATGATGTAATAAAATTTTTGGAAAATTAAAATTATTTTTACAACTATTTAATTAATTACTATTAATTAATTACTAATAATTAATTACTTTTTAATTAACTAAATTATCCTAAATTACAAAAAATTATGAAATTTAACTAGAAAAATGAAAATTAAATTTAGAAAAATCTTAAATATTATAAAACTTATTTTAAAACAGAAAAACCATTTTTCCTACTTTTTAATTAATTACTACTAATTAAAAACTAATTATTTAATTAATTTAAACTAAACTAAATAATAAAAAATACTAAATGATCAAGGAAAATTCTGAAAAAATTACTAAAAATCTATTATGAGTACAGAAGCCTAGGAAAAATTTAAAATTAGATGTTGCTTATAAATAAGCAGAAAATAAGCCAAAAGGGCTTAAATAGAAGCTATCACTTTTTGTATTTTTGGTTTTTCTTAATTTTTCTTTTACACAACTAATTTAATACTGATTACATACAACTTTAATAAAAACAAACTTTGTGAAACTTAGAAATAAGCCCTTGGTGAGCTTATTTGCTTATCAGCCAAGCTTTTTGAGCTTGAAATGGATAATCAGCTTAAAGTGCTATCCAATAAGCTATAAGCTAAGAAATAAAGACAAAAATAACTAGATACAAGCTCAGTACACTACAAATAAGTCAAACTAACAACCGAAGCTTATTGAATGGGTTGGAATACCAAAGTAAGCAATCCTAAACACTACTCAGAACCAACAGGCCAAAAATGGCAATGTGTAGCCAATAGTGGGGCCCACAGGGATGACCCAGGGTCCAGGGTCAAGGTGGAACCAAGAAGCCTGCTAGGAGGGCTTTCCAAAACACCCAAGAAGTCTTAGTGGGACCCACTAATGAGACCTATGGGGGCTTGGAAGTTGGGTCTGTGAGACACTACCATGAGAACTACACAGTATGATCTTATGGACTAAAGGCTTACAAGAGCTGTGATAAGCTTGATTTTCAAAATATAAGTTTCACTACTCCTATAAATCAGTGAGTTAAGCTTAAATAAAAAAACTTATAGGCTTATACAAGCTTGTAGCAACAACAGTGGTGATTTGTACAAAACAAGATGAAATAAGCAGTTACCAAAACTAAGCACAAAAGCAACTAAGCTAACTGTAAACCATCATTGTAACAAGTAACCTTATGTGAGCTTAAAATAACAAGTAACAAGCTAGGAAAAAACTAAATCACACAAGCTCAGTTGCTTACTAATACATCAGCAGAAACAATGGCCAAAGGGCTACTAAAGGTGGTGGAATCAGCACTCACATTAGCAATTAAGACCAAACAAAAGGTACAACAGACTAGTCAGGGTAGCAGGCTACACAAAACACCAATTTTCAAGGAAAATAACTAAGATATGAACAAGTTGTAGTCTCAGGAAAATGGCTCAAAACAGAAAGGTGTGGGTGCAGGGCATTCACTCCCCCTGCAGCCTTGTTTGAGCGGCCAAATAAGCCAAGGAAAAATTGGCAAAAATTAGTTGATGGTGGGATTGTGTAGTTTAGGTGGGATTCTTCAAGCACAAGAAATCTCAAGTCCTAATTCATTCTACAAAAATCCAGAAAAATCCCCCAAGAAGTGGAATTCTGCCCAATGTGCAAATTTTTTTGACTTTCTAATCTGTAAACTTAGTTTGACTATGGTGAGATTTAATCTCTTTTAGTAACTGAAATTGATGTTTTGAGCTAAAATGACACTAGACTTAGCTAATCTAAAGACTTACAAAAAGATTTGGAGGGTTATGGATCATAAAAACCTGACAGTGAATTCCTAACTAAGTTAAATGATATTTTTGACTTTTGAAACTATAACCTAGGGATTTTATGACTACTATGCAACTAATGTACCTAATATGACATATATGAACCACAAAAAACTACTGAAATGATCATGGGCTTAGTGATGGTTGCTGATCCAAACACCCCCTAAAACACTGTCATGGGAGCTTTAATGAAGCAAATAGTATATAAGCTATGGAACTAAGTTTTTGACTTACACTAATTTCCTAAACATGATTACACTAGAATCTGTAACAAACTATAACTATATTAACCAATACAGACTATATGAGAAATTTAGGACAAAAGGTGCAAATTCTTACTTGACCTCCAACTATCAATCTGAAAACCAGGACCAAGGAACACCCTACTGTCCCCCATGGGACTCTAAAACAAAGCATTCCGTACCTATAGTTTCCTGTCTTCTTCTTCTTCACTGGTTCACTTTCTTAATTAATTTTTATTTTTATTTTTTTATTTTTTTTCTTTTTATTTGAGTTTTCTTATGAGAACTGAGTAAACTAATAAATGGACTTGGGACAGCTTACAATTAACTCAAGTGAGCTTATGTAGGCATAACACAACAATTTTTTTAACTCATATCAGGATCACACAAAAACTTGAACTATTTAATAAAAACAGAAAATAATTGCTTGGAATTTTAAGAAACTTAAAACATTTGCATTGATATTGAAAAAATTACAAACTAAGATTATTAATGAATTAGAAAAGTACACTAAAAACTACTTGCCACACAGGCTTACAATGATATATATATATATATATATATATATATATATATATATATATATATATATATATATATATATATATATATATATATATATATATATATATTGAAAAATAGAAACTAGACCAGGGGTCTTTTCCTTCTTTTGTGCTCCTGTCCTTTCTGTCTTGTGTGAGACAGCTTTTGATAGACCTCTGTGTCACCTTAGAGTCAAATCCCACCATTGAATTGGGAATGGGATCATCTCAATCCTTGATTCAGTTTTCTTATTATATGAGGTGTTGGATTGTCAACGTGGAGGAGGGGGGAGGTAATGATGGTGTTTGGGGTTGACTTTGGTTGAGTGGTGTAGGGTGGCTGCGGTAGGAGAGGAGGGGGGAGACAAAGATGTTGGGGTTGCTAAGGTGTTTGGGGGCTGGGTGTTTAGGCGGGGAAGAAGAGGGTTGACCCTCGTTGACCCTGATTAGTTTTATTATTAAAACGTGGGTGGGCTTGGGTGGATTTGGGCTTGGGTGGTGGTCCAAGGGAAAGGTGGGCTTCGGGTATTATATTTAGTTTGGATTTGGATTGTAATAACCACAGGGGTCCGTTTGGTATGGATTTGTAACAAGGACCACTTTTGTATTTTATCCAAAATTGAGGGACTGAAGTGCAACTTTCCCAAAGTTTTACAAGGACCATTTTTTTTGTCAAGGTTTATTAACGCAAGGACCTTGTTTGAATAATTTCCCAAAAATGAAATTCCCGGGGACTAGTTTTGCAAAATTCCAAACTGCAGGGATCATTGTTGTAAAATTTCTCAAACTTTCACCCAAGGACTAAATTTGATAATTTTTGACTTTTAAAAACCTTGGGTTGACTTTGCTTTCAAAACAAATGCTCAGGGACTAGTTTTGTAAATTTTTGAAAGTTGGGGGACTGAAACTGCCAATTGTGCAAACTTTGTTCGTTTTTCATTGTTTTTATTCATTTTGCATCAGAAATGTATAAAACATAATCCCTAGGATATTTTTAGTATTTTGATGCAATTCTGAGTGTTTTCGGATGTTTTGGCAGTTTAAATACGACAAAAATGATGAGTGTTTGAGCACTCATCAATCCCCCACACTAAACTATTGCGAGTCCCTAGCAATCTTTTGAGAAAAAATTAATGGATTTTAATCTCTTTACCAAAAGCCATCACTTCTGGAGTAGCCAAATGTATCAGTTCAAGTAAGAACTATGGTCCACTTGATAACCATATGATTTTTAGCAAACCACCAGCTGTCAATGGATTTGATTTGTCTTTACCAAAGCCGTTTGCTTCTGGACTAGCCAACTCTTGATGGAATAGTCAACATCTTAGTGAGCTGATTACCAATTATGGTTTTTCCACTGCCTTTACCACAGGCCATAATCTTGCGGGCTAGCCAACTCTTTCACTTTTTAGGATATGGCGAGTTAAGATACCATACAATTTTGGACAAATTGCAAGCCACCAACGGGTTTGAGATATCTTTAAGAGCCGTTTGCTCCTGGATTAGCCAATCCTTTTGTCGTGTAGACATGGCGGACTGATAACCACAAAAATTTTGAAATAAAGTGAAAAATTTTTGAAAATTTTGGGCCAAAAACGGGGGTTCTAGAGGATATAATGTGATAAAATTCGCTAGAATTCCCCCCCCCCCCCCACACTTAGAATTGAATATTGTCCTCAATATTCAAAGTCCCGGCTATTATGCCGACTCTTTGAACATAAAAAGATAATATTATAAGCTAACTGTGGAAATATCGTTTTGTAATTTTTCACTTTATTTGTATGTACATACAATCACACATTTTTTTTCCTTTTTTTTCATTTTTTTTTTTTTTGAAGATATATACATTGGAAACAGCTGCGGGGGACGGGCACTCCCCCACACTAGGGTGTTAGAAAGTAGAAAGAAGTCAGAGACATGGGTGATGTTTATCGAGTCGCTAGCTAGACTCGATCCCCGAATTTAATTGTCCTTGGGGAAAGTTTGGAGATCCGAGACAACCATGGATGGTATGTCCTCTCCAAAGTAATGTTTCAATCGATGCCCATTCACTTTGAAATTTGGACCGTCATTTTGAGATAATTCGACGGTGTCATAAGGATAAACCTTTGCTATAGTGAATGGACCAGTCCATCGGGTTTTGAGCTTTCCCGAGAAGATCTTGAGTCTAGAGTTGAAAAGAAGGACTCGATCACCAACGTTGAAAACGCGGTTTTTGATTTTGGAGTCATGAATCTTCTTTGTCTTTTCTTTATAGATCAAAGAGTTCTCGTAAGCTTGATCACGAAGTTCATTTAATTCATTCAGCTGAACTTTCCTATGATCACCCGCAGTTTTGAGGTCAAAATTTGCATGCTTGAGGGCCCAATAGGCTTTATGCTCAAGCTCGATCGGTAGATGGCACGCTTTCCCGTACACAAGCTTGTATGGCGTACACCCGATGGGTGTTTTGTAAGCTGTAGGGAAAGCCCAGAGTGCATCATCTAATTTATCCGACCACGATGCACGATTTTCACCTACAGTTCTTTCCGATATTCTCTTAATGCCTCGATTGGAAACTTCTACTTGTCTACTTGTTTGAGGGTGGTACGCAGTAGAAAGACGGTGAGTTACACCACACTTTTGCATGACTTTATCAAATTTGTCATTGCACAAATGCGTACCACGATCACTAATTATAGCACGTGGAGTTCCAAATTGAGCAAAAAGAGCTTTCAAGAATTTCACAAGTACTCGGGCATCATTAGTGGGTAAAGCTTTCGCTTCAACCCATTTTGACAAATAGTCAACAGCCACGAGTATGTACTTATTTCCATGAGATGATGGAAATGGCCCCATAAAGTCGATGCCCCACACGTCAAAGATTTCACAAACTTGAATTGCATTTTGAGGCATTTCATTCTTTTGTGAAATATTCCCGTGACGTTGACAAGCGTCACAAGATTTGACTAATTCCTGGGCATCCTTGTAGATCATGGGCCAGTAGAAACCGGAATAAAACACCTTTTTGGCGGTGTAGTTTAGATTATGGTGGCCCCCCGTGGGACCGGCATGGCAAGCCTTTAGAATTTCAGCGGCTTCCTGACCATAAACACACCGCCGGATGACTTGATCCGCACAGATTTTAAACAGGTAAGGGTCATCCCAGAAGTAGTGTTTCACATCTTTAAAGAACTTGTTCTTTTATTGGGACGACATCCCTTTCACCACAAAATTTCCCGCATGGTAGTTTGCGAAATCGGTAAACCATGGGGTAATAGAATCTCCACAAAAGGTAACCACATTGAGTGTCTCGAGAGGGAAGGTTTCATTAATTTCTTTCCTCTCAAAGACATCTTGATGGGGGTTTTCCAAACGGGAGAGATGATCAGCAGCAAGGTTCTCAGCTCCTTTTTTATCACGAATTATGATATCAAATTCCTGGAGGAGGAGAACCCAACGGAGTAGTCTCGGCTTTGCATCTTGTTTTGCAAAGAGGTACTTCAAAGCTGAGTGATCCGTATACACTATGCTTTCGGTCAATATCAAATATGGCCGGAATTTTTCAAAGGCATACACCACAGCTAATAATTCTTTTTCAGTGGTGGTGTAATGACTTTGAGCCTCGGTCATTGTTTTGCTCGCATAGTGTATAGGCTGAAAGTGTTTTGTTTTTCGTTGCCCCAAGACTGCCCCAATTGCATAATCACTCGCATCACACATGTGCTCGAAGGGCAAGTCCTAATCGGGGGCAACAAGAATCGGTGCCTCAGTAAGCTTTTTCTTTAATGTTTCAAAAGCTTCGATGCACTCAGGGAAGAATATAAAAGGAGCATCCTTCTCGAGGAGATGGGTCATAGGCCGGGCGATTTGGAATAATCTTGAATGAACCTACGATAGAAGCCGGCATGACCCAAAAAGCTCCTAACACCTTTGACAGTAGTGGGATGAGGTAATTTTGCTATGACATCAACTTTGGCTTTGTCAACCTCAATCCCATTCTTTGAAATTTTATGGCCGAGGACAATGCCCTCTTTGACCATAAAGTGACTCTTCTCCCAATTTAGACATAACCTTGTGTCTTCACAATGTTTGAGCATGTTGTCTAAATGGGAGAGACATGTTTGGAATGAATCCCTAATGACCGAGAAATCGTCCATAAAGACCTCCATAGTTTTCCCAATCATATTGGAAAATATGGCCATCATACATCTTTGAAATGTGCCCGGAGCATTACATAAACCAAATGGCATACGTTTATAAGAAAAAGTTCCATAGGGGCATGTGAAAGTGGTCTTTTCTTGATCTTGCGGATCAATGGGAATCTGAAAGTAACCCGAGAAACCATTGAGGAAGCAATAGTACTCATTCCCAGCTAATCTCTCGAGCATCTGATCCATAAAGGGCAGAGGAAAATGGTCTTTGCGGGTGGCGTCATTTAACTTGCGATAGTCAATGCAGACACGCCACCCCGTAACCAAACGAGTTGGAATCAACTCATTTTCCTCGTTTGTGACAACAGTAATGCCACCCTTTTTTGGAACACAATGTATGGGACTAACCCAAGGACTGTCCGAGATAGGGTAAATCAATCCGGCATCAAGAAGTTTTAAAACTTCTTGTTTGATTACCTCATGAATTTTTGGATTCACCCTTCTTTGTTGTTGGACTGCTGGTTTGAAGTCATCCTCAGTTAAAATTTTGTGGGTACAAAAGTCAGTGTCAACGCCCTTGATGTCGGAGATTCGCCAAGCAATTGCTTGTTTATGTGACTTCAAAACCTTTATTAGAGCAGCCTTTTTCCTCAACACTTAAATCTTTGGCAATTATGACGGGTACTTTATCATCACCCTCCAGAAATGCATATTCAAGATGAGGCGGCAAGTCCTTAAGCTCGACCTCAGGAAAATCATCAGTTTTCTCAACATATTTTATTTCCTGGTTATGAATTTGTTGTGGTAGAACGGGAAGAGGAGAGGGATCTTTGTTTAACAATTTCTCAAGGATAAGAATATCCCTCGGGGTCAATCTCTTGGTTATCGATTCCATCGGGAATCGAATCACTTTTAAGAAAGGACTCAATCTCTTCTAAGATGAAGTCACTTCCCTCAAACGGAGTGAGGGAAGGAGAAGAATTGGCAATGATGGGATAAGAAGATGGAGTGAAGTCTTCACTTGTAGAATCATCAATGAAACCTAAAACCTCTTGAGCGTACTCCTCAGCCGCAACATCGATGACATCTATTCGGTTTAACAATTCAAAGTCATAATTGGAGGAGTACCTCGATGTTTGATCGAGGTTGAAGGTGATTGCTTCAGTTCCAACACGCAATGTGATCTCTTGCTCAAATACATCGATAAGAGCACGCCCAGTTCTAAGGAATCCCCTTCCAAGAATGAGAGGGACCCTTGAATCGGCATCAAAGTCAACAATCACAAAATCTGCTGGAAAATGGAACTTTCCCACTTTAACGAACACATCCTCGGCAATGCCAAGCGGACGAGAAATCGATCGATCGGCAAGCTCTAAAGTCATGCATGTGGGAGTGAGTTCGGGAAGAGAGAGTTTCTTTCACACAGAATATGGCATCAGGTTAATGCTAGCACCTAGATCGGCCAAGGCGAAGCATTCAACCATCCCCGGAAAAATACAAGGAATGAGAAATTTTCCGGGGTCTCCAAGATTTTCGGGAAGCTTTTTCAAGAGAACTGCTGAGTAGTGCTCATTCAACGGAGTTCTAGCTATTTCAAAGAGTTTTTCCTTATTACTTAATAGATTCTTGATTGTTGATGCAAACTTGGGCATCAAGAGAATAGCATCCGCGAAGCTAATGTCAAAATGCAAATCCTGAAAGATTTGGAAAAATTTATCCATTTGGTGACTAGCTTTTTCACGGAGCTTTTGTTCATTGAGATGTGATGGGTAAGGAATAGAAGTTTTGGATTCAGGGTTGTCCACTGGAGTTTCAGGTGGTTCAAAGACAACTCCAGGTTTGCATCTCGTTTCTGGAATAACCTGAGGTTGGACGTGTGCGGTACTTCGTGAGCTAGGAGTTTGCACCTTGTCCGTTGTCACCTCAGGTTCACGTTCCACTACCTTTGGAGGAGAGGAAGAAGAGGTAGTAGGAATCGCGGGTTCATCATAAGAAGCACCACTTCTAGTTGTGATCGCCTTAGCATCGCCCCTCGGGTTAGCGATCGTGTTGCTCGGTAAAGTAGTACCTGAGCCCGAGGGTCGATCATTTAAAGACTTCTTGATATCAGAAATCTGGCTGACCAGCAACTTGTTCAACTCTTCTTGGGACTTCATGAATTGTTTTAACAACTCGTCAGATGAAGGCCCAGTTGGAACAATAGCTTGATTTTGGTTATTAAAATTTTCAGCACGATTGTTCTGATTGGGGCCTTGATTTTTAAAATACCCTGATTAGGGTTGTTGTTTCCATGAAAATACCCGGGGTTGAAATTACCCTGACCTTGGTTTCTATTAAAGTTTCCTTGATTTTGGAAACCTTGGTTTTGATTTTGAAAACCGTGACCCTGATGGAAGTTACCTTGGTTTTGAAAACCTTGGTTCATTATATTTTGATTCTGGTTACGGTTTTGGACATTTTGGTTTTGATTAAAACCGGGAGGTCCAGGATAATGATTAGGACGGTAGTTCGGGTCCATAGGAGGGCGGTATTGATTGCCTCCTTGATTGGATACCCGACTATAGCATGAGCTTCAAACGGAGAACCATCAGTAGCTGTGCAATTGTAGTAGGCATGCGGCCCACCACAAGTTACACAGACTTCCACTTTTTTATCCTCAACAGGTGGAGGATGTTGTGGAAAAGAGACTTTCTTTTGCTGGGCGAGAACCAAAGCTTGAATAGCCTCAGTAAGCTTGTCAATCTTAGCATCGGTGCTAGATTGACTCATGGGAGATGAAGTGGAAGGACCCGCACTAATTTGGGAAACAACCGGCTTGCTTCGTGTAGAGCGGACCTTGGACTAGTTCTCGATGATTGCTAAGGCTTCTTTGGTGGTTCTACTCAAAAGGTTACCTCCCGCGGAGGCATTGAGAGAATCCTGATCAACTTGGCTCATGCCATTGTAGAAAGTATTGAGTTGCATCAACTCGGAGAAACCATGATGTGGACACCTGCAAAGTAATTCTTTGAAATGGTCCCACGCTTCACCAAATGATTCATCATATTTTTGAGTGAACTTGGTGATTTCGTTTTTAAGACTCGTGGTCTTTGAAGGTGGGAAGAATTCATTCACAAACTTTTTTACCAAGTCTTCCCATGTCTCAATAGATCGAGGGGGTTGTTTCTCATGCCAAATCCAGGCTTGACCCTCGAGGGGAAATGGGAAGAGAAGAAGCTTGATTGCTTCACACGGGACATTCATGTATTTGATGGTTGATGTGATTTTATTGAACCATCGAATGTGAGCATGAGGATCGTCCCTCTCAAAACCGTAGAATTGACTTGAGGTTACAAGATTGAGTAACCCGGTTTTGAGCTCAAAACTATCAGCCACGATGGCTGGAACAACAATAGCTTCTCCGTAACCCTCGATGGGTACTTGGAGAAGCTCACACATGGGGCGGTCTTCCGCCATGGTGACAGCTGGAGTGGAAACAGTACGGATCTTAGATCCGACTATTGGTGCTGAACGTCTACGAAGTCTTCTAGGAATTCTTACAAGCTCACGTAATGGGCTAGTAGACCTAGAATAGCGAGTGCGTATGCACTAGGGATAAAAACCAATCAAAACAAAGTCGAGGAAAAACCACAGTGAACTTAAACCAATAATCACAAGTAAGTGGCTTCTTTAAGAAAGGTACACCACCTACAGGGATACAAAGGCAAGTTTTTATCTTTTGTTTGGGAACTTATTATGTTCACACCCCCAGTTAGTAGGTGTTCTGTCTTGGTTTGCGACGGTTTATTTTTATGTAATTATTATTCACAAGAAAAGACGAATGTTTTTGTGTTTTTTGTGTGTGGGTGAAAAAACTTTTGGACAATATTTTTGGTATCGTTTCGTTTACTAAAATCGTATCTCTTTAAGAATCACCTTAAAAGAAACCCGATATGGAAAACGTAACGATCTGTTTTGTTTGTTTTTTATTTTTTGGTGTTGTTAACACTTTAGGAAAAGTGTTAATGACGTTTTTGTTTTATGATTAAGATTTACAAAAAGTGGTGGAGTTTATACAATGATGTGCGAAAAGTCACTAATCTCTAAAAAACGTGTGCAGATAC
Source organism: Artemisia argyi (assembly GCA_030686995.1). Taxonomy (NCBI): domain Eukaryota; kingdom Viridiplantae; phylum Streptophyta; class Magnoliopsida; order Asterales; family Asteraceae; genus Artemisia; species Artemisia argyi. The sequence goes on from CM060681.1 coordinate 100,396,667, forward strand.
GCAGCAGCCTCCCCGGCAGCGGCGCCAAATTTTGATTGGTCCTAAACGGTCAACTAAATTGACCAGGTGATGGTCAACCAAGTCAAACGTCAAAAACCAACTAACCAAGGAGTTTAGGGAATCCCCGGGTCGTTATGTCCCGACGAGGCGTGCAATTGTATTTGTGAACGTTTTAAATGATTGGGTGATTAATCAGGAAGGTCAGGAATTTGATGATTACGATTACACTATGAGATTATGATGGAAAATAACTTAGAAACACTTTATTAACAATTACTGATTATCAGATTACCTTAAAAACGTGATTTAACCTAAAAACGCGCGTTTGAGTTTTAAAATAAATGCGAACGCGCAAATTAAAAAGTGAAACGGGAGTAAACAAAGTCCTACGAATGTGAAAATTATATTTTTACAATCCTAATGATGTAAGAAAATTTTTGGAAAATTAAAATTATTTTTACAACTATTTAATTAATTACTATTAATTAATTACTAATTATTAATTACTTTTTAATTAACTAAATTATCCTAAATTACAAAAAATAATGAAATTTAACTAGAAAAATGAAAATTAAATTTACAAAAATCTAAAATATTATAAAACTAATTTTAAAATAGAAAAACCATTTTTCGTACTTCTTAATTAATTACTACTAATTAAAAACTAATTATTTAATTAATTTAAACTAAACTAAATTATAAAAAATACTAAATGATCAAGGAAAATTCTGGAAAAATTATTAAAAATCTATTATGAGTACAGAAGCCTAGGAAAAAATTAAAATTAGATGTTGCTTTTAAATAAGCAGAAAATAAGCCAAAAGGGCTTAAATAGAAACTATCACTTTTTGTATTTTTGGTTTTTTTTAATTTTTCTTTTACACAACTAATTTAATACTGATTACATACAACTTTAATAAAAAAAAACTTTGTGAAACTCAGAAATAAGCCCTTGGTGAGCTTATTTGCTTATCAACCAAGCTTTTTGAGCTTGAAATGGATAATAAGCTTAAAGTGCTATCCAATAAGCTATAAGCGGAGAAATAAAGACAAAAATAACCAGATACAAGCTCAGTACACTACAAATAAGTCAAACGAACAACCAAAGCTTATTGAATGGGCTGGAATACCAAAATAAGCAATCCTAAACACTACTCAGAACCAACAGGCCAAAAATGGCAATGTATAGCCAATAGTAGGGCCCACAGGGATGACCCAGGGTCCAGGGTCAAGGTGGAACCAAGAAGCCTGCTAGGAGGGCTTTCCAAAACTGTCACAACTCGTAATTTCCGGTCATTTTCCAAACTTTGACAATTACTATTCATCAGTTACTATTCACAGATTACAATTCATCATTTTACTATTCATCATTTTTGAGGTCAATTTGATATTCTGAGAAGCGTTCAGAAATTTTACTATTCACATGACACTATTCATTTTCGAAGAGAAAACACTATTCATGTACTTTACTCATTTCATCGTAAACTTAGTTTACGGGTATTCAAAATTCGTGTAACCGTATTGGTTCAGGAGCGAATTCATGCATTGTCATTTGGACATTTCATACAGACTAGAAGTAGTCTACGTATCATCATTATGGCACTTGCATACTATCCCACTCGTAAGATAATTAAATTAATACTTTTGGTATAATTTACTTTTAAGTATAATTATTTCTATATAAACGTTAACAAACGATCAATAATGTGACTAACACGTCTGACACTCCCGACTATGATCCCAATATATTTTTATATTCATTTTTATAATATAAAAATTATAATATTAATTTACCCGGTATTTTGGAGATTTATTTTAATTATTAACGTAAGTTTACAAAAATTTCGACGGTTTTCGTAGAAATTAAACAACAATTATCTAAACACCCAATAATTATACCCAACCTATTTTTATAATTTTTACAACTTTATTTTATCCCCGTTAACTCCGTTAAAATTTATTTTTAGTTAACCCGGTACCCGATACACCTTAAAACTACAATTAAATACAAGATCATACCAAATCCCACCAAAATTCTTACACATTCAACCCCCCCCCCTCCAAATTTCTGCCCCCCCCCCCCCCCTCCCTTGTTCATACTAACTCTCTTACACTTGAATTATTTCTCTACTAACTCATAAATGCATGTACCTTTTGTCTAGTTTATAAAATATATAAACCTAAACTCATATTATTTCATCTCATTTTTCTCACAAGCAAACTAAGTTTTCTTCTCTCTTTTCCTCTCTTTTCTCTCTTTGGTTCACGACAACAACAAGAACAAGGAGCAAGACCATAAATTTTCTCAAGATCAAGTGTTCATCTAGTTTATTTAGGTTATTCTTTTAAGGTTTTGAAATACAAACTTAAGAATACTAAGGTTTTCATCATCTAATCACACCACCTTTCAAAGTAAGTATATCAAACTCCTTTTTATAATTTTATCAAGTTTATACAAGATCCATATGATATATATACTAGATCTACATGCATATGCTATTTATACCACTTTATTTTACAAACTTTTAACTTTTGAACCTTAGAAAGTGTTTATGGTTAGATCCTTGTTAGATCTACTTGGTTATGATGTTTAGGAACCCATGACACCCTAAGAAGGTGTATGGTAGGATTAGACTAGTTTTGTGGTGATTGAAAGTGGTTTGATTGAAGTTAGAACTAGTTTAGAAACTTGAAAATAGTTTTTGAAACTACATATAGACCTACTGTCCCTATTTTTGAAACGTGGGAAAATCAGTGAATGATGGGTAATTTTTGACCAAAGATTTAGAAAATACTTTTAAAAACGAAACTTTTGGCGAAAGAACGGACTAAAACGAGTTTATAACGAAGGAGATATGATTTTTGTAAATTTAACGACGAAGACTATTTTTTTCTGAAAACTGCATGCTGTTTGGCAGTTTTCGACGGGCAAATAGAGACGTTAGACGTAACCTAGTGGAGCCGAGCTATTGAAAATATATTAGTATATACTAAAACGAATCCGTGAATATAAAGAACGAGTAAAATGAGCTTAAAACGACCAAGTTATACACGTTTTAATATCGTCAAAACTATATATATATATATATATATATATATATATATATATATATATATATATATATAGTCACTACTAGAAAATAATATAACTACGTACTAAATAATATATTTTCTAGATTTCTTATTCAAGGAGTTTATTTTAACTAACGAAGTACGTACGACTTAAGGTTTATTACGCGACTACTAGACATTATTTTAAGGTTTTCAAGACGAGGAATATAACACTAACATTTTTATACGATATATTACGACAAGTTTTTATAACTCTATTTGGACTTATTTTTCCTAAGTATGGAAAGTATTTTATTTGACAATAACTAGTATTTCCAAGTCACGAGTGGTATAGGTATCATGTGCATGTACATTCATTACATTACGGCATGATCTAAATTAGATCACGATTATTCATTTAGGTTGCGGCTAGTGTTCGCGCCTCATTGTCCCGACTACTTTTACATCATTGTACCATCTTTGTACCATCATTTCGAGGTGAGCTCTCATAGCCCCGTTTTAATTACTTATTTGATTTCAAATCCCACGGGGGAGAATACATTGCACAATTATTTTCGTACATGCCCAAGTATTAAATTCCATACATTGCTTAAGTTGTTAGTACTACCACTTCAAGTCCCCTTTATTATCATGGACCGTTAATTATATTGCCAAGCGAGAGTGAATGAATAGATCTATTGAGGGTGACTCCTCCATTCGTGTTTGGGTTGCTCCATAAGGAAAACGAATGCATTTCATGTCTAATATTTGAGTGACTGGTAACCACTCCTTTGGGGCCAATTTTAGTACGTCTAGCTTCGGGGCCATGAGCTTAAGAGACAATGTAGCATTTTTGACATTTTTGTCAGTTTACTTTATACTTGTGGTTTATGTACATACGATTTACTTATAAACCTATGATTATTCACCAACATTCGTGTTGACGTTTTAGCAATGTATTCTCAGATTATTAAGGTAGCTCATGTGGCATGCATTTGGAACTTCATGGAGTCACGGAGCCGACGCGTCTCACCTTATATTTTCTGCACTTATGAAACGTTTGATCTTGTTGAACTTATTTTATCTAAATTGGCAACATCTTTTGGGACCTAGGTTTTGTAAACTCTGAATGTTTTAATGATCAAACGATGTATTTTTCCAAACGACACTTTAGGTCGTTCAATATGACTGTAACTGTGGTGCTATGACAGTCATCCCCAGGTATTCCATTCCGCTGCCATACAGGTAAATTGGGGGTGTGACAGATTGGCATCAGAGCTAAGGTTATAGCGAACTAGGATGTATCATGGACCCTAGACTATAACCACATCATCATAGCATCTCATCATTTCATCATAGGTGCATATTCATTATACATGTTGCTTCATGCACACACTGTGCGAGTTATTTATACCCATACTCATATATATATATATATATATATATATATATATATATATATATATATATATATATATATATATATATATATATATATATATATATATATATGATTATATTGACCTGGTTCACAAGTGACATTTCTTCAGATACCCACCCTGTTATCCTTTCGTTGGATTTCGACATTGAAGATGCCTTGTCATCTTCCACTACCATTGTACTACCAGTTGCACTTACACTGCCATTAACACCATTGAATTGTTATAGGAACAAGGCTTTCCTATCATCCAGCCCATACATAGAATGCCGTTTGGTAGAGTATTCAGATTTAAATCTTAATGGATCTATTAGGATGCTTATTTCAAGGACAATAGTATATTTTCTTTCCTTCACTAGTAGGATGCTTACTACTCAGGTACTACCACCACCATCAGCCGCTTATTACACTATTGGTCGTCCCATAGTGTGTACTTCAGTTTTTCCTCTTAGATGTCGCGAGATAGCGCGAAAGAGGGTAGTATTCCATTTACTATTATCACCATCACATCTCAGAGACTTTACACCCATATATGACAGGCCGCTTAAGAAGCAACCACTATTTGACATACCATTACCATCTACTACACGTTACACCACCTTATAGGTTTGAGGTTGGTGAGAGTTTGAGAGCCTCTACTACTTGACAACCTACTACTCTTCATCGTTATACGATGACCTCTAATTATTTGAGATTACCCATGAGTGTTTGGACGATACACTCTGAATAATACCACAAGCCTCACAAACACAATAAGAATTGCAACAAATTGCCCAAGGGTGGCATCTATCACAAGGACTCTATATTATCTTAAATATGATCGACTCATACCTCCATAACACAATAAACCAACAAGATACTTTGAACAGTACTATACCATCATAATGGAACTCATCACAACTCTTCCTTCATTATCAAGTTGGATTACACCACATTCTAAGCCGATAACTACATCATTAGTCGCTCTAGCAACACTCCACCGACCAATGTGGTCACAGTAGTAGATTTGACATGTAATTACAACTTTGGAAATGTGCAAGTAAGACAATAGGATTAATAAAGACGAAGATGTCTTTATGATTAGATGGTCATGTTGACCAAGATAAAAGTGACTACCCTAGTTTTCGTGTTTCGGAGATAATAACAATTCAAGTAAGTCAAAGTCTAATTAAATTTTTGTACAAAGAAAAAGATTTCTTGCAAACCTTACAAAGTACGACAAATTATTGATTTTCAATGGTTGGAATTAAAACTCATTTTTTTAGCAACAATCTTCTTGAACTCCCTTTTTCCAAAGACATATATATATATATAAGATACTGTTTTTATCAAAATACAAAATATTTCGTAGTCACATCTTTTACATAACTATATTCATTACAAACTTCAAATAAAGTCACTCCAAGATACATTTATGACCAAATTTCATAATGTTTCACTCAAATAAATGTTGTTAATTTTAGAAACCATATCTCCAAGAGGGAACACGCATAACTCATGAACGAATCTCAAAAGCAACCACTATACCTACTTGCTATTTGGCCTTAGATTCGAAAGAAACCCCTCTACCAGAGATTGCCAATATTGATACACCATGCCTTAACACCAATACTTCAAATTACGACCTTTTTCGCTCATTCCATATAATAAGACCCTCACGCTAGTATAAGTTCGTTGGATTAAAAGATCAAGGTACAATTACTCAACAAAATTTATATTCTTTTCGGAGATCGATATAGCTTAGACGCATTAGGACAAGACCTCATTTTCATGAAAGGATATCGAGAAGTTTCACCTGACCATAAGACATTTAGCTTGCATTCATGGCAAATCAAACATCATTCGATGTGATACCTACTTGACTCAGATCACCCGTACAACAATTTCCATTCTTTATACATTTTTTCATGCTTAGAGGGATTAAGCATTTGAACCTGCGAACTTTACCTAGTATAAATTTTCCGATACTTCAAATCATTGGCACCAATTTTTGCCCTATATCCTTTCACACATAGACTATCCCCTTCAGTTGACCGTAGATGCCTTAAAGACACGTTCATCTTTCACGGTCTCAATATCACTACCATATTCTCGGCCACTCCATAATCATGTACCACTACCCTGTTATGAACTAAGATATTTACATTCTTTAAATAAAGTGGATTAGTAGACTATTACCATTCCATAAGATTCACCTACGTATCCAATACACCATTCAACGAATTTTGTTTCAAACTATTTTACTACCCTATGGGGAAATTGTTTTACAGAATTTCTAAAGTATGCTATTCTTTTACCACTCTATAAATTGATTTTCTGTCATTACACCAAGTATTTAATATTATTACGCGGAATATTTTTCATGTTACCTTGAAAGGAAATATCAGGATACCATTTTTAATAACAATGCGTTGAACACCATCTAAAACTTTTGAGAAAAGTAATACTATTTCGACTAAATCAAGCATCGCATCATTAGTCCTCAATTATACATAGCCTGATCACCTATGTATAATTCTGGAAGGATTATGCCATGAAGTAAAAAAATTTTTTTAGCATTGCTAATAACAATCTTCAAGTAAAAGTGTTTTAAACAAGTAAACTCTTTTATAAATGTCTCTTTCTGACAAACTTTCCCTTGGATACTTACCCCACCTGTCACTCACTTAGCCATTAAGTTGGACTTTCCATTGACTTCTTTAGGAGAGACTTTCCCTATCAAGTACTAGGAGGATTACTCGATACAAGAAAAACAATAAAAGGGTTACAAAACTACTAACCAGGGCTAGAAGTATATAACAAGAAAAATTCATAACTCAACAACAATCCTAAGATACCACGAGACCATCCGACTCACCATCTCTGACCTAGTTGTCCAATTTATTTATTCAAAGGTACTAGCTAGACTGAGCTACAGGATCGAACACATTGTGAAGGTACGCTAAGCAACACCATGGGAATAAACCAAGCCTCCTAACCGATACTGTAGAGCGATTTGATTAAACATGAACTCATCTAAACGCAAACTTCTCTATAATAAGTTTCACCAAGGAAAATTGATTTGAGTTAAGGGTATCAATATAGATTCCCTTAAGGCATTGTGTTCTCAAGAAATTCTAGATAACCTCACCTATACATCAAGAGAGGCATCAGGCCCAAGCATATCTCCCCAGCTACATGTGAAGACAATACGGAAATTCATCGACATAGTATCAATTGAAACCCTCATATTGCCAATATGATGACAATTTCAACGATAAACCACTTCAGGACTTAAGTTGGTTGAATACCTAGGCTTGTAGTTTTGTCGGATAATAGCCAATAGGCATTTTCTAATATTAGGAACTAAACGTTAGACATCTATGCATTTATGCGAACATTACCTATCCTACTATTTTATCCTTGTTAGTGTTTTCACTTTTAAATGACGTTGATTTCAAAATTGTGTCCATACAAATCACATATCTCGTAGAAAATAATTTTGAATTGCCTATTTTGGATAAATACGATCCTTTTTAGCCAATATTTACTTGAAACATTATACAATGAGAAATGTTTAAACATCAAACTTTGGTAAACAGTTCTATTCACAACATGTTTGAAAACCACGTTACATTTCCTAACTATTGAATTTTGAATCATCAAGAAAGATATTATTTAGTAAACCATTTGCTCCATTTCTAAATTCGTTTATTTAGAAAAAGATTTCGACCAAAAACTCAAAAATCGCGAGATAAATTTTGAAAACCAATCACCATGCTACATCGCTTATGCATTTAGGATTTTTGCAACTTGACAACAAAGAACCTTGGAATATTTGATGAAGGAAATTAGGAGGAACACCACACATTAAGTACAAACGTCAACAATGGAGACGTAGCCCAATAGGCGAAGAAAGACATATGTCTAAGCATCCGTTAGACCAAAACACAAGGAATAAAAAAAAAATTGTTACCCATATTCTATCCCCTTCAGATAACGCCGAGTTCGAAAGACAGAACGTTGTGGAATTAGTCACAAGATTTATTGTACCCATTTCAATTATTCCTGATAAAGGTAATCGAATCACCTTAGACTTCTAACAATCATTTTAAGACTTCCTTCGGACCCCATTTAGATGTAAACACCGCCCATTATCCTCAGACCGATGGTCAGAACGAGAGAACGATTCAAACATAGGAAAGTTATACTCAGAGTATGAGTGATTGACTCTAGAAATGGTTGGACTAACCATTTACCATAAATCAGATTCTTTTACAACCATAGTTATCGCGCGAGCATAGAGACTACACCATTTGAGGCACTTTATGGTCAAAGTACCAATTACCCATTTACAGACCAAAATCGGAAAGTTAAATTCACCGGTTTAGGATTAAACTATGGAACAACAAAGAAAATTTCACATGTCAAGAACCCGTTACAAGCGACGAGAAACTGATAGAAGTTAGGTTGGTATATGACACACATCATGCGGATTGGGTATCCCTGAACAACAAACCAACTAGATTCACGCGAGAGAACGAACTAAGTTGAAAGCTTTGCCTTGGAGAAGCATGATACAATTTTGGTAAACACGAGAGATTGAACCTCTGGAATATTGGACCAATTAAGATTCATTTTAGAATCGACCAGCTGACATATAAGATTTGAGTTCTGGCAGAGTTCAGCAACATATATTACCCACATTACCTTATAAACCTGAAGAAGCACTGATCATCTATTGACGAACCAAACTCGGAAAAATCCTAACTTACTAGTCTAGTAGGCATTCATGAAATAACCAGAAATTTCCTACAAGTCAAGAATCAATTACAAATTCTATAAGTTGTAAACCATTAAAACCTCAAGTTGGTAGCCAGATTATGTTGAAAGTTCTGCCTAGTAAAGGCATGATATTATTCGGAAAAGATGGAAAGATAAACCCGATATACACTGGACCACTAAATATTCCAGACAGAGTAGGCCTAGTGGCCGTCAGGCTTGAGCCTTGTTAGAGAACAATCGGATTACACAACTATGTTTCACCTATTCAAATCCAGGAAATGACCTTCAGATTAGTCACTCATAATCCCATTTGGAAGGGAATCCAACCCTGAGACAAACGTAAACTTGGTAAGAGAACCAATAGAAATCATGGACTGTTAGGTCAAACAATTGAAACAGAGTCGAATTCCTATCGTGAAAGTTCGCTGGAATTCTCAAATATTATCATCTTTTCACCAATACCACTTCAGAGACCAACACAAACTGAACTTCGGGACGAAGTTCCTGTTAGAGGGGAAGACTGTCACAACTCGTAATTTCCGGTCATTTTCCAAACTTTGACAATCTACTATTCATCAGTTACCATTCACATATTACTATTCATCATTTTACTATTCATCATTTTTTAGGTCAATTTGATATTCTGTGAAGCGTTCAGAAATTTTACTATTCACATGACACTATTCATTTTCGAAGAGAAAACACTATTCATGTACTTTACTCATTTCATCGTAAACTTAGTTTACGGGTATTCAAAATTCGTGTAACCGTATTGGTTCAGGAGCGAATTCATGCATTATCATTTGGACATTTCATACAGACTAGAAGTAGTCTACGTATCATCATTATGGCACTTGCATACTATCCCACTCGTAGGATAATTAAATTAATACTTTTGGTATAATTTACTTTTAAGTATAATTATTTCTAGATAAACGTTAACAAACGATCAATAATGTGACTAACACGTCTGACACTCCCGACTATGATCCCAATATATTTTTATATTCATTTTTATAATATAAAAATTATAATATTAATTTACCCGGTATTTTGGAGATTTATTTTAATTATTAACGTAAGTTTACAAAAATTTCGACGGTTTTCGTAGAAATTAAACAACAATTATCTAAACACCCAATAATTATACCCAACCTATTTTTATAATTTTTACAACTTTATTTTATCCCCGTTAACTCCGTTAAAATTTATTTTTAGTTAACCCGGTACCCGGTACACCTTAAAACTACAATTAAATACAAGATCATACCAAATCCCACCAAAATTCTTACACATTCAACCCCCCCCCCCCCTCCAAATTTCTGCCCCCCCCCCCCTCCCTTGTTCATACTAACTCTCTTACACTTGAATTATTTCTCTACTAACTCATAAATGCATGTACCTTTTGTCTAGTTTATAAAATATATAAACCTAAACTCATATTATTTCATCTCATTTTTCTCACAAGCAAACTAAGTTTTCTTCTCTCTTTTCCTCTCTTTTCTCTCTTTGGTTCACGGCAACAACAAGAACAAGGAGCAAGACCATAAATTTTCTCAAGATCAAGTGTTCATCTAGTTTATTTAGGTTATTCTTTTAAGGTTTTGAAATACAAACTTAAGAATACTAAGGTTTTCATCATCTAATCACACCACCTTTCAAAGTAAGTACATCAAACTCCTTTTTATAATTTTATCAAGTTTATACAAGATCCATATGATATATATACTAGATCTACATGCATATGCTATTTATACCACTTTATTTTACAAACTTTTAACTTTTGAACCTTAGAAAGTGTTTATGGTTAGATCCTTGTTAGATCTACTTGGTTATGATGTTTAGGAACCCATGACACCCTAAGAAGGTGTATGGTAGGATTAGACTAGTTTTGTGGTGATTGAAAGTGGTTTGATTTTAGTTAGAACTAGTTTAGAAACTTGAAAATAGTTTTTGAAACTACATATTGACCTACTGTCCCTATTTTTGAAACGTGGGAAAATCAGTGAATGATGGGTAATTTTTGACCAAAGATTTAGAAAGTACTTTTAAAAACGAAACTTTTGGCGAAAGAACGGACTAAAACGAGTTTATAACGAAGGAGATATGATTTTTGTAAATTTAACGACGAAGACTATTTTTTTCTGAAAACTGCATGCTGTTTGGCAGTTTTCGACAGGCAAATAGAGACGTTAGACGTAACCTAGTGGAGCCGAGCTATTGAAAATATATTAGTATATACTAAAACGAATCCGTGAATATAAAGAACGAGTAAAATGAGCTTAAAACGACCAAGTTATACACGTTTTAATATCGTCAAAACTATATATATATATATATATATATATATATATATAGTCACTACTAGAAAATAATATAACTACGTACTAAATAATATATTTTCTAGATTTCTTATTCAAGGAGTTTATTTTAACTAACGAAGTACGTACGACTTAAGGTTTATTACGCGACTACTAGACATTATTTTAAGGTTTTCAAGACGAGGAATATAACACTAACATTTTTATACGATATATTACGACAAGTTTTTATAACTCTATTTGGACTTATTTTTCCTAAGTATGGAAAGTATTTTATTTGACAATAACTAGTATTTCCAAGTCACGAGTGGTATAGGTATCATGTGCATGTACATTCATTACATTACGGCATGATCTAAATTAGATCACGATTATTCATTTAGGTTGCGGCTAGTGTTCGCGCCTCATTGTCCCGACTACTTTTACATCATTGTACCATCTTTGTACCATCATTTCGAGGTGAGCTCTCATAGCCCCGTTTTAATTACTTATTTGATTTCAAATCCCACGGGGGAGAATACATTGCACAATTATTTTCGTACATGCCCAAGTATTAAATTCCATACATTGCTTAAGTTGTTAGTACTACCACTTCAAGTCCCCTTTATTATCATGGACCGTTAATTATATTGCCAAGCGAGAGTGAATGAATAGATCTATTGAGGGTGACTCCTCCATTCGTGTTTGGGTTGCTCCATAAGGAAAACGAATGCATTTCATGTCTAATATTTAAGTGACTGGTAACCACTCCTTTGGGGCCAATTTTAGTACGTCTAGCTTCGGGGCCATGAGCTTAAGAGACAATGTAGCATTTTTGACATTTTTGTCAGTTTACTTTATACTTGTGGTTTATATACATACGATTTACTTATAAACCTATGATTATTCACCAACATTCGTGTTGACGTTTTAGCAATGTATTCTCAGGTTATTAAGGTAGCTCATGTGGCATGCATTTGGAACTTCATGGAGTCGCGGAGCCGACGCGTCTCACCTTATATTTTCTGCACTTATGAAACGTTTGATCTTGTTGAACTTATTTTATCTAAATTGGCAACATCTTTTGGGACCTAAGTTTTGTAAACTCTGAATGTTTTAATGATCAAACGATGTATTTTTCCAAACGACACTTTAGGTCGTTCAATATGACTGTAACTGTGGTGCTATGACAGTCATCCCCAGGTATTCCATTCCGGTGCCATACAGGTAAATTGGGGGTGTGACAAAAACACCCAATAAGTCTTAGTGGGACCCACTAATGAGACCTATGGGGGACTTGGAAGTTGGGTCTGTGAGACACTACCATGAGAACTACACAGTATGATCTTATGGACTAAAGGCTTACAAGAGCTGTGATAAGCTTGATTTTCAATATATAATTTTCACTACTCCTATAAATCAGTGAGTTAAGCTTAAATAACAAAACTTATAGGCTTATACAAGCTTGTAGCTACAACAGTGGTGATTTGTACAAAACAAGATGAAATAAGCAGTTACCACAATTAAGCACAAAAGCAACTAAGCTAATTGTAACCCATCATTGTAACAAGTAACCTTATGTGAGCTTAAAATAATAAGTAACAAGCTAAGAACAAACTAAACAACACAAGCTCAGTTGCTTACTAATACATCAGCAGAAACAGTGGCCAAAGGGCTATTAAAGGTGGTGGAATAAGCACTCACATTAGCAATTAAGACCAAACAAAAGGCACAACACACTAGTCAGGGTAGCAGGCTAAACAAAACACCAATTTTCAAGGAAAATGACTAAGATATGAACAAGTTGTAGCCTCAGGGAAAATGGGTCAAAACAGAAAGGTGTGGGTACAGGGCATTCACTCCCCCAGCAGCCTTGTTTGAGCCCCCAAATAAGCCAAGGAAAAATTGGCAAAAATCAGTTGATGGTGGGATTGTGTAGTTTAGGTGGGATTCTTCAAGCACAAGAAATCTCAAGTCCTAATTCATTCAACAAAAATCCATAAAAATCCCCCAAAAAGTGGAATTCTGCCCAATGTGCAAATTTTTTTGACTTTCTAATTTGTAAACTTAGTTTGACTATGGTGAGATTTAATCTCTTTTAGTAACTGAAATTGATGTTTTGAGCTAAAATGACACTAGAATTAGCTAATCTAAAGACTTAAAAAAGATTTGGTGGGTTATGGATCATAAAAACCTGACAGTGAACTCCTAACTAAGTTAAATGATATTTTTGACTTTTGAAACTATAACCAAGGGATTTTATGACTACTATGCAACTAATGTACCTAATATGACATATATGAACCACAAACAACTACTGAAATGGTCATGGGCTTAGTGATGGTTGCTGATCCAAACACCCCCTAAAACACTATCATGGGAGATTTAATGAAGCAAATAGTATATAAGCTATGGAACTGAGTTTTTGACTTACACTAATTTCCTAAACAGTATTTACACTAGAATATGTAACAAACTATAACTATAATAACCAATACAGACTATATGAGAAATTTAGGACAAAAGGTGCAAATTCTTACTTGACCTCCAACAATCAATCTGAAAACCAGGACCAAGGAACACCCTACTGTCCCCCATGGGACTCTAAAACCAAGCATTCCATACCCATAGCTTCCTGTCTTCTTCTTCTTCACTGGTTCACTTTCTTAATTAATTTTTATTTTCATTTTTTTATTTTTTTTCTTTTTATTTGAGTTTTCTTATGAGAACTGAGTAAACTAATAAATGGACTTGGGACAGCTTACAATTAACTCAAGTGAGCTTATGTAGGCATAACACAACAATTTTTTAACTCATATCAGGATCACACAAAAACTTGAACTATTTAATAAAAACAGAAAATAATTGCTTGGAATTTTAAGAAACTTAAAACATTTGCATTGATATTGAAAAAATTACAAACTAAGATTATTACTGAATTAGAAAAGTACACTAAAAACTACTTGCCACAAAGGCTTACAATGATATCTATATATATTGAAAAATAGAAACTAGACCAGGGGTCATTTCCTTCTTTTGTGCTCCTGTCCTTTCTGTCTTGTGTGAGACAGCTTTTGATAGACCTCTGTGTCACCTTAGAGTCAAATCCCACCATTGAATTGGGAATGGGATCATCTCAATCCTTGATTCAGTTGTGTTATTATATGAGGTGTTGGATTGTCAACATGGAGGAGGGAGGAGGTAATGTTGGTGTTTGAGGTTGACTTTGGTTGAGTGGTGTAGGGTGGCTGAGGTAGGAGAGGAGGGGGGAGACAAAGATGTTGGGGTTGCAGAGGTGTTTGGGGGCTGGGTGTTTAGGCGGGGAAGAAGAGGGTTGACCCTCGTTGACCCTGATTGGTTTTATTATTAAAACGTGGGTGGGCTTGGGTGGATTTGGTCTTGGGTGGTGGTCCAAGGGAAAGGTGGGCTTGGGGTATTATATTTAGTTTGGGTTTGGATTGTAATAACCACAAGGGTCCGTTTGGTATGGATTTGTAACAAGGACCACTTTTGTATTTTATCCAAAATTGAGGGACTGAAGTGCAACATTCCCAAAGTTTTACAAGGACCATTTTTTTGTCAAGGTTTAATAACACAAGGACCTTGTTTGAATAATTTTCCAAAAATGAAATTCCCGGGGACTAGTTTTGCAAAATTTCAAACTGCAGGGACCATTCTTGTAAAATTTCTCAAACTTTCACCCCAAGGACTAAATTTGATAATTTTTGACTTTTAAAAACCTTGGGTTGACTTTTCTTTCAAAACAAATGCTCAGGGACTAGTTTTGTAAATTTATAAAAGTTGGGGGACTGAAACTGCCAATTGTGCAAACTTTGTTCATTTTTCATTGTTTTTACTCATTTTGCATCTGAAACGTATAAAATACAATCCCTGGGATATTTTTAGTATTTTGATGCATTTCTGAGTGTTTTCGGATGTTTTGGCAGTTTAAATACGACAAAAATGATGAGTGTTTGAGCACTCATCACTTACCCTTGCCCAAAATGTTACCACCCATACCACCCATAGTGGCCTTAAATTTATTCAAACCAGGATTCAAAACAGGGTTTTGGTTAACAGGAACAGGTATATCAGGTAAACTATCAATAACACAGATATTATCAATAGTATTCTTATTCAAATTAGTACTACTAAGTTCAGGAAACATAGCACTTACACATCCATTAGTATCACTACCAAACACCCCTTCCTTGTTACCTAATTCCTTATTAACAACACCTTCTGAAGTATTAGAATCCACAGCTTTATCAGTCCCAATATCAGCCTAAATAACACCTTCCATACCAACAACACTAACATTATTATCAACTAAACCCTCATTAACAGTACTAGCATCATTACCTTCATCCCTACATTCCATTTCTTCAGTTCCCAGACCTGACTGAGCTCCTTTAGCGTTAGATCTTGTCATAACCCTCTTGAAATTCACATTAGATGACTTGGACAACATATCATGGTGTTTCATAGTGCTATTAGATTTAGGATTCATGGTTCTAGTCGTTTTTTTGGTTTTTAGATTCTTATCTATTCTCCTACTGGGTAGATTCACCACCGGAGGTGCTGGGATAGATACATCAGGGTTAGGAGGTTTTGGGTCTTGTTCAGACATGATTGAAAAGTGGATTTAGATAGTTATCATAGTAGAATTAGGGTTGAGTTTATCGGAAAATTGATGAAAGTGAAAGCAGCTCAGAGCACAAAAAAATGAAACAGCGAAAATGGATTTTTAAAATGAATTTATTAAGATGAACAGTGATGATTTAATGGTGAAATTTAGTATGAATTTGTGTGAAATGAAAAGGAGAATACAAATCTAAAACCTAAATTAAGATCCAAGGGTTGGATCAAATTTAGATGATGAATTCATGATAAAATGTGTTGAAAAACTTACAGAGAGAAGTAATATGCTTGGATCCTTTTTTTTTCAAAAAAAAGGTAAATAGAATAAAACCAAACAAAAGAATATATACAAACCATAGCACAAGGTTGAAACTGCAAAGACAAACCTTAGCAGTCCAACACTTGCCTAAAAGAAACACCAGATTTTGACAACCCCAAATCGTTAATACAACAATCCAAACAGACAACACCATAACAAAAACTACAAATAAAAAAACAGGCACCCCCAATCCATATTATAAACAGATCAACAAGCGTAACCTATAGTCCAAATCATACTCTGAATCCATGGAGTAATACAAAGGAATCAACCAATGTACACCCAAACATCACCATATGAGAGGACTAATAGGAAGCAAACTATGAATACTAAAGAACTGGGAGAAACAAATGCATACCAAACTAATTCTCTTCATAATATCAAAAATACTCTGATCTTCCATCTTCAAGAAATACTTCTGATCCAATATAATAACCATACAGCAACCAAAACAATCAGCCATCCAGAACAAAAATTCATCCAAAGGCAAATAAAATCCTCACCCAAATAGAAAATAGTTGCAGCTAAAACCAAGAAAGTCTTCTCCTTAAAAAACCTTGTCAAGTAAAACCACATGGGTAAAACGATGATTAAGGAAAAAGAGTAAGACCTTTCAACATCATTAGAAACACAGCTGCAACAAACAATCCACAGACCAATATCATCACAATCAACAAGTCTATTATAATTCACCAAAGTTAGACAACCTGCAAAAAAGCTAAGCACATTGAAATAGATAAAATTAGCCCAAGGAATAGACACCAGATCACTACTCCACCATCCAGTATTCCACCACTTGAGAATCTCACTAGTCCAATACTTAACCCTTCTATTAGGCCCTCTAACTATAATATACAAAACCCAAACATCCTTTAAAAAAATTCTGTTGCAATCCCACAAACCAGTGTTAATACAACTATTCCAATCAGTTTTGTAAATCCTCATACAATTACCCCATTGATACCATGAGGCAAAAAAACAAAATAAACTTAGCTTTCACTATCTATTTCCATATAATCAGTCAACAGATCATCAATAAGATACCTATACTTTAATTTCTTATCAATAGGAAAACACCATACCTCTGCAGCAGCCAGCACATCAGTAGTAACCTTAATATTCAGACCCATAATTCTGAATCTAACACTGTTCAGAATAATCTTGAAAAGCTCATCTTCAGTTCTACCATAGCTGCCAAAAAGTCTCATATTTCTTTCCTGCCAAATGAAATACACAGAAGCACCCAAGACTAATCTCTGAATCACACTCCAAATGGTATTTTTAGCAGTTAAATTCACCACACAAGAAATGATCTGAGCCCAATTGTTAGACACAGAACTGAGATTAGCCATAACTTTTAACCTCTCCCAAAGTCTTCTAGAAAACACGCAAGTGAAAAACAAATGACTATGAGAATCCTTACACTGCATACAGAATGGGCAACACATATCTTAAATATTAAGCCATCTAGAAATCCTATCTTGAGTTTTCAATCTACCTTCAATAGCCACCCAAAGAATAAAAGAGTGTCTTGGCACACATTGATTGAACCACACATGTTTGTACCAAATCACCTTAGGATAGCTATTCTTTAAACCTTTCCAAACTTCATTAACACAGAACTTTTTCTCATTACCCTTCTTATTAACCCATACCATCTTATCCTTACAATCAAAACTAATCTTAGGAACCAGAGTATCCAAAACTTCTCCAAATCTATCGTTCCAGTTTCTAGGCCAGTTCCAACATTCATTACTAATAAAATCTCCAACCTTAATATTCCTATCCATACTATTTAACATAAGAGAAGCATAATTCACAAGATTGCACAAAGGACCTCTCTCATGCCATCTATCAAACCAAAAGAAACATCTATCACCCTTCCCAATTTTACAAAGAACAAAATTTATAACCTTATCTCTAAGGGACAAAATTTGTCTCCAACACCAGGATGTATCTTGGTTAGGTTTAACCAACCAAAAACTATCATCCTTAAGCCATTGAGTCTTCACCCATTTAACCCAAATAGATCCCTTGTCAATAAGAACATTCCACAGACGTTTAGCCATTAAAGCCTCATTCCATACATGTAAAGATTTAAGACCAATCCCACCCTCATTTTTCTGCATACATACTTCTTTCCAGGCCACACTATACCTACTACTTTTCTTTCTATCAGTTTTCCAAAGAAAACATTTAAGTAACTTATCTATATTATCATAGATACCTTGAGGCAGAATAAAAATAGAAGCCCAATAAACATTTAAGGAATTAAGAACAGATGCAATAAGTTGCAACCTCCCAGCAAAAGATAGGCTATTATTTTGCCACCCGTCAATCCTTTTCTTTACATTATCTAATAAAACAGTGCAATCATTTCTAGAAACTCTATTAGAATCAAGAGGGATACCAAGATACCTGACCGGCAAACTTCCTTCATTAAAAGGCATGACCAATCTGATCTCCTGTTTAACATCATTATGCACTTTACCAAAATAGACAGTACTCTTCTCCATGCTAGGTCTCAAACCAGAGGACAAACAGAATTCATCCAAAGCCCTTCTGATGATTGAAGCAGAAAATTTATCCCCGTGGCAGAACAACATAACATCATCTGCAAAACAAAGATTAATAATACCTAATTTCTTACATCCCCAGTGGTATTTGAACTTCTTTTCAGCCTTCACTTATCTTTTCAGCATCAAAGTAAAAACTTCCATGATAATAGTGAACAAGTAAGGAGAAATAAACCACAAGGGGTGACCCAGCGGTAAGAATACCAACCTTCCAAAGAGGAGGTCAAGGGTTCGAATCCAATGGGGAGAAAATTAATCCCCTTGTGGCCACGGAGGTTCACCTGTGCCGACTCCTGGCTATCCAAAAGGGTAGTCGCCGTGGGATTAGTCGGCTCACAATGTCGAGTCAGAAACCCATGTTACCAAAAAAAAAGTAAGGAGAAATAGGATCCCCCTGCCTTAACCCTCTTTTAGCTTTGAAAAATCCATGTGACTCCCCATTAATACTGACAGAGAACGAAGCGGTCTTCAAACACACCATGATCCAATCAACCATTCTCTTATGGAACCCAAAACTACATAGACAAAACTCTAAAAAATCCCATGACACAGTGTCATAAGCTTTTTGAATGTCTATTTTAAATGCACACCTACCCACTTTTTTGACACTAGAATTACCACTCATCAGTTCTTGAGCAACCATAATATTATCACTTATATGCCTCCCCTCTATAAAAGAACATTGATTCTCATCTATTAATCCATTAAGCACCACTTTCATCCTATTAGCAAGCACTTTACTAATACACTTATAGACCACATTGCAACAAGCAATGGGTCTATAATCCGTAACCTTTTGAGGAGAATTACATTTAGGAATAAGTGATATTAAAGTAGTATTCAGCTCACCCAACATCTTACCACTACTAAAAAACTCTTTAATAGCAACACAAAAGTCTCCCTTAATAATCTCCCAAGCAACCTTAAAGAACTTTGCAGTAAAACCATCCGGGACGGGAGACTTATTGTCATCAATATCAAAAAGAGCAGTCTTGATTTCATCATCAGTAACTGCTCTAACCATATGTAAAGCAATCTCTGCATTCACCTTTCTAACAAATAACCCCTCATGCTCCTCAACAGGAAAGATTTTGTTAGAATTAAAATATATATATATATATATATATATATAGAAGTGATGGTCATTCTCATATTGTAACTTTGTGTCGTTTGTTAATATTAGCAATAGTTTAGTCATTGGGCTTTGGACTTGGCAAGCTAATATGTCATGTGCTATGTTACGTAAGCCTTTAATATGAAATGTAATCCAAGTCCAAGCCCAAGCCCATAGAAAGCCTATGTATGGAACTATAAAAGGCACCTTACCTCTCATTTGTAAGGTGTGCTTGTGTGTGTTTTCTTTGAATAAAAGTTCTCATTTCCATCCCTCTCTCTCTAACATACGAATTACATTTATACATATCAAGTCACCATCTTTCAATCTCTACTTCATCTTTGCTTCTATATTGGTGTGATAAAGTTGTGATATCTAAGGTCCAACAAGTGGTATCAATCACCAAACAATGATTTAGGAGAGTTTAGAAGTTGTTTGTTTTGTGTTTCTTAAGCTTTTATCACGTTTTTGTTTCAAAAAGTCATTATTTTTCTTGTTTGTTTTTTGTTTTTAACACTTTTTTGATTACAAACTAGTGTTATAAACCTTTCCCAACAAGAAAGTTTCAATCTTTTGAAAGATCTTAGCTTAAAAACTCGATTTGGTTTTTGTACTCGTTTTCTAGAACACGAAAAAGTTTTATAAAAATCATCAAGTTTGGAATTTTCTTCAAGTTTTGGTGTTTTTTAGCCTAGAAGTACAAGAATCTTGGATTAAAAACTTCATTTGGGTGAACTTTTTGGTAAATTAAAAATCTGCCAAAATTTCAAAATCACCACCATAATTTCGAAATCACACTTTGACCAATTTTCGAGAACACCAGAAACGGTCTCGTTCGTGCTTACAGTTGGATACTCGGTATTGTCTCTCTTGTATAAGAAAGAAAATACTTCGAATTTTGGCTAAATTTCGAAATTGTATAATTTCAAAATTTCGTTGTGAGATTGGGTTTTCGAAAAATTGCAAAATTTTCGGGAACACTGTTTTTTCAAAAAATTGAAAAATTTTCGAGAACACTGTTTTTTTTTAAAAAGTAGAAAAAATTCGAGAACTTATATTTTTGAGAACACTTTCTTGACTTTTCTCGAGAATACAAATTTCAAAATCCAAAGTTTCGCAATCCTCAGTTTCAAAATCAGAAGTTTTGCAAATCCAAAGTTTCGAGAACTCTGCAAATTTTCAAGAATTTTGACAAAAGTAAGGTTTTTGACGACCAAACTTCAAAAGGCCATAACTTTTGAACCGTAACTACGTTTTCGACGAATCAGCTGTCAAAATGACCGTGAGATAGAGAAGAATGACACGCTAAATTTCGAGGCCTAAAAACGCTCCGAGAAGAAGTTATTGAGGTTTTAAGGTTTTAAGTCAAAATTTTCACCATGAAAACTTGCATCAACTCACTCTAAACTCTACTCCTATTTCGTTGGAACGATCCAAGAATCAACTTTATCCATCTACAAATCATCGATGGCAACTCAGCAAGACATTCATGCAGTCGGTGCCGAAAATCGACCTCCCATGCTGTCAAAGGGTGGATACTCACAGTGGGCTAGTCGTATGATGCGCTATCTTAAAAGCAAAACAAATGGAAGTCTTCTCATCAAATCCATTGTGGATGGACCCTTCAAACCATCACAAGTAATAGACCCTAGTGATCCAAATGGTACCCCCCCCCCAGTATAACCATACTACAGAGAACAGAATGAGACTGAATACACTGTGGAAGACCGAAAACAGATTGAAGCTGATGATCAGGCATTTCATTTCGTCGTTCTTGGTTTACCTGAAACTATCTATGCTACTGTTGACAGTGAAGTAAGTGCTCATGCAGTCAGGGAAAGAGTCAAGAGGTTAATGTATGGGACATACATCGGGAAACAGGAAATGGAAACACAATTGCTTAAGGAACTTCGCAAGTTTACTTCAATTCCTAGTGAATCCATAGAGACGTACTACCACAGATTCTGTAAGATCATGAATGATTTATCAAGACACAACCTCAGTCAGACAAATATTGCTAACAACACCATTTTTCAGAATGAGTTACAACGAGAATGGGGAAGATATGTAAATATTGTTTATCAGACAAAGAATTTGCATGAAGTAACTTATGATCAGGTGTATGACTTCTTGAAGCAAAATCAAGATGAAGCTAATGAAGTAAGAGCTGAATTACTAGCTAAAAAGCATGATCCTCTAGCATTAATGGCTGATACACCAACACCTATACCAGTGAACACACAACAACAACCATCATCATCTTCCACCCACAACTACATGCAACCATCCTACATTCAACAACCAACACCGGTATACCAACAACAGTTCTACCCACAGCAACAACAACATCTTACTCCACAACAGCAATACCCACAATTCCAAGAACCAGAATTCACTGAAAATGATGAAACTACTGCAGCATTGACACAAGCGTTTGATTTTCTATCAAAGGCATTCCAAGGACGCTATTCTACCCCAACAAACAACAACCAAAGGATCTCATCGAACATTCGCAATAGGCAGATCGCTCAACCGAGTTTCAATATGGGCAACGGAGGCCAAATGGTTGGAGTTTATGGGAATCAGCAAGGATATGCTACTGGATTTAACATGGGTAATCAGAATATGCAGAATGCAGGTCAGTATGCAGGGAATCAGTATGATCAGAATGCAGGGAATCAGTTGGGTCAGTTTGTTAGACATCAGAGGGGTCAGAATGTTGGTAATCAGGCAATGGGTAATCAGAATAGGAATATTGCAGCTCCAGTTGTTGGGATTAATGGAAATGTGAATCAAGGTAATCCGGTAAAGTGTTTCAACTGCCAGGGTGTAGGTCATATGGCAAGGAACTGTCCTACTAAGCCAAACAAGAAAGATCTAGAGTACTTGCAGAAAGTAGTGATGTTGGCACAAAAGGCAAAGGCAGGGTTTCAGTTGAATGCAAAGGAGAATGATTTTATGGCTCTTATGGATGACATGGAAGATAGAGAGGATATCGATGCGAACTGCATATTCATGGCAAATCTTCAGGAAGCTAAGTATGACACGGATTCTGACACACTTCCTGTTTATGACACCAATGCACATCTAAGGTATCAAATTTCAACACATGTCACAATAATGATATATTTGATATGTCTCCTCATGAGGAACAACATTCTGAGAAGCTAGCACCCACTTATGATACATACCTGGACACGCCAAGTAGTAGCAATACTTCTTTAGCAACTCCAGATGTGAATCATAATGGAGGCTTCGTTTCACAGCATGCTGAGAATGATGAGGAAACACGTGCTTTATTTGAATCATTATTAAATAATTGTGGTATTGAAATTGAGAAAGTGAAAAAGGTCAATTGCGATGTTAAGACCGCGAATGAGAAATTGACCACTGAGCTTGAGAGATACAAGGAAAATGCAAAAAGTTTTCAAATTCACAAAGAACGCGAGTCAGAATTTGAAATTGGTTATAAGAAGTTACTTGTTAAAGATAGGGAATGGAAAAACAAGTTTGCTAATCTCGAAATAAGTTCAACAAAAACCATTAACTCTTTAAAACAAGAAATTTCCGAATTAACAAACCAACTTTCAAAACAAAAAACAGCTTATACCAATCTTGAAAAAGAAAGGGATGAGTTGAAAAAGGACTTTGCAAAGAAAGAAGATAAACTTTTGGAAGAAATCGTAGAGTCAGAACACAAGATTGCACATCTAGAAGAATTAGTGGTTAAGTCGGGTCAGTCAAGTCAAACAATGAAAATGATTTCAAACCAAACTAATCCGATTTACCATACAAAACAAAAAATGACTCTCGGTAACAACAATCCTTGTAATCTCAAGAAAGCTCAGGAAGAACAGAATGTTTTGTATAACGGTAGTGTTTTTTACACCAAACATGATCCTCCCGTCGTTCGGGATTCTGTGCAAACGATAGAACATGTCGAATAGAGCATAATTAAAATGAAACAAAAGGATTTGAAACCCATTGATTACAACAAATTGAACAAACTTTCGGGAATTACTTTTGTTCCACAAAAAGAACCATCTGTGTTTTCCATAAAACGACCATTCTCGAAAATATTTTCTAAAAAAGTAGTTGCTTCCAAATCGCTTTCAAACATGGAACAGATGTATTCAAACAACACTTTTAACACAAGTGCTGCCAGAGGATATCTTGATGAACTTAAAACAAGAGTTGGGCAACTTAAAACGACTTTAGAATCTAAAACAAGACTTAATGAGATTAACTGGAATTCCACGGTTCATTTACAGCTTAAAAAGATTCTTGAAAGTGAATTTGCTCCTCAAATTAATAACATTCATGCTCGTGTTATTCACTTTGAACAAGCATTTTTGAAAGAAACAGCTGACTTCGTCACGGATCACAAATCCCTGATAAAGAAGGCTAATGAATCTTTTGAGCAAATCAATGTTTTGGAAAACCTAAATGATTCTCTCTTCGAAGTTGTTATGACTACTGATATAATGTCCATCATTTTACAAACATATTCTGTTCAAGACGATGAACGACTCAGAGCTGAGACCTCCGAAATTGTTTCAAAATATGAAAATGCTCTTATAAAGCTTGAAAAAGAACATGTGTCATATTTTAAACAACTTGATCGAAAAAAGGAAGAATGCAAGTATGACAAATTGTCGTATGAGCATGTCTTAAAGAACATGAAAGAGCAAAATGATCTTTTGAGGGCTCAGCTTGAAAGTCAAAAAGGAAAGGGTGAGGAAACTAAGTTTGCAAAACCATTGACTTCGGAGAAACCAAATGTTTCAAACACGGTTCAAAAACCTAAAATGTCAATTTCACGGTTTGCTCCAAAAGTCGATGAGAAAAAGGATTTGACAAAACCAGTCACTCCAACACCCTTGCCCAAGAAAAGTGAAAATGAAAAGATTGTTGATAAAGGAAAAGCGGTTGTCGAAACACCAAAAGTGATAGCACCTGGCCTTTTTAGGATTAGTCCCACTAGTGCGTCTGCCTCAACATCTAAGACAAATGGCAAGTGCATAGAGGCTAATTCTAAAGAATCTAGGGATGCTAAAAAGGACAACAATATAAATCCTAATGTGTGTGCCTTACCTTCTACAGGATTAGAAAGCACCTCTAGGAGCAGCAGACTAAAGCCTAAGAGCAATACAAGGAACAATAGAGTCTCGCCTGCATCTAAGAGTAGTAGCAAGAATAAAGTTGAAGAAGTAGAAGAACACCCTAGGAATTTATTGCTTTGTAATAAGAGACATGTTTCATCTGAATGTAATGTCGAGTGTACTGTTTCTAATGCATGTAATGACTCTGTTTGTTTAATATGCAAGAAATGTTTAATTAATGATGTTCATGATGAATGTGTTTCTAAGAATGTGACTGTTACGCCTGAACAGAAGAATGTTCCAAAAAGACCTAGTGCTAGATCCAGATCTATAAAAAGATTAGTTGCACGATTTAGGACTACCACTATTAGTCGAATGCCTAGGAACTATCTTAAGTTTTGTATGTGGACTCCAACGGGTAGAGAGTTCACTCTTCAGGATGGCAAATTAGAAATAGCTCAAGCTAAACAAGTAGCAACTGTCTATGAGTGTGATTTAGATTTTATTCCTAACCCCATGGAACCAAATTCAAAACGGTTTCCAAATACAAACTCTTCTGTTCTTGGCAGGTTATCGAAATATGTCTTTGGATCGTCGACTCGGGTTGCTCCAAGCACATGACCGAGAATTTAAAGCTGCTGATCAACTTCGTCTGGAAATTCATGGGAACTGTACGCTTTGGAAATGATCATGTAGCAGCTATTCAAGGTTATGGAGATCTTCAATTTGGGAATTTTTTAATCACTCGAGTTTACTACGTCGAAGGGTTGGGACACAACTTGTTTTCAGTCGGGCATTTTTGTGATGCTGATTTAGAAGTTGCATTCAGGAGAAACACGGTTTTTATTAGAAATTTGGTTGGTGATGATCTCTTAACTGGTAATCATGGTACAAACTTGTATGCCATCGACATCAACCAAATGGCTTCTACATCACCAATTTGTCTTATGACAAGGGCAACCAAAACTAAGTCCTGGCTTTGGCATAGACATTTATCCCATCTCAATTTCGACACCATCAACAAGTTAGCCAAAGACAACATCGTCACCGGACTTCCTAAATTCAAGTACACCAAGGAACACCTATGTCCATCATGCGAACAAGGAAAAAGTAAAAGAGCATCATATAAACCCAAAACCGTACCTAGTTCGGAAGCAAGGTTACATATGTTGCACATGGACTTATGTGGCCCAATGAGAGTTGAAAGCATTAATGGGAAGAAGTATACTCTCGTTATTGTTGATGATTATTCAAGATATACTTGGGTAAAGTTTTTGAGATCAAAAGACGAAGCACCAGGCATCATCATCACCTTTCTGAAGCGTATCCAAGTTCTACTTCAAGCTCCAGTAAGGATTATAAGAACAGACAATGGCACAGAATTTACAAACCAGGAGTTAAGAACTTACCTTGAAGATGTTGGAATCACATACCAGACATCAGTTGTTAGAACTCTACAGCAGAATGGGGTGGTTGAAAGAAGAAACCGAACTCTTGTGGAAGCTACTCGCACAATGCTGATTTTTTCTAGTGCACCTCTATTCTTATGGGCTGATGCTGTAGCCACTGCTTGTTTTACTCAAAACTGATCCCTAGTCCATCTGAGATTCAATAAAACCCCATATGCGCTAGTGAACAACCGTAAACCTGACATCTCTTACCTTCACGTGTTTGGCGCTTTGTGCTATCCGACGAATGACAGAGAAGATCTAGGGAAGTTAAAAGCTAAGGGAGATATTGGAATCTTCATTGGATATTCAGAAAACTCGCGGGCATTCAGGGTGTATAATAGAAGAACGAAAAGGATAATGGAGACGATGAATGTGAAGTTTGACGAGATTTCACAAATGGCTTCTGAGAGATAGGCTCTAGAACCCGCGCTTAATCCAATGGCTTCTAATCAAAATGGATTAGGACCCGCACCAAACATGCAGACTTCTGGAAACATCAGTTCAGGACTCGTACCTCAAGGAGCTCAGTCAACAAACACGGATAAACCAACAGAACAAGAACTGGAAAATTTCTTTGAGTTAATGTTTGATGAATACTATCGTGGAACTTCAACTAATGCATCTCAACAACATTCCGCTGCACCCGCTCAAAACCATCAACCACCACCACCATCACAAGATGCATCTACAACAATCGAGGCTAAAGCACCAACTACATCAACATCATCTACATCTACTCAAGCAACTCCAGTACTTGAAATTGTTCTACCAAGAGTTGATGAGCAAAACCAAAACACAAATCTTCAAGAAGAACCAACAAATAATTCAAACGATGTTGCGTTAGAAGAAGAAGAAATATTTGAAAACCCATTTGCAACAGACTCTGCTGAATCTTCTTCAAGGTTACAAGAACCATCTAACACACATTCGTTACACCCAAGGTACCCTTCTACGTTTCAATGGACAAAAGACCATCCAATAGAACATGTTATTGGTGAACCTTCTAAGCCAGTTCAGACAAGGAGACAACTTGCCACCGATCTCGAATTGTGCATTTACGTTTGCTCAATCAGCCTCAAAGAACCAAAGAATATTCGAGAAGCAATGGCAGAAAACCCTTGGATTGAAGCGATGCAGGAGGAATTTCTTCAATACCTGTTACATGATAGTTGGGAACTTGTTGAACGACCACTTGATAAACGAGTTCTTGATCTCAAGTGGTTGTGGAAGAACAAACTGGATGAGGAAATGACTGTTATTTGCAACAAATCTCGTCTCGTGGCTAAAGGTTGTCCACAAGAAGAAGGGATAGACTTCAAAGAATCATTCGCGCCTATAGCTAGACTTGAAGCAGTCCGGATTTTCTTAGCCTATGCAGCTCACAAAAACATTATAGTCTATCAGATGGACATTAAGGCTGCTTTCTTAAATGGAACTCTGAAAGAAGAAGTGTATGTGAGTCAGCCAAAGGGATTCATCGACAGAGATCATCCAGACTACGTCTACAAGCTTAAGAAAGCAATTTATGGTTTAAAACAAGCTCCAAGAGCGTGGTATGACGAACTATCATCTTTCTTGCTTAAAAACAATTTCACAAAAGGAATGGTTGATGACACCTTGTTTTCAAAGATGACATTTTGATCGTTCAAATTTACGTGGACGACATTATTTTTGGATCAACCAATCCTAACCATTCAAAACATTTTGAAAATCTCATGAAAAGCAAATTTGAAATGTCCATAATGGGGGAACTAAAATTCTTTCTTGGTTTACAAATCCATCAATCCCCTCGTGGTATTTTTATCAATCAAGCTAAATATACTATAGGGAATTTGAAAAAACATGGAATGGAAAATTGTGATTCTATTGGTACACCAATGGTCACTTCACCAAAAATAGGTGCTGATTTGTTTGGGAAACCAATCGATCCGAAAAAATATCGAAGCATGATCGGTTCTCTCATGTACCTAACCGCTAGCCGACCTGATATTCAATTTGCTGTATATTTATTAGCACGGTTTTAGGCAAAGCCTACCGAACTTCACCTCAAAGAGGTTAAACGGATCTTTCGGTACCTACGAAGCACCATTAACATGGGACTTTGGTATCTGAAGGATTCGGGGTTTCATCTAACAGCATTTTCAGATGCAGACCATGCTGGTGATCAAGTTACAGCAAAGAGTACATCAGGTGGAGCACAATTTTTGGGTGAAAATCTAGTAAGCTGGTCTTCAAAGAAACAGGATTGTACTGCACTATCAACCGCCGAAGCCGAGTATGTGTCTCTATCTGCGTGTTGTGCCCAAGTTCTTTGGATGCGGACACAGCTGTCACACCCCCAATTTACCTGACTTGCAGCGGAATGGAATACCTGGGGGTGTCTGTCATAGCACCACAGTTACAGTTACATTGAACGACCTAAAGTGTCGTTTGTAAAATACTGCATTTGATCATTGAAATAATTCAGAGTTTACAAAATGAGGTCCCCAAAATGTGTTGCATGTTTATGAAAAACAAGTCGTACAAGATCAATTGTTTACATAAGTGCATGAAATAATGATGAGATGCGTCGACTCCGCGACTCCATGAAGGTCCAAATGCATGTCACATGAGCTACCTTAGTAACCTGAAATACATTGCTAAAACGTCAACACGAATGTTGGTGAATTCCATAGGTTTGTAAAATGTACTGATGTACGGCCACCACAAGTAAAAATGCAAGATAAAAATCTCGTGAAAATTGTACAATAGCCTTAAGCTCATGACACCGAAGCTATGACTGATGAAATTCTATGCCCCTCCCGAATGTTCTGCCGAAACATTCAAATGTAAAAGACATGACATGCATCCGCTTACTATTGGTATCCACTACCACGGATGGAGGCGTCACCCTCGATAGATCTATCCACTCACTCTCGCTTAACGGTAAATTAACGGTTCATGATGTTACAGGGGACTTAGCACATGGCAAGGTAACTTAAGCTATGTACATGTTTGAATACTTGGGCTCGTACTAAAATGGTGCAATGTATTCCCCCCGTGGGATTTGAAAACAATCAAAAATGTTGAATTGAAAACGGGGCTATGAAAACTCACCTTAACTGATGAAACCGTGATGAAATGAAATGAACACCAATGAACAATTTGCTGTCGTAACCCAATATGATGGTACCATGAACATGTACTGAGCTGAAAACAAGGCGCGCATACTAGCCGCAACCTAAAATGAATGATGTACGATCTACTTTAGATCATGAAATGATGTTATGAATGTCCATGCACATGTTTACTATACCACTCTACTCTTTGAAAAACACTTGTTGTTACCAAAAGTATATATTCCAAGACTTAGGAAAATATTGCTATTAGAAAATATAAATGGCTAGTCATAATATATATACTTATATATATATATAACGTAAGTTTCCATGTTAGCGTTGAAATACTCGGGTTGTAATCCTTGAAATGATGAAAACATACTCGTAATAACTAATACTACGTTAGTTATAAAGCTCGGTACTTGATATTTTGTTTAGCTTGAAAATGCACTTCGTAGTTTTTGCGCCAAATATATTAAAAGCTGTCAATTAATAAAAGGTTTTAGCCAATATTCAAACGAGTATATCTTTGTCGTTACTTGTCCGTTTTACTTGTTCTTTATATCCACGGTTTCGTCTTAGTATGTAGTAATATATTTTGGAAAGCTCGGCTCCTCCGGGTTACGTCTAAAGCCTCTTTTTGTACCATGAAAAACGTCCAACAGCAACTATTTTCTGAAAAATACTTTTCGTCTACAATCTTGCAAAAATCATAACTCCTTCGTTATAGACTCTTTTTAATCCGTTCTTTCGCCTACGGATTCGTTTTTGAAAGTATTTTCTAAAAATTTTGCCAAAGTTTCCTTGGTGTTTACTGATTTTCCAGATTTTTACAAAATGGGACAGCATGTCTAAAATGAGTTCCAAATCAAGTTTCCAAGGTTAAAAACCAATTTCTACCATCACCAATCCTCTTGTAATCACCACATGACTAATCTAAACTTACCATACACCTTCTTAGGGTGCCATGGACTCCTAACCAAGTTATTAGAGCTAGGGGATTCATAACAAGAAAGTTAGGGTTTGTATGTTACTTTTTAGCCAAAATAAAGTGTAGTATAGCTACTTATACATGGTTTTTAGCATGATTCTTATGTAATACATGTAAAAATAGGATGATTCATGAAAAATAAAGATGAAAACTTACTTGATAAAATGAGGTGATTATTGGATGATTAAACTTGTTGTTCTTGTGTTTTTGTTGCTTGTATCTTAACTAGAATCATAAAAGGAGTAAGATTGTAGCTTTAAGTTATGAAAAATAATTAGTTGATCATGGAGATCCTTGGTACCTTGTTGATGCCGTGGGTATGGAGGAGAGCAAGAGAGAAATGATCTTGAAAATTTGATCCAAAAGTAGTTTATGATTTTAGGTAATTAGTAAAGTTAAGGTTTTTATGTTTATTAGTATTATACTTAGGAAAATTAATGCCAAGGGTTAAAAGAAAGGGCACATGGCCGGTTTTTCATGGGGTGAAGGGGGGGGGGGGGTTAGGGTACTTGGTAGTTAATTAGAAACCTTGTAAGAAATTTGCACTAGTTAGCGTTTTTAGTTACGATCGGGTATCGGTTTTATTAGAAATAAATATTCACGAAGTATACCGGGATGAAATTAGTTATAATAATGTTAAAAACATATTAAAAATATGTTGGGTACATTTACTGAGTGATCGGGTGATTAATGTTTAGTTTTAACGAAAACCGTCGTTATATTCATACGCGTACGTTAAAAATAAAATAAATTTCCAAAATACTGGGTAACTGAATGTTATAACTTTTATGATGTTAAAATGGATATAAAAATATGTCAGGACCATTGTGGGAATATTTAGATATATTCGTCGTGTATAAACCGGGTGTTAACGTTTATTTAGAAATCGTAATACGTAAAACGTTAAATATACTGAATATAGTAATTTGAAAATCCTAAGAGTGGTATAACATGTAAATGACCTACTGATGATATGCAGACTATCCCCAGTCCGTATGAAATGTTATTACTGATAATGCATGAATTCGCACCTGAACCAATATGGTTACGCGAATTTGAATACCCGTAAACTAAATTTACGATGAAATGTATAATGCACGTGAATGATGAAATCTTTTCCCGCAATGAATAGTGTTCCGTGAATAGTAAATTTTCTGAATGCTTCTCGGAATATCAAATTGACCTCGAAAACGATGAATAGTAAACTGATGAATAGTGTTTTGATGAATAGTGTTTGATGAATAGTGTTTTTCCAAAGTTCGGGAAATGACCTGAAATGACCTGAAATGGTGAGTTGTGACAGTCTTCCCCCCTAAAAGGAACTTCGTCCCGAAGTTCAGTTTATGTTGGTCTCTGAGAATGTATTGGTGAAAAGGTGATGATATTCGAGAATTCCAGCGAACTCTAATGATAGGAATTCGACTCTGTTTCAACTGTTTGACCACACGGTCCATTGTTTCTGTTTGTTCTCCTACCAGGTTTATGTTTGACTTTGGGTTGGATCCCTTCCAATGGAATCATGAGTGACTCATTTGAAAGTCATTTTTGGGGATTTGAAAATGTGAAATATGTTCGTGTAATCCTGTTGTTCTCTGACAATGTTCAAGTCTGACGGCCACTAGGCCTTCTCTGTCAAAATATAAATGGTCCAGTGTACATTGGTGTAACTTTCCAAGTTTTCTGAACGATAACATGCCTTTCCTAGGCAGAACTTTCTGCTAACTCTGCAGAACTTGAAGTTTTAATGGTTTACGACTTATTGAACTTGTAACTGATTCTTGACTTGTAGAAAATTTCTGGTTATCTCATGAATGCCTACTGAACTAATGAGTTGAGCTTTTTCTGAGTTTGGCCCATCAATCGATGGTCTGCGCTTCTTAATGTTTTAAATGTGACACTGGTAATATATACTGCTGAATTCTGCCAGAACTCAAGTTTGTATGCTAGTTGGTCGATTCTAAAATGAATCTTAAATAATCCAATATGCTAAAGGTTCAACCTTTCTTGTTATCCAATTTGTATCGTGCCAATCCAAGGCATTGCTTTTAACTTAGTTTGTTCTCCTACCTGAATCTGGTTGGTTTGTTGTTCAGGATATCCAATCCAAATGATGTGTGTTATGTACCAATCTAACTTCTGCCAGTTTCCCGTTGTTGGTGTGATAACTATTGTTGTAGATGAATTTGATTTATGTTAAGTGATTAGTCCAACCATTTCTAAGGTCAATCACTCATGCTCTGAGCATACTTTCCTATGTTTGAATTGTTCTCTCGCTTTGACCATTGGTCTGAGGATGATAGGTGATGTTCACAACTAAATGGGTTTCTGAAGGAAATCCTGAAATGAATACCTGAGGTCCAAGTTGAATCGGTTTCCTTAACAGGAAATACTGAAATGGGTACAATAAACCTTTGTGACTAATTCCATAACGTTCGGTCCTTCGAACTTGGCGTTATCTGAAGGGATAGCATATAGGTAACAATTTGATTCCTTGTGTTTTGTTCCAACGGATGATAATACATATGTTCTTCTTTGTCTATTGGGTTTGGTCTCCACTACTGAAGTTCGCGATTAATTTGTGATGTTCCTCCTAATTCCTTCATCACATATTCCAAATATTCTCTATTGTCAAGTCACAAATCCTAAATGCATAAGCGATGTTGTAGGGAAATTTGTTCTGGAAATTTGTCTCGCGATTATGAGTTTTGGTTGAAATCTTTTTCTGAATAAACGAATTTAGAAAATGGAGCAAATGATCTACTGGGTAATATTTTTCTTTGATGATTCAAAATCCAGTAGTTATGAAATAGGAACTGTTTTCAAACATGTTGTGATTAAGACTGCTTACCAAAGTTTGATGTTTATGTATATTTCTCATTGTACAATAGTGTTGCTAAAGTTTGACCAAAAAGGATCGCACTGGTTCAAAATAGGAATTTCAGAAATCATTTTTCCACAAGGTAGGTGATTTATGTAAACGCATCAACTTTATTTAAAAGTGAAAACACTGAAAAAGATAAAATGGTAGGATAGGAAATGTTCGCTTAAATGCATAGATGTCTAACACTTAGTTCCTGAGGTTGGATAATGTCTATTGATGGTTATCTGGCATAACTACAAGCATAGGTATTTAGACTAACTTAATCGTTGTAATTGGCAAGACTAAGGTATCACTTGATGTTGTGTCGATGAATGTCTATTCTGTTTTCCCATGTAGATGAGGAGATATGTTCTGGTTTGATCCCTTGCTTGGTATGAAGGTGAGGTTATCTGAAATTTCTAGTGACATAAGGCCTTAGAGGAAATTACATCGATATACTTGATTCAAACAATTGTCCTTTGTGAAAACTTAATGCAGGAAAGTTTATGTATGGATGAGGCTATGTTTAAATGAAATGCTCTACAGTCTCAATTAGAAGCTTGGTTTATTTCTATTGTGTTGTCCTGCGGACATTTATTGAGTTCAATCCTGTAGCTCAGTATAGCTAGTACCCTTGAAAAATGACATTGGGCAACTAAGTCAGAGATGGTGATTAGGATAGTCTCGCAGTATCTGAGGATTGTTGTTGAGTTATGAATTCTCTCACTATATACTTCTAGTCCTGGTTACTAGTTCTGTAATCCTTTCATTGCTTCTATTGTATAAAGGAATCCTGCATGTAATTGATATGGAAAGTCTCTTCTAGGGAAGTCAATGGGAAAAATCCAACTTAATGGCTAAGTGAGTGACAGGTAGGGTAAGTATCCAGGGATAGTTCGGCAAAATGGATGTTTATGAATGAGTTCCTTTGTTTACAAAACTTTTGGATGAAGATTGTTATTAACAATCCTTTGAAAAGGTAATTATTTCCTTCATGGCATAATCCTTCCTGAATTTTACATAGGTGATCAGGCTATGTATAATTGAGGACTAATGATGCGATGTTGGATTTTTGTCAAAATATCATAACTTTCCTCAAAAGTTTTAGATGGTGTTCAACGCATTGTTATTAAAATGGTATCCTGATGTTTCCTTTCAAGTAACATGAAAATTGCTTCGCGTAATAATAGTAAATACTTGGTGTAATGACAGAAAAATCAATGTATAGGATGGTAATAAAATAGCTCACTTCAGAAAATTTTTCTGTAAAACAGTTTCCCCATATGATAGTAAAATAGCTTGATTGGTGTATTGGATACGTGGGTGAATCTTGTCAAATGGTAATAGTCTACTAATTCGTCAAATACGAAATCAACCTAATACCTGATGAGACAATGCTATAATGTCGTGAAACGATTGAAGTCTGAGCAATTGGGATGGAATATGGAGTAAACGAAGGTTATAATTATCACCTAGGTAACAAAGGATATATACTACATTGGATAGGAAAGTGCTTAATACCACTAGGTCATGTCATCGTACCAACGGTAAGTACAAAAGGAAAGATACAACCCTAAAGGGCTCGAACTACGGTTTCTATATTGAAACAAAGCTCCTCCTGCTGAAGCATTGTTGTTATCCTTGATGTTGCTAATATCCTGACTGTTCTCTATCAACAGCTCACGCTATTCCTTGAGCGATTCAGTCTTGATTCCAAGTTCCTGATTTTTCCTTGTTCCTCAGTTCCGGGCAGTCATTCTTGAAATGCCCAAAGTTTCCACATTTGAAGCAACTCCCTGGGATTTTCTGATTTGTGAGTTTCTTACAATTTTCAGTCTGATGACCCTGCTTCTTGCACACTCCACATGTTTTACTGCAATGACCTCGGTGATGTTGATTACACAGGTTGTAGTAAGGTAACTTTCCAATATACCTTCTCTTTGTGTGCGGTTCTGCAGCAAAGGCTCTATTCATTTCTTGTCCTTTGGGTGATTGTTGAGCAGCATTGCAACCTAGATTGTTGTTCCACTTCCTCTTGTTGTCACTGTTGTTTCCTGATGTCTCGGCGTGAACTATGAGTTCCTTTGCCTCGATTGCCATTTTGATAATGTACTTTTCAAGTTTCTTGCTTTCCGGTTCATCCATTGCAGAACCTAGTCGTGTTAATTCATAAAAATGAGTAGTGTACTTGTCAACATCATTTCCTACCATGATAAAGTTTAGTGTTTCCTGTTCCCTTGCTCGTAATTCACTTCCTACACAAAATGTTATACCCATCATCCTACTTAGTTTCTCCCAAGAGTGTGAGTAGGCAGTATCAACTCCTACCATCTTAATATGTTTGGTCCACCATTCCTGGGCATGATTTTTGAAAAGTGCATGTGGCGAACTTAACCTTGTATTCCTTACGACAGTCGCCACATTGAAATATTGTTTCTATGTCTTCGAACCATTTGAGAAATTGCTTTATGTTTCTAGTTCTGCTAAAGGAGGGAGGATATAAGTCTGGTCCAGGGACTTCCTGGTGTCCCTCTGTGTGAAATCAGGTTTGTGGCATCATAAGGTCGAGATAGTCCTGAAGTGGTATCTGAAGTTGCGCATCTATCAAATCTTAGATAATGTAGGTTCTGAACCATTCCTGAAGAATCTGCGGATGTTTCTGTTGAGTCCGTGTTATTGGTATTATCTACTAGGTGTCATCTAGTTCATGGCAAGTGGGAATGGAAAAGGAAAATGACAATGATGGTACTAGTGAATGGAATACTACCCTCTTTCGTGCTACCTCGCGACATCCAAAAGGTAAAACTAAAGTACACACTGTGGGAAGGCCAATAGTGTAATAAGTAACTGATGGTGGTGATAGTACCTGAGTAGTAAGTGCCCTACTAGTGATGGAAAGAAAACACACTATCTTCCTTGCAATAAGCATCCTAATAAGTCCATTAAGATTAATTCTGAATACACTACCAAAAGGCATTCTATTTACGGGCTGAATGATAGGAAAACTCTGTTCCTATGGCAATTCAATAGTACTAATGGTGGTGTAAGTGCAACTGATAGTATAATGGTAGTGGAAGATGACAAGGCATCTTCAATGTCGGAATCCGATAAAAGGATGTCAGGGTGATTATCTGAAGGCATGTCACTTGTGAACCAGGTCAATAAAATGATATACATATACGGATATGAGTATAAATAACTCGTACAGGGTATGTATGAAACAACATGTATCATGATTTTGCACTTATGATGAAATGATGAGATGCTATGCTGATGTGGTTATAGTCTAGGGTCCAAGATACATCCTAGTTCGCTATAACCTTAGCTCTGATGCCAATCTGTCACACCCCCAATTTACCTGACTTGCAGCGGAATGGAATACCTGGGGGTGTCTGTCATAGCACCACAGTTACAGTTACATTGAACGACCTAAAGTGTCGTTTGGAAAATACTGCATTTGATCATTGAAATAATTCAGAGTTTACAAAATGAGGTCCCCAAAATGTGTTGCATGTTTATGAAAAACAAGTCGTACAAGATCAATTGTTTACATAAGTGCATGAAATAATGATGAGATGCGTCGACTCCGCGACTCCATGAAGGTCCAAATGCATGTCACATGAGCTACCTTAGTAACCTGAAATACATTGCTAAAACGTCAACACGAATGTTGGTGAATTCCATAGGTTTGTAAAATGTACTGATGTACGGCCACCACAAGTAAAAATGCAAGATAAAAATCTCGTGAAAATTGTACAATAGCCTTAAGCTCATGACACCGAAGCTATGACTGATGAAATTCTATGCCCCTCCCGAATGTTCTGCCGAAACATTCAAATGTAAAAGACATGACATGCATCCGCTTACTGTTGGTATCCACTACCACGGATGGAGGCGTCACCCTCGATAGATCTATCCACTCACTCTCGCTTAACGGTAAATTAACGGTTCATGATGTTACAGGGGACTTAGCACATGGCAAGGTAACTTAAGCTATGTACATGTTTGAATACTTGGGCTCGTACTAAAATGGTGCAATGTATTCCCCCCGTGGGATTTGAAAACAATCAAAAATGTTGAATTGAAAACGGGGCTATGAAAACTCACCTTAACTGATGAAACCGTGATGAAATGAAATGAACACCAATGAACAATTTGCTGTCGTAACCCAATATGATGGTACCGTGAACATGTACTGAGCTGAAAACAAGGCGCGCATACTAGCCGCAACCTAAAATGAATGATGTACGATCTACTTTAGATCATGAAATGATGTTATGAATGTCCATGCACATGTTTACTATACCACTCTACTCTTTGAAAAACACTTGTTGTTACCAAAAGTATATATTCCAAGACTTAGGAAAATATTGCTATTAGAAAATATAAATGGCTAGTCATAATATATATACTTATATATATATATAACGTAAGTTTCCATGTTAGCGTTGAAATACTCGGGTTGTAATCCTTGAAATGATGAAAACATACTCGTAATAACTAATACTACGTTAGTTATAAAGCTCGGTACTTGATATTATGTTTAGCTTGAAAATGCACTTCGTAGTTTTTGCGCCAAATATATTAAAAGCTGTCAATTAATAAAAGGTTTTAGCCGATATTCAAACGAGTATATCTTTGTCGTTACTTGTCCGTTTTACTTGTTCTTTATATCCACGGTTTCGTCTTAGTATGTAGTAATATATTTTGGAAAGCTCGGCTCCTCCGGGTTACGTCTAAAGCCTCTTTTTGTACCATGAAAAACGTCCAACAGCAACTATTTTCTGAAAAATACTTTTCGTCTACAATCTTGCAAAAATCATAACTCCTTCGTTATAGACTCTTTTTAATCCGTTCTTTCGCCTACGGATTCGTTTTTGAAAGTATTTTCTAAAAATTTTGCCAAAGTTTCCTTGGTGTTTACTGATTTTCCAGATTTTTACAAAATGGGACAGCATGTCTAAAATGAGTTCCAAATCAAGTTTCCAAGGTTAAAAACCAATTTCTACCATCACCAATCCTCTTGTAATCACCACATGACTAATCTAAACTTACCATACACCTTCTTAGGGTGCCATGGACTCCTAACCAAGTTATTAGAGCTAGGGGATTCATAACAAGAAAGTTAGGGTTTGTATGTTACTTTTTAGCCAAAATAAAGTGTAGTATAGCTACTTATACATGGTTTTTAGCATGATTCTTATGTAATACATGTAAAAATAGGATGATTCATGAAAAATAAAGATGAAAACTTACTTGATAAAATGAGGTGATTATTGGATGATTAAACTTGTTGTTCTTGTGTTTTTGTTGCTTGTATCTTAACTAGAATCATAAAAGGAGTAAGATTGTAGCTTTAAGTTATGAAAAATAATTAGTTGATCATGGAGATCCTTGGTACCTTGTTGATGCCGTGGGTATGGAGGAGAGCAAGAGAGAAATGATCTTGAAAATTTGATCCAAAAGTAGTTTATGATTTTAGGTAATTAGTAAAGTTAAGGTTTTTATGTTTATTAGTATTATACTTAGGAAAATTAATGCCAAGGGTTAAAAGAAAGGGCACATGGCCGGTTTTTCATGGGGTGAAGGGGGGGGTTAGGGTACTTGGTAGTTAATTAGAAACCTTGTAAGAAATTTGCACTAGTTAGCGTTTTTAGTTACGATCGGGTATCGGTTTTATTAGAAATAAATATTCACGAAGTATACCGGGATGAAATTAGTTATAATAATGTTAAAAACATATTAAAAATATGTTGGGTACATTTACTGAGTGATCGGGTGATTAATGTTTAGTTTTAACGAAAACCGTCGTTATATTCATACGCGTACGTTAAAAATAAAATAAATTTCCAAAATACTGGGTAACTGAATGTTATAACTTTTATGATGTTAAAATGGATATAAAAATATGTCGGGACCATTGTGGGAATATTTAGATATATTCGTCGTGTATAAACCGGGTGTTAACGTTTATTTAGAAATCGTAATACGTAAAACGTTAAATATACTGAATATAGTAATTTGAAAATCCTAAGAGTGGTATAACATGTAAATGACCTACTGATGATATGCAGACTATCCCCAGTCCGTATGAAATGTTATTACTGATAATGCATGAATTCGCACCTGAACCAATATGGTTACGCGAATTTGAATACCCGTAAACTAAATTTACGATGAAATGTATAATGCACGTGAATGATGAAATCTTTTCCCGCAATGAATAGTGTTCCGTGAATAGTAAATTTTCTGAATGCTTCTCGGAATATCAAATTGACCTCGAAAACGATGAATAGTAAACTGATGAATAGTGTTTTGATGAATAGTGTTTGATGAATAGTGTTTTTCCAAAGTTCGGGAAATGACCTGAAATGACCTGAAATGGTGAGTTGTGACAACAGCTCACAGATTATGGCTTTACTTTTGATAGAATACCTATGTATTGTGACTCAAAAAGTGCCATAGCCATCTCGTGCAATCCCGTACATCACTCTAAGACGAAGCATATCAAAGTCCGCTACCATTTCATCAAAGAACACGTGGAAGAGGGTACTGTTGAATTATTTTTCGTTAAGACTGATTATCAACTCGCCGATCTATTTACTAAAGCCCTTTCAAAAGAAAGGTTTGACTATTTAGTTCGACGAATTGGCATGCGAAGCCTAATTCCTGAGGAGTTAGAACATCTTCTCGAATCTTCTTGAAAAATGTTTTCAAAATCGCTTCGCTGTAAAATATTTTTGAAAAAAACAAAATACAAAATTTGAAAAACCAACAAAAACAAAATACAAAAATATAAAATTTTCAAAAATACAAAAACAATATAAAACCAAAAATCCAAAAACTATTCTTCTCACGACATGTCTCTCGTATAAATCAATATTCTGTACGTTTCTAGAAATGTCATTCAACAATGATACGGACATGTACAGATGCTTGAGCGGGAGTTCTTTTTTTAATGTTTTTCTAAAACATGTCGTTTCTCAAAAATTTCTTCACTATGGCTTCGTATACTTCAGTACGAAACCCGTGCTTCAATAATGACTTCTGATTATTTTCAAATCAAGGACTCGTACGTTCAACGACGAAATCTTTTTCAAAAAGTTCGAGTCTAAACAAACGAAAAAGATTTCAAGCATAAACTCGTTTTCAAACAAAATCCTTGATCACTTTTTCAAGATTGTTCAAAAGATTTCTCAAAATCTCTCAAAATGAGTGCTCAAGATAACTCCCTCTAAACCCTTAAATTGATTTTAAATGAGCTATCACTAAGGGGGAGTATATAAAAACAAAATGTTCCAATTTCATGCAAAAACAAATCTATCTTTCTCTCCTAAACGCTTTTTATTAATCAGTTGATATCAAAAATATCACGTTATGCTATTTTTGAGGAGGAGAAGACATGATTAAAATGTGATCAAAGATGTTTAAAGTTTGTGACTGAATCTCAGAAGAGCTCGACTCAGTAAGTACCAATGAATTGACGAAGCTTAAAATGTCAGTAATCGAAAAGACTTGTCCTGGACGGGTAATAATTTCAAGCTAGTCTAACTAGTGATGTAAGTGTGTCTCGAATAGGACTTGTCTGAGTAGAATGTACCGTATCGAGAGACTTTCTTTAGACTTGACCAGGACGGGTAATAACTTCAAGCTAGTCTAACTAGTGATGTAAGCGTGTCTCGAATCAGTCATGTTCACTGAAAGTGGATCAATTCAAAAGTGCAAACTCTTCTCGCATGTGCAAATTTCTTAAATATTCATGAGCACATGTGAAGGGGGAGTCCTTCAAAAGAAATGCAAAACTCTTGAAGTGTCAACAATGTGTTTTATTAGCATAAACACTTTGAGAGATTTTCAATAAATGGTTTCATGGCAATGATAGGATAGTCATGGAGATATAAGGTGACTAAGGTTAGGAAAAACCGTCCTATGATCTGCCAGAGCCAGAGGGATCTACCCAAGGACAATTCCAATAGATTAGAATTAGAAATCCTTAGGTATGATTGAAAAAAGGAGAAAATGAGAAAGGAGAAAGAAGGGGTTGAAGAATTAAAAAGAAAAGTTATGAAAAAAAGGTGAAAAGAAATAGCCCTCCAAATGTTCAACCTTAGGGCAGACACCGGGTACAATTCGTATGCTACTGGTTGTTACTAAGGTGACACCGGTATTGAAGACAAAGACGTCATGGACCCAGTGACGCACTGCACTAAACCTTCTTAACCATTCAAGTTCTCTTAAAAGAGCTTGTTTCATTCTCACGGGGAACCGGTGTAATCTATCGACTTGTCTCTTAGAGATGGTTGATATTGAAGCAGGAGACCTCTCCCTAATCTCCGCATAGGAAACCAAATGTGCACTTATCGTGTCTAGAGCCCCGAGATTCATCATAAGATCTCATAGGAACACATGATATTTCTACACTGGTTGTTCATCATTAAGGACGCCAGATGTAAACTTTAGAGTCCTACGCAGATCTTAGCAATCTGCCAGAACGTTTATGAGAGAATTCACAATAGTGATTCTCAATGATTGAATGGAAACTCCTGCCAGGGTCAACATCAAACAGCCTTGACAGCAGGTCACTTCGGTAATTCTTTATGGGTTTCGCTTAGTGTTCGCGGTGGTTTCAATCGGTCTACAGTCGTGGAGTGATCCCCAGCGACTCACCCAGTCATTGAGCTACTAAGTAGATCTTGTAAGCTCTCTTGAGAGTATCTGATATGGGAACGGCCTTGGTAAGGGTTAGAAGGAGTCTTCACACTATGCTGTTGACGATCTCTAATTCTTATCTATAAGTACCGGATGTTTTATTGCTAACTGTTTATATGCAGGGACACTTCATCTCCA
Source organism: Artemisia argyi (assembly GCA_030686995.1). Lineage (NCBI taxonomy): Eukaryota > Viridiplantae > Streptophyta > Magnoliopsida > Asterales > Asteraceae > Artemisia > Artemisia argyi. The sequence continues at coordinate 100,439,219 of CM060681.1, forward strand.
TGGCGACAGATTCCACATGCTCATACATACATCTGGAAGTTAAAGAAAGCTCCCTCAAAGATCTATACAACACAAAGTTCAAAGAAATATTCTACGCCAAAAAGAAGAATCTACAAAGTATAAAGACTAAAGATCAAAGTGAAAGAAAGGGAACTACGTGCATATGAATATCAAAGTCCAAAGATGTATAAGCATGTTTGAATGGCAAACAACCACCACAAACGCAGAAGTGACGAAAGGAAGATAACTCCACATCACAAAGGAACAAAGAACAATGAAAGATCAGTTACCAAAGATCACAAAGCATGAAGGAACAAAGACTAAAGACTATTCTACAACGACACACAAAGTTAAAGACAAAGAACACGGAAGACCCACTCACGTGGAGCACCATTCGAATGACCACCCCTTAGGGGGAGATTGTTAGCATTAAAATATATATATATATATAGAAGTGATGGTCATTCTCATATTGTAACTTTGTGTCTTTTGTTAATATTAGCAAAAGTTTAGTCATTGGGCTTTGGACTTGGCAAGCTAATATGTCATGTGCTATGTTACATAAGCCTTTAATATGAAATGTAATCCAAGTCCAAGCCCAAGCCCATAGAAAGCCTATGTATGGAACTATAAAAGGCACCTTACCTCTCATTTGTAAGGTGTGCTTGTGTGTGTATTTGTGTGTGTTTTCTTTGAATAAAAGTTCTCATTTCCATCCCTCTCTCTCTAACATACGAATTACATTTATACATATCAAGTCACCATCTTTCAATCTCTACTTCATCTTTGCTTCAATATTGGTGTGATAAAGTTGTGATATCTAAGGTCCAACATGTGTTGTATCTCAAAGTGTATTATTGAGTGACTGCTGAATTTCCTGATTCTATTAATTCATCTGTCTTGCCACCCTTGTTCAGTGGGATGACCCTCATGTAGTTCCTGCTGATATGACGGTCGAAGTTTTAGAGCTCTTCACTCGAGAATTGAAAAGAGTAACTCTGGCTTCCTCCCTTGTTTTTTTGTGCAGTGTATTGCCCGCTTCAATATTTTATCTGATAAAGTTATCTAATATGGGTGGTAGTATATTGAAGAGACTGAAGAACTTGCAATGAAAGGATTGATGGCGAATAGGCATATACTGGATTTGATTTCAAATGAATTATTGGAGAAGTCAAGGATTACCGGGCTGGTAAGTTTTACATATGATTGGTTTTCCCCATAAGCTGAAATTATGCGAGTAATTTACATATAAACTGAGCTTGTTGAACAATTACACGAAGTTAAAGAGAAAGTTAGAAGATTGTCTCCAGAGATGTTTGAAGATTTTGTTAAGCCTTTCCAAATAAATGTGGAAGACGTACGTGTATAATATATTTAAATTTGATTTTAAGATATGGAAATCCAGTTGTGATATGCTGATGCTAATTGTTTGTGACTGCTACCCTAGAATGACCGCTTGAGATACCAACCACTCGACGTTTACCCTGCACATCTTCACAAATGTTGAACAACATCATGTCAAATTTTGTATCTTTAGATGAATAGAGCTGCGTAAATTTGTAGAAAATTTATCTTGTTTATTTTTGACTTGATCATGTCTTAATTGTACCGTAGCGCACAATACATATATTAATTTTGTACCAGGCTTTTGCAAACACTTTAATAACCAAGTTTAGTTGGGACGTAAGATTATGATTGCATATTGAGAGATGCTTTGCATTATGTTGTATGAAATACACTTTTATATGTAAAACTTCTGATTAGAAATGTATCAAACGGACAGAGAACAAAGTACTCTGTATTACACGGTTATATCTACAACAAGCAATATAAATCCTAGAAAAAATGAGTACAAGAAACAAGTTCAGAATTCTATTGTTCCTAAAACATTTCTAGAATTCAGATGACAATTTATACATAACTTATTTTATAATTTTAGCAAACATGGCAACTTTGGTTTCTTCCATCTCATTCAACATATACTGCACTTGTCCACAAATGTCTTACTATTGTTCAAACATACAACTTATTTTGACTGAAAAATAGCAAAAATATACGGAGGAAATTACATGGACATCAATAATTGTAATCATTAGTGCATTGGTAAAAATAAAAGTTGCAATAGATAAACGAGTCTCATAACACAAATCCACCAAATCCATAAAGCTAGAGATTGCTAGAAGGTGCAGCTCTAGTGTGCTTTTCTACTACTCGAGAAATCATCTTGACATCATCCTTTGCCATATGGCGTGGACGGCTTAACCACAGTCCTCCATCAACAATAAGGGTCATCCCTTTCAGATAATTACCTTAAAAACAAGCAAGCACGGATGTTAGTTAAAAATAGTTTATAACCTGAAAATATAAAAGAGCATAATATGGAAATGAAGTAGTGACAATTTTCTTTTTGTTGTTGATCTAGGATAGTCAGCTTGTTCTGTTGCATTCAGCACTGTTGGCATGCATTCTACATCTATTTACAACATTTATTTCCTCACAATGGCATGAGTTTGCACCAGTTCTTCTAGCACACCGTAAGGTGACATGCTATGCTCGATGTCTGCAATCTACAGATTATGGGTTAGAAAATAAGGTGTTTAATTGTTATGTTTGATATGTGTGATAAGTTGATGAATTTATGCATACAACTTTTGCTTCTGTTCGTGTAGACATTCAATATCTTCAAGTGAGGTTTCATGGTCAGTATACCAATGGTGGCTTGCTCAAGTCAACCGTTTGTGTCGGAACTGTGAGGCTTCTCTACAGTTTCTTCAATCACTTTGTCAACAAAGGCCCTTCCGGGAGCGCCTTGTAAAAAATAAGGTCTACCATTAATTGAATGTGTACATGTCAACACAAAACACTAAAACTATTCCTTTTAGATGCTTCTTATGTTAGTATATATGACTTTAATTCTTATTTTCCTCAGGACCTATGTAAAAAGTAAGGTTTACCATTAATTGAATGTGTCCAGGGGCAATCCCATTGACTCGGATATCGTGATCAGTACCCCATTTGAGAGCCAAATTTCTTGTAATATCATCAATAGCATCCTGAATAAATAGGTATAAAAATTTGATACAGGGCAATGGTAAGGCGGTTGAAGTATATAAGATAGATATGATAGTAGTAGCAGTATACCTTAGTAGCGGAAACATGAATCTGGTAACAAGAAGCAGTGTAGTGGAGAGTGGCACTGATGTTGAGTATAAGTCCACCAGTGTGGTCGGTTGATCTACCAGGTCCTCCCTTCTTAAGATAGTTTAGGGCAGTGTGGCACATGGTAAACGTCCCAACTGAGTGTATGTCCATGACTGTACAAAGTATTTCAGTTTGTTTATTCAGATGAAAGAGATTTTGTGTTCTTAATTGCATGTCTGATGCACTATTAGTTTGCCTTAGATGCATTAGTTCATATTCTACTGCATCAATGATTATTTGTTACTGCATCCATGCTTATTTCTTACTGCATCAATGTTTATATATTACTGCATCATTGTTTATATTATATTGCATCAATGCCTACTTATTACTGTATCTCATGTTGGTATATCTGCATCAATGCATCATTGTTTATATTATACTGCATCAATGCCTACTTATTACTGCATCAATGTTTATATATTACTACATCATTGATTATATTATGCTGCATCAATGCCTAATTATTACTAAAAATATTCCTTTTAAATGCTTCTTATGTTGGTATATCTGACTTTAAATCTTATTTTCCTCAGGACCTATGTAAAAAATAAGGTTTACCATTAATTGAATATGTCCAGGGGCAATCCCATTGACTCTGATATCGTATTCAGTACCCCATTTGAGAGCAAAATTTCTTGTAATAGCATCAACAGCAGCCTGAATAGATAGGTATATAAAATTGATACATGGCAATGGTAAGGCGGTTGGAGTATATAAGATAGATATGATAGTAGTAGTAGTATACCTTAGCAGCGGAAACATGAATCTTTTAACAATAAGAAGTGTAGTGGAGAGTGGCACTGATGTTGAGTATAAGTCCACCAGTGTGGTCGGTTGATCTACCAGGTCCTCCTTTCTTAAGATAGTTGATGTCAATGTGGCACATGGTAAACGTCCCAACTAAGTGTATGTCCATGACTGTATAAATATTTCAGTTTGTTTATTCAGATGAAAGTGATTTTGTGTTATATTCTACTGCATCAATGATTATTCGTTACTGCATCCATGCTTATTTCTTACTGCATCAATGTTTATATATTACTGTATCATTGTTTATATTATACTGCATCAATGCCTACTTATTACTACATCAATGTTTATATATTACTGCATCATTGTTTATATTATACTTCATCAATGCCTACTTATTACTACAAGTATTCCTTTTAGATGCTTCTTATGTTTGTATATCTGACTTTAATTCTTATTTTCCTCAGGACCTATGTAAAAAATAAGGTTTACCATTAATTGAATATGTCCAGGGGCAATCCCATTGACTCTGATATCGTATTCAGTACCCCATTTGAGAGCCAAATTTCTTGTAATAGCATCAACAGCAGCCTGAATAGATAGGTATATAAAATTGATACAGGCCAATGGTAAGGCGGTTGGAGTATATAAGATAGATATGATAGTAGTAGTAGTATACCTTAGCAGCGGAAACATGAATCTTTTAACAATAAGAAGTGTAGTGGAGAGTGGCACTGATGTTGAGTATAAGTCCACCAGTGTGGTTGGTTGATCTACCAGGTCCTCCTTTCTTAAGATAGTTGATGTCAATGTGACACATGGTAAACGTCCCAACTAAGTGTATGTCCATGACTGTATAAATATTTCAGTTTGTTTATTCAGATGAAAGTGATTTTGTGTTATATTCTACTGCATCAATGATTATTCGTTACTGCATCCATGCTTATTTCTTACTGCATCAATGTTTATATATTACTGTATCATTGTTTATATTATACTGCATCAATGCCTACTTATTACTACATCAATGTTTATATATTACTACATCATTGTTTATATTATACTTCATCAATGCCTACTTATTACTACAAGTATTCCTTTTAGATGCTTCTTATGTTGGTATATCTGACTTTAATTCTTATTTTCCTCAGGACCTATGTAAAAATAAGGTTTACCATTAATTGAATGTGTCCAAGGGCAATCCCATTGACTCGGATATCGTATTCAGTACCCCATTTGAGAGCCAAATTTCTTGTAATAGCATCAACAGCAGCCTGAATAGATAGGTATATAAAATTGATACAGGGCAATGGTAAGGCGGTTTGAGTATATAAGATAGATATGATAGTAGTAGTAGTATACCTTAGCAGCGGAAATATGAATCTGGTAACAAGAAGTAGTGTAGTGGAGAGTGGCACTGATATTGAGTATAAGTCCACCAGTGTGGTCGGTTGATCTACCAGGTCCTCCTTTCTTAAGATAGTTGAGGGTAATGTGTCACATGGTAAACATCCCAACTGAGTGTATGTCCATGACTGTACAAAATATTTCAGTTTGTTTATTCAGATGAAAGTGATTTTGTGTTATGTTCTACTGCATCAATGATTATTCGTTACTGCATCCATGCTTATTTCTTACTGCATCAATATTTATATATTAATGCATCATTGTTTATATTATACTGCATCAATGCCTACTTATTACTACATCAATGTTTATATATTACTACATCATTGTTTATATTATACTACATCAATGCCTACTTATTACTACAAGTATTCCTTTTAGATGCTTCTTATGTTAGTATATCTGACTTTAATTCTTATTTTCCTCAGGACCTATGTAAAAAATAAGGTTTACCATTAATTGAATATGTCCAGGGGCAATCCCATTGACTCTGATATCGTATTCAGTACCCCATTTGAGAGCCAAATTTCTTGTAATAGCATCAACAGCAGCCTGAATAGATAGGTATATAAAATTGATACAGGGCAATGGTGAGGTGGTTGGAGTATATAAGATAGATATGATAGTATTAGTAGTATACCTTAGCAGCGGAAACATGAATCTGGTAACAAGAAGTGTAGTGGAGAGTGGCACTGATGTTGAGTATAAGTCCACCAGTGTGGTCGGTTGATCTACCAGGTCCTCCTTTCTTAAGATAGTTGACGGAAATGTGGCACATGGTAAACGTCCCAACTGAGTGTATGTCAATGAATGTACAAAATATTTCAGTTTGTTTATTCAGATGAAAGTGATTTTGCGTTCTTGAATGCATGTCTGATGCACTAGCAGTTGGCTTTAGATGCAGTAGTTCATATTCTACTTCATCAATGATTATTTTTTACTGCATCCATGCTTATTTCTTACTGCATCAATGTTTATATATTAATGCATCATTGTCTATATTATACTGCATCAATGCCCACTTATTAGTGCATCTCAAATGTGAAGTGATATCTGTTACTGAATCACAGTTCATACTCTACTACATCAATGCTTATTTCTTACTGCATTAAAGAAGATGTTATCAGGGCGAACATGATTACACTGTGAAGATCAAAAGCTAACGTACATAGTTAAAGATCGAAGGAACAAAACATATCTAGATTTTGTCGGTGTTAAGGATCGGTCGAAAATGGTGTTGGTTGAAGACCAGCTTAGTTAAGAAAAAAGGTATATCGAGATGAGAAATAATGCTAAGATGGAAAAAGCGGCTTAGTCGATATATGAGATTAGCTTAGAAGTCGATAGACTTGCTGACCAGGTATATATATATGTCCCTTTCTAGGTCGTAACCGTCACACTAGCACTTCGTCTAGGATGCAAAAACTAACCTAACCATAGGTCTACTGCAACTAGTAAAAGTGTAGACTGTCTCATGCCCCCAAGGTATTTGAATCCAATTATACTATAATGCAGATGCCAACTGACCCACCAACAACCTTAAATCTGCTATAATCAACTCAAAAATGGATATTACTTCAATAATCAGATATATTAGCTTACTCGCTACAATGCTAGTACTTTAGTTGTGAAAAACCATCTTACTAGATACTTCTTGTAACTTACCATATGGTCGCTACAACTAGTCAAAAAGTTTATAGTCACAGATACGTCTCATTTAAGGCCCAAGGCGCAATGCAGATGCCAACCATGCTCTTAATTGTTTACCAACAACCTTAAATATTACTCCCTCCATGTTAGTTTATTACTCAAGAAGGAGAACTATGTGCATACATGTGGGGTGTGGCTGAGAAATTCCTATTAGTCACATACTTACAAGTGAAGTTTCATACTTAAAGTAGTATTATCAGCTTAATCACTATATTTTTAATGCTTTACTAGTTAATAACCTCACTATAATATACGTTTATGCGCTTAAATGGCAACCTTTATCAAGATAGGCTTGATTGCAATTGGAAAATGCAGTAGCCAATGTGAGACCAAAATGTTCTAACTGCATAGCTCTAGGATGAACCTTCTCTTATGCGCTTAAATTGCCAAAATGTCATGACTTCCATTCTGTCTTGCAAATTATTTTTCATGTTCGATAGTTTCCCAAAATTAATTTGATTTACTTGCATTGCTGGTTCTTAAAGGTATAAAAAAGGTATATGGAGGAAGTCAATGCCAAAAGATAACTTGCCTTCCCTAGTCTAATTATTTCATTTATATATAAGGAATTACAAGTTACAACTGCTTGCAGGAATTAACTACCTAAGAACACATAAGTGCCTAACTAGATAACTTCTAAGGAAAAAAAAAACACTAAGATACTTTATTCTTGCAGCTAGCCTTATAGACTATAGTGATATAAACAGAGCAATCACCCAACTTTGAAACAATAAATGAGAGTGATGACTAGAACTAACCATCAAAGAAAGATTCTGAACCACCGGAACATGTGGTATCCTTGGTGTAGTTGTTCCCTTGGGATGCAGATTTTGAAAAGCGAGAAACTGGAGACAGTAAACACGGTCATGCTCCACTTTAGGTGCACAACATTAAAATGATAAACATAAAAGCTGTCACTTGAAGGATTACACATTGCTACACAGGTAAAGCTTTTGTTTGTTGAGATATAAGATTTATCCAAATACTACGCAAATATAAGATTTATCAAAATACTATGAACGTTGTGTGTATATGAGAATGAGCACCTTGGCATGGTTTTCAAAATCCGATGCTGGTAACAGCCAAACACCCTGCCCCATGGTTTGTATTTACTTTTTATGCATGTAAATATTTAGTCTCACACATGTTAAATACGTGACACAATGATGCACAAGCATACACAACAAATAGTTACACGAACGAGGTTTTCCTACTTAACGTTACAAAGGGAGGGCGAGTCTTTGACTCATAGTAAGCAGCATAACTAGGGTATCCCCATGACCGTTTCCCTACCCACCCCCAAGATGTGTACCTAGTGAGGTTTGCACGTGAGACCTCTTGTGATGACAACAGGGTGCCTAACCACTACAACACCTTGGTAGTGATTAGAGGCATACATACACTTGTTGAGTACATGAACATGACATAACGATACACATACTTGTTGAAAGGAACATCCTCCTCGCTAAGTCTTGTTAGTATTTTGGATGCGAGTCCTAATAACTTCCCAAGAAATTGAAAATTTTGTTTTAAATCATAAAATCCTAAATTGGTTCACTAGTTCTTTGTAAGCAGCAGAAAACTAATAGAAATTTGTAACATTTTGATAAATAAACACGGAACATAAACTAAAGCTAAGATTCGTGGTTGTCTGCAAATTATGCCTGTGTAGCCTATAGGAGCGAAAAAACTAAAACGGGCATCAGTTAACTAGTTTCAGTTATCTATCACTACTTCAATCAACCTATAATTCCACACATATAAAATCTGCGAGAAACGAACACCTTACGATATACAAAAACGAAAAGTAAAGAAAAAAAACAAACCTTTAGATAAGGCTTTAACAACCTGAGCTCCAAGTTTCAAAGACTTATAACCCAGATCAGAAATCAGAAGAACATAAAAAAATTAACAAGCTTTACTAATAAACTAGCTCATTTGGTGGATGAATTAGGTTGGTTTCTCAAGAGAAATTTAATCAAATAGTTAGTGGACATGTATAAAGATATGGAAACTTAATTACCTAAAGAATGGAGGTGAGATGGTGGATCGATAAATATAACAGGGAAAGAATGGTGGTGAGATGATGGATCGATAAATATAATAGGGAAGAATGGTTGTGAGATGGTGGATCGATTAATTTAACAGAGAAAGAATGGCGGAGAGAAGAAAGTGAGAGAGAAGCGATTACAGGGGAGAAAAGGTGAAATAACAAAAATACCCTTTTTAGTTATAAGTAAAAGGGCGGGTGTGGAGTGGACAGATGTCAGCATGGGAGTCCTTCCTAGGCTTTTCATTTTAAGAACCCTTCTCAAAAGATCCCATACATATATATATATATATATATATATATATATATATATATATATATATATATATATATATATATATATATATATATATATATATATATATATATATATATATATATATATAGTCTAGATCAAATAAGATCAATCTTAAAATTGTAAAAATAAGATCCAACTAAAATCTGACAAGTGACACTCTCGTTAAAATAAAATTAAATTGTTTATTGAGTACAACTAAAATTGTTAAAGTTCCGATGATTTTCTTTTTTAAATTGACGAAACCAAGGTGATACACTTTGATTCGACATATAATATATCAGGTTAAGGTGATACACTTTGATTCAACATGTAAATTTATAGTTATGTATCACTAATCCAAACTCATGTATCAATTGGTTATTAGTTGCTAAAATGTTAATTCGTATTAATACTTTATTTTTTGTGTATTATTGCTAAAATGATTATGTATAAAATGGTTTTAATGATTGTTTAGACTAGATCTTATTTTTAGAACTTTAAGTTTGATCTCACATTAACCCTCCCCTATATATATATCTATATATATATATATATATAACAAGAGGCGTTTGACCATTTAATGCCAAATAAGTATGGTCAATGCCCAGTCATCAGTTTTCGAGTGCCATGTCATCACATCTCAATTGTAATTTTCGTTATTACTTTTTTTTCCAGATATATAAAAATTCGGTATTATTTAAATTAAAAAATTTGGCTTTTACAATAATCGAACCTAGGTCTCTTAGTACACAAACAAGTGCTTCAACCAATGGAGCAAGCTAGAAGTTGTGATAGACAATTCAAAACCAAACTGTTATGGCTTAATCACAGCTGCAACAATATCTATTCCTTAATTATAGGTTTACAATGAATATACGGCCTTTTATTATTGATCATTGCAAACCCTAATATCGTTCATCTCACACCTTTTTCTCAAAACCATAATATCAATGATGCAGTTTATGTAGTTTGTATTAAATCATGTAAATAATATTGTTTGTTTTCGCGTATATTGATTATTATTTTATTCTCATGCATACAGTTTGAGATGTAGTTCGGTTTACTACAAGATTTTGATGACAACTTACTTGCCTTCATTAACGAGTCGTGCATCCTAAGTTTGATCCTATTTTGTTCAATGTTCTTAATTCCTCAACTCCAGTTTGTCATAGGATATGATTTTTTTGGTGGAGTTAAAATAAATTTGCATATATATGAACCCTAATTTTTATGTTTCAGCAGGTATGTAAAGCAATTTCATCTATCATCATTATTGCTTACAGCAGATATGTATTTCAATTCAATCCATCAATAACCGTAAAACCACTGGTCTTATAGCCTTTTTTTGCTGGTAACTGAGGTACTTTATCATCTTAGAATTTTAAGTTATGTGATAAAATATTTTAGGGTTTTAAATTTTTTTCTTTTAAGTATGTTTTGATGAATTTTTTTACCAGTTGCAGTTTCATAGTAAGTTCCATATCAAAAGTTCAAGCAATGATTAACTTGAAACCATGGTTCAAACCCCAAAACATAATTGCATATTTTTGGTCTCAAAGCAGACGCCTGCGCAATCTCTAAGGTAATTTCGTATACTTCTTTATCTTCTTCAAATCAATTACTCTATATTAATTTTTGTATTTAAAAAGGTTGATGCTGAATCAATGTTAACTATTCTTTGAATGGTATTCAATTTTATGATCCAACGATAGGTTGTTATGTTTATGATTATGATCGATGTGTTTTCATTGTTTGTTTTTTTTTTTTTTTATTCACAACAGGTTTCAGGTTCAAAACGGGATTCATTCAGTCGCTAATTTTGTTCTTAATATGTCTGAATTTTGCTATGACGAATGACATGAGCATCATATATTCACACGATTGAGCTTAGCTTGAGGTGAAGTTGCAGCTCAAGAAAAATAATATACTGAAGTAAGCCTTCTATTTTTTTGGATATTTTTACAGCAAACTACTCATACTGATATGATGCCATACTCCACACCTTATTTGGCAGAATTACTCTTTGACTGATGTGCTCAATGACGGTTCTATATGTATATGATATATTTTATGTCCATTTTTTTATGTTTATACACATATGAACATATTTCATGTGTTTAATTGGCAGCGTGAAGTTGATAGAGAATAGGTCAATTGAAGTTAATCGTGTGATTCTAAGTGTGGTTCGCAAACTTAAACTTTTTTGGTTGTGACAATACCTGCCAGAAGGTATGCTTCTTTCAGCAATGCCTCGTGAGTTTAGGATTGGCTCTTAATGGATGATATGGTATATATGGGGATATAGAGAGTAGTAGTTAACTTCTACATATAATGAATCCAGCTATTTGTATGCAAGCTTTCTGGATGATTTGATTTTGTCTGTGGGTTATAGCAATTAGTTTCACATTAAGAGAAAGAAATAAGTTTGAGCCTCTTAGGCTCTTATAAGGCTTAAAGTGTGAGCTGCTAATACGTTCCAGATATCCACTATGGTTTAGTTGAAACTTAAAGGTATTAGGATCTAAGCCAGTCTATTGCTTTAGGATTTGGTGGCGTTAGACGTGTTGTGTGGGTTCATTGTTAAATCGTTAGAGTTTTTAATGGCTTGGCTGTATGCTATTGCAGTGCATTACGGGGAAGGTGTCGTTGCATATTGTGAATTACATACATATTAATGCCGCTTAAAAAAAGTGATATTTGGTTCGTTCGTTCTTTTCCAGTCTTGGATGCTTTATTGCTAATTATTATCTTTGTTTTATTTGATTAGCTAGCTTCGTTAGGATGAATGGTAATATTGATTGAATAATGAAGTTGTATCTGTAGTCATCTATAAGTTATCTCAAACTTAGATACTTTCATGGCACTCATATTGATAAATGTAGATGATTATGTCCCTAAGTGTAGGCAATTGAATGTTGACCAAGGTTCATCTATTGTCTCCTACAGAGATGGCAAACTAGGCTTTGAGATATAGTACTTTTAGGATGGCTTGACTGACGTCGATGTATTCGTGGTTTTTTATCTTAGTTATTATAGGCCTGCAATAAAAAGTGTTAATTTTAGACACTCCTGTACAGAAACATATTATTTTTGCAAAACTAAGTCGTGTATATCAAAGATTATTGGGAACATTATAGGTATTGGGAACATGATAGGTATGTTAATGAAGTTGAGTAATTTTGATAGGATTTGTAACATTGACTTATAAAGATATGGCTTCTTTTATGTAACGGATCGGGTAGTTTTACTTTGATTATTAGGAGAGTTAATGGTTCTGCTGCGATTAATACTGGGATTGTTAAGGCTCTAAAATCAAGAATTAGGTAAGTAGCATGATTCTTCTAAAGGGATAAGTTATATTGGCATCCATACTCGATTCCGCCAGTGATGGTACAATATTTGCTAGCAGATAGTAGAATTTTAAGCCTCAATGAAACAAGTCATACACCAGTAGTGGAATCTTTGGCAACTTCAGTTCAGTTCTAGGGGAAAAAACATATGATTTCTGGGCATTTTTTTGGTTTCCCTGCACATTACCAGTGTGGATTATGCATGCTGAAAATTTAATTGTTTCAATGGGGTATGCTTGGAGTTAAGGCCTAATTTCACTAATGAAGCAGTTGGGCCCACATATACTTTTTAAATGGAGTTTGATGTTATGTCCTCATTTTATATCTTGATTGCAGAATGCAGATGCTCTCCTGGATCAAAATCCGGTATTCCTCAGGCAGTTTGTATTCGCTTTTCAATTATGTATTCGAATATCTTGCAGCTTTACATTTATGACACTGCCAATGAAGTCCAGAATAGATTAGATAATTTTACAAACAATTGGCCGAATGTACTAAAACCGTATATAGTTGAAGGTCTCATAGATGTTTTAGATCACCAAAATGCGTTGGTGCAGCTGTTTAGAACTGCTAGGGACAAGCTTAAACAATCGGATATTCCATAGTTTAAAGTTAGGCTATTTAACGTTGTGGGGTCCCCAAAGCATGAGCTACCAACAGCTGATACTACTGGAGCAATTGTGTTTGATAGTGGTCCTGAAACAGAGGCCGAGTTTGACATTATTGTAGAAGCACATTCCGGTGAACCACAAAGGATAAACAGGCTGTACCCACACTACATGGCGCTGCACTAGCTGTTTATTTATGGCGAAGAAGGGTACCACACAGATCTTTGGTTGATAGATGTTGACGGTATAGATCCAGACAGTGACAAAAGGAAGTCTATGAATGCGTTCTACGCATACCAAATACATGATCGGTTCAATAGATATAGTCTTCTAACAAGAGGGGGACGGTATAACACCCCCATATTAGGATCGCAGCGGAAAGGGATATGGGATGTTATAGACTAGTCACATTGTACAAATATAGTAAACAACTTTAAAACAAAGTTGTTTTTAAAACTTCACATTCGATAATTTATCACAGTTAACAAGGTCCCAAAAGTTTTTAACATAGTTAAAAGATACATAAGTTTTGAAAGTTTAGAACATTATCGAATGAAACTTTTATTTAAACATGAGCCATCATGTAGATATCCATTTCTTGCGCCGCCCATCCAAGCCGAAAGTCACTTACGGACCTGAGATAAAACATGCTAAAAGTCAACACAAAGGTTGAGTAAATTCATAGAGTTTAATAAGTAATCAGTTGAATTCAAGATAAATCAGTTTAAAATACGATGGGCTACGTTGTTATACGCCCATAATTAAGTTGACATGTAACAAATACAAGTCGGGAAATAAGATTATAGTATAGAGCTCATGAAACCGAACCTTAACCTAGTTTTAACAGTCGCCCCGGTAGGGTAATATTTGCCATTTACCTCAACTTCTCAATATTATGTGACCGTTGAAAGGTGAGCGCTACTCACTTGGCCAGGTTGGTCAATGCCCAATATGCATATTCATAATACTAGCGTTTATACAAAAATAATTAACAGTTCATGATGGGGACTTAATTGGCAAGAAATATACTCAATGACTATAATCATGTAATCGGGTCAAGCATACCAAAAAAAATACTTGTATTCGGTTTGTAAAACTAGCATGTATCCCCCTCGTGAGGTTTATAAAACAATTGAAGTAAGTAAAAGCGAGGCTATGAACTCACCGTGAACAAAGAGGAATAATCACAATCAAGCAAGCAAAGAAAGATAGCCGCGAAGCTCTACGAAGAACCTAAACATATATACGTTGTCTTAGGTTTTGAAAATAAATATTGATGTATTTTTGTTGTATATAAATTATACTCTTACTTATGCTTGGTACTAATTCTTATACTTTGTTTATATGTCCAATTTAGTCCTAAGGTTCAAATTAAATTCAAAGGTTCCATTTAAGCCAAATGGTCCAAAATAACTTAAGTGGGTCAAAATATATTTAAAGGTCAAAAGTTTATAAAACTTAAACATTTTTATACTTTTAATTCCAAAGCTGTCAAAAATGTTTATAACTTATTCACTTTCAAAAATCCGTTACTCACAAACCGTAAGTCCACAAATCTCGTTCTTTATATCCCCGGAAAGGTATACATCTGTACTAACAAGTTTTGTGGGCCCCACTAAGTCAAAAATTACATAGCATCAGTAAAATAATCAATTTACCCATATTACTCAGTCCATCAGTTTTCAGATTTACAACTGTCCCGCGAAAAGTGCGATATATAGAGTTTTACTAACCCGATTAGTTCCCCGTTTTCAGCCACGTTGAGTTAAGATGTTATCTACAACTTTTATTCTTTGAGTAACAGAGGGGTTATTCATAAAAAAATGACTTTTATACGATTCAAATCTGTTACTCAGAATAGTACATGTTTCACCAAAATATTTCTAGTTTAATCATCACAATGAGTTATTCGATGAAATACCAGTCAAAATGACCACAAGACATAGGGCTACAACTACATATTTTTAGTTTAGGTCCAAAGGTTAATGATTAGTGCAGTTAATTCCATTTTTACCCCTGAGTACAAAACTGTTTTGCATGTTAAGTCCTTTAGTGATTTAACCTATGTACCAAGCCTAACCAAGCATAATAATTTATATACTATACAAATACATCAAGTAATATCATATTTACAGTAGTGAAAATAAAATAAAGATGGAAATTGAGTGGAGCGTTTCCTTACAAAAGTGATGAACAAGACAAGATTGAGAACAAGTGAACACTAAACCTTGATTAACCCAAGAATACTTGCACCTTTTCTTGTACCCAAATCAACCCAATATTTGACCACAAAAATACTTTGAAAACCCATGAAAATCACAGCCTCTTGACCCCTTGAAAACCTTAGAATAATCACCAGTAAAACCCTTAGAAAATAACCCTTGATATCTTCAACTTTACCTAAAGAATGATCAATATAAACCAAGAACAAGACTAGATCTTAAAGATCTTCATTCTTGAACAAAGAAACTAGTGAAAATTTAGATGGAATGGGAGTTTAAGGGGTGTTTTGGGTCGTTTGTATCAAGAGAGGAGTGATTAAAATGAAGTGGTGATGTAAACTATGTTGCAAATGAAAGAGTTAGTGGTTTTAGGTGTGAGTGGAAGACATATGTGTAAGTAGTGAGCCAAGTGTACAAGAAATGGTGACACCAAATCAATGGCTAACCACATAATTGTGGGTTTTGATATAGTAGAAGGAAAAATATAGTTTATTTGTACCATAATGCCTTTAGATTGTGTAGTTTGATCCCGATAATTGCAAACGTGTAGTTTTTAAGACGCGAAACGTAAAAGCGAGAAACGTAAAAATACTAAACTTGTAAAAATGTTAAAACTTGTTAAAATAACTACCTTTAATATATTAGTTGAGTCATGGGTTTATCGGAGTGTTTAAACATCGTTAAAACTGAAACTGTGAGTTGAAAACGCATTTGGTGACACCGGTTCTTGATAAAAGTGACGTAAACTATAAAAATGAAATGACAAGTATAATACTCACTTGTGAACATGAAAATAGGTTAAGATGCATAAAATATGAAAAATTATCATAGTCTAGGGTTGGTTCACTTTGCTAAAACCATGAAACATAAATTTAAATCGCGTAAAACATAAAAGGTGCAAGGTTTACGTAATACTAGAAAAATTAAATTAGGACTTTTAAAATAGGATTGAAAGGAAATAATGGTTCATAGAAAGTGTAGAGTAGACATAGTATAGTCGTGGTTGAATGGATTGAACGTACACAGATAACTTCTGATGAAATTAATTATTTAAAAATAGAATAGTTAAATAATAAACTATTAAAATAAATGACATGAAATTTTGGAAATGTCACAGCACGTATCCCTTAAGAGAGCGCCGTCTCGGAGCTCAACTCGCTTTATCTCTAAATGGTTCACTTGTGAAAAGATGATGATACTCGTAAGGAATAAAGTATAGGATAACTAACGACGCGGTTATATTCTTGTCGTCTAGAAATATGGTGCAGAGTAAGGTTGACTATATGCGATAAAGATAGAGTGAGGATTTGTTTAGTTGTTTTGCTCGATCGAACGAATAACGCTGAATTGTTTATGCTCACATAAAAATTTTGTGATTCTCGAAGATCAAGTAGAAGATCAATTAGACATAACCCATATATAACTATTCCTAGTATTTGAAAAATCTAAGTCGAACATAGGTAGTCAGACTATGTTCCACTGTCCCAAGGTTAAATATAGGTGACTAGACTATATTTAATCGAGGTTCGATAAAATTTTCAAATACTTAACTTAGTTATACTCGTGATATGTCCATTGTTGGACAAGTATGAAGTTTGCATAAGTATCTTATATACAAAGAGTGATATAAGTTTGTACATACATAAGAATCAATCATAAGTAAGTAGTATGAGTATGTAACACAAGCGAATAAGGAAAATGCACGCAGAAATGGAAGTTTTAAGCAGTTCTAAATCAGTCCACATCGGGCCAGAATCACGGACCTTTAACAATGAAGGATTCAAAAGAGAACTTGATGAATATAGAGAAAGTTACTGAACATCAACTTTTGTATGATGAATCCGTTTATAAGAATTATTGGAGAATGACTAACAATAAAATAATAACAAAATAGTTCATGAGGAAATAATAAATCAATGGTTTTAGTTAATAAAACAAGGTCGAGTAATTAATAAGATAATAACAAAATTATTTATAAGGTGGTCAAAATTTTGGTAAAAGGTAAATGACAGAACGATTTCTAATATAACAAAATAGTTTATTCCAAACTAGTCCAAACAGTTTATTTAATAGTAGTACATCAGTGGATTAGTTTATAAGATGGTGGTAAAGTAGTTTGTAAGAGAGTGGCAAGGAGTGTATTAATATTGTTGTGAAAATGGTTTAGAAGATAGTAGTAAACTAGTTTTACAAGGTAATTGACCAAATGATTTGTAAAAAGGTGACAAAAGTAAATTTTGAACTAGTTAGAGTAGTTTATAAAATAGTAGTGAATAAGGTTATTAGTTTATAAGGTAATAATGGGGTAATTCTTTGGGGAATAGTAAATCCATTTGTAATATAATGAAAGATAGTTTATATGACAATAAAGGAGTTGTTTACAACATGGTAGTGAAATTTCCAATGTAAATAAATAGAATGTGATGGGTTTTAGATAAAATACCGTTGTGTAAGGTCATGAAAAAAATTTTAAAGCTCATAGCATTACTTAAGATTTTTGAGAAAATAAATGAGACCACAATGTATGAGAAGGTTTTAGGGAGTCATCAAAATGAATAAACATGTATTTAATAGTTTAGTAATCTTGGTGAAATAGGTACATAATTGAGAGAAATAAAGTTTTACATGATGTTTTGTAGGTTGAGTATAACAGGGGGTAAGAGTCGGTAAAGCATTTAGAAAAGTAGCCTTTATGTAAATAAAGAGTGACGCAATCAATAGTCGAGAGAAGAATCAAGTGTATATAATGGTTCAACAAAATAACGTTAACCATCAAATACAAAAATGTCCCGTCTGAAGCAATCAAACTTCTTCTCTTCCCATTCTCCCTCGAGGGACAAGCATGGATTTGGCTTGAAAAGCAACCTCCTCGATCTATTGAGACATGGGAAGATCTTGTCAAAAAGTTTTTGAATGAATTCTTCCCACCTTCCAAGACCACGAGTCTTAAAAACGAAATCACCAAGTTCACCCAAAAATATGATGAATCATTTGGTGAAGCGTGGGATCGTTTCAAAGAATTACTTCGCAAGTGTCCACATCATGGTTTCTCCGAGTTGATGCAACTCGATACTTTCTACAATGGTGTGAGCCAAGTTGATCAGGATTCTCTCAATGCCTCCGCGGGAGGTAACTTCTTGAGTAGAACCACCAAAGAAGCCTTAGCAATCATCAAGAACAAGTCCAAGGTCCGCTCTACACGAAGCAAGCCAGTTGTTTCCCAAATTAGTGCGGGAACTTCTACTTCATCTTCTATGAGTCAGTCTAGCACCGATGCTAAGATTGACAAGCTCACTTAGGCTATTCAAGCTTTGGTTCTCACACAAAAAAAGAAAGTCCCTTTTCCATAACATCCTCCACCTACTGAGGTTAAAAAAGTGGAAGTCTGTTTAACTTGTGGTGGGCCGCATGCCTACTACAATTGCACAGCTACTGATTGTTCTCCGTTTGAAGCTCATGTTATAGCCGGGTCCTCAAATCAAGGAGGCAATCAATACCGCCCTCCTATGGACCCGAACTATCGTCCTAATCATTACCCTGGACCTCCCGGTTTTACTCAAAACCAAAATGTCCAAAACCGTAACCAAAATTAAAATAGAGTGAACAAAGGTTTCAAAACCAAGGTAACTTCAATCAAGGTCACGGTTTCCAAAATCAAAACCAAGGTTTCCAAAATCAAGGTTTCCAATATCAAGGAAACTTTAATCGAAACCAAGGTCAGGGTAACTTCACTCAAGGGTATTTCCATGGAAATAACAACCAAAATCAAGGAAATTTCCAACACCAAAATCAAAGAAATTTCCAACACCAAAATCAAGGAAATTTCAACTAAGGTCCTAACCAAAACAATCATGCTCAAAATTTTAATAATCAACCTCAAGCCATTGTTCCAACCGGGCCTTCATCTGACGAGTTGTTAAAAAATTCATGAAATCCCAAGAAGAAATGAACAAGTTGTTGGTCAGCCATATTTCTGAGATCAAGAAGTCTTTAAATGACCGACCCTCGGGCTCACGAACACTTCTGAGCAACACGATAGCTAACCCGAGCGGCGATGCTAAGGCGATCATAACTAGAAGTGGTGCTTCTTATGATGAACCCGCGATTCCTACTACCTCTTCTTCCTCTCCTCCAAAGGTAGTGGAACGTGAACCTGAGGTAACAACAGACAAAGTGCAATCTCCTAGCTCACAAAGTAGCGCACATGTCCAACCTCAGGTTATTCCAGAAACCAGATGCAAACCTGGAGTTGTCTTTGAACCACCTGAAACTCCAGTGGACAACCCTAAATCCAAAAATTAGATTCCTTACCCATCACGTCTCAATGAACAAAAGCTCCGCGAAAAAGCTAGTCACCAAATGGATAAATTTTTCCAAATCTTTCAAAATTTGCATTTTGACATAAGCTTCGCGGATGCTATTCTCTTGATGCCCAAGTTTGCATCAACAATCAAAAATCTGTTAAGTAATAAGGAAAAACTCTTTGAAATGGCTAGAACTCCTTTGAATAAGAACTGCTCAGCAGTTCTTTTGAAAAAGCTTCCTGAGAAGCTTGGAGAGCCCGAAAAATTTCTCATTCCTTGTGTTTTTTCGGGTATGGTTGAATGCTTCGCCTTGGCCGATCTTGGTGCAGCATTAACCAGATGCCATATTCTGTGTGGAAGAAACTATCTCTTCCCGAACTTACTTCCACGTGCATGACTTTTGAGCTTGCCGATCAATCGATTTCTCGTCAACTTGGCATTGCTGAGGACGTGTTCGTTAAAGTGGAAAAGTTCCATTTTCTGGCCGATTTTGTGATTGTTGACTTTGATTCCGATTCAAGGGTCCCTCTAATTCTTGGAAGGGGGTTCCTTAGAACTGGGCATGCTCTCATCGATGTATTTGAGTAAGAGATCACATTGCGTGTCGGAACTGAAGCAATCAGCTTCAACCTCGATCAAACTTCGAGGTACTCCTCAAATTATGACTCTGAATCGGTAAACCGAATAGATGTCATTGATGTTGCTACTGAGGAGTACGCTCAAGAGGTTTTAGGTTTCATTGATGATTCTCCAAGTGAAAACCTCACTCAATCTTCTCATCCCATCATTGCCAATTCTTCTCCTTCCCTCACTCTGTTTGAGGGAAGTGGCTTCGTCCTAGAAGAAATTGAGGACTTTCTCAAGAGTGATTCGGTTCCTGATGGAATCGATAACCAAGAGATTGACCTCGAGAGGGATATTCTTCTCCTTGAGAAATTATTAAACGAAGATCCCTCTCCTCTTCCTGTTCTACCATAACAACTTCATAATCAGGAAATCAAATATGTTGAGAAAACTGATGATTTTCTTGAGGTCGAGCTCAAGGACTTACCACCTCATCTTGAATACTCATTTTTGGAGGGTGATGATAAATTACCCGTCATAATTGCTAAAGATTTGAGTGATGAGGAAAAGACTGCTCTAATAAAGGTTTTAAAGTCACATAAACAAGCAACTGCTTGGAAACTCTCCGACATCAAGGGTATCAACCTCGAGTTTTGTACACACAAAATTTTAATGGAGGATGACTTTAAACCAGCAGTCCAACAACAAAGAAGGGTTAATCCAAAAATACACGAGGTCATCAAACAAGAAGTTTTAAAACTTCTTGATGCCGGTTTGATTTACCCTATCTCGGATAGTCCTTGGGTTAGTCCCATCCATTGCGTTCCAAAAAAGGGTGGCAATACAGTTGTCACAAACGAAGAAAACAAGTTGATTCCAACTCGATTGGTTACGGGTTGGCGTGTATGCATTGACTATCGCAAGTTAAATGACGCCACCCGCAAAGACCACTTTCCTCTACCCTTCATGGACCAAATGCTCGAGAGATTAGCGGGGAATGAGTACTATTGTTTCCTCGATGGTTTCTCGGGTTACATTCAAATCCCCATTGATCTACAGGATCAAGAGAAAACTACCTTCACATGCCCTTATGGAACCTTTTCCTACCGTCGCATGCAATTTGGTTTATGCAACGCTCCTGGCACGTTCTAAAGGTGCATGATGTCAATCTTTTCTGACATGATCGGGAAAACAATGGAGGTATTCATGGATGACTTTTCGGTCATTGGGGATTCGTTCCAATCATGTCTCTCCCATTTAGACAACATGCTCAAACGTTGTGAAGACACAAGGTTATGTCTAAATTGAGAGAAGAGTCACTTTATGGTCTAAGAGGGCATTGTCCTTGGCCATAAAATTTCAAAAAACGGGATTGAGGTTGACAAAGCCAAAGTTGATGTCATAGCAAAATTACCTCATCCCACTACCGTCAAAGGTATTAGGAGCTTTTTGGGTCATGCCGGTTTTTACCGTAGGTTTATTCAAGATTTTTCCAAAATCGCCCGGCCTATGACCCATCTACTCGAGAAGGATGCTCCTTTTATCTTCTCACCCGAGTGCATCGAAGCTTTTGAAACTTTGAAGAAAAAGCTTACTGAAGCACCGATTCTTGTTACCCCCTATTGGGACTTGACCTTTGAACTCATGTGTGACGCTAGTGATTATGCAATAGGGGCAGTCTTGGGGCAACGCAAATCAAAACACTTTTAGCCTATACGCTATGCGAGCAAAACTATGACCGAGGCTCAAAGTCATTACACCACCACTGAAAAAGAATTATTAGCAGTGGTGTATGCTTTTGAAAAATTTCAGCCATATTTGATATTGACCAAGTGCATAGTGTATACGGATCACTCGGCTTTGAAGTATCTCTTTGCAAAACAAGATGCAAAGCCGAGACTACTCCGTTGGGTTCTCCTCTTGCAAGAATTTGATATCATAATTCGTGATAAAAAAGGAGCTGAGAACCTAGCTGCTGATCATCTCTCCCGTCTTGAAAACCCTCACCAAGATGCTTTCGAGAAAAAGGAAATAAACGAAACATTTCCTCTCGAGACCCTCAGTGCGGTTTCTTTTCGTGGAGATTCGACTACCCAATGGTTTGCCGATTTTGCAAACTACCATGCGGGTAACTTTGTTGTGAAAGGGATGTCGTCCCAACAAAAAAATAAATTCTTTAAAGATGTAAAACATTACTTCTGGGATGATCCCTACCTTTTCAAAATATGTGCGGATCAAGTCATCCGGCGATGTGTTTATGGTCAAGTAGCCAATGACATTCTCAAGGCTTGCCATGCTGGTCCCATGGGGGGCCACCACAATCCAAACTACACCGCCAAAAAAGTGTTTGATTCTAGTTTCTACAGGCCCACGATCTATAAGGATGCCCAGGGACTAGTCAAATCCTGTTACGCTTGTCAACATCACGGGAATATTTCACAAAAGAATGAAATGCCACAAAATGCAAGTGTGTGAAATCTTTGACATGTGGGGCATTGACTTTATGGGGTCACCGTCTTTCTACTGCATACCACCCTCAAACAAGTGGACAAGTAGAAGTTTCCAATCGAGGAATTAAAAGAATATTAGAAAGAACCGTAGGTGAAAATCGTGCATCGTGGTCGGACAAATTAGATGATGCACTCTGGACTTTCCGTACTGCTTACAAAACACCCATCGGGTGTACGCCTTACAAGCTTGTGTACGGGAAAGCGTGCCATCTTCCAATCGAGCTTGAGCACAAAGACTATTGGGCTCTCAAGCATGCAAATTTTGACCTCCAAACTGTGGGTGCTCATCGCAAAGTTCAACTAAATGAATTAAATGAACTTTGTGATCAAGCTTATGAGAACTCTTTGATCTACAAGGCAAAGATAAAGAAGATTCATGACTCAAAAATCAAGAACCGCGTTTTCAACGTTGGTGACCGAGTCCTTCTTTTCAACTCTAGACTCAAGATCTTCTTGGGAAAACTAAAAACCCGTTGGATTGGCCCATTCACTGTCGCAAAGGTTTATCCTTATGGTACTGTCGAGTTATCTCAAAATGACGGTCCAAATTTCAAAGTGAATGGGCATCGTTTGAAACATTACTTTGGAGAGGATATACCATCCATGGTTGTCCTTGATCTCCAAACTTTCCCCAAGGATAAATGAATTCGGGGATCGAGTCAAGCTAGCGACTCGATGAACAAAAACAGTAACACAATATGGGTTCTCACCTATATCTCTGACTTCTTTCTACTTTCTAACACCCAAGTGTGGGGGAGTGGCCGTCCCCTGCTGTTTGCAATATATATGTATATTCCCAAAAAAAATGTGTGTTTGTATATATAAATAAAGTGAAAAATGGTATTTCCCCATTTAGCTTGTAATGTTGCCTTTTTATGATCAAAGAGTCGGCATAATAGCCGGGACTTTGAATATTGAGGACAATATTCAATTCTAAGTGTGGGGGGGGGGGGAATTCTAGCGAATTCAATCACATTATACCCTCTAGTACCCCCGTTTTTGGCCTAAAATTTTAAAAAAAATTTCACTTTATTTCAAAAAAATGTATGGTTATCAGTCCGCCATGTCTAACCGACAAAGGGATTGGCTAATCCAGGAGCAAACGGCTCTTGGTAAAGATTTCTCAAATTTGTTGATGGCTGACAGTTTGCCAAAAATTGTATGGTATTCAACTCACCATATCCTAAAAAGTAAAAGAGTTGGCTAGCCCGCAAGGTTATGGCTTGTGGTAAAGGGAGTGGAAAGCCATAATTGGTAATCAACTCACCAAGATGTTGACTGTGTCCAACAAGAGTTGGCTAGTCCAGAAGCAAACGGCTTCTGATAAAGACAAATCAAATCTGTTAACAGCTTGTGATTTGCTCAAAATCATATGGTTATGAGTTTACCATAGTTCTTACTTGAACTGAAACATTTGGCTACTCCAGAAGTAATGGCTTTTGGTAAAGAGTCTTCAAACCCATTAAGTTTTCATAAAAGATTGCTAGGGACTAGCAATAGTTTAGTGTGGGGGATTGATGAGTGCTCAAACACTCATCATTTTTGGTCAAATCTGAGCTGCAAAACATTTAAAAACACTCAAAAAGGCATCAAAATACTGAAAATATCCCAGGGATTGTGTTTTATATGTTTCAGATGCAAAATGAGCAAAAACAGATGAAAAAACGAACAAAGTTTGCACAATTGGCAATTTCAATCCCCCAACTCTCAAAAATATTCAAAATTAGTCCCTGAGCAGTTATTTTGAAAGAAATATCAACAAATGTCCTTTTGAATTCAAAAGTTATCATAATTGGTCCCTGGGTAAAAAGTTTCAAAATTTTACAAGACTGGTCCCTACAGTTTGAAATTTTGTAAAATTGGTCCCCGGATATTCAAACTTTGGAAAATATCTTTTATGGTACTTGGATAAATGAACTATGGCAAATTTGATCCTTGTAATACTTTGGAAGAATGGCAGAATACTACCCTCAAGTTTCAGTTTTTATAAATTTGGTCCCTAGGCTCAATCTACTTAACCAATTGGACCCTTGTATTAATCCTACCCAAACCAAAAACGAAATCCATCAATCCAACACCCTTTAACAGCCCAACAAGCCCTCTAACCCATCCCCATGATCTGGTTGTATAACCACGACAAAAATCATCAAACCAGGGGAACCCTCCTTCTTCCTCAATGGTTACCCGCCAAATCCCATTATATCAAACCCCCTGCCACTCCCCAACATCTTTGTCCCCCCTACTCCACCATCCCACTTGCTGAATAAACTCACTCCAGGGCATCATTCAAGCCCTCAAAGGGGCGCCAAACCCATATTAAGAGCTGAGATTAAGCCAAAAGCAATCCAAGGGCTGGGACGTGTCCAAGAAAGTACAAGTTGGTCTCAAAGCTGTGCTATCAGGGAAAACAAGCAGAAGAGAGAGAGAACCCCTGGTCACATTTTTTTTATTATAAATAGGTTCTTATGTAAAGCCTTGAGGGTATGTAGTTTTTTTTGTAATTTTTAATTCAGTCAAGTAGTTTGTAAACCTTTTCAGTATTAATGCAAAGTATGTTAGTTTCTTAAAATTCCACGTTTATTAATTTTAGTCTCTATTATAAGATTCAAGTTTTTACATGATTATGATATAAACTCAAAAGTTGCTATTTAGTAATTGTATTAACTCATTTAAATTTATTGTAAGCTTTTCCAAGTTTATTTAAAAGATTACTCCATTTCTTGTTAAAAACACAAAAATAATAATAAGAAAGAAAAAAAAAAGGGGGAATCAAGAAAGCAAAGAGATGAAGAAGTATAGTGAAGCAGAGCTGAAGAAATATTGGATATGGGTTAGAAGTTCTGTGGGGAACTAATAGGATTAATATAAGTTCTTGGTTCTTTGTCTACAACCTCACAATCCCTTGTAAGTCTATAATCTCTATTTTTGCTTTCTGCTGTGTGACAGCTTATTGTATGCTCATTTCCATGTTTCTAGGCTTATTATGTGTTTATTAGTGGTTATAGTGTTTAACATCTCATGTTGGTTAACTAGGATTTCTTATTGCTCATGTTCTTATTTCTACTGATTAGTATAGCTTAATGGAGATTAATGACATTTTGATGTTATTGTGAGCATTTATGTGTTCAATTCAGTTGTTTGCGTCATTTTAGAACCTCAAAGTTCAGTATTATGTTCTAAATCATTGAAACACTCTGAAAATCTCAAAATTAGTAGTTTAAAAGGGGTGTTTGGTTCAGATAGTTCTCTTTGTTAGCTTTTATTTCATTGGCAACCTTTAGTTTAAACAACTCACATTAGGTCATATTAGGTCATTTTTAGTCATACAAACCTGCACTTGTTCAGATAAAAGTCAAACTCTTGGTAAAATTGTTCTCATTTGTTCACTGTTAGAGATTCTTGATGCACATTGTGTAGTTTAGTTGTATAAGCAGTCATATTAGCTTATTTTGAACTCATCACAGCTTACTTTAACATATTCAGTTGATTAGGATTCTTAGAATCTTAGAAAAGTCAATTTTTAGTTCAAAAATAAAAACTCAAAATAGCATAGTTCATTAGTTTTCCTAAACTTTCTAGATTTTTTATATTCTCTGTAATTGGTTTTAGCTCATAAGCTTTTGGGGTCTTAAAGTTCATAAGCTCACCTTTCTTGTGCTTATTCTAGATTAATTTTTAGAATTTTATAAATGCTTGTTTCACCCTTAGTTTAGACCTGCTTTTCATAAACCCCCCCCCCCCCCCCCGGTACCATGGGTGAGTCCTTTTTCACAAGCTCTTGTAGAGCTTCCCAGTGGGTCCCTGTTAGGTCACCATTTTGTAAACACAAGCACAATAATGATATAAATGAGATGAGAATGAGAATGGGATGATTATGAGAATTAGAGAATTAGAATTGCAAGAGTTTCCTTAATATTTCACATAACCAACCAAGTATTACATAGACCTAAGCATACTATATATAGGGAAGGAGCTAGGGCAACACTCCCTCTCCTTCCTTTCTCCAAATCGTGTGGGCTTTCAAGCCCATGGGCCACATACCTTAAGTCTAGTAAACTTGTAACATTACATCAGTGTAAGAAAATAATAACTTAAGCAACCTAATATTACAAATGACCGAGACTTGACAAAATAGTAAAACTTTGGTTCCAACAATCTCCCCCTAAGGGTCGGTCATCATGGTTGCTTGACGTCTTCGTCTTAATCTTTGACTTTCATAGCTTTAGACGTCTTTAGAAATGATTAGAATAATAATGGATATACTTTGCTCTTTGTCTTTGTTCTTTGATGAAGTTGTAGTGATTATGTTATGAAGTAGTCTGCCGTTCGTCACTCCTGCGTCTGTGGTGGTTGTCCGCCATTCCAACATACTCATACATCTTTGGACTTAAACTTTCACGTACAAGAAGTTCCTTATCATGCATTGAGATCTTTGTCTTATTACTTTGTAGATTCTTCTTTATTGACGTAGAATCATTCTTTGACCTTTGTGTTGCTAAGATCTTTGGGGAGCTTTCTTTGACTTCAAGATGTATGTATGAGTATGTTGGAATCTACCATCATGGAAGTGAGGTACCTGTGAGTAAACAGTTAGCAATAAAAACAACCGGTACTTACGGATAAGGAATTAGAGCTCATCAACAGCATATTGTGAAGACTCCTTCTAATCCTTATCCAGGCCGTTCCCATATCAGATACTCCCGAAGGAGCTTACGAGACCTACTAAGTAGCTCAATGACTGGGTGAGTCGCTGGGGATCACTCCACGACTGTAGACCGCTATGGAACCACCGCAAACACTAAGCGTAACCCTTGTGGGGTTACCGAAGTGACCTGCTGTCAGGGCTGTTTGATGTTGACCCTGGCAGGATTTTCGTTCAATCATTGAGAACTACATAAGTAATCTTCTCATAAACGTTCTCGGCAGATTGCTAAGATCTGCGAAGGACTCGATAATTTACAACTGGTGCCCATTAATGTAGAACACCAGTTGTAGAAATACTAAGTGTTCCTAAGAGATCTTTGATGTATCTCAAGGCTCTAGACTCTATAAGTGCACACCTAGGTTTCTTATGCGGAGACTAGGGAGGGGTCTCCTTCTTCAATATCAACCGTCTCTAAGAGATAGGTCGATAGGTTACGTAGGTTCCCCGTAAGAATGAAACAAGTCCTTTTAAGAGAACTTGAGTGGTTAAGAAGGTTTAGTGCATTGCGTCACTGGGTCCATGACGACTTAATCTTCAATACTGGTGTTGTCTTTTGCAACAGCCAGTAGCATACGTATTGAACCCGGTGTCTGCCCTAAGGTTGAATCATATGGAGGGCTATTTCTTTTCACCCTTTTCTTTACTTTTCTTTTTAATTCTTCAACTCCTTCTTTCCCTTTCATTCATTTCTCCTTTTTTCACATCATACCTAAGGACTTCTAATTCTAACTATTGGAGATGTCCTTGGGTAGATCCCTCCGGCTCTAGCGGATCATAGGACGGATATTCCTATCTTAATCACCTTATAACTCCGACAGTAGCCAAGAAACCTTTGATTGAAAATCTCTCAAAGTGTTTAAGTTAATCAAATATTTTGTTTAACACTTTGAGAGTTTTGCGTACACTTTTGAAGGGCTCCCCCTGCACATGTGCTCATAAGTATTTAATAAATTTGCACATGTTGGAGGAGCAAGCGCTTTTGAATTGATCCACTTTCCGTGAACAAAACCAATTCGAGACACGCTTACATCACTTGTTAAACTAGCTTGAAGTTATTACCTGGCCTGATCAAGTTCACAGAAAGTTTCTCGAGACGGTACATTTCTACTCAGACTAATCCTTTTCGAGACACGCTTACGTGGTTAGATAAAGAGATACATTGTCAGCTTTTAGGTGACAACTAGCTCTAGTAACTAACTTGATGTTATTACCCGTCGAGAATAAGTCTTTTCGATATTACTAACATTTATTGTCTCGTCAATTCCTGGGTCAATACTGAGTCTAGCTCGCACATGATATAACTTTTAAGCTTTGACTTCGTATATTTTGATCATTTTTTTCATTTTCTCCCCCTCAAAAATAGCATATAAAATGATATTTTTGACAAACTTTTAGATTAAAATATGCCTTTTGAGTCTTACGGGGAGATTCACCAAGAACTTTTGATTTTGAGCAAAGTATTTTGTTTTGACAAGTGCTCCCCCTCAACAAGTGATTAAGTCTTATTGAGGTGAAATACTTATCCTTTTGAGCAGAATTGTGAAAATCATAAATGTTTGATTAATTCTACTCAAAAGTAAGAAGCCTTCGCTCCTTATATTAGGATTGAGGCACTGAAGCGTACCTCAGGGTCCTTTCTTTACAAGTTCGGGTTGTGCACTGTAATGCGTGCACAAGCCATTGTGAAATTCAATCAAATGAAACAATTGATAATGAAAAGTTAACCAAATGTACCAAGTTAATCTTCGTCAGGAAGTGGAGCGTCAAAGTCAGTGAACTTGGGTTCTGGTCTTTCAAAGTTTCTGACAGGAAACGATGGTCTGGCACCGATATAGCTTTCCAGTCGTCTGATCTGTTCACGTCGAAATAACCTTTCTTCAATCTTTAAGACAAAGTTACGAACTTGTCTTCTTATGCTGGATTTCCATCTAGGTTGTTCCCCCTTAGCTATCTTGCGGCGATCATCATTCAACCTTTTGACAAGCCCATCACGAACAGACTTGAGTGTAACATCACAGAATTTGTGTACCTCATCGAACCTCATGAAACTTTGTAGCTTTTTGCTGTTGATGTAGGTAAAGCCAAAAGGTTCTTGGTTGAGAGTGAACTGTGGTGTTTGATAGATACCATCAAAGTAGAATTGTGGCTTTGTCAAATTGATCTTCTGTTGGTAACTTTCCACTCCAAGCTGAAGATCTTCCACTCTTTCTTGAACAATCAAACGTCGGATGTAAAGAAGTAGTGATGCCATGAAGTTGTACTGTACATCTCTATCGAATCCACGCATTCTGTTTTGAACCTTTTCGAGATACATGTCTTCGATGTCATTGAGATTAAGGTTGGGAAAGTATGCTTCAGAGAACTTGTACTTCTTTTCATCTTGTCGTTTAACAACAATTTCACGCATGAATAAGTAGTTAAACCGTTTCGACTGTTGAATCTCCAAGATAGCGATGATCTTTGATTTCTGCTTCACATTTTCCAATGATGTCTCTCCTAATCTGCTTGTATAACCGAGACGACGACGTTCAGGCCAATGTTGAATTCCGTGTAGAGCATCTCTGTCGTAAGCTACGATGGAGTTGCTGAAAATACGAGTGGTTTCTTCAATGGCTGGAATTTCGTATCTGGCGGCTGGTACTGAGATTGTGAGTGAGGAAGCATATTTCTTCTTGGATGTCTCCTGAGTGAGCTGGATGTTACGAAGATCTTTGTTGAAGAAGAAGCTGTAAGGTATCTTGGGTTTGTCTGGAAATCCTTTCAAAGGTAATGGTTTGGTCCAGTCAGTGAAGTAAGGTTTTTCATGATTCTTGGAACTGAGATCGATATTCACTTCAGGATTTAACCAGTCAAAGTCGGCAGACATTGCACTAGCTATATTTTGCATATGATATTCGTATTCAACTTTGTTTCCAGATCTTTTCTTGAGGAATTCTTGTGCATCCCTATTGATTCTTCTAAGCTCTGCCTTTGTGAGTTTGTTGATGTGAAGATCCTTCATAATGACTTGGGTGAACTGTAGAGTGTTACCAGGAAGGGGTTCTTCTTCTTCGAGAGGAGGTTGAGCTTGAACCATTTCCGTCAGCCAATCATTCTGAGGAGTGTCATCATTGTCGAGCCATGAATGACGTGTTTTCTTCTTTGATTTCTTTGACTTGGATGTAGCATCTTTGTCTTTAGCCTTGGATGGTGACGATGGTCCAGCATGAGAATCAGGAATAGGTGGAGCACGGTAATCAGTGTCAGGTTGACCTTGGAAGTCATCAGTCTGTTCCATGAAGGTTTCTTCCTCTTCAGTTTGACCTTGACCAGTAGTTGAGGGGTGTTGTTCATTTCCAGGAGGAGTTGAGTCCTTTTGTGGTTGTAGAGAGGATGAGGGACCTGTTCCAGACTTGGGTTTCTTGCCTTTGGAGTTTGGGTCAGGATCGTCATCTTTTCTTGTCTGTTTTCGGGTTCCCGCAGCATCTTTGCATGACTCCTTTGATATGTAAGCCACCATAGCATCATACAGTGCTTTTTCTTCTGCAGTCTGTGTGGGTTTGGAGGCAATGTTGTCAAAGAGTTTGGCAAGCATGTCATTGAAGGACAATTCAGGGACTGTTGGAGTCACAGTAGAAGGTTTTGCGGTGTGAAACGTGAATGGTGTAGTAGACAACATTTTCCTTGTAACACTTCTGATTCTGTGATCCAAGTTGTCATTGATTGGTTCAAGAAGGTTTGCTACTTCAGGAGTGATCATATCAACCAGATTATCAGTGAGAAAATCATGTGTTGCAGTTCTGATAAATCCTTCATAATCAGAGTTCAAGAACTTGTCGATCAGCTGCTTTGACTCCTGGAAGTCCTCAACTTGTCTGGTGAGACTTGTAACCATGTCGGTGAGTTTGTTGACTTGCTCCTGAAGATCAACTGGTGGTTTCGGTTCATTGATTGAATGTTGTTTAGATGCGGTTTCTGAAGGTGTGGGAGATGAATGCTCAGGTGATGATTCGGACGATGACTCGTTGTGAGAGTCTGAAGAAGAAGCAGGAGGAGTCGGATCCTTTGGCGGAGAGTCTTGAGGAGGTGGAGGTTGTGCTGAGGAAGTCTGCTGAGAAGATGACTTAAGAAATATGTTGGTGTCGAACGCGTTCTTCTCTTCGTTTTCCTTTCTACGACGTTCCTCTGCTTCCTCTGCTTCTCGTGCAAGAAACTCTAGAGTAATGAGGTATTCATGTTCCTGATCCGTATCTATGTTCTCTTGTCCACCAACATTCTCTTCTATATTAGCAGTTTTTGTCATGTTGACATCTCCTGTTTTGTCTGTATCTTTAACGGTGTCATCAGGCTGTGGAGCTGATTCTATCGTGGTGGATGCTGCTTGTAGCTCCTACATGTTCAGACTGATCAATAGGTGGTGGTGTTGGAGGTTGAGACATGAGTCGGCTTTCGATAGTTGCTTTCCTTTGTTCTTTCCTGAGCCGCTTTTCTTCAGCTCGAGTGTCGACAACTATACTCTTCAGTTTGCGTTTGTCGACCAAAGGTTCAACGATTGGTTCGTCTTCATCATCATTAGGCTCATTAATAGTGATCCCTTTTCTTTTCCTTGTCTCTTCTTCATAAGTTTCAAGACTTTGTTGTACGGCGATCTCTGTTGCAGGAAATGCTTCATCAGGTGCTCTGTATCTCAGTTCATAGTCTGGTTCTTCTTCTTCAGATTCCGTATCGAACTCGGATTCGGTGTCAGAAGGTGGAGGTGTAGGTTCATCCCGAATAAAGTACTCAGGAGTTGCCTTCTTCTTTGGTTTAGACTTGGGTGTTGGTTTAGGCTTGGCAGAAAACTTGGGTTTAACAGATGGTTGAGTCTTGGGAGCAGCCTTAGATCTAGTATGTGGTGAGGCAGTGGTGCTTGTAGTACTCCCAGACTTTACACCTCCTTTGCTTCGAGTCTTTATTGTTGCTTCTTCCTGTACCCCTTTGTAAGCGTTATCATACAGCTTGTAGTTCAGACTCTTCTTGATTTTATCATTAAGAAGGTATTCGGGAAGCCTCATTCCTTTGATCTTGGTTGAGGAAGTGGTCGTTTTGATGAATGAGGTGGTGAAGTCGTCCTCAAAGAGGTGCTTCGGCTCATTAGGATCAGCCATCCTCTTGATGAATTCTGGAGAGTTTTTGCAGAGATGTTCTATGAGAAGCTTGGTGAATCTTGTGAATGGTATCATAGTCTTCACATGTTCGGTTTGAATACTGTGGACGATATCATTCATGATAGGAACTGCAAAGTCAATAGGTGTCAGAGTCACTATTCCCCAGAATGTTTGCAAATGTTCGAGCCTTGGATGTTCATGACCACTTTTCCTTCCAGATATAGATCTTACCACCAACAGACAGAATGTTCTCCATGGCTGAGGGATATTCTTGGCATTAAATTGGGAAAGCTTGACTAGCGATACATCATCATCAACCTCATATCCTAATTCAATGAAGAAGTCAAGAAGATCCAGGTCAGGTAGTATAGGAGCAAATTCGTTGTCAGTTTGTGGCATGAGAAGGGCTGTTCGAAGAACGTCATGATCTACAGTGTATTCTTGGCTATCCAATGTAATAGTGAAAGACTCATCATCCAAGTTAGCCTGAGCAGTAAGCCAGAACTGATGAAGGTAGAACAGCGGAACTGAACTAGAACAGGTGAGCAGAGGTTTGCATGGATGTGCAAGTAGGATATCTTTCACAATCATACACGATTTCTCTGTGATTTTCAATTTGTTGAAATCAACTCGGGGATTGTTATTGCCAATCGTGACATTGTAGTTCTCGGGAGTGATGTCATCCATGGTGAGTAATGGAAGAACTTGTTCAGGGACATTCTCATTGTGTTCAGCCATGTTAATCTGAAAAACATCACCATAAACCAAACATCCAAAATTGTTACATGTGAGCACAGTTTTGAGTTTGGTTACTGATATCTACTTAAGACAATTAAGCACAAATGTGTCATTTTGTTATGAGTGAAGTGTCACATAATGCATACTTGAAGAATCATAGTACATTTAGAATCACGAAATCAACTATACAATGCAATGTCTCGCAAATAAGTACGATGGATATACATAATTCACAGTAGCTTCACATTACATAACAACATTGAATCACAACAAGGTAACATGGATATTACATGACAAGGCCTAAACAAGATTTCGAAAAAAAATAACAAAAACCTTTTATCGCAAACTTATGTTGAGAAAAGATTTCGAAAAAATGTTACAAAGAAGTTTTATCGAGAAAGTAAATTATCGAAAAAACCTTATAAGTAAATTTTATCGAGATCTTTCCTTTATCAAGAATTGCGAAAAGTTTAAGTTTTCGAAAACATCATTTTTTTTCGATAACACTTTTCGAGAACCTGGCGATTTCGAAAAGTATAGTTCAAAGAGTGATTTCGAAAAGATTATTTCGAAAAAAACTGAGGTTGAACTACATTTATCGAAAACATAAGTTTCTCGATATGTTTATCATGGTTTGCGATAATTCTTGAGTTTCTCGAAAAAATTCATATACAAGAATCAATTCGATTTTGAAGTTACACGTACGTTTCTTGAATGATTATTCCAATGACTCAGGCCTGTCACAAAGATTGATAAATACAACTTAGATATAAGCAATACACATGTTTAAACCAAGATCTCGATAATTTTTCAAGATCAACTTTCTCGAAAATGTATCAAGTTTGAGACTAATGAGCAAGAGTGGTTCTAGCATATCACAAGCATAAGTATAAGATATGTAATAACAGTATACAACACTTTGGACTCAGTTAGATCTAAGTTATTCAAGAACGTGGTAAATTTGCTTATCGAGAACCAATCATCAATGGTGAAAATCAATAACATCAGTTCAAACATGCATATTAGTGACCTTAGAAATATATCCCACCATTAAAACAAAGCAAACAAACACATAATCTCACAATCGCAAATCGACCCACTACCTAGATTTCTAAATCGAACCAAACATGATGGAATGTATGAAAAAAATCGATGAGGATATGTTAGAAACATGTTTTGTAACAAAACCCTATCAAGAATTAAACACCAAAACATGTTAAGAGCAATTTTCGAAATTATAAACCCTAGTTCTCGAAATCATGATAATAGGAGATCGAGTCGTTGATTATTCAATTAACCAAGATCTTATGTATGTTATACCCTAGTGATTACATAGGAACTTACAAATTGATGATCAAGATCGTGGATGATTCGAATGAATAAGGGCCGTTGGTTTAGAAAAAAGGGTTTAAGAGGTTTTGACTTTTGTGAGGTTTGTGAAATACGGTTTGTTTGTTTTATTATTTTTGAAATTTTTGAGTTTAGTCACTTTAGGTCCCTTAACATTTAGATATACCTACTTGAGTCCTAAAGTTATGGCAAACTTGTGTAACATCGAGATATACATCCGTAAATCCTAACTTATGAAGACTTAATAACGGGATGAGACAAAGTGATGTATAAAGAACATCCACACACTCAGAAATACCGTAAACTACGAAAAACATGCAAGTATACCAATTAAAATTGGTAAAAAAATTTAAGCGTGACTCCCCCTCAACACGTGTAAAAATGAAACAAAGTGTTGAAGAGAAGCGATACACTTGCATTTTTTTTTTTTTTTTTTTTTTAAGCAATAGAAAAATTTGAAGAAAGAAAAAATCTTTTTGTGTTTTGATTGGTTTATATTTAAGAAGAAAATATTATACAAAGATAGTAATGATGTTTGACGATCAGTTGTGTTTTAAAAACTTTTCAAGATCCTCTAGCGTCAAACATCTCATACCAATTTGGTGAACTAGACTAGCAAACCTTGATGTTGCTAAAGATTTGGTAAGTAAGTCCGCCAATTGGTACTCAGTCCCAACAAAATAAAGTTCAACGGTACCCTTTTCCACATGCTCTTTGATGAAGTGATATCGGAGATCGATGTGTTTGGATTTGCAATGATGTACTGTGTTACAGGAGATAGCAATTGCACTCTTTGAATCACAGTAGATAGGAATCCTGTTGAATAGGTAGCCATAATCCTTAAGTTGTGATCTCATCCAGATGACTTGAGCACAACAAGCAGACATGGCTACGTATTCAGATTCTGTAGACGACAGTGAAGTGCAGTCCTGCTTCTTAGATTGCCATGACACGAGTTTGTCTCCGAGAAATTGTAATCCACCAGATGTACTTTTGCGTGTGTCTAAACATCCTGCATGGTCAGCATCTGAAAAAGCAATTAGTTCAAAACCAGAATCCTTCGGATACCAGATTCCCAAGTTAATGGTTCCCTTTATGTATCGAAGGATTCTCTTGACCTCACTGAGGTGTTTTTCAGTTGGTTTGGACTGATAAAGAGAGCACATGTAGACAGCAAATACTATATCAGGTCTACTAGCTGTGAGATACATGAGGGACCCAATCATACTTCGGTATTTGGTAGGGTCAACGGGAGTCCCATGTAAATCAGCATCTAGTTTTGTGGTATAGCCCATCGGTGTATTATAAGTATCACTGGTCATCATTCCATGTTTCTTTAAAATTTCAAGAGCATATTTGGACTGATTTATAAAAATTCCACGGGGTGATTGATGAACTTGTAGTCCTAGAAAGAACGAAAGTTCACCCATCATGGACATTTCAAAATTATCTTTCATTAATTTTGCAAAATCATTAGAGTAACTTCTATTTGTTGAGGCAAAAATGATGTCACCGACATATATTTGAACAACAAGTAAGTCCTCCCCGTAGGTTTTTGTAAATAGTGTTGGATCCACTGATCCTTTTGAAAATTTATTGGCCAGCAAGAAAGTGGACAGTTTGTCATACCACGCCCGTGGGGCTTGCTTGAGTCCGTAGAGTGCCTTTTTGAGTCGGTAAACGTGGTTAGGACGCTCAGGATCAACGAAGCCTTCAGGTTGACTAACATAAACTTCTTCACGGAGTTCTCCATTAAGAAATGCTGTTTTCACATCCATTTGGTAGACCACCATATTCCTGTGTGCAGCATAGGCTAAGAAGATCCGAACAGCTTCATGTCTAGCCACTGGAGCAAAGGATTCAGCAAAATCAAGTCCTTCTAGTTGAGAGTATCCTTTCGCTACCAGGCGTGATTTGTTACGTATGACTGTTCCTTCAGCATCAAGCTTATTCTTCCAAATCCATTTTAACCCAATGACAAAGACTCCGTCAGGTCTTTCAACTAATTCCCAGACTTCAAGTCTTATGAATTGCTGAAATTCCTCTTGCATAGATTCAATCCAGTTGTCATAAGTCATTGCATCTTTAATGTTCTTCGGTTCTTCGTGACAAACTGTGAGTGCATAGATACAAGTTTCTCCATCTGTGTGAAGTCATTGTCTTGTCATAACAGGTGCATCTGGATGGCCAATAATATGAACTAGTGGATGGTCTCGAGTCCATTTGTGTGTGGAAGGGTGTAGTTGATAGGTATCTCGCATGTTAGCAGGATCCAAATTGCGTGTTGACGAATCAGCTATATCAGGAACAATAGGAGCCGGTGCAAACGGATTAAAGAACGTATCAGGATCTTACTCTGCTGGTTGGGGAACTGATTGTTGTGTTGGATCTTCAGCTGGATGGCGGGAGTTAGAACCAGTTTGTTCTGCTGTAGATGGTGATACAATTGGAGGACCGTCTCTCTCAACACTTGTAGTAGTTTGTTGAGGTGAGTCTGGTACTGGAATGTTATCAGGTTGAGCAGCGGAATTAGGTGAGACCTCAGTAGGACGGTATACAATTGTGTCATCAAATAGTGGAGCAAACAAGGTTTCTAATTCTTTGCGGTTAAGTGGCAATGGTTCAGCCGAAGATTCTGGAGAGTTAAGACGGTTGAATTCGGGTCCTAAGCTGTGTTGCTCAGAAGCCATTTGTGTGAGTTCATCAAAATTAGCGTGAATGGTTTCTTGAATTTCTCTTGTACGACGATTCCATATCCGAAAACCTTTGGAATTTTCACAGTATCCAACGAACACTCCAATGTCAGCCTTTGCTTTAAGTTTACCTAAATCATCACGATCATTTTTAGGATAACAAAGTGCTCCAAATACATGAAAGTAATCAATGTTCGGTTTTCTTTTGTGAACAATTTGATATGGTGTTTTGCGATGGCGTTTTGTGATCATGCAACGGTTTTAAGTATAACATGCGGTTGAAACAGCTTCTGCCCACAAGTAATCTGGTAATTGAGCATTAATCAACATAGTTCTAGCAGCTTCCACTAACGTCCTGTTGCGTCTTTCAACAACTCCATTCTATTCTGGGCTTCTAGGAATAGATGTTTGATGTTCAACTCCCACTTTCTCATAATAAGACCGAAGTGTCTGATTCTTGAATTCAGTTCCATTGTCAGTTCTGACTATTCGTACCGTGTTGCGTAACTGAACTTGAATTTTAGTGAGAAAGGTGATGATCATTGAAGGAGCCTGATCTTTACTTCGTAAGAAATAAACCCAAGTCCATCTGGAGAAGTCATCTACAATTACTAGTATGTAGCGTTTTCCGTTGATACTTTGAACACGCATCGGTCCACATAGATCCATATGAAGCAGTTGTAAATCATGATTCGTACTTTGCTCAGGTTTAGACGGAAAATGAGCACGAGTACTTTTTCCTTGTTCACAGGCTGGACATAAGTGATCTTTGGTAAAACGGAATCTTGGAAATCCATCGACAAGTTTATAACGAGCAAGGTCAGTCATAGGTCTGAAATTCAAGTGTGAAAGACGTTTGTGCCATAACCAAGATTTAGTTAATTCTGCTTTGGAGAGAAGACATATCGGAGATGTTGCAATCATATCTGACATTGATATTGTATAAAGATTGGAGCCACGTGAACCCGACTTTAGATCGTTTCCTTGTAAGTCACGAACAAAGCAGGTTTTCTCACGAAATGCAACTTCTAGATCCCCATCACAGAATTGACCAACAGAGAAAAGGTTGTGTCCAAGGCCTTCCACATAGTAAACACGACTGATTTCAATGTTCCCGCTGATATAGTCACCATAACCCATTATTAGAGCGTAATGATCATTCCCGAATCTGACAGTACCAATGAACTTTAAGACAAAGTTGTGTAACAGTTTGAGATTGCTTGTCATATGTCGGGTGCATCCGCTATCAACAATCCAGAGAACAATCTGCACCACCTGTATCACAAGAAGAAGACACGGATGGAACAGAAGTAAGGGTGGAACCCAAAGACAATGCGGGTTCCTGTTGGTTAGTAACACATGTATTCAACAATTTAGGAATCCATTTAAAATCTGGTTTGTATTATAACCAACGTTGCCAGTTCCAACTAGTTTTTGCTTTCTTAATGTTAAATGCACTAGTAGTTGGCTCATTCCTAGATTTGTTCTCGGCACCTATGGGGGTAACTGTGATTTCATTAGAAACCGTAGAAGACGGCTTTCCTAAGTTAGACTTAGAGGCAGTAGTGGGCCTAAAAGGAATGCGTGTCCTACGTTTCTTATGACGATTGAGAAGAGAATTAGCTAAACATTTTGTATGATCACCAGATGATACGCTTTTACGACAAAACACACAAGATGCATTAATATTCAAAACATTCAAAGGTTCATCATTCGTTACATTTAGATTTTGATTACAATTTGCCAGATTAGAATCTAAATCTGATGCAACATGAGTTTTATTCAAATTCCTAAGTTGGTCTTCTACTTCTTGAGCTTCTAGGTGTCCTCTCTTACGTTGCAAGATCCTATTCTTCTTTTTACTTTTTCGCTTGGGTCTGCTAACGTTAGAAGTGGAGACTAGTCCTGTAGAAGTGGAGTTATCAACATTAGTGTTTTGAACAACCTTTCCTTTATCAGTTTTGTTTAATTGATACATTCCTGGTGCTATCACCGTGGTGTCAACCATTTTTCCTTTTTGAAGTAGCTTAACTTTCTCTTTCAAATCAATGATGATGTGATTTTTGTCCTGAATTTCAGACTCAAGTAAACCATTGCAATATTTGATGTCATCGCGGTTTTGTTGCCATTCGGCGTTTTCAATTTTTAAATCCGCAATTTCTTTCTCGTATCGGAGACACCGACCTTTTAAAGACTCGTTGTTTTTGCAAATCTGACAAGAGTTTGAAACATTTTGACTTTGAAACTTCAATTCCCTTTCAAGACTTTTAGCTTGACACCATTCAAGCCTTTGATTGAGTTGACAAATTTCTTTTGAAAATTGTTTTGTCACATCATCATTTTTAATTCTCAACTTATCATTTTCCTGTTTAAGTGTCTCAATTTCCTCATTCAACAAGTTATTATCAACACAAAGATCATCCATAAGCATAGAAGTACCAGATTTATAGAGATCATTCATGATAACAGACAAAATATCAGCATTGAGAACTTGTTCCAAGAGTCGATCAGCATCATTTTTTAAAACTCTATTTCTTTGCTTTTGAACCAAAATGTCATTTTCAGTTGCATTGAAAACGTTTATCATATTTTTTACCTCCTTTTGAAGTTCCTGATCCCAACGTGTAGCACATAGACGGAGGTGTTGAACAATTGGCTTCATTTGTTTTTGAAAAATATCTCTCTTTTCTCGCTCGTAAGCGGATTGAAAAGTTTCAATTTTTATTTCAGAATTACGTTCAATTGTTTCCTCTAAAATTTCGATGTCTTCCATAAAGGTTTTGAAATAATTTAAGACACGACACGTTTTTGGTAAAGGTGTAAGTTCACCGGATGATGGTAAAGGACCATTTATTTGTGCTACAGTTTGGACAGGGGCCTCATTATGAGATGAAACATATGACTCTTCAATAAACCATGATTTCTCAGGTAAATCCTTTTGAGTAACAAAAGATTTAGAAAGAGGTGGAGCTTTTGAATAGTCATATGGTGTCCAATATTGAACATAACTCATTTTTGATCGACTCTCGTCTTCAAGTTCTTCTTCTTCCTCAGTATCAAAAACAACAGCACGCACAATTGAATTATCAAACATGTGATCAATACTGTAAATCTTAGGATTTTCTTTAAAAGCTGTGTGAAGAAACATTGATTTGAAATCGCAAAGTGCAAATCCTTTATCGGGTCTCGGTTTTAAAGCAAATTTCTGAATTGTTGTGACGGAGTTCCCGTGTTTGTAAACAATGTGACGAAATTCTTTGAGTTGTTTTTCAAGATCAACAATATCACCGAGTAAGTCATCTATATACTTCCTTTTTCGTGTTTTATGTTCACAAAACTCCTTTTTGCAATTTGACAATTCTGTTTCAGTTTTTGAAAGGTCTCTTTGAAGATGTTCAACTTGCATTTTGAATTCACACTTCTCACTTTCAAGTTTCGAAATCAACTTTCCGTTTGACTCAATTAAATCTTGCATTTTACGTTGAAGATCTTGTTCTTTGTTGTAAGAATCTTGAAAAGCTTTTTCAAAACTTTTTGCATGTTTAATCTTGTCTTCTTGATTTGAAAGCTGAATTTTAAAACACTCAATATCTCTTGCAAGTGACGCATTTTTTTCTTTCAAAACTTTATTTGTCTCGTTGCATTTAATGATTTGCAATTGTTGATCATCCAGTTGTTTAGATAACAATATTAGGTCAGGGTCTGGATCAAATGATGGTTCATGTTGTTCTAAATGATCATGTTTATCATTCTCAATAGGATCATCAAATGAAACAACTGTGTCATCATCGAATATGACAACTGTGCTTATTTGTTCATCTGTTTGAGACGATGAAGATGATTTACATGGAACAACTTGCGCCATATCTGATTCATTAGCAGAAGGTGAGATTATTTCATTAATAAAGCATGCATTGAGGTCATGTACCTGAGACAAGCCGTCAGTGTCATACACTGGACCTGAATCATTGAGCTTGAGTTCCTGCATGTTGGCCATAAGCATCACAGTAGCATTGGCTTCCAGATCTTCCATGTCATCATCGTTGTTCACATTTGCCATGAAGTTGTTATCCTGTTCAGGGAAATGTCCATCTTTTTCATCTTGAAGAGCCATGAGTAATGCCTGCTTGTGAAACTTACTACCTCGAGTTCTCGGTTTGGGACATGCTGTAGCTATATGACCTTGTTCATTGCAATTGTAGCACCAAACTGCATTCCCTGAGTTGGAGTTTCTTGTTGCAACTGAGTCAGACCTTTGTTGAGAAGATCCTGAGTTGTTCCTGAACCCCGTATTGTTACTAAACCTCTGATCATTCCCATAATTCCCTGAAGAGCTTCCTGAACCAGATCGACCATAGTTACGATTCTGAATTTCCACTCTTCCATCATTGACAACAGCTTGATTCCTTGTGTTAGAAGATGAACGTTGACGGTTGTTTGTTTTGTTGGAGAATTTGCTGAAAGCACTAGCAATAAGAGCAAGTCCCTGATTCAATGTGTTAAAGTCATCATCGTCATCGTCATTGGAATTTGAGTAATACACAGCATCATTGTTGTTTAATGGAACCAGTTGAGTAGAGGCATTCTGTGGAGATGAATCATAAGGGACCATTTGGTTCGAGGTAGAAGATTGTGGATAACTGAAGTAGTTCTGCTCTTGAACATATGCATGATTTGACATTGGTGGTGGAGCGTAGGGAGACTGAGCTACGAGAGCCAAAGAATTTGGTGTAGAAGTTGGTGTGTATCCTCCTCGTAGAGCTCGATCTTTTTCCACTTCAGGTTCATGGTGTTTCAGAAAATCATACAATAAACCATATGGAGCATCATGCAGATTCTTAGTTTGACGAACAAATGTCACATATTTATGCCAATCAGGGCCAAGACTACCAACAAATTTGGAGTTCACCGCGATCCTTGGTACTGTGATTTTGTGACGTTCCAGATCATTCACCACATTTGTGAAACGATGATAGTAGGATTCAAGGGACTCACCAGGTTCAATTGTGATGTCAGTGTATTCCATGTATAGCTTGGATTCCATGTCATCTTTGTTCAATTGAGTGCCTTCCATAAGGAGATGAACATGTTCCCACATAGCTTTGGCTGTTTTCTGAGCATCGACACTTCGATAAATTGGATTTGGTATTCCTTGAAGTATATAAGCCATTGCATACTCATCAGCTTCACGATGTAGTTTCTGTTCTTCTGTGAGTTGAGATTCTGGAAGAGGTCGATCACCAGGAGGACGTGGAGGATCAGCAGTTGGATCACCAGCTTCAAATCTTGTTGGCCACTCAAATGGTCCTTCAAGTATCACTTGCTTCAAGAATTTCCCATGAGGTTTCTTTAATTCAAGAAATCTTAAGAATCGACTTGACCATTGAACATAGTTCCCGGGTGTTAGCATTGGAGGTGTTTCAAGTGATCCTGCCTCATGTCGGGATTGTTGAGTTGTAATAACTTCACACATTCTGTCAAACCAGTGAGGTTGTTTGGAGGAAAACTGAGTGGTTTGTTGTGGCACTTGATATGGTAGTTGTTGAGGAATGATCTGATGTTGTTGCATCATTAGGTAATGATGTAGTGGATTGTATGTTTGTTTTTGAGAAGGTTGTTGATTCATTTGGTGCGGAAGGTATTGTTGTTGCTGATACTGCTGATGTTGATGTTGCTGATACTGCTGATGTTGATGTTGTTGAATATGAGGAAAGTAATGATTAGGTGGTTGAGACATCTTAGAACACTTGTGTAGAAATGGATCTTGTAGAAAGTGTAGAATTAACCAAGTATCGAAAAACTTAGCACAACTTC
Source organism: Artemisia argyi (assembly GCA_030686995.1). NCBI lineage: Eukaryota > Viridiplantae > Streptophyta > Magnoliopsida > Asterales > Asteraceae > Artemisia > Artemisia argyi. The sequence continues at coordinate 100,482,601 of CM060681.1, forward strand.
AGATTGCGAAACCTTGATCAATAGGGATTGCGAAACTATTGAATTCCAATGATTTCGAAAAACTGGCTCAGCTGTGATTGCGAAAGTAGGATTGCGAAACTTGTCAGGTTTTCGAAAAAACAAGGTTTACGAAACTTTGCAGGTTTTCGAAAACTTGAGATTTCGACAACAATCAAGTTTTTGCGAAACTTCTTATATTTGTGAAATAATAGGATTTCGAAACTGAAATAAGTTTGCGATAACTTGTATGATTTCGAAAAAGATTGAATGTTTTCGAAAAAACACAAAGTTACGAAAAACACAGTTTTCAAAATTATACAATTTCGAAAACTTTCCCAAACGTCGAAGTACTTAACTTTCTTATACAAGAAAGAAAATACCGAGTCCACACAAACGAAGTCGAGGTAGTGCACGTAGAGAAGATCTCGAAATGGTGGTAATAGAGGATCTCGATAACTTGGTAGTTTTTGTTTTTCACGGAAAGCAATCCTAAAACTCGTTTTTATTTCAAGATTCTTGTACTTTTATGTGTAAAATGAAGAGATCTTTAAGAAAGTAGAAAACTTTAAGAACTTTTCAAAAATTTATAAAATTGTGAAAAATAGTACAAGAAATCCCTAGTCGAATTTTATAAGAAAAAGTTGTAACTTTTTGTTTGTGTTGATTTGTAGCACAAGTTTGTATGCAAATATGTGATAAAAACCAAGAAACAAGCAAGAAAGTACAATAATTTCTCAAAAATTCGAATAAAAAAAAACAAGTTTAAGAACAAACTTAATGAAAAAACAAAAGCTACACCTTCATATGGTGAATGATACCACTTGTTAGGTCACCATTTTGTAAACACAAGCACAATAATGATAGAAATGAGATGAGAATGAGAATGGGATGATTATGAGAATTAGAGAATTAGAATTGCAAGAGTTTCCTTAATATTTCACATAACCAACCAAGTATTACATAGACCTAAGCATACTATATATAGGGAATGAGCTAGGGCAACACTCCCTCTCCTTCCTTTCTCCAAATCGTGTGGGCTTTCAAGCCCATGGGCCACATACCTTAAGTCTAGTAAACTTGTAACATTACATCAGTGTAAGAAAATAATAACTTAAGCAACCTAATATTACAAATGACCGAGACTTGACAAAATAGTAAAACTTTGGTTCCAACAGTCCCACTAAGAGCTTTTGGGTGTTTTGGAAACTCCACCATCCCAACTGCTTAGGCTTGTACTCAATTTTCCGTTATCTGCTTATTTCCCTGCTAATTTTGTGCCATTCATAAGCCACCATTTAGCCATTCACACTGATCATCAGTGTGAAGAGGGGAGTTCCATAAGCTCTTTTTTAGCTTGTTTGTGAGCCTTAATCTAAGTGGTTGGGAATTTTGGAAAGCTCAGTACATCATTTTTCTAGTTCCAGTCTCACCTTTGGCTTCTAAGCTTATTTGATAAGCTTTTAGAGGCCTACAAATAAGTCCTCCAGGCCTGCTTGTTTTAAGTGGCACTTGGTTTTGCTTATTTGTTTAGTTAAAGCTTTTCAGTCTACTTCTTTGTACTCTCTAGCTTAATCTTAGTGTTTCTAGCTTGTTTGAAGTTTATTTTTACTTTGGTGGTTAGCTTGTAGCTTATCAATAGCTTTTCTAGTTTTTAAAATTTCTATCTTTAGCTAAAAGCCTAACTGTTGTGGAAAATAAGCTCCACAGAGCTTATTTCAAGGTTTTAAAAATATATATATATCTTCATTAAAGTTGTTTATTATCAGTATTTAAGTGTTTTTGTAAAGATAAAATTAAAAAGAAAAGTGTTTTGTGAAAAATGCCATAAGTCAGGGTCGAACCTGTGACCTTGTGGTTATTTGGGCCAAAACCAAAACGGAGGCAAGCACCATCTGCCCCAAGGTATTCTTAGTGTTTTAGTTTTCTAATTTCATTTATATACTAGTTTTTTTCCATATAAGCTTATACAAGCTTAAACTGCTTATTGTACAACTTATTTATAAGTTTTTCCTAAGTTTTATATTTTTTCCAGCATTATTATACTAATATTTATTTTTAGAAAAAGTTTTATAATTTTCACTGTTCATATAGTATTTTTATAATTTAAATTAGTTCTATTAATATTTAATTAGTTTTTAATTAATAATAAATAATATAAAAATCAAAAAAATGATTTTCTTTTTCTAATAATTTCCTTTTATCATTAGGATTGTAAAAATATAATTTTTATATCCGTAGGATTTTGTTTGCTCCCGCTTCACTTTTTATTTTGCACGTTCGCGTTTATTTTAAATTCAAATGCGCGTTTTTAGGGTTAGGTTACATTTTTAGTGTATCTGATCATCAGTAATCGTTCTTATAGTGTTTTTAAGTTAATTTCATTCCTAATCTCGTAGTGTAATCATAATAATCAAAATCACGATCTTTCTATTACATCACCCGATCACTTAGAGCATTCGCAAATCCAATTGCAACCTCGCTGGGACTTAAACGACTCGGGGAATAGTCAACTAAGTCAAACGTCTCAGACCAAATCTCCAAGGAGTATAGTGTATCCCCGGGTCGTTTAAGTCCCAGCGAGGTTGCAATTGGATTTGAGAACGTTCTTAGTGATCGGGTGATTTAACAGAAAGATCGGGATTTTGATTATTATGATTACACTACGAGATTAGGAATGAAATTACCTTAAAAACACTATAAGAACGATTACTGATGATCATGAGACTTTTGTTGTAATGATTAACTTTTAATCGAGTGATTTGGATCACTTAATATTTAAAATTATGAAAAGAAAATGATGTTACTCATTGTTCAAAAAATCTGATATCGAAAGATTTGAAAATGTTTCACGTGTTTGTTACCGTGTTAGTCGTGGGCATGCTATAGATGATGCAGATAGTGACAACGATCTAAATGTTGTGTCTGATTCTGTACCAGTTAATCTCAGGTGTCGCGTAAGTAACACATTATCCTAACATTCAAGACATTTGCAAATTTACTTTTGTATGTTACACATATTGTTTGTGTTTTATGCTACAAATGAGTGGTTTAAGAATTGAAAATTTTTTGGAAGATTAAAGCCTTGTGCTCATGTGGATTGTTTTGAACTTGAAGTATTTGTAAAAATGATCCCGTGGTCTCGAAAGGCAAGGATTGTACGCAACAATGTTTCGTTTGTGGTATTTTCACCTCTTATTTTAATTATTTCCTAACGAATTAAACCAAATAATCCTAACAAAATACAATCAATGCTCGAAGTACGAATGATCAATTCTAATGAACGATTTACTCAAACTACTTAAAGGTTTGTAACTCTATCTTTTTGACTCATTTGTAGTTAATTTGTGTTTTTTTTAACTGGGTATTGCTTGGATTTGGTTTTGTGATCAAACTGTGGTTCATTTAAACACATTAACATTTTTTTATTAAAAGATTGGGTGGACTAAATTAGCAAAAATTGTGTGGTTTATTTGTTTTGTGGTTAAATAAGGTTAAATACCATTGGGAAAATTCCAATTTAGTGCTTAAAATCGAATTTTACATCACAATTGAGTCAATTTTCATACAAGTTCCAATTTTGGTCATGTGCGACGTGTGCTACTGTGCGACTCCATACATTGTGCGACACGTGGCATGACCCCACTATCATATCAACTATTTGCTGACCTCACTGCTATTTTGTTTTATTCGAATATGGTGTGCGACTGGCGGCTGTGCTACTTGTACTAGTGTGCGACTGGCGGCACGCAATCTTTCTTAGATTGCATGGGGAAGGAACACAAACCGTTTAATAATAATATTTTTACTATTCTAAGTTTTTTAATAATTTTACTTCTCGATTATCGCGCTAATACTATTCATAGTTTTCAAACCTAGATCTACAAAAACACACACAAAAACACACACATTGGCAGATCTATACCCGGTTGGTGTTACGATTTAATTGATTTTTACATGGAGAAGAAGAGACGTCAAACCGTAAGTTAACATTTTATGATTTTTACCCGGTTGTTGTTACTATTTTTGTGTTTATATTTTAATATAATTTTGTGTATTTATTTGATTTAGGCGAATCCTGAACATGAAGAAGAACAAGAACTGGTACAAGAGACGTGGAGACGGCAAAGCGTACATTTCTATGATTCCTAATTTTGGTTGTTAATGTTAATTTAAAAAGGCATTTTTAATGTTAATTGGTTTATAAAATTCGTTAATAATTTTTTTTTTATTGTATGAAATTATTTTTTAGGTTAATCGTTGGTATGATTCTTAATTATGTTGTTTTTTTGTTTAAAAATGCATTTTTAATGTTAATTGGTTTACAAAATTCGTAATTATTTTTTTTGTTACTGTTAAAATTATTTTTTAGGTTAATCGTTTGTATGATTCTTAATTTTGTTGTTTTTTGTTTAAAAATGCATTTTTAATGTTAATTGGTTTATAAAAATGCATTTTTTTTGTTAGTGTTGAAATAATTTTTAAGGTTGGCTGTCGGATGCGGTATGTCATTTTGATATCCATATTATAGTTTGTAAATGGTTGAAATATGAGATCTGTGAGATTTGGTTCATGTATGGTTACACGATTCCACTAGTAGTACAGTAGCTGTGGTTTGGATTGATATTACATTGGTTTGCTGTTTTGGTTTAGTTGCATCATTTACTTACGGGGTGTTTGGATAAGTGAGGTTTGCTGATATAGGCTATTTTACAGAGGTTGTGTTTGGATTAGTTAAGTCACTTAGGTTGAATTTAGGCTTAGTTGAACTTAAAAACAGTAGGATATAACATTAAAAGTCAATTTACCTTTTCAGCCGGGTCTTTTTGTGTACATCATATCTCTTGGCCGAGACTAGTGGGATCGGATATTGTTTTTGTAGTTAGTAGAATTTAGATTAGTTAGTATTCATCGGGTATTTAAAGTTTAGAAGCGTGAGGCGATTTTGGGTTGCAATTGTAGACTTCGTTACTGGTGATTATTTTGAAACTTAAACGTAAATTGTTGTTTGTTATTGTTAAAATTAATTTTTAATGTTAATTGGTTTTTAATTTTGTATATTTTTGTTTATGTAGGTCTATAATGCGAAAGTTACTGTCCGATGTAGGTTGTACTTAATTACAACCATTAAGGGTAAGTTGGCATTTAATAAGGATCGATATGCCATGTTTAGAAACACTGTTTTGGGCCCATGGTTGGATTTAAGATCAGAAGACCATGATAACCATGTTCTGAATTTTATGCTTCAACATCAAAAACATATTGATAACCCTAGCTTCGAAACCCCCATGTATTTTGAGATAGATAAACATAGGCTAGAGTTTGGTAGGAGAGAGTTTTGTTTAATGACTGGTTTAAGATTCGGCAAGATCTGTTTAAAACATTTGGAAGAATCAGTGTCTGGTTTTTGTGAGCATGTTTTTCCAGGTATTGAAAGAATAAAGGGTTTTGATCTTATCAAGGTTCTGCAAAGTGAAACTTTTAATAAAATGTCAAATGAGGATGCCGTGCGTCTATGTCTGCTGTTAGTACTAGAATATGTATTGATGGGTCAAGAGCTTAGACATGTAATGTCAAACGAGATACTTTGCCTAGTTGATGATTTTTATGCGTGGGATGCATTTCCTTGGGAGGAATATATGTGGAGGGAATTTCACGACAGGGTTTACAATGTTGTTTCAAAGAAAAGAAAGACGCATTTGGAAGAATACAAGAAAGTGGGTCCCTCATACACCCCTACATATTCGCTGTATGGATTTGTGTTTGCTTTGAAGGTTAGTATATATACTATTTAATTGACATGCAAATGTTTTGATCCTTTCAGTTGTAACTAAAGTTTTCATAATATAGAAACATAGTTTAGATTTGTGTATTCAGGTTGACTGCTGTTCAATTTGTGTTGTATTATCCTTTTACCTAGTTTAGCGATGATGTACTTGTATTAAAAAACTTTAAACCAAATCAGTGTTGGGTAGATTAAAACGGCAAATTATCAAGTTAAGGGGGTGTTTGTTATAAGAATATTAGTTTAGATTAAATAACCATTTTGTTTTTTATGTTTTTAGATTAGTGTAGTTTAGTTTTTTTTTTTTTTAAATGTGATTTTTTGGTTGAATAAAATTGCTTGAAAGTGCTTATTATTAAGCTGTTATTCAAACTGCTCATTTTCAAATCTGGTTATTAGGGTCTACTTTTTAGGTTGTATTAATGTATTTTTTTTACCCAATTTGGCCAAATGCTTATATTGTCCCTACATAGCATAAGAGCAATTTATATAGTTTTAAGTTTAAATTTTTTATAGTTTTTATTTGGATTTTAATAATTGTCTTTCACTCCTTTGTTGTTATGTTTGCAGATTTTTGTATTGGAAAGCTTTCCTAACTCAAGGTTATGGTGGAAAAAAGAAGATAATGTTATTCCCCGCAGTGTAGGTTGGAGTGATAATGCAAAGTTTACCAAATCTGACTACAACCGTTTATTTTATTCAACCAAACCTCTTAACAAACTCATGCCGACATCTATCGAAAACCAATCACTTTGGTGGCGATCCAGTATTGAGTTTTTCCAACAACTTGAGACATCAAACATCCAAACTCCAAAACCAATGGCACGCCGAAAATTTGCCCCAAGGATTTGCCATACATTTGTTACCAAACGTGTTAAACAGGAAGTTATCAAAGAGGTTAAGCATGAAGTGCATGCCAGAACTCGTAAACCTGTTGAGGAAGATACTGAGGAGGAAGAAGAGGTGAATGCGGAGGTTGGTGATCAAGGGTTGAATGGTATGAGCAAATCAGAACTTGTAAAGAAGTTGGCAGATATGGAACGCGAATTGACAAACTACAAAGGTATCAGTACTCGATTGACTGCAATTGAAGAACTCCTGAAACCTCAGATTGTTCCTATAGTGGTTCAGAAAGCTGAAAGCATAGGGCTTAAGATTGGTGAAGTTGTAACGGGTGGTCAAAATTCGGTAATTGCTAGTAATGGTGTCAAGAGTTGTGAAACCGGATGTAACAATTTGGTTGATGTACCTGTGGGTGCTGAGTATGTTTTAAACAAACATAATGGTGGTGGGGTTAGGAAAAAGTCGGACGCACCGGTGGATTTTTCAGATTCTGTGAACAACCATAACTTGGTTGATGTTTCTGTTAGTGTTAGCAATACTTTTAAAGATGCTTATGAGAGTCTTAAAAAAGACAAGAATGATTTGGTCGACGAAAGTCTTAAGAAACACAAGCATGATTTGGTCGACGAGAGTCTTAACAAACACAAGGCTGATTTGGTTGACGAATGTAATGCAGGGAGAGTTTTCGAAACTGGGACGAATGGGGTGAACAATTGTGTGATCAACCAAGTTGATGGTGATAATGGCTTGGAAAGCAAGACGGTATGTGTTGATAAGTTTGTAACAAATGTTACTACCGATGGTGTTCCCGGACTTCATGCTTCACAGGTGTGACACTAACTAACATAATTGTTTTTATTTACTTTTATATAATATCTTTTCTTATTATTTAATTAACGATTATTTTTTGTATTCATGTCAAGGATAATAACGCTGATGAAATGATGCATGTGGATGAAGAAGTTCAACATATATGTTCATCGCCTAGTGAAGGGTTGGTAGCAGTAGAAGCTTTGATGGACATGATTAGTTTCACCCCTCCTCTGGTAATTATACGTTAAATAGTTTTAGGTTATCGATAATTTAGTCCTTTTTATATCAACTGATCGGTTAAAATTGTTTACTATATCTCCTTTGCATTGGCATACTTTGTTTTCAGCTTTGCATTGGCATACTTTGTTTTCAGGAAACTAGTCAGGGGGTAGGTGATATGGAAAGGGATAATCAGGTGGACATGTTGAAAGTTGACGATGACATGCCGGTTGTCGAAATTGTTAACGCTGTTAAAGACCATCAAAAGGTTAAAACTGTTCAGGTTCCATTTGCTCGTGAAAGGAAGAAGAGTGTGTACCTACAACATCCTTTTACCGAACCACCACCAACTACACCCAGAGTCCGAAGGAAGCGCAAGCAAAAGGTGTATAAAAACACATTGAAGACTTTGCTGGGCGCTGACGGAAAGGAGATTGAACTACAACTATGGAATGAGGTACAAACATTGTGATTTAATTAAAGATTCAAATTGTTTTTCCATAATTGTTATTCAATAATACTTTATACAAAAACTTTCAGGATCTGACTCGTCCTAAATTCTCGCCACCAAACCGAGTGAACGCTTTTAGAGATATAAACTTGGTGTTGCGTACACAGAAGGACCTTTTCTACTCATTTCCTTGGTCAGATAATGTGGTGGACTGGACGTTTTGGGCAGCTTTGTTGTGTAAAGATGGAAATAGGAAAGGTTGGTTGTCGGATGCGGTATGTCATTTTGATATTCATATTATAGTTTGTAAATGGTTGAAATATGAGATCTGTGAGATTTGGTTCATGTATGGTTACACGATTCCACTAGTAGTACAGTAGGTGTGGTTTGGATTGATATTACATTGGTTTGCTGTTTTGGTTTAGTTGCATCAGTTACTTACGGGGTGTTTGGATAAGTGAGGTTTACTGATATAGCCTGTTTTACAGAGGTTGTGTTTGGGTTAGTTAAGTCACTTAGTGTGAATTTAGGCTTATTTGAACTTAAAAACAGTAGGATATAACATTAAAAGTCAATTTACCTTTTCAGCTTGTGAGTTATAATCAATAAGAAAATTTCAAATTGAGTCTCATTTGCTTATATGAAAATATCTTGTAACTTGCTTCTTTAAGCTGCTATATCCCCTGATCCATATGTTTTTAGTGTATATCTAGGTGGCTTTTATATAGGTAAATTGGATCTACCATCACTTCTATTGGTTTATTTGTAGACTCAGTTGGTTTCTAAGATAGGTAAATTGGTAAATTGGATCTACCATCACTGTTTTCATTGAGCATTTGCTATTTTCTTCATCTGATTATGGTATTGCATATTCACTAAATGCTTATTCCAATTCTTTGAGCCATTATCTGTGTTATTTAGTTATCAATTGGTCAAAGTTTGTGTCAACTTGGTAAACTATTGCTTATAAATATGCTCTTTTTAAACTGCTTGAGCCATTATCGGGTTATTTGGCCTAAATCTTTTATATTACAAATCTTGTACATTAATTTTTCAATTTTCTATTTTCTAGCACATAGAACTGTGGGTCTTATATATGATGCACTTCAGACCGCGCGATGCCGATTGGGTTGCCGTTAGCCCATTCTTCAGCACCGTCATATTGAATCGTGAAATGCCTTTGTATTATGCTGACGGGGTTACTTACGGTGTACCTTGGTTTGCAGAATCTGTGCAGAAGGTAACAATTCCTATTCCAGTCTATTTGGTGTATCATGCTAGATGCATAGGAGATAGAATTCATTTGGAAACTGACTTTTACTTTTGTTTCATGTAATTGTAGGTTTATTTCCCTGTGAACGAAACAGAAGTTCATTGGGTTTTAGCAGAACTTGATATTCGTTCCGGTGTCATAACCTTATATGATAGCCTTGGTGGACCAGATAATCCAGATGAAGAGGCACGACCGTGGTGGGAGAACTGGATGAATGTTCTTGCTGAGCATCTCCCATTGTACCTGTATGAAAGTAAGGTCCTAGAGAGGAAGAACATTGACCACTCGACGTATTGTATAACCTTTAGGTGGGCGCAGAATCTGCCGATACAAGGTCCTACATACGGTGACTGTGGCGTGTGGGTTTGCATATTCCTATACAGGTTAACACATCACTTATCGCTGGCTGCAAGTGATCCAGTTGAGGTAGCGTTAGCGTATCGTGAGCAACTCACATCTTTCTATTGGAAGTACAAGATGATCGTGCCTAATCCTTATCTAAAGTAAATGTGAATGTTAGACTTGAATTACAAAAAACAATCCCTTTATGTTTCCAGTGCTTTATGTCATTTACTTTGAAACCATGCATGTAGGTTTATGTTATTAACTATTAAACAAGAAAACTCTGTTTCTTTGTATTCCATTTTTAGTATTTTATGTTATTGACTTTGAAACTATTTGTGTTTGAACTTCAATTTCATCAATTCGTTGTTATTGTGTATTCCTGGGTATTTATTTAGACATGCTTAACTTTAACATTCGTAATATACCAATACCAACCACATGCAGCAAAGAAGATGTTAGTAATTCATTACACCATTAGGTAGTCAAAATGAGTACAGTAGAAATGAAGCAAACATTATTACATTATAAAGCTTAAACATAACTTGAATACTTCTAACATAACTTGAATACTTCTACAAAGACACTTATGACTAATTCAAAACAAAATACATAATAAAGAAGAACCATGAAAAATACAAAAGAACTTTCATTCTTTGTGCACTGCTTGCATTCTCGATTGAAGTTTCTTGAAGGTTATTTATCCTTCTCAACAACCCGGGTATGAAAACAACGGATCGGGCGCACATCGGCGGGTCGTACCAACGGCTAAAAACACAGTTAGGACATTGCCGAAAACGACGTCCCGGATTACGATCTGTCCATGACGTGGTAATCGTTGTCAAAGCTCCGCAATGGTTGCAAGCATTATTCATGATGAACAAGGAAATTTAGCATGTGTGTGTGATTTTTAAGTTGATGTAGTTGCCATACACTATGTACACACTATTTATAGTACCCAAAAAGGTAAATAGTGTTGAAGGTAGGTGGTAACCAATGTGCGACTGTTTATAAGTGTGCTACCGTGCTACTAGAAAATGCGGAAAATGGAACAACCTTTTTAATTTCATGAACTCAAATGTAATACAAACAAACTAGTCGGTTTCATATTCAGAATCCATTTCAAATACCTGATATGGATAACAACCAAATTCCAAAAAAAACTCATTTTCTTCATCTTGTTCTTTCTTTATATTTGCCAACCATTCCCGTTCATTTGTTGCTTCTTCTGCTAAAATTGATGCTACAGCTTCTTTGTCTAGTCGTGTTTGATGTTCTTCGTCCTCTACCTTTTTCCTAAAGCTTTCTTCCCATTCCATTTGTATTTTATTATTTTCTTCGAAGGCTTGCCTTAACCGTTCCTCTTCTAATTTCCATAAAATGTCCTCTTGTAGAGTAAGTCCCCCAAGGTCATTATTAGTTGGCATGTCATCGTTTGTCTGTGAATTCATAGTCAATTTTGGATATTATTTTGTTTATAATTAGTAACAAGACCACATATACATATATATACACGATTCCACTAGTGTGCGACTGTGCTAATAGTTTATAAGGGTTGTATTCATTGAATTTTGGTTGTTGGTGAAGTAATTGATTGACATGATTGACATAAGACATGACTTTAATATTATATATTTCCTAGATTTGCACACCTATTACAAATATACAATTGAAGTGTGCAACATGGAATGTGCGACTGTGCTACTTGAACTGACTTCCACTAGTGTGCAACTGCGCTACTACTTTATAAGCATTAAATTTTGGTTGTTGGTGAACTAAGTGATTGACATGATTGACATAAGACATGACTTTAATACAATATATTACAAATTAACATTTGAAGTGTGCGACTGTGCTACTTCAACTGACTGTGGACATTTAATGAGGGTTAATGCATGTTAGGTTGAATGACGTGACTAGACTTCAATTTTGGCAGGTTGAAACTTAAATTGTAACATTATTACTATATTGTTCGACTGTGCGACTTAACTGATGTGCGACTTATATAAATTTTTTCCTACATATATTGTTTTACATAATATAGTAATGAAAAAACTAAAAAACACACTGATGGCTAGTACATCTCAGCCCAAGATTAGTTTTTTGCTAGCTATGTTAGAGGAAGAATTAACATATGGTGTGTCAGTTTCTCAAAATACAACCTACCAAAACCTATTATCTAATGTGAAACGAAAACTCAACATCAGTCGTGAATTCGATGTTCGTCTAACGTATAATATTCGGAAAAAGTATGTCCACATAATTGATGATGATGACGTGGAATTTTTCATTCACGAGATATGCAAGAATCAGTCTGTTTTGCAATCTTTGTTTGTCACAAAGACTCTCAAACCACGAAAGGTAACTCCTACTTTGACAATGCCGTTAGATTTTGATCTAAATTTCTCTCCTGAAGTTTACCATGCTGTTGGCAATGATTTTGAAAACACACCCAAAAAAGCAAAAAAAGAATATTTTCCAAATAACATTCACCATATTCCGAATGAGTATTCCTAGCCAAAATGGAAACGTAATACGTTTACATATATGCCCACACCACCTGACCCACCTAAACTTCAAGTCAAACCATCCAAACCCGTCACTGACAACAACTCATTTGGTTTAATTCCCGGGAGAAAATTTTATTCTAAGGAAGAGTGCATGCATGAAATAGGTGAACAATCACTAGTACATGGATTTGAATATAAGCCTAGAAAATCAAATAAATATAGGTATGATGTGAAGTGTGTACATGAAGGATGTGATTGGGTAATAATTACGTCTAAAGTTGATGGCAGTTCCGAATGGGAAATACGAACGGTTAGAGGGAATCACACATGTTCAAGAACGAAATTAATTCCAAATCATCGTAATGCAACATCAAAATTGTTGGGGCATTTGCTTGTACCGAAAATACGTGATAGTAATCGGGTGTACAAGGCAAAGGACATTGTGCAAGACATGAAAGTTGATTACAATTGCGATATTACTTACAAGAAGGCTTGGAGAGGAAGAAATATAGCGTTCGAGACTCTGAATGGCTGCCCAAAAAATTCTTTTGCACAATTACCCTATTTTTGTCACAATTTACATTTGACAAACGAGGGGTGGGCAACAAATCTTCTGACTGACGCTGAAGACCGATTTGAAATGTTTTTTATGGGCATTGGTGTTTCGGTAATCATATTTTGTTGACACGTACATTTAATTTGATATCTTACATACATATACATAGTAAACTTTAATTTTCTTTACAGATACAAAGTTTGTTGCAAGAGCATATCCGCCCATTGATTATCATAGACGCAGCTCATCTGAAAGGTCGTTATCTTGGAACAAATTTGCTGGCTGTTGGAATGGATGGGAATAACCAAATTATACCTCTTGCAACCGGGGTGTCCCAAGGTGAGACAGGTAGGTCGTGGACTTGGTTTTTGGAAAATTTGCGCGAATGCATCGGTGACGTCCCGGGTTTGGCAATAATTTCAGATAGACACCCGGCCATACAGTTAGCATGTCGTACTGTTTTCCCAAACGCATTTCATGGTTGTTGCTGTAGGCATTTGATGATGAATTGCAACTTAAAAGGGAAAAAAGTTAGGAAGCTGTATTGGCAGTTATGTAAAGTTTACACGACTCAAGAGTTTCATAGAGAGCTGAACAAGCTAGCCGGTTTTAGGATTGAAGCTTACAACAAGCTAATCGAAGCGGGTGTTAGCAACTGGTCTAGGGCATATTGTCCTGGAAATCGATATAATTACATGACTACCAATAGTGCTGAGTCAATAAATGCCCTCACGAGACAAGTTCGAAGAGTCCCAATTACGATGCTAATGGAATGGTATCGAGCGCTTATACAAAACTGGTATTTCGAACGACATCAACTTTATGAAGGTTAATTTTTTTATATATATTTTATTATAAATTAAGCACATATTTTAATTAGTGAATTTTATTATTTTACTATTGTTTTTTTTTTTTTTTTGTTAGATGTTGTGCAAGGGGAACTGAGTGACTGGGCTGCTGCAAAAGTTCAGGACAGGATGTTGAAGAGTGCGAGCTGGGTTGTCAATGGCATTGAGCATGGAGAAGTATACCAAGTTTATGATCGAGTCAGGACTCACGTAGTCCGGATAACGGAACGTAGTTGCAGTTGTCGCAAATGGCAACTTTCAGGTTTGCCATGTGGCCATGCTATAGCCGCGGGTAGGGTACTTGGCTTAACTGATTCTAGTCAATTGGCAAAAACCTGGTTTATGAAAACAACTTTAAAGGCTACATACGAACCTTTGATATTTCCGACTGGTGACGTTTCTACATGGGAAACACCAGACAATATTCAAGTAGTAGAACCACCAATTATGGATAAGAGACCAGCCGGAAGACCAAAAAACAAAGACAGAATCAGGTCCCGAGGAGAAGAGCCAAGGCAAATTTCGTGTGGGAGGTGCGGTGTAGTTGGCCACAACCGAGCTACGTGCAAACAACCGTTGATGCGAAAAAAGGTAATTTGTTATTTATTTATAGTAATTTATTGCTAAAATACAAATAAGTAATGTGCTTAATCAAATGTTACTTGTGCAGAAGAGGGGTGGCAAGTCATCAAGCGGAGGTACTCAAAGAAGTAGTGGAGCTCACAAACACAAAATGGAAGGTCCCAAAACCGACGTGTTAGCTCACAAGGGTCACAACGATCAATGCCGTTTGACAATGACCCGGTTAATTTGGCAGACCCTTAGATTAAGAATGGGCAAAAAAAAATGTCCAAGTTATATTATGTTGTTGGTTTTAACATAATATGTTATGAAAGAATAGTTCATCTTAATGTTTTTAGAATACAATGTTTCGGTTTTCCTGTATAAACGGTGAACAACTTAAATAATAGGGAATGTAACCACATCATACATTAAGTAGCAAAATGATTGGAGTAAAACAATCTTTAGTCATGGTTACATTAGATACCAACACATAACGCTTAAAGTACCATCGTCACTAAAACACAAACACATATAAAGGGAACTTAAACAACAGTGTCATGGCATTACAACTTAGTAGACACATTCAATTTGGGAGATCTTGTGCTTGAAGTAGAAACGAATCAACGCCTCTCTGTATGCCAGTGCTGTTTGAAGAGAGTCATCCATAACCAGAGGGATCCCGTAAGCCAACCTGTATAGTAATAACCAACCAGTTACATTTGACATTATAGAAAAGTCATACCAATAAGTGTGATACATGGTAGAAAAAAATGTTAATTACCTGTATAGGAAAATGCATAGAAAGATGCCACAGTCACCGAAAACACCACCCTGCTTGGGGATGTGAGTTACGTGGCAAAAATTTATACGGTAGCTAGTTGGGTCGATTCCTTTCTTTGCAAATACACCTGTCTCCTTAAGTATAAAGGGAAGCTTTTCCCTTAGACACCTCCTCATCTTGAAATACCACTCACGATATTCAACTTCATATGTTTCACCGCTGTCATAAAATACCACCTCCCCGGTTTGTATGTAAAACACAGCAAGTGACCAATGGGTGAAAGGTTCATTTATAGGGATGAACACCTGAATATTTTATTAAGAAAAATGAGTATAACGAGTAGTATACTGATTTACATGTTTAAAGGTTCAATCCATACACGTACCCGCTCAACATCAGACCATGCACAGTCGTATACTTCGTTAGTCGCATAAAAAAGTGGCATCGAACCTTGAAGGAGAATTGTCAAGAAGTAACAACTAACCATGCACCAATCGGCATTATTAGGTCTAAAGTGCCACATATACATCACCCAAATATCAATGTGCTGCATGTCATTATAAAAAACTGTCAACCAATATGCATAAGCTACAGTACATATCCCAAAAGTAAATTTCACACTTATTATTGAAGCTTAGGTGATAGACTTTAACCTATAAAAATTTTAATACCTGAATCACTCCACAAAATTCTAGATAAATCACTAAAAAAATGGGTTTTCTGAAAACTTATGAAATTTTAACTTTTAAATTGATGAGCTAACTTGACTTTCGTGAAACTCTAAATTGATTTAAGCACTGATTATGGTATACTAGGCTATAGTAAGACTAAACTATGCTAAAACAACTACTTGTGAAATTATTTCATGAGATTTGGGCTTAAAACCTTCAACCGTTAACAAGTGAGATCAATCCAAAAGGCATTTTGACTTTTTTACAAATGGGACCTGTTTTTTATGGTTCAAATGTTCTAAGCCACACTAAAGAAACTGTTATGAAGTGATACTGATTTGCAGGACCTTAATATGGTTTAATAGACCTAAATTAACTCAAAACAACCAACTTAAACCACTAATTACCAACATCACTACTAATGCTATTTGACAGTGAAAATTAAATATTAAGCAACTACGAATTTCAATAAACAAGCCACCAATTTTAAGCAAGTTTTAATACCAACTAAGCACAATCATGTTATGTTATCTATCAGGTTTGGAAATTTAAAATGAAAGTTTACCTCGTCACGTAACCAACCAGATCGTTTCTCGTCAACACAAGCTAGACTTTCCCAGAAAAGACGATCGACAACAATATCACTACACCAAGGAAACTTGCAACGAAGCAACCAAGAATTATCTAAAAAGTCCTGAAATTCACGATCAACTATTACATTGTCGATACTATTGTGAGTCCTTTTGAGTTCCTGCATACATCAAGAATAATATCTACATTAAGTTATCATATTATATTGTGGAACTGAATAAAACATAATAGACTAACATAATGTATAAGGCGTTAGGTGGTACCTCTGTCCAAGGTTTGACATCTCTACACAGTTCACGCATAAAAGGATCACGAATAGTCTTTTGACTTTTAAGTGTTTCCAAAGTAGGAATAACATGTTTCGGAAGCTCTCCCGTGAAAGGCGGCCTCAAAACAAATTTGTACTCCCTCTTCTTTGGTCCAGGATGATTTAAACAAAGTTTCATGTGAGGCAGTTTCATGACCCCATCATCAACAAATCTTTTAGCCTCTTCCTGTCTAAGTCATACAGTTTCATCTCTAACCGAAGCCAACCTACGTAACTCAGCCTCATGCTTATCAACTTTCTCACAATCATCCAAAATTACCCATTCATCCTTCAACAATTCACAAAATAAAACATAATACAACTTATAAATGACCACGCGATGCTAAAGTATACAATGCAATACATTATTGTTGCGAATGTAAAAACAAACCTGATCAACATCTCCGTCAGCTAGCTCCTCAACTTTTACATCCTGAAACATTTAACATGTGTTTTAACTTATAAGAAAAACCGTTATGTCGCAAATATAGTTTTTTACAAATTCAGGTTGTACAAACCTGTAAACCGGTGCCAAATGCTTTCTGCCATGCCTCATGATGCTCACGCACATCATATTTCTGTGTTTGTTGAATCGGCCCGTCAAACAACTCCAGAAAGTCATCATTTAAGTTTGTGCAATACTCGTTAGCAAGATCAGTCTCAATGTTACTTCTAAATTCAAGTCTACCCTATAATATATGCAAGTACAGGATAAGGAACACAAAGTAAGCGCAAAAATCTTTTACCAACAACGAAATCAAAATTTAAAAAAATGGGAAGTTACTTTTTTGCTGTCCTGCGCAAAATTAAGCTCGACCTTCTTCAAGTCATGAACCGTATCTCCAGCCCTTCTTTTCCGAGTCATAATCTACAAAAGAAAGAATTTGGACATCAATAATTTTTTAATATAAACAACCTGAATGTTAACATAATGTTATATTACAAATTATACATGAATAACAGATTCAAGTTTGTGGACACGTCCTTTCAGACTCTGAATCTCAGCCGGTAGCTTCAGCAAACTTCCGCACATTTCTTGTATAATCTCAACACGTTCCATGATAGAAACAGTACGCAGATTCGTACGGTTTTCCATATCTTCCTCAGCATCTTCAGCTAGCATTTTTTTCCGTGCTTCACTTCTTTTACGAAAATACTCCTCAACAAGCCCAACTTCAGCAACAGGCGGTGGTCTAGGCACATACCAATTAAAAAACTTAACACTACGCCTAAACGATTCAGACGCTCCCTCGGCCCTTGATGGATACAATTCACAGTTACTTTTTTCACCCTAACAAACCAATAAGTTTTACGTCAATACTTCATTGAATACTAAAAACACTAACACGTCGTTGACAATTATCGAATAAAAATACCAGAATATTATGTATACAACATACCTCTGGAAAAAGGTCCCCCAAATTCACATTTGCTTGAAAAGGAACCTTCTTAGTCCATGCTACAGCTCTAGGTAAAATATCAGGCGCCTTTCTCCACCACCGGCCACTCTGGACAGATGCTTCTAAAATCCAAATCTGAAATAATAGCAAATTTATGTAGTTGTAACTTGTTACTTGTCCAAAATAATGTAAGTACGAAAATGGTACGGGAAATTACTAACCTTGAATGGCAAAATAAACCCTCCCAATGAATAAGAAGGTTGAAACTTACGGTTCATATTAACTGCCTTATGAAACGCATCCCTTTTAAATGAGTTGACATTCAAAATAACATCATACAACATACGCCAAATGTGTTCCCCCCAAGGAAAATCGTTCCATGTTTGTAAACTATCAACCATTCTAATTAAAGGATCAGTCACTACAGATATCAATTCACGACCCATAAAAATAACCTCCAAGGCTAACAATAGGCACGCACGAATTGCGTCTTCATCAGATATTTTGGAAAAAGCCTCGTCATCCTCAATTAACGCAAGTAGATCAATGTTTTTTAAATGCTCACCAATCTTGTCCGGAAAAACACGATCACGGAAATTCAAATGACCTGTCCTAAACCCACGTAAAGTAGGAGTTCCAAATTTGAAACCAGTAATGAGCTGGAACTCGCGACGGCCAAAATGCAAAAGATGTCCATTGACATGATAAACAAGTGAGAGATCATAGTGCTTATCATCGGAATTCAGTTGCTTTTCCAACATGTGATGAACAATCATCTCGTCGTTATCAACATAAGTTATATCTAACCATGGTCCAAAACATGTTGACCTGAATAAAGTACGCCTCTTTTCATCTAACCTTGCCTTGATTAACGGAAAGTATCGAACTTTGCTTCTGACATGGACCTTCGAATTCTGTATGTATCCCTACATTAATAAACAAACACAGCCGGTAAGTGGAAGAAAAACAAAATGCTGACAACTAACCTAAGGCTGCAACTTAGAACAACTACAAGGCAGCTCTAATGGTGTAAATAGAAGCAAACATAAGAAGCACTAACAATAAAAAAAATATATATAAGGTTGTCAACAAGCTGACAAAGAAACTATAAATCAATTTTCAGAGCTAATGTCCTAATAATGAGCAAATTAAAAATGAAGGTCAATGTGAGTTTGGGGCTATTCCTAACTGTTGTGTAGTAACCTCAGAATGGGCAAAAAAGTGCCTGCGACTTTGAAAATGGGTGGAAACTAGTATTCAACTTTTTGAACCATAATTTTTAACATGTTACCTTAGTCCTACTTCAATCACAAATAACGACTACAAGAAACTTAAACTAAATCTTCCTGATGCATGATTTTCAAAACAGTTATGAACCAAGATATTTAGATAACTAAATGATAGGCTATGAAACTACTAGGAATTGCTAAAAATTGACATTTAACTACTGATTGGATTAAGTTACAACTGATTCGAAGTATCTATGTTACCAAAGTTGATTTTATCCCAAGATTTTGCACTGTGCCAAACACCCCATCATGGGTCAGATTTGGTATTTTTACTGTTAAATCTAAGCTAAACTACCATGGGTCAGAGATCACAAACAAACTTGAAGATAAGGAGTGAATTTAACAGATAAATAGCAAATAAGCTTAGGACTAAACTACTCATAAAAAAACTACCTACTAAAACCTAATTTCCTAATTGCCAAACCATGGCTTACAATGAAGCTTTTTATACTAAAACTAGGATTAGGGTTCCTCCTTGGGTAAATAGAAAATGGCTAATGGGGTAAATAGAACCAGAGACAACTTTGAACACCCACACGCAACATCTAAAAACCATTCCACAAGCTCAAAATCAAAGCAGAAGCAACGATCAAATAACCTCATTCCTTACTGACTTATAACAATTTCATAACCTTTTTCCTTTGTATTGGCATCAAATAAGCTTTTTCCTTTACTGAGTTATAACAATTTCAGAAGGCAAAGAACAACATTATTAGACAACACAATTTATCGCAACGTATCACATTTAATTATGAATGTATCGTCATTTAAGTGTACAAAAACCAACAATATATAGATAATACTTGATTTCCATTAAAAACGAATATTTACATAAAAACTTAACGCGTACATTAGAAAACCGCGTTAAGTAACCATACATAAACGCCAAAGTAGCCTAGACCTAACTACCAAACATTCATACCCTAGACCTACCCACCACCACCAACACCTATAGACGCAACACACTGCCAATAAACTCCCTGAGTAGATCAGCATTGTATCGGGCCTCATCTGCTGCACGCGTGTACAAGAGTATTCTTGACACATCCTGATAGCGAGCAAGCCTGAGCATACGACGGCCATGGGCAGCCACAGTCGAGCCAAATACCTGGCTGAGCTCGAACAAATACAGATCTATCTCGGCTATTCTATGCCGGGCCTCTTCCACATACGCTCGCAGCTCTTCCTCCTCGGCGAGGTTGGCTGCACGTAGCCTCTCAAAGTAGACAAATAATTGTCGAACCCTGCTCAAAGATCGAGCTTCTACTGCTAGGGGGTCATGAAATGGGAAATTTGTTGAAGCCATTATCAGATTTAGTTAGAGAGATACTATGAAAGGAATTGATGATCGGAAAATTAGTAGTAGGTGATGATCGAAAAAGTAGTGATAACATTGTGATAGGTTGTGGATCTATTTATAATGGGAAATCAAGGTATCTTAATACCTAAGAAGATTAATACATCCATAACATAAATGCCTATCAAATCATAGTAATAATAAAAAAAAAACAAGCACATATTCACATAAAAACAGTAAAACATACCTTATTATTAATCTTAATTATGAATTACAAATGAACAGTAAAATGGGAGCATCACACGCACACTTCTTGTTCAGGAAGAAGAAGAACTGCAAAAAAAAAAAGTTTGAAAAAATAAAAAAATAAAAAAATATTAAAAAAAATAAACAAGTGGGTTTGTGTTCCTTCCCCATGCAATCTAAGAAAGATTGCGTGCCGCCAGTCGCACACTAGTACAAGTAGCACAGCCGCCAGTCGCACACCATATTCGAATAAAACAAAATAGCAGTGGGGTCAGCAAATAGTTGATATGATAGTGGGGTCATGCCACGTGTCGCACAATGTATGGAGTCGCACAGTAGCACACGTCGCACATGACTAAAATTGGAACTTGTATGAAAATTGACTCAATTGTAATGTAAAATTCGATTTTAGGCACTAAATTGGAATTTTCCCAATACCATTTGCTTTATGATCTATTTGGCATCATTTCTGTAGTCTGCTACTATTAATATTTTTGCTATTTATCCAATTCATGTAATATGAATATACTCGTGTTACTTGGTTTATGGATCAGGGACTTTGGTGCATTTTATTTGGGTGTCCGTACGTCTTCCATATGTGGTGAGCAAATTGCTCAAAGCCGTTAATTGGAATGGAGATATAACTTATATACATTGTACATCTAGACTTTGAAGAGCTCCTGCAACTGCAGTACACCTATAAACTACAGAAGCACAAATGATTTTGATTATTTACCATGGGAATAACTCTATATCATTTCAATGTTATAAGCTAAATGATTCAGTCACTCTTCTACAGGTAAACGTATTTATCATTATCATATATGTTAAGAACATCTTATTAACTTTTGCATCTCAAGTGTAGGTTCGATATTTACTAGATCTTCTTTAGATGTAAAACTGCATATGTTAGGCAATGTGGAAATCATCTACCTAATGTGTTCTTAAATTAAATTAAATTAAAAAACACTATGACATCTTATAGCCCAAGTTCCAATACAGTAGTATTTTTTTTATATTGTTATCACTTCAATTTAAGAACCTAGAACCCATTTTCATGCTTCCTTATGTGTTACTATCAGTTTGAATAAGCCACTCCAAACACCCTCTTAACTGTTGCAAACAAGTTTCCCATTACCTTTTTAACTTTTAATTTAAAACTAATAGGAAGACTGCATTTTTTAACTCCATTTTGTTTTTGCTATAGTAGATTACGGAGGACTAAGCCTTGATTGAAAAGATTACGGAGGACTAAGCCTTGGGTGAAAAGATTATGCCGTGCATCCACATTATATGTTTAGGTGCCCATCTTAACCATTTTAGCATACACATTATGTATAGTGGTAATAAATAACCCACGTTTGTTAATAAAAGACTACCTTTTTTTCTCTTTAATATATATATATATATATATATATATATATATATATATATATATATATATATATATATCCATGTAACTCATTTTGTTAATAAAAGACTACCTATGCTACTACTAGAAGAACAAATGATGCTGCTACTATAAATACGACTGATTTCTATCTTGCTTATGCATTTCGATATCAATGACTTTAAGTTTTATGTTTTAATAGGGATGAGTATTTCGAACCGAATCCCAGAACAGAACCGGTACCGTACCAAAATGGTACCGATTCCCGATATACGGTACGGTACCGGGACTATGAAATAAGGTGAAAAAAATCGGGACTACTAATTCGGTACGGGACCAGTACCAAATCGGGAAATTCCCCGAAAAAAAGGGGAAAAACCCGATTTACCGGTACCACTAATTTTGCTCGGGAAAAAATTGGTACCACTAATTCGATACGGGACCGATACCGTGCTCATCCCTATGTTTCAACATATTAAGGTTTACATTGTTATTTGGTTTCAACTTTTTTAGCATTTAATTAGTTGATTATCTTATATATATATATATATATATATATATATATATATATATATATATATATATATATATATATATATATATATATATATATGTGTGTGTATATATATGTGTATATATATATACCTATGTTTCAACATATTAAGGTTTACATTGTTATTTGGTTTCAACTTTTTTAGCATTTAATTAGTTGATTATCTTTTATATATATATATATATATATATATATATATATATATATATATATATATATATATATATATATATATATATTGTACATTCAAATTCTACATCCAAACGCTCCCTTTGCCATATAGATAATATATTTTGTGTGTATAGGCATACAACAATAAAGTTTTTTGATGGTTGTAATTCAACTTATGTATGCAGGATTCTCAAATATGGGTTTTAGATAAATCATGCGGCTATATGTTATGTATGTCATTTGGATTTTCTTATATCCCACCTCCTAATGAAAATATATTGTCCATCTTGTCTGTTTTTTATTTGACTTTTTATCAGTCGGATGACAATGAATGTGAGACTATTAATGGAAGTAAGACTGTGGAGGGACCTCTTAAGAACCCACTTTGTACCAGACTTTGTATATTCAATCTACCCATCCCCGAATGCTTGGTAGCACACAATTTAGGCACTCATTTATATTTTTCACTTTGATGACCTATATGTGTATTCCCATTCAGGGGTATAAGGAGTCTAAATGCTCTTTCCAGTCTTTGGATTAATTATACATCTTTCTAATTTGAATTTACTTATATGCTTAATGATATGGCTGCAAAATGGCCTGGTCATGTTGACTGGGTCACGGGTCAAACTGGCCAAGGTCAAATTTTTCCTAATAGGGTGATTCTACAGTTTTTTTTTATGCTGGATCACACAGGAGTTTGAACTTAATGCGGCATTCGATACACTTGCAGTCAAGGTTAGGTTCATAATGCACTTTTTGCGGCATTCAATCCAAAGGTGCAGCTATTGTAACCAAGGTCCCCTTTTTAGTGCAATTTTTGAAAAGGTGACGCTATTGTAACCCAAAACATCCTTATCAGTTTATAGTTTGTACATTATAGTTATATGTGAACTAAACATTGTGATTAAAGATTAAGAAAACGGAAGAGCTACCTGATGGAAAGAAGATTCAGATTTACGGTCTGTAGTGCATACCAACTATAGCATTTTTTTACTCATGTTGATGAAGTATGCTTGAAATGTGTAATCATAACTTACTGGTAGAAGGTACCATATAGACTATCTATGAAAGTCACTATTTTTACTTAAGTAAACTCATATATACATTGGTATAGTTGATATCATGAATGTCTTGATTAACAAATTTCTCGATATATTTGCATGTCATAATAACGCACTAATTTAAAATATAATATAACAAAAAAAAATATATTCGCTATACCTCTATCAATATAGACCAATGTATATAATAATTAGTTTTGTAGTATGATTATGATATTTGAAGTAACAAGTTATGAATTATAAGTGAACCTATTTTTCAGTTTTAACTTAATTTGTATGAACACATGATGGTTTTATCCGACGAAACAATGTTGTGGTAGGCACATTAGCAAGCCCCATCAACAAGGCCCATTAGCAAGACGTATCACTTATCAATCATAAACAATGTTAATTAAATAGCTTTACAAATTTTTACCTAATGTCAAGACATTTTTTTCTTTTTTTCCCCCTCATTAACAAATTATTGAAAAAGTAAGAAAATAATATGACTTATAAAAGGAATGATCTTAAAAAGTTATGGTTAATTCAATACTGTACTTGATTAGTATTTACGTTTTATCACTAATATTAAACTTGCACACCCGTTTTTATTCTCTCTCTCTCTCTCTCTCTCTCTCTCTCTCTCTCTTTTAAATATTATTTTTACTTTTTTTTTATTTTTTTTATTTTTTTTTAGGATTACACTAGCCCCAAACAACAAAATAAATTTCGTCCAGCTGTAGCAACCGCGGGCGCCAACCCAACTGACCAGTGAATATGGAATCATTCAAGCTCAACCGTTTATCGAATGGGGCAAAGAGAATGAGAGTAGAAGCACTCTTTTTTTATAATTAGCAGATTAGATATATTTTTTGAACTAAAAATGGTCCAAATGAAAAAGATTAGACCCGCTTCAAAGAGGATCAAACATTCCGTTAGCTTTACTTCACTTTCAAAAAGAAGATCCTACATTCCGTGTTAAATTAGACAAAGAGAGTGGCAAGGTATCCATTTCATCATATATGTTTCTTATATATATGCAGCAGTACAAAGTGTAATCTGAAGCATTAAGTGTACAATCAGTATTGTTTTACAGTTGACGATAACTGAATTGGACATAAGTAAATTAAAATTAAAAATATTATAATTAAATTAAAATGTAAAATTACAAGTCATGCCCGCCCATTGGGTGAGATTTGAGACTAGTATTTATATATATATATATATATATATATATATATATATATATATATATATATATATATATATATATATATATATATATATATATATATATATATATGTAACACCCCGAAATTTGATTAAGCAGCGGAAGTCTAATCGGGGTCATTACAGTTTAGTACACAGTCATACTCATAGAAAACAATTCAAAAGATTGTCAATATCATTCCATGAAAACTCAAATATTCAGAGTTACAAACATTTTTCCAAAATGTTAATTGTTTCACAAAAGAGGTGATGAGTTTGTAAAGAAAGATATAATTATTGAAATCAAAAGAGAGGTCATGTGCCCTTTGCCAGCTCCGTGATGTCATGCTTGCTAATTTCCTGAGATAAACATGCTTAAAAAGTCAACACAAAGGTTGAGTGAATCCATAGTAGTTTAAATAGTAATAGTGTGAACACAAGTCAAGCATTTGAAATAAACAATCCAAGATAGACAGGACACAGGTCTTGACTAAATGGGTGTAATATTGCTCCTAAGCTTCACGAAATGCAAGCCTTAACATCGATTTGACATATCATAAAGATAATAACAATCATCTACACCATAGCGGATGTAAATGACAAATGGGCCCTCGGTGACAGGAAATGTGCCAAATTTCCATAATACCTCGAATATAGCACACCTCCTGCCAAGTGATCACCTTGACAGAGGTGGGCTGCCATCTAATAGATCTATCAACTATATTCGCGCTCACTCGCAAGTGATTAAGGTTCGTGATATGAGGGACTTATAGCACAGGTGTCAACTTAGGCAATATCAGGTGATAACAGCATACAGAAAAATACTTGTGCTCGATTTATAGCATGTATCTCCCCACGGGGTTTAAAACAATTAAAAATGTGGGACCATGAACTCACCTGAAAGGTGCGTAATCACAAGGTGCTCAAAAGTGAAGGTGTATTGCTATGACTAGCAATGAAATTCCTCCGACTTGCGACCTATAAATATATTGTAATCGGTGTTTTAGATTCGTGTCGTAAATGACATGTGATATGTCTCGTGTACGATGATATCCGTTTCGGGTGTCTTAATTATATTTCAAATAACTTCACGTAGTTATTTGTATCGTTGTTACGAACAGGTGTTCGATAAATATTAACTCGTTGTGAAAATAATATCGTTTTAAAAATATTTATGATTAAATATTTTTAATAAAGTTATATATATTAAAGTTAAAGAAAAATATTTATATATATGTTTTTATAAGAATTGCATAATTAATTATAAAAACATAACTTGTCACAATTTAACCCTTAACGTTTACAAAATTACACTTTGTACCCTTGGTTAAAAGTAATTACAATTTTAGTCCCTTTTGTACCTTTTTCACTTTAATCCTCAAACTTAGGCCATATGACGGTTTTTACCCTTCATTAAAAATCAAATCGACAGTTTCCATGTGGTCTGAAAGTTTTCATGTTTTGTCACATTTAGTCCCTTAACGTGGGACTTTTGCAAAAATAGTCCAAAATCTAGTTTTCGAAAAAGTTAACTTTTATTTTTTATAAAAGTTACCATTTTTATCTTTTAATATTTGTAAAAACAAATCAGTTTTTATAAATCAAATATTATTCGAAAATTAAGTTTTCAAATCGAAAATTTCATAAAGGAATTGTTTGGGCTCGTTAGCCCGGTAAAGACCCAAAGTGGGTGTTTCTTTGTTTTAAAATCATGTTCGACTAGCACTTGTTTTTGACTTTGTTTTCGTGGTCTAAAAACGTATGAGGTTTGCATGTCATGTTGGTTCGATTAAGTGGGCACCAAAGAATTAGGGTGTCGAATAATATAGGTAGGTTGTACGTATAAAAATGGAATGGCGTGATCATTCCTAGGGGTGTCGAGTAGTGCAAAAAAAAGAACAATGGTCACAAGTGGTATGATGCTTAGTAAATATCGTGTGTCATGCGAATGTGATATGCATGTGTTATACGAATTGAAAAGGGAAGAATATAACTTACAACACCAAAAATTGGTGGTGATGAGGTCGTATGTACGTGCAATGAGAACAAACCAAGGTGATGCCCTTCTCGTGAAGTGATCTTGTACCAAAGCTTAGTTACCCAACTCGTTCTCTACCCAACCCTAGCTCGTGTCTTCCTTGCTCCTTCTCGACAGTAACACAACCGAAAGAAATAGTGTGTTTGACTTAGAAATTTTGTGGAATTGGGAGTGTGTGAGTTTTGTAGCATTTAATGTGTTTTATATAGCGAGTTCATGGGTGGTTCGATGTCTCCAAGAGACACAACATCTCTTCGAAAGGTCTTGTCTTGCTCGACAATGTTGTCTCACCTTTCTTGTGTTGTCAAGTCAAATTGTAAGGGCTTGGGGGCTACATCTTCATGTCAAAGCTAGACTCTTAGCACAATTAGGCATGTGTGTACTTTAAAGATTAGTTTAAGGAACATGTTTTTGGTTAATGAAACATCCGATCCCATGGGTAAAGGGTTTAGCGTGGGTAATTCGAGTGACCAAGGGTTTGACGGCTCAACATGGTGGTTCCTTGTCGCATGGTTCAAAGTCAAAGGGAGGGTTGTAAGGTTGTGTCGTGTTTGAGGAAACCAAGCAACAAGCATGTGTAAAATTCAAATGTAAAAGGAGTTGGTCTTTGCTTCGTGTGGTATACTACGCAAGGAAAAAAAAGACAACACAATAAGCCATACGGGCTTGGGGAAATTGTACAGCCCAAGTGAAGTAAAAATATTAGTAGAGGTGGGCTTGTGATAGCTTCGGCCCAAACGAATCAAAGAAAAAGAAAGCCTGTGGGCTTATGAGTGTTTCGGCCCAAGAATAGAGGGGTGTCGGTGATCGTAAAATTTGTGAAATATATCTCGGTGTCGGTGTCGGTTTGTGAAAACCTTAAATATTTAAACGGTGTATATATATATTCTCGTATATATATATATATATATATATATATATATATATATATATATATATATATATATATATATATATATATATATATATATATATATATTTATATATATATATATATATATATATATATATAGTAATAATAATTAATATATACATAGTGTCGTATATATATATATATATATATATATATATATATATATATATATATATATATATATATTTATATATATATATATATTAATAATTTCTCGTTGTTTAATTTGGGTGTCGGGTCGCAAGTGGGAGTTACCGGTGCTTAACCTCATTGGGTGATGTCCAAGAGTGACAGTCGGGTGTTATCGGGTGACAATACACAATCGGGTGCTAAACAAACGGTGTTGAAAACAATCGGGTGTTCAAACAAACAGTGTCTCATGTAAAGATTTAAATTAGCCCGCAAAAATGGCTTAGTTAAGAATAATGTCGGTAATACCTGGGATTTTACGGTGCAATATCATGTGCAATATCAAGTTTATCATCTTTGGTTTTACATTTCTCTTGGTGAAACTTTAAAAGGCATTTCCAAATATCATTTGCCGTTTTACAAGGAAATAATCTTTCATATTCAACATTTGGTAGAGTTTTGAAAATAAGTAATTTAGCTTTAGTATTTTTATCAATTTTTATTTGTAGATTATTATATTGATTTTCAAAATCCATTTTAGTTAGTTTAAGATCACCAATTGAAATAATATGCCAAAGATCAAGATCTATTGATTTCACATAATTTTCAAATTTATTTTTCCATTCAAGAAAATGATCATTTTCAAATAATGGTGGTTTTTGCGTAAATTCTCCTTCTAGATATTTTTCGAATTCCATAGATCGTTACAAGTTTTAAAATACAGTATATTTTAAAAATCTTGTTAGACGTGGCTCTGGTACTAATTGTGGAAAACTAGAAGGGGGGGGGGTTGAATAGTTTTACGTCTTTTTCGTTTTGCTTATTTGTAAAAGATAGTTTCTAAGATGAAACTTTCAAATCACTTTAATACATAAATATATAAACTAGTTAATTTATGATTTTGTATAAATACTACTTATGTATAATGTACAATTTCAAAACACTTAACTACAAAAGTATAAATGCAAGATTTATTAAAGGTTTTATATATACAATGCTTATGTATAATGTTTGGAAAGAATATACAATTTCATATATTTTATGTAAGCATATATATGTATAGTAGTGTATAGATATAATTATATGTACTAGGTTGGTTTTTGTAAGATTAGTTTTATGAATGGATTTTAGTTTGATCTTTATGTGAAATCAATCATATGCACAATACTATAAATTATGACTATGTGTGAAATGCAAGTAAGTAATAAATCAAAGAGTGAGAGATGGAAAGATCAAACCGAGACACAAAGGATTTATAGTGGTTCGGCTACAAGGACACCTTCCTTGCCCTACTCCACTCCCCGAGTCACCTACTCGAGAGTTTTCTTCACTAGATCAAAGACCTCCTTTATGGCGGAGAAAACCGTACACACCAATATACACACCAATTTACACACCAATCTTCACACCAATCTACACACCAATCTACACACCAATCTACTATTTTCTTCACACCAATCTTCTACACACCAATCTTCTATACACCAATCTTCTATTCTCTTCACACCTTCAAAGTACTAATGTCTTGACACCTTCAAGTCACTAATATCTTTGCAACTTCAATGCACTAGTGTCTTGACACCTTCAAGCCACTAATGTCTTCACACCTTCAATGCACTAATGTCTTGACACCTTCAAGCCACTAATGTCTTCACAACTTCAATCTACAAATGTCTTCTAGTCTTCTCCACTAGAGATCCTTAATTTCTTCACTACAAGCTCCTATTGCTACAATCTCCTATCACCACTACTATCTAACCCTTCTTCTTCACTTCAAGTCACACTTCACACTTACAACAATTCTAGATTCTTCAACTAAATCTAGTTAACTAATACATACACCTTATTCACCAAAGTATGAAAGATATACAAGGAAATGTAAACAAACAACTTAGATAGCAAGATGATACTAAGTTGTAATACTTCTAATAGAAGTATTCTTCTCTTTGCACTTAAAAGAATGAGGCTTTGGATCACTTGGAAACAAAGGCTTATGAAATGATCAAAGGATTTTTAGGATTGAAATGGAGATCTAGAACAGAAAGTTTTTGTGCAAAAAGGTGGGGAAAAAATCCAGGTTTAAGGTGGTATTTATAGGCAAAAGTTTCTGACAGAGGAGCGTGGCCGGTCCCCTTAAAGCATGGCCGGCCCCCTTAAAATTAAGGGGACCGCCCCTTATAATTAAGGGGGCCGCCCAACTGTAACGGCCAGAAAACTTGTCTTTTAGTGGGGAAAGTTTATTTGGTGAAAAACTAACTGATTTTGGTTAAATATTTGAAATCATATATTTAGTATGATTAAAACATTTTTCCTTATTACCAAAAGTGTTTTTCAAAAATATATAACAAGATTATATAATTAAATAAACTTTGTATTAGTTAATTAAATACCCCTTTGATCATACATTGCACTAAACACTTTGTTTATTCATACCTTAAGTGATTTGTTGGTGAAAGTGATTATTTATTACTAAATACATGTTTACGTCATGATCTTTGGTTTGATTAGTTTAAGTTTTGTGATTATCAAAACATAGAGATATCGGAAGATATGAATAATGTTTTCAGTCAATTATTTATATCAACAATCTCCCCCTTTTTGATGATTACAAAACCTAAACTTATTAAATCCAAAAATTAATATTTAGACAAGTATTTAGTAAGTTTACATTCACTTCTCCCCCTTTTTGTAGAATCAAAAAGGTTAGGCCGAATAAACTTCGTGAGAGAAGTTTAAACGGGTAGAAAACTCCCCCTTGATGTATGCTCCCCCTCGTTTGAGGGCACCAAGGTTTCGAGAAAGTAATTCTTGCAAGAAAAATATTAGAAGCACAAGCATGGCACAAGCAAATACATATAGCATAATATTAACAAGTAATAATCATGGCACAAGGGAATAAGAAACATATATTAAACCATTCAATAATAGAAAAATGATTATGTCAACCCATAATCATTGTTACAAAGGCAATTCAAATAGAATTCTAAATAACATAGAACATCCTATAGTGCCAACAAGAAGTGTCATCAAACTTTCTTGAATCCCAAAATGGTTGAGGAGTTTTATTTGAAAATGAGAAAACATAAGCATATCAAATGCTTGGTGGTTTAGTGGAGGTAAACTCTTGGTTCCATGGGTGTTGGTGAGTTTGTAGAGCTTGGAGGTGGTGGATTTGAAGTGGAGTTTGTTGGTTGAGGGTTGTGATGTTGTTCAAGTGATGGGGTTTGTTGAGATCTAGTAAGAAGATACTCAATCCAAGTGAAGTGCTCATTCAAAGCAATGGTTTGTTGTTGAAGGAAGATGCAACAAGGGCAATTGTTAACATGCTTCTCAAGTTGGTTTTTGTTATGTGGTGATGATGGTGAGCTTGATTGTGGTGGATCCAAATTGCGTTGAGCAAGATGTAATGCTAAAAGAGCACTAAGCTCATGTGCCTCTTTTAGCTCCTCAACGAACTTCAAGTGTTCGGAGGAAGGTGATGGTGGTGGAGCATGATAGTTGTCTTGGGTGAAGGTTTGCACATGCAACATTGGAGTGGCATGTGAGGTTGTAGGAAGTGGTGGTGGTACTCTAGGTGGTGGAGACATGTTTGAGCTTGGGTAATCATGAAAACAAGATATGGGTGGAAGATGTTCTTCATGAGTGGATGATGTCTTTGTTGAATGAGCAATATGTGAAGTGTTGATTGAGATATTGGGATTGTTGTTTTGGGATTGAGCATGCTCATCAAAAGAGGAAGCATTAATGAGGGTATTAGTGGAAGATAGGTTGTGGGATGACTCATTTGAGTGGGTTTGAGGTTGAGTTGTTGGTTGACTTGAAACAACATCACAAGAGTTATGACAAGAATCAAGTTTCCTCCTCCAAACGGGTTTGACGGAGATCCTTGCGGTTCTTGAAATCTTTGGTTTTTGGTTGTTGGAAGATGACATGTTTGGGTGTGATGGCATTAATGGTGGGAGGAGAGTATTTATAGTGTATGAGAAATGTGGTTTAGGAAGGAAAATTTGAGGGATAGTATGGGACAAAATATGTTTGTGAATTTTGGGAAGTATAGGCTGAAGTGGGTCAAAAAGTGATAAAGAAAACAGTATCCCCGACCATCAGATGGCCGGTCCCCTTAATTAGGGGCCGGTCCCCTTAATCATTAAGGGGGCCGCCTTATATAATTAAGGGGGCCGCCCATCTGGTGATTCCCAGAATGCCAGAAATGGGTTTTTGACAGAAAATTTTCAAAAAGGTTGTGTTTTTGTTTTTGGATTCAAGTAAGTTCAACTCTTTGAGGCAATATAGGGCATACTATTCATGAATGTAGAGAGTGATATAGAATTAATTAAAGTAGACAATTAATTTCTAATAATCATGCTATCTATTAACTTATCAATTAAGATATGCACCAAAGGAGACAACAAGCCAAATAAGCTAAATGAGCAACTGTATGAAGATGATAACATTTAGCCTAGAGCAAACATGTTGATGATTGTTGACAAGTAACAAATAGACAGATATGATTATATGGACTTCAAGACTTGTTACAAACAAGATCCATATGGGCAAACCATGATTCTCATGAAATGATTTGATTAGATTGTGGATGTCATTTTCACATAAGTTTATGACATATGTGAGAAAATAATAATGTTTTAAATAAAATGTTTTTAGTTTTATTCAACAATGTTTGAAAGTAAGTTTTCACTTAATGTCATAAATCTGGGAACGAAAGAATCTAATGAGAAACAAGGTTCACAAAAGTAAACTAGCGTTAGGTATATATAGGAAGTGCAATTTAATCAAGTTGGAGAATGAGTATGAGACTATTACTAGTGGTGCTCAATTCAGGCTAAACACGACCATTTTTACGGGTTACACACACCCAACTTCTCACATAGAAGCAATTCAACCGTTAGGTTAAATTGAATTTCTAGTCAATAGATTCTCCAGTAGTCATTCTCTTTTTAGAAGAAATCGAGTTCCTAAATTTACCTATCGAAGATTACCAAATATGAAGTATTCTTGATTCACTAATACTTGGCTTAATGTTTTGAAATACATTCAAGTTTGTATCCTACTAGGACAAATTTTGTTTTGTTTCAAAAAGAAAAATGTTTCTGCTTTGATAAAGATCAAAATAATGTTATGATAGCTTATGATTAAGCATGTTGTTTGAAAAAGCATAAAATAGATATTCGAAGGGTTTTAACTCAAAGAGAGAAGTTTTTAAATATGACATATTGATTTTGATAATCAAGAAATTTCAGGTGAAAGATATACTTCAAGAGAATCGATTCAGCCCATTGTCACATGTAATCATCTCTAATGGCAACTAAAGATGTGAGAGAGATATGGTAGACATTGAACATCTAAATGTAATGAGATAGGAAAGGACAGAGAAATTCATCAATGAATGCAATATAGACATATGTATATATGCATGTGTACAAGACACATTGTAATATTGAGTCACTAGCAAGTCTTAATTATAACACATCTATTAATGCAACTAGTAAGATCATATAGCACAAGTGTCAAGCATTCTATTCTAGATCATAGAAGATTATCAATATAGATGAAAACTAAAACAAATGATAATAGATATAGCAATAAGAGGGTTAATTATCCTAATGTTATGTATGCATATATTGGTATTCATGATCTAAAAGCATAGCAACTTGCAAATTAAAACATATTAATATACTAATTGAAGCATACTCTATCTTAATGTAATGTAGGCAAGTTTTTGAAAAGAAAACTTACCTCAGGTCCAGCTCTTCTTTAAGAGTGGTCATGAGAGCAATATAAAACGTCAGGAAGGTTTTCCCCAAAGCAAGTTGAAGAAGCGAAGTAATATCCTAATGCAAAAAGGATCAAGGAGACTTGATCATAGAAACACTATCGGTCGCACCAATCATCACAAGTCGTGCAGATTAAGAATGGTAGAACAAGAATCCTTCGTCATGAGGTAGTAACGAACACACCATAAAGACAATGGTCATCAAATGAAAGAAAGCGAATAGAGCGATCCAAAAAGTAGTAGTTCCTTTGATCGTTAATTACCTACACATGACAGAGAGCTTGGTACCCAGATTCTCATGGGTCCGATTTGATTAGTAGCGAACATCCAATGCACTTAAATGCATATGAAGAGGATGTCGTCGAGAAGTACAAGAATTCATTATTTGTTTGTTTTAGCAAACAAACAATAACTTTCTTGACTAGAGAAATAATCAATGGATGTAAATAATAATAGTTCTAAATTTTTCCATTAGGTTTAACAAATTTTATTTGTTTTGATGTATTTGTCAAATACTCATCTGCCGTATATCCTAATCCGGTTTTATCATAAAATGACTTTTGAATGTTAAGTAGATATTTTAAAGATTTAGAACTATTTTCGAATTTTGCTAATATTTTAGCTTTTTCCTTTTCCATTTTAATTTCATGTTTATAGTCTTGACAATTTTTACATTCAAGATCAATTTCAATATTACTTTCAAGTCTAGACATTTTGTCTTCTAAAATTATTTCTTTTTCAAAGTTATTTTCAGCGGATGTTGAAGATTCATTTTTAAAAATAATTTTTGAGTCAATGTTGCAAAAGTGTTTGAAGCTATTTTCCATTTTTGAAAATTCTAATGTAAATTGATCATAGCAAAAATGTTTGGTTTTGAATTGTACCTTATTTGTACTTGTACACTCTTCACTCGCTATACGGTGATCAACTCCATTGTTCATGTCGCTCCATGTTTTGTTTGTAGCATTGCTTGGATCTTGGAGCATGTAATCCTTGTCATCACTATTTGTATTAACATTTGTTAGGATGTTCACGTATTCCGTATTTACATCGTCTTTATCGTCCTTGTTGCACCATGATTTATTAACATGCTTTCTTCGGATTTGACACATGTGT
The DNA here is from genome assembly GCA_030686995.1 of Artemisia argyi. Lineage (NCBI taxonomy): Eukaryota > Viridiplantae > Streptophyta > Magnoliopsida > Asterales > Asteraceae > Artemisia > Artemisia argyi. Next base: position 100,517,737 of record CM060681.1, read on the forward strand.
TCTTCATTATTAGTACCTTCAATGATCACATTTGAACTAGTAGTACATGTGTTTATTTCAACTAAATATTTATCTATTAAATTTTCTAGAGTAACAATTTCATGTGCAATATCAAGTTTATCATCTTTGGTTTTACATTTCTCTTGGTGAAACTTTAAAAGGCATTTCCAAATATCATTTGCCGTTTTACAAGGAAATAATCTTTCATATTCAACATTTGGTAGAGTTTTGAAAATAAGTAATTTAGCTTTAGTATTTTTATCAATTTTTATTTGTAGATTATTATATTGATTTTCAAAATCCATTTTAGTTAGTTTAAGATCACCAATTGAAATAATATGCCAAAGATCAAGATCTATTGATTTCACATAATTTTCAAATTTATTTTTCCATTCAAGAAAATGATCATTTTCAAATAATGGTGGTTTTTGCGTAAATTCTCCTTCTAGATATTTTTCGAATTCCATAGATCGTTACAAGTTTTAAAATACAGTATATTTTAAAAATCTTGTTAGACGTGGCTCTGGTACTAATTGTGGAAAACTAGAAGGGGGGGGGAGGGTTGAATAGTTTTACGTCTTTTTCGTTTTGCTTATTTGTAAAAGATAGTTTCTAAGATGAAACTTTCAAATCACTTTAATACATAAATATATAAACTAGTTAATTTATGATTTTGTATAAATACTACTTATGTATAATGTACAATTTCAAAACACTTAACTACAAAAGTATAAATGCAAGATTTATTAAAGGTTTTATATATACAATGCTTATGTATAATGTTTGGAAAGAATATACAATTTCATATATTTTATGTAAGCATATATATGTATAGTAGTGTATAGATATAATTATATGTACTAGGTTGGTTTTTGTAAGATTAGTTTTATGAATGGATTTTAGTTTGATCTTTATGTGAAATCAATCATATGCACAATACTATAAATTATGACTATGTGTGAAATGCAAGTAAGTAATAAATCAAAGAGTGAGAGATGGAAAGATCAAACCGAGACACAAAGGATTTATAGTGGTTCGGCTACAAGGACACCTTCCTTGCCCTACTCCACTCCCCGAGTCACCTACTCGAGAGTTTTCTTCACTAGATCAAAGACCTCCTTTATGGCGGAGAAAACCGTACACACCAATATACACACCAATTTACACACCAATCTTCACACCAATCTACACACCAATCTACACACCAATCTACACACCAATCTTCACACCAATCTACTATTTTCTTCACACCAATCTTCTACACACCAATCTTCTATACACCAATCTTCTATTCTCTTCACACCTTCAAAGTACTAATGTCTTGACACCTTCAAGTCACTAATATCTTTGCAACTTCAATGCACTAGTGTCTTGACACCTTCAAGCCACTAATGTCTTCACACCTTCAATGCACTAATGTCTTGACACCTTCAAGCCACTAATGTCTTCACAACTTCAATCTACAAATGTCTTCTAGTCTTCTCCACTAGAGATCCTTAATTTCTTCACTACAAGCTCCTATTGCTACAATCTCCTATCACCACTACTATCTAACCCTTCTTCTTCACTTCAAGTCACACTTCACACTTACAACAATTCTAGATTCTTCAACTAAATCTAGTTAACTAATACATACACCTTATTCACCAAAGTATGAAAGATATACAAGGAAATGTAAACAAACAACTTAGATAGCAAGATGATACTAAGTTGTAATACTTCTAATAGAAGTATTCTTCTCTTTGCACTTGAAAGAATGAGGCTTTGGATCACTTGGAAACAAAGGCTTATGAAATGATCAAAGGATTTTTAGGATTGAAATGGAGATCTAGAACAGAAAGTTTTTGTGCAAAAAGGTGGGGAAAAAATCCAGGTTTAAGGTGGTATTTATAGGCAAAAGTTTCTGACAGAGGAGCGTGGCCGGTCCCCTTAAAGCATGGCCGGCCCCCTTAAAATTAAGGGGACCGCCCCTTATAATTAAGGGGGCCGCCCAACTGTAACGGCCAGAAAACTTGTCTTTTAGTGGGGAAAGTTTATTTGGTGAAAAACTAACTGATTTTGGTTAAATATTTGAAATCATATATTTAGTATGATTAAAACATTTTTCCTTATTACCAAAAGTGTTTTTCAAAAATATATAATAAGATTATATAATTAAATAAACTTTGTATTAGTTAATTAAATACCCCTTTGATCATACATTGCACTAAACACTTTGTTTATTCATACCTTAAGTGATTTGTTGGTGAAAGATATTATTTATTACTAAATACATGTTTACGTCATGATCTTTGGTTTGATTAGTTTAAGTTTTGTGATTATCAAAACATAGAGATATCGGAAGATATGAATAATGTTTTCAGTCAATTATTTATATCAACAGAATCGGTGCTCGGGGTTGTCTCATCAAATAGTTGTGGGTATTTGGCACGCATTTGATACTCGCGCTCCCATGTGTACTCAGGTCCTCTCTTAGAGTTCCATCTGACCTTAACAATGGGAATGCGACTATGCTTAAGTCGTTTGACCTCCCTATCCATAATCTCAGCGGGTTCCTCAATAAAGTTCAACTTATCATCGATTCTGATCTCTTTCAGTGGAATCACAAGTGTTTCATCCGATAAACACTTTTTCAAATTTGACACGTGGAAGGTGTTGTGCACTCTATTGAGTTCCTCAGGTAGTTCTAGTTTGTATGCCACGGGACCGATCCTTTCAATGATCTCGAAGGGTCCAACGTATCTTGGGTTTAACTTTCCACGTTTTCCAAACCTAATCATTCCTTTCCAAGGTGATACCTTAAGCATGACCTTGTCTCCAACTTGAAACTCTATTGGTTTCCTTCGCACATCGGCATAACTCTTTTGCCGATCCCGAGCGGCTTGTAATCGTTGCTTAATCTTTACTATTTTCTCAGTGGTTTCAAGAATCAACTCGGGACCTGAGAGTTGTACATCTCCAATCTCAGCCCAACAAATTGGTGATCTACACTTTCTCCCATAAAAGTGCTTCAAACGGTGCAGCCTTAATGCTAGCGTGATAGCTGTTGTTATATGAAAACTCTGCTAACGGTAGGTGTTTATCCCAGCCTTTTCCAAAATCAATCACACATGCCCTAAGCATGTCTTCCAGGTTTTGTTTAGTCCTTTCACTTTGACCATCAGTCTGTGGATGGTAAGCTGTACTCATATCTAACTTAGTTCCCAAGGCTTTCTGTAAAGATCGCCAAAAGTTAGACGTGAAACGGCTGTCTCGGTCGGAGATAATAGAAATCGGCACTCCATGCCGGGAAACTATCTCCTTAAGGTACAAATGTGCAAGAACATCCATATCATCAGTCTCTTTGATTGGCAAGAAGTGCGCTGACTTCGTGAGACAATCAACAATAACCCAAATTGTGTCCAACCCATTCGATGTCTTGGGTAATTTCGTTATGAAATCCATTGTAATCCTTTCCCATTTCCACATTGGTAGCTCGGGTTGAATCAAAAGACCGGATGGTTTTTGATGTTCAGCCTTTACTCTTGAGCAGGTCAAACACTTACCGACATACTCTACAATGTCAGCTTTCATGTTTGGCCACCAATACAACTTCTTTAGATCTTGATACATCTTGTCCGAACCAGGATGAATGGAATATTTAGACTTATGAGACTCGTGCATGATGAGGTCTCGTATTCCTCCATACAATGGAATCCAACTTCTGTCTTTGAAACACAGCCTTCCATCTGGTTTCTTGACAAATCCATTCGTGCTTTCTGGCATACCGTAAATCTTCTCGTGTGGTCTATTCTCTTCCTTAAGAGCCTCAGCTTGAACTTCAAGAATTTGAGACGAAAGTGGTGATCTAATTGTCATACCCAATGACCTAACTCTGAGGGGTCTAAGTCGTTCCTTTCGACTCAAGGCATCTGCTACAATGTTTGCCTTCCCCGGGTGATAACGGATCTCACAATCATAGTCACTAAGCAACTCTAGCCATCGACGTTGTCTCATGTTTAACTCCTTTTGATCTAAAATGTGCTGAAGACTCTTGTGATCGGTGAAAACCGTACACTTGGTTCCATATAGGTAGTGTCTCGATATCTTAAGAGCGAATACCACCGCTCCTAATTCTAGATCATGAGTAGTGTAGTTCTCCTCGTGGGGTTGAAGTTGTCTAGAAGCGTAAGCGATTACTTTAAGTCTTTGCATCAATACGGAACCCAAACCTTGGATTGATGCGTCACAATATACCACGAAGTCCTCACTTCCTTCGGGTAGTGCTAATATCGGTGCTTCACAAAGCTTCTGCTTCAGAAACTGAAATGCTGATTCCTGTTCATCTCCCCATTCAAACTTCTTCTTCTTCTGTGTTAACTCTGTCAAAGGTTTAGCAATCCTTGAAAAACCTTCAATAAATCTCCGATAGTATCCGGCAAGACCTAAAAATTGGCGTATCTCGGTTGGACTCGTAGGTGACGCCCAATTTTTAACAGCTTCGATCTTGGCGGGATCAACATGAATACCCTTACTGTCGATAACATGCCCGAGAAATTGTACTTTCTCAATCCAAAAATCACACTTGGAAAATTTGGCGTATAATTTCTCTTCTCTGAGCAGTGTTAGTATAGCCTTCAAGTGTTTTGCATGCTCTTCCTTACTACGTGAATAAATAAGGATATCATCGATGAATACAATCACAAACTTATCCAAATAGGGTTTGCACACTCGGTTCATTAAGTCCATAAATACAGCGGGTGCATTTGTTAGACCGAACGACATTACTTGGAATTCGTAGTGACTGTATCTTGTCCTGAAAGCCGTCTTAGGGATGTCTTCTTCCCTAACTCTCAGTTGGTGATAACCCGATCTCAAATCAATCTTCGAGTAGACACTCGATCCTTGTAGTTGATCAAACAAATCGTCAATCCTTGGCAACGGATATCGATTCTTAACCGTCAGCTTGTTCAACTCACGATAATCGATACACATCCTGAAGGTTCCATCCTTCTTCTTTACAAACAACATCGGGGCTCCCCACGGTGATGAGCTAGGGCGAATAAATCCTTTATCCGACAATTCCTCCAATTGTCTAGATAACTCCTTCATTTCTGACGGTGCTAGCCTATAGGGTGCTCGTGCTATGGGTGCGGCTCCTGGCATCAAGTCAATTTGAAATTCCACTTGACGAGTCGGCGGAAGGCCAGGCAAGTCCTCAGGGAAAACTTCTGGAAAGTTCCTGACTACTGGCACATCCTCGAGTCGCTTCTCTTCCAACTTTTTCTCGGTGACTTGAGCTAAAAAGACTTGACATCCTTGTTCGATGTACTTCACAACCTTGACGCAAGAAATGACGCTCAAACGTGTCTTACTTCGCTCTCCGCGAACAACCAGGGTTTCGTTATTCAGTGGGATGTGAACGACCTTTTCGTCACAAAAGATCTTAGCGCGGTTCTCAGATAACCAATCCATTCCTACAACGACGTCGAAACTACCAAGTCTAATAGGCATAAGGTCAATGTCAAATGGGGTGTCTAATAGTCGTAGGGTGCAACCTCGAAGTATAGTGTTAGTACTCACTAGCTTCCCATCGGCTAGTTCAATCTCATATGTTGTGTCTAGTTAGGTGGGTGTAATATTAAGCAGGGGTGCAAGTGAAACAGATACGAAACTTTGATCGGCTCCGGAATCAAATAAAACTTTAACGAGGCGGTTGTTTAGAAAGAACGTACCCGTGACTACGTTCGGATCTTGCTGGACATTTCCATCTCCCAGCACGTATGCTCTCCCACGTGCATTGTTATCCTTGTTAGTGCACTGACGCCTGTAGTGTCCTTTCTCTCCACAAGCATGGCATACCACAGCCACGGGTTGCAAGTTGGCTCCTGTCGCCTTGCAATCTTGTGTCTTATGTCCAACCCTTGAACACTTCCCGCACTTAGCATAGCAGGGTCCATTGTGATGCATCTTACACTTGTCACAGAATGGAAGAGGTCCAGCATACCTAGCATCCTTAACTGGTGCAGCGACATAAGCTCTGACAGCTTCCTGTCGTCGGTTCTGTTGGTTGTGGTGGGTGTTTCTGTCATGGTGATAGTTACGGCTGAGGTTTCGGTTGTTGTTGTTGCTGCTGTTGTTGTTGCTGTTGTGATTGTTGTTGTTGTTGTTGTTAGTCCTTCAATCATCAAACTTCCTTTTGTGATCGTTGTTTCCCTGAGCAGAGTTACGCTTAATCTCCCGGTCTAGCAGTCTTTGGGCAATGGACATTGCTTCATCCAAAGATTGAGGCTTAGACGAGGTGACGTTTCCCTCAATACTCCTGGGTAATCCTTCAATATACCTTTCCAACAACTTTTCCAAATCAGGAACCTTTGAAGGGCAAAGTGTGGCAAGCTCCTGAAATCTCCTATCGTAAGCCCTGAGATCATTTCCTTTCACAACCAATGTGTGAAACTCATCTTCTAACTTCTTGATCTCGCCTCTAGGGCAGAACTTCTTCAACATCTTCTCCTTAAAATCAGCCCAGGTAATCTGATAGGCCTCCTCCACACCTATCTTCTGAGCAGTTGCATTCCACCAAGACAACGCGTCTTCCAGCAGTGTTCCAGTAGCAAACGAGGCTCAGCTTTCTGCGGCACAACCGCTCCTCACAAACACAGTCTCAGTTCGCTCAAACCATCGAGCAAGCTCTGTTACTCCTTCAGTTCCTTTGAAGTGAGATGGTTTAGAAGCAATGAAGTCCTTATAGGTGCACTTTCGAGTCACAGCGGACTCGCTCTCAGCAGTGGCTCGGTTATTGCTACTAGTTCGTGCCATTGCAGCAGCTTGCTCTTCTAAAGCTGCAGCAACACTGACGGCAACCAACTTCCTTATAGCAGTCTGGGTCATGGCGGGTGACGAGGTAGCAGTAGCGGTTTTCCTTGGGGCCATAACTCTATAAAATCGCAAGTGCATAAGTACAAATCCAAACATCAATAACAAGAGAAATAGTGTAACCAACTCATAATAGTCGAGATCATCACAAAGTACATATCACAACCAAACCATAAATACATACATCAACATAAACCATATCATTCATAAATAAACATCACGACATGTAACAACACACATGGAAATTATAATGAATCTCAATATGGGAGCATAATAAAAGAAAGATCAGACAACTAGAACATCATAAATCAATATCAATACGTTACAATCGTAACCAACATAAAGTTTTAATAATTTTTTAATTCATTGTTACAAAACAATAAGATACAACAATTATTAATGCCACAGGCGGCAAGTTAAGATGTCTCTGTAAGTAATGACATGTCATAGATCTATGAAGGTCCAGGTGCGCCTCCTGATCTCCTCTCCAGCTCTCTGATGATCCGGATCATCCCCAACATCTCCATATCTCTGGATCTCTCACGGGCTTGAATCTCCTCAATAGTAGCTGAAAGTGTGTGGATGGTAGAACTGGATGCAGCTAACTCATGTGCCTGATGCTCCATCATCTCCTGTGTAATGGCTGCAATCGCTCTCAAATCATCTATCTCGTGCCTCTGAACATCTAGTCGATGACCAAACTCAGTGATGGTAGCCTGTGCCTCCTCGATCTCTGTCCCCATCATCTCAAATACCATCTCTAAAGCTGTCCTATGAACCACGAGGTTCGTGACCTCCTCCTGCATACACTCTATCCTCTCCAAGGATATATCCTCAATAACACTCAACAGCTCATCAAGATGACCTTCATGTCTAACCAATCTAGCCGCCAAAAGAGGGATAGTATGGTGTATCGGCTCTCCAGTGACCGGTAACACCGCTGAAGAGCCATCTCCAAGCTCAGCAGCCCTAGGCGATCCCTCAGCCAATCTCCATCTACGTATGTAGTCTAACAAAAACGACCATCGACGAGCATCAACCAATCTATGAATGTCAGGTGAGGTGGGTGTCTTGGTGGGAGCAGGTGATGGTACAGGTGATGTAGCAGGTGATGGGATCGGTACAGTGGTAGTCTGAGAGTAGAAAACTGTAGGTGGTGGCATGGGTGGTAAAGCCTCAGAGGTAAGGGGTGCGGTGTAAGTAGGCAACATGTAAGGATGTGGCTCAGGTGGGGGTGATACAGGTGATGGTGGAGGTGTTGGTGATGCCACAAGTGTCAAATCTGGCATAGAAACAGGTGGTAATACAGATATGGGTGATGGTACAGGTGTAGGTACAGGTGTAGATACAGGTGGTGTAACAGTAGAAGCAGGCAAAAAGCATACTCATTTCCGAGCCGTGCATTTGCGGGTATAGTCTCCCTCATGATATCGAAACAACTCACCAAAAGGCTCAGGCTCAAAGGGCTCAAGAATCCTCACTCGCTGGCGCCGACGAATCGGTGCAGGCGGGGATGATGGTGGAATAGAAGCAGCAGTGTCAGAAGTATCGGAGTCAGAAGACTCGTCATCAGCATCTGAACCGGAGTGGTGACTAGCAGGTGGTGTAGGACGATCATCAGCCGCAAGAAACTGCTGAGATGTCATGTACTGATCATAAAGGTACTGTCCCTGTGTCATAGGTCCACAAACAGGACGAAAGAGAGGCTGAATAGCAAAGGAATCAATGGGTGTAGAAGCAACCTCACCCTCCTCGAAGGGCTCAGTATCAGCAGATGGGTCTCCAGATGGAACAGGAGATGGTATAGCAGGTGATACAGGTTGGGTGTCATGGTCAGAATCATGGGTGTCTCGGGTGTCATGGGTGTCATAGTCAAATAAGTCAATAGTAGGGTGAGTGGATGATGCTGGTACGACGTCGTCACTGTTGGACAAAATAATAACCGGGGGCGACATGGTACTGTAATATCCCAAAAATAGCAGTGATATAAGTCATTTAGTCTACATAATGCTACATGCACAATGATCATGGTGTCATAGTGAGCTAAAATGCGATGGGTGCTAAAAATCAAACCTTAGAACATAGCGTTGGCAAGCGCTGGCACGGAGGGCACTTCGGTGATAAATAGTTTGTTTAAAAAAATCCGGTGAGGTTATAGTCCAATGTTTTGAAAAATCATTTGGTTCTCTATAACCATGGCTCTGATGCCAATCTGTAACACCCCGAAATTTGATTAAGCAGCGGAAGTCTAATCGGGGTCATTACAGTTTAGTATACAGTCATACTCATAGAAAACAATTCAAAAGATTGTCAATATCATTCCATGAGAACTCAAATATTCAGAGTTACAAATATTTTTCCAAAATGTTAATTGTTTCACAAAAGAGGTGATGAGTTTGTAAAGAATGATATAATTATTGAAATCAAAAGGGAGGTCCTGTGCCCTTTGCCAGCTCCGTGCCACCATGCTTGCTAATTTCCTGAGATAAACATACTTAAAAAGTCAACACAAAGGTTGAGTGAATCCATAGTAGTTTAAATAGTAATAGTGTGAACACAAGTCAAGCATTTGAAATAAACAAGCCAAGATAGACAGGTCTTGACTAAATGGGTGTAATATTGCTCCTAAGCCTTACGAAACGCAAGCCTTAACATCGATTTGACATATCATAAAGATAATAACAATCATCTATACCACAGCGGATGTAAATGACAAAGGGGCCCTCGGTGACAGGAAATGTACCAAATTTCCATAATACCTCGAATATAGCACACCTCCTGCCAAGTGATCACCTTGACAGAGGTGGGCTGCCATCCAATAGATCTATCAACTATATTCGCGCTCACTCGCAAGTGATTAAGGTTCGTGATATGAGGGACTTGTAGCACAGGTGTCAACTTAGGCAATATCAGGTGATAACAGCATACAGAAAAATACTTGTGTTCGATTTATAGCATGTATCTCCCCACGGGGTTTAAGACCATTAAAAATGTGGGACCATGAACTCACCTGAAAGGTGCGTAATCAGAAGGTGCTCAAAAGTGATGGTGTATTGCTATGACTAGCAATGAAATTCCTCCGACTTGCGACCTATAAATATATTGTAATCGGTGTTTTAGATTCGTGTCGTAAATGACATGTGATATGTTTCGTGTACGATGATATCCGTTTCGGGTGTCTTAATTATATTTCAAATAACTTCACGTAGTTATTTGTATCGTTGTTACGAACAGGTGTTCGATAAATATTAACTCGTTGTGAAAATAATATCGTTTTAAAAATATTTATGATTAAATATTTTCAATAAAGTTATATATATTAAAGTTAAAGAAAAATATTTATATATATGTTTTTATAAGAATTGCATAATTAATTATAAAAACATAAATTGTCACAATTTAACCCTTAACGTTTACAAAATTACACTTTGTACCCTTGGTTAAAAGTAATTACAATTTTAGTCCCTTTTGTACCTTTTTCACTTTAATCCTCAAACTTAGGCCATAAGACGGTTTTTACCCTTCCTTAAAAATCAAATCGACAGTTTCCATGTGGTCCGAAAGTTTTCATGTTTTGTCACATTTAGTCCCTTAACGTGGGACTTTTGCAAAAATAGTCCAAAATCTAGTTTTCAAAAAAGTTAACTTTTATTTTTTATAAAAGTTACCATTTTTATCTTTTAATATTTGTAAAAACAAATCAATTTTTATAAATCAAATATTATTCGAAAATTAAGTTTTCAAATCGAAAATTTCATAAAGGAATTGTTTGGGCTCGTTAGCCCGGTAAAGGCCCAAAGTGGGTGTTTCTTTGTTTTAAAATTATGTTCGACTAGCACTTGTTTTTGACTTTGTTTTCGTGGTCTAAAAACATATGAGGTTTGCATGTCATGTTGGTTCGATTAAGTGGGCACCAAAGAATTAGGGTGTCGAATAATATAGGTAGGTTGTACGTATAAAAATGGAATGGCGTGATCATTCCTAGGGGTGTCGAGTAGTGCAAAAAAAAGAACAATGGTCACAAGTGGTATGATGCTTAGTAAATATCGTGTGTCATGCGAATGTGATATGCATGTGTTATACGAATTGAAAAGGGAAGAATATAACTTACAACACCAAAAATTGGTGGTGATGAGGTCGTGTGTACGTGCAATGAGAACAAACCAAGGTGATGCCCTTCTCGTGAAGTGATCTTGTACCAAAGCTTAGTTACCCAACTCGTTCTCTACCCAACCCTAGCTCGTGTCTTCCTTGCTCCTTCTCGACAGTAACACAACCGAAAGAAATAGTGTGTTTGACTTAGAAATTTCTGTGGAATTGGGAGTGTGTGAGTTTTGTAGCATTTAATGTGTTTTATATAGCGAGTTCATGGGTGGTTCGATGTCTCCAAGAGACACAACATCTCTTCGGAAGGTCTTGTCTTGCTCGACAATGTTGTCTCACCTCTCTTGTGTTGTCAAGTCGAATTGTAAGGGCTTGGGGGCTACATCTTCGGGTCAAAGCTAGACTCTTAGCACAATTAGGCATGTGTGTACTTTAAAGATTAGTTTAAGGAACATGTTTTTGGTAAATGAAACATCCGATCCCATGGGTAAAGGGTTTACCGTGGGTAATTCGAGTGACCAAGGGTTTGACGGCTCAACATGGTGGTTCCTTGTCGCATGGTTCAAAGTCAAAGGGAGGGTTGTAAGGTTGTGTCGTGTTTGAGGAAACCAAGCAACAAGCATGTGTAAAATTCAAATGTAAAAGGAGTTGGTCTTTGCTTCGTGTGGTATACTACGCAAGGAAAAAAAAGACAACACAATAAGCCATACGGGCTTGGGGAAATTGTACAGCCCAAGTGAAGTAAAAATATTAGTAGAGGTGGGCTTGTGATAGCTTCGGCCCAAACGAATCAAAGAAAAAGAAAGCATGTGGGCTTATGAGTGTTTCGGCCCAAGAATAGAGGGGTGTCGGTGATCGTAAAATTTGTGAAATATATCTCGGTGTCGGTGTCGGTTTGTGAAAACCTTAATTATTTAAACGGTGTATATATATATTCTCGTATATATATATAGTAATAATAATTAACATATACATAGTGTCGTATATATATATATATATATATATATATATATATATATATATATATATATATATATATATATATATATATATATATATATATATATTAATAATTTCTCGTTGTTTAATTTGGGTGTCGGGTCGCAAGTGGGAGTTACCGGTGCTTAACCTCATTGGGTGATATCCAAGAGTGACAGTCGGGTGTTATCGGGTGACAATACACAATCAGGTGCTAAACAAACGGTGTTGAAAACAATCGGGTGTTCAAACAAACAGTGTCTCATGTAAAGATTTAAATTAGCCCGCAAAAATGGCTTAGTTAAGAATAATGTCAGTAATTAGCATTAATAAATGACCTGGGATTTTACGGTGTATTACAATATATATATATATATATATATATATATATATATATATATATATATATATATATATATATATATATATATATATATATATATATATATATATATATATATAGGGTGGGGTTATTCTAAAAAGGGCCTTATAATAAAAAGTGTAGGAAGGATTGTGGGAGTGACATGTGTCACCCCCTTGCCACATCATATGACACGTGTCACCCCCCCACCCCCCGCCGAAAAACAATTTTTTCCCGCCAAAAAAAAAATTCCCGCCAAAAAAAAAAATTTTTTTTTTGGGCAAAGATTTTTCTTTTTTTCCCGCCAAATTTTTTTACTGCATCACTGTTATAAATTTACTGCATCACGGTTATAAAGTTACTGCATCACGTTTGCTGCATCACAATTATGATTTTACTGCATCACGGTTACTGCATTCATGGTTTTAATGTTACTGCATCATGGTTATAAAGTTATTGCATCATTGTTATAAAGAAACTGAATTATCATAAGTTTTCTTCATCATATATGTATGTAACTGCATCACAATTAAAATATGATTCTTTTTTAAGTTTTGGTGCATCTTTATTATAAGTTACTGCATCATAGTTAATAGTTTAGTGCATCAACTATGTTGCAGTAACTTATAACCTCAATGCACTAAAATTTAAAACTGTGATGCAGTAACTTTTATAATTGTGATACATCAACTTTATAACTGTGATGCACTAAAAAATTTTGGCGGGAAAAAAAATTCTATTTTTACCCAAAAAAAAATGTTTTTTGGCGGGATTTTTTTTTTTTTTTTTTTTTTTTTGCGGGTGGTGGGGGGGGTGACATGTGTCATATGATGTGGCATTGGGGTGACACATGTCGCCCTCACAATCCTTCCTACACTTTTTATTATAAGGCCCTTTTTATTTTAACCCATACCTATATATATATATATATATATATATATATATATATATATATATATATATATATATATATATATATATATACTCCCTTATAAAGTATGCATATCCCCCTCCTAACTCCAAACCTGAAAAATTAAGATTCAGACTCACGAACCTATATCCGACCCTAAATTTACACACACCAAACCAACATCTTAACCTAAAAAATAATCAAAACTAATGTAAAACACATAAGTACTCCATACCAACATCACCCTCCCACCCCATTTACTTTCGTCATCTTTATTCCATTTCTCTCACTTACACCAACCAAAAATCTCTCTCTCTCTCTCACATACACAAACACACATAAACACAAACTCATACAATAAACACATACACATTTATCTCTTCCACCACCAATAACACCATGTCACAACCTACTGCCACCATGCGCCGACCACCACCGTGTCACTGCAGCCGAACACCATGATCCAACCGAAAGTTTTATCAAGAGCAGAGGTTGTCTTTTGAGCTTTTCTAAAGATCCATGTATTAAACAACTTTTGAATGTTTTTTTCTTTATACATCTATAATTATTTTTTGTAGTTTTTTAAATTTTTTAATAGATCTGTAATTTTTTTAGATCTATATAATGTCTTTTGAGCTTTTGGCATTTTTTTCAATTAAGCCGCGTCCGCCGTTGCCGGAATAGTTAGCCACCGTTGTCTCCGTTGACGCTACCTATAACAAACACAACAACAGCCACACTCGACCCACCACCACGACGATTGTGTACCTGCAGCAAACCACCTCCAAAACCCACTACAAAGTTTTTTGAGGTAGTTTTTTGTGTTTTTTTTAATACTTGGTACAACCTTTTTTCTTTTTTTTTTTGTTTATTCGTTGGGTTATTTTTTTTTGTTGAATTATAACAGTTTTTGAATTATCTTATAAGTAATGGTTTTGAGTATTTTATAAATCTGTTTGCTTAAGTTTTTTTCTAGATCTTTGATTTCTTTTTTTTTATAAGTTTCTGATCTTTATTTTTCTTTTCTTGGTTGTACAAGTAGTTTTTTTTTTCTTTTCGAATTAATCTTGCATTTTTTTTGGTTTTATTCATATATATATATATATATATTTTATCAATTTGATTTTTTATTTTATTTTCTAACATGAATCTAATATTTTTGACCTTTTATTTGTAAGTTTGATATATTTTTTTAATAAATCTGAGTGGGGAATTTTTATAAATCTCTTTGGTTACTAACAAGTTTGAATTTTTTTTATTTGTTTTTTCTTGAGTACAGTATTATTTTACGAATCTGGAATTTTTTAAATTCCAATATTTTTAAAATTTGAAAATCTTCCAAAGATTATTGTTTTAAAAGTTTAAAACTTAAAAGTGTTTGAATTTCAAAATTTTAGTATCATAGAAAAATCAAGTTGATGTCACAAAATACAAGATAAAATAAGATAATGAAAAGAGATGTAACATGTGAGTGTGGAGGAAAATTCAAATGCATACTCTTATTTTGATGCATACTAATGGACAAATCCCCATCATCTATCTAGTTTGATCTAATGGTGGGGATTAACCTAAGATTTAAATGGGGAAACATTAGTCCATGTTTTTTTTTTCCTTTTTTTTTGTCTTCTTGTCTTTTTTATTATTCTTTTTTTTCTTTCTTTATTTCCTTTTTTTTTTCTATCTTTTTTTTTGCCTTTTCTTTTCACGCTACAAAGTTTTTTTTTTTTTTTTTTTTTTTTTTTTTTTTTTTTTTTTTGTCGTTTTATATACGCTACTTTTTTTCTTTTTTTTACACGCTTTTTTTTCGTTCTAATTCACGTTTTTTCCTAATAAACGTTTTTTTTCGCTTTAAGACATTTTCATCTGTTTTCATATGTTTTTGTTTGTTTTCGCCCGTTTTCATATATTTTCTTACGTTTTCGTCCGTTTTCATAAGTTATTGTCCATTTTTATACGTTTTCGTCCGTTTTCTTACGTTTTCGCCCGTTAACGTCTATTTTCATACGTTTTCATATGTTTTCTTACATTTTCGTTCGTTTTCATATGTTTTCGTCAGTTTTCATACGTTTTCATTCGTCTTAATACATTTTCATCCGTTTTCTTTCGTTTTCGTCCATTTTTCATACGTCTTCGTCCATTTTCAGACGTGTTTTTACGCTTTCATACGTTTTTGTTCGTTTTCATACATATTAGTCCGTTTTCTTACGTTTTTGTTCGTTTTCATACGTTTTCGTTCATTTTCATCCGTTTTCGTTCATTTTTCAAACGTTTTTGTCCTTTTCATACATGTTTTTACTCTTTCATACGTTTTCTTCCGTTTTTATACATTTTCGTTCGTTTCTTACGTTTTTGTCCGTTTTTTCATTCGTTTTCGTTCGTTTTTAAATGTTTTTGGCAATTTTCAGACGTTTACATGTTTCTAAATATTACAAGTGATATTCTGAATATCACAAATTATATTCTGAATATCACAAGTGATATTCTGTGATATTGTAAATATCACAACTTATATTTTGAATATCACAAGTGATATTCTGTGATATTTTGAATATCACAAGTGATATTTTGAATATCACAAGTGATATTTTGAATATCACAAGAGATTTTATGTGATATGGAGAATGTCACAAGTGATACTATATGTACCACAAATGATATTCTTGATATTATAAGTAATATTCTGTGATATTCAAAGTATCACAAGTGATATTCTGAATATTATAAGTGATTTTCTGAATTTGACAAGTGATTTTCAACAAATGTTTTTTAACATAAAAATCACAAGTGATATTCAGAAAATCACAAGTGATAGATATTCAGAAAATCACAAGTGATATTTAGAATATCACCATTGATATTCAGAAAAACACAAGTGATATTCTGAATATCATTTGTGATATTCGAAAACGTATAAAAACGAACGAAAATATAAAAAAATGGACTAATACGTATGAAAACGGACGAAAACATAAGAAGACACAGAAAATCACTTGTGAATATCACAAGTGATATTCTGTGATATTCTAAATATCACAAGTTATATTCTGAATATCACAAGTGATATTCTGAATATTACAAGTGATTTTCTGTGATATGGAGAATATCACAATTGATACTATGAGTACCACAAATGATATTCTGGATATTATAAGTAATATTATTGATATACAAAGTATCACAAGTGATATTCTGAATATCATAAGTAATTTTTTGAATTTGACAAGTGATTTTCAACAAATGTTTTGTAACATGAAAATCACAAGTGATATTCAGAAAATCACAAGTGATAGATATTCAGAAAATTACAAGTGATATTTAGAATATCACCATTGATATTCATAAAAACACAAGTGATATTCTGAATATCATTTGTGATATTCTGAATATCATTTATGATATTCGGAAACGTATAAAAACGGACGAAAACGTAAAATAATAGACTAATACGTATGAAAATGGACGAAGTATGAAAACAGACGAAAAAATAAGAAAATCACAAGTGCTATTCATAATATCACAAGTGATATTCAGAAAATCACAAGTAATATTCTAGAACCACTGAATATCACTTGTGATATTCAGAAACGTAAGAAAATGAACGAAAATGTAAGAAAACGGACGAATACCTATGAAAACAGACAAAAACGTATAAAAACGTAAAAACACGTATGAAAACGAATGAAAAAGTATGAAAAATGGACGAAAACGAAAGATTACAGATGAAAACGGACGAAAACGTTTCTGAATATCACAATTGATATTCAGAAATCACTTGTGTTTTTATGAATATCAATGGTGATATTCTAAATATAAATTGGGATTTTCTGAATATCTATCATTTGTGATTTTCTGAATATCACATGTGATTTTCATGTTACAAAATAATTGTTGAATATCACTTGTCAAATTCAGAAAATCACTTATGATATTCAGAATATCACTTGTGATACTCTGATTATTACAAAATATTACTTACGATATCCAGAATATCATTGTGGTACTCATAGTATCACTTGTGATATTCTGTATATCACAGAAAATCGCTTGTGATATTCAGAATATCACTTGTGATATTCTCAATATCACAGAATATCAATTGTGAATATCACAGAATATCACTTGTGATATTCAGAATATAATTTGTGATATTCAGAATATAATTTTTAATATTCAGAATATCACTTGTGATATTTAGAAACATATGAAAATTGCCAAAAACATTTAAAAACGGACGAAAATGAATGAAAAAAATGAACGAAAAGGTAAGAAAACGAACGAAAATGTATGAAAATGAAAGAAAACGTATGAAAGTGTAAAAACATGTATGAAAAAGACAAAAACGTTTGAAAAATGGACGAAAACGAAAGAAAATTGACGAAAACGAAAGAAAATGGATGAAAACGGACGAAAACGTATGAAAACGAACGAAAACATAAGAAAATGGGCGAATATGTATGAAAACATATGAAAGCGTAAAAATATGTCCGAAAACGGACGAAGACGTATTAGAAATGGACGAAAACGAAAGAAAATGGTCGAAAATGTATTAAAACGAATGAAAACGTATGAAAACAAATGAAAGTGTAAGAAAACATATGAAAACAGACGTTAACGGGCGAAGACGTAAGAAAGCGGATGAAAACGTATGAAAACGGACAAAAACGTATGAAAACTGACGAAACGTACGAAAACGGGCGAAAATATATGAAAGCGCGCGAGAACAGACAAAAATTTATGAAAACGGACGAAAACATATTAAAATAGACGAAAATGTATGAAAACGAAAAAAAAAAAACGTTTATTAGGAAAAAAAACGTGAATTATAACAAAAAAAAAAGAAAAGAAAAAAGAAATGAAAAAAAAAAAAAAAAAAAAAAAAAAAAAAAAAAAACGTGTAAAAAAAACACCAAGAAAAAAGAAACAAAAAAAAAAACAAAAAAACTATAAAAGCGTGAAAAAAAAGACGCAAAAAAAAAAGAAAGAAAAAAAAAGGAAAGAAAGAAAGGAAAAAAATGAATAATAAAAAAGATAAAAAGACAAAGAAAATAAAAACATGGACTTATGTTTCCTATTTAATTTTATGTTAATCTCCACCATTAGATCAAACTAGATGGATGGTGAGAATTTATCTATTAGTATGCATCAAAATTAAAGTATGCAAAATAAAGTGCCTCTATGAGTGTGTTACTGTATTTTTTAGGCTGCTAAAAAAGTTGTAACATGTGAGTGTACATTGTACTATCCTCGAAAACAAGCAGTGAATCAGATTAAAGGAAGGCATGAGTTAACCGGACCCTCTCTATAGGGAGGGTTTGTGGAAGATGACGCTGCCGCCGCTTGTACTGTCTGCTTTAATACTTGTACATTAGGAGACAAAAAGTACAACCTAGCCTCATAGAGGGGGTTCGGTCAACACATCCCTTAAAGGAAATTAGAAAGTTAACTTCGAAAGTCTCATTTTCTTTGAAAAGATGCATTAATTCAAAAATTGTACTACTGTATCCAATAAAAACTTAACCAATTTCGGGAATTGCGCAATGACAGTTATCAAGAACTTCATTAAAGATGTTAAAGCTCCGATTAGAGATTGGTAACATAAAAGACATATTAAAAAATAATAGATGACCAACTTTTTTTTGAACACAATAGATGACCAACTTGAATGTCATGAAAACATGTCACCTGTTAAAGACCAAATTTGCAACGAGAATAATATCTATCAAAATTATTTGTTAGTCTTCAAACACTAAAACAAAACAAGCACATTATGTGCTGAACGACAAATCCATGCCGTAATAAATACTTTTTATAACTAAAGAATAAGGAGATAACATATACTCCGACAAATAATATTGCTTTCACGTTTTTTTAGGACCAAACAAATAATAAAAGAAAATATTGTGTTGAATACAATTTTATAAATAACGTGAGGCGTGACGTGGTAGCATGATCAAGTCTTACGCATTGACGATCAAGACGATGTTTTTGCGTTATACATAAGGTATAAGGTTAAAAAACTATTTTTACATGTAATATTGTTAATTTAAAAAATAAAAAACAAAAAGTTATCGGAGTTGAATAAAAAAAAAAATTCGTCACGCCTCAAGCCTTTTTTGCGCCTTTTTCCGCCTTATCTCATGTTACGCCTAGAGTCGACGCGTTGATCTATCTTATAACGTGGAAGTCACGCCTCACGCTTTATCTGCGCCTTTGCTTGGCCATGGTGCGCCTTTTAAAACCATGGTTGAATAAGTTGTTTCTTGGTAAATAGTAGTTTCCTCCCCTATGGCTTCATAAAAACCAGTGTCTTGAAACCCGGGTCGACCTGGCCGGGTTAACCGGTTTGACCAGTTCCGGCTAAAAAAGGGTCAAAAAAACCCTGGTTTTTAAAACCGGGTTAACCTGTTAGACTCTCTGGGTTTTGAGTGACCCGGGTCTCGAAACCCGGACGGGTTTTGTTTTTTCAAAATTTTTAATAAAAGCCCGGGTTGACCAGGTCGAAAAAATAAAAAAAATAATAAATTGAAAACCGGGTTGACCCGACGGTCGAACTAGCTGACCTGGTGCCCGGAAACTCGACCGGGTTCGATTTCGAACCCAATTTTCAAAACATTGATAAAAACACAATAATCTATATACGTTGTCGCTGCTGTGAAATCATGCCTTTAGAAAATCAGCTTTTCAAAAAGGATTCTTGAATGATACATATACAATACAAATTATTCGTCGCTTAAATTTTGTCGAAAGCTAGACACTGCTGCCGCTAGGAGCGGGTACTCGGCTAGGCTAGTATATATATATATATATATATATATATATATATATATATATATATATATACATATACATATATGTATATATATATTTATAGATATACGTATATACGTATTTATATAAATATATGTATATATATATGTATATATATATATATATATGTATATATATATATATATTTATATTTATATTTATTATATATATATATATATATATATATAATAAATATAAATATAAATATATATATATATATATATATATATATATATATATATATATATATATATATATATATATATATATATATATATATATATATATATCATGCTTTGTGATTTTTCCTTTAACATGTTAATTTTGAATAATGTGTCATATGTATACGAAGGTTGTATTTACTTGTAATTATTTGTTGCTTAATATTAGATAGTCGTTAATTAATTGTATTTATTGGTTAGGTTTTATATTTTGTTTTTTTATTTATTTTTATATGGATGTATTGTATGTGTTTTTGTTTTTGTTATATGTTGAGTGTAATAAATATAATTCATGACAAAACGGGTTTTTTGTTTTTGTTCGAGGGATAAGTAAAATATAAAAGTAAATTATATTTTTTTTAAATTATGAAATTTATTAGTTAATACTAAGAGTGAGCATTGTTACGGGACCTGATTGGACCGTCAATACCGGAGACCGATTTATTTTTAAAACCAGGACCGAGAAGTCTTTCTGAATTTTAACTCCATGTAATCTTGATGACAAACACCTAGACAGTTATTCAAATAACAATAGAAACTTTTGTAATTCAACTTTTTTCTTGCTGATGTTTGCGATTCACATACACCAAAGCACCAAAACTTCACAAGTTCACATTGTTTTTCACTCTTCCATAACAGTGACTACAGTCAGGGTGACCATGTCGTCTTCTGGCCCATAACCCTTCCATTCAGCCTAGTAGAAGATCAGATGACCACCAGTCTATTGGTTCCTGTATTTGTTTTTCTGGCTCACTAATCAAGATTTCCTTTTGTGGGGTTTGCGGTTTGCGCTTCCGAAAACCTTCTAAGGCCTTAATTAATTATTTCACCCGAATCAGATTTCTTATTTGTCTCCAATTCTTCGATGTTTGAGCTTGCACAGAATACCAAAATAGGAAGGGAAAAAAAAGGTAAACATACCGGTAATATGCAATCGAGGAGCAGAGTAGTAAGTAATAGTTTAAGACTTCAAAAGACAAGTCTCGGCATCACGGCATTGTGATAATTTCATATAAACAATAGCTAGATCATGCCATTTTTCCATCTCCAAATTTTTAACATGTTTTCCACCAATCTATCATTAAAAAAAATCAACTTTTTTATTCAAATAAAACTTTCACTAAAAAAATCACGCCCATAATTCAACTTTTTACCTCATGACTCTTCTTTTGAGATCAAAATTTTATATTTTGAACTTGAAAAACCACAAGAATCTGTGTATACGTTTGAAATTTGAATAGCATTCCTTATTTGACCTTGTGCAACTTAATACATAGCTTTGGTTTTCAACATTTCCCCCTAATACCATTTCCCAGTTTGTTCTAAAGCGGCTTTTATGACCGTTTGGCACTCCGTAAACCTTTTTTGTCCCGACAATATTCTAGCCAACAATATCCACCCTTTAAGACTCGACCCACCTTCTATTTTAGCAAAACGTTTTGAATAGCCAAGAGCCACATCCAACTTCCGCTGATCAGCATTTTATAAACTCAAAAAATAGACAATTCTTGTGTCATTCATAAGTTGACAATGATACTACTACAGATGACAAATGGTTCTTGTTTTCAAATAGTACATTAAACATAATTAATTGTATTTTACAACTTCAATTTCTAGAACAGACCTGATCATAAAGTTATAGAACACATGGTGATTCAAACATTCAAAGAATGCAGTCGGCCAACATGTGCTTAATTAGGTACCCTTCCAACACCATTCAAGGGCTTCATGTTTCCCAGCAGATAATTGCAGTCTTACCTGCCCCATCACGTCTTTTACCGAATGATGATTGACAGAGCTTCCAACCACCTATGTTGTATATGATATGAATATACGCGCCAAACAGTGAGAATGCGACGATGTTGAACAATGTCTAGTATACCTGCTATACGCGGAAAGTAAATGTAAACTTTCTAAAGACCACAAAATATTTAGACGCTGGGTTTTTCATGTAAATTTCTGAAAATGCCTACCCAAACGTTCCCTTTGCGAACCTGTCTCGTCCACTTTTGCTCCACTTTTCTGCCACACATCCAATCAATCACAAAAGTATTAAGCTTCTTCCCAAATCGATAAAAGAAATAAATATACTAAAAGAATGCTACAGTAGAAGAGATGGTACCTCATAGAATCCTGGGCTATCAAATCCAAAAAGACTTACTAAAAGTCACAAATAAATTAAGTAAGTTCGAAAATAACATACCGACCTATACAGGTAAAAACAACCGTTAATTGAATCTCTACCACTGCAAAAAAACAAAATCTTACAAAAAGTGGGATATGTTCTCAAAACAAAATATATTTAAGAAGAACATACCACAAATGCCATATTTGAAAACTACTACATGGCATATTGTTGAAAAATATGCAATTCGCAGAATATGCCATATTCTTGAAAAATAGTAGTTTCATATCTCATGAGTATATCGCATTTTCTAATGCATCGATTTCCCCTGTTCGACACCACTTGATTTTAGGAACTTCAATGCCTTAACATCATTAACACAAGTGCAATGACATGGAAATAGGATCGTCACGTCTCTTTTTGCTCTCATATCATCTGCAAATTCATAGGCAAAGAAACATCAATTTCATTGACCAAGAACATTGCATTAAGTACAATTCACATTACGTAACTTCATATGAGAAGAAATTACATTGTAGATAGTCATTCTTGGAATTGAAATCTAAGACGCAGCACATGATAGCACAATAAGTATGCCTCCTTAGTTTCTGAGATGCAGAGCTACATATTTAGTAGTGTAATCAGAACCCCCAAAGTTTATATCCTGTAAAATTTTAGTCACCTTCAATTAGTATTATTTTCACATTTGGCCGGTTTATATCAAAAAACTTAATCTCATAAAATTTTTGGACAAAAAATTGACAACAGGGGTATGGATTTAACCATTTCAGGTTTTAGTCTGTCATTTTTTAAACGGTTTATATCAGATTGGATTGAACTGAAAAACACTAAAAAGCCAACAATGAATGTGGTGACTTTGATTACAAACGTAGGAGGTCTTATGCATCGAAATTAAACACTACCTGGACTATAATGCTCCGCTTTTAGCTATTTTATCTTCACCAATTTATAATGGAAAAATAATAGAGTATTAGACGTTGGTGTGGCTTAAAGTATTAGCCATATGACATATATCGCAATTTTAAACCACAAAAATATAGGAACGTTAGGAACAGGACCGACCATATATTCATGTCGTATAAACACAACCGATATAATTAGTTTCATGAGTTTCATGAAAAATACAATTAAATGATTCATCGTAACATTGTAAGAAGATAAAAATAATAATTACTGTATGTGATGATCCCATCTATAATCAGGGGGTTTTAATTATAATTTTGATGTTGTCCGTTAATGGAAAATTATTTTTAGCAATATTGATGATAAGTGCAGTTTGACCTAGACTTAAAAACATATTATTGTAGTACCGGAAACTACTTGCTGATAAAAGCATAATCAACTTTATATTGTAATACTTTAATTTACGATATACAAAAAAAAAGAAAAAAAAAAGGAAGCTTATAATTTAGTTTAACCTAGACTTAAAAATTACCTATTTGAACCCAAACCCAATTTGACCAATGACTCAACTGTTATATTGTAAAACATGTAACTTATAGTTGCATACAATCGTAGGAATTAAAGTAAAGTTAACGTGATAGACGATAGTCTAAATGTTTAAGAAATGGCGTGACAAAAGTTAAAATACAAAAATACAAATTAACTCTATTAGCTCTTTGGATTTACTTTTTTTCTAATGCTAGCACAACAACAACAACAACAACAACAACAACAACATACTCAATCCCGCGAAGGCGAGGTATGGGGGAGGTAGAAATGTAGACAGGTCCTACCCCTACCCCAGGTAAAACCTGGGAGTAGAGAGACTGCTTCCAGGGAGACCTCCGACACGTGCACCAGTGCAGTGATAGAGAAACCAAAAAGAAGCAAGTAGTAAAAGAGCAACAAGTAAAAGCAAATAGCAGCAAGCAACCAACCAGCAAGGGGCCAAGTACAAAAGACAACAAATAAAACATGCAAACACACAGAGCACCAAAACAACAAACAAACAACAAACCAGGGGCAAGGCAAACAAAACATGCAAACAAAGCAAGGAGGGCAAAAAAAAAAGAGCAAAAGAAAAGCCAAAAGCAAACACAACAAAGCAAGGACGCAACAACAAGCAGGCAAAAGGCAAGAAGAGCACCACAAAAACAAAGCAAGGCAACGCAGGGGGCTAAAGCTAAGGCAAAGCAAAGGGAAAAGACGCACCACTAGCCTATAACAAACCTAAAAAGGGAAGAGCAACGGGGCCACTAAACCTAACGAGCAAAGGGCAAACTAAACCTAAAAGGCAAAGGGGCAGGGCAACAAAGGGAAGAGAAACGCAAAGGCAAGCATTTACTACCCATCCGACACTACCCGCAAGTCCTAATCCTAGCTCTTCACACATTCCTATCTGAGATCATGTCCTCGGACAAGAGAAGCTCCTTCATGTCTAGCCTAAGTCGATCCTCCCACCTGAGCTTAGGTCTTCCCCTCCTCCTCAAATTGTCGACCATCAGCGCTTCGACTCTCCTAACCGGTGCTGTTTGTGGCCTCCTCCTGACATGACCGAACTACCTAACCTTCCTTCTCGCATCTTCGAGATTATAGTTTCAACTTCAAGTTCCGCCCTGAAAACTCCGTTCGGGATCATGTCAAGCATCGTCTTACCACAAATCCACCTAAGCATCCTCAGTTCTGCCACTTCCACTCTGTTAGCTTGAGCTTTTGTGATAGGCCAACATTCTGACCCGTACAAGATAGCCGGTCTGATTGCCACCTTATAAAATTTCCCCTTAAGCTTAAAGGGGACTTTCTTATCACATAGTACTCCTGACGACGCCCTCCATTTTGCCCAACCTGCTCTAATACGGTGGGTAACGTCCTCGTCAATCCTTCCTGATTTGTGTATCACCGAACCCAAATACCTAAAAGACTCCTTAGGTTGAAGAATCTGGTCTTTGATACGAACTTCCTCCTCGTTTCTGCAGATCTCGTAGCTACCGAAATCACATCTCATATATTCTGTCTTCTCTCTGCTCACCCGAAGCCCCTTGTCTTCCAAAGCCTCACGCCAGTGTTCCAATCTGTAGTTTAACCCTTCGGCCGATTCTGCAACCAACACAATATCGTCTGCGAATATCATGCTCCAAGGGATGCCCTCTTGTATCCCTCAGGATATCTCATCGCGAATCAAGGCGAAGAGGTAAGGATTAATGGCTGATCCTTGGTGAAGTCCAACTTTCACCGAGAAAAACTCAGTGCACCCCACCGTGCACCGTACGCGGGTCTTCACCCCATCGTACATATCCCTAATGACTTTTAAGTATCTCCTTAGGGTCCCTTTTTCTATTAGAGTCCTCCATATCAACTCTCGTGGGACACTATCGTAAGCCTTTTCTAGGTCAATGAAGGCCATATGTAAATCTCTATGTCTTTCTCTATACGTCTCCATAAGACTTCTAAGGAGGTGGATAGCCTCGACCGAGGACCTCCCTGGCATAAAACCGAATTGGTTTTCTGACACCCTCGTCTCCCTTCTTAACCTCCTCGCTATAACTCTCTCCCAGAGCTTCATGGTGTGACTAAGTAGCTTAATACCCCTATAGTTGCTACACACTTGAGCGTCTCCCTTGTTCTTGAAGATGGGGATGACTTCGCTGAGTCTCCATTCATCTGGCATCTTCGCGCCGGAGAATATCTTGTTGAAGAGACAAGTCAACCATATTACTCCCTCATCTCCTAGGCTCCTCCAGGCTTCTATGGGTATTTGGTCCGGGCCAACAACTTTGTTTCTACCCATCTTCTGTAGAGCAACCTTCACTTCTTCTTGGCTGATCCTCGAGTAGTAGCATTCGGGTACCAAAAGTTGGCTAGGGTCATCTCGTTCACCCCTTCCTTTGGTGTTCCCCTCGTTAAAGAGAGAGGAAAAATATTGTCCCCATCTCTTCCTAATACCTTCTTCGTTCACGATGGTACGTCCTCATTCATCTTTGATGTATTTGATGTTTCCTAAGTCCCTTCTTCTTCTCTCACGGGCTTTAGCAATTCTGAAGATATCGTTTGCTCCCTCTTTGGAGTCCAATTTCTTATACAAATCTTCGTACGCCTTGTCCTTTGCCACTGCTACAGCCTTTTTTGCTTCTCTTTTAGCCATTTTATACCTCTCTTCCGCAGAGGCCCTATCTGCTTGGTCGCTCTCTCTGCTCAGAAGAACCTCTTTGAACCGAGCTTGTTTCTCCTTCACTTTAACTTGCACCTCCTCACTGAACCACCAAGATTCCCTGCAGGTTGACTGGGTTCTCCCTGACCCACTAGTCACGCCTATGGAATCCTTTGCTGCATCTCTAATGGTGCAGGCAAGGGTGTTCCACATCTGATCTACATCATAAGAAGTTAAGTCTTCCACCCGAGCCGAAAAACCCTCAGAGACTTTCGCTCTAAACGACTCCACCGCTTCTCCGTTCAGTTTCTTCCACAAAATCCTTGGCATCCCTGTCGCCTTCACAATTTCTAAACGAGTCCACCGCTTCTCCGTTCAGTTTCTAATGCTAGAACTCTACTAATATTCACTATTAATGAGTCACTAAACACATGTTCAATTCATATAATGGTATGTGGCTGGGAATACTTTCAAATTGAAAAGATTGCATAAAATTCCTAAACAATGTTAAGCTTCATTTATGATGAGGCAAATTGTGTTTATTAATTGTCTTATAATTTAAATATTCTTATTACATGAATGAGAATATCCCTAATGTTGGCATAGTACCAAAACATGGTAAATTACATCCGCGAGAGCCTTATTTAAACGGTATCAAAATGACAGTTATGGTATAGTTACCTGATGCGTGGGAATCGCAACAGGCTTTACCTCTCGAGGGATCTCGAGAAGCTTACAACCCCCACCAGCCAGTGTACCTGATCGTTGTAGTATAGTATAGTGACAAGTACCGGGGGATTGATCGTTCAGCTTAGGAATAGTGTCGCTAGGATTAGAAAGCCTAAATACTAGTTCTAAGGGTGAGGGATGATTATTTTTTGTATTTTTATATTTTATGGAAAGCAATTAAAATCTCGGGTTTGAAGGATTTGGGCGGAATTAGTTGCTATTCAACTAACCCAGTACTAAGATGCAATCAAAATAAAATACTAGAAATGAAAATAAACTAAATTATACTAAAGTTGTGAGCAGTAATTGGAGAAAATGTGTTTACTTAGATTTCACTACTCCCTAGACATCTTTTACACATTAATTACTTGTTATAATTGCATGGATGACGGATCGTATTCCTTAATACCATTCATGGGGTGGCACACATAACTCCCCAATTCTATGAGCTCTTATCTCCTCCTACACCATGCCCAGCACAACTATAGGGATTGTAAACAGTGGCTCATGCATTAAATACAACCAATAAAGACCTAGTGCGCCTCGGTTCATGTTTCTTAAGACGTTCAAGCATGTTACCAAGTGGAGATCTGCCAGTTTTCTTAAGCCTAACATATAAATCATTCATCCAAGACAAGAATAAACAAGTAATCAACACATAATTAACATCTAGGTTTCATTAGATCTAAGCAAACACAAGATAGATCTAGCCTAGCATAATGGAATTGAGACAAGAACAAGATATAGACAACCAACACATAGACATATTGATTGAATTAAAGGAACACTTATCTCAATTACAATGCAAGGTATCAAGGGTTTGGAACCCTTGAAAAACCTGTAAAAGTTGCACCAAAATCGTACTTAGGGTTTCTCCAAAACTTCTCTCTTAATGTGTGAAAATTAGAAAACTATATATAGAAAAATAGGTTTGACGGCGTCAAGACAAAGCTTGTGACGCCGTCACCTCGCCGCCAAAACTCTTCTCGGACTGCCTTGATCTACATTTGACGCCGTCAAGACCAAATCATTTCCAGGCCGTCATGACTTATTACTCTTGACGCCCTTCTTTCGTGACACCGTCAAATCTGTTCTGGGTCGTCATGGACTTCTGCTCTTGACGCCGTCAGAGGATTGCTCTTGACGCCATCACCTACTGTTCCCAGCATGGAAAATTAAGACTTTGGCGTTTTCTTCACTTTTATTCTCCAAAAACGTCCGAATTGCTTCCTTTTCCAGATTTCTCTCCCAAAGTACCTAAAATCACAAAAGGAACGATTTAGGGCAATATTTGATTAAATAAATTCGGATTCGGGCTTAAATGACCCCCTAAAAATGGATCATTTTTCGCCTCATCGTTACCTGTTGAGCATTATCAGTTAGGGGATATTTACAAAGTGCTAAGTAGTGATCCTTCCTCGTTGTCCACAAGACACTATCTTTTGACAATTTGAATATGCATTTATATGGTTTTGATATCATGCAGCTTGTCACCTTCTAACACTCGATCTTCCACCTGTACATGAAACCAATTAGTTTAGATTTTTAAGATTTCAAAAAATGTAGAAGTTATTATTTGTATCATAACCACCCATATATGTAGATATTTATTAAGTTTTTCAAAGTTTACATGTATCAAGCACATAGTGATTAAGGAAAGTCCTATTCCAATGTCAAACATGTGTTGTCTTGCACCTGCACAAAGAAAGTTAAGCCAAAGAACCTCCAATTAAAATACCTAATAGAAACCCTATTTTTTTAGTCCTTCAATAAATACTTAAATGCAGCTTTTGCCTCCTGGAAGAAAACGGATACAAAAAATCTGAAAGTAGGAATTACTACATGAACATGATTACAGATATATAATACCATTTTACCTGCTGCTTTGTGGCATATATAAAAGTTTTACCATCTGCAGCTTTCTCTTCTAATGGTGTTGTGTTAGCTTTTCTAGCACCTTCCATGCCTTTCTTTGCTTCCTAGCACATCACCATCAAATCAAGTTTATCACATTTTCTCATATAAAAATAAAAAACCAAAAATGATGTCAAATAAGAATACCTAGGTGTCCTGCACAGAGACTCCATCTAAGGCTTCTATAAATGACCTAATTTACATACAGAAGGAACAAAAAAAAAGCTTCCACAATGTTATAATTGGGAGATAAAGATCTAAAAGTCAGGGTTTGTGCTCACAATTAAAAAAAAAAACAAAATACTATACGTTGTGAATCTCTATGTCATGTAAAATATCTACCAGCAAGAAACTCATGTGTGAGAATACCTGAATTAACTTCGTTATTGAGTTCACAGTGAGGAGAAATACCAGAGGTTATCTAAATTTACCTCTTTTGCTTTGTTTTTTCTCTTTTCCAAACAATTACAATGCCACCAAAATCAGAGGATGCTAATAGATTCTCACCATGATTCCATGCAACTGCGATAACTGGGTATCCATGTCCCTGTACTCGTAATAAAGAACAGAAAATAGATCTAGTTGTTGTCCTCCATGTGGCGTTG
This sequence comes from Artemisia argyi, assembly GCA_030686995.1. Lineage (NCBI taxonomy): Eukaryota > Viridiplantae > Streptophyta > Magnoliopsida > Asterales > Asteraceae > Artemisia > Artemisia argyi. Next base: position 100,547,457 of record CM060681.1, read on the forward strand.
CATTGACAAAGAAATAACTACTCAGTATGTAAGATTAACAACATTATTTGGTGGTCATGAATAGCCAAAGTTTCTTTGAAACATAAAGCACACCAAAAACTTATTTATCAATGGAACACATTGCCTATAGCCGTAAGAAGTGCAGTAGCTGAAGGTGTTTGGGCATCAGTTGATAAAATAAACATGTAGTAACTTTAACTGATGAAAATTTTACTAAAAGGTTCAGTTCCCACAAGGCTAATTGTGTTGCAAAACTTCAAGGATGCAAAAGGTATAGCACTTCTACATACCAGATAATTTGAGAGTTCTGATAACGTGACACGGTTTCGTGTTTTCTCTCACTCTATGTCCATGTATAATTGTGTTTGGACATTTGGAATGTCTGGTGATCCAAGAAGTGTACATGTTCAGTGATTTTACATTAGTTTTATATGGTGAGACTACTTATATTTGCTGCTGCAAAATTTTTTTTAGTTACTTACACGCTGTGTATCTGATGTGTTTTCGGAATCTCTGGATTTAGGTAGTAATATGTCGCCGTGCGCTCAAAAGTTGCATGCCTGTGTTAAGTCAGTTGTGCGCTGAAAATAAATATACAATAAAGGTATTAATGAAAGTTATGACTCAGTGATGTTACCCCTATAAGTTTTCACCCAACATGAACTCATGGCTATCACCACCGGCTTCTCCGCATTTGAGTATCCTTCAATGTTAAAAATTCTTGCCATGTCGTTCCAAAGAGTAAATATGATAGTGCCGACACTGCAAAAAGGTATACTTTTTTTAGTACCCGTTATCATGAGGTCAACGTAACTTGTAAATTTCAGATGAAACTGACTCAAGATTTTGGTTGATGATATCTCTCCAAACGACTTTCTTTTTGGTTGTGCCACCAGCATCTCGTAGGTCACTAATAAGTACCCAACGTAATTTGTTAACAGGAAACATATTTTTTAGAATTTGTATTGAATGTGAATTGTGGATGCCAATTGCATATACCTGTAAAATTGTGTCTCTCACATCTTCTCTTGTTGAAGTATTAACCTTACAGTATATGTCTATGTAAATAACTCAATAGCAACAAACAAAACCTATTCCTTTTGATAAGGTGTCCTCCGCCTGTTGTGATGTTTGCTGCAAGTTATTGATGGCCAATAACTATTACACTACTGGAAATATATCAGTTGCTCATTATGTGGATTATCATATGAATATACTATTAACAAATTATGGTTAAATTAAAAAGAAAAAGAAAAAAAAGATATATTTATCATATGAAATCTTACCAGACCACGAATGAGATGTATCTACACCATCAGTTAAATAATTACACAACACAAATAACATATACTGAATGATACACCTTATTGCGTTATGGGATTAGGGTTAGGGTTTTGAGAATGAACGTCTGTGAATGACTTTAATTTTTTTCACGTACGTTTTTATGTTTGATAGGGCATTGTGGTGTAATTATAAGATATCAATTTAAGCATGTCATTATTGTTTTCAAATGACCATCATAAAATCTTGTCTGGTCTAATGGTTGAGGCATTTGTGTGTGGATGCCTAGACCTTGGTTCGAATCTTGCAAGTCTTATATTTTTTAAGAATCCGAATTAAATGCAATAAAATAAATCCGGAATTCAAGGTCGAACATCCGAATTTAATTTGGTCAAACATTGCTTACATGGCCATTATGTGATGACATGGCTGATAATGAACTACATGGCAATGACTGGGCAATGAGGTGGCATTTACGTGTAACGCCTCCTGTTATATATATATATATATATATATATATATATATATATATATATATATATATATATATATATATATATATATATATATATATATATATATATATAGTATTTTATGCTTCTGAAGTTACTCTTAACATCCTTTCAATCGACCTACTTGAGAAACAAGGCTTTGAAATCGTTTATGAAGGAAATAGATGTAGGCTCATTTATATGTTCAATAATTTTGAAGACCACAACTTTAATGAGGATAGTTTAAGAATCAAGCACAACGAATACCTAGAAGATTATTTTGAATCGTTGGCTAAGAAGGATAGCATGGAAGAAGATTTCATCAAAATAAGGGGAAACACTTACTCAACAAAAGTTAACTCTTTTAATGAATACGTGGCTTTCCTAAATTTAATCAAGTATGATTTTATACTATTAGTTTAGGTTAGTTTGCAGGCCATGTAAAAGGCTGCACGAATAAAGTCTGGGCCAAAGGCCAATAGACATCTTTGAAACGGTTAGAAGGTAGTTAATATAGTTAGTTACATGACAGTTATAGAGTGAAGTATTGTGTTGTTTCATGTGAAACATCATACCCTTTCACAAACATACCTGTTCATTGTATATATATAGGATCATATGTAACACGTTTAACATTGATTCCAGAAGTAGTATTGTTATTTATATTGTGTCTATTCATTTACTTTATATCTTGATCATAAGAGTTGCATATTACAAATCGTTTACACATAAACACCTTTCTGTTAAAGTTAACCATGGTGAATACCAACACCTTCTTGGAGGCAAACTGGTCGAATCACAAACATGATTCTGACCCTTACAATATAAGTCTAAAGTTTTATAAACAACAAATTCATATCTCGCTATAGACTATTTATTTAGATCATATTAGTATGCTTAGGTGGTTTGTGACCTTTATCAGTATCATCCATCTTTCACCATTGCAAAGGCACCCTCAAGGTTCTTTTCTTATAAATATTCTAATGTCCCTAGATCTGCACAAGTGGTTTAGTGATGTTACTAACTTACTTTAGCTGGATGGTTCTTTGAATTGCAGGTTTCTTTATCCTATTTACCCTCTTATATGTGTTGTTGTTGCAGTTTTCTTTATGACCACTATATGAACAATCTTTTCTCTACACGGTAGGCATAAGTTATTTTTAGTTTTCGAAGCCCGCCCGATGGGCGGGCATGACTTGTAAATTTTCTTTTGATGAAGTTGCTTAACTGAATTTAATTTTTTAAGGACGGGAGGGTTTTTTTTATTATTTTTTTTTATTTTTTTTTTAGTTTACGTCAAAATTTTTTTTTAATTAAAGGTAAGATTGACGTACATTGGCATGACTTGTGAATATTGTTGAAATTTATCAGTTAATAAAAAATAAGATATAAAAGTACCAATTTTTATATTGAATACATTAATAGTAAAAATAAATGATCATTAACATTTATAAAGATCCAAATTATTTATCGAGTGCATTAAAAATGAAGAGAATTAACTATAGACCGACTATATGGGTAAAATCCTAACCCATACTATCAAAATTGATACATGCTAATCCCTTTTGGGTAAAAAGTGAAGATATAATGATTATAAATAATATTTACATCAACGGTCATCAAGCAAAATGTTCAAAGAAAATCTCATTCAATATACTGAAAACATCAAAAATAGAAACGTAAATTGTTGGAGGAAAATATATGAAACCATTCAAGGAGATTTCATATACAAAAAACCAATCGAAACATTCATTATAGTTAAAAGGTTACTTTGAAAAAAAAAAAAAAAAAAAAAAAAAAGCTTTATAGTTTATACTATAGCCCTTATAAAAATATAATAAAAAGCTTTATAGTTTATACTATAGCCCTTATAAAAATATAATGCAACACAACTTACTTCAATCAACATAATGATGAGGCGAAAAATGAACCACTTTTAATGGGTCATTTAAGCCCGAAATTGAATTTATATGATCAAATATTGCCCTAAATCGTTCCTTTTGTGATTTTAGGTACTTTGGGAGTGAATTCTGGAAAACAAGGCATTTTTGACGTTTTTGGAGCATAAAAGTGAAGAAAACGGCAAAGACTTAATTTTTCATGCTGAGAACAGTACCTGACGGTGTCAAGAAGAAAAAGCTGACGGCGTCAGGAGTAAAATCTGTGACGACCCAGTGAAAACCTGAAGGCGTCACAAGAAGGGCGTCAAGAGTTAATATTGTGACGGCCTACAATTGGAATACACATGACGTCGTCAAATCCAGATCTAGGCAGTCCGAGAAACTATTTAGCGGCGAGATGACGGCTTCAGAAATTTGTTCTTGACGCCGTCACCTATCAGAATCTATATATAGTTTTCTATTTTTCATTCATTAAAATAGGAACTTGTGTGGAGAATACTAGGGCCGAACTTTGTAAACCCTAGGTCGTATTTTACAGTATTTTTAAGGGTTTTTACCCCTTAAATCCTTTCATGTTCAATTAAGATAAGTCTTCTCTTAATTCATTCAATATGTCTATGTGTTGTTTGAATATATCTTATACTTGTCTTGATTTCAACATGCTAGGCTAGATCTATCATGTGTTTGCTTAGATGTAATGAAACCTAGATGTTAATTATGTGTTGATTACTTGTTTATAGTTGTATTGGATGAATGATTTCAATGTTAGGCTTAAGAAAACTGGCAGATCTACATTGTGTAACATGCTTGAACGTCTTAGGAAACATGAACCGATGTGTACTAGGTTTTATTGGTTGTATTTAATGCATGAGCAAATTCTAATGATCCCATGTTAGGATCTTTTTAGCCGGCTCGACATAGGAGTGAAGTAGGCGCTTATAGGATTGGGGAAGTAAGATGCCACCCCATGAATGGTATTAAGGAATACAGTCCGTCATCCACGCAATTGTAACAAGTAATTAACATGTAAAAGATATCTAGGGAGTAGTGAAATCTAAGTAAACACAATTCTCCCATATATTGCTCACACCACTAGTATAATATAGTTTATTTTCATTTCTAGTATTTTATTTTGATTGCATCTTAGGAATTGGGTTAGTTGACTAGCAACTAATTCCGCCAAACTCCTTCAAACCCGAGAATTTTAATTGCTTTTTATAAAAACTAAAAAAATACAAAAAGAACCATCTTCATCTCTAGACCTAGTCTTTAGGTTTTCTAATCCTAGCGACACAATTCCTAGCTGAACGATCAATCCCCCGGTACTTGTCATTATACTATACTACATCGATCAGGTACACTGCCTGGTGGGGGTTGTAAGCTTCTCAAGATCCCTTGAGAGGTAAAGCCTGGTGCAATCCCTACGCATCAAGTTTTTGGCGCCGCAGCCCGGGGAATAGTTATTGTCTAGGTTAGAATCTCTTTTTATTAGGTCTACTTGCTAGATTCCTTTCTTGTAAAATTTTACACCTAAAAACCTATACTTATACTACAAATCATCCACTAACTATCCTAAATAAATCAAAGTCCATATTATTTGCTTTTGAACTCTTTGAAAATCAGCCATGAACCCCCCCCCCCCCCCTTGACCTTATGCATTAATATGTACTAGTATAATACTATATATCCTAACCAAAATATCTAAAAACATGAAATACATAACACATAACATTATTTTGGATCAAAACTCATTCTTCTTCCTCTCTACCTCAAAACCCATGACCCAAGTTCATACCAAGACCAAAATCCATTATTTTTCAAAGATCAAAGTATAGAAGTTGTTCCCTTTGCCTTCCTAATCAAGAATCTTACAATAAAAACACAAGTAACTCAAGGTTTCTCACCATCTAATCACCTATTATTTCAAAGTGAGTTATCAAATTTATTTTCATGTTTTCATCTAATTAACACATGTATCTTATGGTTTTCATGCTTAATTTCATGCACAAGCTAGCTATACCACTATATTTTTGTAGACTTTTTGAACATACAAACCCTAGATTTTGATTTAGGTACTCCCTTGTTAAATTAACTTGTTTAGTGATCATTAGGAACCCATGGCACCCTAAGAAGGTGTATGGTAGGATTAGTATAGCTTTGTGGTGTTTTGCAAGAGATTTGGTTGAAGTAGAAACTAGTTTTGAACATGAAAAATGGTTTTAGAACAAGTATATAAACCTACTGTCCCATTTTTGTAAATCCAGGAAAATCAGTAAACATAAAGTAAACTTTGGATAAATTTTTAGAAAATACTTTAAAAAACGAAGCCGTAGGCGAAAGAACGGATTAAAAAGAGTTTATAACGAAGGAGATATGAATTTTTCAATATTAACGACGAAAACTATTTTCCGGAAAAATACATGCTGATGGACGTTTTTCGTCGGTCAAACAGAGACTTTGGACGTAACCCGGAGGAGCCAAGTTTTCCAAAATATATTACTACATGCTAAGACGTAACCATGGATATAAAGAACAAGTAAAACGGACTTATAACGACAAAGATATTCACGTTTCAATATCGACAAAAACTCACTATAATTGGCAGCTTTTAGAAATAATAACGCTAAAACTACGTAGTAACGCTAGATTTCTAGAAATACTACCAAGTACCCAATTTCATAACTAATGAAGTATTAGTGATTACAAGTATATTTTTATCACTACAAGACGTTATTTCAAGGATTTCAAACCGAGGATTTCAACACTAACATTGATACATACGATATATATGCATATATATTGCAACTAGCTTTATTTTTCTAATAGCCATATTTTCCTAAGTCTTGGAAAATATATATTTTTGATAACAACAAGTGTTTTTCCAAAGAGTAGAGTGGTATAGGAAACATGTGCATGGACATTTCCAACATCATTTCATGATCTAAATTAGACCGTTCATATCATTCATATTAGGTTGCGGCAGCTTACCGTTCATTGTTGTTCATTTCACTTCATCACAGTAACATCAGCTTCAGGTGAGTCATAGCCCCTACTCTTTTAATTGTTTTGTAAACTCTTTGGGCGAGAATACATGCTCGTTTTACTTAAACGCATTACTTGCTTTACATGGTTGATTACTCAAACATTTTCAGCTTTACCTATACATATGTTTGATTACCTGCATTTCATTGGTATGTTGATTACTGCATTTCATGGGATTTGTCATCCTTGTTTACATGACTTCATGGTCACAAATTGTTCCCATATGTTCATTGTAATATTGTGGTACTCCCCACTTGGCTGTGATGTCAAACGTAATATTGTGGTATTCCCCACTTGGCTGTGATGTCAAACGTATTGTGGTATTCCCCACTTGGCTGTGATGTCAAACGTAATATTGTGGTACTCCCCAATTGGCTGTGATTTCAAACGTAATATTGATGTTTCCCTACTTGACTGAATTACGATGCTTTTGCATCAACCTTATTACAGATTTTCCTACTTGACTGATTTATCATATGGCCTCATGGACTGAATTATTTATATAGCCGTTTGTTATATTTATCATGGAATTTGGATACAAGTATTACATTTGTTCACGTATACATATTACATTTGGCAGTGGGTCGTAAACACACAGGTTACAAGTCTCTTATGGCGGGACTTGTAACTGAGTGGATTTACGATGCCTTTGCTGGGATACCTTCATACATATGCATTACATTCTTTTTCACAAGACTCTATGAACTCACCAACCTCGTGTTGACACTTTAGCATGTATTTTCAGGTATTAAGCAATGGCACGCTACAGGAGGTTTTGGCAGGGCATGGCATGGTTATAGAAGATTCTGATTATTCATTTGGGGACCGTTTTAAACTATGTTAAGGGCCTATTTCCGCACTACTTTTAACAATGTAAATTCAACATTTTTGGTTAAAAGATTTTATTCTAAACGATTGAAATGAATACCATTTTACACTTGTTTTGTAATATCAATTGAGTTACACCCTAGCTACATGTATGCTTCCGCTGGACCCGACTTTGGGGGTGTGACAGATTGGTATCAGAGCTTTAGCTATAGCGAACTAAGTGATTTTAAAACCTAGACTATAGCTACATTCAAGAAAACTTAACCCTATGACCGTCACGTGCTTGCCTGCCAAGCTGAAGCCCCATTTGTGGTTAGTTGCTGACATAGGTGATGAGATTTGTATCTCATTATCTGATATATTATATTCATTTATTATAGTTGATTACTATAATTGTCTTTCATATAAGCATGCTCATGTATCATATATGTCACCACGTTATGTTTTTCCTTGCATAGTTTCATCATTTGACCTCGAGTTTGGTCACCTGCCTTAGTATTTCAGAATGTTTTGAGTTTTTGTGAAGGACATAGTATTAGTATAACTGAGCTGAGTATTTCAAAATTCATGGAACCTCGGTGGAATATAGACTGGTCATTTATATTCAACCCGGGATAGTGAGATATAGGCTGACCACCTATGTCTGACTCAGAAATGAATTTTGCAACACTGAGAATGGTTATAATAAAATTTTGTCTGGATTAAATCCTCTACTCATTTTCCAAAGGTTTCATTTATGTGTGTGTATACCCTCGTTTTAAGAATATTCATACTTTTCATCACTTCGTGAACCGCCGCCTGGAAGCACGTCAACTGGTCATTACATCCCATGAATCTTCACGTCTATGCATGATACACTTATATCACAGTATTTTCTTTTATCACAATCTCATTTTGTCGCAGTTGTCACAGTCTTTTCCCTTCTCACCATCATTATTATTTCCCTTCCCCATCCCCATATATACAAGGAATTAGCTAACACTCTATGGATTCCGATGTCACTTATCACTCACTACTCCCAATATTAATAAGTGGATATTATCAATGACCTCCCTAGGAAACGTCTTATTTATGTTTCACCCTTCTTTTCTAGTTTTGAAGAGCTATGCCGCCAGGGAAAGCTAAAGCTACTCCAACTATGACACCTGCTGCTATTCGGAAATTTGTTAAGGATAGTATAGTTGAAGCTCTAGAGATCGAGAGAGCTGAGGTAGCTGCAAGGGCTGCTGAAACCGCTTTATAGACAGGGACAGATGGACAATCCGATAATAGGCGTGAATGTACTTGGAAAAATTTTAAGATTAGTGATCCCATCAAGTTAAAGGGCTCTGAAGGAGCGGTTGCCTTGATTCGCTGGTTCGAAAAGACTGAGAATGTGTTCCTCATGTGCAACTGTCCTGATGTCAGCAAGTAAAATTCGCTACTGGTATGCTTCTGGATGAAGCTATGTCATGGTGGAATTCTTATGCTCAACCGATTGGTATGGAAAATGCCTACAAGCTCACCTGGGAGCAATTCAAGAAGTTGATGAGTAGTAAGTTTTGCCCGCGTACTGAGGTGCAGAAGTTGGAAACAGAATTCTATGAACTGGTGACTAAAGGTGATAACATCGAGACCTACTTCAGGAGGTTTCAGGAGTTGGCTGCACTATGCCCAACTATGGTTCCAGATAATGAAAAGCTGCTAGAAAATTTCATCGGTGGACTACCGCACAACATCAGGGGGAACGTAATTGCTTCTAAACCGCACATGTTGGAGGAAGCTATCGGAATGTCTCAAAAGCTTATGGCTCAAGTGATGAAATAAGAAACTACTGTCAACAACAACAACGAAAGCAAAAGGAAAAGGGATGACAACCAAGGAAATGATCAAGTATGGCAACCAAACAAAGGACAAGAAGTGTTTAGAGATTATGCTGCAGGACCACGCACAAAGAAAAGATATACTGGAAATTTACCTTACTGCAACATGTGTAATCTACATCACTTATATCATTGCAGTGGACTGTGTGGAATATGCAAGAAGCGGGGTCATCTAACTAAGGACTGTAGGAAACCCACAAATCAGAGGATTCCAGGAAGTTGCTTCAAATGTGGAAACTTAGGGCATCTCAGAAAGGACTGCCCGGAGCTAAGGAACAAGAAAACCAAAGCCTTAACTCTTTAGTGTTGTATTTCTTTTGTGTTTAATTCTACGTTCTATCATATAAGTTTCATGTAATATTAACGAATTCTGATCTAATGAATATTCTATCTTTTATCACCTCAAACTCCTAGCAATTTCATTAAGTTTCCTTTGGAACTACACCACCTATCATCTGCAGGCCAATGGTTAGGATTAGAGAACGATTCAAACATAGGGAGATATGCTCAGAGTATGAGTGATTGACACTAGAAATGGTTGGATTAGCCATTTTCCATCAATCAGATTCTTTTACAACCATGGTTATCGCGCGAGCGTAGAGACTACACTATATGAGGCACTCTATGGTCGAAGTGCCAACATCCAATGACGGATCGAAATTTAGAAAAGCCCAGCTCATTAGTCCAGTAAGCATTTATGAAATAACTAGGAATTTCCAACAAATCAAGAATCAGTTACAAGTTCGATAAATTCCTAAACCTGGTAGGAGAACCAATGGAAATCATGGGCTGTAAGGTCGAACAGTTGAAGCAAAGTCGAATTCCTATCGTGTAAGTTCGTTGGAATTCTCAAATATCATCATCTTTTCACCAAGTAAACTTCAGAGACCAACACAAACTGAACTTCGGGATGAAGTTCCTTTTAGAGGGGAAGACTGTCACAACTCGTAATTTCAGGCCATTTCCCAAACTTCGACAATTTACTATTCATCAAAACACTATTCATCATTTTACTATTCATCATTTTTGGTGTTAGTTTGATATTTTGAGAAGCATTTGAAAATGTTACTATTCACAGAACACTATTCATTTCCGGAAGAAATTTCACTATTCACGTGCATTACTCATTTCATCGTAAATTTAGTTTACGGGTATTCAAATTCGCGTAACCGGATTGGTTTAGGTGCGAATTCATTTCATTAGTACTAAGGACACTGCATACAGACTAGAGACAGTCTGCATATCATCATAAAACATATTCATGTTATACCACTCTTAGGATTTTCAAATTTATATATTTGATATATTTAACGTTTTACGTATAATTATTTATAATAAACGTTAACACCCGGTTAATAAATACGACGAACATATCTAAATATTCCCACAATGGTCCCGATATATTTTTATATCCATTATATCCTCATAAAAGTTATAATATTCATTTACCCAGTATTTTGGAAATTTATTTTTATTTATAACGTAAGTTTATAAATATTGCGACGGTTTTCGTGGAAACTAAACAATAATCACCCGAACACTCAATACTCGTACCCAACATATTTTTTTAACATTTTTATGACTTTATTAAGTCCCGGTTAACTTGCTAAAATTTATTTCTCGCAAACCGGTACTCAATGATAACTAAAAGCTAACTACGATTACCTAAATTTAACACCTAAAAACCTATACTTATACTACAAAACATCCACTAACTATCCTAAATAAATCAAAGTCCATATTATTACTTTTGAACTCTTTGAAAATCAGCCATGACCCCCCCCCCCCCCCTTGACCTTATGCATTAATATGTACTAGTATAATACTATATATCCTAACCAAAATATCTAAAAACATGAAATACATAACACATAACATTATTTTGGATCAAAACTCATTCTTCTTCCTCTCTACCTCAAAACCCACAACCCAAGTTCATACCAAGACCAAAATCCATTATTTTTCAAAGATCAAAGCATAGAAGTTGTTCCTTTTACCTTCCTAATCAAGAATCTTACAATAAAAACACAAGTAACTCAAGGTTTCTCACCATCTAATCACCTATTATTTCAAAGTGAGTTATCAAATTTATTTTCATGTTTTCATCTAATTAACACATGTATCTTATGGTTTTCATGCTTAATTTCATGCACAAGCTAGCTATACCACTATATTTTTTTAGACTTTTTGAACATACAAACCCTAGATTTTGATTGATTTAGGTACTCCCTTGTTAAATTAACTTGTTTAGTGATCATTAGGAACCCATGGCACCCTAAGAAGGTGTATGGTAGGATTAGTATAGCTTTGTGGTGTTTTGCAAGAGATTTGGTTGAAGTAGAAACTAGTTTTGAACATGAAAAATGGTTTTAGAACAAGTATATAAACCTACTGTCCCATTTTTGTAAATCCAGGAAAATCAGTAAACATAAAGTATACTTTGGAAAAAATTTTAGAAAATACTTTAAAAAACGAAGCCTTAGGCGAAAGAACGGATTAAAAAGAGTTTATAACGAAGGAGATATGAATTTTTCAATATTAACGACGAAAACTATTTTCCGGAAAAATACATGCTGATGGACGTTTTTCGTCAGTCAAACAGAGACTTTGGACGTAACCCGGAGGAGCCAAGTTTTCCAAAATATATTACTACATGCTAAGACGTAACCATGGATATAAAGAACAAGTAAAACGGACTTATAACGACAAAGATATTCACGTTTCAATATCGACAAAAACTCACTATAATTGGCAGCTTTTAGAAATAATAACGCTAAAACTACGTAGTAACTCTAGATTTCTAGAAATAATACCAAGTACCCAATTTCATAACTAACGAAGTATTAGTGATTACAAGTATATTTTTATCACTACAAGGCGTTATTTCAAGGATTTCAAACCGAGGATTTTAACACTAACATTGATACATACGATATATATGCATATATATTGCAACTAGCTTTATTTTTCTAATAGCCATATTTTCCTAAGTCTTGGAAAATATATATTTTTGATAACAACAAGTGTTTTTCCAAAGAGTAGAGTGGTATATGAAACATGTGCATGGACATTTCCAACATCATTTCATGATCTAAATTAGATCGTTCATATCATTCATATTAGGTTGCAGCAGCTTACCGTTCATTGTTGTTTATTTCACTTCATCACAGTAACATCAGCTTCAGGTGAGTCATAGCCCCTACTCTTTTAATTGTTTTGTAAACTCTTTGGGGGAGAATACATGTTCGTTTTACTTAAACGCATTACTTGCTTTACATGGTTGATTACTCAAACATTTTCAGCTTTACCTATACATATGTTTGATTACCTGCATTTCATTGGTATGTTGATTACTGCATTTCATGGGATTTGTCATCCTTGTTTACATGACTTCATGGTCACAAATTGTTCTCATATGTTCATTGTAATATTGTGGTATTCCCCACTTGGCTGTGATGTCAAACGTAATATTGTGGTATTCCCCACTTGGCTGTGATGTCAAACGTATTGTGGTATTCCCCACTTGGATGTGATGTCAAACGTAATATTGTGGTACTCCCCACTTGGCTGTGATGTTAAATGTAATATTGCTGTTTCCCTACTTGACTGAATTACGATGCCTTTGCATCAACCTTATTACAGATTTTCCCACTTGACTGATTTATCATATTGCCTCATGGACTGAATTATTTATATAGCCGTTTGCTATATTTATCATGGAATTTGGATACAAGTATTACATTTGTTCACGTATACATATTACATTTGGCAGTGGGTCGTAAACACACAGGTTACAAGTCTCTTATGGCGGGACTTGTAACTGAGTGGATTTACGATGCCTTTGCTGGGATACCTTCATACATATGCATTACATTCTTTTTCACAAGACTCTATGAACTTACCAACCTCGTGTTGACACTTTAGCATGTATTTTCAGGTATTAAGCAATGGCACGCTACAGGAGGTTTTGGCAGGGCATGGCATGGCCATAGAAGACTCTGATTATTCATTTGGGGACCGTTTTAAACTATGTTAAGGGCCTATTTCCGCACTACTTTTAACAATGTAAATTCAACATTTTTGGTCAAAAGATTTTACTCTAAACGATTGAAATGAATACCATTTTACACTTGTTTTGTAATACCAATTGAGTTACACCCCAGCTACATGTATGCTTCCGCTGGAACGGACTTTGGGGGTGTGACAGTGATTCCTACAACCCTTCTTGGAAAAATCACCCAAACCTTAGGTGGAAACAAAATCAAGCCAACTCTTCCAATCCGCCTAATCGTTACCAACCAAACGGTCCACCCTCCAATCGTACTTTCAACAACAATCCTTCTAACAACTATGGTAGTACCAACAATCTTGAAGGATTGATGTCTAAGTTTATGGCATCTCAAGAAGCTCGCATATCTAAGTTTGAAACCGATTTCAAACAAAAGCAAAGCGAGATGACCACCAAAATTAACACATTGTTGAAAGTCCTCAATGACCGAGAAATGGGAGCACTCCCAAGCGACACGGTCAAAAACCTGAAACTAAACGTTAATTCCATATCATCAGTTTTGTCACCCACTTCTTGTCCGCAATACTACTCGGTTAAATCAACGAGCACGTGTTTCAAACAAAACCAAATTCTTCAAAAGGACCAATCAAATAAAACACCCGACATAAAACCGGTCAAAAGCATAGTTGAAACACCTCCTACGCAAGACCTTGACGATGAATTCAAGGAGATTCACCTTGAACGCCCCGTCATTGATGTCTTAGCCCGTGCTCCCTACTATAGTGCCCTCCTAGAAAAGTATGAGAAGTTTAAACTAGGTAAAAATGGGACCGCCTTCGTTCAAAACAAGTTGCCTAAAAAGCTTGATGATCCGGGTATATTTGTTTTGCCTTGTAAGATAGGAAGATCCAAAGCTTTCGACCACTAGCAGATTTAGGGTCAAGCCTCAACTTGATTCCCTTATCCCTTTTCACCACTCTCAAGCTAGGAAAGTTAGAGGAGACGGAGGTATTGATTGGTCTAGCGGATGGGAGTATTGCCCACCCGGTTGGAATGATTAAGGATGTAGTTGTTCACGTAGGGAAGTTAACTATCTTAGCGGATTTTCACGTCCTAGACATGGTTAGTGACACTACGTGCCCATTGTTGGTAGGAAGAGGATTTTTAGCAACCGCTAGCGCCATAATAGATTGTAAGGAGTCTAAGATAGCAGTAGGTGAGGGTGATACTTGGTCGGTATATGATGTTAAGAAACATAGCTACGATTGTGAGGATGAACCGACACCACATTTGGTAGAGATGAATAGGAGACCATCTAGATATGGACCTTGGATAGAAAGGAACTTTATAGGACCTCAACGCCCATTCTATCTAGAAAAAGATTTCATCGATAAGACACATTCGGTGGAACAACTCATAGCTAGAGATGAAGAGCTAGACCCTTTTGAGGACCCCTTAGTCTTTAGAAAGATGATTGAGTTCTTAACCGTAATGCCTATCAATATAGAGATGAACAAGTGGAAAAGAGAAGGAGATAAGTGTAAAAGGAGGTGGGACAAGCCACCTAAGGAAGCTGACGGATCATGGCATATGAAGATGATTTTGTATGATCCGGATGGAGAGAAGTTTGAAAGGTCATACCGTACTAAGAAAACCGATAGGAAGTTAAAACCTAAGTTTGATCCCAAAGATGTCCTCAATGAGGAACTCACCTGCATCACGTAGTAACCCATGACCTTGAGTCTAGCTACAAGACTCGTAGATAAAGAAAAGCGCTTCTTGGGAGGCAACCCATGTTTTGTGTGATTTTTATTTTGTTTGTTTGTTATTTGTTTCCGTATGCATGCTTTATTTCTATTGTTGGTAGATCATGTTTCAAAACTATAATGGTGAAAATACTTTATTTTGTTGTTTGGCTTAGTCTTAACTTTATCCAAAGGTATTTTTGCAAAAGATAAGTGTAAGAGGAAACCCCAAATATGTTTTTAAGAAACAAAATCGATCATGATTCTCCACAATATTAAGTGAACATGTATATTCGTATTTGTTTGAGTCAAATGCTTGTATCTAGTCTAGCTACAAGACTCATAAATACAGAAAAGCGCTTCTTGGGAGGCAACCCATGTTTTGTGTGATTTTTATTTTGTTTGTTTGTTATTTGTTTCCGTATGCATGCTTTATTTCTATTGTTGGTAGATCATGTTTCAAAACTAAAATGGTGAAAATACTTTATTTTGTTGTTTGGCTTAGTCTTAACTTCATCCAAAGGTATTTTTGCAAAAGATAAGTGTAAGGGGAAACCCCAAATATGTTTTTAAGAAACAAAACCAATCACGATTCTCCACAATATTAAGTGAACATGTTTATTCGTATTTGTTAGAGTCAAATGCTTGTATCGAGTCATAATGTTGTTTTGCAGGATTTTCCAGGAAGTAGGACCAAGTTTTTCCAGAAATTTTCCGGAAACTTAACATAAGAATTTCTGTAGGTCACTTCTGACGGCGTCACGAGTTTCCTCTTGACGGCGTCAAGTGTAAAAATCTGGAAATTTTACCAGTTTTGTTTTTCTAACGGAGTCTTAAAGTTTTTGTTGAATTATTAGTTTTATAATCTCCAGGAAATCTGCAAACATCATTCCACAAGCATTATATCTTACTTTGTTTTCTAGGTTTTATTAGCATATATAGATTCCTGCCGATTTTATGCGAGGTTGCCTTGTCTGTTTTCTCAGGTTTTACAGGTTATGTATGACAAGAAGATGATTTATTTTTCTGGAAGGGAAGCTTTGATTGTTCATTTTCTTGGTGGAAGATCTAACCTGGCCACCTTATTATCCATACCGAGCGAATCAGGGGAGTATTTGATTTCATTTGTTTTACTTATTTCACTTTTACATTCTTTACTTGAACATTGGGGACAATGTTCATCCTAAGTGTAAGGGGAGGGTAAAATGATGATACCTTACAGATACACTTCCGCTTGAGTTTGTTTGTTTGATGGTAGATGTGTAATAAAACTATGAGAAATACTTGTTAGTGTAATTTTAGCGCCAAATTTAAATTTTTTTACAACATTTAGGAGTGAAACTTTAGCCATAGCAAGCGTCTCATGGATAGGAGTCGTATGACTAACACAAAACCGTACTATTCAGAAAAAATTTTCCACCCAAATATGTGAGGTTCGCCTTTCGATTTGATAGGAAAAGCATTCATTATTAGTGCTTATGAGTGTACCGGTAGCATTTAGATTCTAGAACTTGTGTTAGTGATGCATCCCGAGACCGCTAGTGAGACTACATTCGTGTAGTAGGATTTACTACATGATAAGAGGCATTAGGATCACCCTTGTGTTAAACCCGTATCATAATTACTTGACCATTTAAGTCATATTATTTGGCTAGTTAAGTCAATTAATTTTTCCCACACCATTAGCGTTGTACTCATTTTTAGTACACGAAATCCCTAGTACACCCCTCTGAGCCTATCTTTTCATTTCTAACTTTAAGCATCTTGCTTAAAGGAAGAATTTGTTACACCCCACTTAAATGTACAACCAAATCGTCTTAGCCTTCCGTGTATGCACTCATCTTTAGTGCATTATTGTTATTTGTTAAACCCTAAGTTAATTATCTAATTGATTACATGGTTGCTAAGTCGAGTCATATCCTTGTACATATTGTTTTGGGACGATTGGGACTCATGGGTAAAGTACTTATTTTATGGAGTAATGGGGAAGAACATCATATTATTACCCCCATATGTACGTTAATCTTAAAAGTACTCCAAGTGTTTTGATGATCTTAATTCGAGTCATTAGATTAGTTTATTGTGAAGTACGTAAAAATTCAAGTGTAAGGGGAATTTCCATTCCCTATGATGTATTATTTTGGATGGTAGGGTAAGAGTGTATGCAAAAAAAAAAAAAAAAAAAAAAAAAAAAAAAAAAAAAAATCAAGAAAAAGAAAAAAAAATAGAAAAAAGGAAAAGAGAAAAAACATACGGACTACCATCCCGTTTCATTGTATGTTTTTGTTATTTTTGATTTATTAGCATAAGTCGAGTCGAGTCTTGGCTTAGCAACGCCACATTGTACATGTAATTGACCAAGATGATTAACTCGCCACCAGTAAAGACTGCCTATATCCAACAAAATCGTGTATTCCATATCCCTACACCTAACGTTACAACCCTTTAAAAGACCTCTTTGATAGTTTATCCTAGGTGCTTACGCCATGTGGTGGAGGTTTGATCCTTTCCCAAGCCTATGGAAATCTATTTTGCTATGACAGGTAGTGAGAGATGTTTTCCATTTCCATATTGTGATATTACTTTATTACACCCGAGAGATGTGAGTATCTAAACACTATTTGTGAGGTTCTAGTGTTTGACCTCCGTGCTTGTCTTTGGTCTTTAGTGGAATGATTATTTGTTGTAATTACTTTTATATTAGTGTTAAATGACCCCTAACTTGTATTTTGATTAGAATAAAAGCGCATTTGCTTGAGGACAAGCAAATCTCAAGTGTAAGGGTATATGATGAGGCGAAAAATGAACCACTTTTAAGGGGTCATTTAAGCCCGGAATTTAATTTATATGATCAAATATTGCCCTAAATCGTTCCTTTTGTGATTTTAGGTACTTTGGGAGTGAATTCTGGAAAATAAGGCATTTTGGACGTTTTTGGAGCATAAAAGTGAAGAAAATGGCAAAGACTTAATTTTACATGCTGAGAACAGTACCTGACGGCGTCAAGAAGAAAAAGCTGACGGCGTCAAGAGTAAAATCCGTGACGACCCAGTGAAAACCTGAAGGCGTCACAAGAAGAGCGTCAAGAGTTAATGTTGTGACGACCTACAATTGGAATACACATGACGGCGTCAGATCCATATCTAGGCAGTCCGAGAAACTATTTGGCGGCGAGATGACGGCGTCAAAAATTTGTTCTTGACGCCGTCACCTATCAGAATCTATATATAGTTTTCTATTTTTCATTCATTAAAAGAGGAACTTGCGTGGAGAATACTAGGGCCGAACTTTGTAAACCCTAGGTCGTATTTTACAGTATTTTCAAGGGTTTTTACCCCTTGAATCCTTTCATGTTCAATTAAGATAAGTCTTCTCTTAATTCATTCAATATGTCTGTGTGTTGTTTGAATATATCTTATACTTGTCTTGATTTCAACATGCTAGGCTAGATCTATCATGTGTTTGCTTAGATGTAATGAAACCTAGATGTTAATTAAGTGTTGATTACTTGTTTATAGTTGTATTGGATGAATGATTTCAATGTTAGGCTTAAGAAAACTGGCTAATCTCCATTGTGTAACATGCTTGAACGTCTTAGGAAACATGAACCGATGTGTACTAGGTTTTATTGATTGTATTTAATGCATGAGCAAATTTTAATGATCCCATGTTAGGAGCTTCTTCGCCGGCTCGACATAGGAGTGAAGTAGGCGCTTATAGGATTGGGGAAGTAAGTACACCACCCCATGAATGGTATTAAGGAATACAATCCATCATCCACGAAACTGTAACAAGTAATTAACATGTAAAAGATATCTAGTGAGTAGTGAAATCTAAGTAAACACAATTCTCCCATATATTGCTCACACCACTAGTATAATATAGTTTATTTTCATTTCTAGTATTTTATTTTGATTGCATCTTAGTAATTGGGTTAGTTGACTAGCAACTAATTCCGCCCAACTCCTTCAAACCCGAGAATTTTAATTGCTTTTATAAAAACTAAAAAAATACAAAAAGAATCATCCTTCATCTCTAGACCTAGTCTTTAGGTTTTCTAATCCTAGCGACACTATTACTAGCTGAACGATCAATCCCCCGGTACTTGTCATTATACTATACTACATCGATCAGGTACACTGCCTGGTGGGGGTTGTAAGCTTCTCAAGATCCCTTGAGAGGTAAAGCCTGGTGCAATCCCTACGCATCACATAAGCACACCAAATTATGTTTATGAAATATTAGAGAAAATATAGAGCTTGACAACCTTTGCGTTTACAAACTTATTAAAACAGTACAATCGGGCCAATATTATAATTCTTTTAAAGAATGGATTGTTATATAAAATAAGCATATGTGAGCAATGTTGATAAGACAAAAACTGTTGTTTTACCCATACGCTTGACAGATGACATCCATACCTAAAATTGCTTGAGGGATACACTCGTGTTGAACTGATGAGGAACTAAGAAATTCGAGCTAACCAACCCTCATGTTCAAATATAAATTAATCAAACCATTGTACTTCTCCAAATGAGCATGTAATAGCAGTTATTTACATGCAAAATAAAACAAACATATTTATTAAACAAATTATCTTCCAACAGTACGTTTAGACAAGTGAATAAGATTTATCTATAAACAAAACTTAATAATGAAAGTCAATGCATGCTATTCATTATAAACAAAACGTTCTTAGTTGACATATACGATTGAGCACAAAAGCACATACAAACATTAAAATTAGCTTTCATACGCAGTTGTACCGAGTTTCCGTGTCAGCGCCACACCCAACGAACATTGCTTTTATAATTTATAAGCTCCACCCTTAATTGCCTTTGTGTTGGCTTTTCTATTGCTTTACCAGCATCCTAACAAATTAAATAATGAGCAGCCACGGTCTTGTAGTCTCCGCTATCATCTGCAGCCACAACAACGTTTGGTGTTACTGTCCCTGACTACAATAACTTTATGTCTCCAGCAGACAACCATTTAGGCCACTCGGGTGTGTTATGTTCTTCCATTAAGTTCCTTCTGTTAAGCTTATTTTGCATATCATGGCAATTACTACACATTTTATCAACTCTTTTCTCACTTTTCTCAAGCTCTTTAAGAACCTTTTTATCGTCATTGTCGTGAGAAAACCCATCTAGACAAATCTCCTGGTCCGTAATGGCTGAGCTCATTAATGTCTTGAGATCAACAGTTCAGCAAATGTTGTGACAACAAAGGCTACATCAGAAGTTGAATCTAAAAATGGTGTCTCCATGATATCAGAGGCTGTTAACTCTTAGACAGCGTCTTGAAAATGTGTAATGAGCTGGGAAAATTACACCTCAGCTGAGTTGAATTCAAGTCAATAACGATGCTGTCCTAGGATGTCATACAGTTCAGAGTATAAAGGTCTGAAGATGGGTCTTTTAGGTTGCTATGGACTTGCTTAAATTCTATGTATCTGAAACCAAAGAGTCTAGGAATCCAAGGGGTCCCAAAATCTGTGTGCTTTCTGAACCTTAAACCAAATGACACCAAGTCACTCACCACTGCCTAGGATTGAATGGAAAAGATTCATGTAATGCTGCATGATTGAGTTGAATGTGAATGAAAGTGTGATACCTTGAGGAACCAGATTCTGAAACACTATCAGTACCATCATTTACAACTTTTATTCTCTCCTTCAATTAATACTCCACCCCTTCCAAATAATAGAATCACTTTCCCATGCTCTAAAGTGTGTTAGAAACAGGAAAGTGTTGATGTTATTTAGAACGGATGGAGTATATCATCTCATGAATCATTATTTAGAACAACTGAAATGACACGTTCACTCACAATTGAGTATTTAATTTGATAGAATATCACTCTCACTCACTGACTCACAATCAAGTACTTTGAACATATTGAATATCACTCTCACTCGCTCACTCAAATCACTACCACTGCAATTCTCACATGGGCATGGTTTCTCAAATTTATCTACTGGCCCTTTTTTGTATACCAGCCATCTGATATACTTGTAACAAAACAAAGCACTTGTTTTCATTTAAATTTCACTAAGCATTCTCCTACATGTGAATGCTGGTGTGTATGAAGCACATAATATTAGAGCAAACACGTAAAACTTGATTTTTACATAGCAGCCAAGACACATTATAAAAGCTTTAATGAGAAGATAGGGAGGAAGCTAACCATGGACTAGTGCTAAACCGCTTATTACATCTTTTTTAACACGTGTGATGATTCTAGACCTGATAAACAATTAAATATATATTAGATTAGAAAACAAAACAATAATAGAATGAATGTGGTAGGAATACAATTAAGCAAAGAGGAGAGTTACTCGATTAGGACTTGATGAACATCACACCCAAGCTCCAAAGCAATGTGACTATTGTTGTTGTTATTTACAACATCAACGAATGCCTCAAGCCTTTCCTTCTTGACAGCGCTGCTACTATACTGACCATGTACTACTTATAGTTTTATATAGATGGATAGATATACTGACCATGTAAGCTTGAAGGATCAAGAGATTCATCAGGTTTCATGCTCCAGAAAAGCAATGCATCCCCCATTTTCAGTTTTTAAAAGATAAACCCAGATGATTCATTACACCAAGGCACAATATTGATGTTCCCCTTTACAAAAGGGATAACCGCCTCACCACATTCTTCTACATCTAACCTGTTAATGACTGGATAAGAAAATTATCAGATGATGATAATATAAAAGTAGCCAAAAAAAGTTGCAAAACACCCCTACTGTCCCATTTAATTTAACTATTTATGTTGCATAACCTCAATTTTATTTTACTTGGTACATGAGGAGAAAGTAGAAAAATAAAGTATTCCCAAACTCCCTTTTATCAGTTGCATGATATAGTTTCTTTTACACTATGGGTTGTAAAAGTAGACTTTGCCAACTCTCAACCCGTTTGACTTACTTGATCCATCAACAGATGCTTAAAGAAGAAGAGCAAGTGCACACCAAATGCTTAAAAAATCAAAGAACAAAATCTTACTGACGAACAATAGCAATTACACAGCGTAGCTCCGCCGATCCTCAGCCTGTCCAAATGAGCCAATGATCCCACTTCCTTGACGCGTTAGTCCTTCAGAAGGTTGAGATGGCTCCTGAATTGGTAAATTCTTTTACTGTTGCTTTTAAGAAAGCTAAGAAAGAGAAGCCGTACACTGCGAATAAGCATGGGGGAGCACATGTAACCTATATCTATTGCAGTAAGTTCTTCTACATAAAGTTTACCTCTTAGATGATCAAATATAGTTTTTATTGAATATTAGA
The DNA here is from genome assembly GCA_030686995.1 of Artemisia argyi. Lineage (NCBI taxonomy): Eukaryota > Viridiplantae > Streptophyta > Magnoliopsida > Asterales > Asteraceae > Artemisia > Artemisia argyi. Next base: position 100,569,918 of record CM060681.1, read on the forward strand.
TACTTAATGAAGCATGTGCTTAGTAGCATAGTAAAATTTAGGCATGTAGACACGTCTGAAAACTGCTTTATTAAACGAATTCACAGATACTTTATGCCCCCAAGCTCTGACGTATACCAAAAAAACTACATGTAACTATGCGGTCGATTTTTAACGTTGCCCTACCTCTAGTTGTTAGTATATTATTTTATCAAATTTAAATATGAAAAATGGTGGTTCTAAATGAGATTGTAGGATTTGAATCCTAATATTACCTTGTAGACAGGCCCATAACCACCTTCACCGAGCTTACAGTCATCTGAAAAGTTGTTTGTTGCTCTGGCTATTATGTTAAAATCGGACGATGGCAATTTCCCATCTTCGCCATTATTATCATTGCCATTGCCGTTTTCATGAACAACATTAATTATACCCGTAGAATACAAAACCACAACTTTAGTAACCCTCATATTCGAAAAGGTTGGGGTCCTAAATAGGACGTAGGCATTACCATTTTTCTTATATTTCCTCCGTCTGTAACCAATACATAGTCCCAGTATCAAGGTCATTTCCACGACTACCGGAATGACTATAATATCACTGGTCTCTTTGCTTTAGCTCTTCTCTCTATGCATACGGTAAGAATGAATCTGGAGTTACCTAAATCTGAATTTAACATATATATGATACCAAAAAGAATATTTAAATCACACTTACGTAATTCCGAGGCAGCCATTCTTACATAAATATCTTGCCCATCTTCACCAAACATTCTGATATCAACCAAATCGCCTAACCAAATCAAACATCCATTTCCTCCTGATCTAACATCTGAATTAGTATAAGCTGTACAATTGCAGTTCCTTAAGCATGTTTTGTCACATTCTTCAAGGGTCATACTAACATTAAACCAAGTTTTTCGTGTATCTTACACCTTCACACCCCTTTGTTTCATGAACCTGTCTCCACCAGCGCAGTTCAAGTCAGCTTTTCTCACGCACCCGTTAGACCAATCAGCTCTTCTCCACTTTTCTTCTAATCAAACCTCGAATAAAATCTAAAACTAATAAATAATCACCAACTCTCGTTTCACTAAGTTCAAGGGCCTTGTTATCAGCAAAACTTATAAAAGCAACCCTGAAAATAAAGCATCAAGGTGTAAGTATATGCTTTTTTTTCTGGATACCTGTAATAACGACAATTTGCAAGAACCTAATACTACACCTTATAATGGATCCAATGGTATATACCTTAATAACGACATAGAGCACTTGGAAAAGATAGAAGCAGATAATCAACTACCTACCAACAGTACATTCGGAACAAAGCAGTTTTCATTAATTAAGTTCCTTTTTCAGTAGGTCCATTGGCTTGTGCAGGTTCAACAAATATAGACACATTGTTTCAGCTTAAAATCAATGAAAGCATATGAAAATCATATATACAAAATTGTAATTGAACACGTATCGGGGGGGGGGGGGGGGGAACCAATATCTATAATATACACGATATGAATAAATATATAAAGTGATGCCAACATTGTTACTATTGGCAACAGTCAAAACACCTGCTATTGGAGGCACCACAAATTGCTACAAGTGTTTTGGTCAAAAGATTTTATCAAAATCTCGGACACGGCATGCATGTTATCATTATGATCTGGCTCCAAGTCATCTCCTCCAACATATTATTCATATGTTCCAGGACTATTATCGGTCGCTAAAAACTACTCATAGTATATAAACAATGATACAAAACCAAACATATTTTACTAACTAATAAAATAAGATCAATACTTGTCTTTAGCATCACCATAAAATGAAAATGAAAAGTACATACTGGTATATTTGTGAAAAAAGCCACAACCCGCAAACAAATGCAACATAATGAACAAGATTTTTAAACTTATACAAATGTCACAAATAGATATGTGAAATCAAATTATATATAAGCCTAACACTTCAACCTTCCTGAGTTGGAAAGTGGACGTGTTGAAAAGAAGGTTCGTAAGCTTAAAAAATGGACCGAAGTTTGTGATAATGTAACGATATAAAAAAGGCAGTAACTTACTAAGAAAGGTACTCATATTTACTCTCCTCTTCGAGGTTCCTTTTTAAACCTTTGACAGCACATGTTTTTGCTTTAGATAAAGGAAAAAATTGATGGGTGCCCCTGCAAACCAAGTTTTATTGTTTTGGCCATCTATGATAATAGATGATAAAAAGGTAAGAAAAAAATTATGAAAAAATCAGGAGCCAGTTCTGAGTTGAAGGGTTTGTTGTCATCATCAGAATAGCTAGAGTAAATCTGGAAGAAGGATATATGGATTGATTTAAATATTGGCGCGGGCATGACTTACAACTAATAAGTTAGAGCATTTAGTAATAGTTAATTAACAATTTGATCATGCAAAAGCCATACAGTGATAAGTTGGAAGGTGTGAAAACCAAACAAGCATTTTATAACGTTGTTCTATAAAAACATTGACATCAAGAAAATGGAAAAAGAAAAAATCTTGAGTACCCGTAGATTGACAATGAGAAGAGGCGGTGATTTTTCATCGCCTTTGATAGAAGGGAGCTCAAGATGCTGGCCAATATGGTTGACTTTTCTCGAAGATGTAAAGAGATTAACTCCAATTGGAGTATATAGACAGTCCCACGAACAATTTTGAGCTCGTTTGACACGATTCCACTATGATCATCACTTAATGGCCTTTTTCATGCACCTGAATATCGAACAAAACTTTGCCATATTCAAGTGTACGGGTTTCATCCAAACATCCCATCATTGACCTTCTTTTAGGAACAAAAATTCTTGTTTTAGTACGGATTTCAGCAACTTTGCTGCACTATAAAAATATATGCTGAAGATGCACAAATATGACAGGCCAAAATGGCGTTATAAATAGTCTAATAAACTTTTTACCAACTCAGAAGAACAAATACATAGATAAAATCCATTCATATCACTTTCAAAATAGTCTGAACGGTTCGACATTTTCATAAAAATCTTCTTAATGTTTATATTCAGTTCTTAAACTAACAAAAGTGAATTAACTCAAAAGTACTATTATGGAAGTGGACGATTAAATTTTTAAATGGACACGCAACTATATAAAATAGGCCAAACCAATGCTGAACTGTTTGTTGCTCGTCTAAATCCTTTTTTAGCTTTCCTACTCATTGTAGCCATGGCATTACTTTCAAGATGGAAGATAGATTTTATGTTTATTCATTGTAGTCCGAAAAAACGACTGAGAAAGTGTAATAATCAAATGATCATTGTCAATATGCAATATATAGTACGTTAGTCCTATCACCTCATGAGTTGATCCGTTGCAATATAAAAGAAAGAAAAATAAAAAATTACCATTTGTTGAATAACATAAACAATTTAAATAAACAATACCAAACATCGCTGATATGATGAGTTACCTACTTCATTGTAATCGTGATATATCATTCTTTTATAGCTCCATATTCCAAAAGTGTTGGGCGGGGACATGTCCCCGCCGAAAGTGTTGGGCGGGGAGAAGTCCCCGCTGAAAGCGAGGAAATGTCCCCGCTGAAAGCAGTGAATGTTGTAGTGTGCAGCCATCTCATATACATCTAAACGTCCAACATGCAACATCAATTAGAAATAACAAATTGATGTAAAGTTAGGATCCTTTTGTTGTTGTTGTTGTTGCTTGAAGCATAGATATATTAGCAAGTAGATATGAAGGTTAAACAGCAGTCAAATGTACAGAAACATAAGAACGAAAAATTTATGAGAAAATAAAAACAAATAAATCTCAATGTTATTTTCCACCTTTATGTGTAAAGATGCTATGCATATTCAAATACACTGGTCTACACATTAGGGAGAAACAAAAGTAGGCATACAAACATATCCCATGCCACAGGTCAATAATCAAGGAAACCGACATTAAGTTTACATACCTTATTGATTCCAAATGCTAAAGATGTATGATATAATCAACATGTGTTCAAAGAAGAAAACTAACCTGTAAAGACAACGTTTAACATGAAAGAAACTGAAAACAAAACAACAAATGCATAGATGCTAACAATGTTTCGTCATTAGCGTTTTGAGGGAAAAGGGACAAACCTTTTTCCTGTACGTGATCTATCAAAATAAAACATAAAATGTGATACAAATTTAAGACGACGTCTAACCTACAAAAATCTGCCAACAAAACAACATATGCATAGACGGTAACAAAGTTTCATCATTAGGGTTTTGCAAAGTTTCATCATTAGGGTTGAGGGAAAAGGGACAAACCTTTTTCCTGTAAAAAAACCATAAAACGTGATACAAAAAACCTGGTGAATAATCAAATCGTGATCATCATGAATAAGTCAAATGGTTATGCAAAAAATAATCAAATGAAGGAGACTAATGTCGATGAATTTTTATTAGGGTTTTAAGAAAAAGTTATTATGAATAACCTGCAAAGCATATATATAAAATCATATTTATAAAATAAATAAGAATATAACTGACCTCTATAACCAAAGATTTGATAATTCATTGCTTCTACATCAGGTCTTGGAAAACAACCTGCACGTGAAATCAAGAGAAAAAAGAATATCGTGTGTGTGATAATGAGATGAATGAGTGATATTAGGGTTTTGGGGAATAACTATTACGTATGAATGGACCGGATATTGATAATATTGGATTTAGTTTATTCAATATTTAGCCATATATTTACTCTGTTTTAGGTTATTGATCACAATCAATGGCTTGGCTCCATTGGTTGGGACGTTTTCAATATTACCTAAACATGCAAGTTCGAATCTCATTATGGTCATATTTTAAATCCGGATTTTATGAATTAAAAGGCCTGTATTTTAAATATTCAAAAATTAAATTAAATAAATGCTATCCGAAATTAAATAAATGTAAAAAAAAAAAAATGCTTTAAATCTAATAAAATTAATGCCTTAATTAAAAAACGAAATTAATTAGGAAAATATGAAATTAATATATTTACATGACATGGCTGATGACATGGCTGAAATTGAATTACTGGGCATTGACTGGGCAATGAGATGGCATTTTCTTCAAATGCCTCCTGTTATATATAATGTATATATATATGTATATATATATATGTATATATATATATATATATATATATATATATATATATATATATATATATATATATATATATATATATATATCTACATTATATATAACAGGAGGCATTTGAAGGATATGTCCAGTCATTGCTCAGTCAATGCCCAGTAATTCAATTTCAGCCATGTCATCTGCCATGTCATCACATGTAAACTATTTTTTAACATGTATTTATTTTTTTAATTTTTAAATGAATTTTGTAAATTGATATTTTATATCCAATTTAATATCCCAGTAATTCATTTAAGCAAATACTAAACTACTAAACTTATCAAAATTTCGGATTAAATTTTTAAAAAATGAGACTTAGATGGTTCGAACTCTGGGTCTTTCAAAGAGTAACATATGTCTTATAACCACTGAAGCAACATATTTTTTTGATTTTATATTGCAACACCAAATTTATAAAAGTCTGCAATTAATTTGTTTTGCTAATCCGCATATATCAAATTTTTATATAATTATTTTCTCAAAACCCTAATATCATAATTTCTTCAGCCATCTTCTCTAATGATACGGTACTCTCTAAAACCCTAAATTCTCCAATATACACAAACGCATGTTCATCACAAATCAAGTAACATAGTTGTGTATAATCAGTTATAATGGATGCATGGTGTATTCATTCGTATTTTTTTTAGGTTTTATCTATTCCTGCGTATGAACCTGTATCTTCTTTTCCAAACCCTTCTGATTCGAAGAAGACGAAGGTATGTTTTTATATACATGTATTCAAGTTTTTGTTTTGTAACTTTATTTTGAGCTCTTTTGTATTACAAACAAAAGAGTAGCAATTATCCTTACAATATACAGTTTGTATGAATATGAATTATGACATAATCATGTGTTCAAGACAATCTAAATGTATTATTGCAGGAAACATATCTTTGTTTGGTAAAAAGTGTGCAAGTGTTCATATGGACGATCTTGCTGAGCTTTCTTTTTTTTAGTCTACAGTTTCTATTTATGAACAAGTCTTTACATAAATTTATATCTAAAACTGAAGGAGCCAAGGTGAATTAATCAACGGTGCCTTCCGTAGCCGAGTTTGGGCAACAGGAGTGACAACAACATTATTATTTTAAGTATATATGTGACTATGTCAATGCGTTGATGTGTGCCAATGCAAAATTATTTTTGGTTTGTACACCTTCCACTTCTATTCACTTATTAAAGGAGCTATAAAATCTTTAGTTCGTGCAAGATATTTGGTTTCAGTAACTATAAATTTAAAACACCCAACTTTGATAAGAAAGATCTTGATGATCCATGTTTAAACTACCCATAGTAAGATCAAAGGTTTCGTTCATACTTAGGCCCTCAAACCAAATTACGTTAATATTTTATTAATTTGATTAATTTGTTTCATTACAGCATAAGAAAAATGCAACACTATCTTCAGCTATTTTTGGTGTTCACTACATTTTAGTATGATCATCTTAAACTATTATACAACAGCCCTTAGTCTTCAGTCACATTAATATTCACAGATCTACTATCGATAATTTTGTTTTAAATGAGATGTTTGGCCAGGTTATTGAAGGCACTCAAGAAGATTTTGAAGCACATGTTCTATTCTTAGACAAATGTATAGATAATAGACCCATATTTTACTTGGAAAGCACCCGGACCTTATGGAAGGATTTAGTGCATTTTTGGAGCAATCTGAAAATATAGGTAGCTTTTCGAAAACATTTGTCTCCTTTGCTGTTATATATATACTGTAAGAGCATTTTCTTATTAAAACATTTTTTTACAGATGGATTCCTAACAGGTGTAATGGACAAAAGCATGTGCTACTTGGCAATAATTTGTTTTCGCCCATATAACTCTCTTGCATTATTAGCAAATTTTGAAATTTATGCTGCATGATAGAAACTTTATGGAATGAATGGCATACATCCAAATCAACAAGGAATGAGGAGAAAGAAAGAGACCATAGATGTGAAATTGATGTTGTACAAAGAGAAGTATTGGGGAAAATCAATACAAGAACTTGACCTCTCTATTTGTCAGCGGTGCACACCAAGTTACAGACCCTTTTGGAGGTATGCAAGTAATTAAGTCAGAGATCAGAGCTAGGTTCTCAAGTACTTAATGATCTTTGGCTGCAAAATTGGCATCTTCAATTGCATGAGGTACGTCACTATTAAGTTTCGAATAATGAAGAAAAATATTATGAGTTTATAATCTCTCTATAGCGCCATTTTTTTGTTCTTTTTTTTTCGAGACGACTAAGCAAACAAAGTGATTATCAACCAATGGTATAAAGTTTAGGAGCTGATAACAAGGCCATGGGAGTATGACGGACAATAATTTGCCGCCTAGAAACATGGTGACCAGCTCTCTTATGTTTATTTTTTTGGTTTTCCTACCAGCACAGCCTTAAACCTGGATATTAGTTATTCTAATGAGAATTTGTAGCGCGCCATTGATAATGTTCATGCACATACATGTACATGTATTTTGTAGCGCGCCATTGATAGAAATCAAGGGTTGCAATCAAAGCGGTTGAAAGTTGCGGATAATTTAGCAACTAATAAAGAGTAAGATAAAGAATACCAAATTTTTAAACCTTCAGCAAGGGATGCTCAAGTGAAAGTCCAGGGTGTTTCTACAATAAGTTGTACAAAGGTATTGGTTTAATTACTTTTCGCTTATAGATCCATGTAAAATTACACCATTTGTTTGGTTTTCTTATGGATGGGTTGATGCATGTTATTGTTTATCTTTAATGGGTCAATTGGGGAAAAATAAGTATAAAAGACTTATGATTACTTGATTAGTATTGAAATAATATAGTTTTCGTAATGAGATTTGACAAATAAAGTATGTATACAAAGTTAATCTTTCAGACAGTATTTGGCTTGCGTAATTAACGGTGGTGACCACTTAACTGGTCCATTTTTCACCTCTAATGACAATGAAAATATGATAATCTTTATAGTGTTTTGACTATTAAGCAACAATGTTTTCATGTTCATAAGCAGGGTATTGCCCTTGGTAGGTCAGTGGACCTTACTTTGGTCAATCTCACACTTTTTTTTTGCTTTACAGATCCACTCAAATTGTATAAATACTTTGGTCACTACAACCACGTATGCTCTTAATGTCATGCCTTTTTTTATATGAGGAAAGAATTATGGGTCTACCTCAACGGCTAGGTACGCAGTACCAGAGATGTTGCTCTGCTGATCGTGATGTCTTGCGCACCTACCAGCAGTAACCTCTTTTGGTGCCAACATTGATGACTCCATTAATACCGGTCGTGGGCCATATGTTTTTAGAATCTTTGGCTAGATATATCACTAGATAGGGAGTCTTTGCCCGCTATACAGGAATGCACTGTGGTTTCTATAGCTGTATATTTATGATAAAGATAATGAGGTTAGGAATCGTTTGAGTCACTTTCATAGTGACCATGGCCACATATTATGCGAAGACATTGTCGAAGGTCTGATACATTTTTTGGATCATCATAATTCACATTTGGCATGTTTGAGGCATGACGACCTAAATCTGCCCAGCCAAACTTGACACCTCTAACGCTAAAATATCTAACTACTTTTTGGAACTAATATAATTCTTAACCAGTGAATCTTGATTCTGATTTTCTTCTTTCCTCTGTGCAGACACTGAAGCTGCCACACTCCTCAGAATGCTGTTCTTGAAGTAGAATGGAATGCAAAATTCGTAGAGTACAAGAAGAAGTAAGCTACCAGATTCTCAAAGGTAAGTTGGTTTATTTATTTTTATTTTTTAAAATTACAGTTATATGTGTTTTATTTCATTATGGTTTACATGAGGTGTTGGATCATAGCATTATAGATTATTTATGTCTGAGCTTTGTAGGGAAATCAGATATTTTCATGAATCTTTGAAGCTTAGAAAAGAATGTTTCAGTTACTTGACTCTTTATTTGCATAAAGTTTTTTGGTATGAGGTGAAAATATCAGTTACATAAAGATAGTAAAGAAAACATGATGCATGTATTAGTTACTGCTCATTGGTTTCACCATCCCAAATTGCATCTTTAACGATTACAAATCAATATGTATTGCTTTAACATTATATTGTGTTTTAAAAGAACTTTCAACTGCTTTATGTAGGGTTCTACTCTGGGGATGAGATGAGCATACAAAGCGTAGGAAGAATGTGGTGCAAAACCATCAAGAAGAATCCCTACATTGGTTGATCTTTGTGTTCAAAAAGCTGTAGACAATGTTAGTTACTTGGGGGATGTAGGGAAAAAGACCAACATCTTTTGGAGCGAATTAACATATTGTAATGTAAATCAGCTGACACATATCGAAGATTCAACTGAGGTAATGCGTTTCTTTACCACTGTTTTTCCTAACCTTCAAATCATGTTCAAAGTTAAAACCTATAAGTATTGAATGTTGTACAAGAGCGGTATCTAAACCCCGTTACTGATAAGGTATGGAAGAACTTTTACGTGCAACAACACTTTCCACATATCTGCTGATATGGCAGATGATATGAAAATCTTGAATGTATCATTCTTATGCTTATATATCTAGAAAACGCTTTGGAGGTTATAAATCACTGTTAATTCCCTTGCTATCTCTTATAAGGAGCTCAGGTATAAGTATTTATTTTGTAAGTAATATACACTATACTGAACAATAATAATTACCATATACAATAACATTTATATAGGTTTTTGCGGTCTATTTCTAACATGCCAAATGTGTTAACCTGCCAGATTCAAAGTAAACCGGATTCAAGTCAACGAATTGGAAGTCATCTGGAATAAACTCAAATGCATAAAACATCATAATAATTTAGTATCTAATTTTGATTATTATTGTAATATAATAGTTCTTTTAGTCATATTATTGTAATGCTTTAGGATTGAACCCCATTTACACAACTTGGTTGGTAACAGGTTACCCGGGTCAATGTGGTTAAAATCAGCGACCTAAATAAGTGTTTGAATTAAACTAACCGATCTATGATATATTTTCTTTTAACTTCAATATTGCTTCGAAAAACCATGATTTACATTTTTTAGTAGTCTATGTAGTCTCTGTTTGTTAGTAAATTTATATTGATGTACTAACTAATAACATGCCTATGATTTGGTGATATAATGTGCTACTCAATGTTGCAATGTATGCAATATCTTATTAACAAAGAGTTTTCTTTGCTACCTTTGTTTGCTGCTCAGGGGCTTTATTTGACATGCTTTCTTTTTATGAACTCAGTTGTTGAATGGACGCACCAGAGTTTGCAGTTATTGGGACACGATCATCTGATCTTTAACAACTATGTAAAGATTGTTGCTAATACTTGATGAGGAAATCTTCAACGATGGTGCTTCCTCTGAACGTAGACCACGAAGACGGGACAGGTGACAAAAAAATGCGACCACGGTAACTGATGGAAGACATTAATGTGTGTCATCTAGAAAGGATACTGCTCCATTTAGACTAAAACACTTTATAATAGACATTAAAATTTTGGGTGTTAAATGAATATATCACTACTGTTTTAATATGCATTCATAAAAGTCGGCCCATGTAAATATTAATTTATAATACGCTCCTACGCTTAGAGATTTGGTTAATAAAAGATGGCAGAAAAACTACATTTTTTCAAGCCCTTCTATCATTTGCTCGATGGCTCAAGTTGATGCAACAGTTAACAACCCTGTAGCACCATTGATGTTGGACAAAATAATGAACCCCGTTACACAAATGCACATATTTTTTATACTAAAATAGGTACATTATTTTATTTCTTTAGATTATTTTAGTTTGGTAAGATGTTGCTGAAGTATCCCTGGATTCTTTCAAAAAGCATCTAGAAAAACTACCAGGAAGTCATTACTTTCTTATGTGCCGAGAAGGTATAAAATATTCATATTAGAACCGTTCAGCACAATTATTTTTTATTTATTCTATGTGATTTTATAGCATTGTTATGTCATTGTTTACAAACATTCTTACTACCTCCGTCCCAAAATTATTGTCCCCTATTGACTTTTTCGGTCTTTACTTTTCAACTTTGACCTTAAATATTTTTGTTTATATTACATAATACTTGATATAAAATATACAAACGAATTGAGTTTTAAATATATTTTCATTTGGTATAATTTTTATCAAAAATTGTATAGCACATACAAAAATATTTATAGTCAAAGTTAAGAAAGAAAGACCGAAAAAGTCAATAGGGGACAATAATTTTGGGACGGAGGGAGTATTTTTTTTGTTCAACCTGTTGTTTAGTATAGTTTTCTTTGGTGCATACTTTTTTTTAGAAAGGCATGGACTTTTTTATTCAATGAAGTTTCATGCTCCAAAGTTTTCTAATCATGCTATTTGTTTAATTGTGATAACATTTGGCAGGTGGCAGAAGCGAACATTCATCCAACAACACATTGACCATCGTCGACAGTGGAGTTAGGATGACCAAGGCTGGTGAGTAACAAATTCACTACTTTATCATCTGTTAATAACATTGTAGTTGTTATTGTTCGAATTTGTTTGTTGTTAGTTTTGTTTTTCTTTATCATTAATTATTTGACCATTTATTTGTTGAGCTATATAAATTTTTAGTTTTATCCATCTGATCTATGGTGAATAAAAATTCCAAACTGACCCGTATCATATGAATCTGTTAAAACAGTTGTTACGATATTTACCATGTCTGTTTAGGTGGACGCCATTTATATCATGTGAATAGAAAGTATAATTGTATATGTGATTTTCAATTTTTGGCTTTTGTAGGTATGGTCATACTCGCAAATTTGAGCCATACGTTTTCACAATTGGACTGATTTGCAGCCACGACGAGGCAAAGGATTAGATTTACAGCCATGTTGGGGAAAGTTATTAGATTTTCAGAATGATCATAATTGACATGAGTACGCCTGAGGTTTGCTAAGTAACAACACAACACATCGACTACTCTGTCTCCAAGGATACACCTGTGGTCTGCACCTGATAATGCAGGTATGTATATCTGCAAAACTGATCATCCATACACTATTAAACAACATAAGTTGCAAATCATACTATCAATTTTCCTAAACTTTGTTTGTCGGTTGTATCAGGCGCTAAAGAAAAAATGACAACTGATCTTGCATCCCGCTCTAAAAGAACCAATCATGCCTAACAACTTCCCCATAGTGAGTATGGCTTCCCGAAATTGCTACAGGTAACATATGCATATGAGTTTAAATAATTTTTAATCGTGGCAACCTGTTGCAGTTGCAGGCACCGACTCTCAAATGAAAATAATACCTGCAGACCCAACATGACCCAAGGTTAGTTACACCAAAGAAAAAACAACTTTTCTTGCATCTCGGTGTAACATAATTGAACATTCTAAACAACCTATCCACAGTGAGTAAAGCTTCCCGAAATTTCTACGTATAACATATGCATATGAGTTTAAATTATTTTTAATCATAACAACCTATTACAGTTGCAGGCACAGACTCTAATCCGGGTCTGACCACTGTTATTTTAAATGAAACTAATACTTTCAGGTGAAGCAGCTTCAATCCAGGAAACTCTGCACAAATGGACAAGCTGAAGTGGTATTCACGCATGGAACAAGCTCCGAATAACTCGAAACCTAGATAGCTTAATCTAGGTCTGAATGATTCACATCATGGCGGATTGTTTGACATATTATGCCTAAATAGCTTAATCTAAGTTGCGAAGTATCTGGCTAATGGAGGCATAATTGGAGCCGTGTCAACTACCGTTTTCGCATGGAAATACTTGAGAAGTCGACATGGTAATGTGGTTTGATGAACCAGCTCCATGTGACCGAGGTCGGTGTATCTATTTCACATGCGTAAAACGTCGTGGAAAAGTTTAAGGTCATATTCACCTTTCACTTTCTTTTTTGTTTTTCCCGTTTGGCTCAATTTGTAAATTTACTTACTCAATATGTCACCTATAAAATATAATCCATATTGGCCCATTCTTACAAAATGGATTGAGACTTTTTCTAATTGGGGCATATTTTTTTCAAGTTTACGTGTGAATGGCCAAATACAATTGGCATGTTTCAGATCATACATATTGCAAGTTCTGATAATGAGTTTTTGGATGCGTGTAGGATCTCCTGTTTAAAATGATTTAGCAGTTACAAAAGTTAAAACAACATTTTATAAACTGCATTAAGTTAACTACCAAGCAACTTCCTGGAAGGTATGAAGAGGATGTTGTCTTGGAACAGCATACATGCAGCAGAATAGTAGAAAAGGTTAGTTTAGTAAAGAGTTTAGAATGAGGCAGGCCCGAGTGCGAAAAGAACAAAGCAACAGGACTAGCAACAACAATCCGGCTCCCGTAACATAGTTTATGTGTATATAGAAGTTTTATACCAGGTAATCACATGCACATGACGATATCATGTCGTAGTGTAATAGAATAGCAATCATATATCAAAGAAACTATGTATACAGTAACATTATGCTTTTCACTTTTGTTAAAGGCACGATCAATCTTTAAACACATCTGTTGTGCCAACTAATGTGTATATCTGAGCTTACTTTTTCTATAAAATATGATGTGTAATACTATGCCTAAATTTCGTTATCGCAATTGTTTCCACATATGTGTGCAATTATAATGAGGCTACTGAATCGCTACGTATGTTAGTTCGAGAATAGACATTTTGGAACTAATCATGCCCAACTATTTCCATTTATCGAACAACACAAAAAAATGTTATCATAAAAATACTATTTTTTGTTCCATATATTCTTATAGTAGACCATGCATCTCATAGATATATTATGTGCATTATATTACTTTACACATATTGGTTTGTAGTTTGTAAGAAGTTAGAAAATTTAAGATGTAATCTTTCGTATATCTCCTTTTTACAACATGTTGGTAAAATAATATGCATCTTTACTAATGTATATAAAACAAGACGAATAACGATATGTATTATAAAAATTGAAAATAAAAGAATATCATATCTTATTTGAAATTTAAAATTTTGTACAATATATTAAAGTATATCACATTCTAAAATAGTTAAAAGTATTGATATATTTTACATGAATAACACGGTAGTTATTATAAAATATTTAAAAGTATTGATATATTTTAAACACATAACACAATAACATGATTGCAAAATACAAAAGATATAGATAAAATGGTGAATAAAATGAGATACCATCTAGCAATTAAAAATATGCAAATTCTTATTTTGATATCTTCAAGTTTTAGCCGAAGCTTCCAATAAAATCTTTTCTTCTGTGAACAGTTGAGTTCTTGACTTTATCATAGATCAGAAAGATATCGAACCAGAAGAGCAACAAGTACCCCTAACAATATCTCAAAATTAAATGAAATCGACGTTGATAAAAATATTTTTCCCTTAACTGACACCATAACAAAACTAACCACAATTTTACGATAACTAAAACCATCCAAATTATAATTACAAGTCATGCTCGCCCATCGGGCGGGCTTTGAAGTCTAGTATATATATATATATATATATATATATATATATATATATATATATATATATATATATATATATAAATCTCTATATTATATATAACAGGAGGCGTTATACGTGTAATGCCACCTCATTACCCAGTCATTGCCATGTAATTCATTTACCGCCATGTCATCACAATACAACCATGTAAGCTAATTTTTTAATTTATCATATTTTGAATTAATTTCAAAAAATGTTTATTAAAAATTGGAGTTAGTGAGGTTCGAACATGTGGTTGTGTACAATGAATATCGAAACATAAACAAACATGTTTACCAATTGAGCAATACAACTTTTGTTAATTGGTTTACAATTTATAATTGATAAAGATGTCATAATTAAATTTAATTATGGTTCACATACAAAACAATTTTAAAAATAAATGTGTATATATATGTATCTAGATCACAAATCGTGTAATATACAAAATTCCAAAACTGTGTGTATATATTTTCCATATTAGAAAACGTATTACTTTGTTTTTTTTCCCTAAAAAAAATATAAGATAAGTTTGGTAAAAATTTATTGTTATCTTTAAGATTTTTTGTAGGTTTTACATAATCTTACACTATATATACAACATTATTAATCGACCTACATCATAGTCGAATTGTCGAATAACAATAAAAACATGTAGCCACAACGATCTTCACAGAGGCTTTCAAAAGCAAGGGAAGCTAATTCATCCGAAAAGCAACAGGAGGGAAAGAAAAAAACTAGAATGAATTCAGCCAAACAACCACTAAGAAAAGGTGCTCGACTGAATTTAAGAGGTATGTTGGTCATTCGAATAAATGTTTCATTGTTGTATAAATTTTTTGGTTAATGAAAACCGTATTATTTGTGATAAATTTACAGAAGACAATCATGCTGAAAAAGATATGATTACTTTGGAACCACCAGGTATATACGTTTACATTATATTTTATTTGTACATGAAGAAGTAAGGGTTGTTATTTTTGTTGCCATTGATCATAGTTTTGTTCAATGAATTTATGCGATATTGTGTTTACGTTGTATAACCTATGTTCGTCACACGATATTTTACTGTGAATATGTAGAGCCCGAACAGGTATGCCAAATATCTTTAGGTTCATAATGTATGGAAAACTAGAAGGGGGGGGGGGGGTTGAATAGTTTTACGTCTTTTTCGTTTTATAAAAGTTTGCTTCTAAAGAATAGACGCAAGTTTAAAAAATCTTTGATACAAAAATATAGAAACTAGTTTATTCACACTTTTCGTATAAACACTACTTATATAGAATGTTGAGTAAAAATTATGATTTCGTATATCACATATAAGTATATATATATATATATATATATATATATATATATATATATAGGGTAAAGATCAAATAAAAAGACAAATTTTCGTAAAAAGAATAAAAATAAAATTTTTTTAAAAAAAGTTCTCAAAAAATTCCAAAAAAATTCCACAAGATCGGGTATGTTGGTGCATGAAAAAGTTGTAAAGGAAGTTTATCTAAAAGTGGATACTTTATCCGAAAAAAAATTATAAAAAAATACGTTTGTGCA
Source organism: Artemisia argyi (assembly GCA_030686995.1). Lineage (NCBI taxonomy): Eukaryota > Viridiplantae > Streptophyta > Magnoliopsida > Asterales > Asteraceae > Artemisia > Artemisia argyi. Next base: position 100,586,094 of record CM060681.1, read on the forward strand.
TTAAATCGCTTTTTTGTGCATCAAAAAATCGTTTTTGGACCCAACTTCTTTTTACTTTTTTCATCAAAATAACATTGTGCATCTAACTAAAACAACTTGAAAATTTTGTGCATTAAAATTTTTTTTGTGCATTAAAAATTTTTTTGCGCATTAAAATTCGCTTTTTGTGCATTAAAAAAAACGTATAAAAACTCAAAATTAGAAAAACTTCTTTCACAAAAGTTTTATGTACCAACATACCCGATCTTGTGGAATTTTTTTGGAATTTTTAGAGAACTTTTAAAAAAAATATATTTTTATTCTTTTTACGGATATTTGTCTTTTTATTTTAACTTTACCCTATATATATATATATATATATATATATATATATATATATATATATATATATATATATATATATATATATTTACATATGTATATGTGTTTTAATATGAGTATATCCTTTTGGTTTGTTTATAAAAAATTAATGTTGTGAATGGAACCTAGTTTGATCTTTATGTGAAATCAATATATGCACAACACAAACAATTATAACTATATACGAAATGCTAACAAGTAAGTAAACAAAGAGTGAGAGATGGAAAGATCAAACCGAGAGACAAAGGATTTATAGTGGTTCGGCTACAAGGACACCTTCCTTGCCCTACTCCACTCCTCGAGCACCGAACTCGAGAGTTTTCTTCGCTAAGTCAATAACCTCCCTTATGGCGGAGAAAACCGTACACACCTTAGCTTACACCAATTTAACGACACAAAGCTAAATGTCGGGTTCTAATCGTAGCTAGAACCAATCTCACAACTATAATCACAACACAACTGCTTCTACACTCTTTCACGCCTACTACACTTCTTCACACCACTTGTTTCTTCACACCTTCACAACTTCGATCTATCCACTACTTCAAGACTTATACTTCTTCACAACGGCTAGGCTTCTATGTATTCAAAACTTCACTACTTCTTTGTCACAACTTGAAGACCTTTTTCTATGTGCTTCTCCAAGGGTTCTTCTATTTAACAAGCTTTTATGTCTTTCCCACTTCAAAGCTTTTACATCTTCACACCTTCTAAGCTTCTATGTCTTCTCAACTTAAAGGCTTCTACTTCTTTGTCTTCACTACTAATCTCTACTACAATATACTACCACTTCTTATATCTCCTTCCACTAATCCTATGCACCTCTACTTCTTCACTTCTAGCACCACTTCACACCTTCAACAAAACTAGATCCTATATCTAAATCTAGCTAACCAATGTGTACACTTTATACACCAAAGAATGAATGATTTAGAAGATGAAATGATCAAACAACTTAGATAGCAAGATGATACTAAGTTGTAATACTTCTAGTCTTGATAGATAGAAGTATTCTTCTCTTTGCACTTGAGTATTCCGGCTTGAATCACTTTGAGACAAAGGTTAATGTTTATGTGATCAAAGGATTTTAGAGAATAGAAATGGAGGTTTGAATCAAAAAATTTTAGTGCAAAAAGGTGAGAAAAATATGTGGAATGATTCAGTATTTAAAGGGCCAGAAAACACTGTTCTGGAGCGTGTCGGTCCCCTTAATTAGGGGATGGTCCCCTTAATGATTAAGGGGGCTGCCTAGTATAATTAAGGGGGCCGCCCTCCTGAACGTTGGAATTTTTTGTCCTTTTGTGAGGAAAATTTTTCTAGATTAGATTTGCCATTTTTGGTTGAAAATTTGAATTCATATATTTGTAATGAATTAAACACATTCTTTTGATTCTAAAAATGTTTTATAAAAGATACAAATAGTTTTGTGACATTTTACAAAAATCTAGTGATTAATAAAAAAATTTCTATGATCTTATAATGCATTAGCCACTTTGTTTATTCATACCCTAAGTGATTAGATGGTGAAAGTGAGTATTTACCACTAAATACTTATTTACGTTATAATCTTTGGTTTGATGAGTTTTCGTTTTGTAGTTATCAAAACATAGAGATATCGAAGGATATGAATAACGTTTTTAGTCAATTATTTATATCAACAATCTCCCCCTTTTTGATGATTACAAAACCTAAACTCATTAAATCCAAAATTTTATTTTTAGACAAGTATTTAGTGAGTTTATATTCACTTCTCCCCCCTTTTTGTAGAAATAAAAAGGTTTAAGCCGAAAAGATGAAAGCTCCCCCTGATGTATGCTCCCTGATTGGCTCCAAATGGTCAACTTAAATTGACCAGGGAATGGTCAACCAAGTCAAACAGTCTAGAGTCAATCTCCGTGGAATACAGTGTTTCCCCGGGTCGTTATATCCCGACGAGGTGTGAATTGTTATCAAACGGGTTTGCGATCGGGTGAATTTGGACAAAAAGGGGTTTGTTATTGATTAAACTAAGGAATCTACAAGGAAATAGCTTAAATAAGCTATATTAACAAATACATGAATTTAGAAAAACCAGAAACGTTTAAAACCTAAAAACGTGTACGTTGAGATTAAATTTACGCGAACGTACAAAATAAAATGTGAAATCTGAAATCTGAAAACCCTCAGGGGGTGAAAATGACTTTTTACAAACCTAAGGATGAAAGAAAATTTTTAGAAAAAGAAAATAAATTTTTACACTAATTACTTATTTAATATTAATTAAATTCTATTTAATACTAATTATTAATATTTAAATAACTTAAATACAATATAATATTATTTTAATACTAGAAAATGAAAAGTAAATTTCTAAAATTATAAAATAACTAAAAACAAATTTTAAAATTAAAAATATATCTTTTTGTCTTTTTGTGGATTTTATATTAATTAATTACTAATTTAATTAATTAAACTATTTAAATTATTTTTAAATTACTAATAATACTAAAAGTGACTAGAAAATTATAGAAAAATTTACAAATCTAATTAACCATCACAGGAATCCTAAAAAATTATAAAAAGTTTGTTTTATATACTTTTACACTATTTTATTAATTATTATATTAAATATTAATTAATTACTAATTAAACTAATTAAATTATAAAAATAGAAGATGAACAGTAAAAATTCTAGAAAAATTCCTAAAATTATATTATATTATATAAAAGATAGGAAAAATATAAAAATCAGGTGTTAATTTATGAAAACTAATTATGCTATTTAATAATTAATTATTAATTAATTATTAATAAACCTAATATTAAATCTAATAATTACCAAATGATAATATAAAAATCTGAGAAAATTACTAAAATTACTTTAACATAAAAGGAAATTAAGAAAAATATAAAAATGCCAAGTGCTTAATAAAAATCTAAAAAGGAAAATTAAAAAGATAAATTAAATTAAATAGAAACTATCTCTTATTATTAAATTGGTTTTTCTGAATTTTTCTTTTTTCAAAACTCTTTAAATACTAAAAGTAAACAACTTTAAAAAAGGTATTTTGGCTGAAAATCCAAAACAAGCAATATGAAAAGCAAAATGGATTGGCAGATGGGATTATTAGCTTATTAGGACTTGATAAGACTTGAAAAGGCTATCACATGAGGTCTTAAGTCCAAATAATCTACAAACAAACTTATAGTGACTTGAAATAAGCAAAATTAACTTTTAAAGTGCAAGCAATAAGCTGGAAATAAGTTTTAAGCAATCCCAAATACACCACAGTTTACTCAGGCCAAATGGCCAAGTACAAGGCTTAGTGGGGCCCACAGGATAAGTTGGAAGCCCAAGCTTAAGGTGGAACCAATAAGCTGGGCTTATTGGCTTTCCAATAAGCTAGGACTCACCCTCTGGGACCCACTAGTGATTACAGGGGAGGGCATGGAAAATGGGTGCAAAATTTGAGGTGGTGGTGCATGGGAGGTGCTTCCCCTGCAGGTGTGTTTGAGGCAGTGTAGGGCCCACAGGAAAAATACTAAAAATGAAGTGATGATGAAATCTCAATGTTAAGCTGGGAGACTACTTATTCTAAAAAACACAAAGCCAGAATATCTTGAAATTATTACCCGTCCAGGACAAGTCTTTTCGATTACTGACATTTTAAGCTTCGTCAATTCATTGGTACTTACTGAGTCGAGCTCTTTTGAGATTCAGCCACAATCTTTACACATTTTAATCATGTCTTCTCCCCCTCAAAAATAGCATAGCGTGATATTTTTTATATCAACTGATAAATACAAAGCTTTTTGGAGAGATAGACAGATTTGATTTTGCATGAAATCGAAACATTTTAGTGTTTGTACTCCCCCTTAATGATAGCATATTTAAAATTTCTTAAGGGTTTTGAGTGAGTTATCTTGAGCACTAATTTTGAGAGATTTTGAGAAATCTTTTGAACAATCTTGAAAAAGTACTCAAGAATTTTGTTTGAAAACGAGTTTATGCTTGAAATCTTTTTCGTTTGTTTAGACTCGAACTTTTTGAAAAAGAGTTCGTCATTGAACGTACGAGTCCTTGATTTGAAAATAATCATAAGTCATCATTGAAGTCCGGGTTTCGTACTGAAGTATACGAAAGCCATAGTGAAGAAACTTTTGAGAAATGACATGTTTTAGAAAAACATTAAAAAGAACTCCCGCTCAAGCATTTGTACATGTCCGTATCATTGTTGAATGACATTTCTAGAAACGTACAGAATATTGATTTATACGAGAGACATGTCGTGAGAAGAATATTTTTGGATTTTTTGATTTTATATTTTTTTGTATTTTTTTGAAATTTTATATTTTGGTATTTTGCTTTTGTTGATTTTTCAAATTTTGTATTTTTTTTTTCAAAAAATTTAGAGCGAAGCGATTTTGAAAACTTTTTCAAGAAGATTCGAGAAGACGTTCTAGCTCCTTAGGAGTTAGGCTTCGCATGCCAATTCGTCGAACTAAATAGTCAAACCGTTCTTTTGGAAGGGCTTTAGTAAATAGATCGGCGAGTTGATAATCTGTCTTAACGAAAAATAATTCAACAGTACCCTCTTCCACGTGTTCTTTGATGAAATGGTAGCGGACTTTGATATGCTTCATCTTAGAGTGATGTACGGGATTGCACGAGATGGCTATGGTACTTTTTGAGTCACAATACATAGGTATTCTGTCAAAAGTAAAGCCATAATCTGTGAGCTGTGTCCGCATCCAAAGAACTTGGGCACAACACGCAGATAGAGACACATACTCGGCTTCGGCGATTGATAGCGCAGTACAATCCTGTTTCTTTGACGACCAGCTTACTAGCTTTTCACCTAAAAATTGTGCTCCACCTGATGTACTCTTTGCTGTAACTTGATCACCAGCATGGTTTGCATCTGAAAATACTGTTAGATGAAACCTCGAATCCTTCGGATACCAAAGTCCCATGTTAATGGTGCTTCGTAGGTACCGAAAGATCCGTTTAACCTCTTTGAGGTGAAGTTCGGTAGGCTTTGCCTGAAACCGTGCTAACAAACAAACAACAAATTGAATATCGGGTCGGCTAGCAGTTAGGTACATGAGAGAACCGATCATGCTCCGATATTTCTTCGGATCGATAGGTTTCCCAAACAAATCAGCACCTAATTTTGGTGAAGTGACCATTGGTGTACCAACAGAATCACAATTTTCCATTCCATATTTTTTTCAAAATCTCTATCGTATATTTAGCTTGATTGATAAAAATACCACGAGGGGATTGATGTATTTGTAAACCAAGAAAGAATTTTAGTTCCCCCATCATGGACATTTCAAATTTGCTTTTCATGAGATTTTCAAAATGTTTTGAATGGTTAGGATTGGTTGATCCAAAAATAATGCCGTCCACGTAAATTTGAACGATCAAAAAGTCATCTTTGAATTTTTTGATAAACAACGTGTCATCAATCGTTCCTTTTGTGAAATTGTTTTTAAGCAAGAAAGATGATAGTTCGTCATGCCACGCTCTTGGAGCTTGTTTTAAACCATAAATTGCTTTCTTAAGCTTGTAGACGTAGTCTGGATGATCTTTGCCGATGAATTCCTCTGGCTGACTCACATACACTTCTTCTTTCAGAGTTCCATTTAAAAAGGCAGTCTTAATATCCATCTGATAGACTGTGATGTTTTTGTGAGCGGCATAGGCTAAGAAAATCCGGTCTGCTTCAAGTCTAGCTACAGGCGCAAATGATTCTTCGAAATCTATCCCTTCATCTTGTGGATAACATTTAGCCACGAGACGAGCTTTGTTGCGAATAACAGTCATTTCCTCATCCAGTTTGTTCTTCCACAACCACTTGAGATCAAGAACACGTTTATCAAGTGGTCGTTCAACGAGTTCCCAACTATCATGTAACAGGTATTGAAGAAATTCCTCCTGCATCGCTTCAATCCAAGGGTTTTCTGCCATTGCTTCCTGAATGTTCTTTGGTTCTTTGAGGCTGATTGAGCAAACGTAGATGCACAATTCGAGATCGGTGGCAAGTTGTCTCCTTGTCTGAACTGGCTTTGAAGGTTCACTAATAATATGTCCTATTGGATGGTCTTTTGTCCATTGAAATGTAGAAGGGTACCTTGGGTGTAACGAATGTGTGTTAGATGGTTCTTGTAACCTTGAAGAAGATTCAGCAGAGTCTGTTGCAAACGGGTTTTCAAATACTTCTTCTTCTTCTTCTAACATAACATCGTTTGAATTATTTGTTGGTTCTTCTTGAAAATTTTTGTTTTGGTTTTGCTCATCAACTCTTGGTATGTCAGTGTCAAGTACTGGAGTTGCTTGAGTAGATGTAGATGATGTTGATGTAGTTGGTGCTTCAGCTTCGATTGTGGTAGATGCATCTTGTGATGGTGGTGGTGGTTGATGGTTTAGAGCGGGTGCAGCGGAATGTTGTGGAGATGCATTTGTCGAAGTTCCACCATAATATTCATCAAACATTAACTCGAAGAAATTTTCCAGTTCTTGTTCTGAATGTTTATCCGTGTTTGTTGACTGAGCTCCTGGATGTACGAGTCCTGAATTGATGTGTCCAGAAGTCTGCAGGTTTGGTGCGGGTCCTAATCTGTTTTGATTAGAAGCCATCGGATTAAGCACGGGTTCTAGAGCGTATCTCTCAGAAGCCATCTGTGAAATCTCGTCAAACTTCACATTCATCGTCTCCATAATCCTTTTTGTTCTTCTATTATACACCCTGAATGCCCTCGAGTTTTCTGAATATCCAATGAAGATTCCAATATCACCCTTAGCTTTTAACTTCCCTAGATCTTCTCTGTCATTCGTCTGATAGCACAAAGCGCCGAACACGTGAAGGTAAGAGATGTCAGGTTTATGGTTGTTCACTAGCTCATATGGGGTTTTATTGAATCTCGGATGGACTAGGGATCAGTTTTGAGTAAAACAAGCAGTGGCTACAGCATCAGCCCATAAGAATAGAGGTGCACTAGAAAAAATTAGCATTGTGCGAGCAGCTTCCACAAGAGTTCGGTTTCTTCTTTCAACTACCCCATTCTGCTGTGGAGTTCTAACAATTGATGTTTGGTGTGTGATTCCAACATCTTCAAGGTAAGTTCTTAACTCCTGGTTTGTAAATTCTGTGCCATTGTCTGTTCTTATAATCCTTACTGGAGCTTGAAGTAGAACTTGAATACGCTTCAGAAAGGTGATGATGATGCCTGGTGCTTCGTCTTTTGATCTCAAAAACTTTACCCAAGTATATCTTGAATAATCATCAACAATAACATGAATATACTTTTTCCCATTAATGCTTTCAACTCTCATTGGACCACATAAGTCCATGTGTAACATATGTAACCTTGCTTCCGAACTAGGTATGGTTTTAGGTTTATATGATGCTCTTTTACTTTTTCCTTGTTCGCATGATGGGCATAAGTGTTCCTTGGTGTATTTGAATTTAGGAAGTCCGGTGACGATGTTGTCTTTGGCTAACTTGTTGATGGTGTCGAAATTGAGATGGGATAAACGTCTATGCCACAGCCAGGACTTAGTTTCGGTTGCCCGTGTCATAAGACAAATTGGTGATGTAGAAGCCATTTGGTTGATGTCGATGGCGTACAAGTTTGTACCACGATTACCAGTTAAGAGATCATCACCAACCAAATTTCTAATAAAAACCGTGTTTCTTCTGAATGCAACTTCTAAATCTGCATCACAAAACTGCCCAACTGAAAACAAGTTGTGTCCCAACCCTTCGACGTAGTAAATTCGAGTGATTAAAAAATTCCCAAATTGAAGATCTCCATAACCCTGAATAGCTGCTACATTATCATTTCCAAAACGTACAGTTCCCATGAATTTCCAGACGAAATTGATCAGCATCTTTAAATTACCGGTCATGTGCTTGGAGAAACCCGAGTCAACGATCCAAAGACATATTTCGATAACCTGCCAAGAACAGAAGAGTTTGTATTTGGAAACCGTTTTAAATTTGGTTCCATTGGGTTAGGAGTAAAATCTGAGTCACACTCATATACAGTTGCTACTTGTTTAGCTTGAGCTATTTCTAATTTGCTGTTCTAAAGAGTGAACTCTCTACCCGTTGGAATCCACATACAAAACTTAAGATAGTTCCTAGGCATTCGACTAATAGTGGTAGTCCTAAATCGTGCAACTAATCTTTCTATAGATCTGGATCTAGCACTAGGTCTTTTTGGAACATTCTTCTGTTCAGGCGTAACATTCACATTCTTAGAAACACATTCATCATGAACATCATTAATTAAACATTTCTTGCTGATGAGGCGAAAAATGATCCGTTTTTAGGGGGTCATTTAAGCCCGAATCCGACTTTATTTGATCAAATATTGCCCTAAATCGTTCCTTTTGTGATTTTAGGTACTTGGAGAGTGAATTCTGGAAAAGAAGCCATTTTGGACGTTTTTGGAGCATAAAAGTGAAGAAAACGGCAAAGTCTCAAATTTCTATGCTGGGAACAGTGCATGAAGGCGTCAAGAGTTGCTCTTGACGGCGTCAAAGTCCCAAGAATAAAATACCGTGGTTGATGACGGCGTCACATAGGCCGTCATAAGTAGATCAAGGCCGTCCGAGGAAGTATTTGGCGGCGAGATGACGGCGTCACACCCTTGCTCTTGACGCCGTCACCTCGATTTTCCTATATATAGTTTTCTAGTTTTTTACATAAAAAAGAGAGAAGTTTTGGAGAAACCCTAAAGACGAATTTGGTGCAACTTTTACAGGTTTTTCAAGGGTTCCAAACCCTTGATGCCTTGCATTGTAATTGAGATAAGTGTTCTTCTAATTCAATCAATATGTCTATGTGTTGGTTGTCTATATCTTATTCTTGTCTCAATTCCATTATGCTAGGCTAGATCTCTTTTGTGTTTGCTTAGATATAATGAAACCTAGATATTGATTATGTGTTGATTACTTGTTTATTCTTGTTCTTGGATGAATGATTTATATGTTAGGCTTAAGAAAACTGGCAGATCTCCAAATGGTAACATGCTTGAACGTCTTAAGAAACATGAACCGAGGCGTACTAGGTCTTTATTGGTTGTATTTAATGCATGAGCCACTGTTTACAATCCCTATAGTTGTGCTGGGCATGGTGTAGGAGGAGATAAAAGCTCATAGAATTGGGGAGTTATGTATGCCACCCCATGAATGGTATTAAGGAATACGATCCGTCATCCATGCAATTATAACAAGTAATTAACGTGTAAAAGATATCTAGGGAGTAATGAAATCTAAGTAAACACATTTTCTCCAATTACTGCTCACAACCTTAGTATAAATTAGTTTAATTTCATTTTTAGTGTTTTATTTTGATTATATATTAGTTTTGGGTTAGTTGAATAGCAACTAATTCCGCCCACTCTTTCAAAACCCGAGATTTTACTTGCTTTCATAAAAACATAAAAAGACAAAAAATAATCATCCCTCACCTTTAGAACTAGTAATTTAGGCTTTCTAATCCTAGCGACACTATTCCTAAGCTGAACGATCAATCCCCCGGTACTTGTCACTATACTATACTACAACGATCAGGTACACTGCCTGGTGGGGGTTGTAAGCTTCTCGAGATCCCTCGAGAGGTAAAGCCTGTTGCGATTCCCACGCATCAAGTTTTTGGCGCCGCAACCCGGGGAATAGTTATTGTCTAGGTTCGGATTTCTTTTTTATTAGGTCTACTTGCTAGATTCCTTTCTAGTAAGATTTTATTTTTATTTTTAGGCCTTCTTTAGTCTATCTTATTTCTTCGTGCCTTTGTTCGTAACTCTTTACCATCCGACATCATGGAAGGTGGTAACATCTTTGAACCCGTCATCCCACCACAACAAAACCCACCACTAGAACCCCTTAAGCCCCGAACCTTAGGAGAGTATTCCCGACCTAGCCACCAAGGCTACCAAAACACCATTGAGCTCACCGGAGCCAATGTGACCCCCTTGCGATCCGACACCATCCAGTTGGTGCAAAGCGGATGTGCATTCCATGGACTTCGTTCCGAAGATCCAAACCAACATCTTAAGGACTTTCTCAAAATCGTAGATTCCATAGACCTAGGTGTTGAAACTAGAGAGACTACCCGTTTACGCCTATTCCAATTCTCCCTACGGGATCAAGCTAGTCAATGGCTTGAGCGTTTACCCGCGGGATCCATCACCACATGGGATGATCTCACCACTCGTTTCCTTGCTCAATTTTTCCCACCGGGGAGAACTACTAAGCTTAGGAATGACATCTTGATGTTCCAACAACGTCAAAATGAATCTCTTTATGAAGCATGGACTCGTTTCAAGGACTTACTCCAAAAAGTCCCTCATCATGGCATAGATCTTTGGCTCCAAGTCCAAATTTTTTATGACCATATCGACATCCCCACGAGGCGAACCATTGACCAATCGGCCGGTGGTAAGCTACGTGATCTTAGTGCGGAACAATCATGGGAACTCATAGAAGATCTTGCTCTCTATGACAACGAAAGTTGGAATGATCCCCGTGATTTGAACAAAACGGTCAAGGCAATATCTTTGCCTTCGAACAATTCTAGCAGTCCCGACAGTAGGATCATGGAACTTGAGGACCAAGTCAAGTTTCTCATGAAATCTTACGAAGCTCCGAAGCCTTCAAGCCAAGTGAACAAAATCACTTCTTCATGCGAATTATGTAGTGGTCCCCATGACACTCGTGATTGTGTGGAACTCCCCGGAACAGCTTTTGCGGACTACGCATCCACGCGTACCGACGAAGCGGGAGATAAGTGGTACACTTTCAAGCCCGAGCCAAACACTTACGGTGATTCATACAACCCCTCATGGAAAAATCACCCAAACCTTATGTGGAAACAAAATCAACCCAATTCATCCAACCCACCTAGTCGTTACCAACCAAACGGTCCACCATCCAACCGTACTTTCAACAACAATCCTTCTAACAACTATGGTAGTACCAACAATCTTGAAGGATTGATGTCAAAGTTCATGGCATCTCAAGAAGCTCGCATATCCAAGTTTGAAGCCAATTTCAAACAAAAGCAAAGCGAGATGACCACTAGAATTGATGCATTGTTGAAAGTTCTCAATGACCGAGAAATGGGAGCACTCCCAAGCGACACAGTCAAGAATCCGAAAATAACCGTTAATTCCATATCCTCAGTTTCGTCACCCACTTCGTGTCCACAATACTACTCGGTTAAATCAACGAGCACGTGTTTCAAACAAAACCAAGTTCCCCAAAAGGACCAATCAAATAAAACACCCACTATAGAGCCGGTCAAAAGCATAGTTGAAACACCTCTTACGCAAGACCTTGACGAGGAATTCAAAGAACTTCACCTTGAACGCCCCGTCATTGATGTCTTAGCGCGTGCTCCTTACTATAGTGCCCTCCTAGAAAAATATGAGAAGTATAAGCTAGGTAAAAATGGGACCGCCTTCGTTCAAAACAAGTTGCCTAAAAAGCTTGATGATCTGGGTATATTTGTTTTGCCTTGTAAGATAGGAAGATCCGAAGCTTTCGACACACTAGCCGATTTAGGGTCAAGCCTCAACTTGATTCCCTTATCCTTATTCATCGCTCTTAAGCTAGGAAAGTTAGAGGAAACGGAGGTATTGATAGGGCTAGCGGATGGAAGTATTGCCCACCCGGTTGGAATGATTAAGGATGTAGTTGTTCACGTAGGAAGGTTAACTATATTAGCGGATTTTCACGTCCTAGACATGGTTAGTGACACTACATGCCCATTATTGGTAGGAAGAGGATTTTTAGCAACCGCTAGTGCCATGATAGATTGCAAGGAATCCAAGATAGCGGTAGGAGAAGGCGATACTTGGTCGGTGTATGATGTTAAGAAGCATAGTTATGATTGTGATGATGAACCAACACCGCATTGGGTAGAGATGAATAGGAGACCATCTAGATATGGACCTTGGATAGAAATGAACTTTATAGGACCTCAATGCCCATTCTATCTAGAAAAAGACTTTGTTGAAAAGACACATTCGGTAGAACAACTCATAGCTAGAGATGAAGAGCTAGATCCCTTTGAAGACCCCTTAGTCTTTAGGGATGATTGAGTTATTAAGCGTAATGCCCATTAACATAGAAAGGAATAAATGGAAAAGAGAGGGGGATAAGTGTAAATGGAGGTGGGACAAGCCACCTAAAGAAGGTGATGGGTCATGGCATATTAGAATGACCTTGTATGATCCGGATGGAGAAAAGTTTGAAAGGTCATACCATACTAAGGAAACCGATAGAAAGTTGAAACCTAAGTTTGATCCCAAAGATGTCCTCAACGAGGAACTCACCCGAATCATGTAGTAACCCATGACCTTGAGTCTAGCTATAAGACTCGTAAATAAAGAAAAGCGCTTCTTGGGAGGCAACCCATGTTTTGTGTGATTTTATTTGTTTGATTGTTATTTGCTTCCGTATGCATGTTTAGTTTTTATTGTTGGTTGATCATGTTTCTAAACTAAAATGTGGAAGTACTTTACTATGTTGTTTGGCCTAGTCTTAACTCCATCCTAAAAGTATTTTTGCAAAAGATAAGTGTAAGGGGAAACCCCAAATATGTTTTTAAGAAACAAACCGATCATGATTCTCCACAATAATAAATGAGCATGTATATTCGTATTTGTTAGAGTCAAATGCTTGTATTGAGTCATAATGAAGTTTTGCAGGATTTTCCAGGAAGTAGGACCAAGTTTTTCCAGAAATTTTCCAGAAACTTAACATAAGAATTTCTGCAGGTCCATTCTGACGGCGTCAGAGGATCACTCTTGACGGCGTCAGGAGTTAAAATCTGGAAATTTTACCGGTTTTGTTTTTCTAACAGAGTCTTATGGTTTTTGTGAATTATTAAGTTTTATAATCTCCAGGAAATCTGCAAACTTCATTCCACAAGCATTATATCTTACTTTGTTTTCTAGGATTTAGTAACTTATATAGGATGCCGCCGATTTTACGCGAGGTTGTCTTGTCTATTTTGTCAGGATTTACAGGTTATGTTCGACAAGGAGATGATTTATATTCTGGAAGGGAAGCTTTGATTGTTCGTTTTCTTGGAAGAAGATTTAACCTGGCCAACCTATAATCCATACCGAGCGAATCAGGGGAGTATTTGATTTCATTCTCTTTACTTTTTCACTTTTACATTCTTTACTTGAACATTGGGGACAATGTTCATCTTAAGTGTAAGGGGAGGGTAAAAAGATGATACCTTACATATGCACTTTCACTTGAGTTTGTTTTGTTTAATGGTAGATGTGTAATAAAACTATGAGAAATACTTGTTAGTGTAATTTTAGCGCCAAATTTAAATTTTTTTACAACATTTAGGAGTGAAACTTTAGCCATAGCAAGCGTCTCATAGATAGGAGATTGTATGACTAGCACAAAACCGTATATTCAGAAAAATTTTCCACCCAAAAATGTGAGGTTCGCCTTTAGATTTGATAGGAAAAGCATTCATTATTAGTGCTTATGAGTGTACCGGTAGCATTTAGATTCTAGAACTTGCGTTAGTGATGCATCCCGAGACCGCTAGTGAGACTACATTCGTGTAGTAGGATTTACTACATGATAAGAGGCATTAGGATCACCCTTGTGTTAAACCCGTATTATAATTACTTGACCATTTAAGTCATATTACTTGGCTAGTTAAGTAAACTAATTTTTCCCACACCCTTAGCGTTGTACTCATTTTTAGTACACGAAACCCCTAGTACACCTCTCCGAGCCTATCTTTTCATTTCTAACTTTAAGCATTTTACTTAAAGGAAGAATTTGTTATACCCCACTTAAATGTACAACCAAATTGCCTTAGCCTTCCGTGTATGCGCTCATTTTTAGTGCATTATTGTTATTTGTTAAACCCTAAGTTAACTTTCTAATTGATTACATGGTTGCTAAGTCGAGTCATATCCTTGTACATATTGTTTTGGGACGATTATGACTCATGGGTAAGTACTTATTTTATGAAGTAATGGGGAAGAACATAATATTATTACCCCCTTATGTACGTTAATCTTAAAAGTGCTCCAAGTGTTTTGATTTTCTTAATTTGAGTCATTAGATTAGTTTAATGTAAAGTATGTAAAGATTCAAGTGTAAGGTGAATTCTCATCCCCTATGATGTATTATTTTGGATGGTAAGGTAAAAGTGTATGCAAAAAAAAAATAAATAAAAAAAATAAAAAAAAAAGAGAAAAAACATACGGACTACCATCCCGTTTCATTCTATGTTTATTTTATGTTGGAGCATAAAAGTGAAGAAAACGGCAAAGTCTCAAATTTCTATGCTGGGAACAGTGCATGAAGGCGTCAAGAGTTGCTCTTGACGGCGTCAAAGTCCCAAGAATAAAATACCGTGGTTGATGACGGCGTCACATAGGCCGTCATAAGTAGATCAAGGCCGTCCGAGGAAGTATTTGGCAGCGAGATGACGGCGTCACACCCTTGCTCTTGACGCCGTCACCTCGATTTTCCTATATATATTTTTCTAGTTTTTTACATAAAAAAAAGAGAAGTTTTGGAGAAACCCTAAAGACGAATTTGGTGCAACTTTTACAGGTTTATCAAGGGTTCCAAACCCTTGATACCTTGCATTGTAATTGAGATAAGTGTTCTTCTAATTCAATCAATATGTCTATGTGTTGGTTGTCTATATCTTATTCTTGTCTCAATTCCATTATGCTAGGCTAGATCTCTTTTGTGTTTGCTTAGATCTAATGAAACCTAGATATTGATTATGTGTTGATTACTTGTTTATTCTTGTTCTTGGATGAATGATTTATATGTTAGGCTTAAGAAAACTGGCAGATCTCCAAATGGTAACATGCTTGAACGTCTTAAGAAATATGAACCGAGGCGTACTAGGTCTTTATTGGTTGTATTTAATGCATGAGCCACTGTTTACAATCCCTATAGTTGTGCTGGGCATGGTGTAGGAGGAGATAAGAGCTCATAGAATTGGGGAGTTATGTATGCCACCCCATGAATGGTATTAAGGAATACGATCCGTCATCCATGCAATTATAACAAGTAATTAACGTGTAAAAGATATCTAGGGAGTAATGAAATCTAAGTAAACACATTTTCTCCAATTACTGCTCACAACCTTAGTATAAATTAGTTTAATTTCATTTTTAGTGTTTTATTTTGATTATATATTAGTTTTGGGTTAGTTGAATAGCAACTAATTCCGCCCACTCTTTCAAAACCCGAGATTTTACTTGCTTTCATAAAAACATAAAAAGACAAAAAATAATCATCCCTCACCTTTAGAACTAGTAATTTAGGCTTTCTAATCCTAGCGACACTATTCCTAAGCTGAACGATCAATCCCCCGGTACTTGTCACTATACTATACTACAACGATCAGGTACACTGCCTGGTGGGGGTTGTAAGCTTCTCGAGATCCCTCGAGAGGTAAAGCCTGTTGCGATTCCCACGCATCACTTGCATATTAAACAAACAGAGTCATTACATGCATTAGAACCAGTACTTTCAACATTACAATCAGATGAATCATGTTTCTTATTACAAAGCGATAAATTCTTAGGGTGTTCTTCTACTTCTTCAACTTTATTCTTGCTACTACTCTTAGATGCAGGCGAGACTCTATTGTTCCTTGTATTGCTCTTAGGCTTTAGTCTGCTGCTCCTAGAGGTGCTTTCTAATCCTGTAGAAGGTAAGGCACACACATTAGGATTTATATTGTTGTCCTTTTTAGCATCCCTAGATCCTTTAGAATTATCCTTAATGCACTTGTCATTTGTCTTAGATGTTGAGGCAGACGCACTAGTGGGACTAATCCTAAAAAGGCCAGGTGCTATCACTTTTGGTGTTTTGACAACCGCTTTTCCTTTATCAATAATCGTTTCATTTTCACTTTTCTTGGGCAAGGGTGTTGGAGTGACTGGTTTTGTCAAATCCTTTTTCTCATCGACTTTTGGAGCAAACCGTGAAATTGACATTTTAGGTTTTTGAACCGTGTTTGAAACATTTGGTTTCTCCGAAGTCAATGGTTTTGCAAACTTAGTTTCCTCACCCTTTCCTTTTTGACTTTCAAGCTGAGCCCTCAAAAGATCATTTTTCTCTTTCATGTTCTTTAAGTCACGCTCATACGACAATTTGTCATACTTCCATTCTTCCTTTTTTTGATCAAGTTGTTTAAAATATGACACATTTTCTTTTTCAAGCTTTATAAGAGCATTTTCATATTTTGAAACAATTGCTGAGGTCTCAGCTCTTAGTCGTTCATCGTCTTGAACATAATATGTTTGTAAAATGATGGACATAATATCAGTAGTCATAACAGCTTCGAAGAGAGAATCATTTAGGTTTTCCAAAACATTGATTTGCTCAAAAGATTCATTAGCCTTCTTTATCAGGGATTTGTGATCCATGACGAAGTCAGCTGTTTCTTTCAAAAATGCTTGTTCAAAATGAATTACACGAGCATGAATGTTATTAATTTGAGGAGCAAATTCATTTTCAAGAATTTTTTTAAGCTGTAAATGAACCTTGGAATTCTAGTTAATCTCATTAAGTCTTGTTTTAGATTCTAAAGTCGTTTTAAGTTGCCCAACTCTTGTTTTAAGATCATCAAGATAGCCTCTGGCAGCACTTGTGTTAAAAGTGTTGTTTAAAGAAATCTGTTCCATGTTTGAAAGTGATTTGGAAGCAACTACTTTCTTAGAAAACATTTTCGAGAATGGTCGTTTTATGGAAAACACAGATGGTTCTTTTTGTGGAACAAAAGTAATACCCGAAAGTTTGTTCAATTTGTTGTAATCAATGGGTTTCAAATCCTTTTGTTTCATTTTAATAATGCTCTCTTCGACATGTTCTATCGTTTGCACAGAATCCCGAACGACGGGAGGATCATGTTTGGTGTAAAAAACACTACCATTATACAAAACATTCTGTTCTTCCTTAGCTTTCTTGAGATTACAAGGATTGTTGTTACCAAGAGCCATTTTGTGTTTCGTATGGTAAATCAGATTAGTTTTGTTTGAAATCATTTTCATTGTTTGACTTGACTGACCCGACTTAACCACTAATTCTTCTAGATGTGCAATCTTGTGTTCTGACTCTACGATTTCTTCCAAAATTTTATCTTCTTTCTTTGCAAAGTCCTTTTTCAACTCATCCCTTTCTTTTTCAAGATTGGTATAAGCTGTTTTTTGTTTTTAAAGTTGGTTTGTTAATTCAGAAATTTCTTGTTTTAAAGAGTTAATGGTTTTTGTTGAACTTATTTCAAGATTAGCAAACTTGTTTTTCCATTCCCTATCTTTAACAAGTAACTTCTTATAACCAATTTCAAATTCTGACTCGCGTTCTTTGTGAATTTGAAAACTTTTTGCATTTATCTTGTATCTCTCAAGCTCAGTGGTCAATTTCTCATTCGCGGCCTTAACATCGCGATTGATCTTTTTCACTTTCTCGATTTCAATACCACAATTATTTAATAATGATTCAAATAAAGCACGTGTTTCCTCATCATTCTCAGCATGCTGTGAAACAAAGCCTCCATTATGATTCACATCTGGAGTTACGGAAGGAGTATTGCTACTGCTTGGCGTGTCCAGGTATGTATCATAAGTGGATGCTTGCTTCTCAAAATGTTGTTCCTCATGAGGAGACATATCAAATATATCATTATTGTGACATGTGTTGAAATTTGATACCTCAGATGGTGCATTGGTGTCATAAACAGGAAGTATGTCAGAATCCGTGTCATACTTAGTTTCCTGAAGATTTGCCATGAATATGCAGTTCGCATCGATATCCTCTCTATCTTCCATGTCATCCATAAGAGCCATAAAATCATTCTCCTCTGCGTTCAACTGAAACCTTGCCTTTGCCTTTTGTGCCAACATCACTGCTTTCTGCAAGTACTCTAGATCTTTCTTGTTCGGCTTAGTAGGACAGTTCCTTGCCATATGACCTACACCCTGGCAGTTGAAACACTTTACCGGATTACCTTGATTCACATTTCCATTAATCCCAACTACTGGAGCTGCAACATGCCTATTCTGATTACCCATTGCCTGATTACCAACATTCTGACCCCTCTGATTTCCAACAACCTGACCCATCTGATTCCCTGCATACTGACCATACTGATTCCCTGCATACTGACCTACATTATGATTCTGCATATTCTGATTACCCATGTTATATCCAGTAGCATATCCTTGCTGATTCCCATAAACTCCAACCATTTGGCCTCCGTTGCCCATATTGAAACTCGGTTGAGCGATCTGCCTGTTTCGAGTGTTCGATGAGATCCTTTGGTTGTTGTTTGTTGGTGTAGAATAGCGTCCTTGGAATGCCTTTGACAGAAAAGCAAACGCTTGTGTCAATGCTGCAGTAGTTTCATCATTTTCAGTGAATTCTGGTTCTTGGAATTGTGGGTATTGCTGTTATGGAATAAGATGTTGTTGTTGCTGTGGGTAGAACTGTTGTTGGTAGACCGGTGTTGGTTGTTGAATGTAGGATGGTTGCATGTAGTTGTGAGTGGAAGATGATGATGGTTGTTGTTGTGTGTTCACTGGTATAGGTGTTGGTGCATCAGTCACTAATGCTAGAGGATCATGCTTTTTAGCTAGTAATTCAGCTCCTACTTCATTAGCTTCATCTTGATTTTGCTTCAAGAAGTCATACACCTGATCATAAGTCACTTCATGCAAATTCTTTGTCTGATAAACAATAGTGACATATCTTCCCCATTCTGGTTGTAACTCATTCAGAAAAATGGTGTAGTTAGCAATATTTGTCTGACTGAGGTTGTGTCTTGATAAATCATTCATGATCTTACAGAATATGTGGTAGTACGTCTCTATGGATTCACCAGGAATTGAAGTAAACTTGCGAAGTTCCTTAAGCAATTGTGTTTCCATTTCCTGTTTCCCGATGTCTGTCCCATACATTAACCTCTTGACTCTTTCCCAGACTGCATGAGCAGTTACTTCACTGTCAACAGTAGGATAGATGGTTTCAGGTAAACCAAGAACGACGAAATGAAATGCCTGATCATCAGCTTCAATCTGTTTTCTGTCTTCCACAGTGTATTCAGTCTCATTCTGTTCTCTGTAGTATGGTTGTTGTCACAACTTGTAAATTCTGGTCTTTTCCCGAACTTTCACATTTACTATTCATCAGTTACTATTCATCGATCACTATTCATCATTTCACTATTCATCTTTTTCGGAGTCGGTTTGTGATTCTGAGAAGCGTTTTAAAATTTTACTATTCATAAAACACTATTCACCTCCGGAGAAAATTTGTCATTTATGCGTGAGTTGCGTCATTTCTGTATACGTACGGTTATTTACCTAATAAACGTTATCTTATGAGCTATTATTTTAAATAATTGATCCGTCAATCCCAACTATGGTCCTAACATATTTTTATACTCATAAAAATGATATAAAAGTTATAATATTAATTTACCCGGTAATTTGGGAATTTATTTAATTAATGTCGTACGTTTAATATAATTACGACGGTTTTCGTAAAAACTAAACAATTATTATCCAAACACTCAATACTTGTACCCAACATATTTTCACAATTTTTACAACTTTATTATGTCCCGGTTAACTCCGTTAAAATTTATTTTTAGTTAACTCGATACCCGGTGTTCCCTAAAAACTACTAATATATACCTAATATACACCAAATCTCACCAAAACTCTTACACCATCTCATTTTTCTTCCCTTCCTCTCCAATATGCCCCCCCCCCTATTGACTTCCATAAAATGTGGATCTTGTCTACTACATCAATAATACATATAATATATATACTTCTACTTTCACAATTATTTCTCATTTCCCAAAAATCAAACTAGAAACTCTTCTTCTCTTTTTCTCTCTTTCTTGGATCGATCCACCATCAAGAACAAAGAAGAAACCATAAACTTTCAAGATCCAAGTGTTTAATCAAATCTTAATCATGATCTAGTTGGGGTTTTGTGGTAAAACCCTAGGTTTTTAATCAATTTCTCATCAAAAACTCTCCAATCTTTGAGGTAAGTTTAACAAACTCATCTCTATAGTTTTACCAAGTTCCTACAATGTTCCTATCATTTTTATACAAGGATTTCATGCATATGTTAGTTATACCACTCATTTATATATATATCTAACTTTTGATCCCTAGAAATAGATTATAGTTAGATCCTTGTTAGACCTAGTTGATTTATGATGTTTAGAAACCCATGACACCCTAAGAAGGTGTATGGTAAGATTAGACTAGATTTGTGGTGATTGAAAGTGGTTTGGTTGGATTGGAAACTAGTTTGGAACATTAAAAATGGATTTTAAACATAAATAAAAACCTACTGTCCTTAAAATGAAAACGTGGCAAACTCAGTGGGTTTGGGGTAACTTTTGACCAAATATTTAGAAAATACATTCCGAAACGGAACTATGGCCGAAAACGGGGATGAAAACGAGTTAATAACGAAGGAGATAAGCTAAAAACGAGTTTAACGACGAAAACTATATTTTCTGAAAACTGCATGCTGTTTGACATTTTTCGTTGGACAAATAGAGGCGTTAGACGTAACCTAGAGGTGCCGAACTATCAAAAATATATTAGTATATACTAAAACGAATCCGTGGATATGAAGAACGAGTAAAATGAGCTTAAAACGACCAAGTTATACATGTTTTAAAGTCGTCAAACTATATATATATATAGTCACTACTAGAAAAATAATATAACTACGTACTAAATAATATATTTTATAGATTCTTATTCAAGGAGTTTATTTTTAATTAACGAAATACGTACGACTCAAGGTTTATTTATGCAACTACTAGACGATATCTTAAGGTTTTCAAGACGAGGAATATAACACTAACATTTTTATACGATATACTACGACAAGTTTTTATTATTCTAGTTGGACTTATTTTTCCTAAGTATGGAAAATACTTTACTTTGACTATAACTATTATTTCCAAGTTATGAGTGGTATAGGTATCATGTGTATGCATATTCTCTACATCATTTCATGATCTAAGTAGATCACTATCATTCATATTAGGTTGCGGTTAGAGATCGAACTTCATTTCTGTGTATCCACTTTTGTCATCGTAGCTATTCGCACAAGGTGAGTCATAGCCCCACTTTTATTCTTTATACTTGTTTTAACTCTTTGGGGAGATACATGCTCAACTACTTGCTTACTAGTATAAATACTCAAAACATACTTTCTTGATACTCAAAACATTTATACTTGATTGTCTTATACTTGATTATACTTATACTTGATTTTATACATACGTGATTGTGCTATACTTAACTGTGTTATACTTACTTGATACTTGAAACGTTTAAACTTTTATGCTTTGGGAAACGACACCCAGTAATCTTTCATACTTTGGGAAATGGCACCCAGTAATCTGTCAAAGGAGAGGTATTGATAGTACTATTATGGGGAAACACCCCCCACCCAAGTCCAAAACAGATGCGACGTTGGGTGACATGTACTATTTGGGATGGTGGTTCCCCGCCTATGGGTCTAAAACAGACGTGACCATGGGTGAATATAATCTGAGAAACTATAATTATTAGCAGTGGGTTGTGAACACACAGGTTACAAGTCTCTTATGGCGGGACTTGTAACTGAGTGGATTTACGATGCCTTTGCTGTGTGAACATTTTCTATAAACTTTATTTGTTAAACAAACTCTATGAACTCACCAACCTCGTGTTGACACTTTAGCATGTATTTTTAGGTTTTAATCTATGGCACGCTACAGGAGGTTTTGGCAGGGCATGGCATGGTCATAGAAGACTCTGATTATTTATATGGGGACCGTTTTAAACTATTTTAAGGGCCTACTTCCGCACTACTTTTAACAATGTAAATTTAACATTTTTGATTAAACTATTTTATTCTAAATGATTCAAGTGAAAACCATTTTTGAACTTGTGTTGTAATACCAATTGAGTTACACCCCAGCTACACGTATGCTTCCGCTGGACCCGATTTTGGGGGTGTGACAGATTGGTATCAGAGCTTTGGCTATAGCGAACTAAGTGTTTTTAAAACCTAGACTATAGCTACTTTTACGAAAAACTTAACCCTATGACCGTCACGTGCCTGCCTGCCAAGCTGAAGCCTCACTTGTGGTTTGTTGCTGACTTAGGTGATGAGATTTGTGTCTCATTATCTGGTATATTATATTCACTTATTCTGGTTGATTCCAATAATTGTCTTCCCTATTAGTATGCTTACATAACTTATGCGCCTCATGTTACGCCTTCTCCTTGCATAGTTTCATCATTTGACCTCGAGTTTGGTCACCTGCCTTAGTCTTTCTGAACGTCTTGGTATTTGTGAAGGACATAGTCTTAGTATAACTGAGCTGAGTATTTCAAAATTCATGGAACCTCGGTGGAATATAGACTAGTCACCTATATTCAACCCGGGATAGTGGGACATAGGCTGACTACCTATATCCGACTCAGAAATGAATTTTGCAACACTGAGAATAGTTATAATAAAATTCTGTCTGGATTGAATCCTCTACTCAATTTCCAAATGTTTCATTTATGTGTGTGTATACCCTCGTTGTCAGAACGCTTATACTTTTCCAGCACCTCGTCAACCGCCGTCTGGAAGCACGTCAACTGGTCATTTCATCTCATGAATCTTCACCTTTATAACACTTCGGAGACCAACGTTAACTGAACTTCGGGACGAAGTTCCCTTAAGGGGTAGAGACTGTCACAACTCGTAAATTCTGATCTTTTCCCGAACTTTCACATTTACTATTCATCAGTTACTATTCATCAATCACTATTCATCATTTCACTATTCATCTTTTTCGGAGTCGGTTTGTGATTCTGAGAAGCGTTTTAAAATTTTACTATTCATAAAACACTATTCACCTCCGGAGAAAATTTGTCATTTATGCGTGAGTTGCGTCATTTCTGTATACGTACGGTTATTTACCTAATAAACGTTATCTTATGAGCTATTATTTTAAATAATTGATCCGTCAATCCCAACTATGGTCCTAACATATTTTTATACTCATAAAAATGATATAAAAGTTATAATATTAATTTACCCGGTAATTTGGGAATTTATTTAATTAATGTCGTACGTTTAATATAATTACGACGGTTTTCGTAAAAACTAAACAATTATTATCCAAACACTCAATACTTGTACCCAACATATTTTCACAATTTTTACAACTTTATTATGTCCCGGTTAACTCCGTTAAAATTTATTTTTAGTTAACTCGATACCCGGTGTTCCCTAAAAACTACTAATATATACCTAATATACACCAAATCTCACCAAAACTCTTACACCATCTCATTTTTCTTCCCTTCCTCTCCAATATGCCCCCCCCCCCCCCCTATTGACTTCCATAAAATGTGGATCTTGTCTACTACATCAATAATACATATAATATATATACTTCTACTTTCACAATTATTTCTCATTTCCCAAAAATCAAACTAGAAACTCTTCTTCTCTTTTTCTCTCTTTCTTGGATCGATCCACCATCAAGAACAAAAAAGAAACCATTAACTTCAAGATCCAAGTGTTTAATCAAGTCTTAATCATGATCTAGTTGGGGTTTTGTGGTAAAACCCTAGGTTTTTAATCAATTTCTCATCAAAAACTCTCCAATCTTTGAGGTAAGTTTAACAAACTCATCTCTATAGTTTTACCAAGTTCCTACAATGTTCCTATCATTTTTATACAAGGATTTCATGCATATGTTAGTTATACCACTCATTTATATATATATCTAACTTTTGATCCCTAGAAATAGATTATAGTTAGATCCTTGTTAGACCTAGTTGATTTATGATGTTTAGAAACCCATGACACCCTAAGAAGGTGTATGGTAAGATTAGACTAGATTTGTGGTGATTGAAAGTGGTTTGGTTGGATTGGAAACTAGTTTGGAACATTAAAAATGGATTTTAAACATATATAAAAACCTACTGTCCTTAAAATGAAAACGTGGCAAACTCAGTGGGTTTGGGGTAACTTTTGACCAAATATTTAGAAAATACATTCCGAAACGGAACTATGGCCGAAAACGGGGATGAAAACGAGTTAATAACGAAGGAGATACGCTAAAAACGAGTTTAACGACGAAAACTATATTTTCTGAAAACTGCATGCTGTTTGACATTTTTCGTTGGACAAATAGAGGCGTTAGACGTAACCTAGAGGTGCCGAACTATCAAAAATATATTAGTATATACTAAAACGAATCCGTGGATATAAAGAACGAGTAAAATGAGCTTAAAACGACCAAGTTATACATGTTTTAAAGTCGTCAAACTATATATATATATAGTCACTACTAGAAAAATAATATACCTACGTACTAAATAATATATTTTATAGATTCTTATTCAAGGAGTTTATTTTTAATTAACGAAATACATACGACTCAAGGTTTATTTATGCAACTACTAGACGATATCTTAAGGTTTTCAAGACGAGGAATATAACACTAACATTTTTATACGATATACTACGACAAGTTTTTATTATTCTAGTTGGACTTATTTTTCCTAAGTATGGAAAATACTTTACTTTGACTATAACTATTATTTCCAAGTTATGAGTGGTATAGGTATCATGTGTATGCATATTCTCTACATCATTTTATGATCTAAGTAGATCACTATCATTCATATTAGGTTGCGGTTAGAGATCGAACCTCATTTCTGTGTATCCACTTTTGTCATCGTAGCTATTCGCACCAGGTGAGTCATAGCCCCACTTTTACTCTTTATACTTGTTTTAACTCTTTGGGGGAGATACATGCTCAACTACTTGCTTACTAGTATAAATACTCAAAACATACTTTCTTGATACTCAAAACATTTATACTTGATTGTCTTATACTTGATTATACTTATACTTGATTTTGTACATACGTGATTGTGCTATACTTAACTGTGTTATACTTACTTGATACTTGAAACGTTTAAACTTTTATGCTTTGGGAAACGACACCCAGTAATCTTTCATACTTTGGGAAATGGCACCCAGTAATCTGTCAAAGGAGAGGTATTGATAGTACTATTATGGGGAGACACCCCCCACCCAAGTCCAAAACAGATGCGACGTTGGGTGACATGTACTATTTGGGATGGTGGTTCCCCGCCTATGGGTCCAAAACAGACGTGACCATGGGTGAATATAATCCTGAGAAACTATAATTATTAGCAGTGGGTTGTGAACACACAGGTTACAAGTCTCTTATGGCGGGACTTGTAACTGAGTGGATTTACGATGCCTTTGCTGTGTGAACATTTTCTATAAACTTTATTTGTTAAACAAACTCTATGAACTCACCAACCTCGTGTTGACACTTTAGCATGTATTTTCAGGTTTTAATCTATGGCACGCTACAGGAGGTTTTGGCAGGGCATGGCATGGTCATAGAAGACTCTGATTATTTATATGGGGACCGTTTTAAACTATTTTAAGGGCCTACTTCCGCACTACTTTTAACAATGTAAATTTAACATTTTTGATTAAACTATTTTATTCTAAATGATTCAAGTGAAAACCATTTTTGAACTTGTGTTGTAATACCAATTGAGTTACACCCCAGCTACACGTATGCTTCCGCTGGACCCGATTTTGGGGGTGTGACAGTTGTACTGGGGGGGTACCATTTGGATCACCAGGGTCTAGTACTTGTGATGGTTTGAATGGTCCATCCACAATGGATTTGATGAGAAGACTTCCATTTGTTTTGCTCTTAAGATAGCGCATAATACGACTAGCCCACTGTGAGTATCCACCCTTTGACAGCATGGGAGGTCGGTTTTCGGCACCGGCTGCATGAATGTCTTGACGAGTTGCCATTGATGAAGTGTAGATGGATAAAGTTGATTCTTGGATCGTTCCAACAAAGTAGGAGTTGTGTTTAGTGTAAGTTGATGCAAGTTTTTATGGTGAAAAATTTGATCTGAAACCTTAAAACCTCAATAACTTCCGTTCGGAGTGGATTTGGGCCTCGAAACTTAGCTTGAATGATCTTTAGATATTCAACGTGTCCTTCTTCTTGGTCTCACGGTTGTTTTGACAGCTGATTCGTCGAAAACGGAGTTACGGTTCAAAAGTTATGGCCGTTTGAAGTTTGGTCGTCAAAAACCTCACTTTTGTCAAAATTCTCGAAACTTTGCTGTGTTCTCAAAACTTTGGATTTGCGAAACTTTGTGATCTCGAAACTTGGGGATTGCGAAACTTCTGTGTTTGCGAAACTTGTGATGATTCTCGAAAGTTTGAGTAATTTCGAAAATATTGCAGTGTTCTCGAAAATTAGATTTTTTTGAAAATTTTGCAAAGTTCTCGAAAATTTCGATTTTTTCGAAAACCTACTTACACAAACAAATTTCGAAATTATACAATTTCGAAATTTAGCCAAAAGTCGAAGTAATTTCTTTCTTATACAAGAGAGAAAATACCGAGTTCACGATCCGGAAGTCGTTATGAAGCAAATCCTTGAGATTTCGAAACTTGGACAGTTGGTAGATTGCGAAACTAGTAGTGATTTCGAAAACAGGTTGATTTCGAAATTTTTGCAGTTTTTAGAATTCGCAAAAAGCACACCCAAATGAAGTTTTTAATCCAATATTCTTGTACTTCTAAGCTAAAAAACACCAAAACTTGAAGAAAGTTCAAAACTTGATGATTTTTATAAAAAAATTTCGTGATCTAGAAAACAAGTACAAAAACCAAATCGAATTTTTAAGCTTGAAATTTTCAAAAAAGTTGAAACTTTCTTGTTAGAAAAGGTTTATAACACTAGTTTGTAATCAAAAAAGTGTTAAAAACCAAGAAAAACAAGAAAAGTAAAGAGCTTTTCTAAAAAAAAACGTGATATAAGCTTAAAAAACACGAAACACAACAAACTCTTAACCCTCATAAATCATTGTTAGGCGATTGATACCACTTGTAGGACCTTAGATTTCACAACTTTATCACAACACAATAGAAGCAAAGATGAAGTAGAGATTGAAAGATGGTGACTTGATATGTATAAATGTAATTCGTGTATTAGAGAGAGAGAGAGAGAGAGAGATGGAAATGAGAGCATTTATTCAAAGAAAACACACACAATTACACACACAAGCACACCTTACAAATGAGAGGAAGGTGCCTTTTATAGTTCCATACATAGGCTTTCTATGGGCTTGGGCTTGGACTTGGTTTACATGTTCTAATAAGGCTTACATGATATACTTAATAAGTACCAAGTCCATAGCCCAATATTCTTAACTATTACAATACTTGTTGACTCAATAATGATCGTCACTTTTAATGCTAACAAAGTTCAACTCTTTGAGGCAATATAGGATATACTAATCATAAATGTAGAGAATGTTATTAAAACAAATTAAGTAGACAAGTAATTTCTAATTTACATGCAATCTACTTATTGGCCAATTAAGTTAAACAGCCAAGGAAGCAATAAAACATGCTAATCATGTATACAACTATATGAAAATTATAATATGTGAGCTAGTTCAAACATATTGATGAGTACTTACAGGTAACAAATGGGAAGATATAATTGTATGGACTTCAAGACTTGTTACAAACAAGATCCATATAGGCAAACCATGATTCTTATGAAATGATTTAATTAAATTGTGAATGTCGTTTTTATAGAAGTGTATGACACATGTGAGATAATCAAATATAGTTTTAAGAAAACGCTTTTAGTTTTATTCAACAATGCTTTGAAATAGATTCAAGTATGTATTAGAGTAAATTAAATTGAGTTTTGCTTCATAACATGTTGACAAATTGGATAAGAAAATTTTTCCAATCTTGATTTTGATTAAAATAAAGTTATGGTAGCTTACAGTTAAATATGTTGTTTGAAGAAAGATGAAATAGATATTTGAAAGATTATTTTTCAAAGTGAGAGGTTTTAAACATGATATTTTTATTTTTGATAGCAAGAAATCACAAGTCACGGATTTGAAATAGATACTTATCATATTCAAGAGAATCGGTTGAGCCCATTGTCACATATAATCATCCTTAATGGCAACTAAAGACATGGATGAGTGATGGTAAATTCTAATGATCTTAATGCAATATAATTGAGAGGGATAAAGCTAATCATCTATGGATACAATATTAACACATTTATATATATATATATATATATATATATATATATATATATATATATATATATATATATATATATATATATATATATATATATATACTAAACTCATCATAGTATTAAATGCTAACTAGTCTTAATTATAGCACATCTATTAATGCAACTAGAATGGTCATTTAGCCTAAATGATAAGTATTCTACTATTGATCATAGATGATTTCCGACATAAATGATGAATAAGAAAAAGGGCAATAGACTCAAAATCAAGAGGGTCAACTAGCCTAATTTCATGTATACATATATTAGTATTAATGATATATAAACAGGGCAACCTATAAATTTAATCATATTAATATACTAATTATGGCATACTTTAATATAATGTGATATTGACAAGTTTTTGAAAAGAAAACTTACCTCAGGTCCAGCTTTTCCTTAAGAGTGGGCATGAGAGTGTTAGTAGACATCTTTAAAGTTTGCTCAATGCATGTCGAAGTAGCAAGGTAAAATCCCAACGCAATAAAAATCAAGGAGGCTTGATCCGAAACACGTAATCGATCACAACAATCATCAAAAGTCGTGTAGATCAAGAATAATTGCGCTTGAATCCTTCATCATAAGGTAGTAACGAACACACCATAAACCAATACTCCAAAAGTGAAGAACATAACTCCAAAACAATAAATGGCCACAACATCGTCATAAGCAAGTCGTGTGTAGAATGTGAATCAGAGTAATAGGAACCAATAGTCATCAAATGTAAGAAGGCAAAGTGAGCGATCCAAAAAGTAATAGTCTTTTCGTTCGTTTACTACCTAAACATGAAAAGGAGCTTGGTACCCAGATTCTCGTGGGTCCGAGATGGTTAGTTGAGGACATCCATTGTATTTAAATGCACATGATGAGGATGTCGCCGAGAAGTACAAGAATTCATCAATAGTTTGTTTTAACTAACAAACAATGACTTTCTTGACTAGAGTAATAAATAATGGATGTAAATAATATTAGTTCTAAATTTCTCCACTAGGTTTAACAAATATTATTTGTTTTGATATATTTGTTAAAGGATCATTTGCAGTAAATCCTAAACCGGTTTTATCATAAAATGACTTTTGAATGTTAAGTAGATATTTTAAAGATTTAGAGCTATTTTAGAATTTAGCTAATATTTTTGCTTTTTCATTTTCCATTTTAATTTCATGTTTGTAGTCTTGACATTTTTTACATTCAAGATCAATTTCAATATTACTTTCAAGTCTAGACATTTTATCTTCTAAAATTATTTCTTTTTCAAAGTTATTTTCAACGGATATTGAAGATCCATTTTTAAAAATAATTTTTGAGTCAATGTTGCAAAGATGTTTGAAGTTGTTTTCCAATTTTGAAAATTCTAATATAAATTGATCATAACAAAAATGTTTGGTTTCGGATTGTACCTTATTTGTAGTTGTACAATCTTCACATGCTATACGTTGATCAATTCCATCGTCCATGTCACTCCATGTTTTATTTGTAGTTTCGCTTGGATCTTGAAACATGTAATCCTTGCCATCAATACTTGTATTCACATTTGTTTGAATATCTTCGCACGCCATATTTTCATCATCTTCTTCGTCCTTGTCGCCCCATGATTTATTAACACTCTTTCTTCGGATTTGGCTCATGTATTCTTCGTTATTGATACCTTCAATGATTACATTTGAACTAGTAGTACTTGTGTTTATTTCAACAAAAGATTTTTCTATCGAATTTTCTAGAGTGACTAATTCTTGTGCAACATCAAGTTTATCATCTTTGGTTTTACATTTCTCTTGGTGAAACTTTAAAAGACATTTCCAAATATCATTTGCCGTTTTACAAAAGAATACTCTTTCATATTCAACTCTTGGTAAAGTTTTGTAAATCACTAATTTAGCTTAAGTATTTTTATTGATCTTTGTTTGAAGATTATTATATTGATTTTCAAAATCCATTATAGTTGGTTGAAGATCACCAATTGAAATGATATGCCAAAGATCAAGATCTATTGATTTCACATAATTTTCAAATTTATTTTTCCATTCAAGAAAATGATCTTTTTCAAATAATGTTGGTTTTCGCATAAATTCCCCTTCTAAATATTTTTCAAATTCCATAGATCGTTATAAGTTTTAAAATACAATATATTTTAACAATCTTGCTAGACGTGGCTCTTGATACAAATTGTGGAAAACTAGAAGGGGGTTGAATAGTTTTACGTCTTTTTCATTTTATAAAAGTTTGCTTCTAAAGAATAGACGCAAGTTTCAAAAATCTTTGATACAAAAATATAGATACTAGTTTATTCGCACTTTTCGTATAAACACTACTTATATAGAATGTTGAGTAGAAATTATGATTTCATATATCACATATAAGTATATATATATATATATATATATATATATATATATATATATATATATATATATATATATTTACATATGTATATGTGTTTTAATATGAGTAAATCCTTTTTGTTTGTTTATAAAAAAATGTTAGCATTAAAAATATATATTGAAAAGTGATGGTCATTCTCATACGTGTAACTTTGTAATGTGTCGTAGTTTACAATAGAATAGTCAAATGGGCTTATGGTTTGGACTAATCTAATAGGTTATAAGTTATGTATTATGGCTAGTCCATAGTTTATGTAAAAGTCCAAGTCCATCACCAAGCCCATCCTAAGGCCCATAAGGTCTTAAGTCTTATGTATAAAAGACACCACACACCTCATTTGTGTGGTGTGCTTGTGTGTGTATTTGTGTGTGTTTTCTTTGAATAAAAGCTCTCATATTTCATCTCTCTCTCTCTAAATTCGAAATACATATCTATACATAACAAGTCACCATCTTTCCATCTTTCCTTCTTATTGTGCTTATATTGTGTGTGATAAAGTTGTGATATTTAAGGTCCTACAAGTGGTATCTATCGCCAAAAAATGATTTAGGAGTGTTGGGTGTTTGTGTTTTTCGTTTTTTTTAGCTTTCAACACATTATTTTCATAAAAAAATTCTTACTTTTCTTGTTTTTCTTGGTTTTTAACACTTTTTTTATTACAAACTAGTGTTATAAACCTTATCTAACAAGAAAGTTTTAATATTTTTGAAAATTTCTAGCTTAAAATTCGACTTTGGTATTGTACTTGTTTTCGAGATCTCAAAATTTTTTATAAAAAAATCATCAAGTTTGGAACTTTCTTCAAGTTTTGGTGATTTTATGCATAGAAGTACAAGTATCTTGGAACACAAACTTGATTTCGGTGTGCTTTAAGTCAAACGATTTTTGTTGCCATATATCGAGAACCTCAAACCCTCTTCTATCGAGAACCTTCTTCAAGTAATCTTCAAACGATTCCGTGGTTTACTCGGTGTTTTTCTTACTTGTATAAGTTAGTAAAAACACTTCGACTTGGGATAACTTTCTAAATTGTATAATTTAGATAAGTTTTGAATTTTCTCGATAAGTGAAAATTTTCGAGAAAGGTTTGCAAAAAATTTCGAGATCTTGAAAAATTTTCGAGAAACTTGAAAATTTTCGCAAACTTGAAAAATTTTCGAGAAACTTGAAAAATTTTCGCAAACTTGGAAAATTTCGAGAACTTGGACAAATTTTCATAAACTTGAAAATTTTCGAAAACTTGGACAATTTATCGAAAACTTGAAAACTTTCGAGAACGTATATTTTCGAGAACACAGCAAAGTTTCGAGAATTTTGACAAAAGTGAGGTTCTTGACGACCAAACTTCAAACGGCCATAACTTTTGAACCGTAACTCCGTTTTTGACAAATCAGCTGTCAAAACGACCGTGAGACCGAGAAGAAGGACACGTTGAATAATCTAAAGATTATTCAAGCCAAGCTTCGAGGCCCAAATCCACTTTGAATGGAAGTTATTAAGGTTTTAAGGTTTTAGATCGTATTTTTCACTACAAAAACCTGGTTAATCTTCACCAAACCCTACTCCTATTTCGTTGGAACGATCCCAGAATCAACTTTATCCATCTAAACTTCATCAAATGGCATCTCAGCAAGATATTCATGCAGCCGGTGCGGAAAACCGACCTCCTATGCTTGAAAAAGGTGGATATCTCCCATGGACAAGCCGCATGCTTCGTTACATCAAAACTAAGACTGATGGTAACCTCATGCTCAACTCCATTAAGAATGGTCCATTTCAGCCAAGACAAGTTCAAATTGCCGGTAATCCAAACTCAACAAATCCTACTGAACCATGCATGCGTTTACAAACAGAAGAAGATTACACTGATGAAGACAAGGCGCAGATCAAAGCTGATGATATGGCAATGCATTTAATCCAACTTGGATTACCACGGGAGATCTTTGTTGCGGTCGACAGCTGTGAAACTGCTCATGCTATGTGGGAACATGTTAGAAGGATTTGTCATGGAACATAGATTGGACAACAAGACGTTGAGAACAAACTTCTTACTGAATGGGAGAACTTCACATCCACTAAAGGTGAACAGATTGAGTCATACTACACAAGGGTTTGCACGTTGATGAATGAGTTAATCAGAAACAAGTTGACACCTCGAACAATTGCAACAAACATCAAATTCGTCAATAACCTTCCAGAAGAATGGGGTCGTTATGTTACAATTGTTAATCAGACAAAGGACTTACATCAGGTGAATTATGATCAACTCTATGACTTTCTGAAGCAAAACCAAGCTGAGGCTAATGAAGTTAGGAAAGAAAGATTGGCAAAGAATCATGATCCTCTCGCATTAATTGCTACTACACCAACACCATTACAAGTGAACACTCAACAACCATCATCATCCATTCACAACTACATGCAACCATCATGCATTCAACAACCAACACCGGTCTACCAACAACAATTCTACCCACAACAACAAGAAGTTATTCCACAACAGACATACCCACAATTCCAAGAACCAGAATTCACTGGCAATGATGAAGCTGCTGCAGCATTGACTCAAGCGTTTGCTTTTCTGTCAAAGGCATTCCAAGGACGCTATTCTACACCAACAAACAACAACCAAAGGATTTCATCGAATAATCGCAACAGGCAGATCGCTCAGCCGAGTTTCAATATGGGCAACGGAGGCCAAATGGTTGGAGTTTATGGGAATCAACAGGATATGCTACGGGATTTAATATGGGAAATCAGAATATGCAGAGTGCAGGTCAGTATGCAGGGAATCAGTATGGTCAAAATGCAGGGAATCAGTTGGGTCAGTTTGTTGGAAATCAGAGGGGTCAGAATGTTGGTAATCAGGCAATGGGTAATCAGCATAGATATGTTGCAGCTCCAGTAGTTGGGAATTTGGGAAATATGAATCAGGGTAATCCGGTAAAGTGTTTCAACTTCCATGGTGTAGGTCATATGGCAAGGAACTGTCCTACTAAGCCAAACAAGAAAGATCTAGCGTACTTGCAGAAAGCAGTGATGTTGGCACAAAAGGCAGAGGCAGGGTTTCAGTTGAATGCAGAGGAAAATGATTTTATGGCTCTTATGGATGACATGGAAGATAGAGAGGATATCGATGCGAACTGCATATTTATGGTGAATCTTCAGGAAGCTAAGTATGACACGGATTCTGACACACTTCCTGTTTATGACACCAATGCACCATCTGAGGTATCTAATTTCAACACATGTCACAATAATGATATATTTGATATGTCTCCTCATGAGGAACAACATTTTGAGAAGCAAGCACCCATTTATGATACATTCCTGGACACGCCAAGTAGTAGCAATACTCCTTCAGCGACTCCAGATGTGAATCATAATAGAGGCTTCGTTTCACAGCATGCTGAGAATGATGAGGAAACACGTGCTTTGTTTGAATCATTATTGAATAATTGTCGTATTGAAATTGAGAATGTGCAAAAGGTCAATCGCGATGTTAAGGCCGCGAATGTTAAATTGACCGCTGAGCTTGAGAGTTACAAATCAACCGTTAAAGCTTTTGAATTTCATAACAAAAGATTGTCTGAATTAGAAACTGGTTATCAAAATTCCGTTTCAAGGGAACAACAATTGCAACTCAAGTTTGATACACTTGATGTTAATTCTTTCAAAAAGATAAAATCTTTAATCACGGAAATTTCTGATTTACAAAACCAACTTTCTAAACAAAAAACGGCTTATTCCAATCTTGAAAAAGAAATGGATAAATTGAAAAAGGATTTTGCAAAGAAAGAAGACAAACTTTTGGAAGAAATCGTAGAATCAGAACACATGATTGCTCATTTAGAGGAATTAGTGGTTAAGTCGGGTCAGTCGAGTCAAACAATGAAAATGATTTCAAATCAAATTAATCCGATTTACCATACGAAACATAAAATGGCTCTTGGTAACAACACCCCTTGTAGTCTCAAGAAAGCTCAGCAAGAACAGAATGTTTTGTACAATGGTAATGTGATTTATACCAAACATGATCCTCCCGTCGTTCGGGATTCTGTGCTAACGATTGAACATGTCGAAGAGAGCATTAATAAAATGAAACAAAAGGATTTGAAACCCATTGATTACAACAAATTGAACAAACTTTAGAGAATCACTTTTGTTCCACAAACAGAACCATCTGCGTTTTCCATAAAACGACCATTTACAAAATTCTTGTCTAAAAAGAAAGTTGTTTCCAAGTCTCTTTCAAAACTGGAACAAATTTCCTCTAACAACACTTTTAATACAAGTGAGGCTAGAGAAATTCTGGATGACGTTAAAAAGAGAATTCAAGAACTTCAAAACATTGTTAAATCTAAAACTTCCATCGATATTAACAACTGGCATTCTAGTTTTCACATCGAACAGAAAAAGGTGTTTCAAAACGAAATTACTATTCCACTGAATAACATCAGCGCGAGTGTAAAAAATTTTGAACAAGTTTTCTTAAAAGAAACGGCCGACTTCATCAAGGACCACAAATCCCTGGTAACCGAAGCTAATGATATTCGTGAAAACATGATTGTTTTGGAAAACCTAAATGATTCTCTCTTCGAAGCTGTTATGACCACTGACATTATGTCCATCATTTTACAAACATATTCCGTTCAAGACGATGAACGACTAAGAGCTGAGACCTCCGAAATTGTTTCAAAATATGAAAATGCTCTTATAAAGCTTGAAAAAGAAAATGTGTCATATTTTAAACAACTTGATCGAAAAAAGGAAGAATGCAAGTATGACAAATTGTCGTATGAGCGTGCCTTAAAGAACATGAAAGAGCAAAATGATCTTTTGAGGGCCCAGCTTGAAAGTCAAAAAGGAAAGGGTGAGGAAACTAAGTTTGCAAAACCGTCGACTTCGGAGAAACCAAATGTTTCAAACACGGTTCAAAAACCAAATATGTCAATTTCAAGGTTTGCTCCAAAAGTCGATGAGAAAAAGAATTTGACAAAACCAGTCACTCCAACACCCTTGCCCAAGAAAAGTGAAAATGATAAGATTGTTGATAAAGGAAAAGCGGTTGTCGAAACTCCTAAAGTGTTAGCACCTGGCCTTTTTAGGATTAGTCCCACTAGTGCGTTTGCCTCAACATCTAAGACAAATGATAAGTGCATAAAGGCTAATTCTAAAGAATCTAGGGATGCTAAAAAGGACAACAATATAAATCCTAATGTGTGTGCCTTACCTTCTACAGGATTAGAAAGCACCTCTAGGAGCAGCAGACTAAAGCCTAAGAGCAATACAAGGAACAATAGAGTCTCGCCTGTCTCTAAGAGTAGTAGCAAGAATAAAGTTGAAGAAGTAGAAGAACACCCTAGGAATTTATCGCTTTGTAATAAGAGACATGTTTCATCTGAATGTAATGTCGAAAGTACTGGTTCTAATGCATGTAATGACTCTGTTTGTTTAATATGCAAGAAATGTTTAATTAATGATGTTCATGATGAATGTGTCTCCAAGAATGTGAATGTTACGCCTGAACAGAAGAATGTTCCAAAAAGACCTAGTGCTAGATCCAGATCTATAGAAAGATTAGTTGCACGATTTAGGACTACCACTATTAGTCGAATGCCTAGGAACTATCTTAAGTTTTGTATGTGGATTCCGACGGGTAGAGAGTTCACTCTTAAGGACGGAAAATTAGAAATAACTCAAGCTAAACAAGTAGCAACTGTCTATGAGTGTGATTCTGCTTTTACTCCTAACCCCATGGAACCAAATTCAACACGGTTTCCAAATACAAACTCTTCTGTTCTTGGCAGGTTATCGAAATATGTCTTTGGATCGTCGACTCGGGTTGCTCCAAGCACATGACCGGGAATTTAAAGCTGCTGATCAATTTCGTCTAGAAATTCATGGGAACTGTACGCTTTGGAAATGATCATGTAGCAGCTATTCAGGGTTATGGAGATCTTCGGTTTGAGAATTTTTTAATCACTCGAGTTTACTAGGTCGAAGGGTTGGGACACAACATGTTTTCAGTCGGGCAATTTTGTGATGCAGATTTAGAAGTTGCATTCAGGAGAAACACGGTTTTTATTCGAAATTTGGTTGGTGATGATCTCTTAACTGGTAATCGTGGTACAAACTTGTATGCTATCGACATCAACCAAATGGCTTCTACATCACCAATTTGTCTTATGACAAGGGCAACCGAAACTAAGTCCTGGCTGTGGCATAGACGTTTATCCCATCTCAATTTCGACACCATCAACAAGTTAGCCAAAGACAACATCGTCACCGGACTTCCTAAGTTCAAATACACCAAGGATCATCTATGTCCATCATGTGAACAAGGAAAAAGCAAAAGAGCATCATATAAACCCAAAACCGTACCTAGTTCGGAAGCAAGGTTACATTTGTTGCACATGGACTTATGTGGCCCAATGAGAGTTGAAAACATTAATGGGAAGAAGTATATTCTTGTTATTGTTGATGATTATTCAAGATATACTTGGGTAAAGTTTTTGAGATCAAAAGACGAAGCACCAGGCATCATCATCACCTTTCTGAAGCGTATTCAAGTTCTACTTCAAGCTCCAGTAAGGATTATAAGAACAGATAATGGCACAGAATTCACAAATCAGGAGTTAAGAACTTACCTCGAAGATGTTGGAATTACACATCAAACATCAGTTGTTAGAACTCCACAGTAGAATGAGGTAGTTGAAAGAAGAAATAGAACTCTTGTCGAAGCTACTCGCACAATGCTGATTTTTGTCTAGTGCACCTCTATTCTTATGGGCTGATGCTGTAGCCACTG
The DNA here is from genome assembly GCA_030686995.1 of Artemisia argyi. Lineage (NCBI taxonomy): Eukaryota > Viridiplantae > Streptophyta > Magnoliopsida > Asterales > Asteraceae > Artemisia > Artemisia argyi. The sequence continues at coordinate 100,623,870 of CM060681.1, forward strand.
CTTGTTTTACTCAAAACCGATCCCTAGTCCATCCGAGATTCAATAAAACCCCATATGAGCTAGTGAACAACCGTAAACCTGACATCTCTTATCTTCACGTATTTCGCTTTGTGCTATCCGACGAATGATAGAGAAGATCTAGGAAAGTTAAAAGCTAAGGGTGATATTGGAATCTTCATTGGATATTCAGAAAACTCGAGGGCATTCAGGGTGTATAATAGAAGAACGAAAAAGATAATGGAGGCGATGAATGTGAAGTTTGACAAGATTTCACAGATGGCTTCTGAGAGATACGCTCTAAAACTCGCGCTTAATCCGATGGCTTCTAATCAAAACGGATTAGGACCCGCACCAAACATGCAGACTTCTGGACACATCAGTTCAGGACTCGTGCCTCAAGGAGCTCAGTCAACAAACACGGATAAACCTTCAGAACAAGAACTGGAAAATTTCTTTGAGTTAATGTTTGATGAATATTATGGTGGACCTTCGACAAATGCATCTCAGCAACATTCCGCTGCACCCGCTCAAAACCATCAACCACCACCACCATTACAAGATGCATCTACAACAATCGAAGCTGAAGCACCAACTACATCTACATCATCTACATCTACTCAAGCAACTCCAGTACTTGAAACTGTTCTACCAAGAGTTGATGAGCAAAACCAAAACACAAATTTTCAAGAAGAACCAACAAATAATTCAAACGATGTTGCGTTAGAAGAAGAAGAAGTATTTGAAAACCCGTTTGCATCAGACTCTGTTGAATCTTCTTCAAGGTTACAAGAACCATCTAACACACATTCGTTCAACCAAAGGTACCCTTCTACGTTTCAATGGACAAAAGACCATCCGTTAGTACATGTTATTGGTGATCCTTCAATGCCAGTTCAGACGAGGAGACAACTTGCCACCGATCTCGAATTGTGCATTTACGTTTGCTCAATCAACCTCAAAGAACCAAAGAACATTCGGGAAGCAATGGCAGAAAACCCATGGATTGAAGCAATGCATGAGGAATTTCTTCAATACCTGTTACATGATAGTTGGGAACTTGTTGAACGACCACTTGATAAACGTGTTCTTGATCTCAAGTGGTTATGGAAGAACAAACTGGATAAGGAAATGACTGTTATTCGCAACAAAGCTCGTCTCGTGGCTAAAGAATATCCACAAGAAGAAGGGATAGATTTCGAAGAATCATTCGCGCCTGTAGCTAGACTTGAAGTAGTCCGGATTTTCTTAGCCTACGCAGCTCACAAAAACATCACAGTCTATCAGATGGACATTAAGACTGCGTTCTTGAATGGAACTCTGAAAGAAGAAGTGTATGTGAGTCAGCCAGAGGGATTCATCGACAGAGATCATCCAGACTACGTCTACAAGCTTAAGAAAGCAATTTATGGTCTAAAACAAGCTCCAAGAGCGTGGTATGACGAACTATCATCTTTCTTGCTTAAAAACAATTTCACAAAAGGAACGGTTGATGACACCTTGTTTATCAAAAAATTCAAAGATGACATTTTGATCGTTCAAATTTACGTGGACGACATCATTTTTGGATCAACCAATCCTAACCATTCAAAACATTTTGAAAATCTCATGAAAAGTAAATTTGAAATGTCCATGATGGGGGAACTAAAATTCTTTCTTGGTTTACAAATCCATCAATCCCCTCGTGGTATTTTTATCAATCAAGCTAAATATACAATAGAGATTTTGAAAAAACATGGAATGGAAAATTGTGATTCTGTTGGTACACCAATGGTCACTTCACCAAAAATAGGTGCTGATTTGTTTGGGAAACCCATCGATCCGAAAAAATATCAGAGCATGATCGGTTCTCTCATGTACCTAACTGCTAGCCGACCCGATATTCAATTTGTTGTTTGTTTATTAGCACGGTTTCAGGCAAAGCCTACCGAACTTCACCTCAAAGAGGTTAAACGGATCTTTCGGTACCTACGAAGCACCATTAACATGGGACTTTGGTATCCGAAGGATTCGGAGTTTAATCTAACAGCATTTTCAGATGCAGACCATGCTGGTGATCAAGTTACAGCAAAGAGTACATCAGGTGGAGCACAATTTTTGGGTGAAAAGCTAGTCAGCTGGTCTTCAAAGAAACAGGACTGTACTGCGCTATCAACCGCCGAAGCCGAGTATGTGTCTCTATCTGCGTGTTGTGCCCAAGTTCTTTGGATGCGGACACAGCTCACAGATTATGGCTTCACTTTTGACAGAATACCTATGTATTGTGAATCAAAAAGTGCCATAGCCATCTCGTGCAATCCCGTACATCACTCTAAGACGAAGCATATCAAAGTCCGCTACCATTTCATCAAAGAACACGTGGAAGAGGGTACTGTTGAATTATTTTTCGTTAAGACAGATTACCAACTCGTCGATCTTTTTACTAAAGCCCTTCCAAAAGAACGGCTTGACTATTTAGTTCGACGAATTGGCATGCGAAGCCTAACTCCTGAGGAGCTAGAACGTCTTCTCGAATCTTCTTGAAAAATGTTTTCAAAACCGCTTCGCTGTAAATATTTTTGAAAAAACAAAATAAAAAATTTGAAAAAACCAACAAAAACAAAATACAAAAATATAAAATTTTCAAAAAATACAAACACAATAAAAAAATCAAAAAATCCAAAAATATTCTTCTCACGACATGTCTCTCGTATAAATCAATATTCTGTACGTTTCTAGAAATGTCATTCAACAATGATACGGACATGTACAGATGCTTGAGCGGGAGTTCTATTTAATGTTTTTCTAAAACATGTCGTTTCTCAAAATTTTCTTCACGATGGCTTTCGTATACTTCAGTACGAAACCCGGACTTCAATGATGACTTCTGATTATTTTCAAATCAAGGACTCGTACGTTCAATGATGCACTCTTTTTTCAAAAAGTTCGAGTCTAAACAAATGAAAAAGATTTCAAGAATAAACTCGTTTTCAAACAAAATTCTTGAGCACTTTTTCAAGATTGTTCAAAAGATTTCTCAAAATTTGTGCTAAAGAAAACTCCCTCTAAACCCTTAAATTAATTTTAAATTTGCTATCATTAAGGGGGAGTATAAAAAGAAAAAATGTTCCAATTTCATGCAAAATCAAATATGTCTTTCTCTCCAAAAGCTTTTTCTTAATCTGTTGATATCAAAAATATCACGATATGCTATTTTTGAGGGGGAGAAGACATGATTAAAATGTGATCAAAGATGCTTAAAGATTGTGACTGAATCTCAAAAGAGCTCGACTCAGTAAGTACCAATGAATTGACGAAGCTTAAAATGTCAGTAATCGAAAAGACTTGTCCTGGACAGGTAATAATTTCAAGCTAGTCTAACTAGTGATGTAAGCGTGTCTCGAATAGGACTTGTCTGAGTAGAATGTACCGTATCGAGAGACTTTCTTTGGACTTGACCAGGACGGGTAATAATTTCAAGCTAGTCTAACTAGTGATGTAAGCGTGTCTCGAATCGGTCATGTTTGCTGAAAGTGGATCAATTCAAAAAGTACAAACTCCTCACGCATGTGCAAATTTCTAAAAAATTCATGAGCACATGTGAAGGGGGAGTCCTTCTAAAGAAATGCAAAAACTCTCAAAGTGGTAACAACAATGTGTTTTATTATCATAAACACTTTGAGAGATTTTCAAATGAATGGTTTTATGGCAATGATAGGATAGTCAAGGAGTTATAAGGTGACTAAGGTTAGGAAAAACCGTCCTATGATCCACCAGAGCCGGAGGGATCTACCCAAGGACAATTCCAATAGATTAGAATTAGAAGTCCTTAGGTATGATTGAAAAAAGGAGAAAATGAGAAAGGAGAAAGAAGGGGTTGAAGAATTAAAAAGAAAAGTTATGAAAAAGGGTGAAAAGAAATAGCCCTCCAAATGTTCAACCTTAGGGCAGACACCGGGTTCAACTCATATGCTACTGGTTGTTACTAAGGTGACACCGGTATTGAAGACAAAGAAGTCATGGACCCAGTGACGCACTGCACTAAACCTTCTTAACCACTCAAGTTCTCTTAAAAGAGTTTGTTTCATTCTCACGGGGAACCGGCATAATCTATCGATCTGTCTCTTAGAGATGGTTGATATTGAAGCAGGAGACCTCTCCCTAATCTCCGCATAGGAAACCAAATGTGCACTTATCGAGTCTAGAGCCCCGAGATTCATCAAAAGATCTCATAGGAACACATGATGCTTCTACACTGGTTGTTCAACATTAAGGACACCAGATGTAAACTTTAGAGTCCTACGCAGATCTTAGCAATCTTCCAGAACATTTATGATAGGAATCACTTTTGTGATTCTCAATGATTGAATGGAAATTCCTGCCAGGGTCAACATCAAGCAGCCCTGACAGCAGGTCACTTCGGTAATTCTTTATGGGTTACGCTTAGTGTTCGCGGTGGTTTCAAACGGTCTACAGTCGTGGAGTGATCCCCAGCGACTCACCCAGTCATTGAGCTACTAAGTAGGTCTCGTAAGCTCTCTCGAGAGTATCTGACATGGGAACAGCCTTGGTAAGGGTTAGAAGGAGTCTTCACACTATGCTGTTGATGATCTCTAATTCTTATCTGTAAGTACCGGTTGTTTTATTGCTAACTGTTTATATGCAGGAACACTTCATCTCCATGGTGACAGATTCCACATGCTCATACATGTATCTCGAAGTCAAAGGAAAGTTCTCGCAAAGATCAAAGCAAAGAAAGGTTCAAAGAAAGATTCTACGCAATGTGAAAGAATCTACAGAAGTAAAGTGACAAAGATCTGTGTGAAAGAACGGGAACTACAAATGCATGTATCACAAAGACTGAAGATGTATGAGCATGTTGGAATGGCAGACAACCACCACAGACGCAGAAGTGACAAAAGGCAGACAACGAATGATGAAAAGTCAGTCATCAAAGATCACTAAGCATGAAGGAACAAAAACTAAAGACTATTCTACTACGACACACAATGGACAACAACAAAGAACAAAGAAGATTAAATCACGTGGAGCATCATTCGAATGACCACCCCTTAGGGGGAGATTGTTAGCATTAAAAATATATATTGAAAAGTGATGGTCTTTCTCATACGTGTAACTTTGTAATGTGTCGTAGTTTACAATAGAATAGTCAAATGGGCTTATGGTTTGGACTAATCTAATAGGTTATAAGTTATGTATTATGGCTAGTCCATAGTTTATGTAAAAGTCCAAGTCCATCACCAAGCCCATCCTAAGGCCCATAAGGTCTTAAGTCTTATGTATAAAAGACACCACACACCTCATTTGTGTGGTGTGCTTGTGTGTGTATTTGTGTGTGTTTTCTTTGAATAAAAGCTCTCATATTTAATCTCTCTCTCTCTAAATTCGAAATTAATATCTATACATAACAAGTCACCATCTTTCCATCTTTCCTTCTTATTGTGCTTATATTGTGTGTGATAAAGTTGTGATATTTAAGGTCCTACAAAAATTAATGTTGTGAATGGAACCTAGTTTGATCTTTATGTGAAATCAATATATGCACAACACAAGCAATTATAACTATATACGAAATGCTAACAAGTAAGTAAACAAAGAGTGAGAGATGGAAAGATCAAACCGAGAGACAAAGGATTTATAGTGGTTCGGCTACAAGGACACCTTCCTTGCCCTACTCCACTCCCCGAGCACCAAACTCGAGAGTTTTCTTCACTAAGTCAATAACCTCCCTTATGGCGGAGAAAACCGTACACACCTTAGCTTACACCAATTTAACGACACAAAGCTAAATGTCGGGTTCTAATCGTAGCTAGAACCAATCTCACAACTATAATCACAACACAACTCCTTCTACACTCTTTCACACCTTGTACATTTCTTCACACCTTCACAACTTCGATCTATCCACTACTTCAAGACTTATACTTCTTCACAACTTCTAGGCTTCTATGTCTTCAAAACTTCACTACTTCTTTGTCACAACTTGAAGACCTTTTTCTCTGTACTTCTCCAAGGGTTCTTCTATTTAACAAGCTTCTATGTCTTTCCCACTTCAAAGCTTTTACGTCTTCACACCTTCTAAGCTTCTATGTCTTATCAACTTAAAGGCTTCTACTTCTTTCTCTTCACTACTAATCTCTACTACAATATACTACCACTTCTTATATATCCTTCCACTAATCCTATGCACCTCTACTTCTTCACTTCTAGCACCATTTCACACCTTCAACAAAACTAGATCCTATATCTAAATCTAGCTAACCAATGTATACACTTTATACACCAAAGAATTAATGATTCACAAGATGAAATGATCAAACAACTTAGATAGCAAGATGATACTAAGTTGTAATAGTTCTAGTCTTGATAGATAGAAGTATTCTTCTCTTTGCACTTGAGTATTGAGGCTTGAATCACTTTGAAACAAAGGTTAATGTTTATGTGATCAAAGGATTTTAGAGAATAGAAATGGAGGTTTGAATCAGAAAATTTTTTGTGCAAAAAGGTGAGAAAAATATGTGGAATGATTCAGTATTTAAAGGGCCAGAAAACACTGTTCTGGAGCGTGTCGGTCCCCTTAATTAGGGGGCGGTCCCCTTAATAGTTAAGGGGGCCGCCTAGTATAATTAAGGGGCCGTCCTCCTGAACGTTGGAATTTTTTGTCCTTTTGTGTGAAAATTTTTTCTGGATTAGATTTGCCATTTTTGGTTGAAAATTTGAATTCATATATTTGTAATGAATTAAACATATTCTTTTGATTCCAAAAATGTTTTATAAAAGATATAAAATGTTTTGTGACATTTTACAAAAATCTAGTGATTAATAAAAAAATTTCTTTGATCTTATAATGCATTAGCCACTTTGTTTATTCATACCTTAAGTGATTAGATAGTGAAAGTGAGTATTTACTACTAAATACTTATTTACGTCATAATCTTTGGTTTGATGAGTTTTCGTTTTGTGATTATCAAAACATAGATATATCAAAGGATATGAATAACGTTTTTAGTCAATTATTTATATCAACTTAATGGAAATTATGTAATTAAATTGGGATGTTGTTTTATTAGTTTGCACAATGCTATAGACGTATTTCCCAATTCTAAAAGTTACATTCACTTGATTATAGATGTATAGCCAGGAGTCTAAAGAAATCACTGAGAAAGAGATAAGTAGCTAAATATGGGTGTGGGTGCATGTTTCATATAATCAGCACATTCAAGAAACATGTTTGTTGCTTAAGATATAGCCACATACAAAATTTGTATCCAGGTTGAAAAACTTAATTCTAATTTGAATTTAGTTGATATTTGAATCAATTTTTGTGTGCAAACTATATTAATAAACTTTCTTATGATTCTAATGATATTGTCAATGCTTAGGCTAACATGACTTTAATGATTATGTTGTAACGACTATGTTGAATCATGTTTTGTGTATTTTTATATGTTTGGTTTTTCAGATAAGATTGTTTTGAACGTGACTCATATGTTGACATGTCTACTGTACCTGTTTTATAGTAGTAACATGATTAGTACCGCGGTTCGATAGAAGTGTATAGTTTTGTTTATATATATGACTTTATCTGCTTAAAAAATATGAGTTGTTTTTCACCTAGATTAGCAAGCCACTCATAAGTACATGTAACATTTTTTTGAACTTCTTTTTGGAAGCCATTTGGCTGTATAGATGTTGAGCTAAAACCATTTTGATTTGTAAGAAACCTTGGACTAATGTTTAGCTAATCTAGAGCAATACTATGTATTTGTGATTCAGTAACCAACTAAAATCCCGTTTGTTTGTCTTTTATAATGCAATGCCAGTCTAATGTTGATATCAACGTTACAAATACTTTATTGGTACTAAAATAAGAGTCAATTCAATACAATTCTGTGTTCATACATAATACTGCAATTACTTTATTTATATTCCATACTTAGTGAACAATTTAAAGCTACTGATATACTTATGATGCACAATAGGTTTTTGTTTGCCAATCTTAAAAGTATTAATAGTATAAGAAGTGTTTGAAAAAGACCCTAGGGCAGTTGGTGATTGTGTATGGTGTTGTGTATGTGGTTTGGTGGAGGTGTTGGGTTCGAATCCCATTCTATACTTTTTTCAAATTTTATCTCTTAAATTCCTCATGACCCATCATAGTATTAGATTATATTATTTAAAGTGCACTAGAAAAGATTTAAAGCGAGTAGAATGAGTAACAATCATTGATGCGTATGTAATTTGGTTTTGGTTATAAATCCATAAGGGAAAAAAGTTTATTATATTTTTACACATGCTATTAGTTGATCATGTATTTTTTATGCACATGTTATGAGTTGTTAATGCGTTGGTTTTGACTAATTCAAGGAACATGATGTTTGTAAGTAATTCTCATTGTGTATGTGTTGATGATTTGTTAGCAGGTATGCAACAACTAAGGAAAGGTAGTCAAATGAATTCACAAGGTATGTTGGTCATTAAAAAATAATGATACATTTGTCTATAAAATTTTTCCTTAATGCAAAGTATGTTATTTGTGATAACTTTACAGAACCAAACAATGTTGAGAATGATGTGATTTTAGTGGATCAACCAGGTATTTATGTATTGATACTATGTTATATGTACATAAACAAGTTAGGGTTGTGGTTTTATAATGTTTTAGTTTATAGTGCATAAGATATATTTGTATGTTGATTTACTTACAAAAAGAAACCATGATGATATCAATAAGAGTATATTGGTTCCACCAGGTATTTTTACAATAAACATGCAAGTGTTAACAAAGATTATTTTTACATCCAACCATGAAAGAAAACATGTTTTACTTTGCAACATTTTCACAATCAAAAAACAAAGACAGTTCTATCGACATGTCCATTTTTGAAAGTGGCACCCCTGGGAGAAACAATGGATCTCATGCTTTAAATTTAAGAAGGACAAAGAAAGGTACAAATCCTTTAGTTTCAGAACCAACAAACAAAGATACTTCTATCGATATGTCTATTTTTCAAAGTGACACACCAAGTCGAAACTATGGTTCTCATGGTTTAAATTTAAGAAGGGCAAACAAAGGTACAATACCTGTATCTTTAGTTTTTGTGTAATTTTTTTCAATATAGTTAATATGTTTATTATGCATTGAGTAATTGTTGTTAGGGAAAGGATATATAACCAATAACTTTGGCAAACAACCATCATCTTTTGAAGGGAATTTAGCTCATGAAAACTCTAGAATACCTAAGATAGGTGACAGCTACAGATCTAATTTGTTTGATTTACCAAACTTATCTAAAGGTACATTATGTTTAAAATTGGGTATATTATTTTATAATGTTATGGTGCAACAAAATTTATCATAGATAATTGGTGTATATTACACATTCTAAATACTTAATAGATTGATAATTTGTATTTATTAATATATGTTGAGACAATGTGGACAGGTAAAACATCTTCAAGGGGACACAATGTTACTAATTCTGAAAGGCTATCTTACGTTAAATATCAGCAAAAAGATCCGAGAAGCGCTTTTTATAAAGGATCTGCAATACCTCAACAATATAAAGGATCTGCAATAGGTACCCCAAGTTTTGGTTATCAAGAAAAGGAGAAAGGGTTGCATATGCCACAGTCTAAAAGAAGTTTAACAGGTAATTTATGTTTTCTAAATGTGTAAACACAATTATATTTATATCTGTGTTATAATCCATGTATATTACATGTTTAAATAATGATTAACCATTGATTGACAGGAATGAATTCACAACCAAATAAAGGCTGTGAATTAAACAATTCATCCTTTCATCGTTATTCACAAGGTTTATTCTTAATATATTGTGAATGCATTTTATTTTATATAAAACATTACATATTCACAATAGTTAAAAATCTTGATTTGTAGGAGGGAAACCAGTACCAAAAAACCGTTTAGGAATTCATTCTCCGTCTTTTGAAAATGGTTCAACAGGTTTGATTATTTATTTATTCTTGAATATACACTGTTGTTATTATTAATTTGCTAAATTTAATTTTATAGGCATCAAACCACAGATCAATAAAGGATATGGAATGCAAAGTTCCTCCATTGGTAATTACCCACAACGTTGGTTGTTTATTTATTTTTGAATATGAGTTGAAATTTGAATTGATTTGTAATTTTAAATATGTTTTTACAAATTCAGGGCAAAAGATGAATGAACTAAGAATGACTCATATTAAAGATGTCAACCCTATGATCAATAACATGGCAATTAAAGGAAGATGTATCTCTATTTGGCATTCACACAAACTTAACGAAGAACATGACCCATATAGTTTGGATTGTGTTTTTCAAGATGTTGAGATATGTATATGTATATTTATTTGTATACATATAAATAATATTTTTAAATATATATATATATATATATATATATATATATATATATATATATATATATAACATCTAATTGTTTGAATAACATTAACAGGACGAAAGAATCCAAATTTACATCAAAAAGGAATTCATGTTTAAATTTGAACCACTTCTTCAAGAGAGGCAATGCTATATGATTTCTAACTTCGGTGTAGCAGAAAATGGTGGAAGATTGCCTTTGTTACCCAATAGGTGGAAAATATCCTTTTTTAAAGGAACAAATGTCACAAGAATTGATCAAATTGATGACAACTTTGTTGGATTCATTAATGAACCATTCACACGTATATTGGACCCAAACAATGAGTACCATGAACATGATTGTGTTGGTATGCATTTTATGCTTACATATAAAGCTATTTAAAAAAAAAAAATACTAATAGACATGTTGTTGGACAGATGTGATTGGTACGGTTGTAGCTGTTGGTAATATCATCTCCATAAATAGCCATAGTGGTCCTAAAATTCGGAGAACAGTTGTCATTGAAGATGCTGAGTAAGAATAATTTTATTCATTGTTATAAATATTTTTACTATTTAGCAATATATGTATATATAACCATGAATTCAAATAATATTTTGCAGATCTTATACACTTGATTGCACTTTTTGGGATAACTGGGCACTCATGTGGAATGAATACGACAATAGGCTTGAAGATATTGGTCATTTAGACATCATGTTAATGCTAGGGAAGATTAAATATTGGGATAGTAAGTTTACGAACATGTATTTTTAAAATTTTTAATACATTAAAGTCGAATTTATGCTTTTACTTATTATGATATAATTATAAAATAACAATTGACAGAAAAACCATCCGTGCATAATGCGCTATTTGGGAGCAAGATATACATCAACAGGAAAATACCTCAATTATTGACTTTTCGAGAAAGGTAATTTATTAAACAGTACCAAATATGACTATTAATATATAATTAATATCACAAAAATACCAACATATTTTTTTTATATGAAACAGCTATGAATCTCAAGAGGGATATGATGCCAACAAATTCAAAATTCAGGTGCATTCACAAGACAGGCATGTAGTAACACCCGCAGAGTTTATGCAAGGCTGTGTAAAAAGATTCGTAGGAATGATTAGTACTATTGAACCGGTAAGATTGCAATTATATTTGAGGATTTTGTATACATATTAACTCAGTAATAATCTACAACTATAATATGATTATATAAAATAAATGTACAATATACAGGAAACATTTTGTGTTGTTTATGCAACTGTGCATAGCATCCAAAATCAAAATGGATGGGTTTATACAGGCTGCAAAGAATGCAACACAAAAGTGACACCAATACCTGCAAAAGGTGGAATGAATTCTAGAAACAAAAATCAATTGTGGTTTTGCAAAAGACATGGAGAAACATATGCTGTTTCATGCAGGTATCAAATACATTTTAATATAATTAGTTTATAAATTTTTACAACTAAACAAACAAAATAACAAACTAAAAGCAATTGTTTTTTTATGTAAAGGTTCAAAATCATTGTGCGCATTGTAGACGAAAGTGGAACAGCACATATTGTAATTTTTGACAACAATGTACATAAGATGACTAAGGTGACAGCTTGGGAGATCATGCAAGAACAGGGTATTAATACAGATGACTACTTCCCAGATGAGCTTAATGAGATTATTGGAAAACAATATCCATTCAAGATTAAATACACAGAATTTAACCACAACAATAATAGCCATATATATCAAACTGAAAAAGTGACTGACGATGTTGATACAGTCAACTACTTCAAAAATGGATTCTTAGATGAAGAGGTATTTATAATTTATTTTTAAATTCACTTACCATCATGAAAGTACATACATAAAATTATATTTGTTTATGCCCTTTTTAAACAAAGTTTTATCTTAACAAAACCAAACAGGATAATGAAGAAGACTTTGAAAATGGTGACGATTATTATGACAATTCTGGATATGAGTTTGGAAATGACGAAGAAGATTTAGAAAATGATGGAGATGAGTTTCAAAATAGCGATGAAGATTTGGCAAATGGCAAAGGTAAGTTTCTAAATGAAGGAGATGAGTATGAAGATGACGAAGATGATTTACATAATACTGACGATGATTTAGAGGACGTTGATCATGATTATGAGAACGACGAAGATGAGTTAGCTAATAGAGAAAATGCGTTAAAAGATGCTGAGAATATGAATATAGAAGGATCAACGAATGTGGATCAGGTATCATATACTTCATTATTTACTGTGTTTAACAAACATAAATTTATAAATTCAAAAAAACTACTGATATTTTATGTTGCAATAATTACAAAACATTTACAATGACATTGCAAAAACATCTGATTATAATGAGGTATTATATAATATAGTCATAAATTGTTTAACAAAAACATATGTTTTAAACTAATTATAAATAATTTATTTGTTTATAAATCATTACAGGATAATGAAGGTGAGAGCAATATCAACATCAGCAATGCAAAAATGAATATTGTGGATTCTCCAACAAATAATGCTACTGGTGGTACAGATAAAAAAAGATTCAGGGAAAAAGAAGATGTATCAACAGATGAAACAATGGATGAACAGGATGCACAGCGAAAGAAAAAGCCAATTACAATGAATATTACAAAGGATGTTTGAGATAAATGATGACCTCATCAACTTAAGATATTAATGGTTTATTTTCCATAAAACAATAAGTTTTTAAATTTTAGGTTTTCCATTCAGTATTAATATACTAAGATGTTATGCTCTTGGATAATATTTATATTGCATATGAACCATTTTTCTATGACTTATGTTTAAGTTATGCATGTTTTGTTTTGAACGTATGCATTGAATCTTTTATTTTTTTTTTCAATCCAAATGTTTCACGTGAATATTATCTAATTATAAGATTTAAACTTTGATTGGTATGTTAGTTTAATGATTTCATGTTATTGTCTCTCTGCAAACATTAAAACACATGTTTGCAATTGATAATTTCATTAGGTAGTTTGAGTCGATAAACACAAGTCCTTGTGGCAAAAAAACACAACTATGTCATATCCAAAAATAGAATAACATAAGTTGCAATTTGACATCTAACAGATACCTTTTTTTTTACAGAAGAAGCTGGCTTTAAATCGAGATAATAATGGTATTTAGGTCTTAAACTTCCATTTGTTCCTCTTATATTATACATGATTAGTGGGTTGTCAATGGGACACCTAGCAACATATAAGTGTATTGATGAATAATTGGTATTAACTTTTCTTCATGGCGCCACTAGCATGACCATGACTTAACAAAAACCAAATGGTAAAAAATCATGGAGATGAGTTTTAAAATAGTGAAGATGATTTTAAAATGGTGAAGACAAGTTTTAAAAATCTTGATTAATTTCTTCTATTTTCTATTGGTTTATCATACAATATTTCAATCACTCATATTAAATATGTTATGCAACCTTAATTATCGATGTATCAGAAATAGAAACGTAACATGTGGTTGGTCTTTAACCTCAGTCATATGTTTGCATGGTGAGCCCAATAGGACCATAAATAGCAGCTCCACAAAGAATAGCAGCAAGCATGTCTGCATCAAAGGTCACAAGCACAACTAAGCCATATGCAACGAGCTGCTACGCTTTTCTTCAATTTTCTATTGGTTTGTCATACATTATTTCAATCAATGATATTAAGTTTATTATGCAACCTTCATTATAGACGTATCATAAATACAAATGTTACCAGTGATTGATCTTAAACCTCATATGTATATTTGCAGTTATAAATGGTCCGGCCAAAAGGTGCAAGAGTGTAGAGATTAGAACTCGAGGATCTCAAAAGAGAATCCACGCAAACATGATTTTATAGACTTTTTTTACCAATTGCAAACTCAGCTCAAGTTGTTGGGGAAAATTTTCTATTAAAGTTTGTGACAAAATCTTTGAGAATTCAACATGAAACTGGTCATCTCTTACCAATTTACGTTATCTTCCTAAATGTAATCATGGTCCAAGTTCTTTAATGTTTACTGTTTAATATTGGAGTGGCTTGATTGTTGCGTGTGGTGATAAGAAACATACCAACAAGCTTTAAGGGTCGGCCTACCGCTGAAGATGAGGATATCATTGATGTTATTGCAACAGAATGGCTAAAGACTCATGCACCTGATGACACAACTCTTTTGCAATGGAGTATAACTCAAACAGACCCGTTTGTACAGAGATGGCAGTAAATTGGAACCTTTATTTCTTATGAATATATTTAATACCTAATAGCAAAAAAAATATATATATATATATATTATTTTCATGACAGAGTGGTCTGTCTTTGCTGGTAAAATCACTAAGAGTGCAGTGTAATTAGTTGCTTACGGACATAGAAACTCGATTAGTTTTGATAATGAAATGCTGCAACTAGACATTGAACATTTTTTCACAATCTCTCAATCTGTGTAGGCGTCGTTTCTCTTTCCTTTGCCAATAGTATACGATTGTTTTCTGTGTCATAGTACCGTACTAGGTAAACTTGAAGGGGAAATAGAGTTTGAATGAAGATGAGTTTTAGAATTCTTGATTAAGGTCATCGTTCATATATACACAATCATTAAGCGCATCAAGTATTATAGCACAATATCCAATTATTCGATGAACAATCTTGTGCATTTGACTCAAACATCGACACCTTCATTTAAAATCAATTGTGCCACAAGTGCAGCAATAAAACTACAAAGTTATATCCAATGGAAAGATGTACATCTCATATATGTTATGAAGTATCATATACGTAATCTCCTAAAACCAGAAATTAATTAGAATTTTAATAATTTTAAATCAAGCGTTTACGTATATTTGTTCCATAAAAAAAGAAAAAGAAAAACAACATCTATAATATACTGAAAAAAAGGTTATATAGTATATGTATATAACGTTGTGATTTTTTCCAAACAAAATAAAAAATTAAAATTTGGTATATATCTATTGTTATCATAAAGATTTTCTTTACCTTTAACACAAAAAGATAAGATAAATTTGGTATATATCTATTGCTATCATAAAGATTTTCTTAACCTTTAACCTAATGTTACACTATATATATAGATCGTTATTTGTTGAACTATGCCATAAACTTTAACTCGATTAAAAATTGACAGCAACATGCAGCCACAAAGATACTCCCATGTGTTTTCAAAAGCAAAAGAAGGTATTCAATACGGGAAAATCAAGAGGGAAACAAAATAACTACAATGAACTCAGGTTAATAAAACTACAATAAATTAATTTTTTTTATTTATCTTTAAAACTGATATATTAGTATTGTGTATGTGTTGATGATTTATTAGCATCCAAGAAACCATTGAAGAAACCTACTAAACTGGATTTACAAGGTATAGTGGTCATTAAGAATTAATTATGCTTTAGTGTATAAATTTATAAGCTAATTCAAACCATGTTTTTTTGTGATTATGTTACAAAAAAAAAGCATGAAGAAAACGATGTAACTATGTTGGAAAACCAAGGTATATGTGTATACTTACTATGTTATTTGTACATACACAACATACACATGTGTTTTTTGTTCCATGGATCAACAGTAGTAAAATTAAATTTATGCAAAAACCCTACTTAATTTGGCATTTGATCTATTGATAATTTGATGTTTCTGCGACGTATTAACAGTTTTGAACGTATATATTTTGTTTCAAATTCACATAATTGTAGTTGTTATTAATCAGGTGATCGCAATTACATACCTTTCTTTGTACTACAAAACTTTTTTATATTAATGAAGTTTAATCAAATCTTGTGAGTATGAGTGTTATTTACATGCAATATATATTTTACCCACGTAATAATAAGGTATAATTCATGCTTTACTTAACAACTACAGACCTTGCTTTGTAATACAAAACTTTTGTGTATTCATGAAATTTAATCAAGTTTTTTTATTGTCATTGTTATTTACGCTCATTATAACTTTTATGTAACTCATAAGTATGTCAAATTCATTATTTAATCCAATCAAATGCTGTTTTAATATTCAATTTATGTTTAATCTGTTTCTCCCAAATTACTTATTAGGAAAAACTGCTTAAAAGGACTGTGACAGGTTGTTAATGAAACTGCTTATACAGGAATTGGTTATTAAACACGATTTATAATCTCTTTCGATCTATAGCATTTGGTATCTCTTAAAACTTATATCATAATGGTTGCGCACATTAACCTGTTGATGTTTTATTAGCAGCAGAAACAACACATGTTAGTACTACATGTACAATGAAAGATGCTATGAAAAAAGATACACCAATCATTGATATCTCTGATGATGAACAGGTATGATATATAACTTATGTCTTTTATTTTTATAAAACATCTTACACAACAACTAATTATTGAAAACGTAATAGTATAATGCAAATGTGAATTCTAAAATCGATACTATACAAATCATACATATATAAAACAATGAAGAGTTATTGATAACTTTGTTTTTTATACTATCTAACATTTTAGAATCACGATGGGTTTAAAATAAAAAATTCATTGCAGTTTAAACAAGTTACGCGCAAACGACGTAGGTTGATAAAAAAAACAACTTTGATAACAAAAAGGTGATTGAAATTATTTCATCAGACGATGAAAACATAAAGACAAATTTTGAGCCCAAAAATCAACCAAAGCAGATAAATCATACTGAGAGGACGGTATGAACTTTATATCATTCGTCTAATTATTTTTAGCATAAGTCTATACATTAGTTTAAATAACATCATTATTATTTTTTAACTTTGTATCTCAGATGTGTAAACAATTTACGCGCAAACAACGTAGGTTGATAAAAAAACAACTTTGATAACAAAAAGGTGATTCCAATTATTTCATCAGACGATGAAAACACAAAGACAAATTCTGAGCCCAAGAATCAACCAAAGCAGATACATCATACTGAGAGGACGGTATGAACTTTATATCATTCGTCTAATTATTTTTAGCATAAGTCTATACATTAGTTTAAATAACATCATTATTATTTTTTAACTTTGTATCTCAGATGTCTAACGATGAAGAACAAATACATTTTAAACGTACAAAAAAGTGTCATAACTCTACTGATTCAAAAATCAAAAAGTATATGCTACATGATGAATCCACAGATGAAAAATATGACACACACAAAATAATATCTGATGACGAAGAAGGTGTTTGGGTAAACATCAATGATATACCTGAACCGTTTTATCCGTTAAAAGAATACAAACCAACATATGTCATCCCTGATGAAGATATCATCGACGACTCTCCAACAGGTTGTTTAATCATAAAATATTTTTAACATAGTTGAATTTGTAAGTTGTTTATAAAAATTAGTAAATTCAACTTATATATATGTACATACATTTATAAACTTTACACAGGTGATTAAAAATATACCGTCGTTGATGAGGAATACGATAGAGAGGTGTTAGATAAACAAAACATGAATGAAACTGACATGTGGGATGAAATGGTTGATATTCATGGTAAACTGCACGGAAAAGATGCTAATATGAATTACATTGATGAAGAAGCTTGGGAAGTAGATTTTTACGCATATAGTCAGCACTCCGTAATAGTGACGATATATCAAGTTTCATTAATCACAATACAACTGATTATGAAAGCACTGAAGACAGTAACAGCGAAGACGACTTCTAAACACGAAGACAAACATTTATCAACCTTTATGTTTTTCAAGTATTTAATTTCATAGATTATCAATGTTACTTTTTCTATTCAAAACATTTATATTTTTTGTTTTTTAATTAATTTTACATAGTGTGGTTAATCCCAAACACCCCCTAGCGGTCCTTAAGAATATTATAGTATTTGTGAGTTAAATTGCTCATGTATGTTTTATCTTATGGTTGGCCTTTTTACAATTTCTTTATGTGAACATATATTTCTGATAGTGAAAAATCAAAATAACACATTTTTGTGCTACTATTAGAAAGAAGAAAAAAAATAGTTTAATACTCACGTGAGGGAATGTATACATCTCAATTGTTAGGTTGAAGAGTATTCTGTGGAGATGACAAAATAGATGAGTAGGGTAACGGGTCAAATCGGATTAAAATGGGTACTTCTATGTATGGGTAGGAACATGTGGTGGTCGGTTGGCCACAAATATTTTATGTCCCAAATAATATAATCAATGTGTTTAATATGATTATTATAAGAATAGTTAATGTCTCATTTTCCAGCGATGAGCTATTATATAAAAACTTTAAATTTTTTGGCACAGATGGTGAAAAGCCAAAAAAAAGGAGATGAAAAATATGGGAGGTGGGGGTAGTCAATCTACATACATGTTGAAACACACGAGTCTTTGCAATATGTAAATGTAGGCAGAGATATAGTACCATGTTACTAGCTAAGACAAAAATATAATAATGATTTAACTTAGTTTCCTCCAGGAATAAAACATATTTAAAAAAAGATTGTTATCCAAAAATATAAACACTAATCTATTCAATATATATCGTGGGATAAAATATAAAGATATATATAATAACCTTAAAGGAGAGTCACGGATCCATACACAGCTGCTAAGATGTCAAATTATCCATATGCAAACATGGCTTCACATAATACTTACTCTGAATTACCAACGTTTTCTCCTCAAGTTGATGATCAAATACCTTCACATACAGGTATACAACAAACAAACCATACAGCAAAACAACCAAAACCAAGAGGACGACCAGCCATGCTTCAAAACCAAATAGGTAATCAATTATACTAAACAACAATATGTTTACTAATCTTAGAATTAATTTATAATTATTTTGTGTATGTATATGTTTCAATTTGTCACAGTTGACAGTAATGATCTATTGATACGGCTGCCGGTAAGACGTCCATCTTCATGTAAGATACACATTGAACATGCGTTTGGACTTAATATAAACATATTGTATATTGCTTTTACCATATACTGATTTTAAAAACAATTTTAATAATGTGTGTTCAAAAAAAATATGACAACTCACATAATCCTTTATATTAGTTTAACAATATTGTATCTTAGAATGGTAGTAGTAACAGTTAATTCATATGTAAGAATTATACAATTACTATCTTATGCATTAGGTAATTATAACTTGAATAACGTGTTCATAAAAGTGGTATTATAGGACCATCGAATATACATATAGTTGCCATATGTTTATTCATTTGAGAATTTGCAAATACAAATTCCTTGTTATGGTTACATTTCTCATAGTTGACATTAATGATATACGGATCCGCCGGCCGGGGAAACAACCAATCAAAAACACACCAACAATAGGAACATCAAGTAAGATACGCATTGCACATTCGTATATATATATATATATATATATATATATATATATATATATATATATATATATATATATATATATATATAGGGAAGGGATCGGGTGCGTTTCACATTTTTAGTGCGGATGGTACGGATGAATGTGGACCACACGATCATCCGTCCGTCTCATCTAAGATTAAAAAAAATGCAGTGGCATTTTTGTAAATACTCCAAAACGTTTACACTAATAAGATAATATCGGTATAGATCTTGCTTAAAAAAAACACAAAAATTCAAAAAAAAAATCAGATTTATCGATAATGAATTTAAGGAAAGTAAGATTTGCAAAAATTAAAGAAGGTATTCTTAATTATTTCATTATGTTATTATACGATTTAACTATACGTATTCTGATAACAGTACATCAGTATGATTGCTACAACGATACTAAGATTTTTATTATTAAAAAACGAGTAATTCTCATTATGAACTGTTAATTTAATCTTTTTTGTTTTTTAGAATTACAAATATGTATTCTGCATTTCAAAAAAGTTATTCTGAAATTAATAGTCTTTAAGATAACTACTGTGATATTAATTGCATTTCTATGATAAATATTCTGATATTAATTGCATTTCTATGATAGCTATTCTGAAATGTTATATATTCTGAAAAAACATATTTTGAAAAGATTAATATCATGCCTATTCTGATAGAAAAAATATTAATATCTATTGACGATATCTAATCCGATATTGATATAATTATGATACCTTGTGTGGTATTAATTCACATTCAAGGATAGGTATTTTGATATTAATATTTTTTCTTTTATCTGTATTTACAATGGACAATTTCATACCTATTAATTGATTATATCATTATTATGTTAGTAATCAATATGACACTTATTGTGAAATTATAACTGCTAACGACATATAAGGTTATATATTCCGATATTAACATTTTTTCTTATTTTAAATACAGATGATGAAGATGATTCTGAAAATGAATACATGTTGCTTTATAAGATGCAAATGGAAAAATGTATGACTAAAGTCAAAGAAGAGACAAAGTCTGCAATATCTTTGATATCTGAGACAATTTGTTACTTAACATGTGGACCTAATTCATTTGACACAACAAATATTTATCTCTTGTTGAACAATCTTAGAAGTTTAGAAGAAGAGATGGAAGATGTTAAAGATGCAATTATTTGGAAAACTACAATAAGATTTGATATCTTAAATGATGATAAACAACAGGTATTGTTGAAATATATCTTTACTTTTTTGAGCAGATACATGAATATTTGATTATTGTTGTTAATTTTTTGATTGTTATTGTTAAATATTCGATATTTAACTACATTTTTGAACAGTTACATGAAACTTGCCTCGACAAGGTTAAACAAATTGTTGATAAAGATGCTGGAAATCTTCAAGACACTATTCGTTTTTTTGATTTGAAGCCTAAATATGGGGAACTGTATTCAAAAGTTAGCGATACTCTTTAAAAGATAAGTAACCAAATTTCAGATATTAGAGATCCATATTTCATGACATTTGAAGAGATAGAAATACTTGACAAGGCTGCATCAGAATTCGAAGAAAGAAATAAAAAAGCAAAAATTATTTGACTGATGGAACAATTAGAAGTTATTGAAATTTTGTTGTGTTATTGAAATTTAGTTATCTGTTACTAAACTATTATGTTATTTTATATATTTTTTAATGTTAATGTTACTATGTTATTGTTAATTTGAAATGTTTACTATGTTATTGTTACTATTATAATGTTGCAGTTACTTTATAATTTGTTAATTTTATAATTGTTGTAAACTAACATTTTTTTCTGACATTAATAATTGATTTTTGAAACTTCTGATGTATAATAAAAATTAATAAACTTATTCCGATAATAAAATATTAATAAACTTGTTCTGATACTAAAAATTAATAAACTTATAATTGTTGTAAACTAACATTTTTTTCTGACATTAATAATTGATTTTTGAAACTTCTGATATATAATAAAAATTAATAAACTTATTCCGATACTAAAAAATTAATAAACTTATTCCGATAATAAAAATTAATAAACTTATTCTGATAATAAATTATTAATAAACTTGTTCCGATACTAAAAAATTAATAAACTTATAATTGTTGTAAACTAAGATTTTTTTTTTTACATTAATAATTGATTTTTGAAACTTCTGATGTATAATAAAAATTAATAAACTTATTCCGATACTAAAAAATTAATAAACTTATTCCGATACTAAAAAATTAATAAACTTATTCCGATACTAAAAATTAATAAACTTATTCCGATAATAAAATATTAATAAACTTGTTCCGATACTAAAAAATTTATACCCACATAAGGATAAGGTTCTAGTCAGATGGACAGGTGTCTATTAAGAAATACTATTTTATTTAATATTATTAATATAAATAAGTAAAACGTATAGAATAAGATAGTGCAAATTTAGTGCGATATTAAAAAAAATTACTGCGATATTTAATAAATAAAAAATTAACAATATAAGATATAGAGCATAAACTATATTCTTACTGTGACATTTAATAAATAAAAATTAATAAACTTATTCCGATAGTAAAAAATTAATAAACTTATTCCGATACAATAAACTTATTCCGATACTAAAAAATTAATAAACTTATTTCGATACCAAAAAAATTTATACCCACATAAGGATAAGCTTCTTGTCAGATTATCAGATTGACAGGTGTCAGAAGTGAAAATAAATTAACTTTTGATTTTTTTTTTTCACAAGTGAAAAAAACATTAGATTTTTTTCTGTCAAATACTTTATTGCTATTTAATGTAACGGTTGAAAAGTAATTAATTGTATGGGAAGTGTAACCAAAAATTAACTGTACGCGTTTGGTTAAATTTTTTTTTTTTTTTGTCTATATATATGTCTGTGTAAATCGACTTTCATCATAATTCTTATTTTCTTTCACTTCTTTTCTATTTTTCTCTCTTCCAAACAACAAAGAAAATGGAAAATTATTTTAGAACCCCTAATCTAGAGAGCCGCTTGTTCTGACGAGCTGCTAAAGGCTTTTAAGTTTTTTTTTAAGCAACAGATGTTGGAGTTACAGGGTTTCATTAAAAAGCTTGAGGAAGATTGTGAACAATTGAGAAGGCAGATTGAAAAGCAAGAAGAGTATCTTGGTGAATTGGAGATCTCCAATGAAGATGCTACCTTGATTATAAAAATAATCAATGATACTTTGAAAAAGGAGCATTCTAGGCTTGACGATTTGGAAAAACTGCTGGTTAAGGCGCGTAATGATATGTTTGATAAGAAGCGAGAGGTCGCCTATATTAAGCAGGAGATGAAGGATCAGGACTTGTCCCTTTAGGGTTTTAATAGTTTTGTCTTATTTTAATTTTCTCAGTTTATGTATGTCCAAATTTTGAATTATAAAAATATGTAATGGACTTGTATTGAAATGAAGTTAAGTTGTTATCATCTATATATTTTAAACTAATATGTTATTTTATATATTTTAATGTTAATGTTACTATCTTATTGTTAATTTGAAATGTTAATTTTATTATTGTTGTAAACTCAGATTTTTTTCTGACATTAATAATTGTTTTTTCAAACTTCTGATGTATATTAAAAATTAAAAAACTTATTCCGATAGTAAAAAATTTGACAAATTATAAATACGCAGGTTACGATACTAAAATTAATAAACTTATTGTGATACT
The DNA here is from genome assembly GCA_030686995.1 of Artemisia argyi. Taxonomy (NCBI): domain Eukaryota; kingdom Viridiplantae; phylum Streptophyta; class Magnoliopsida; order Asterales; family Asteraceae; genus Artemisia; species Artemisia argyi. The sequence goes on from CM060681.1 coordinate 100,647,358, forward strand.
AAAATAATATTCTTTGACAAACATTCTGACAAATTAATAAACTTATTCCGATTAATAAACTTATTCCGACTGTAAAAATTAATAAACTTATTCTGATACTAAAATATTAATAAACTTATTCCGATATTAAAAAAATTATACCCACATAAGGATAAGGTTCTTGTCAGATTGACAGGTGTCTATTAAGAAATACTAGTTTATTTAATATTATTAATATAAATAAGTAAAATGTACAGAATAAGATACTGAAAAGTTACTGCGATATTAAAAAAAATTACTGCGATATTTAATAAAATAAAAAATTAACAATATAAGATATAGAGCATAAACTATATTCTTACTGTGATATTTAATAAATAAAAATTAATAAAATTATTACGAAACTAAAAAATTAATAAACTTATTCCGATATTAAAAAATTAATAAACTTATTCCGATACTAAAAAATTTATACCCACATAAGGATAAGGTTCTTGTCTATTAGGAAATACTAGTTTATTTAATATTATTAATATAAATAAGTAAAACGTATAGAATAAGATACTGCAAAGTTACTACGATATTAAAAAAATTACTGCGATATTTAATAAATAAAAAATTAAGAATATAAGATATAGAGCATAAACTATATTCTTACTGTGAAATTTAATAAATAAAAGCTTATATTAAACGTATTCATAAAATAAAAAATTATATATTGAATAAGTTTATATATTGCAGAATAAAAAAAATTACAATTTTAATGATTCAGCTATAATGTCCTTTTTATATTTGTTAGCATCACTTAACAAAATTTTAATAGCATATAACTTTCTCAGAGTTGCCAATTCATTCTTGCTTTCATTTTCTCTTAAAGTTGTTCTCCATTGTTTGTCTTCAAGTCAAGAATAGAACTCAAGATGCCTCACAGTAAAAATGCCACAATCTATTTTATTTTTAGATGTTTGCCATTCCATTTGAAGTCTTTGAGGAGCACACTTTGATATTTGTTGAGCCTTTGGATGATTTGAAACTTTTAAATAGTGACAAAACAATTTAAACTTAAAATATATATATATATATATATATATATATATATATATATATATATATATATATATATATATATATATATATATATATATATATATATATATATATATATATATAATAATAATAATATTACCAAAAAAAACAAAAAAAATTAAAAAATATAGTTAAAAAAACAAAACAAAAGAAAATGTAAAAAATAATAATAATATTACCAGATTTTCAGTTGTATTGCCATATATACCAGCACTTTCCTTCAAATTGTCGATAATTACAAACGACGGATTCAAGAGATTGAAGCAATAAACATAGAAATGGTTTTGCCTACAAACTGGGAAGAAAACCTGTAAAAAGTAAATAATAATTAAGATTTAAACAATATTATCTTAATTTTACATAGTAATATTAACAACCATAAAATTTAAATGATTAAAAAAAAAAAAAAAAAAAAAACCTTACTAGATTAACTACAGATAAATCATTAGAGTTCAGATATTTTTTGCAAGCAAAATTAATTGCATTCAAAAATTCTTCTTGTTTCTTCTTAGGGGAAAGTGTAATTTTTTCTCTTCGAGACGACTAAATAAAATTATAAAATAAACATTAGTATTAAATTTAATATACAAAAATTAATAATAATAGTTAAAAAATAAAAGAAAAAATAAAATAACATACCATTGCTTGGCTTGTTAAAAATAATCTTAAACCAGATCCAGGTCTTCTATATTTTTCTTGAAAATTCAAAACAATGGCCCAAATGTCTATGATGTTTGATGTTATAAGTTTTGTTTTATTAACGAGATCTTTAAAAAAGCTACGATTAGTAGCACAAAACAAATCTGAGCCAAAAAAATGATCCCTGCAAAAATAATAATAATAATAATGATAAATTAAAAAAATAATGATCATTGGATTCAATGCAAATATATTACGAAAATTTTAATAAAATTATAAAGAAGAAAACTTACACAAGATTGCTGTTGTTCTTTTTTTTTATTATTATTAACTCTAACACAGACTTTTCGATCTTATTAAATTTGGTTAGAATATCAACTTTTCGAACATTGAATGGCTACTTCAAAACATCAGTAGGATTCCTTTCTCTATTTACTCTATGCCTTAAGTCTTCATTGTTTTCTTTACAAGCATTTACCTGGAAAAAAGAAATTAAAAAAAAAATATATATATATATTTTTGAATCATTTCAAAAAGTACAACTAATTTACTAACATCTTTGCTTAAATTTTGAAGAGTTTCAGCTCCATTCCTCATCTGTAATTCAAAATAACATTTATTGTATGAAAAAATCTGAATTTAATTGTAGAATCAAAAATTAAACTTTCATTATTTTGATAATATTATTAGTGTATGTTAATACCTTGTTTAGATCTTCTTCAGTCTCTTCTTCAATATATTGCATATCTTCTGATTCATAAGCATCGTCTTCTTCAAAAACATCTTCTTCACTTGACATACTCCCAGGAACAAAATTTATAGGCTCTGGACACTAAATTAAATCCTATAAGAATAACAAATAAGATAAACTCACATATTAATTTAGAATGCTTACTAAGGTTTATATTAAACACTTAATTGAGGATTACTTAATTCATTTAATGCTGCTGCTGCAAGCATTAGCTGAAAATATAGGTATAAAATTCTTATTTAGAAAAAGTTTAAACCTTGTAATTAAAATTTCATACTATGTGACAGAATAATTAAATACCGTTTTATTCTGGTCTTGAGGAGATTCGGCAAAATTGTTTAGATCTGCAAGCTCATCAACTATCATGTCGTTCCCATCTGTCAGATAAAGTAACTTGACATTATTCTCATCTCTTTCTGAACTTTGGTGTTTCTGAAAATTTAAAACCACGTCTGGAAAATATATTAAAAAAAATAATAATAATAGAAAATAAAAATTACCAATCAGAAAAAACATAATTACCTCTGAATTATTGATTTTATAATTCATTGCATCTCTCATGACCTTGTAAAACTCTGGATGTTTAGACAGATCTTTTTTTTAAAATGTAACGCTCTCAAAACTCTTTCTTTGAATGGTGCGTTTTGTTCAGTAACACAAAGCTTATAAAACACATCCATATCGAGTAGCCGCAGACTAGTCACATGAGAAGAAGACTGAAAACTTGGTTTTCCATCTTTTGTCAAGAAACAAAGACCTTCAGTTGGTTCTTTGCAATATTTAAGATCTTCAAAAATGACTCCATCCGGCACTTGCTCATCTCCATGTAATACCTCTTTGCAAATCATAAAAAAAAAACTTTTGGTTTTCTGGGTCTTTGAATGGCATTAAACCGATATAACTCTGGTATGCTTCATCCATTGAGATCTCGTTCATAATTTTGGCTTTTGTTAACAGTTTTTGAACTGCATTAATGGCCTTCCTCTTAATTTCGGCATTTAAACTTCTTCATTTATGAATACAAAGCATAAACTCTTTCCATTCTTCAAATCCTAAGTTTTGAAGTTCATGAGGTAAAAGTTTATGCTTCGTTCCGTCATCTAGTGTTACTAAGAATGATGTTTGTATCTGATCAACTTCTTCACAATCAACACTGCAGATTTTTTTATAAGCATACTTCCTTCGATACTTGCATTCCTTCAAATAATGACCCGTTTTCTTTATTTCTGATAAAAGCATGTTATTGTACAATTCATCCTTTTGTCTTTCTTTTATTTCAGAAACAGGAAGATTATATTTCAAAGAATCTTCTTCATAAATTCTGCTTTTTTTGGCTTCTGTACCTTCTTCTTCAAACTCATCTGGGTATTCTGAAATCAAATCTTCTACAAACTCAAACATCTTTCGTTGCTGTTTATTGATTTCATGAAGAAGGATCTTAGTTATGTATCTATTCCCGAAAACATCCATCTAAATTCGATGACGTGGATCTTCTTCACTGAAAATTCCAATATCCCAGTTTTCGTCTTCAAACTCATAAAGCTCCATATGAAGCATGACATATAAACCTTAGTTAATCTTGTATTTCTTTGTTCTCCATTTAAAATTAAGCACTTTTGCTTCACTTTGAAGAAACCAATTTTCTGGAATTGGATAATTAAGCTTGAGCAAGAAGTCACAAAACAGACATTGCTGTTCACAAAAAGTTACTTTAATAGGCTATAACATGATTATTAAAAAGATTTATATTATTTAAAAAATATCAAAAGATATACATAAAAAACAAAAAAAACTTACCACAAAATCAAAAACTTTTTGGTATTTTCCTTCATATGGAGCACCTGATTCAAGGTTGTCCAAAATGACAGCAAAACCAGCCCTTATGTTGAAAACTATAACGTAAAAATGTCCGTACGCAAGTATTGGAAAGAACACCTATTTGATAAATATCAAGTTAGTGAAATTATGAATAGTAAAGTAATAAAATTTGGATAGAGTAGTAAATTTACCAATTCTATATATTTCAAACTAATTTCTTGTTCAAAAGCAGCAAATTGATCTTTTACAGAATTAAAAAACTCTGTTTCTTTTTGGGTACGATCTTTTTTATATTCATCCATGTCTTTTGGCTATTAAAAATATATATATATATATATATATATATATATATATATATATATATATATATATATATATATATATATATATATATATATATATATATATATATACACATAAATAATAAGTAAAAATAGAATAAAAATAAAAAATAACACATATATAGATATATAAAACTATTAAAAAAAATTGAAGTTTAACTTACAATAACTATAGTTTTGAAGAAATATCTAATCGCTGAGCTATCCTCCTGTGTTAATCTTTCTTCAAAATTTAGAAAATTCACAAAGTTATCTATAATTTCAAGCTCAATATATTTTTCAGAGGCAAGTGATTGGATATAAACATTGAGAATAGGTTTGTCTTCTCCAAATTGGAATATCTTATCCCTAACAAGTAAAAAATATAAAAGTATGATTAACAAAACAAAATTTGAAAATGATAAATAATTCATGTTAATAGCAAAAAGTTATGATATCTTATATAACATTTTCTTTAGCAGCTTTTTGAAGAATGATTTTTGGAAATAAACATTCAGCTTGTGATTCATATTCTGCTTTTGTATCCACTCGCTTGTTCATATATGGAGATTCAAAATGAATGAATGTTTTCACTTTCCTTTTTAGCATCTTTTCTTTTTGATTCTTGACGAAATCATCTTTGTTTGAATGCTGGAAAGAATTTAAATAGAAATTATAAAGAATTTAACATGAATCTTATTCCATAATTATAAAAATAAATATATGATTCGAACCTGGATCTCTGTAACATTATCTTGTTTAACACATTCTGCAGTTTCAGATTCATCTTCAGTTAAAACATTCTCATTTATCCGATTCAAACCCTGAAAAAAACATAAACATAAGAAAATGAAAAAAATTTATTTAATTTATTTAATTTCGCATAATGTATAAGTAGGAATACAAAAAATATACCTCAGAAATATTTTCATCTTCATTTGAATAGATTTTCTTTACTTCATTAACAGGAGAAAAATCTTTATGCTCAAACAGATACTGATATTCACAATCATTACTGATAGGTAACTGATTGTCAAAATTAACATCTTGAAATGAACAATTATCCTTTGCTAGATTCCTGTCCTTAACTTCTTCACAACCAGATGAGCCGGTATTATACATTGTTTCAGCAGAATCTACAGCAGCCAAATGAGTAACGCTAACAGAAGCAGGAAGAGATTTTACATAAGTTTCATCCTCAAGTTTCTTCTCAGATACTTCATCTTGCATATTTGAGATATCACTGCCTTCTTCATTTACTTGAATCTTCTCAAAGCCACTGGTTGCAGAAACTATAGACAATTCTTCCAGAATGTTGACATTACTTTCTATGTGATGATCTTCATCAATTTGCATATCAGACCTTTCAATAGACTGAGATTGTATTATCACATCATCAACTTTGTTACATTCTTTATCTGCAGTATCAGAGATAATGTCACAGTCTTCATTTTCTTGAATTGTAACACTCGAACCATCTTGAAAGACTGCAGATTCATTTCGACCTTGTTCAATCGCACATTCCATTGTCAATTCATTAAAATCTGGTTCATCCACAACTTCCTTTGCAGTTTCATTTCCTCCTTGTACATCATCAACTTCCTTTGTGGGTTCATCACCTACTTTTTCCTCATCAACTTTGTTACATTCTTTATCTGCAGACTGCAGTATCAGAGATAATGTCACAGTCTTCATTTCCTTGAATTGCAACACGCGAACCATCTTGACAGACTGCAGATTCATTTCGACCTTGTTCAATCGCACATTTCATTGTCAACTCATTGACATCTGGTTCATCCACAACTTCTTTTGCAGTTTCATTTCCTCCTTGTACATCATCAACATCCTTTGTGGGTTCATCACCTACTTTTTCCTCATCAACTTTGTTACATTCTTTATCTGCAGTATCAGAGATAATGTCATAGTCTTCATTTTCTTCAATTCCAACACGCGAACCATCTTGACAAACTGCAGATTCATTTCGACCTTGTTCTATCGCACATTCCATTGTCAATTCATTGACATCTAGTTCATCTACAACTTCCTTTGCAGTTTCATTTCCTCCTTATACATCATCAACTTCCTTTGTGGGTTCATCACCTACTTTTTCCTTATCCACATGTTTAACTTTCTCAAGAGACATCTCTTCAAGCTTTTCAAAAGAAGTAGCTACAGTTTGCAGTGGGGCGTTTCCAGTGTTCTGAGTCTTGTTTGATTCACTCTGCAAAATTATAAAAACACACAAAAAATGCACATAAAACTTACAAAGAAACAAACATAGAACCATACATTCCACATTTTTATATTACAAACCTGCAGAACAATTTTGACTACATTTTCTTCAACAGGTATATCTTGAGAGGGTTTAGATTCAACGATTTGAAGAATTTCTGCATCATTCAATGTAGAATCTATTTGTTCAAACTGCAAATGCATAAATCACCGATAAATGAGCAAAAAAATATTATACCAATAATAAATACAGTAGAAAGTTACAAAAATGAAAAAACAAATAAAACATTTAAAACCTTATTTTCAGCAGAAATATTGTTTTTGGAAATCAAATTGTCTGTAGTATCAAAATCAGCATTTTCTGAACCACTCCATTCAGTTGCTATATCTTTGTTCTCGTTTGCTTCATCTACAACTTCGTTTGTAAGTTCATCATCTACTTGTTCATTAAGATCTTGAGTTTTCAAAAATGATTTGGATGCCACATAACTATCATTTTGTTCCAAGCGATTCTCTTTGTATTGATCCTCATTATTCATATTATCATCCATCTTTGTATCAGATCCTTCGAAATGAAATGAATTTTCTGAATCACCAGTGTATTCAGTTGCTTTACCTTTGTACTCGTTTGCTTCATTGAGTTTTACAACTTTTTCTGCTTGCGTACTTACAGTACCACCATCTGTGAGTTCATCGCCTACTTGTTCCTTAAAATCTTGAGTTTTTGAAAATGATTCGGTTGCCACATAACTATCAATTCTTTCAACAACCATCTCCACTTGAGTACTTACAGAACCATCTACTGAGCCATTATCAGAGATGATTAATACATTAACATCTTGAGTTTTCGAAAATGATTCATTTGCAACTGAACTCTCTTGAGTTTGAGAAACCTAAAACAGTAAATAAAGTCAGATGCTAAATTTGGCACAAACATAATTTAAAAATTGATAGAACTTTAGTTTTCTAAAATTAAAGAAACCTACATGAGATGATGTAATAGGAACAACAAAATCTTCTTGATGAATTGCCGCTACATCATCTGTGACCATATAATGCTCTTCAGTGACACCTTTGTTATCATGATGTTTACTTGGAATTGTCATCAAAGTTTTTCCGGTACTACTTAATTGCAAATTGACATTTGTTTCCGGAAGTATGTCTGACGTTGCACGAACCTCATTCATTTGAACACAAGACACTTCCAAAGGTAATGATTGTTTAAAATCATCATTTTGTTGGACATACGGAATCTCTGCATTGTTGTTTGCAATCTCAAAAAGTTCTTTTTCAGATAAACCAGTTTCTTGAATTTTGATACAGCCATCCTTTTCAGAACCTGTAGTCAATTCGTCATGCATTGCAACATTACCTTTTGCAGACAATTCAACATCATCTGTCTTTGAATTGTCATCTTCAGATAAGTGCATATGGCAAAATTCAACATTTGAAGGAGCAGAATCATCTTGAAACGCGCTAACAAGTTCTGCAATAACATCAAAGGGATTCTCTTTGTTATGATGTTCAGATCCTTGTAAATGAAATAAATTTGCTAAATGACCATTGCATTCAGTTTCCTTACCTTTGTTCTCATTTGCTTCACTGACTTTATCAACCTTTTCCGCTTGCTTACTTAAAATAACACCATCTGGGCTAGCATCAGACTCGCATAATGCAGTAACAACTTGAGGTTTTGAAACTGAAGCAGCTGCTTCATCTAAAACTTCCTTTGTGAGTTCATTGCCTACTAGTTCTATAATATCTTGAGTTTTCGAAAATGATTCAGCTGCCACAAAACTATCATTTTGTTCCACGACCATCTTCAATTTGGTACTTACAAAACCATCTGCTGTGCCAGTATCAGACATGCTTATAACATTAACATCTTGAGTTTTCAAAAATGATTCAGTAGCAACTGAACTATCTTTAGCGTCTATAACTTTCTCTTCGGAAACACTAGTACAGGACTCGCTAAAGACAGTAAAGTCTTGAGTTTTAGAAACTTCCATTTTGGTTTCACTGGCACATGCTTCGTCTACAACTTCATTTTTTGTGTTGTTGTTTACATTCTCAGTAACTTCTTTTTCAGACAAAACACTTTCTTGAATTTCAATACAGTCATCCTTTTCAGAACCTGTAGTCAATTCATCATGCATTGCAACATTACCTTCTGCAGTCAGTTCAACATTATTTAAGTTCGAATTGTCATCCTCAGATAATCGCATGTTGCAAGATCCAACATTTGAAAGAGAAGAATCCCGTTGAAACGGGATAACAAGTTCTGTAACATCATCATCAATCTTTGTATCAAGATCCATCTTCGTATCAGATCCTTCCAAATGAAATGAATTCGCTGAATCATCACTTGGTTGTACATACGGTATGTCAGTGTCAGAGTTTTCATGCTCATTAAATCCTTTTGCTGACGCATCAATTTCTCGAAAGCACCCTGTATTTGGAGAAGCTACATCATTTTGAATAGACATAAAAGAATCTTGAACAATATCCTCCAATACATTAGATACAACTTTCATCACGTCATTGTCTTGGCAAACATAATTTTCTGGCTTGTGAGCTTGTTCATTAACAACTATCTCAGAAGTATCTACACCAAACGTATCAGAAACAGGATCATCTGAAACTACACAATCACTTTTCTCTACACAATCACTTTTGTCCTTCCCAATCAAAAGTGATAAAAGCTGTTTTTTAAATGCAACAACTTCTTCGTCTTTCGAAAGAATATCATCATAGGATGAGAAGTTATGTATGCATCTTTTCAAATCAGAAATAACTTCCTGCAAAAATTAATGAGATAATAAAAAATAGTTATTCATTTGTTAATTACTACAACTTGGTTTATTAATTATTTTAATTACTAAAGACGTTTACCTTAACATTAGGTGATTCAGGTTGTTTATCTTTTGAATATTTAAAGTTGTTAACCTGAAGCTGATCAACTTTATCATTACTTGTAAACAACGAATATTCAACCGCACTAACTTGATTTTCTTTTGAAATTTCATCCTAGATTAAAAAACACAAACCGGTAATTTAAAATATATATATATATATATATATATATATATATATATATATATATATATATATATATATATATATATATATATATAAATTAAATAAAAAATGATAGAAATATTAAAATATAAACTTGAATAAATTAAAACCTCTTGCACAGGAACATCAGCCAACTCGTTCTCTTCAGATAATTCAGGCTCATCATACTGAAAATAAAAAATAAAAAATAAAAAATATATTATTTCAAAAATCAATTATTAACTTGTAAAAATATAATAGATGTTTATAATTCATTTAATACCTCTTTTGTAGAAACAGACATCCAATTGTTGGTTTGATCATTATTTGAAAAATACTCATTCTGAGTTTCGTCAACCTGGTAATAAAAACATAAATTAGTTTTAGTAACACCTATTAAAATTTAAAATATTATACTAAACATAAAAAATTAAATACCTCGTCAATATGATCATCAACCAAATTGTTGTCATCAACATTAATTGAATAATCAATTGGAAGATGATCAATCAAATTGTTATCAGTAGGAGAAAGATGATCAACCAAATTGTTATCAGCAGGAGAAGAATGATTTTTTTCAGATAATAATGAATTATCAAAATCATTTGATTCACGAACTCTTGAACTTTCACATATTTGATTCACTCCAGAATTCAAATATTGGCACTCATCTTCTAAAACTGTTGTGTTCTGTATTAGTAAAGGTTCAGGAGATTCAAGTATCGCTTCATCTACTTCCTCATTATTTTTGGTTCTGAAGAAGAACTGATCATCAGAAGAAAAAAAACTCAGCAAAATTTTTTAGACGTAAATGTTCAGAGTCCACTTTTCTCAACAACTCTGTTGTGCAATATAGCAGGACATCTTCTTTTGATTTGCTTCTTCGGAAGAGCCATCTAATATACAGCAACTGTGGAAAAAAGATTATAATCAAAATAAGTATAAAATTTATTGAACTACAAAATGTTTAAAAATAAAAACATACCGTCAGAAAAGTTATAGGACCAAAATATTGGTCGTTTCGAGAATTTTTCTTTACATCATGTTTGTTGAGAGTTAGAGAATCGAGAACTAAACCACACCAATCAACTCTATTAATGTTATCATAATGCTGAACAAGAGATGGTAAAAATTTCATATTTGATTCTCCTCCCTTGCATGCTGATATCATTGTGCTGACCAATAAAATAATGAAATTTAACTTGAAAAGATCATTTACTTCATTAGTTGCAACAATGAAGTCCTTCAGATTTTTGGAAAAAGACCTATCTTTAGTTTTCACGATAAGTTTTCCATCTGCATCATAGTATTGTTTCCAAAAACTTTGAAGATCGAATTTCATTTTCTTGTAAGATGTCCTTTTTGCAAAATTAATTCGTAAATCTCCTTTTGGAAAACCTAGAATATCAAGCACTAAATCCCTTGTTATCTTAATCTCGTGTCCTTTAAAAACCAGTGATTGTTCTTCAACATTGTAGCACTCTAGGATTTTATACGCAAGATTTGACGGTATAAGAGAAATATTTAGATTCAAAATCTTCTCAAATCCCAATTCTCGTACATATTGTCTAAGACAAGGAACTGATACTATATGCTTCACCGCTTCGTACAAGCTAACAGGAGCACTTCTTATCCTCAGATCTGTTGAATATAGACATTTTTTAGTTTCTAGGTAAACTTTACCCTACTTTGTCAGTGTTTTCCTTTGTTTACGAACAACATCATTCCTAACAGAGACATTGTTATCCGGAGATGTTGTACTTAATTCTCCTGAAAAATTTAGTGTTATTTAATAATTATCTGATTTTGAAAATAAGGTATGTTGTTCTTCGCAGCTACAAGATAGTCAAAAGCATGAGATTAATAATGCAGAGTTCAAAGTTTCTTAGTTATCAAAATAAATAACTTTAAAATATGTGTATTTTTGGAATGTGCGAACTAAAACCAAATCTATAATAATCACTAAAGATATAAGTAGCTAAAAGTGATGGTTATAAAACACCAGTTAATTATTATGTTTTCAAAAATAATTTTTTACCTACTTTGAGAATAAGCTCATTAAATCGGAAGAAATTTGAGTCACACTACAATCCTATTAAATGTTAAAGTCTTAAATTTGAGCTAGTTATTACACAACTGCTTGAAAAAAAAAACACGATGTACATAGATATTGGGGTTTAAAAGAAACTAAATAATGTTGAGGATGTGGGGTGTGTCTAGTTGTGCACATATAAAAGTAAAATAAGAAACTAAATCAGAACAATGCTAATTAAAAGTTACTTTTATTCAATAGATAATAAAAAAAAGTTTTAAAAAATAAAATCTAATTATAAATATATATGCAATGTAAAAATAACTTATTAAAACATACTCTTTTTCGATGATATCTTTTTTTGACAACATTGACTTCCTTTTCTGTATCCAAATGAGTATTTTCAGAATCTTCATCATCACTAGACAAAATAAACTCGTCTTCTTCATCACGTTCTTCTGTATAAGAAATTAAAAATAAAAAATAATAAGTAAAAAAAACTAAGTAATTGTAGATTACTTAATTATAATGTAATTGTAGGTACAGTTGTTTAAATTTAAGATTGCGGATATCTAATATATGATATCAAAAAATGCAATATATAATACATATAAAATCATTACCATACCTTCAACAACATCATCTATCTCAGAATAGTTAACCTTTGACTTTTTTGGTCTATCCTGTTTTAATAAATATTCTTCTTCACCTAATAAAAAAATAAGTAACAATTTATTAAAAATGTAAAAGTAATGATACAATGATTTAAAAAAATATATCAATGATTAGCTTCATTTAGACGTCTATAAAACTTTACGTTTCTTAGGTTTTTCAGATTGTACCATTTGAAGATAGTTCCTTCCATCTGAATTACCTTCCCCTTCCATAATAGCATATAAGAATAAGATTAAATAGTAACAATAGTTGATTTAAAAAGTAAAAAGCTGACTTTATATTTTTACAGTTTTATCACAATACATCAGTTTTAGGGATATAAATGATTTACAATAGCTTATAACTAAAAAAATACCTGTTGTTGCTCTATTTTTGTAAGATAATATAATCCTTTTTGAAACTTCAGGTTGTTCTGAATTTTCAAAGTTGTATACGTCTGCGTTTACTTGATTTATCACTGTATCATTTACAAAAGTAAATAAATAAATAAATAATAATAATAATAATAATAATAATAATAATAATAATAATAATAATAATAATAATAATAATAATAAAATTTAATCAACTAAAATAGTTTATATAAGAGTCAAATATAATAAAATTATAAAATAATTAAATCATCTAAACATTTATCAAGTTATTATAAGAATGATTAACCAACTATCACTTAAAAAACATTAAAATATAATTAATATCGGAGTTCAAAATATTCAAATTAAAAAATTTTGAAAAATAATGTAATATCAATTTCTTATCAAATAAAGAACTCATTGCTAGTTATTTGCTTGAAATATGATCAAAACATTTTATCAAACACTTAACATGCATTCAATAAGATAAAAAGCATAAGCAGAAAAAACATAACATCTACTTGTATATTCTAAAATAAAAATAAAAAAATAATAAGCTAAAAGATATATTAACTAAAAACTAACCTTGAGCTTTACTTTTAGTAGATCCTGAAAAAAAGATTCTAACTGAAAAAGTTAATAATTAAAAAAGTGTTAGAAAATAATATGAGAAGTTAACAAATAAGATGAAAAAAACTATATAATTCGCGCATTACGTTTTTTGGTTCCTTTGTTATCTGAAGAATTAAGAGAATCCACCGGATGACTCATTGTATCTAATTTTATTTTTAATTAAAGTTTATGATTTGTGATACTGTGTGTTTGGTATATGAAACGATCACAATATTTCTCAATATATTAGTCACAACGATATTGGGCTAAATTTTGGGTTTAATAACAACTGGGCTCTTATCACATATAAAAAGTTAATTTTTTAAATAGTCAAAAAGGCTAATAACTTTTTGGTCTAATAACAATTGGGCTTCTATCTTATGGGGAAAAAAAAAGGCTAGAGGAATGTTTTTAAACTAATCAGATTTTGCAATCCTATTCATTGTTGAGTGTTGTTGTTAGCTTGTAGTGTGTACCTTCTTTTGATGAATTGTTTCCGATTCAATCTAGTATTTGTTTGTTGGCTGGTACTTTTGATGGTAGTAGAACTAAGTTAAAATACTTTCGATCAAATGTATTTGCAAAATGTGCCTTCGGTCATATAATTTTTTGTTTCTATACATACTTGGTATGATAGAGAATCATTAAAGATACAGTGCACCAACATACAAACATTATAAGTTTATTGAATATTTTAATACAAACATGAACCAATTAGATTGAAAACTTGCGATACTCCTCGGTTTGAACTATTACAAAATCTTGAAAAATAACTGACAAAGTTTAGCTATGTACTATATTTGTCTTTGGCATTTCTGGTGTCATTCTTTTTCTAGTAATTTTACTCCATACTTTAGTAATTCTTCGCAGCAAAAGCTATTGGTAACACCAACGGTAAAATCTGCCTCATGTTGTGCATGTCCAACAACGCTGAAATTCGAAGCCAATGGTGGATAAATGTTAAATTCTTTGTCTAATACATGGAAAAGTAATACCTATGGAAATGTAAACCAAATATTTTCTGAGTCAAAATTGTACCTTATCCTTACTGAATGAAAAATTCAAAAAGGCAGGTAACCATATTGAGGATAGATGAGCTAGAGATGACCAAGAAGGCATAGGAAATCCGATCTCGTGTTGCTGAGAGGGAGCTGCTACTCAGTGGTATGAAACCTGTGTTTAAATCAAAACACCTAGTGGCATGAAACCTGTGTTTAAAAACTATTAAAACAAAACACCCAGTGGTATGAAACCTGTATTTAAAAACTTGTGTCAACTACAACATATGCTATCTATATTGACAATAGGGGCTTTTACCAGACCAATGTTTTAAATTTTCCATTGCCTTCTGTCTAGTTTTCACTAAGATACGTTTCATAATAACAATACTTAAAAACAACTTGGTTAACCCACATTCCACTCTACAAATAGAAATTAGACAAATGTTCTATCAAATAAATAACAATAAAAATTAAAAAGAAGTTGGTTCATTAAACATTTCAACAAATAATTGAAGTTGACTATGTAAAAAAGAGACAAAAGGCATGGTATACAGAGCTCACCTTTTGTCTAAGAGAAAACAACTTTCCGATTTTCCATGTCCTCTCTTGTTTTCCCTTGTACATGAGGTAACAAACCTATTTTAGATTAAGCAGCCTGAAAACTCACAGAACACAACATCATGTTGGCCATAAACTGAAACATAAAACAAACGGATAAGACATGATGAAATGACTACAGGTATATGATAATTCTTTAAAAAAAATTAAACGAAAACGAAATTTCTTATGACGTTCAGTCCATTGTAGCTGGCATATCAAGAGCTACATTCCCACATACTACACCTGTATTGGAGGCTCCCACCTTTTAACACAACCCTGACATCAAAAAACAAGTTCTTGAATGCAACTATAATAATAACTAAATAGATTAGCACTGTCGTTTTTTCAGATGTACCTTACCATTGAAGTATTTGTGGGTCAGAACTTAAGTACCAGTGAACCAGCAGAGGAGATGACATGGTTATTCGAGATAATATATTCAGATGCAAGCATGCTTTTGTAGTTGAACGGCATGTCAAATACTTGATAAATAACTGGATTTTTCCAACTCTGACATACCATTCAATCAGCAAAGCCGGATTGCCAGAATAGTTAAATGCTCTTCCGATAACTACACGTATGTTGTTTATGAATGAGGAGGAGAGGAAATGGTTTAATTTTTGTGGTTCAATGTTATTGGTAATACATATTTATAGGGTAGATTGATCCACTATGCACCAATATATTTGAAGTTTCATTCCTGTCCAGAAGTTCAGTAAACTTTTAACTGGGTGTAAAATGAGAATACATTATCTTTTTGTTTGTTTCTCTCAAATATTGTGGTATGTAACATAAGAGTTGTTCATTATGAATATTGATACCTATTATCAGGACTCATAGAAAACATTTTGCAGTTAAACTACTTTTAGCAAAAAAACCCATTGTATTCGTCTGCACACTATATGTCAGATACCTCCCCTCTATATCGACCAATGCTAAGAATGAAGAATAAGTTGTAACATATAACATCATAGTTCTTAAACTGGGTTGTTTAACAACTATATGATAGAGAGTGAGTACGATTCTCATTGTCAAGCAAACATCTTTATTACTACCACTAAATACTAACTTTTCTAATCTAAAACATTTACAGATAAACATACTTTTTACATAGCAATAGTGAGCAGCAACCTCATTGGCAAAACATGTCTCTAAGACTATTGTTACTCAATACTTATCGCTACCACTCTATACTCAATAAACTTTATTACAAGCATATACTACTGTAGAAGTCTTAATACTGAACACTAAGCATCAATGAAATCTAAAACAGATCAAAACAAATATCGATACATGTATTTTCCTCAAATTAGAAATGTACAGATCGGATAATGACTCATGGTGTACGCATTCTTTTCATGTGAATAGAAAGCAGGACAAAAGATTAGGTATCTCAATACACAAATAAAAAAAACTCATGTATTTTGTATTTCTGTGTACTTTACAACTCATATATGTAACAATTCGCAATTTCAGGTTAACTTTTATTCCCGAAAATTTCACTATTCACTTTTACTATTCACTTTTCACTATTCATCTCAGAAATTTTTATTTCATATTCTCGTAAGTTAAACTATTTTAATGATAATCCGAGAGTTTGACGCTCGTCGGATCATTTCTGCAAAAATCACAAAGCCGTGTCCGAGATTTACTTTTAGGTTTAAACGTCCTTCTAGCATCCCGATATGTCTATAAAACATTATAAACAATAGAAATATGATTTTCTCTCATTTTAGGACAATTCCAAAAGTTTCGGAATTTTACGTTTTTCAGTTCAGCGTTTTACGCGAATTGCGCGTTTTAGACCCGTGTTTCCAGTTTTTAGCAGGGTTTTCGCACCCGATAGAACCTACCACTCATTTTATATTTTATTATGGACTATATTGACATGTTTAACCATATTTATAAGTTTCATATTTTTAGGATACCCGGTTTTACGTTTCGTGGCCTAAAAACTTACGGTTAGCAATTTACGGGTCCAAAACTAGCTACATACTTAGGATATTATCATCCAAAGACCAAGAGTCATCATCTAGTCACCTTATCCTCATTCAAACCGCCACTAGGGGGGGGGGGGGGGTTCACACTTGTGGTTAAATTTTGACCATTGATTCTTTACTTAATTACAACTTTGGCTCCAAGTTAACCTTGGTCTCCAAGTGTTGTAAGTTTCCTAGTAAGCTTCCTAACCTCCTCTTCATGCTATAAATAGAGAGCTCATTCCATCATTTCTTCATAAATAAAACGCCACAACACAATTCCTAGCACCATGATCCTTTGATCTTCAATATACAAGTTACACTACAAAGTTCAATGTCTTAGTATTCTCTACCTAGTTCTCAAGTTTGTTTGGTGATTCCATGGTTGATTTAGGAGCTACACAAGGTTACTAGGGCTGAAGTTAAATGGTTTTCACAAGGGTTAGATCAAGGCTAGCAAGGGTTACAAGAGTTATGGTAAAGGGTTTACAAGCATAGGTTTAGTGTCCTAGTTCATACTTGACTTCCTTTCTTTAGAAAGCCAAAAGTTGTAAGCAAACCCTTATACACTTTCTTGCTCAATATCATTTCATGCTTATTATGTTTCTTTCATGCTATATATGGTCTTTGTATTGTGTTCATGATGTATAAAAACTAGTAAAACGAGTATTGGTATACATATGTTAACTTATGACAAGTAAACAAGAAAACTAGTGATTTTTATGGAAAACCACGACCACAATAGTATAACTTTGATATTTGACACTTACTTACTGTTAAAGAGGACTTAACAAGGAAAACATAGCAATTTGAATCACCCAAAACGAGTACACGAGTCAAAAGTTATGACCATTTGAAGTTAGCGAAACCAAAACGGCAAATCTGCCTAATTGCATTCTGATCAAATTATGATTTTGAAAGTCCCACTTCTGCTCCGATTCATCAAAAAGTTAAAACACGAAAGTTGTCCGGAACGACGTTTTCGTTTAGGAACAAAGAAGCTAGAGCCCTGAAAACGCTTTCTGAGTGATAAATTTCTTCAAATTCTTAACAGCCCATTTTTAGACCAAAGTTACTATATAATGATTATATTTAGATGAGACCAAGAGGTCTAATGACCTAAAGCCAAGACCACAACCATGACTAAAGCCAAGGTTGAGTCTCAAGACCATGGTAACAATGACCAAGGTCACGGCAAAGCCACGGCTAAAGACCATATAACTATTAAAGATCAAAGCTTATATATATATATATGTTATCGAATACTACAATAGTAGGGAGCCTCATGTGAGGAGTTCATTGAGTAAGCCGTCGAGACGAGTTGTGGATTTACGAGTTAAAGTGTCCTGGCTCCTCGAACGTTTACTCCATGACTTCTGAATTATGTCGGCCCGAACGGTAGTAAGAGATATACAACCTATACATGTTTCATAGACCACTTATATTCAACGACTTACACATTATACTAAAGTACTACATCATGAATATTATGCAAGACATATATAGGCAATTCTTCGTATTCTTAGACGTTACTCCAAACCTAAGTCGCAACGTTCTATTATAGGCTGCTCTTAGAGACTTTCGCGATTCGACTACCACTTTCATTTCTCATTACATAAGCTTAAGGTGAGTCATAGCCCCTACTCTTTTCGTACTTGTTTTAACTCTTGGGGGGGATACATGCTCAACTACTTGCTTACTTGTACAAATACTCAAAACATTTATACTTGCTTGTTTTATACTTGATTGTCTTATACTTGATGGCATTATACTTGATTTCATACATACATGACTGTCTTTTATCTTTGGGAAGTGGCTCCCAGTAAACTTATATCTTTGGGAAGTGGCTCCCAGTTTTCTTTAGGAAGTGGCTCCCAGTTGTCTTTGGGAATTGGCTCCCAAGTGAGGTCTTCGGAGATGAAGTAGAGACTCACTACTAATTGCTTAATTGTCTTGATGAACTTATACATGTCTTTATTATACTATATGTTAGCAGTGGGTTGTGAACACACAGGTTACAAGTCTCTTTTGGCGGGACTTGTAACTGAGTGGATTCTCAATGCCTTTGCTGTGTGAACATTCTTTAAGGCTTTTCAACTGTTTTAAGACAAACTCTATGAACTCACCAACCATTGTGTTGACACTTTAGCATGTTTATCTCAGGTTAGTAAGGCGATAGCTAGTGCATGGAACTTAGAGTCAAGCTACATATTCTGAAGACTTACGCTTTTATCATTTACCATTCAAAACTTTGTATACATTTATGTATCATACTTTGGAATCTCAAGTTTGTAACTCGGAATTTATTAATCGAATGGTAACTTTTCAAAACGTCTCATTTAGAGTTCGTTTTCTATAACTTGTACTTTGTATTATGAAGTAGCACCCTCAGTGACACAGTCTTCCGCTGCGGTATTTTGGGGGTGTTACAGATTGGTACCAGAGCCTTGGTTATAGAGAACTAGGTTGCATTTAGTGCCTAGACTATAACTGCTATATACGTTGGGACCTTCCTCTTTATTTGCCTTACACACAATACATACGCATACGCTTTTTGGTAGTTGTTGGTTTAGTTCCACGCTGTTAGATGATGTGACTTTAGTATTATAAGGAGCCCCAGAGATTTGTCGAGTCATTAAAAACATGGAGCTCAGTAATAACTAATTATTTAACTTGATCTTGTGACAGTTCTTGTTTGAAGAGACACAAGATTTGAGTTAAATAATATTATTGCTTAGCTTTAGGGATTTGATGGCTTGATTATCTTACTATCGGCCTCAGAAGGCGGATTTTGTGTCGGAAATTCTTAAGTAGGATGATTTAGAATCTCCTTATTTAAATGGATTGGGACGCCTCTTCATTTAAATAAAGAAATTGTAAATCACCGAACCATAGGTTTATGAGACCTTACTTACATAAATTTGGACGCTTCTTTATATAAGTAATGTGTTATAAATAAGTGGGCTTAATTGTAGCCGATACAACTCCTTAACCAGAATCTTAGACGAATCAGAGTAAACACCACTATATTAGAGATCCCGAATTCTCTTAGACACACTGTAAGTAGTTAACATCAACTGAACTTCGGGACGAAGTTCTCCTTAAGGGGTAGAGACTGTAACAATTCGCAATTTCAGGTTAACTTTTATTCCCGAAAATTTCACTATTCACTTTTACTATTCACTTTTCACTATTCATCTCAGAAATTTTTATTTCATATTCTCGTAAGTTAAACTATTTTAATGATAATCCGAGAGTTTGACGCTCGTCGGATCATTTCTGCAAAAATCACAAAGCCGTGTCCGAGATTTACTTTTAGGTTTAAACGTCCTTCTAGCATCCCGATATGTCTATAAAACATTATAAACAATAGAAATATGATTTTCTCTCATTTTAGGACAATTCCAAAAGTTTCGGAATTTTACGTTTTTCAGTTCAGCGTTTTACGCGAATTGCGCGTTTTAGACCCGTGTTTCCAGTTTTTAGCAGGGTTTTCGCACCCGATAGAACCTACCACTCATTTTATATTTTATTATGGACTATATTGACATGTTTAACCATATTTATAAGTTTCATATTTTTAGGATACCCGGTTTTACGTTTCGTGGCCTAAAAACTTACGGTTAGCAATTTACGGGTCCAAAACTAGCTACATACTTAGGATATTATCATCCAAAGACCAAGAGTCATCATCTAGTCACCTTATCCTCATTCAAACCGCCACTAGGGGGGGGGTTCACACTTGTGGTTAAATTTTGACCATTGATTCTTTACTTAATTACAACTTTGGCTCCAAGTTAACCTTGGTCTCCAAGTGTTGTAAGTTTCCTAGTAAGCTTCCTAACCTCCTCTTCATGCTATAAATAGAGAGCTCATTCCATCATTTCTTCATAAATAAAACGCCACAACACAATTCCTAGCACCATGATCCTTTGATCTTCAATATACAAGTTACACTACAAAGTTCAATGTCTTAGTATTCTCTACCTAGTTCTCAAGTTTGTTTGGTGATTCCATGGTTGATTTAGGAGCTACACAAGGTTACTAGGGCTGAAGTTAAATGGTTTTCACAAGGGTTAGATCAAGGCTAGCAAGGGTTACAAGAGTTATGGTAAAGGGTTTACAAGCATAGGTTTAGTGTCCTAGTTCATACTTGACTTCCTTTCTTTAGAAAGCCAAAAGTTGTAAGCAAACCCTTATACACTTTCTTGCTCAATATCATTTCATGCTTATTATGTTTCTTTCATGCTATATATGGTCTTTGTATTGTGTTCATGATGTATAAAAACTAGTAAAACGAGTATTGGTATACATATGTTAACTTATGACAAGTAAACAAGCAAACTAGTGATTTTTATGGAAAACCACGACCACAATAGTATAACTTTGATATTTGACACTTACTTACTGTTAAAGAGGACTTAACAAGGAAAACATAGCAATTTGAATCACCCAAAATGAGTACACGAGTCAAAAGTTATGACCATTTGAAGTTAGCGAAACCAAAACGGCAAATCTGCCTAATTGCATTCTGATCAAATTATGATTTTGAAAGTCCCACTTCTGCTCCGATTCATCAAAAAGTTAAAACACGAAAGTTGTCCGGAACGACGTTTTCGTTTAGGAACAAAGAAGCTCGAGCCCTGAAAACACTTTCTGAGTGATAAATTTCTTCAAATTCTTAACAGCCCATTTTTAGACCAAAGTTACTATATAATGATTATATTTAGATGAGACCAAGAGGTCTAATGACCTAAAGCCAAGACCACAACCATGACTAAAGCCAAGGTTGAGTCTCAAGACCATGGTAACAATGACCAAGGTCACGACAAAGCCACGGCTAAAGACCATATAACTATTAAAGATCAAAGCTTATATATATATATGTTATCGAATACTACAATAGTAGGGAGCCTCATGTGAGGAGTTCATTGAGTAAGCCGTCGAGACGAGTTGTGGATTTACGAGTTAAAGTGTCCTGGCTCCTCGAACGTTTACTCCATGACTTCTGAATTATGTCGGCCCGAACGGTAGTAAGAGATATACAACCTATACATGTTTCATAGACCACTTATATTCAACGACTTACACATTATACTAAAGTACTACATCATGAATATTATGCAAGACATATATAGGCAATTCTTCGTATTCTTAGACGTTACTCCAAACCTAAGTCGCAACGTTCTATTATAGGCTGCTCTTAGAGACTTTCGCGATTCGACTACCACTTTCATTTCTCATTACATAAGCTTAAGGTGAGTCATAGCCCCTACTCTTTTCGTACTTGTTTTAACTCTTGGGGGGGATACATGCTCAACTACTTGCTTACTTGTACAAATACTCAAAACATTTATACTTGCTTGTTTTATACTTGATTGTCTTATACTTGATGGCATTATACTTGATTTCATACATACATGACTGTCTTTTATCTTTGGGAAGTGGCTCCCAGTAAACTTATATCTTTGGGAAGTGGCTCCCAGTTTTCTTTAGGAAGTGGCTCCCAGTTGTCTTTGGGAATTGGCTCCCAAGTGAGGTCTTCGGAGATGAAGTAGAGACTCACTACTAATTGCTTAATTGTCTTGATGAACTTATACATGTCTTTATTATACTATATGTTAGCAGTGGGTTGTGAATACACAGGTTACAAGTCTCTTTTGGCGGGACTTGTAACTGAGTGGATTCTCAATGCCTTTGCTGTGTGAACATTCTTTAAGGCTTTTCAACTGTTTTAAGACAAACTCTATGAACTCACCAACCATTGTGTTGACACTTTAGCATGTTTATCTCAGGTTAGTAAGGCGATAGCTAGTGCATGGAACTTAGAGTCAAGCTACATATTCTGAAGACTTACGCTTTTATCATTTACCATTCAAAACTTTGTATACATTTATGTATCATACTTTGGAATCTCAAGTTTGTAACTCGGAATTTATTAATCGAATGGTAACTTTTCAAAACGTCTCATTTAGAGTTCGTTTTCTATAACTTGTACTTTGTATTATGAAGTAGCACCCTCAGTGACACAGTCTTCCGCTGCGGTATTTTGGGGGTGTTACAATATATTTGTATTTCTGTTCAAGTGACCTACAGTTTATCACATGTTAAATTTTTTTTTTAGATACAAACAGTCACATGACTTAAAACATTTCACCATTGATTATTCTAACAAAACTTATTAAGAAATGAATATCTCAAAAGTTGTTATCATAAAATAAATATCTAATTATCATTTAACCTGACGGAAATAAAACATAACACACATTTCAAAATTAAAAAGTTGTTTGGACAACCTAATTTGTAACACCAACAGGAATTTCACTTTCGTCCCCTGCCACAGCCTCACCGACCAGTCAAAAACACTAAAATCACAGAAACAAAACAGACAATTAGATTCAAACTTTACCATAAAACACAAATCAAAAGCAAATACATACGTACCATGGTTACTTTCAGAAGAAGTCAAAAACACACAGACCAAACTCTTAAAACTCAGTGGCCGGTAACCAAAGCCGCTTCATAAACCTAATGAAACTAAAATAGACTAACTTTTCACTATGTTTCACATGCCATACAGTAGTAAAATACAAAGACGAAAAAACAACAGAGGATGCAGGAATCTAAGTATAAAACATCATTTCAAACTCTACTACCCATGGCAAAACTCTATTATCAAAGCAAAACTCTATTATCAAGTCATCACATTGACCTGTATTATGTACATTGCATCTACAGCCATAGGTTTAGCACTGATTAACGACTGCCTTTGCTTTTTAGTGCAACTATTAGCTCTCTTATCGATTATATGTTTGTTATACCAAAAATTAGAACAATATAAACATTGATACATATCAGAAAAAAGCTATGATCATTTACCATAACAAAAAGAATATACTAATAAACATAAACTTCAAATTATATTACCAATCATCAAAGTTTTTACATTCCAGTTATCATTCCCAAAAAAAAAAAGTTCCATGATAATTAATCCATACATAAACTGAAATTTCCAAAGGCATTCCTAACCAACATACATACTTCTAATAAAAAAAGAAAAGATAACCAATATATACCACATCAAGTGGCCAGCCCATCACTCGAAATAGTAAAGATTGAACTTCTTTTCTTCTCTTCCTTCACGCGCAAGATCAATAGCCTTGATCAACCCAACAAGCACCTTCCTCTCTCTCTGCAAAGTCTCTTTCAGTCGATCCAAACCAATGTCACCGTGCTCGTGCAACGGCAAGAAACCCTACCCTTCTTCCACCAAGTTCTCTAACCACTTAACCTTTACAGCTAATTGATCTCGCTGCTCACCAAGCACCATTAACAACTGATCATTCTCGGCGTCATCCTGGGCAAATGCTATATGCAAGCAATCCTCAATTTCGTTAGAACCAGCAGCAAACTTTAACTTTTGGAAGTTAGGGGTGCGCGCAAGTGCATAAGCAGAGGTTCTTGGTCGTGAAGCCATCATAGAAGCAATGAATTACATAGATGGAGATTGAAATAGAGTGTAACAATTAGAAAGGTAGAGTTTGAATTACAGATATTAGGGTTTGCGTTTGAATGAAAAGGGGGGAGAAATGCGCTTTTATAAGCAAGCCAAAAAGACGTTGGCCGGTTCTATCAAAAAAAAAAAAGCGTTGACCGGTACATACCATTTCACACAAAACGCAAAGAGTATAAAATATAATATTAACTTTACTATCACATTACATTTAAAAATAAAATGAAAAATACTCTAACATTTTAATATCACAGTATATTAAAAATTTATATATATATTAAGTCTGTTGGGTTTTTGTGTTTGTTTAATGGGTCGGGTATCCACAATCAAATAAAAAATTATTAATTTTCTCTATCTTAGATTCAATTCAAATCCCTAAACACACATAAACCCTAAAAACATATTAAATTGAATAAACAATTCTGAGAAAAGTTAATCAAAAATCGTAGTCATAATTCAACAACAAATTCTGTTATTCAAATCGCAGAGTTATTAGGTATAATTTTCAAATCTTCGATTGTTGCAAGATGTTAATCGTAGTTTGAATAGAACCTATGCATTTGAAGAGATTCTTAAGCGTTTATCATTAAATTTCTTTTGAGTTGCATAATAGAAGTTAATAGGTGTTGTTGAATTATCAATCTCATATGATCTTGTAATTGTTATATTCCATATGTGTTTTTCTATCAATCATGTATTTTATATTTGTGTTTGATAAAATTTATTTTTAGAATTGTTATCATTTGTTGTATTGTGTTTGTTAATTGCTATTTGGGTTCAATTAAATCGTTCTGCATGTGTTCGTTTAGCGTTCGTTTATTCAGCAATGCACTTGACTGAACCAAGGCACTCAACTAAACTAAGGCACGAAACTGAACCTGTGTAGTTGACCACCCTGCACAGGCCCAAATCCGGGCCTGATACATAGCACATCATCCTATTTTTTATTGTCAGAATTTGCTACATAAAATACTTAAACTAAACATTTACATATGTTCCATGGCTTATCATAGCATGCCTAATTACAATAAAGTTTGTATCATGCTGATGCACATGATCACAAAAACAGTTATCAAAAGTTCAAAGTTAAAGTGTCAAATGTTCAAAAGTATCAGGTTCTGAAACCATCACACGAGTTTCATTTAACAAACATCGAAAATAGGAACCAAGATAGGGATATCGTCGTTTTCATGCTCCACTTCGGCTAAAGGATCTATGGTAGTTCCAACCAGTTTGAATCGAATCATCTTGTATAACCTGAACTGCCAATCTTCTGCCAGTATCCTCCAGTTGGTTCGCAGGTTCATGTGGTTTATCCTTGTGGGATTCTCTTTGTGAATTTCCCGGTACAGAACGACACGCCTCTCTTCACCCATTCTCCTTAGGATTGCATGATCATATGTGAATAGTTCATTATCAGTAACAAACTGTGCAGGTATTGTCTGCAACAAAATATAATATCTCTTAACTTTGTTACTAAAAAGCATATGCTCATATAAATTTTATTGTATCAAGTTTATATTTGTATTCAGCAAATAGATGTCAATGTTGTTACCAGTTTGCCATTGTCAACAACGTAAGGAAACAATTTTGTGTAGAAAGTAGTATCTTCGTCCATGTGACCTTCATGATTTTCCCAGCTGCAACTATGGAGAAGCCTCTCATCTGTTATATCCCAATCACCAAAAGAAATTGTTCATTCCTTATCTATGCTGAACTTTTTTATAATATACATTTAACCTTTTTAAAAAACAAATAAAATCAAAACAAATACTCACCCATTTCACCTTCAGCATGTCCTTGAAGAATTCTTAGGCGTGTTGGAAAATGGTTCTCATGGTTCATTTGAAATCCATTATGTCCAAACCTCATCAAGCTTAACCTATTCTCCCCTGTTTTTGTCAAGACTACACGCTCGCCAACAAGTAACCCTGCCACTGCCACCACATCATCCCAATGACGGAAAATTTGATAACCATAAGTATGGTGAAACCCAGGTATGACTGCCCGTCTTAACCTTACACGAACTTCAAAGCCAGCATATGTCAAATAGAAATGATGGGGTAGATCACCCTGAATGAATTCTCCATCAAACCACTGTTAAATAATTTAAGCTAAGTTATTATGTGCAAGTTGCTTGAATGAACAATAGTGTTTGTTAAATACGGAGTATTGAATATTATTACCGGAGAAACGTTCTCATCTTCTCCAACTAGACCTGTGCATCTAACCATCTGATGCCTTGTATGTACAGATGCATACCCCCCACTCTCCCCTCTGTCTTCTTCATATGCAGTCACATAAAATGTATCAGCTCCTTTTTTTATGAAATGCAGAGTTCTGATGTTCATGTATCTACTTTCATCTATAAAACGTCTCCATCGTAAACCAGACAACTCCCATTCATGTGTCTCTTCTCGGTAGTTTATGTCGACCTTTCTTTTAAGCCTCATGTTATTAACTAGGTATAGATGGTTCTTATTGTGGTAGTAATGAGGGTGTTGGTTCATTTGGAATAAGAAACCTCTCTTATTTCCTCTCTACTTCTCTCTCTCTCTAAAACATATCATCTTTCTCTCTGTAGATCTAAACATATCTCATATGTGTGAAAACACATAAAAGTCGGGACCTAACAGTCTCTGCTCGGTAGTTTATGTCGACCTTTCTTTTAAGCCTCATGTTATTAACTAGGTATAGATGGTTCTTATTGTTGTAGTAATTCATATGAAAATAATCCGGTAGAGCCTATGAAAAAGTGCATGCAGAATTCAATATAAATTTAGTGAAAAAGTACAGTCAGAAACAATACTTTTTCATTATAAATTCAATACAAACTTACCAAAGTTTGAATGTCTTCGTTTGGAATCAATTCCATTATGAATTGTGTTGTCATAGTTGCTGAAAGTTTACACACATTGATTTTATATTAGTTTATGTTTAAAAATTCATCTTTGTTAACATATAAAACATTTTAGGTTTAACATGGTTTAACTCAAATTGAGTTAATATATAGTATTACAACTTTGCAAATACTTCAGAATGTCTATCTAACTACCACCAGAAACATTATCCCAACAGTGTTATCAAGTAAGGAGTTACCAATCAATCTGAAAGGCAGTGTGATTTATTTTTTTATTTATTTTTTATTTTTTATTTTAATATAATCTATGCAAATGAGTGCGCTGTATAGTAAATTCATCAATGATCATCTTAAAATTGAAACTAACAAACAGTTTTTAGATAAACAGCATGTTTTATTTTTCAATATCGAAATCAAAAATATAATAACACAAAATAATATATATTTACTTATGCTCATTTGTGGTTCTAAGGAACATTTGAAAATTAAATAATTACATGTATTTTTTAAGGTAAAAACCTCTTTATATTTTTCATTCAACATGATTTAAACTATTATTCGCAACATTCTTATACTATATGGAAATTAATCTAACTTATGATCTGCTTGAACAAGTATCTTTATCTATAAGAAAATTACTATATCACCATATATATATATTATAACTAAAGCATGCATGCAGAAAGTAAACATCAAATCAATTTTACACCATTCCAATGTCCTTAGTCTAACACTTAACCGTTTAAAAAGCTGATTGATCATAAATATTAAGCTCCTAAAGATGCCCAGAAACAATAAAATATACACATTTATTATTTCAGATTGGGTAATATTACCTGATTCAGCAGAGAGAGATTTTATGAAGTTTGATTATTCCTTATTTTCTTTCAGCAGAGAGATTTTGTAATTTTTCTTCAGCATATGTATTATTTTGTTATAGTGGAGTATCTAAGAAGGATTTTATGGTTTAATGGTGTTTCAGGGATTTGATGGATGTGATGTTCAAGGGAAGTGTGTATGCCGCTTGTTTGTTTACTTGACCCCTACTTTTTTTTTTTAAATTTAATATATTACGTTTTACATGTAATTGTTTTATCGTCATTTTTTTTTCTCTCTTTTTGTTTTTTTTTTTAATTTAATACTTATCACTTATATTTTTGTTTCAGAAATATATTAAAATCTTAATTCCAATATTATGATTAATAACATTATAACATGTAATTAGTAAAATATGCATAATGTTAGCACGTAAACATGGACGGATCCACATGTATGTCGGGTGTGGTACGATCTACACCTAATTTTGGTCATGAAATGCAAAATGACATTCCAAATGCTCCTTTTTAGTGGTATGTGCAATCCCTAATTTGTTTTTCTACTTTCTTTCTTACGATGTAACTTTAGTTAGCCCAACATTTGTTTTGTGTAAAACCCTCTTAAAAAAAATAGGTCCTTCCTTGCATGTAAACTAAAATAATTAATGATATTGCTAAAACATCCATACTTTTAGATGGGACTCGGATATTTATGTAACACCCCCAAAATATCGCAGCGGAAGACTGTGTCATAGGGGTGCTACTTCATAATACAAAGTACAAGGTATAGAAAACGAACTCTAAATGAGACGTTTTGAAAAGTTACCATTCGATTAATAAATTCCAAGTTACAAACTTGAGTTCCATAATACAATACATAAGAGTTTTAAGACATATCGAATGGTAAAGATAAAAGCATAAGTCTTCAAAACATGCCAAGCGACTCTATGCTCCATGCAACAGCTATCACCTTATAGACCTGAGACAAACATGCAAAAGTGTCAACACAATGGTTGGTGAGTTCATAGAGTTTGTCTTAAAATAGTTGAAAAGCCTTAGAGAATGTTCACACAGCAAAGGCATTGTGAATCCACTCAGTTGCAAGTCCCGCTCATAACAACACTTGCAACCTGTGTGTTCACAACCCACTGCTAAATATATAGAATGAATAAGACATGTAATAGTTCATCAAAACAATTAAGAAATTAGTAGTGAGTCTCTACTTCATCTCTGTCACAACTCACCATTTCAGGTCATTTCGGGAACTTTGGAAAAACACTATTCATAAATTACTATTCATCAAAACACTATTCATCGTTTTACTATTCATCATTTTCGAGGTCATTTTGATATTCTGAGAAACATTTGGGAAATTTACTATTCACTAAACACTATTCATTTCCGGAAAAGTTTTCACTATTCACTTGCATTACTCATTTCATCGTAAATTTAGTTTACGGGTATTCAAATTCGCGTAACCGGATTGGTTTAGGTGCGAATTCATTTCATTAGTGTTAAGAACACTGCATACGGACTGGAGATAGTCTGCATATCATCATAACAGCATTTTTATGTTATACCACTCTCAGGATTTTCAAATTTATATATTTGATACATTTAACGTTTTTACGTATAAGTATTTATAGTAAACGTTAACACCCGGTTTATACACGACGAATATATCTAAATATTCCCACAATGGTCCCGACATATTTTATATCCATTTTCACATCATAAAAGTTATAACATTCAGTTACCCAGTATTTTGGAAATTTATTTTATTTATAACGTACGCGTATGAATATAACGACGGTTTTCGTGAAAACTAAACATTAATCACCCGATCACTCAGTAAATGTACCCAACATATTTTTAATATGTTTTTAACATTATTATAACATTATTTTCATCCCGGTTAACTTTGTGAACGTTTATTGCTATTAAACCCGGTACCCGATTTTAACGAATAACACGTAATAACACTTAACGCTACACTAGATTTCTAATTAAATACCAAGTACCCCTACCCCCCCCTTCTACCCTTGAAAAACCGGCCATATGAACACCCTTTTAACCCTATGCATTAACTCCTAAGTATTAAACTAATAAACCCTTAAAAACCTTACTTTACTAAAAATCTTGAATCATAATCCACACTTTTTTAGAAAGATCAAAAGTTATCTCATCTCTTCCTTCCTCTCTTGCAAACCCACGACCAAACCACCATATATAGATCAAGTGATCATTTTTCAAAAGTTATAACACTAAACTTGTTCCTTTTACTTGCCTAATCAAGAATCAATCAAGAAAAATACAAGAAATCCAAGCATAATCATCATCTAATCATCTCATTTTATCAAGTAAGTTATCAACTTTATTTTTACATGAAACATCTTATATTTACTTGTATTTCATGATTTCCATGCTAAAAACCATGTACAACTAGCTATACCACCATTTATTTTGTCTAAAATGGAACATACAAACCCTAACTTTTTATTTATGAATCCCCTTGCTATAATAACTTGGTTAGGAGTCCATGGCACCCTAAGAAGGTGTATGGTAGGATTAGATTAGCTATGTGGTGATTACAAGAGGTTTAGTGATGTTAGAAATTAGTTATAAACCTTGAAAACTTGATTTGGAACATATTTTAGACATGCTGTCCCATTTTGTGAAAATCTGGAAAATCAGTAAACACCAAGTGAACTTTGGCAAAATTTTTAGAAAATACTTTCAAAAACGAATCCGTAGGCGAAAGAACGGATTAAAAAGAGTTTATAACGAAGAAGTTATGATTTTTGTAAGATTGTAGACGAAAAGTATTTTTCTGAAAATGTTTGCTGTTGGACGTTTTTCATTGGACAAAAAGAGACTTTAGACGTAACCCGGAGGAGCCGAGCTTTCCAAAATATATTACTACATACTAAGACGTAACCGTGGACATAAAGAACAAGTAAAACGGACAAGTAACGACAAAGATATTCACGTTTGAATATCGGCTAAAACCATTTTTATTTGGCAGCTTTTAATAAAAATGGACACTAAAACTACGAAGTACTTTTGTTAGCTAGAAATAATATTAAGTACCAAGCTTTATAACTAATGTAGTATTAGTTATTACAAGAATGTTTTCATCATTTCAAGGCGATATTACAAGGATTACAACCCGAGGATTTCAACGCTAACATGGAAACATACGATATATATATATAAGTATATATATTACAACTAGCTTATTATATTTTCTAATAGCAATATTTTTCCACATTCTTGGATTATATATTTTTGATAACACAAGTGTTTTTCCAAAGACTAGAGTGGTATAGAAACATGAGCATGGACATTCATAACATCATTTGGTGATCTAAATGAGATCATTCATCATTCATT
This sequence comes from Artemisia argyi, assembly GCA_030686995.1. Classification (NCBI taxonomy): domain Eukaryota; kingdom Viridiplantae; phylum Streptophyta; class Magnoliopsida; order Asterales; family Asteraceae; genus Artemisia; species Artemisia argyi. The sequence goes on from CM060681.1 coordinate 100,679,073, forward strand.
TTAGGTTGCGGCAGATAACCGTGCATTGTTGTCCTTAACATTCCGTTGCATTGTACTATTACTTCGAGGTGAGTCATAGCCCCTACTCTTTTCATTGTTCTATCAACTCTTTGGGGGAGATACATGCTACTACTTGCTTACTTGTACGGATTCACATAACATTATACTTGATTACATTATACTTGATTTCATTATTCTTGATTACATCCATACATGATTGATACATGCACACATACTTACTATTATACTTTGGGAAATGGCACCCAGCAATCATACATACATACAGACTTCCAATGGCCCTAGATTAAGTTGCTGGGCACAACCATGGATACATACATACAGACTTCCAATGGCCCTAGATTAAGTTGCTGGGCACAACCATGGATACATACATACAGACTTCCAATGGCCCTAGATTAAGTTGCTGGGCACAACCATGGATACATACATACAGACTTCCAATGGCCCCAGATTAAGTTGCTGGACACAACCATTGAGACATACATACAAACATGAGGTCTTCGGATATGAAGTGTAGACTCACTACTAATTGCTTAACTGTTGTTATGAACTTATACATATCTTAATCATATTATATTGTAGCAGTGGGTTGTAAACACACAGGTTACAAGTCTCTTATGGCGGGACTTGCAACTGAGTGGATTTACGATGCCTTTGCTGTGTGAACATTCTTTATAGGCTTTTCATCTGTACTAAGACAAACTCTATGAACTCACCAACCTTTGTGTTGACACTTTTAAGCATGTTTATCTCAGGTTAGGAAGGCGATAGCAGGTTTGTGGAGCTGAGAGTCTTAGGGCATGCTTTTGGAGACTTTCACTTTTAACGTTTACCATTCGATACACTTTAAAAACTTATGTATCATTCTACTTTGGGATCTTTGTTTTGTAAATTATGACTTTTATCTATTCGAATGGTAACTTTTCTAAAACGTCTCATTTAGAGGGCGTTTTCTATATCTTGTACTTTGTGCCCTGAAGTAGCATCCCTATGACACAGTCTTCCGCTGTGGTATTTTGGGGGTGTTACAATCTCCGAATACCTCACTTGGGAGCCAATTCCCAAAGACAACTGGGAGTCAATTCCCAAAGACAACTGGGAGTCAATTCCGAAAGACAACTGGGAGCCACTTCCCAAAGATAACTGGGAGCCACTTCCCAAAGATAACTACTAGTCAATAAATAGAATAACACAATTAAGTATAACGCAGTCATGTATGTATGCAATCAAGTATAACACAGTCAAGTATAAACGTTTTGAGTATTTGTACAAGTAAGCAAGTAGTTGAGCATGTGTCTCCCCCAAAGAATTAAAACAAGTATGAAAATAGTAGGGGCTATGACTCACCTTAAGCTTAAGTGATGTGAAATGAAAGTGGTAGTCGAATCGCGAAAGTCACTAAGAGCAGCCTATAATAGAACGTTGCGACTTAGGTTTGGAGTAACGTCTAAGAATACGAAGAATTGCCTATATATGTCTTGCATAATGTTCATGATGTAGTACTTAGTATATAGTGTAAGTCTTTGAATATAAATGGTTTATGAAACATGTATAAGTTGTATATCTCTTACTACCGTTCGGGCCGACATAATTCAGAAGTCATGGAGTAAACGTTCGAGGAGCCAGGACACTTTAATTCATAAATCCACAACTCATCTCGACGGCTTACTTAATGAACTCCTCACATGAGGCTCCCTACTATTGTAGTATTTGATAACATATATATAAGTTTTGATCCGAAAAGTTATATGTCTAATATTTGAATAAACTTAGGAAAGTTTACTTTTACATGAAGCTTGTTATTAGGGTAAGTTTCTTAAGTCTTGTATGACAATTACTTGAAAGATCTCATGGTTCTTTAGATGAAGTAGATCCAAATTGTATGTTGAAGTTATCGCCAATTCTTTAGTTCATGTTTTCGCCTAGGTAAGTTTATATGGTCTTTGGTCATGGCTTCGCCATGACCTTGGTCATTGTACCATGGTCTTGAGACTCAACCTTGGCTTTAGCCATGGTTGTGGTCTTGGCTTTAGGTCATTAGACCTCTTGGTCTTAGTAAATCATAACTATTATATAGTGACTTTGGTCTAAAAATGGGCTGTTAAAAATTTGAAAAAAATTATCACTCGGAAAGCGTTTTCAGGGCTCGAGCTTCTTTCTACCTGAATGAAAGCGTCGTTCCGGACAACTTTCATGGTTTAACTTTTTGATGAATCGGACCAGGAGGGTGACTTTCAAAATGGCAGAATGCAAAACAGTAGGTATCGGCAGTTTCGGCTTTTTGGTTTTGCTAACTTGAAATGGTCATAACTTTTGACTCGGGTACTCATTTTCGGTGATTCAAATTGCTATGTTTTCCTTTTTAAGTCCTATTTAATAGTAATTAAGTTTCAAATATCATGGTTATACTATTTTGGTCGGGGTTCTTCATAAAAATCACTAGTTTACTTGTTTAAAGATCATAAGTTAACATATACATATCATAACTTGTTTTACTAGTTTTTATACATCATGAACATAATAAAAAGACCATATATAGCATGAAAGAAACATAAATAGCATGAAAATGATATTTAGCAAGAAAGTATGTTAGGGTTTGCTTACAACTTTAGGCTTTCTAAAAGAAAGGTAAGTAACTAGTAAGGTACGGACTTTGATAGACTTAAGCTTCACCCTACTTCACTTCAAGCAATCTTTCTACCCTTGTATTCTTGAAAGAAAGATGATGAAAGTTGAGGTGACTTGAGTGGATTTAAACTCAAGAGAAATCACCAAAGTTCTAAAGATTGGAAGTAGTTTTGATTACCTAAAACCAAGCTAGGGTTTCTATGTTGTTGAAGCACTTGAACCTTGCTAGAAATTAGAAGGAAATAAGCTAAGTGTGGTGTGGTTTTGGTGTGGGATATGCACGGCAACAAAAGGGAAGGGGGGGCTTATATAGGGTCTTGAGGAGGTTACATTTCATTGACTTGTCAACCCTTGGAGAGCAAGGTTAACACATGTAAGAATTGAAGGCCTCTTAGCATGAGATCATGCCACAAGTGTGAATCCCCCCCCCCTTATATGGCGGTTCACAAAGCTTGGGGAACAAGTGTGGACTTTTGATGATATTATCCAAGCTTATGGAGCTAGTTTCGACTCCGTAAAATGCTAACCGTAAGTTGTTAAGTCACGAAACGTAAAATCGGGTATCCTAAAAATATGAAACTTGAAAGTATGGTTAAACATGTCAATATACTCCATAATAAAATATAAAATGAGTGGTAGGTTCTATTGGGTTGCTCAAACCCTGCTAAAACTGGAAACACGGGTCTAAAACGCGTAATACGTAAAACGTACGAAAGTTGCGTAAAATTGAGAAAAGAAAAATGTAACTTTTCTAATAGGATAATAATGATTTAAAATGACTTATAATGTTTAGGCTGTGCTCAGTCTAGTGTCGGTTGGTATTAAATGTCTTTTACACATAAAACCGTAAGCCTAAAAACCAAGGAATGACTTATAAAATCAAGGAATGATTTTTGGTCAAAGGAGGAGGGAAAAATATGTTGTCTTTTTCTAATAAGTTGAAAACTCAAATCGTCTTAGAAATGCGGTGCAGGTATAGGCTAAGGTTACGGCTGAGTAAAAACGCTTAAAACTGAAAATTCCAGTTTTTTCACGGCCGAGGCTTATTTTGGTCATGTTTTTCACAGTCATGATTAATTCTCAAATAAATCATGAGTGTGTCAAACATTTTTCTGATGCGGGGTCACTTAACGCGGTCGAGTTTCGTTGTGCGTAGAATTTTTGAATAACGTTTTACCCTAAAACGTGTAATTCCTTATTAACTTTCACGAAAATTATCTGACGAGTGTCAAACTTTTAATTTGCCATAGAAATGATTTATCACTCGAGGCCATGAAACAAAATTCAAATTTCGGGAAAAATGAATAGTAAAAGTGAATAGTAAAATTTTCCGGGAATAATAATTAACCTGAAATTGTGAATTGTTACAGTCTCTACCCCTTAAGGAAACTTCGTCCCGAAGTTTAGTGTGTCCAGGTCTCTTATCTTAATAGCGGCATAATAAAGCTAGATTTTGAACTAGAATAGAATAATATGGTAGGATAAGGTACGTACCCGTTACGCATTGCGGGCTTCCTTAGCACCCAAATAGTATGCTCGACCCCGAGGTGGACTAACATTGTATCCACGGTTTGGGTTATTTTCTTCAAGCATTACTGCTAGAGTCGGGTTATCCAGCACTTGTCTCTGTGCCCTATTCAACTTAGGACAAGTATTTCGGAAGTGGTTTGGGCTGTTGCACTCATGGCATGTCTTTTGGTTGTTTCCTATATTGTCCGCATTCGCCTGCCTTGTAACTGATTTACACTGACTTGCAAAATGGCCAGACCTCTTGTAATTATAACACACAGGGCATGGCTCAGACCTCTGATGATGATAAGCACATTTAGTACACTTAGGATGTAGACCCTTATACTTTTTCTAATTAGAAACAGTTGCCGCAAATCCTCTTGCTTTCTTATTATCAACCATTGTACCCATTTGCTCGCTCGATTCACCCGTTCCCTTCCTTTTGTCACTATTCTTCAAAGTTCCATTCCTAACCATCTCATCTGTTAGGGTCCCTGCTCTTAATATTGCACTTTGAATTGTGGAAGGCTCGGTTGTTTTTACTGTCCCACGAATCTCAGGAACAAGGCCATAGATGTACCTCTCAATCCTTTTGGATTCAGGGGTAACCAGATGAGGAACTAGTTTAGCTAGTTCATGAAACCGATTTGTGTAGGTTGCATGACCAGCCCCTACCATAGAGTGATGCCAAAACTCGTCCTCTAGTTTTTGCATTTCATTAATCGGGCAGTACTTTTCCTTCAGTAGTCCTTAAAGTCATCCCATGTCATGCCTACAGCTGCTTCTCTACTCCTTGCTTGAATCTGCATGTTCCACCATGTCAATGCCTTTTCTGATAGCAAGCATGCAGAATATTTCACTCTCTGGTGGATTGCACAGTTACTGATATCGATCACTGACTCCATCTTCTCGACCCATCGTGTATATGCCAATGCACCTCCTTTACCATTAAACTCAATTGGTTTGCATGACGTAAATTCCTTATACGTACATCCAGTCCTATGGTTGTTGTTGTTGTTGTTGTTGTTATTACCATTCCTTCATCCATCATTTGTAGCGTCATTTATGCTTCCGTGGTTTCCCAAATTGTTCATGTGATTGCCAACTTGTGTGACTATAGTGGGAAGTAGGTTTTGTAGTTGTTGGGCAATAATTGTGGAGACATCTGGATTTCCACCATCGTTACTAGGGTTACTAGTGTCGTGAGCATCTCCTCTACCTCCACGTCCACCAGTTCTTCCACTATCATTACTAGGGTTACTAGTGTCGTGAGCAGCTCCTCTACCTCCACGACCACCAGTTCTCCCACCTCTTGGTGTTGCACCACCTCGGCTAGTGCTACGATTTACTCTCTTTGGTGCCATGATATCTACAAGGAGGGACATTTTGTCGACGTCAGATATGAGGTGATATTCCTAGACTACTTAGTCTTAAATCTTGTCAATTTGAGTCAATCGTTGATTAATGTAAGCATGGTCACATATGTCTACGTGAGTCGTGACGCATTTATAATTATGTTGGCCACCATAATTATAATTACTTCCTTTCACACATATACATATTACCAGGCACACATATCTCAACAATTGATACTACATAATTGGGTAGACTTTCTATCATCTGCTCTTAAGTTGTGAAAGGGTAACGTAGTCTGGGTATCTAGAGAAGGTGATATGACGAAATGGACTAGCCACGCTTGTAGAAAGGTTTGAGTGTCGTACTAGAACATATAAAGTAAGTATAAGGCAAATCATCAAATCTCTACAAGAAACTAATAACCTTTATTTAACTTAATCTTTTGTCTTATCAAACAAGAACTGTCACAAGATTAAGTTAAATAAATAATTATTACTTAGCTCTAAATTTTTGATGACTTGACTATCGTCTGGGGTTTCTCCTAAACAAACAATTAGCAATAAGCATATGCGCATGAAGTGTGTGTAAGGCAAAATAAAGAGGAGAATCTTAATGTTTATAGCAGTTATAGTCTAGGTAGTATATGCAACCTAGTTCTCTATAACCAAGGCTCTGGTACCAATCTGTAACACCACCAAAATATCGCAGCGGAACACTGTGTCATAGAGGTGCTACTTCATAATACAAAGTACAAGGTATAGAAAACGAACTCTAAATGAGACGTTTTGAAAAGTTACCATTCGATTAATAAATTCCGAGTTACAAACTTGAGTTCCATAATACAATACATAAGAGTTTTAAGACATATCGAATGGTAAAGATAAAAGCATAAGTCTTCAAAACGTGCCAAGCGACTCTATGCTCCATGCAACAGCTATCACCTTATAGACCTGAGACAAACATGCTAAAGTGTCAACACAATGGTTGGTGAGTTCATAGAGTTTGTCTTAAAATAGTTGAAAAGCCTTAAAGAATGTTCACACAGTAAAGGCATTGTGAATCCACTCAGTTGCAAGTCCCGCTCATAACAACACTTGCAACCTGTGTGTTCACAACCCACTGCTAAATATATAGAATGAATAAGACATGTAATAGTTCATCAAAACAATTAAGCAATTAGTAGTGAGTATCTACTTCATCTCCGAAGATCTCACTTTGGAGCCAATTCCCAAAGACAACTGGGAGTCAATTCCCAAAGACAACTGGGAGCCACTTCCCAAAGATAACTGGGAGCCACTTCCCAAAGATAACTACTAGTCAATAAATAGAATAACGCAATTAAGTATAACGCAGTCATGTATGTATGCAATCAAGTATAACACAGTCAAGTATAAACGTTTTGAGTATTTGTACAAGTAAGCAAGTAGTTGAGCATGTGTCTCCCCCAAAGAATTAAAACAAGTATGAAAAGAATAGAAGCTATGACTCACCTTAAGCTTAAGTGATGTGAAACGAAAGTGGTAGTCGAATCGCGAAAGTCACTAAGAGCAGCCTATAATAGAACGTTGCGACTTAGGTTTGGAGTTACGTCTAAGAATACGAAGAATTGCCTATATATGTCTTGCATAATGTTCATGATGTAGTACTTAGTATATAGTGTAAGTCTTTGAATATAAATGGTTTATGAAACATGTATAAGTTGTATATCTCTTACTACCGTTCGGGCCGACATAATTCAGAAGTCATGGAGTAAACGTTCGAGGAGCCAGGACACTTTAATTCGTAAATCCACAACTCATCTCGACGGCTTACTTAATGAACTCCTCACATGAGGCTCCCTACTATTGTAGTATTTGATAACATATATATAAGTTTTGATCCGAAAAGTTATATGTCTAATATTTGAATAAACTTAGGAAAGTTTACTTTTACATGAAGCTTGTTATTAGGGTAAGTTTCTTAAGTCTTGTATGACAATTACTTGAAAGATCTCATGGTTCTTTAGATGAAGTAGATCCAAATTGTATGTTGAAGTTATCACCAATTCTTTAGTTCATGTTTTCGCCTAGGTAAGTTTATATGGTCTTTGGTCATGGCTTCGCCATGACCTTGGTCATTGTACCATGGTCTTGAGACTCAACCTTGGCTTTAGCCATGGTTGTGGTCTTGGCTTTAGGTCATTAGACCTCTTGGTCTTAGTAAATCATAACTATTATATAGTGACTTTGGTCTAAAAATGGGCTGTTAAGAATTTGAAGAAAATTATCACTCGGAAAGCGGTTTCAGGGCTCGAAAACGTCGTTCCAGACAACTTTCGTGTTTTAACTTTTTTATGAATCGGACCAGAAGGGTGACTTTCAAAATGGCAGAATGGAAAACAGTATGTATCGGCAGTTTCGGCTTTTTGGTTTTGCTAACTTCAAATGGTCATAACTTTTGACTCGGGTACTCATTTTGTGTGATTCAAATTGCTATGTTTTCCTTGTTAAGTCCTCTTTAACAGTAATTAAGTTTCAAATATCATGGTTATACTATTCTGGTCGGGGTTCTTCATAAAAGTCACTAGTTTACTTGTTTAAAGATCATAAGTTAACATATATATATCATAACTTGTTTTACTAGTTTTTATACATTATGAACATAATACAAAGACCATATATAGCATGAAAGAAACCTAAATAGCATGAAAATGATATTTAGCAAGAAAGTATGTTAGGGTTTGCTTACAACTTTAGGCTTTCTACAAGAAAGGTAAGTAACTAGTAAGGTACGGACTTTGATAGACTTAAGCTTCACCCTACTTCACTTCAAGCAATCTTTATACCCTTGTATTCTTGAAAGAAAGATGATGAAAGTTGAGGTGACTTGAGTGGATTCAAACTCAAGAGAAATCACCAAAGTTCTAAAGATTGGAAGTAGTTTTGATTACCAAAAACCAAGCTAGAGTTTCTATGTTGTTGAAGCACTTGAACCTTGCTAGAAATTAGAAGGAAATAAGCTAAGTGTGGTGTGGTTTTGGTGTGGGATATGCATGGCAACAAAGGGGAAGGGGGCTTATATAGGGTCTTGAGGAGGTTACATTTCATTGACTTGTCAACCCTTGGAGAGCAAGGTTAACACATGTAAGAATCTAAGGCCTCCTAGCATGAGATCATGCCACAAGTGTAAATCCCCCCCCCCTTATATGGCGGTTCACAAAGCCTGGGGAACAAGTGTGGACTTTTGATGATATTATCCAAGCTTATGGAGCTAGTTTTGACTGCGTAAAATGCTAACCGTAAGTTGTTAAGTCACGAAACGTAAAACCGGGTATCCTAAAAATATGAAACTTGAAAGTATGGTTAAACATGTCAATATACTCCATAATAAAATATAAAATGAGTGGTAGGTTCTATTGGGTTGCTCAAACCCTACTAAAACTGGAAACACGGGTCTAAAACGCGTAATACGTAAAACGTACGAAAGTTGCGTAAAATTGAGAAAAGAAAAATGTAACTTTTCTAATAGGATAATAATGACTTAAAATGACTTATAATGTTTAGGCTGGGCTCAGTCTAGTGTCAGTTAGTATTAAATGTCTTTTAGACATAAAACCGTAAGCCTAAAAACCAAGGAATGACTTATAAAATCAAGGAATGATCTTTGGTCAAAGGAGGAGGGAAAAATATGTTGACTTTTTCTAATAAGTTGAAAACTCAAATCGTCTTAGAAACGCGGTGCAGGTATAGGCTAAGGTTACGGCTGAGTAAAAACGCTTAAAACTGAAAATTCCAGTTTTTCACGGCCGAGGCTTATTTTGGTCATGTTTTTCACAGTCATGATTAATTCTCAAAGAAATCATGAGTGTGTCAAACATTTTTCTGATGCGGGGTCACTTAACCCGGTCGAGTTTCGTTGTGCGTAGAATTTTTGAATGACATTTTACCCTAAAACGTGTAATTCCTTATTAACTTTAACGAAAATTATCTGACGAGTGTCAAACTTTTAATTTGCCATAGAAATGATTTATCACTCGAGGCCATGAAACAAAATTCAAATTTCGGGAAAAATGAATAGTAAAAGTGAATAGTAAAATTTTCCGGGAATAATAATTAACCTGAAATTGCGAATTGTTACAACTTATATATTGATATGTTATTTAATGATATATGACATAATTAAACACACGTTTCTAAAAGGCTTGCTATGGTTGTGCTAAGGTGTTGCAATGACATGAGGTGTTACCTCCACGCTATGCATTACCCCAATGTCTCGGCTTAAGGAATGGCGTCTGATGAGGTGTGAATGTGCTTGATTTGTGAATGGCGTTTTTGAATTAAATCCGATTAAAAAGATGTTTTTTAAGAAATTTATAAGGTTACATGCATTGATAACTTTTTTGAATTTAAAACCGATTAAAAAGGTTTTATCTTTCGTGACGGTTTAAAAGATGGTTAGAAAACGCAATAATTTCTCTATATATTTCCTAACTTGTGAGGCTTTCTTATGCCATTACAGCAAACCTCACGTTGTTTAGATCCTTGGTTTATAAGCAGTTGGTACGAACTTCATATTTTACCTAACCCATTGTGCTAATTTTACCTAACCCATTGTGCAAACTTTTTATATTTAACATATTAAAGTTACTTTTTTAATTAAAAAAAAATAAAATAATAATAATAATAATAATAATAATAATAATAATAATAATAATAATAATAATAATAATAATAATAATAATAATAATAATAATAATAATAATAATAATAATAATAATAATAAAATAGTACTTTGAAATGAAATGTGACCAGGTCAACGCGTGTGTAGCAAACCATACGGGTTTGGTTTTTTCCAAAGGTGTATTTGATAAAACCGGGTTGATCCATTATACTTTTAGATTATCTTTTTCAATTCAAACAACATTCACATTTTAACAAAATATTTTTCTAACATTAACAAAAAAATCATCAGTAAAACTTCAATGGATTCATCAAATCATGAAACCCAACTTCTTGCCCTAAGTGTCATTCATCCAAAAGATGCACAACAACTTCCAAAGGCGGTTGAAATGATTCATTCACTAAATGACATCAAGATTAAACCTAATAATTTCGTTGCCAACCTCAACCCAACGAAAAATAAAGAATTCTTTAAAGATGTACTCACTTTTGTTGAAAAGTGTTGCCTTCGAAAGACATTCACCCTGAAACCTTCTTTCCAGTATGAGAGTTACCTAAAGGAATTCTGGTACACTGCCACTGTCACCGCATTAAACACAATCAAATTCACAGTTGAAAATGGTAGTACTAATCTTGAATTTGATTTGTCTTCCTTTCAAAAAGCTATAGGAGCAAATTACTTAAAACGCCATCAACAGTATGAAGCAAATCCTGATGGTAAGGTTACTAAACTTTTCTTTGGCCAAATTGGCTACTCTGATAAGTTAACCGGAACCCTTAGAAACAGAGGACTTGCTCCAAATTAGAAACTCTTAATGACCCTAATAATTCAGTGTATTGGAGGTAACACTGGTGGGCATGATCAAATTAATTCAATGCCTGAGATTGTTATGTATGGTCTGGCAAATGGGGTGTCAATTGACTTTGGGAAAATCATATATGAAGATTTGGTAAAAAAGCTGAAGAAGAAGATCAGGGGTGATATTATGAACTATACCAGGTTCATATCTTTGGTCATGGAATTCCAAATGGGCCCTTCATACCGTACAAGTAATTCTTCAATCATAGAAACACCCACGTTCAGCGATGACTACTTTTCAATTTCCCAACAAGAAACTGTAGGAGCTCTGATTGGTGCTAAACCGTCAGACGATTATTGGTCAACCACTTGTGAATGGTCAACTATAATAGTCAAACAACCTAGAATCAATCTCCGTGGAAGTTATAGGGTTTCCCCGGGTCGTTATGTCCCGACGAGGTGTGGATGGTATTCAAACGGCTTTGTGATCGGGTGAATTTGGGTGAAAAGGGGTTTATGATTGATTGAACTAAGGAATCTACAATGAAATAGCTTAAACAATCTATTTGAATAAGACGGGAAGCTAGGAAAGACCAGAAACGATTAAAACCTAAAAACGTGTACGTTACGTTTAAATAAAACGTAAACGTACGAAATAAAACGTAAAAACGGAAATCTGAAAACACCCAGGGGGTGAAAATGACTTTTTCACAAACTAAAAGATAAAAGAAAATTTTTAGAAAATTTAAAATAAATTTTAACCCTAATTAATTATTTATTATTAATTAATTACTAATTATTACTTATTATTAATATTTAAATAACTAAAGTACAATATAATATTATTTAAATACTAGAAAAATGAAAATAAAATTTTTAAAATTATAAAATAACTAAAAATAAATTTTAAAAATAAAAATATGTATTTTTGTCTTTTTGTGAATTTTCTATTAATTAATTACTTATTAAACATTAATTAACTAATTAAACTATTTTAAATTAAAAAAAATAGAAAATGAACAGTAAAAATTCTAATAAAATTTATAAAATTATTTTATAACATATAAAAGCTATAAAAAAATATAAAAACTAGATTTTACTTAAAATAAACTAATTATGCAATTTTAAACTAATTATTAATTAATAAAACTAAGATTAATTCTAATAAACACTAAATGATGAAATAAAAATCTGAGAAAATTACTATAAATACTTTAATATATGAGTAATTTAAGAAAAATATAAAATAGCTAAGTACTTAATTAAAATTTAAAAATGAAAATTAAAATTAAATTACATTAAATAGAAACTATCACTTAATATTAAATTGATTTTTCTTGATTTTTATTTTAGAAACTTTTTTACAACTAAAAACAACAAACCTTTACAAAAACAACTTTTATGAAAATCAAAAATAAGCACTTGAGGTGCTTATTTGGTCAACAGTTGACTTTTGTTGACCAAGGGGCAAAATAAGCTAAAATCAGCTTAGGCGGGGCCCACTCTAGTTGAATCTGGTTTAAATGAGTTAATGAAACATGCATAAGCTGGAAAAAGCACAATTGGACCTCAGAATAAGCAATTAAGCTATCAATAAGCACATGGAAACTTGTTTGAAACTGAAAATGGGGACAGAACTTTGGGCTTAATTTAAGTGGGTCCCAGTGGATCTCAGGTCAACCCAATGGTCAAACCATGCACCCTGGTAGGAGCGGGGATGGAAGGAACAAATTTTGGGATGTGGGGCCCACTGTGGTGGCTGGAAACCACCACCAAAGGGTGGTGTTTGGGACTGATCTGCTGATGCAGGGGCAGACCTTGCCCTGCAAGTGTTTTCCAAGGGTAAATTTGTCCAAAAATAAAATTCTTAAAATTTCAAAAACTATGGAAATAAAAAGTTCAACTGATAGATTAACACTAGAACAAGTTTCAAAGCCTAATACAAATCCTAAAAATCACAATAAATCTTGTTAGTTTAAGGAAAATCTGAAATCATGCCTTTGACTTTTTTGAGATTTTGCAAGGGATTGACTTTGATGAACTTTGGGTGCTTTTAATGAACTGAAAACATATTAATATGCTACTAACTGATGAACATAAGCTACACTAACAACTTAAGGTCTAATTTAATGAAATTTAGAACAACAACAAGCTAACAGTGAAACTGAAAAGAAGATTAAAAAGATATTTGACTTTTTGTCAAATGAACACTTGATTTTATGGTTTAGCTGAGCTATGTAGACTTAATTTAACATGTTCCATCCATTTGTATCAACAGAAACTCACAACTCAAGGGTGAAACTCATTTATCCAAACACTCCTTTAAACATAGGATAACACTGCTAACTGAGTTTCTAGGTGTCTTTATCCTACAAATTTACTCAAACTCAGTGTTCAAACATCAAATGAGATCAAATCAATTCTATCCTATAGCAGCTCAACTCAAAAAGTTCAAATTCATGATTTAATAAAAAAAAGCAATGGCAAACTTGGTTATACAGAATACTAATCAAAATGATCAAACAGACTCACAATATTACAAACAACTAAATCATGATCAAATAACTGAATTAATAAAAAGCAAAGTATATTAGATCTACACTAAATGAGAATGAAATTTGGAACTAAAAAATGAGAATGAGGTCTTACAAATTCATATCCCTAACTGAAATAGGGAGAACTCCAATCAAAACCTATCTTTAGATAGGTTACATCATTCCATAACAACCATGATTCATCTTTGAATCAGACTATATCCCATTGTCCTGCTCATTTGACTTTCGTTGACCATAATCCCTTTGGATGACTGACTGTTTTAATAGTTAACAAAAGCTTATGAAAGTTAATTTGAGCTTGAATGAGCAACAAACAATTACTTTTACCAGGATTTAAACATTAAGATATTTTTCAATTAAAAGAGACAACTGTGAATAATTAAAAGACAACACTTGAATTAAAGCTTAAGGAAAGGTTATTTTACATTAACTGAACTGATTATCACTACACTAAACTAAAAGTTACAACTGGAATTGAGATTACATTAAAGATTGGTTAACTAAACTATATTACAACTACTCAAAAAAAACTCAACCACCTGCTGCTTTCTTTTTTCTTTTTTATACTCCTTCTCTAGGGATTCTGAGCTTCAATCGGACTTTTCCTCGCTTCAATCTTGACCATAGGAATGATAAGACCCAATCTTGTCCGTTTAAACTTTTTGCCGCCCAAATGCTTTTGGCATTTTCCTTTGATATTATTGATGCCAGGGAGTATTTTGGATTGTAGCTTTTGTTTGTGGATGCAAGGGGGAGGATTGAGTGTAGCAGAGGGTGAAGGAGTAGGGTTATGATGGGGCTTGGCTGGGTTTGCAGGCTATGGGGTGGTGATGTGGAAGAAGTTGACCAGGTCAAAAGTCAAAGGGAGGGAGTGGTATTTTTATTAAAAACGGGGTGAGGTGTTGGATTGGGTGGGCTGGTATAAGGCTTGGGCTAGGTGATTTGGAATTGGGCTTGGGTTTTTATAATTTGGATTAAAAGGGAGTGGTATTAGTAGTGGATCAGGTTTGGTTTGTATGAAATTTAACAAGGATCAAATTTGTAATTTCTGAATTTTGAGGACCAAATTTGTAAATAATCCAAAGTGGTAACAAGGACTATTTTTGACATAGGTGAATAGTACAAGGGTAATTTTTGACATTTTCTATTTTGAAAACTCCCAGGGACTATTTTTGCCAAATTGCAAAGTACAGGGACCAAACATGTAATTTTCTCAAACTTTTCACCCAAGGATCGTTTTTCATAATTTTTGACTTTTCTATGCCTTGGGTTGACTTTTCTTTCGTTTTAAACTTCCAGGGACTAGTTTTGTCAATTTTTGAAACTTGAGGGACTGAAACTGCCAATTGTGCAAACTTTGTTTGTTTTTCATTTGTTTTTAAACATTTTGCATCTAAAACATATAAAACACACTTTTGGGATAATTTCTGTATTTTGATGCGTATTTCAGTGTTTTTTGGATGTTTTGGCAGTTCAGATACGATAAAAATGATGAGTATTTACACACTCATCAATCCCCCACACTAAACTATTGCTAGTCCCTAGCAATCTTTTGAGAAAAACTTGATGGATTTTAAACTCTTTACCAAAAGCCATCACTTCTGGAGTAGCCAGGTGTAAGAACTGTGGCACACCTGATAACCGTGTGATTTTGAGCAAACCACCAGTTGTCAAAGGATTTGATTAGTCTTTACCAAAAGTCGTTTGCTTCTGGACTAGCCAGCTCTTGATGGAATAGTCAACATCTTGGTGAGCTGATTACCAATTATGGTTTTTCCACGGCCTTTACCACAAGCCATAATCTTGCGGGCTAGCCAACTCATTTGTTTTTGGGGAGTTGAGGAACCATACAATTTTGGGCAAATTGCATGCCATAAACGGATTTGAGATGTCTTTACCAAGAGCCGTTTGCTCCTGGACTAGCCAATCCCTTTTGTCGTTTAGACAAGGCAAACTGATTACCACAAAAAATTTTGAACTTTAGTGAAAAATTTTTGAAAAATTTTGGTCAAAAACGGGGGTATAAGATAGTAAAATGTGATAAAATTCGCTAGAATAGCGAATACCCCCCCACACTTAGCATGAATATTGTCCTCAATATTCAAAATCCCGGCTATTATGCCGACATTTTGAACGTAAAAGGGCAACATTACAAGTTAAGCGTGGAAAACACCATTTTGTATTTTCACTTCTTTTGTAACCATAGCATGGGGGACTCCCCCACACTTAGGGTGAAAACCCTATAAGCATGCTACTGTTTTTGTTTACCGAGTCGCTAGCTTGACTCGACCCCTAATTCATTTGTCATTGGGGAATGTGGAAGAAACAATCTCAATCGGACTTTCATTCAAGATGTTTGGACAAACATTTGAAGCACGTGAAAGTTCCACACCGATGAGATATAATCCCGGCTCAAAATAATGGTACATGAAAATGCCGGGGTCAAATATAGTGTCTTCATTCCCGAAGGAGTGAAGAACAAGAGAAGTCACCCTATAGGTGAAGAAAAAGAAGAAAATCATGATAAAAAGCATGATTTGATCTTCTTCCTCAAGAGGAGGCTCAATAGCCTGAGTTTGGATTTCTAAGGTTAAGCTCGTAAATATCCCGGGAGGGTGGGTGGGATTTTGCAAATTCTCATGATTGAGAGCATCTCCCCCCGGGATATCAAACTCCGGAGGAGTTATGACATGATGAGTGAGTTCACCGGAGAACTCCTCATGAAGAGAATCATTCACAAGATGTGAATCTGTGAACTCATGTTCCATTGTGGACTCATCACAATCTTCGTCAAAGATTGGATTGTTAGAAATCATAGTGAATTCAGATTCGAATTCAAATAGAGGATTGGTGAGAGTCGTATCGAATGTTTCGGGAACAAAGTGAATATTATTCTCTGTTGGATTGTCGGGATAAGAAGTGAGTGACGGATCATGATATAGGAGACTTTCAATCTCTCCCAGATCGGCTTCAAAGTCAAGGAGACCATCATCACTTTCCAATGAAAGTGGATTGATGTGAGTAAGTTCATCAGCGAACTCCTCAAGAAGATGATCAGTATCAGTTTGTGGAACTGATGCCTCAACATACCCGATGTCTCCATGAGATGTACAATCATCATTAAAATTTGAGAAAGTCTCAAAATGATCGTTTGAACACTCAAGAGGGGAAGGAAGATCACACATATGCTCAAGAGTTCCCTGTGACTCTCCTGGGATTGGGACAAGGTTCTCAACACTAGACTTTATGAATTCGTCTGATTCCTTATCAGGAACAGTGTCAAGATGCTCGTCCCCCATGATCAAAGAGTGAGTGGGAACCTCGGGTGTGATAGCAGTAGACTGAGGGAGTTTAGAAGTACTAGCAGTTATGGAATTTTCAAGTTCCTTTTGATCAACGGCTAGTGACTCCGTCACATTATTTTCTCCCTGATTCTCCATGGAAGGAATCACAACAGATGAATCTGATGAATCTTTTTGAATAATAACAATGTTATCTTCATCATCATCACTGTCATCATCATCATCATATAGAGCAGCATAGCGAAGATTGGCACGTATTTTAGCCGCTCTTTGCTCAGCAAGTAATTCTTCCATGCTCATTTCGTTTCTGGCATCTCGTTCTTCAGCAAGTAATTCTGCCATTGATTTTTCACGAGATTCTTGAAACAACGTAGTAGCCAACCCCTCCTTAATATTTTTAAATGCTTCAAGAACCTTATCACAAAGGTCTTGTGGGAATTGAGGGGTTGCTTGGGTAATTGGGTCTTGTGGAGGTGGGTCTTGACATGAATAGTCATAATTGTTACAAGGAAATGGATTCCCTGTTTGACAATCCGAGCTAAAGTGAGGACCTCCACAATATTCACAACAGTAAGATTGATGTGGCTGTGGGTCGTATGTGCTAGAGTCATAATTGTTATCAGGGAACTGCTCATAGACAAGCGTGTTGTCCGATTGACAATTAGAACTGTAGTGTGGGCCACCACAGTACTCACAACAGTTAAACTGTTGAGTCTGGTTCGGTGAGTTGTATGGATATTGATCGTAACCAACATTTTGACTATTATAACAATCAAAACCTTGGTGAGGACCTCCACAATACTCACAAGAAATGTTTGGTGTATTTTGATTCGAACAATCATTGTGGTTTGGATAATATGATTCTTGCTCGTATGAATGTGATGGGTAATTGGAAAAATTTGAAGAGTCGTTGAATGAGTTCAGATTAGGATCATAAGCAAATGAATTACTCGACCCACAAAACAAACAACTCCCGTTTTGAATATCATTACCACATTGCACACATGTACACCAACGACATGGCAAACCAAAAAGTGGCTCACCACAACCGACACAAGGAACAAAATCTGGAGGTGGGACAACTGGTGTGCTCTTAGAGCTAGCAATTTCCACCACTTCCGTTATGGTCTCGGGTTTTGGTTCTTGATAAACGTGAAGATTGGGCAAGTCGTTCTTTTCAGTCACTGCCCTAAGCTCTGTACGTATGCTTGATGACCTTATAACCTTATATTGTGAAAGATCAGGATTGATTCTTGAAGGTTTAGGAGCATTTGTGAGCTTAGGTTTTTGGATAACCGTAGGTTGGACGTATTTAGCACTTCCATCGTCAGAGGGAAGTACATGGTCCTTTGTCACCTCGGTTTCTTGATCCATTTCCCTCACTGGAGAGGGAATATGAATCGATGGTCCATCATAATCACTACGACATCTCGATATCTTTGACAAGGCCATAAGTTTTTCAATTTTGCTCTCAAAGGCCCATTGTTCAAAGAAATCGTCATCGAGAGATGCCATTAGAATCAATTATGGGACAAGTGGAAGAAGGTAGAATCAAAATGATAGAGGGTAAAGGAATGAAGAATCAAAAAGGTAGGAGGGTAAAGATGGATATTTTTGGTGTTTTTGGAAAACATTTTGTAATAAAGAAAATCTTTTTGTGTTTTTGTGTTCGTTGAAAACTAATTTTACAAAGTTTTCGGGAACAGTTTTGTTTTTAAAATAAGAAAATATGAACAAAGGATGGTAAATATACAGTGAGTGTATATCCAGATTCACTAATCTGTAAAACCGTTTAAAATACGCGCACAACCACCCCGGCAGCGGCGCCAAAATTTGATTGGTGCTAAACCGTCAGACGATTATTGGTCAACCACTTGTGAATGGTCAACTATAATAGTCAAACAGCCTAGAATCAATCTCCGTGGAAGTTATAGGGTTTCCCCGGGTCGTTATGTCCCGACGAGGTGTGGATGGTATTCAAACGGCTTTGTGATCGGGTGAATTTGGGTGAAAAGGGGTTTATGATTGATTGAACTAAGGAATCTACAATGAAATAGCTTAAACAAGCTATTTGAATAAGACGGGAAGCTAGGAAAGACCAGAAACGATTAAAACCTAAAAACGTGTACGTTACGTTTAAATAAAACGTAAATGTACGAAATAAAACGTAAAAACGGAAATCTGAAAACACCCAGGGGTGAAAATGAATTTTTTACAAACTAAAAGATAAAAGAAAATTTTTAGAAAATTTAAAATAAATTTAAACCCTAATTAATTATTTATTATTAATTAATTACTAATTATTACTTATTATTAATATTTAAATAACTAAAGTACAATATAATATTATTTAAATACTAGAAAAATGAAAATAAAATTTTTAAAATTATAAAATAACTAAAAATAAATTTTAAAAATAAAAATATGTATTTTTGTCTTTTTGTGAATTTTCTATTAATTAATTACTTATTAAACATTAATTAACTAATTAAACTATTTTAAATTAAGAAAAATAGAAAATGAACAGTAAAAATTCTAATAAAATTTATAAAATTATTTTATAACATATAAAAGCTATAAAAAATATAAAAACTAGATTTTACTTAATAAAAACTAATTATGCTATTTTAAACTAATTATTAATTAATAATTAATAAAACTAAGATTAATTCTAATAAACACTAAATCATGAAATAAAAATCTGAGAAAATTACTATAAATACTTTAATATATGAGTAATTTAAGAAAAATATAAAATAGCTAAGTACTTAATTAAAATTTAAAAATGAAAATTAAAATTAAATTACATTAAATAGAAACTATCACTTAATATTAAATTGATTTTTCTTGATTTTTATTTTAGAAACTTATTTTACAACTAAAAACAACAAACTTTTACAAAAACAACTTTTATGAAAATAAAAAATAAGCACTTGAGGTGCTTATTTGGTCAACAGTTGACTTTTGTTGACCAAGGGGCAAAATAAGCTAAAATCAGCTTAGGTGGGGCCCACTCTGGTTGAATCTGGTTTAAATGAGTTAATGAAACATGCATAAGCTGGAAAAAGCACAATTGGACCTCGAAATAAGCAATTAAGCTATCAATAAGCACATGGAAACTTGTTTGAAACTGAAAATGGGGACAGAACTTTGGGCTTAATTTAAGTGGGTCCCAGTGGATCTCAGGTCAACCAAATGGTCAAACCATGCACCCTGGTAGGAGGGGGGATGGAAGGAACAAATTTTGGGATGTGGGGCCCACTGTGGTGGCTGGAAACCACAACCAAAGGGTGGTGTTTGGGACTGATCTGCTGATGCAGGGGCAGACCTTCCGCTGCAAGTGTTTTCCAAGGGCAAATTTGTCCAAAAATAAAATTCTTAAAATTTCAAAAACTATGGAAATCAAAAGTTCAACTGATAGATTAACACTAGAACAAGTTTCAAAGCCTAATACAAATCCTAAAAATCACAATAAATCTTGCTAGTTTAAGGAAAATCTGAAATCATTCATTTGACTTTTTTGAGATTTTGCAAGGGATTGACTTTGATGAACTTTGGGTGCTTTTAATTAACTGAAAACATATTAATATGCTACTAACTGATGAACATAAGCTACACTAACAACTTTAGGTCTAATTTAATAAAATTTAGAACAACAACAAGCTAACAGTGAAACTGAAAAGAAGATTAAAAAGAGATTTGACTTTTTGTCAAATGAACATTTGATTTTATGGTTTAGTTGAGCTATGTAGACTTAATTTAACATGTTCCATCCATTTGTATCAACTGAAACACACAACTCAAGGGTGAAACTCATTTATCCAAACACTCCTTTAAACTTAGGATAGCACTGCTAACTGAGTTTCTAGGTGTCTTTATCCTACAAATTTACTCAAACTCAGTGTTGAAACATCAAATGAGATCAAATCAATTCTATCCTATAGCAGCTTAACTCAAAAAGTTCAAATTCATGATTTAATAAAAAAAAAAAAAAGCAATGGCAAACTTGGTTATACAGAATACTAATCAAAATGATCAAACAGACTCACAATATTACAAACAACTAAATCATGATCAAATAACTAAATTAATAAAAAGCAAAGTATATTAGATCTACACTAAATGAGAATGAAATTTGGAACTAAAAAATGAGAATGAGGTCTTACAAATTCATATCCCTAACTGAAATAGGGAGAACTCCAATCAAAACCTATCTTTAGATAAGTTACATCATTCCATAGCAACCATGATTCATCTCTGAATCAGACTATATCCCATTGTCCTGCTCATTTGACTTTCGTTGACCATAACCCCTTTGGATGACTGACTGTTTTAATAGTTAACAAAAGCTTATGAAAGCTAATTTGAGCTTGAATGAGCAACAAACAATTACTTTTACCAGGATTTAAACATTAAGATATTTTTCAATTAAAAG
Organism: Artemisia argyi; assembly: GCA_030686995.1. Taxonomy (NCBI): domain Eukaryota; kingdom Viridiplantae; phylum Streptophyta; class Magnoliopsida; order Asterales; family Asteraceae; genus Artemisia; species Artemisia argyi. Next base: position 100,700,336 of record CM060681.1, read on the forward strand.
AGACAACTGTGAATAATTAAAAGACAACACTTGAATTAAAGCTTAAGGAAAGGTTATTTTACATTAACTGAACTGATTATTACTACACTAAACTAAAAGTTACAACTGGAATTGAGATTACATTAAAGATTGGTTAACTAAACTATATTACAACTACTCAAAAAAAAAACTCAACCACCTGCTGCTTTCTTTTTTCTTTTTTATACTCCTTCTCTAGGGTTTCTGAGCTTCAATTGGACTTTTCCTCGCTTCAATCTTGACCATAGGAATGATAAGACCCAATCTTGTCCGTTTAAACTTTTTGCCGCCCAAATGCTTTTGGCATTTTCCTTTGATATTATTGATGCCAGGGAGTATTTTGGATTGTAGCTTTTGTTTGTGGATGCAAGGGGGGAGGGTTGAGTGTAGCAGAGGGTGAAGGAGTAGGGTTATGATGGGGCTTGGCCGGGTTTGCAGGCTATGGGGTGGTGATGTGGAAGAAGTTGACTAGGTCAAAAGTCAAAGGGAGGGAGTGGTATTTTTATTAAAAACGGGGTGAGGTGTTGGATTGGGTGGGCTGGTATAAGACTTGGGCTAGGTGATTTGGAATTGGGCTTGGGTTTTTATAATTTGGATTAAAAGGGAGTGGTATTAGTAGTGGATCAGGTTTGGTTTGTATGAAATTTAACAAGGATTAAATTTGTACTTTTCTGAATTTTGAGGACCAAATTTGTAAATAATCCAAAGTGGTAACAAGGACTATTTTTGACATAGGTGAATAGTATAAGGGTAATTTTTGACATTTTCTATTTTGAAAACTCCCAGGGACTATTTTTGCCAAATTGCAAAGTACAGGGACCAAACATGTAATTTTCTCAAACTTTTCACCCAAGGATCGTTTTTCATAATTTTTGACTTTTCTATGCCTTGGGTTGACTTTTCTTTCGTTTTAAACTTCCAGGGACTAGTTTTGTCAATTTTTGAAACTTGAGGGACTGAAACTGCCAATTGTGCAAACTTTGTTCGTTTTTCAATTGTTTTTAAACATTTTGCATCTAAAACATATAAAACACACTTTTGGGATAATTTCTGTATTTTGATGCGTATTTGAGTGTTTTTTGGATGTTTTGGCAGTTCAGATACGATAAAAATGATGAGTATTTACACACTCATCAAGTTCCTTTGACCCAACATATGATGTCTGTTTGTACTTCAGAAATTTCCACCGACCATATCGGTACACCTGCAAGCTCAGAATCTGAAGATGTGCAAAATGAAGTTTCAATAGTGCCTGAAGTAAAGAAGGGTCGTCTAAAGAGCAGAGTTAAAAAACGTTACCCTTCCAGTTAGCATAAACAAAATTCAATTCAAAATATTATGGACAAGGCCCAGGTTAGCCTCCCCAATTCTCATTCAGAATTTGAATAATTTTCTCAGCTTAAATTTATTAGTAGTGTTTATCTGTTATCATCAGCCCAGCATATTAGTTTAGAATCTGAACTTTGTTCTCTAGGTATTCTCATTAGTAGTGTTTTTGCAGTTTCATCATCCCAGTATAGTACTTGAGAATCTGAACTTTGTTCTCAGGCCAAAGTCGTTAGTAGTTTTTGTCCTGTTTCACCATCCCAGCATACTATTTCAAAATCTGTTATTATGCAATCCGAATCTTAAGCTATTGATAAAGCTGTAGCAATAGTTGCAACTGAAAATAATATCAGTATATGTTGTCCTAATTATTTGATAACTTTTCATCAGGAACCTAAATTGGATTTTAAGGTACAGCCTGTTAGTCAAATGTGTGCATCATCATCATCCCATCATATTACAAAAGCATTTGAACATCAGAACTCTGAATCTGAAGCAGTTGATAAAGCTGTTCCTATATTTGCATCCGAAGCAAATATTAACAAATGTGCTTCCATTGATTCACTGAATCTACATCAAGACGATGTGCACGGATTTGATTATTTTTCACTTTGTGATGGTTCTTTTGAAATTTCTGACGATAGCATGTCTGATTTTGATGAGATGGATTGCCAAGAATTATTGTCTTTACTTCCATATACAGCTGATCATAATAGTATTGGTAAATTTGATAATGAAGATGAACCTGTTATGATTTTAGACAATTATGAAGTTGATGAAAGTTACCAGTCTCCAGCAGATGGAGGTAAGCATATTGATGAAATTTACAAGTCTCCAGCACATGGAGGTAACGATGATGATGAAAGTTGCAAGGCTACAGCACATGGAGGTAATCTAGATGATGAAAGTTACAAGTCTCCAGCTCATGAAGGTAAGCTTGATGATGAAAGTAAGCATTCTCCGGCACATGGAGTTAACAATGATGAGGATCATGTTTGTGTAACAGAACCTGAAATGTCTTGTGATCATCCCCCTTCACCAAAGTCTCAGCGTATAAGTGATCTATCCAATCAAGTTCTCAATCTTGAATCTAAGATTGAAATGCTGAAGAAAGAAAAGGAGTTTGCTGATCGAGAAATACTTTTGTTAAAATCTCGCCCATCTTATCCATCTGTTTCTGATATTTCTTCAAAGCTTTTGGAGTCTCTTAAACCTGAACTTGGCAAATTAGTTACACGTGAAGATTTCAACGGTAAGTTTTCAACCGACGTTAATAATTTATCAGGCCAACAAAAAGAAATCAGTTGCAAAGTTGTGGAACTAACTGAAGCAGTTAGTAAGATAAAGTTTGAGCTGCTAAAGGATATGATAGATGTTCCTGCTATCATTAAAGGCCTAAGCATCATCATATCTGAAGTTAAAAAGAAGGTTGATTCTATTGAGTCCAAGCATTTGGAGGTACCAGCATCTCTTTTGGGGCTCCCATTAAAAGTTGGAAACTTTATTGACGAGGTTTCTAAGTACAAATCCTTGGAGTCTATACCTTTATCTCTTGAGAAAGTGGAAAATGCTATCTAGGCTCTTAATGCTAGCCTCAAATCATCAACATCTATGCCAGCCGCTTCTACTGATGTTGTTATGGAGAATATGAAAAAAGAATCTGGTAAACAGCTTAAAGTCTCTGATTTTTTGGTAAAGTTAACCTCAAGCAACAAGATAATGCAAGGCTGAAGGTAGCTCAGTCTAAGAAAGATATGATGTCTCCAATGATGGAAAATGAGGTGGTAGAAAGTGAAGTTCAAGAAGGTGATGCCACTATTGGGGAAAAGTCAATGAATGAATCTAATGAGAAAGTATTTGTAGTTCAAGAAAATAAAGGCATTGCTGGCATATGTGCATTGATTGAAGATCATGTGGTAGAAACTGAAGTTCAACAAGATGATGGCGTTGTGGGTAAAAAGCAAATGAATGAATTTAATGAGAAAGTAAATGTAGATGAAGAAAATGATGGCACTGTTGGCAAAGATGCAGTGATTGAAGATAATTTGGAAGAAACTGAAGTTCAACCAAATGATGGCAATGTTGGTAAAAAGTCAATGAATGAGTCTCAGCTGAAAGAAAATTTGCTTCAAGAACCTGATGCCACTGTTAATGAAGGCTCACTAATGATTGAGACCTCCCCTGTTAAGGAAATCAAGTATAAAAATTTAAAAGGTCAAAATGTTCACATCGTTGATGAATCCCTTAACGAACAGAAGCATCAGCTTGATAGAATGTATCAAGAAAACTTGAAACATGAAAAGTTAAGGAGGAAGGTTGAGATAATCAAGGGCCTTGATCCACTTGTTATTGATCTCTTCACGAAGAAGAAAGTATTATATGACAAGTACTGTCATATTGTTCTGAGTAGGAGAGCCCCTGGCAAAATCACCAATGCTGACATTCTTTCAAGGAATAAAGGTCCAGCTACATTGAAAATCTACAGAGATGATGGAGATGAAGAAATCATTGAAGAGTTAAAGGTGAAAGATCTTCATTGGGCGAATGGAAAGAGTTTTTAGATTGCTGTGGGAAAAGGAAAGCCGCTCGCTGGGTAGAGTTTTTTGTTTCGATGAGGAAACGTGTTGATGAAGTGATAGAAATGAAAACCAAATTGAATATTCAAGATCTAATTCATTTGCAGGATCAAGATCCTTTTATTGAACTGAATAGAATTGCTAGGAAGAGGAAGAGAGTAGGTGATGATATGGAAGAATATTTCAGGTCAACAAAACATTTCAAAGATCAGGTTGCATATGAAGATCATCCACCTGGAATTGTGCTGAATGAGCCCACACTTGGTATGATTATTTTCTACAATTCAGATAGAAAAGACTTCATCAGTATCGAAGAACTTGGCAATTTGAGCAATGTTATGTTGCATTTAGTTCAAACGATATTGCACAAAGGCCCTGGTACAACTGACATAGCTAAAACGTTTAGTGAATTTGTAGTTCCAGAAGCTGAAAAAAGGAACAAGGATCAGCATCGAAGAACTTGGCAATTTGAGCAATGTTATGTTGCATTTAGTTCAAACGATATTGCACAAAGGCCCTGGTACAACTGACATAGCTAAAACGTTTAGTGAATTTGTAGTTCCAGAAGCTGAAAAGAGGAACAAGGAGAGCCCTCACAAATGTTGCAGAATCATTCCACTCCTTCTAAATCATGTTAGTTGATTAGATCATAATGCGTTGTTTTGAATGTAATGATATAATCTAATATTAGCTTTTGTTATATGTGATCATGTATTTCTTCTTATGCTCTTATTTCATGCAATTATTATTAGTATCTTTATGATTTTTTATATGGGCCAGATATTGTCATGTATTTCTTATCCTCTTATTTGATGCAATTATTATTAGTATCTTAATAAAAATATACCAATTGGAATTACCCAAACACTATATATTAGATATTATTTAGAAAGTTAAATAAAAATATACCAATTGCAATTATATAATATTTAGTAACTTATATGAATATTTTTTTAAAAAATAGGCATGTGTATGGTTTCCTTACTATTGTATCGGTTGTGTCCTGTTTTTATGTGTACATGATCATATTTCTGTTATTCTTTTATCATATTTTGGTTCATATACATTTGATATATATTATTTTTTTTTATAGCTAACTTATATTCTTGGTTTAAATATACATGATCGATCTATAAGAAGTTAAGTCTTTATTCTTCAATATAAAAATACAAAAAATACCATAAAATAAAATGTTTAACAAATTGCATCATCCTGTTATAAATTCCTTCATAATAAAATACAAAAACTTTATTTTTAAATCGTAATTCGTTGTTCTTCATAAACCTTCCAAACAAAATACAACTTTGATTTAATTTCATTTACATTTCTATAATTTTTTTGAGATATCCCATCTTCTTATGCACAATTGCTTCTAATTTGTCAAGTAAAGCTTGGAGGTTTGTCAGGTTTTCACCATCTACCTTATTCATCTTCGTATAATACATTATACATTGTTCGTCTATTTTTGAATTGGATTGGGTACCTATTTCCGCCATAATCCTATCTCTTTCTTCTATATCTGCAAGCGCCTCCCTCATGAGGGACGTTATTCTCTTCGTTGTGTTCACATCAGTATCAACACTTCGGCTAATCTAATCAATGATATGTTTTTTTTGATCCATTGCAGTTTGCCAAGAAATGTTGAGAAATATGTTATAGTTTATTTATAAATTGATATAATTTTGATTCAGTTTTTAGGAGTTATATAATGTGTGTGAAATGGAAGTTGGATGGTTGTATTTATTATTTGTTTGAAGTAGTGTATATTTTTAATGATTTAAATGTAACAATTTTCCATATAATGTTTTGACTGTAGTTAAACAAAATTAAATGATAAGCGTGTTGTGTTTATTTATATTCCCAACATAAAAATTAATTTCTTATCAGTCTTGATAAGTGTGTTGAATTTACACGCTTAAGATGTATATATTAGAACAATCTTATTTCAGCATCTGAAGCCGTTAAATATGACTATCCATATACGCTGAACATATAACACATTGGCACAATTTAATTCAGCATGTAACATATATAGTCCAATATAGTCCAATAGATAATCTCACGTGTTTGTCACGTGTTTTTTTAATGTAATATGCACGTGCAACCTATAAACTCAAACACTTTATCGTCATGCTGAATGTATGTGGCTGACATATTTGTATCTTTCTAATCTTATTTCAGATTATAACATAAACATGTAAATCACACGTGCTTGGTTCGTGTTTATATTATCTATTCAGCACGTATAAACTACAAACTGAAACCATGAAAGATCAATATACGCTGAATATATTGTACGAATATATAAATTAATTAAAAAAAAGATAAATAAAAAGTGCACAAATTGCTTGATACTGAAAAATATAAACCATTAATTCCATTAATAATTTGATGGTTGATAGTAAAATACATTCTGATAAAAAAAAAAAAAAGAAAGAAAGAAAAATACAATAAATTTCTTTCTTCAATCCTAATACTTCAGTTTGCATAAAGCTTCCCATCAAAATACAATATTGTTGAAATGTAGTTCACATTTCTACAATTTGTTTGAGAAATCCCATCTTCATATCAATAATAGCCCTTATTTTGCTAATTATATCTTCGAGTTTTCTCATCATTTCAATGTCTTTTTCATTCAACATCAGATTGTATATTAAACCTTGGTCATGTAGTTTTTACTTGGGTAGTTTGCTTATTTCCTCCATATTATCTTTTATTTCATCTCCATCAGTAAGCATCGTCCTCATGAAGGATGTTATACGGTCTATTGTCTTCACATCAGCATCAATATCTAGGAATATCTGATATGTGATATGTTGTTTTGGATCCATTGAGGTTTTGTTAAGAATGGAGTAGTTATGTTAGAGTTTGTTTATAAGTTTATGTTATTTTTATTCAGTGTGTGGGAGTTTTATAATGTGTCAAAAATGGAAGTTGGATGGTTGTGGTAGTTATGTGTTTAAAATTATGTATAGGTTAAATGAATTTAAAGTTTCCATGTAAATATATGACAAACTGTTAATTTAATTTTTGTATAAGCATGTTTAGTTTTTTTATATTCCCAAATAAAGTCATTTAATTTGTTATCATGCTTCACACGCTCAATGCATGCAAGCTTATAAATTTTTTTAAAAACACATCTTTTTAATCAGATTTAATTCAAAAACGCCATTCACAAAAATCGAGCATTTTCACACCTAAAAGTATCAATATATAAATATCCGAGTCCCATCTAAAAGTATGGATGTTTTAGCAATATCATTATTTTTTTTTTTGTTTACATTCAAGGAAGGACCTATTATTTTTAAGAAGGTCTTACACAAAACAAATGTTGGGCTAACAAAAGTTACATCGTATGAAAGAAAGTAGAAAAACAAATTGGGGATTGCACGTATCACTAAAAAAGAGCATTTTGGAATGTCATTATGCACTTCGTGACTAAAAATCAGATGTAGACCGTACCACACTAGACATACATGTATATCCGTCCATGTTTAATATCGGAATTAAGATTTTAATATATTTTGCTAATTACCTACTATAATGTTATTAATCATAATATTAGAATTAAGATTTTAATATATTTCCTAAACAAAAATATAAGTGATAAGTATTAAAAAAAAAAACAAACAAAAATAGAGAAAAAAAATGACGATAAAACAATTACATGTAAAACGTAATTTTTTAAATTAAAAAAAAAAAAAAAAAAAAAAAGAAAAAAAAAAGTAGGGGTCAAGTAAGCAAGCAGGCGGCGTACACACTTCCCCTGAACATCACATCCATCAAATCTCTGAAACACTATTAAACAATAAAATACTTCTTAAATACTCCACTATAACAAAATAATGAATATGCTGAAAAAAATTACAAAATCTTTCTGCTGAAAGAAAATAAGGAATAATCAAACTTCATAAATCTCTCTCCGCTAAAAATTTATGGATTACAACTATCTTATTTCAGATTATACTATAAACTCTAATGGCTAAACTGAAACCAGTATGTGTAATCCACAAACTGAACCCAGCATATTAAACCATGTGTTTGTTCGTTTGATATTTTCTATTCAGCATGTGTAATCTACAAACTGAAACCAGCATCTGAAACCATAAAAGTTTATTGTTATTTACTACTTTCTGAGTACTTTAAAGTAAGTGAACAAATTTATAACAGATTACAACATAAAACATCAAAATAAAATGTTTATACATCATATCATCATATGATGCTGAATGAGATCCTGAACAATAATAATAATTTAATGTTTAACATAACTCAGACAACTTAATATTATATTAATAAAATTCATATTGAGTTACATACCAAAATAAAGTTACATTCATAATTCTTTACATATTCTTAATATTTTCAATAAACTTAACATTCAGATTCATATTTTCTGATGTGCCGTTTTCAATATCCCTAAGTTCGTTAAGCACTTCCATTTCTTTAGTACGAACTTTGATGAAGAAGTCTTCTGTCTTCTTATACAGATCTGAACCTCCTAATTTCGGAAGAACTTGAATGAGATCCTGTCTTCCTTTTGCTATTTTTATTATTTGTTCCAGAATCGTGTTTAGAGACTTTGCTTTCTCCAACTGTCGGTCTATTTCTTGAATTGCTTGAATGCTCATCTTCAGTTTGAAAGCGTTGTTTTCTGCATTTAGCTGTTGCAAAAGAAACCCCCTTTTTTGTTGTTTTTTTTATGCTATTTTATGTGTGTGTTGATATTTTGTGTATGTTGATTTATATAGGAAAAAAAAGTTTCAGTTTTGTTAGGTCTAGAAGTTTAAAGGTTACTCATGCTTTTTTATGGATAATGGCATTATGGGCTTATGTTCAGGCCCAAACATAATAAAATTAGAAAAATACGTGTTCAACTGTCGATATATGTTAAGATATACGTTTTTTTTTCAGTTTATTTGTATTATTGGATGTAGTAGTTATTTTGTGATTTAAGTGTATTATTGGCGATATTAGTTATTTTAAGTTTATTTGTAAGTATACCTGAACCGCTATATATTATTTTAGACGTTGACCGGTTCTATAAAAAAAAATGCGTTCACCGGTACATACCATTTCACACAAAACACAAAGAGTATAAAAAATAATATTAACTTTACTATCACATTACATTTTAAAAAAAATGAAAAATAGTTTAATATTTTAATATCACACTATATTTAAAAAAAGAAAAAAATTAAGTCTGTTGGATTTTTGTATTTGTTTAATGGGTCGGGTATCCACAATCAAATAAAAAATTATTAATTTTCTCTCTTAGATTCAATTCAAATCCCTAAACACACATAAACCCTAAAAAAAATATTAAATTGAATAAACAATTCTGAGAAAAGTTAATCAAATATCGTAGTGATAATAAAAGAAAGTTAAATTAAAACTTGATGTCGAAGAAAAAAAGAAATCATAATTCAACAACAAATTCTGTTCTTCAAATCGTAGAGTTATTAGGTATAATTTTCTAATCTTCGATTAATTTATATTGTAATTATTTTTTTAATTTTTTTTCTAATTATGTTATTTTTATAGGTGTGCTGATTTCTTTAACAAAAACAAGAAGAAGATCAAAGACGAAGAAGATAAATTTTATTAATAAACTATTAAAGTCTTTTAATAAAAATGAAGAGCCTCCAAGAAAAAGAGGAATAAGAAGAAGAAGAACACAACGATTAGAAGAAGGTACTTTTGAAAAATACATATATTAATTGTTTAGGAAAATTATTTGAATAAAACTTCTGATTAATTTTAAATAATCATCATTTCCCTTAATTGTTTGGCGTTAATTGGGTAAATGATGTTTGTGTTTAGATAATACAGATATTAATTGTTTAGGATAATTCAGTAAAGTGTTTAGAGTCAATTGGACAAAATGATGTTTACGCTTACACGAACAGAGTACCATTGCATCTACATCCTTTTTAGACTTCTGTTTTCTTTTGTTTTGCTTACTTGTACATCCTTTTGTTTAGCTTATTGTTACAGGAACAATTTGAATATGGTGTCATTTTCATTTGCTCTTTTTGATAGTTCTATCAATTTGCACCAACCGTATCCAGGTAATATGTTTTTTCGATAGAGATAGGAATTGGATCAATGCTAATAGTTTAGTAACTAATTTGGTGAATGATTTCATACAGGTGTTAGAATGATAAACACACTGTTAATTTAGTGTGGTTTTGCTTATATCAGATCTTTAGAACAAATATGAGCTAGGTGTAATTTGTATGGTAAATGTCATATAGGCCCTAATTGGACATCGAATTGCGTCAATTTGAATTATACAGAGAATGCCTAAGCAAAAATAATCTATTAACTTTCATAGCAAATTGCTTAAAACTCTAAAAATAAACATTTTTTTTATGCCTGATGGTTCTTCACTAGTTTTCTTGTTTATGCATTCCATGCCTGCCAAGTTTGAGTTTATTTGTTTAGGAACTATTTCGGTTTTTAATTATTGTTGATCTTTTCATGATTTATTGTCACCTGAACATTTGGATAAAAATATTGTGACATTTCTAAAATTTTCATGTCACTAATTTTAATATTTTATTATTTAACTATATTTTTTTATAATTAACTTCATCGGAAGTTATCCGCGTACGTCATGATTCGTTCAATTTATTCAACCGCGACTATACTATACCCACTCTACACTTTCTATGCATTTTTGTTTCCTTACAATCCTATTTTAAAAGTCACTTTTCACTTTTTCCATTTTTACGTAAACCTTGCACCTTTTACGTTTTACGCGATTTATTTAAATTTACGTTTTATGATTTTAACAATGTGAACCAACCCTAGACTATGATAATTTTACATATTATATGCATTTTAACCTATTTTCATGTTTACAATTAAATTTTATACTTGTCATTTCATTTTTATTGTATACGTCACTTTTATCAAGAACCGGTGTCACTAAACGCGTTTTCAGCTCACGGTTTCAGTTTTAATGACTTCTAAATCCTTCGATGAACTCACCACTCATCTAAAGTATTAATATAAGTTATATTAATAAGTTTTAACATTTTTACAAGTTTAGTATTTTTACGTTACCCGCTTTTATGTTTCGCGTCTTAAAAATTTTACGTTTTAATTACCGGGAGCAAGATACACTACACAACACAAGTAATAACCAAATTAAATCACAAATCATCCACTCACCCTCCCCTCCTCTTGATGTGGCTGATTATTTTGAGTATCATGGGACACTTGTTCCATTTTTACTAACTTTGTTCACCACTAACTCTTGAATCATCAAAACCACTAACACTTAAACCATATCCCTCATTTCTTACATGCAAAACCACCATTACTTTCTCTCATCCATCACCACAAATGACCAAGAACAGATCCAAACCACCAATTTCATCTAAATTTTCACTAAATTATTCATCATAAATTAAAGATCTTGAAGGCCTAGTCTTGTTCTTGGTTTATTACACTCAAAACATCATCAAATCTCATTATTTCTTGGTTTCTTTGGGAAGTTGTTTCAAGTGTTGATCAAGATGGTTTAAGGGTTGGTATATTAGAGTAGTTTCAAGGTTAACAAGGGTATAAAAAGTTGGGTAAAATATTGAAAGAAAATGGTGCAAGGGTTATTGGTAAAATCATAGGTTTTGTGATCCATTGTTCTTGATTTTCTTGTTCATCACTTTTGTAAGGAAACTCAACACTCTCTTTTCATTTTATTTCTATTTTCACTTCTGTAAAAGTTATATATCTTGATGTATTTGTATATTATATAAGTTATGTTGCTTGGTTAGGCTTGGTACATGAAACTAGACCACTAAAAACCCTAGAGGACTAAACATGCAACTGTGATTCTGAATCAGGGGCAAAAATGGAATAAACTGCACTAATCAGTAAACATTGAGACTAAACTAAAAATATGGGGTTGTAGGTCTATGTCTTGTGGTCGTTTTGACGGGTATTTCATTAAATAACTCATTACGATGATTAAAGTAGAAACATTTTCGTAAAACATGTCCAGTTCTGAGTAACAGATTTGAAACGGGCAAAAGTCATTTTTTTTGTGAATAACCCTCTGTTACTCAAAGAATAAAAGTTTTAGAGGACATCTTAACTTAAACGTGGCCAAAAACGGGGAACAAATCGGGTTAATAAAACTCTAGATATCCCACTTTTCGTGAGACCATTGAAAATTTTAAAGCTGAATGGATTGATTGTTTGGGTAAATTGACTGTTTTACTAAGGTTATGTAATTTTTGGCCAAGTGGGACCCACAAATCTCGTTAGTACAGAAGTAGACCTTTCCGGGGATATAAAGAACGAGACTTGTGGGCTTACGGTTTGCAAATGGTGATTTTCTAAACATAGACAAATTATTTAAATTTCTAACAGCACTAGGTATAAAATGAGTATAAAGTGTTTTACACTTTATAATGTTGGACCTTTAAAATATTTTGAACCTCCTAATATATTTTTGAACCCTTAGGCTTAAAGTGAACCTTTTTGACCAAAAAAACTTGACCCATGGACTAAATTTGAACCTTAGAATTAATTTGAACTTTTACATCATAATTGAACTTGTGGTCAAATGTAAGTTTGATACTTATATAAATGCAAGGGTACATTTTTGGATAATTTGTAAGTAATTAACTAAAAGCTTGTGATGTATCTAGGGGTATTGTACCAAGCTTAAGTAAGATTATAATCTGTATATAACCAAAAGTACATCAATATCTATTTTCTAAAACCTAAGACAAGCGTATTTCTATAACACCCCCATTTTAAGAACGCAACGGAATACAACATGGGGTGCTATTTGGTCACATTGTAGAAATATAGTAAACAACTGTAAAACAAAGTTGTTTTTAAAACTTCACATTCGATAATTTATCAGAGTTAACAAGGTCCCAAAAGTTTTTAACAGAGATAAAAGATACATAAGTTTTGAAAGTTTAGAACATTATCGAATGAAAAATTTTTTATTTAAACATGAGCCATCATGTAGATATCCATTTCTTGCGCCGCCCATCCAAGCCGAAAGTCACTTACGAACCTGAGATAAAACATGCTAAAAGTCAACACAAAGGTTGAGTGAATTCATAGAGTTTAATAAGTAATCAGTTGAATACAAGATAAATCAGTTTAAAATACGATGGGCTACGTTGTTATACGCCCATAATTAAGTTGACATGTAACAAATACAAGTCGGGTAATAAAGATTTATAGCATTGAGCTCATGAAACCGAACTTTGACCTAGTTTAATAGTGCCCCGAAAAGGTAAGATTTTCCATTTACCACGTAATCTCTCAATATTATGTGACCGTTGATGTATGAGCGCTACTCACCCGGCCAGGCCCGCCAAGCCAAATATGCATATTCATAATACTAGCGTTTCCTACGGAATTAACGGTTCATGATGGGGACTTAATTAGCAAGAAATACTCAATGTGTATAATCATGTAATCGGGTCAAGCATACCAAAAACTACTTGTATTCAGTTTGTAAAACTAGCATGTATCCCCCTCGCGAGGTTTATAAACAATTTAAATGAGTAAAAGCGAGACTATGAACTCACCGAGAGCAAAGAAAATAGCAATGAACAAGCAAGTGAAGGAATAGCCGCAAAAGCTCTACGATGAACCTAAATAATATACGTTGTCTTAGTTTATGAAAATAGATATTGATGTACTTTTGGTTATATACAGATTATAATCTTACTTAAGCTTGGTACAATACCCCAAGATACATCACAAGCTTTTAGTTAATTACTTACAAATTATCCAAAAATGTACCCTTGCATTTATATAAGTATCAAACTTACATTTGACCACAAGTTCAATTATGATGTAAAAGTTCAAATTAATTCTAAGGTTCAAATTTAGTCCATGGGTCAAGTTTTTTTGGTCAAAAGGTTCACTTTAAGCCTAAGGGTTCAAAAATATATTAGGGGGTTCAAAATGTTTTAAAGGTCCAACATTATAAAGTGTAAAACACTTTATACTCATTTTATACCTAGTGCTGTTAGAAATTTAAATAATTTGTCTGTTTAGAAAATCACCATTTGCAAACCGTAAGCCCACAAGTCTCGTTCTTTATATCCCCGGAAAGGTCTACTTCTGTACTAACGAGATTTGTGGGTCCCACTTGGCCAAAAATTACATAACCTTAGTAAAACAGTCCATTTACCCAAACAATCAATCCATTCAGCTTTCAAATTTTCAATGGTCTCACGAAAAGTGCGATATCTAGAGTTTTACTAACCCGATTTGTTCCCCGTTTTTGGCCACGTTTAAGTTAAGATTGTAACAATTCGCATTTTCAAGTTAATTACTATTCCCGAAAAATTTTACTATTCACTTTTTACTATTCATCTCAGAAATTTTTATTTCATATTCTCGTAAGTTAAACTATTTTAACGATAATCCGAGAGTTTGACGCTCGTCGGATCATTTCTGCAAAAATCACAAAGCCGTGTCCGAGATTTACTTTTAGGTTTAAACGTCCTTCCAGCATCCCGATATATCCATAAAACATTATAAACAATAGAAATATGATTTTCTATCATTTTATGACAATTCCAAAAGTTTTGGAATTTTACGTTTTTCAGTTCAGCGTTTTACGCGAATTACGCGTTTTAGACCCGTGTTTCCAGTTTTTAGCAGGGTTTTCGCACCCGATAGATCCTACCACTCATTTTATATTTTATTATGGACTATATTGACATGTTTAACAATACTTTCAAGTTTCATATTTTTACGATACCCGGTTTTACGTTTTAAGGCTTAATCATTTACGGTTTGCATTTTACGGAGTCAAAATGCACAAACTAAGCAAGATAGCACCAAGACTCATCATCTAGTCATCTTATCCTTATGGAACCGCCAATGTGGGGGTGGAGTCACCATGGGTGGCTAAATCTTGACCCTTGATCTTTAGGATGGTTACAAGTGTCTAAATTAACCATGGTTACATTCTAACCCAATATATAGTTAACTATTTTTCTCATCCTATAAATAGCCAACTAATAACACATATAAAACTTGCACCACACCTTCTTATAACCTTTAAGTCCTAAAACCTAAGGCACTTTTCTTATATTTTGTAAGAAAGTTAACTAGTTTTTGAAAGAAAACTAGTGTTTGATCTTCAATCTTGGAAATTTTCAAAGGAAAGTTGTTATAACTTTAAAGTCTCCAAAAAGACGTCGTTATAATCTTCGAATAGCTTTGGACTTCAAGAAGGCGTCGTTATAATCTTCAAATAACCTCGGTTTATCATAGGTTGCAAAGGAGGAAAGCTTGTTCAAACAAAGTCCTAGTTCTTGTCCTAGTTTCCCTTTTCATTAAGGCCAAAAGTTGTAAGCAAACCCTAACACATTTTCTTGCTTAATTATCATTTACATGCTCTTTGTGTTCCTTTCATGCTATATATGTTCTTGTTATTGTGTTCATGATGTTTAAAAATGGATAACACAAGTATTGGTATACATATGTTAACTTATGACAAGTAAACAAGCAAACTAGTGATTTTTATGGAGAACCACGACCAAAATAGTATAACTTTGATATTTGACACTTACTTAATGTTAAAGAGGACTTAACAAGGAAAACATAGCAATTTGAATCACCCAAAACGAGTACCCGAGTCAAAAGTTATGGCCATAAGAAGTTAGCGAAACCAAAACGGCAAAACTGCCTAAATAGCATTCTGATCAAATTTAGCTTTTTAAAGTCACCCTTCTGGTCCGATTCATCAAAAAGTTAAAACACGAAAGTTGTCCGGAACGACGTTTTCGTTCAGGAGCAAAGAAGCTCGAGCCCTGAAAACGCTTTCCGAGTGATAAATTTCTTCAAAATCTTAACAGCCCATTTTAGACCAAAGTCACTATATTATAGTTATCATTTACTAAGACCAAGAGGTCTAATGACCTAAAGCCAAGACCACAACCATGGCTAAAGCCAAGGTTGAGTCTCAAGACCATGGAAAAATGACCAAGGTCACGGCGAAGCCATGACTAAATGACCATATAAGCTTACTTAGGCGTAAACATGAAACAAGGAATTAGGCGATAACTTGAACAAACAATTTGGATCTACTTCACTTCAAAAGGAACCATGAGATATTACAAAGAGAAAATGGTCATATAAGACTTATGAAACTACCCCTAATAACAATCTTCATGTACTAATAAACTTTCCTAAGTTTATTCAAATATTGGACATGTAACTTTTCGGATTAAAACTTATACATTTGTTATCAAATACTACAATAGTAGGGAGCCTCATGTGAGGAGTTCATTAAGTAAGCCGTCGAGATGAGTTGTGGATTTACGAGTTAAAGTGTCCTGGCTCCTCGAACGTTTACTCTATGACTTCTGAATTATGTCGGCCCGAACGGTAGTAAGAGATGTACAACCTATACATGTTCCATAAACCATTTATATTCAAAGACTTACACTATATACTAAGTACTACATCATGAACATTATGCAAGACATATATGGGCAATTCTTCGTATTCTTAGACGTTACTCCAAACCTAAGTCGCAACGTTCTATTATAGGCTGCTCTTAGAGACTTTCACGATTCGACTACCACTTTGATTTCACATCACTTAAGCTTAAGGTGAGTCATAGCCCCTACTCTTTTCATATTTGTCTTAACTCTTTGGGGGAGACACATGCTCAACTACTTGTTTACTTGTACAAATACTCAAAACGTCTATACTTGACTGTGTTATACTTGATTGCTTACATACATGACTGCGTTATACTTAATTGTGTTATTCTATTTATTGACTAGTAGTTGTCTTTGGGAATTGACTCCCAGTTGTCTTTGGGAAGTGGCTCCCAGTTGTCTTTGGGAATTGACTCCCAGTTGTCTTTGATACATCCTAACATTTGCGAATGTTGGATACATCATAAAAGTGAGGTCTTCGGAGATGAAGTAGAGACTCACTTCTAATTGCTTAAATTGTCTTGATGAACTTATACATGTCTTATTCATACTATATATGTTAGCAGTGGGTTGTGAACACACAGGTTGCAAGTCTCTTATGGCGGGAATTGCAACTGAGTGGATTCACGATGCCTTTGCTGTGCGAACATTCTCTTAAGGCTTTTCAATTATTTTAAGACAAACTCTATGAACTCACCAACCATTGTGTTGACACTTTAGCATGTTTGTCTCAGGTCTGTAAGATGATAAGCTGTTGCATGGAGCATAGAGTCGCTTGGCATGTTTTGAAGACTTATGCTTTTATCTTTACCATTCGATTTGTCTTAAAACTCTTATGTATTGTATTATGGAACTCAAGTTTGTATTTCGGAATTTATTAATCGAATGGTCACTTTTCAAAACGTCTCATTTAGAGTTCGTTTTCTATACCTTGTTCTTTGTATTATGAAGTAGCACCCCTATGACACAGTCTTCCGCTGCGGTATTTTGGGGGTGTTACAGATTGGTATCAGAGCCTTGGTTATAGAGAACTAGGTTGCATTTAGTGCCTAGACTATAACTGATATGAACATTAAGACTCTTCTCTTTATTTTGCCTTACACACACTTCATGTGCATATGCTTATTGCTAATTGTTTGTTTAGGAGAAACCCCAGACATTAGTCAAGTCATCAAAAATTTAGAGCTAAGTAATAATTATTTATTTAACTTAATCTTGTGACAGTTCTTGTTTGATAAGACATAAGATTAAGTTAAATAAAGGTTATTAGTTTCCTGTAGAGATTTGATGATTTGCCTTATACTTACTTTATATGATTCTAATACCTAGAAGTGGTTCATATGTCCTAGTACGACACTCAAACCTTTCTACAAGCGCGACTAGTCCATTTCGTCATATCACCTTCTCTAGATACCCAGACTATGTTACCCTTTCACAACTTAAGAGCAGATGATAGAAAGTCTACCCAATTATGTAGTACCAATTGTTGGGTTATGTGTGCCTGGTAAATATGTATACGTGTGAAAGGAAGCAATTATAATTATGGTGGCCAACATAATTATAAATGTGTCACGACTCACGTAGACATATGTGACCATGCTTACATTAATCGACGATTGACTCAAAATTGACAAGATTTAAGACTAAAGTAGTCTAGGAATATCACCTCATATCTGACGTCGACAAAATATCCCTCCTTGTAGATATCATGGCCCCAAAGAGAGTAACTCGTAGCACTAGCCGAGGTGGAGCAACACCAAGAGGTGGAAGAACTGGTGGTCGTGGAGGTAGAGGAGCTGCTCACGACACTAGTAACCCTAGTAATGATAGTGGAAGAACTGGTGGACGTGGAGGTAGAGGAAATGCTCACGACACTAGTAACCCTAGTAACGATGGTGGAAATCCAGATGTCTCCACCATTATCGCCCAACAACTACAAAACCTACTTCCCACTATAGTCACACAAGTTGGCAATCACATGAACAATTCGGGAAACCACGGAAGCATAAATGACGCTACAAATAATGGAGGAAGGAATGACAACAACAACAACAACAACAACAACAACCATAGGACTGGATGTACGTATAAGGAATTTACGTCATGCAAACCAATTGAGTTTAATGGCAAAGGAGGTGCATTGGCATATACACGATGGGTCGAGAAGATGGAGTCAGTGATTGACATCAGTAACTGTGCAATCCACCAGAGAGTGAAATATTCTGCATGCTTGCTATCAGAAAAGGCATTGACATGGTGGAACATGCAGATTCAAGCAAGGACTAGAGAAGCAGCTGTAGGCATGACATGGGACGACTTTAAAGGACTACTGAAGGAAGAATACTGCCCGGTTAATGAAATGCAAAAACTAGAAGACGAGTTTTGGCATCACTCTATGGTAGGGGCTGGTCATGCAACCTACACAGATCGGTTTCATGAACTAGCTAAACTAGTTCCTCATCTGGTTACCCCTGAATCCAAGAGGATTGAGAGGTACATCTATGGCCTTGTTCCCGAGATTCGTGGGATGGTGAAAACAACCGAACCTCCCACAATTCAAAGTGCAATACTAAGAGCAGGGACCCTAACAGATGAGATGGTTAGGAATGGAACTTTGAAGACTAGTGATAAAAGGAAGGGAGCAGGTGAATCGAGCGAGCAAAAGGGTACAATGGTTGATAATAAGAGAGCAAGAGGATTTGCAGCAACAGTTTATGATCAGAAAAAGTATGAGGGTCCACATCCTAAGTGTACTAAATGCACTTATCATCATCAGAGGTCTGAACCATGCCCTGTGTGTTATAATTGCAAGAAGTCTGGCCACTTTGCAAGTCAGTGTAAATCAATTACAAGGCAGGCGAATGCGGACAATATAGGAAACAACCAAAAGACATGCCATGAGTGCAACAGCCCAAACCACTTCCGAAATACTTGTCCTAAGTTGAATAGGGCACAGGGACAAGTACTGGATAACCCAACTCTAGCAGTAATGCTTGAAGCAAATAACCCAAAGCGTGAATACAATGATAGTCCACCTCGGGGTCGAGCATACTATTTGGGTGCTAAGGAAGCCCGCAATGCGTAACGGGTACGTACTTTATCCTACCATATTATTCTATCCTAGTTCAAAAACTTAGCTTTATTATGCCGCTATTAAGATAAGAGACCTAGACACACTAAACTTCGGGACGAAGTTTCCCGTAAGGGGTAGAGACTGTAACAATTCGTATTTTCAAGTTAATTACTATTCCCGGAAAATTTTACTATTCACTTTTTACTATTCATCTCAGAAATTTTTATTTCATATTCTCGTAAGTTAAACTATTTTAACGATAATCCGAGAGTTTGACGCTCGTCGGATCATTTCTGCAAAAATCACAAAGCCGTGTCCGAGATTTACTTTTAGGTTTAAACGTCCTTCCAGCATCCCGATATATCCATAAAACATTATAAACAATAGAAATATGATTTTCTATCATTTTATGACAATTTCAAAAGTTTTGGAATTTTACGTTTTTCAGTTCAGCGTTTTACGCGAATTACGCGTTTTAGACCCGTGTTTCCAGTTTTTAGCAGGGTTTTCGCACCCGATAGATCCTACCACTCATTTTATATTTTATTATGGACTATATTGACATGTTTAACAATACTTTCAAGTTTCATATTTTTACGATACCCGGTTTTACGTTTTAAGGCTTAATCATTTACGGTTTGCATTTTACGGAGTCAAAATGCACAAACTAAGCAAGATAGCACCAAGACTCATCATCTAGTCATCTTATCCTTATGGAACCGCCAATGTGGGGGTGGAGTCACCATGGGTGGCTAAATCTTGACCCTTGATCTTTAGGATGGTTACAAGTGTCTAAATTAACCATGGTTACATTCTAACCCAATATATAGTTAACTATTTTTCTCATCCTATAAATAGCCAACTAATAACACATATAAAACTTGCACCACACCTTCTTATAACCTTTAAGTCCTAAAACCTAAGGCACTTTTCTTATATTTTGTAAGAAAGTTAACTAGTTTTTGAAAGAAAACTAGTGTTTGATCTTCAATCTTGGAAATTTTCTAAGGAAAGTTGTTATAACTTTAAAGTCTCCAAAAAGACGTCGTTATAATCTTCGAATAGCTTTGGACTTCAAGAAGGCGTCGTTATAATCTTCAAATAACCTCGGTTTATCATAGGTTGCAAAGGAGGAAAGCTTGTTCAAACAAAGTCCTAGTTCTTGTCCTAGTTTCCCTTTTCATTAAGGCCAAAAGTTGTAAGCAAACCCTAACACATTTTCTTGCTTAATTATCATTTACATGCTCTTTGTGTTCCTTTCATGCTATATATGTTCTTGTTATTGTGTTCATGATGTTTAAAAATGGATAACACAAGTATTGGTATACATATGTTAACTTATGACAAGTAAACAAGCAAACTAGTGATTTTTATGGAGAACCACGACCAAAATAGTATAACTTTGATATTTGACACTTACTTAATGTTAAAGAGGACTTAACAAGGAAAACATAGCAATTTGAATCACCCAAAACGAGTACCCGAGTCAAAAGTTATGGCCATAAGAAGTTAGCGAAACCAAAACGGCAAAACTGCCTAAATAGCATTCTGATCAAATTTAGCTTTTTAAAGTCACCCTTCTGGTCCGATTCATCAAAAAGTTAAAACACGAAAGTTGTCCGGAACGACGTTTTCGTTCAGGAGCAAAGAAGCTCGAGCCCTGAAAACGCTTTCCGAGTGATAAATTTCTTCAAAATCTTAACAGCCCATTTTAGACCAAAGTCACTATATTATAGTTATCATTTACTAAGACCAAGAGGTCTAATGACCTAAAGCCAAGACCACAACCATGGCTAAAGCCAAGGTTGAGTCTCAAGACCATGGAAAAATGACCAAGGTCACGGCGAAGCCATGACTAAATGACCATATAAGCTTACTTAGGCGTAAACATGAAACAAGGAATTAGGCGATAACTTGAACAAACAATTTGGATCTACTTCACTTCAAAAGGAACCATGAGATATTACAAAGAGAAAATGGTCATATAAGACTTATGAAACTACCCCTAATAACAATCTTCATGTACTAATAAACTTTCCTAAGTTTATTCAAATATTGGACATGTAACTTTTCGGATTAAAACTTATACATTTGTTATCAAATACTACAATAGTAGGGAGCCTCATGTGAGGAGTTCATTAAGTAAGCCGTCGAGATGAGTTGTGGATTTACGAGTTAAAGTGTCCTGGCTCCTCGAACGTTTACTCTATGACTTCTGAATTATGTCGGCCCGAACGGTAGTAAGAGATGTACAACCTATACATGTTCCATAAACCATTTATATTCAAAGACTTACACTATATACTAAGTACTACATCATGAACATTATGCAAGACATATATGGGCAATTCTTCGTATTCTTAGACGTTACTCCAAACCTAAGTCTCAACGTTCTATTATAGGCTGCTCTTAGAGACTTTCACGATTCGACTACCACTTTGATTTCACATCACTTAAGCTTAAGGTGAGTCATAGCCCCTACTCTTTTCATATTTGTCTTAACTCTTTGGGGGAGACACATGCTCAACTACTTGTTTACTTGTACAAATACTCAAAACGTCTATACTTGACTGTGTTATACTTGATTGCTTACATACATGACTGCGTTATACTTAATTGCGTTATTCTATTTATTGACTAGTAGTTGTCTTTGGGAATTGACTCCCAGTTGTCTTTGGGAAGTGGCTCCCAGTTGTCTTTGGGAATTGACTCCCAGTTGTCTTTGATACATCCTAACATTTGCGAATGTTGGATACATCATAAAAGTGAGGTCTTCGGAGATGAAGTAGAGACTCACTTCTAATTGCTTAAATTGTCTTGATGAACTTATACATGTCTTATTCATACTATATATGTTAGCAGTGGGTTGTGAACACACAGGTTGCAAGTCTCTTATGGCGGGAATTGCAACTGAGTGGATTCACGATGCCTTTGCTGTGCGAACATTCTCTTAAGGCTTTTCAATTATTTTAAGACAAACTCTATGAACTCACCAACCATTGTGTTGACACTTTAGCATGTTTGTCTCAGGTCTGTAAGATGATAAGCTGTTGCATGGAGCATAGAGTCGCTTGGCATGTTTTGAAGACTTATGCTTTTATCTTTACCATTCGATTTGTCTTAAAACTCTTATGTATTGTATTATGGAACTCAAGTTTGTATTTCGGAATTTATTAATCGAATGGTCACTTTTCAAAACGTCTCATTTAGAGTTCGTTTTCTATACCTTGTTCTTTGTATTATGAAGTAGCACCCCTATGACACAGTCTTCCGCTGCGGTATTTTGGGGGTGTTACAAAGATGTCCTCTAAAACTTTTATTTATTTGAGTAACAGAGGGTTATTCACAAAAAAAATGACTTTTGCCCGTTTCAAATCTGTTACTCAGAACTGGACATGTTTTACGAAAATGTTTCTAGTTTAATCATCGTAATGAGTTATTTAATGAAATACCCGTCAAAACGACCACAAGACATAGACCTACAACCCCATATTTTTAGTTTAGTCTCAATGTTTACTGATTAGTGCAGTTTATTATATTTTTGCCCCTGATTCAGAATCACAGTTGCATGTTTAGTCCTCTAGGGTTTTTAGTGGTCTAGTTTCATGTACCAAGCCTAACCAAGCAACATAACTTATATAATATACAAATACATCAAGATATATAACTTTTACAAAAGTGAAAATAGAAATAAAATGAAAAGAGAGTGTTGAGTTTCCTTACAAAAGTGATGAACAAGAAAATCAAGAACAATGGACCACAAAACCTATGATTTTACCAATAACCCTTGCACCATTTTCTTTCAATCTTATACCCAACTTTTTATACCCTTGTTAACCTTGAAACTACTCTAATATACCAACCCTTAAACCATCTTGATCAACACTTGAAACAACTTCCCAAAGAAACCAAGAAATAATGAGATTTGATGATGTTTTGAGTGTAATAAACCAAGAACAAGACTAGGCCTTCAAGATCTTTAATTTATGATGAATAATTTAGTGAAAATTTAGATGAAATTGGTGGTTTGGATCTGTTCTTGGTCGTTTGTGGTGATGGATGAGAGAAAGTAATGGTGGTTTTGCATGTAAGAAATGAGGTATATGGTTTAAGTGTTAGTGGTTTTGATGATTCAAGAGTTAGTGGTGAACAAAGTTAGTAAAAATGGAACAAGTGTCCCATGATACTCAAAATAATCAGCCACATCAAGAGGAGGGGAGGGTGAGTGGATGATTTGTGATTTAATTTGGTTATTACTTGTGTTGTGTAGTGTATCTTGCTCCCGGTAATTAAAACGTAAAGTTTTTAAGACGCGAAACATAAAAGGTAAAAATACTATACTTGTAAAATTGTTAAAACTTATTAATATAACTTATATTAATACTTTAGATGAGTGGTGAGTTCATCGAAGGATTTAGAAGTCATTAAAACTGAAACCGCGAGTTGAAAACGCGTTTAGTGACACCGGTTCTTGATAAAAGTGACGTATACTATAAAAATGAAATGACAAGTATAAAATTTAATTGTAAACATGAAAATAAGTTAAAATGCATAGAATATGTAAAATTATCATAGTCTAGGGTTGGTTCACATTGTTAAAATCATAAAACGTAAATTTAAATAAATCGCGTAAAACGTAAAAGGTGCAAGGTTTACGTAAAAATGGAAAAAGTGAAAAGTGACTTTTAAAATAGGATTGTAAGGAAACAAAAATGCATAGAAAGTGTAGAGTGGGTATAGTATAGTCGCAGTTGAATAAATTGAACGAATCATGACGTACGCGGATAACTTCCGACGAAGTTAATTATAAAAAAATATAGTTAAATAATAAAATATTAAAATTAGTGACATGAAAATTTTAGTCGCTTTATCTCTTGACGGTTCACTTGCGAAAATATGAGGATTTGTTTAATTGTTTTGCTTGATCGTATGAATAACGCTCGAAGATCAAGTAGAAGGTCAATTAGACATAACCCATATATAACTATTCTTAGTATTTGAAAAATCTAAGTCGAACATAGGTAGTCAGACTATGTTCCACTGTCCCACGGTTAAATATAGGTGACTAGACTATATTTAATCGAGTTTCGATAAAATTTTCAAATACTTAAATTAGTAATACTCGTGATATGTAAATTGTTGGAAAAGTATGGAGTTTGCATAAGTATCTTATATACAAAGAGTGATATAAGTTTGTACATACGTAAGAATCAATAATAAGTAAGTAGTATGAGTGTATAACATGAGCGAATAAGGCAAATATGCGCAGAAAAAGAAGTTTTAAGCAGTTCTAAATCAGTCCACATCGGAATAGAATCACGGAACTTTAACAATGAAGGATTCAAAAGAGAACTTGATGAATGTAGAGAAAGTTATTGAACTTCAGCTTTTGTATGATGAATCTGTTTATAAGAATTATAGAAGAATGACGAACGATAACATAATAACAAAATAGTTCATGAGGCAATAATAAATCAATGGTTTTAGTTAATAAAACAAGGTTGAGTAATTCGTAAGATAATAGCAAAATCGTTTATAAGGTGGTGAAAATTTGGTAAAAGGTAAATGACAGAACAATTTATAAGATAACAAAATAGTTTATTCAAAACTAGTCCAAACAGTTTATTTAATAGTAGTACATCAGTGGATAAGTTTATAAGATGGTGGTAAAGTAGTTTATAAGAGAGTGGCAATGAGTTTATTAATATTGTAGTGAAAATGGTTTAGAAGATAGTAGTAAACTAGTTTTACAAGGTAATTGACCAAATGATTTGTAGAGAGGTGACAAAAGTAAATTTTGAACTAGTTAGAGCAGTTTATAAAATAATATTGAGTAAGGTTATTAGTTTATAAGGTAGTAATGGGGTAATTCTTTGGGGAATAGTAAATCCATTTGTAATATAATAAAAGATAATTTATATGACAATAAAGGAGTTGTTTATAAAATGGTAGTGAATTTCTAAGGTAAATAATTTGAATGCGACGGGTTTCATATAAAACACCGTTGTATAAGGTCATGAAAAGATTTTAAAGCTCATATGATTACTCACGATTTTTGGGAAAATAAATGAGACCACTATGTCACCCACAACGTACGAGAAAGTTTTTAGAGGATCATCAAAATGAATAAATAGGTATTTAATAGTTTAGGAGTTTAATGAAACATATATATACTTGGGACTGTTTGGGTTTGACTCGATGTGTAAAGAATCGGATAAAACATTTATAAAAATAACTTCTATACAAATAAGAAGTAATGCTTTGATGGGTAAAAATAGTCGAGAGAAAATCAAGTGTATATAGATAGTCTTTTAGATAAATAGTATCAATAGCGGTGCTTAAGAAAATAAGCAAGAAATGCTCAGAAATATGAGTTCACGGGGAGTAAGACAACCAATAGAAATTGATAAAATGTAACATGTTTCGCTATCATATGAAATGATAGTATATAAAGTTATGAAAGGGTACGTACTGTGAGTTAAAAACGCGTTTAGTGACACCGGTTCTTGATAAAAGTGACGTATACTATAAAAATGAAATGACAAGTATAAAATTTAATTGTAAACATGAAAATAGATTAAAATGCATAGAATATGTAAAATTATCATAGTCTAGGGTTGGTTCACATTGTTAAAATCATAAAACGTAAATTTAAATAAATCGCGTAAAATGTAAAAGGTGCAAGGTTTACGTAAAAATGGAAAAAGTGAAAAGTGACTTTTAAAATAGGATTTTAAGGAAACAAAAATGCATAGAAAGTGTAGAGTGGGTATAATATAGTCGCGGTTGAATAAATTGAACGAATCATGACGTACGCGGATAACTTCCGACGAAGTTAATTATAAAAAAATATAGTTAAATAATAAAATATTAAAATTAGTGACATGAAAATTTTAGAAATGTCACAAATATAACACTTTTTTTTTTTCAGATGAAGAATATAATGAAGATGATAATAGTAAATCTATTGATATTGAAGAAGAAGGAATTCAAGATGATGATGATGAAGATGAAGAGGAAGAATATAACTTTGATGACGAAACTGATAGTGATGAAGAAGATTCTGAGGATGATCAAGATAGTGAAGATTATGATTTTGAAGAATTAGATGAACAAGAAGAAATAAATAATGAATATAATGAACGAAATGAAGAAATAGAAGATGAAGCAGAAAAGGGGATAGAAGGTGGCGAATTTAATGTAATAGAAGTAGAAGAACAGAGAGAAATCACACAAGTACTATCGCAAAAGAGATGTTCTATAAATGATTCATCAAAGATTAATCAAGACAAGTTAAAGAAACTTAAGTTGGATAGTATGAAGCATCAAGAAGTACCGGTTGAAGGTGAATGTTCTAATCCAAATTTGGTGAAGAGTAATGATGTGTTTAAAAACAGGGGTTCACCAACTCAGTTATTTAATGCTATTAGATTCTTAAAAACAGATACTAACTCGTGCAACGTATTAAAAAATATGGGATTTGGAAGTTTACTTGATTTAAAAATTAATATAATTCCAAGTAGATTGGGACAACATGTGGTTCAAAGCTTTGATGAATCGACAATGACCATCAAACATTGGAGAGGGGATATTAAAATTACAAAGGAATCAGTCGAAGAAATTTTCGGTTTCCCAAGTGGTGGTTTACAAATAAATCCACCAGAAAGAGTGAAAAGTGAGGATGCATGTATTAAAAATTGGAGAAAGCAGTTTACTTTGTTGGAGAAGGATACAATCAAAGTTAAACCAAAATCTGTAGTGCAAAAACTAATAGATGCAAAGGACAGAGAAAAGTTGTTCAGAATTAACTTAGTTGTTTTGATAGCGACTGTCTTATTTGAAGCTATGAAAGATGGAGCATCAAATCAGAGAATCTTATATTCTATTTCATCTGATTATGATAAGATTAATAAGATGGATTGGTGTGGTTATTTGATTGATTGTCTAAAGAAGTGTAAAAAGGATTGGAATCCTAACAACAAGAAATCATATTATTGTGGACCTTTGACATTTCTTACGGTAATTACACTTCTTTTTTTGTTTTATTTATTCTTCTTTTATACATACATATATCTCAAAATTTCATAACAAAAAACCAATTACCTTTGCAGCTTTTTTATGTTCAAAAGATAGAGTGCAATTTCATAAACGTAGATCATTCTCAACCTGCTTTGAAAACATGGAATACAGAATTGCTGAAGATGAGAGAAACAACAGAGTTTAGTTACTTGGTGGATAAAAGTCATTGTGAAACACCTGAGTCTGTTGAAGAGGTATTAAATGTTACACCTAAACCTGTTGATTTAAAGGTATTCTTTATTCCTAAATCTGTTTATTTAATGGAAACAAACACTTATTCCATATATTTTATAAGTTGTGTAATTGCTTTCAGGGGAAGCTAGAAAACGTAGATAAATTAGATGCAATTCCAGTTAAACAAGTAAAAGAAGCTTCTGCTGAAAAAGGTCAAAATGTGACATCAGAGTGCAACAAACTGGTATGTTTCTTTCACATTTAATCTGCTAATAGTATGAATTTTTTTTAAAAAGAAAAAAAAAATTATTAATGACTAGATTATGTATCAGTTTAACTTATGAATTTGTACTGATATAGCAATTGTTAATCAATATGAGAATAAATAAGTTGTTTTAGATGATTGTATAATGCGTAATAATTTAAACAATAATATTATTGCTAATAATATAAAATAAGTCTGTTAAAGACGTATTAAATGTTACAGCTAAACCTATTGATTTAAAGCTATTCTTTCTTACCAAATCAGTTGGTTTAAACAAAAATAAACTTATTTCATATATTTCATTATTTGTCTGGTTGCTTTCAGGGGGAGCTGGAAAACACAGAAAAATTAGATGCAATTCAATTAAAACAAACAAAAAAAGCTTCTGGTGAAAAAGGTCAAAATGTTACATTAGAATGCAACAAACTGGTACGTTTGTTTATCATTTTATCTGATAATAGTATGAATTTGTTTTAAAAAAAGAAAATTATTAATGATCAGATTATCAATATAGGTAAACTTATGAATTTGTACTGATATATCTAGAATATTTGACTCGTTTTATAAAACTTACAGATGTTAAAAGAAATAATCTCTGAAAAGAAAAAAGTTATATTAAAGAAAGTTGATGATGAAAAGGTATAGCTTTTTTTTTTAATTATTTATAATATTTTATCTTGCAACTAAAATGAATTAAGAAAATTAAGCTAATATTTTAATGAAAATTAAACAGGGTTTCATTCGGAAAACGAAGAATAATTTGTTTATGTTGGAATCATTGATCAAAGAAATGAAGCATTCTATCAAAAAAGGATTGTTGAACTTTCCGAATTCTAAAGAAGTTGAAGCGTTAAAAGATGAATGGGATCGTGTAATAAACACCGCAAAACGAGTAAAGTTTAATCCAGAATGTTCAATAATCGAAAATTCTAGATCTGAATCAGTTTTTTGGAAAAATGAGGGAAACTTAAAAAACAAAGTTAATTTGCGTCATCAAGAAAGGAAATTTGATTTTACAAAACGTGAATAAAATATTATTGAAAAAGAAAGGCAAACTTTTAACGAAATCCCCTTTTTTGATTTGGGTTTTGATTTCCCTTCACATCCTGTTGAAGAAGTAACACTATGTAAGTCGTTAGAAAAAATCAATTTGACTCCTCAAGAAGAAAAATCTAAACCAAATAAAATAGAAATTGTTTCTCTTTTAACACCTCCCAAAGAAAATCAAACCATTAAAGAAACACATGAAATTCAAGCATCGACAGAAGAATTTAATGCATCCAATGCACTATTCAGTATGAGCAAAAATCCTATGTAAGTTTTAAACATTATTATTTATTTATTTATTTATTTATTTATTTATTTTTTATTCTTATTGTAATTTGATACTTTTAATAAATATTTATAGGGACATAATTTTCCAGTTTCAAGATAGTGCTTTTGGAGTAGAACGTACAAAGTTTGAATCGTTCTATTATGAACAACGGATATATTCTGATATAATAGATATGTGGTGTATCTTACTTAATTATGAAGAATTCAGAAGATCTAACTCTAATCAATCAAAATTGTATTGCAATACGCAGGTTACGGTATGTTTTTTTATGTTTTTTTAATAACAAAATAGTATTTATAAATAAATATTTTGTATTAATTTTATTTTATGATATCAGCCTCTATCTATGACTGATGAAAATATAACAAGAGATGAAAGATTTGCAAGTTTTCAAGAAGCTCTGTTTTTAGCTGCATGCCTTGAAGATGAATCTCTAGCTAATTTAGTTAGTGTGGATTTGGTAAGTTACTTATTTAAAAATGTGCTTATAGTAGTTATAATAATATGGAATAACTGATTATGTATAAATATTAGTTTCAATGGCTTATTTTTTTGAATATCAATACAGGTCTTTTTCAATATTCTTCAGGATTCACATTACTACATAGTTTGTTTCGATCTAAAGAATCTGAAGATTGAGATTATCGATAACAGAATAACAGATATGGAAGTTTTTTATGAAGCTTCTAAAGTTTCTGAAATTGATCTGATAAAGAGAATATATGGAACTCTGTCACTAGTTGTGGTAAGAATTCATGTTTACAATTTTTTCCAAAACATTCAGTCATTTAATTTCATAACCTGGACCTTCGATACCCTGTAGTTCTGTTAAGAATTCGTGTTTACAATTTTTCCCAGAACGTTAAATCATTTAATTTCAATGAAGTAAAATTTAATATTCATTAACATTGTTGTTTTAATTTTTTTCAGACAAACTTTTTCTGTGAGTATTTGAAAAAGAGAGATCATCCAAAATTTCAAATCATGAGACTCTGTAAGCCTACAATATTGAAAATTCCTTGGAGAACAAGAAGAAATGAACATGATTGTGCAATTTTTGCAATGAGACATATGGAGACATTCTATGGACAAAGAGTTGAAGAATGGAACTCAGGATTCAAAAATGAAGGTGTAGAACAACAAGGCCAAATCAAGACTCTGAGGAAAAAATATGCAGCTAAAATTCTTCTTTCAGATTATAATATATATAGAAAAATAATAATTTCTGAATCAATTGAATTTTTGAGTTTTAGTCCAGAAGAAAAACAACGTCGTTTAAAAGCAAAAACCCAAAAGTTCATTAAGATGAGATTTATGACTTCTTGGAAAGGTAAAGAAAAAGAAATGAAAAAGCCTTGAGAAAGTTCATTTCCATTCTGAAATTGTGTAATTTTCAGATAAACATTAGTGTAGTTGACAATGTAAAAGAGTATGAGTTTTATTCAATGAATCTGTATCATGAATGATATGTATATATTGTTTAATGTTTATTACTAAGATTTCTTTAGCGAAAATTATACTTGACTGAGAAGTTAATAACATATTACTTAATTTCATATTAGTTAATAGTTTAAAAATATAATAACAGTGAAGTGTGTTTATGTATCTGAATTTGAATTATACAAGTACATATTTATCAATGTGGTTCATGTTTTATTTGAATAGAGAGTTGATTGATTTGGTATATGACTTAGAAAATGGTTATAAGGTATGTGTTTTATTCGTAACGGTATTGTTTTAAAACATCACTAATTGTAGGATGTTGTGATTTACACATATCTATAGTTTACGAGCTGTTGTATTTCCACTTTTAAAACACAAGCATACATAAATAAATAAAAAACAAACAATGTTATTCAACTAACAGAAAAAAAAAAAAAAAATTCAAATCTTTTAAAACAACACAAAGCAACAATAAAAAATCATAAACTTATCTGCAAAAATATATTCAAAAGTATATATTGAAAATAAAATTTTATAAATTGAAAAGTATTCAAAGAAATTTACATTTCGCATAGTTGGGCTAATAAAAAGAATTGGGCTTCCATAAGTTCATATTCTATTGTGTATTTTTTTTTTTTTTTTTTTTTTTTTTTTTTTTTTTTTTTAAGAAAATCTATTTTGGGCTTTATAGAACAGAATATGCAAAATATAAAATTTTAACCTAGCTACTTGTCAATTGTCATCTTTATTTAAAAATATATAACAGGTAATTAAATTCTAACTAAAATGAATAAGTTTATTCAGTTATAATGTTTAATTTTTTAAATTTATCTTTGATGCAGATATCAAATGGAAAAAAACTATCGAATTAGTGAAAATGTAATGGCATCAAACATTGCAGAGAGATCAGAAGTTGATATGGCAAATGATCGTGAAAGGAAGTGTAGTATTTGTGGAAAAGTTGGTCATCATGATGCCAGAAATTGTCCATTAAAATGAAGTTAAGTTATTAGATTCATGATTTGGGTTATCTTATTATGTATTTATTTTGTTGTTGAACAATTAAACAATTTAATTGAAATGTTTAAGAATTAATTTTAAATAAATCATTTGTTAAATTATCATATTATCATATTTTAAATAATATTTCTTAGTATTATTGTTATTATTATTATCCTAACTGTCATCATAACCTAAATAAACATACCAAAGTTCACTTAAATTACCAAAGTCTTAGATTAACACACTTCATAATTACGACCTAATTATCCAAAGTCTTAGATTCCTAATTTACCAAAGTCTTTGATTCCTAAACAACCACAGTTCATAATTAACACACATAAAAGTTCAGTTTCAGATAGTTGCAAAATGAAACAAACTTTTTCCATATCATGATTAACAGACATGGAATTCTACGACTTTAACTTCTTCTCCTTCAACCACTTGAACAATTGTGTTAACAAGCTTTAAACGCATCATCTTTCCTTCCTTGAAACTGCAAAAAGCTGCAAATGCCCCCCAGTTGCCAGTAATTTTCACATGCTTAAACCTTGATGGTCTGCTTCTGTCAGGAATTGTTTTTACTTTCATTGGAAACCTCTCATCCATAGTAACAAGTATTGCCTTTTGGTATGAGTGCATAGAGTGTGAGAAGCTGTAATCAACTGGTATTGTCTAACATCCATATATACAGTTGGTTAGAGTCGTTAAATAACAAACTTAAAATATTTTATCTTAAACATACCACAATTTTTTTATAACTATTTTTATATACTTACCAAATGGTAAAAGACGCAAACAAATGCAGTTAGTTCAGCATAGAACACATCATCTTCATTGTTGTGAGTGGTATGTCCTTTCCATAAGCATGAATGTTTTGCTCTCTTGTCTGCGGTTAACGATTAATAACAATACTTAACTTCTTATTGATGGATTTATTTGTATTCTTGCTATTATAATGGACAATATAAATATGAACATAATAGATATACATTCGATGGCATATGGTGGTATGGCACGAGAAGGTAACCTCAACATTGTTGGTAGAATAGTTTCTTCCTGAATGCTCGTTCCATTAGCTAAGAATATGGCAAGATTCAGTTTGTTGTTTTCCAAATTTGTAAAAACCATCATCTGTCCCCTAGCAATTTCCAAATCAGCAACAAGTTTGTCCCATCTTTTACCGAACAATCGGTTTGACCTTACAACACTTTGCGGATCAAGTTGTACCCTTTCATGTTTCACTTTGTAACTATTTCCATTTGCATAAATTTTGAATGTGTTTTTCCATATGTCCTGCAAGAAATCTCCTGGTAGAATCTACAATATCAAGTATATATTTAGTTTTTTTTTAATGCCATTAAGCTTATATGTATATTTTAAACGATGATATAACAAAAAAATACATGTCCATCAGTTGTGCGCCTAACCAAGCACCTACTCACCCTGTTTCCCACAGGACGTCTTTCATAAATTGGAACTTCGATACCCTGATCATCATATCCTGTTACATAAAATGTGCTATCCGCCTCTTTCACAAAGTGCAAAGTACTAACAAGTGAAGGGACGTTGTCCTCAACAAATTTAGCCCATTCATCGCCATACAAATCAACCTTGCTTCCATCATCCCTTAATAAACATATGTACTTGTACCTGTTGTTGCCATGGATGAAAATGTATTTTTCTCCATTGTAGAAGTGTTCCTTGAACACATTTGGTAAAGTTTGCACACAATTGAATAATAATTTGTTATCATATTATATTGCGATATTGATTATATTAAAAAGTTAAAAATTTAACTAAAAAAATAAACGAAATATGAACATCCAAAATAAAAAAATATACGTGAGCTAATATGGATTGTCTACCTGGGAAGCTGCGTTACTTTCTAAATCAAATCTGAAAAGGAATTGCTGATCCATTTGTTTGTTTTTTTATGTACCTGTAATATAAAACCATTGAATGAAATATACTGATACTGTTAACAAATTTGACAACATATAATTACTGATGTATACAATGTACCACTTTAAATAATTTCAAATGTTAATGTAATGTACATTTTAATGTTGTAAAAACAAACAACCACATTTCATCTCTTACTTCAAACCTTCTACAATGAACATCGCATATGTAACCATAAAATATGCATATACCAAATGGCAAAGGTGTTATTTATGACTAAAACTAACTAAAATAACTACATGATGTATTCTTGATAATCATAAACGTTAAATGCCACAGAAATCAGCATGTAGACCAATTATCTAATTTTTTTTTTGGCCAACACATTGATCTTTTCAATCAATGAAACTCACAATCACATTCGTCCCAGTTTACCTAAGTTTGTTTTGGCTTACGGTGCTGTATTTATGTGATTGTTGTTGATTCAAAACAATTATATATGTAAATAGAACATTCTACATACTGGAAACTAAACTAACAACCCATCTTTCAAATATTATATCCAAAACAATTTTTTTTTCACAAAATAAAACAAAAAACATTATTTTGATAAAATACCTAATGCAATATAAGTTATATTAAAAGCCTTCATATATACAAAAAGAATCTAATCTAACAGATCATATCTGTTTTCAAAACATGTATTACTCACTTATTTAATCTTTAACAAATAGAATACAATGTTTGATCAATAGATTACCATTATTAAGTAATCTTATCATTAGCAAACATACTATATCATACAAGTAATGTTATAATTAGCAAAGTATTCCATAAATATAAGATCAACAAGATTTACATATTGCAAGTAGATTCGGATAATTTTTAGAAAAAAAAATTGGATATTCTAACCTTTTAATTTTTTGACGGTTCATTGATATGACAACTGATAATCTGAGAGACAAGCTGGTTATAGAGCCAAGTGAAAAGTTATTGATGGTAATGATGGTATGAGATTGTATATGCAAATTGTGCATGCAGTCAACAAGTCAAACACAAAAACGTTGTCTTTTTTAGGCTAAATAATATTTTTATTGTTAAATATTTATGTAATTATTAATTTTTTAAAAATAAATAGTGAATTAAGGTTATTCGGGTCAAGCAAAAAATCGAACCGAACCAAACTAAAAAATCAACCAAACCGAACCAAACTAAAAAATCAACCTGAATAACAGAATTTGAATATGGTTTGGTTCGGTTTAACCGAACTAATTGAACCAAACTAACCGAACAAATTCATAACCGAACCAATCAACACCCCTAGTTATGGAGATAGTTAAACAATATAAATCAAAACATAAATAAAACTTGGAAGACATATTTTGAAATTTAATCATCTATATAAAAATAGCATGACAAAAAATTCTTAATAAACCAAAAGTTACTAGCTTGAAAAAGGAAGGAAACGACAACATGTAGTGTTCAAAGTGTCGTTGTTGTTTTAACAAACATGAAACAAAGGAAATGGTCTTTTGTTGGCCTTGGTGTGGTCGTAGAAATCAAACATGTATTTGAAGCACATCATTTAATACTGTTATCTTAAAAGAATATTCACATTTTAAAAAGTTTTGCGCTTTTTAAATATGGGCTTTCTAAAAATAATTGGCTTTGGAAAAGTTTATTAACATTAAAAATATGGGCTTTTTCTAATAAAATGAATTTATTTCAAAATAACTAAAAAACATTTGAATAATATTTAAGATATTTTATTTAGAATATTTACTTAAAATAAC
This sequence comes from Artemisia argyi, assembly GCA_030686995.1. Classification (NCBI taxonomy): domain Eukaryota; kingdom Viridiplantae; phylum Streptophyta; class Magnoliopsida; order Asterales; family Asteraceae; genus Artemisia; species Artemisia argyi. The sequence goes on from CM060681.1 coordinate 100,735,769, forward strand.
TTTATTTATTAATTTAACAATTACTGAAAATTTTAAACATACTTTAAAATTTTTGAAAGATTTAATTTCAAAAAAGTTAATCATAATCAAAACTTGCTTGTTTGACTTAAAGCACACTGACAAAAATGAAGCATCCTTCAGAAGCTAAATATTACTATATATTAGAATATTCTTTTTGGCAATTCAAATAATAACATATACTTAATTAATTAAAAAATAAATTTAATTTAAAAAGACTATTGATTAAATTTAATTTATATTAAAAAATAATATTTTAAGAGATTGATGTTTTGATAAAACTCAAAAAGTCAAAACAATCAACAAAAAAATCCCAATTTCATTCCACCTTCTTCATAGTATCATAAAAAATCCTTAAAAAAAATAAAAATAAAAAAAATAAATAAAAAAAAATAAAAAGAAAAAAAACTTCAAAAATGTCAGACAACATCCCGATTGAACTCCAAATGGAAATAATCAAAAAAGTTTATGAGGTTAAGATATTGATTGGATTCAAATCAGTTTCCAAACAATGGAAGTCTTTTATTGAGAGCTCTGACTTTGTGATTGGTAATAGCAACCGCCATCCACAGCCGCTTAGTTGTTCTATCATAGGCTACAGAGAAGATACTTCTGTTTTTAATGAAAAATACGTTTTTTTTTTTCTAGATGATGGTAAGAATGAAACTCTTTTTAACGTTTCTCTATCTAATGTTATTTCTAAAAACATTGAACAAAAATTTTCTATATCAAAAATTATTGGTGCAACTCATGGTTTAGTGTGTTTGTATGGTTTCCACAAAGTCTATAAACAATGGATAGTTATTTTTTCGAATCCTTCAATTCGAAAATCAATTGGTATTGTTGCTCCTTATACTGAAAGTAATATCTGTCCTACTTTAGCTTTTGGAATTCGCCCGGATACTTTAGATCCTACCGTACTGAAATTAACATATGCTAAGAGTGCTATGTTTTGGGTTGCTGAAGTTTTTTCATTAAGTGCAGATGTTTGGAACAATGTGAATTCCAAATGGTAATTGTCCTTGAGAAACCATCAAATTTAATGACTCAACTTATGTTGTATTAGATAGAATTGTTTATTGGGTTGCATAAGAATTGATTGTTGCTGATGATCGTGACTATAACAAAAATATGCTTATCTATCTCATTTGATTTGATTACAAAAGAGTTCAAAGAGATACACTTACCAGATAGCTTAACAAATGAAATATTTGAACCTTTCCAATTGACCGTTTGTAAACTAAGGGAGTCTCTTGTTGTGTGTGGATGCATTATGATTGATGGAGCGCTACAATGTGGTCTATGGATAATGGAAGACGATTTTTCTTTCAGAAAGTTGTACACGATTGACGCAAACGTTTATAGAATATTGGGGTTTACAAAAAGTGGTCAAGCTATATTTGAACCTCGAGAAGACTATGGAAAATGTTCAACACTTCATGTTTACGACCCATGTTCACAACAAATCAAGAATCTTGGGATTATTGGAGTAGAGGGTTCATTCATCATGGGCTTGTACAATGAATCGATTCTGCTAAATGATCAGTAAGAATCATAAAAATATATTATGAAAAATAGGTATCGTTAAATCTCTTTTATTTAATTTTTGGTTGTATTACTTGATGTAAGTTACTTGATTATTGGAGTAGAGGGTTCATTTATCATGGGCTTGTACAATGAATCAATTCTGCTAAATGATCAGTAAGAATCATAAAAATATATTATGAAAAATAGGTATCGTTAAATCTTTTTTATTTAATTTTTGGTAGTATTACTTGATGTAAGTTACTTGACGTAAGTTATATGAATTAGGATTTACGAAAATCAAAGCGCGTATAAATTCATTTTCTTTGTATTTTCCCAAACAAATTGTACAAACCCCGTCCATCTTGTCAAGCAACATTATTCTTTCACTTACTATGGATCTCGTAGACAAATTAGATGAGCCAATATTCTTAGTTTCTTCTTGAAAACGAACTATTTCTTGTTCTTCAAGTTGTAATACATCTTCATAAGACCTCTCAATAATCAAATTGACTAAAAACGAGGGTATATCCGGCATACGTTCAACACACTGCTGGAAATGGTTTCTGTTAGAAGATGATATATGTAAATTTTGAAAGTAATGAACAAAAACGGATGGAGGTACCTGAGTAAATGGAATAAAACAATTACTCATCTTTATTTAAAAAAGGTTTAAGACGATATATATATATATATATATATATATATATATATATATATATATATTTGTTATGTCAAACAAATAACGGCTACGTGTCAAGAACACAAATGTCTCATAATAAATATTAAATATCACAATACAATTTATAAATTAATATCGTAATACCTATCAGAATACGAAGTTACAAACCTTACATAATAACTATCGTAATACCTACCATAAAAGAGATATTAATATCGGAATAACAATCTATATCATAATAACAAATTATACAGTATAATAACACTTAAATCAGAACAACAATTTATATAATAATAACTATGTAGATATGCTTATGTAAAAAATAACAACTTTAATAAAACATCTGTAATTCAGAACAATAAAATTAAATAACAAAAGTTACTTTCAATTATTCAAACTTATCAATCAGTATCCTGCTCAGAATTAAAATTAAATATATCATCATCCTCCTGAGAGTTAGCTTTACTTGATTGTCCCTTAGTTTTCCTCCCTTTTCGATTCGCCTTCTTAATGCCTTTCTTAGGAGCCAGTTTTTTCCTGTTTGGATTGTTGGGACAATTCCTGAAATCATGATCTGTTTTTTTTTTTTTTTTTTTTTTTTTTTACAGATTCTGCAATTTCTCAAATTTTTTCCACCTTCTTTTGCAGATTTAATTCTGACATCATTATTAGAAGGTTTATGTAACACCCCCAAGTTTGGGATACGCAGCGGAATTAAAGGTGGGTGTTACTCGATGGCACAACAATTATAATAATAGAAAACGATCTCTAAATTAGTTGTTTTGAAAGATTTATTATTTAATTATCAGAGTTTACAAAATGAGGTCTCAATAGTTTTACAGTTTGTTAAATAATTTTCGAATGATAATTAGATTTTAGCCTTCAAGAAGTATCTGTGCCCCTCCGTGCCATCCTCGTTCATTATGGACCTGAGATAAACATGCTAAAAGTGTCAACACAAAGGTTGAGTGATTCCATAGTGTTTGTATAATGAATAGTTAAACACAAGTTGCATAATAGTAAAACAGTAAAGTTTGCAGTACAGTATATTGCTCTAAGTCTCATGAACTCAAACGTTAACGTGTGTGATATCATAAAATGATATAAATTACCGACATTATAATAATAATGTAAGTAAGAATGCCCTCGAGTAGGAGCTTGCCAACTTCCTAGTAGTTCTCTAATAATGTGCATTTGGCTATCAATCCGGCTAGCACAAAGGCTATCTATCCGGCTAACCAAATGGGCTGTCAACTTCCAATAGATCTATTCACAATATTTGCGTTCACTCGCAAGTGATTAATGGTTCATGATATGAGGGACTTTTTAGTGGCAATAGTGTGTCTCAGGCAATATCAATCAGTATAGCATACAGAAAAATACTTGTGTTCGGTTTGTAGCATGTATCTCCCCACAAGTTTGAAAATCGTATAAAAGTGGGACTATGAACTCACCTTGGTGATACAGTAGTCTGGATGGAAAACAAATCAAGTATTGCGAATAAACTGCTCTGACACGTATCCTGGGTCAATATGTCAAGTTTCAGTATTCGTATACAAATATACGTGATTTTAATACTTGTTTCGTAAGTGTTTTGTCGATGGTTGGGTGTTGAACAAGACAACATGAAGTTCCTTCAAAAATTGGCGGATGATAATATTTATCATATTTTCCTTTTTAGGTTTCGTTTGATCGTTTAACGATATGGATATATTTCGTATATAAGTTTTATCAAAATCTCGAGTCGTTACGTATTAAAATATATCCCCGAGTTAATATATATAAAATGTTACACTTTGTACCCTTGAAGTTTCAAGTATTGACGGTTTATACCCTTGAACTTTTATAAATGACAACTTATATCCCTCAATTTCCATAATATGACAATTTATATCATTCAACTTTAATAGAATGACAAGTTTTACCCTTGCAGTTTCAAAAATGACACTTTGTACCCTCAACTATGGATTATTGGCAAAAACAGCCCTTGTACTTATAACTTTGAAGTATTTACAAATTTTGGCTCAAGAAAACTCCATCTTTCATTAATTACAAAAATTATGCTATAGTTTTCAAAGAAACAATTAAAAGGGTATGTTTGGTTTGTGTCAACGAGGCAAAAACAAGCTCAGTTTTAGACGAGGCCTTACGAGGTTTCTGCAACATTCTTGATCCTTTCAAATATTTGCCAGGTGATCTTTCTAATGGTGCAAACTAGAGTTCCTAAGCTTGTGTGGTTTGCTTGCAATAATTGTCCAAAGTGGAGGGGTTGGGTCGTTTTCTTAATAAAAGAAATAAATAGTTTCAGTTTTAGTGAGCGACAAGCTCAAAAGGAGGTCAAATATAAACGGGGTCTTGCAATATTTTTATGACGCTTATAAGTTAATAGTGAAGCTTTTTAGGTTTGGTAAATTATCAAGTTCGAGAACTAGGTTGTTTAAGAAAAGATTTTTGGAAATTCATGTCTCGGGTTTAAAAACAGTCCGCACCTACAGCTCTTTTCGTGCGTTTTTAAGACCCGTGCACCTAATTTTTTGAAGAAAACGTCGTTCCGGACAACTTTCGTGCTTTAACTTTTTGATAAATCGGACTAGAAATGGCTCGTTTTGCGTGTTTTCAGTTTCTGTCACAGAAACTTGACAGGTTTCCGACAAGATTTTTGATAATTTCATTTGGCCGTATCTTTTGACTCGTGTACTCGTTTTGGGTGATTCAAAAGCCTAGATTCTCATTTTTATTTCTCCTAACTGATTGTTAAGTTTAGATATACTCGTAGAATTTAGAGTATAACATAGAGGGTGTTTGTTTTGTGCTCGACAGAAAAGAAAATATAAGTTTTGACCCTGGCTTGTTATTAGGACTTGTTTAGTAGTAAGTTTATGTGTATTTAGAGTTAACAAAAAAAAAACTTGAATGGAGCTAGAGTACTTACTTGAAGTGAATTTGGTTAAAATTAGGTTTTTGGCAAAAAGACTTGGGAAATGGAAACTAAGCTTCCTCCTCTTCCAAGGCTCTTCTAAACTCCTTTGCGGCTTCTACTAGTGACCCTAGATCAGAATGTTTATGACTGTGTGAGTTGTTTGGTGATATTCGAATGGTGTGAGTAAAATGAAGGGGAGGGTTTCGATTTATATAGAGAAGTGATTAGGGTTAGCATTTAATGATATGGGCCACTTGGTGAGGATTGTCTAGAGTTCATGGGACACAAGTAAACTAGTAACATGGTATGTCGGAGTTGAGATGACAATTTGTGTCTAGGTTCAACGGGTTAGAAGGTTATGGAAAGTCCTTGCATGTGATGAGCTTGTTATAATTTACTAGAATTTGAAATGGTGTAGACAAGTTGTAGGATGACATGATAAGGTTTAGAAAGCTTCTTGAGTAAGTTTTAGTTACAATGTAACTAGATTAGGCTTGCTTAGTTGGAGTTTAATTCAATTCAAACTAAAGGGTGCAAGGTGGATCGAATATGGCTCAAGGTACTTGTACCTTGAGCTTGTTGATGTTGTACCTTGGTTAGGATGTGCAAGAAACTTTGTTGGAGTCCCTACTTAGTTTTCATGACACTTAGTTTAGGTTTTTCTAAATGTTGAGGCATAAAAGTATACTTTTTAGTATTTGTGCATTAAGTACTTGTACCTTAAGTTTAGGAACTTGTACTTTTGTGTTGAAATGATAAAAGAAATCTATGTTTAGAACTTGTGCATAAAGACCTTGTATTACATGTTTTTAAATGTGTACACTTAGGTTTATAATGAGATTTTCATGAATATTTAGTTCCTATGCATTAAGGACTTGTACATAGGCTTGTAAAACTTGTACATTGATATTTTATAAATATAATGTATATAATGACTAGGGTTTTGTGAATGAGTTAATAGATACAAAGCGTTTAGTTTAAACGTTTAATATTCGTACGTTAATAACGTAAAGTGGCAAATTAGGGTTGTAGTCTTTTATACTGGACATATAGGGAATGTTTATTTAAAATAAACATTTGGCGTGTTGGTGTCGGTTCACGTGTAAGCAGTTTATCAAGGATGTGAGTTACGTCACATTAGTTGGTTGTGGTGATAAGTTAAACTAATAATGCTTTATAATAATAAAAAAAAATCAGATGTGGAAAATGGGTAAGTATTCTCTCGTTAGAATATTAAAACAAGTGGAAATTTACCGATGGTTACAGTTTATACCTATGACCACTAATTCCACCTTTGTTTTTTCCAATATCAGGAGGAAGAACTTCAAGAACATCAGGTTTAGGAACTCCAATCATAGATGATATACTTTGTTGTTTACTTGCTGAAGTCAGTGGCACATTTGATGATTCTAAACCAGATTCATAAAGACTCAATTGATCAAGAAATTGACTTAGTTTATCTTCATCGTATCCACATTGATTGATTATAGCATTCACTTTTGAATAAATATTCGAAATAGAAGAACCAGAAGATCCACTTGATTTATAAGGAGAACCAATTGGAGGTAAAACAACAGCTTCTTTTCTCCAACGTCTTAACAAATATTGCTTTGGAACATTCTTAACACCATTTGCTCTAAGAGTATAAAAGGCATGACGACATAACAAACCACGTCTTTCAAAATGCAGGCAACTGCATTTAACAGAATGAGTTTCTTCATCATAGTCAACCTGAAAAAAAAAGTAAATAAAAAAAATATAAAATATTTTTAACAGAACGAGTTTCTTGATCATATTTATTGAATTAAAAAAACTGAAATCTAATACCTTAAACTCTCCAAACCACTCTTTATCAGTGTCTTTAACATAACCCAGATTTCTCGTAGAACTAGTACAAGAATCAACAGAAGCAACGATCTCAATCTGAATAACATAGAATGCCTCAAGAGTGTAAAAATCTGCACCTTGTACTTCAACTATTTGTCTGGTTTTCAATGATGGCTTACCAGTTCTTGTATTATTATCAAGAACACGTTGAATATTTCTTTGTTGATCTAATGCACTTTCATACCGAAAAAGAAAATGAACTAGAGTAAAACTCCAATTAGAATTATGACCAAAAAAATAGTTTTCACTTTCAGATCTTGACGTAGTTTTCATTAAACCACTCATTGGAATATCTCTAAAATAAGCAGGAATCCAACTCTCTTTAATATTAAACATATCATTTAACCATTTATGCTCATCTAAATGATATTCAGCCAATAAAGAATTCTATTTTTCAACAAATTCATCAGGTTCGTCGCTTTCCCTCCATACAATACGACATAGACGTTTTTTGAATCCTTCTTCTTCACATATTTCAAAACCAATCTACAAAAAAAATAAAAGGAAAATAATTTATATGAAAAATAGTTGTTTAATATTAAAAATAATTGTTACAATATATATGTATATATGTATATGTATATATATATATATATATATATATATATATATATATATATACCTTTGTAGGAAGTTTATTCATTATATGTCACATGCAAAGACGATGTTTAGCAGTTTTAAAAATATTAGGTATTGCAATTAACATTGAAGGATCTTGATCTGTTAAAACAAGATACGGCTCCTTAGTATAATATTTAACAAAAGCTTGTAGTAGCCACTCATATGAAACAACATCTTCTTTCGAAAGCAAACCAGCAGCGAATATTACACATTTTTTATGATTATCAACACCCGTAAAAGGAACAAACACCATATTGTACCTAAAAAAAATATACATATATAAATATATATATATATATATATATATATATATATATATATATATATATATATTTAAAAAATATATATATTTAAAAAAAAATTACGTATTAGTTTTGAACGTAGCATCGAAAGACAGAACATCACCAAAAGCTTCATAATTCCTTTTACTTGTATCATCAGACCAAAACAAACAACTTAATTGACCCACAATATTAGTCTTAAACTCAAATGAAAAATTTTCATCTCTTTCCTTTAAAAAACTAAACTTATCAATTATCATTTGGGCATCATATTTACCAATATAATTGTAAATATCACGACTCATATTCTTGAAATTAATCTTTGTTGCACCAACTTTCTCATATCCACCCAAAAGCTCAGCAATAAAATTGAACGACATACAAGGACCAATGTTCAAATTTGAAGCCTTAATAGCAAAATACTGATGCACCAAACTCATTGACCTGTGAGACTTTTGCAAATGTCTATCTTCAGAAGTAAAAAAACCATGATTGTGCTCTTCAACAAAGTTTTTAACTTTATACTGTTCACCAGATTTAACAATATAAAGTCCAGCTTTGCAATTTGTCCTAAAATCAAATCTTTTTCTCTTAACTGACTTAGCGTTACAATCTTGTTTTAAACTATCAAATTCTTCAACTTTAACTTTTTTAATCCCTTCTTTACTGCAAAGAAATTCCTTATTAAGAATAACACCTCCTGCTTTACTTTCATGCCCTCTACGAACAATAAAACCAGCTTCATCAGCATAATTTTTGTACACCCTGTAAGCATCTTCAACACTATTAAACAAACTACCTTCTGCTGGTACAACTGCTTTAACAACAACAGGTTTAATTAACTTTGTACTTAAGCTAAAAAAATCTGGCGAATTTACTTCCTCATTGTCTTTTAAATTATCATCAGGTGATAAATTTACAGCTTCAACAACATCATTACTTGCAGAATTCTGCATCATAAAATAACCTAAAAAAAATAAAGTCAAAAAGTGACTTGATAATAAAATAATATTACACAATCAAGTAAAAAAAGTATAACAGTTCATATAACTTATAACTATAATAATATCAAAATTGATCTAACAATTCCATATCACAGTACATCCAGTTAATACCTACAGTACTATATAACGATATAAATGCCACAAATCAATTGCACAATTGACTCATAATAACTATTAAATATCACAATACCATTTATATATTAATATCGTAATACCTATCAGAATACAGACCATACATCTCAATATCATAAATACCAACCATAAAAGAGATATATATATATATATATATATATATATATATATATATATATATATATATATATATATATATATATATATACTAGAAAGGTGCCCGCGCGATGCGGGGGCGGATTGTTAGGGTGAAGAGGAGGGAGGTGGGGTGGTGGAAAGTGGTTGTTGAGGTGGTTATAAATTGTTGGGGTAGTTGTTGAGGTGGTTATAAATTGTTAGGGGTGGTTGTTGAAGTGGTTATAATTTGTTGAGGGTGATTGTTAGGGGTGGTTGTTTCCATAATTAGTAAGTAAAAGTCTGAATTTTTAAGCCTTTCTAATTATAGAATAGTCCCAAATACATTATATAGTAGTATAGATATATTTGTTATGTCAAACAAATAACGGCCACGTGTCAAGAACACAAAAACTCATAATAAACAATAAATATCACAATAGCATTTAAAAATTAATATCGTAATACCTACCATAAAAGAAATACTAATATAAGAATAAAATTCGAAAATGCAGAATAACAAAACGACATTAATATATAAATTTGTTATGTCAAACAGATAACGGCCACGTGTCAAAAACACAATTCTCTACAAAAAAAAAACAATTAATATCATAATACCATACATATATTTTAATATCGTAATACATATCATATAACAAAACAATATCACAATAGATTAATATCACAATACCATACATATATTTTAATATCGTAATACATATCATATAAGAAAAACAATATCACAATACCATACTTATATTTTAATATCGTAATACATATCATATAACAAAAACAATATCACAATAGATTAATATCACAATACCATACTTATATCTTAATATCGTAATACATATCATATAACAAAAACAATATCACAATAGATTAATATCACAATACCATACTTATATTTTAATATCGTAATACATATCATATAACAAAAACAATATCACAATAGATTAATATCACAATACCATACTTATATTTTAATATCGTAATACATATCATATATTAATATCAAAATACCATTCTTATATCTTAATATCACAATATCTACCATATAACGAAATTAATTTGAAAATGCAGAATAACAATCTGAAAATGCAGAATAACAAAAACGATGAATCTGATTTTAATAATATCAAGAAGATAGCTTATAAAAAATACCTTCAACATGGTTTTTTGATAAAAAATGATCTGATAGATCAGGACCAATACCAGAATACTGATCAGGTAAATCCATTCGATAATAAAAATTAAATAAATATAGTTGCAAAAAATAAGGAAAGAAAATATTCAAATAATAATAAAAAAGATAAGGAGATATTAACGGGCGAATATTTGACCCGTATTATCTAAATAGAATAATTACGAAAATGCCACTCTGTGTTATATAATTATACCTAATCACAGCCGCTGATGGGAAAAGATCAACGGCCCATACGCATCCGTACGTCCACACTAAAAAGAACCATCCGCACGTGATCCTTTGCCTATATATATATATATATATATATATATACATGTATATATATATATATATATATATATATATATATATATATATATATATGTGTGTGTGTGTGTGTGTGTGTGTGTGTGTGTGTGTGTGTGTGTGTGTATGTATATAGATATATATGTATATTATATATGTGTATATATATAGATATATATGTGTATATATATATATACATATATATATAAATATATATAACTATATATATATATATATATATATATATATATATATATATATATAGGGTAAAGATCAATAAAAAGACAAATTTCCGTAAAAAGAATAAAAAGAAAATGTTTTAAAAAAAGTTCTCAAAAAATTCCAAAAAAATTCCACAAGATCGGGTATGTTGGTGGATGAAAAAGTTCTAAAGGAAGTTTATCTAAAAGTGGATACTTTATCCGAAAAAAAATTATAAAAGAAATATGTTGGTGCATTAAATCGCTTTTTTGTGCATCAAAAATTCGTTTTTGGACCCAGCTTCTTTTGACTTTTTTTATCAAAATAACATTGCGCAACTAACTAAAACAGGTTGAAAATTTTGTGCATTAAAATTTTTTTTGTGCATTAAAATTTTTTTTACGCATTAAAATTCGTTTTTTGTGCATTAAAAAAACGTATGAAAACTCAAAATTAGAAAAACTTCTTTCACAAAAGTTTTATGCACCAACATACCCGATTTTGTGGAATTTTTTTGGAATTTTTCGAGAACTTTTTTTAAATTCTTTTTATTCTTTTTACGGATATTTGTCTTTTTATTTTAACTTTACCCTATATATATATATATATATATATATATGTGTGTGTGTGTGTATTATATATATATATATATATATATATATATATATATATATATATATATATATATATATATATATATATATATATATATATATATATATATAGTAAGGTTCTAGAGAAAAGTATAATTCGTTATAAAAGTGAGAAAAAATTATAGGGACGAATTTGATAACATTGGAAAGATCAGGGTGAAAAAATGAAACAAATTAAAAAACACTGACAAACATACACCACAAACGCTATCTCAGATCAAACACACACACACCACACACCACACACCACACACGCTTTCTATCTCTCTGTAATCAAACACACCAAACACAAATCCGATAAAAAGCACATTCAAATCCAATCAAATCACACCATTTTTTTCCGATCATCATAAAATGACGAAAAAAAAGATTCAGGAACCGTAAGTGCACTAATTTTGTGTATTCCGATCATCATATTGATATATTTTTTGTATTATTAATCTTCTAATTTGATCTATCTTTTCAATTTCAGCTACTCGCATAAGTACACGAACACTGGAGAAGAACAAAAGAATTGAAGATAATCAAGCAGAATGTAAGAATTATAAATTATATTAATTAATGCATCTGTAAATTTTTATAAAGCACACTAAGCAGTTGTTGAAGCATCTGTGTTGATAAGCTAGAAGGAGGTTAATTTGTTATAATGAGGTTAAATTTTAGTGCATATGTGTCAAAATGTGTTAATAATGTGTTATAGCATCTATTCAGTTAGTATGGACACTTTTAACATGGATATTAGGGCATCAAATGCATCTGTATTAAAAAATTAGGGCATCAAATGCATATGTGTTACAAAATTAGGGACATCAAATGCATATGTTTTACAAAATTAGGGCATCAAATTTATTATTACATTATATGCATTTAAGTGGATAAAATTATGCATTGGGGCATCCATATGTATGACTATATCAGTTTGAATAGTTATCGAAGCATATGAATGTATGATTAGGGTATCTGAAATCAACATTATGGCGTCTATTACATCACACTGTACGCATTTGTAAAAAAAAGTATGTGATACTATAATTAGTTAGCGTATCTGTTAAAAAATAGTCATTGCATATGTTTTATGCAAATAATGCATTTGTAGCAGAAAATATGCATAATTTTATTATGCCGTTTTATTAATTTTTTTACCATGAAAATGACATTTTTCTTCAATTTCAATTACACCAACAGAAACGAAAACTGAACGAGAGGAAAACAAAATACCAGAATATGAAACAGAGAAGTCACAAAATAGTAAGTCAGAGGAGGAAATTGGACAATTCAATAGGATTTTACATTATTTTTTAATGCATCTGTTTGATTATTTTTTGGTGCATCTGAATGTGTTTGGTTTTGGTGCATCTGTTTGATTATTTTTGGTGCATCTGTTTGATTATTTTTTGTGCATCTAAAGGTGTTTGGTTTTGGTGCATCTGTTTGATTATTTTTGTAAAAGCTACTCTGTATTTGTGCATCAAGGTGTTTGTGTTGATGCGATTATAGTTTAACATCGAATTAGTGGATTAATTGGTTCATGTTGTGATTTAGGTTTGGTTTAGTTAACATGTTAAAGAAATATTTCTTGTTAGTTTGCGTGTTTGTCGATTTTCAAATCGGTTTACTTTTTGCATGATTTCATATTTGCGTTTGTGAATAAGAGGAGTGATCGGGTAGAACTGAATGACGCGTTTTGTAATCTGGTGTATCTCGTTAGCATGAACTTTTTTTTTTAGTTTTTGATGTTTTTTCTAGATTGTAAATGGTTTAATTTTGTAAAGAAAAACACCAGACCATGCCAAAAGGTGTTAATATAATGTCGAATTAGTGAATTAATTGGTTAAAGTATGCACTAGTTCTGGACTTCTAGTTTAGTTATTCGTTAGTTTGTGCATTGTTGAGTCATTTTCTTCATGTGTCTATGAATATGATGAAACTAGTTGTATGGCTCAAGGAACTTGTGTCAATGTATGACTGCTAGCTAGTTAGTGTGATGGGTATAGCATGAGAATTGTATAGCATGAAAATGATGACAGTTGCTACTAGTATTATTTGTTTGTGTTCTGTAAACTTCGGTTGATTTTAATGAGATTGTGTATTGTCATTATTTATCAATTTTAAAATAATTCATTTTCATGTTGATGTAGTCGACGAAAAGAGGTTTGTCATTGGAGGAGAAGCGGGAGAAGATGCTTGAGATCTTTAATGACTAACAAGACTTTTACCTGGTAAGTATAGGATATCATATAAACAAGTCCTAATTATTATTATCATTATGTGCTTAATCTAAGGCCTTGAGTTGCTTATTGGTGTTTTCTTTTGCATGCTATTGACCCTTTGTTGAAAAACTTGGTTCTAAGTATTTCCTTTGTTTCGTTTAATAGTATCGTTGTTAGCCAAAAACTGTTGTATATTGTTTTTTATCAGGTAGCAATCCCATTGAATAAAGGAAATACTTGTGGGAACTTGTAAACTCTTCTAGCCATTATTTATTTGACTTGTTTGATATAATAAAAAAAACCAAAATAGACTCATTCATCAGTAAATGAGTCGAAGTTGCCACCTCTAGAAAAAATGAATATGAAAATAACAAGCAATAAGTATTATACACTGCATCTTCTAGGCGCCTTTCCTCGTCTATTGGTGCATCGAAAAGGTAGATATTAGGGCATCTATGAGTATGATTAGTGCATCGAAAAGGTATATTAGTGCATCGGAGCCCTACTAGAAGGAGGTGGTGATGATACATGGCCTGCAATAAGTAAACTGTACCATCATGAAACTAATGTGTCATGATACATGGTAGATATTGTCTCTTATCTGTTTTATTAATGTGTCATGTATGAAATCAAATCACATCTTGGTGCTAGTACTGGGGTTTTGGAGTTCCAGCTTGGGGTTTTATGGTAATATAAACGCTCATTTCTATATCAGTACCTTATAATTATGTAACACATCTGCTCCTACTCGTACTTTCCATTAATTCAGTCATAATCTCAATATATTGCAGGCAACAGTCATGGCAATGAACTGCATCAAATCATTGAGAATCATTCATATCATTAATCAATTAGGAACTTGTAAAACATTTGTTGTTGGAGGTAAAGCCAAAAAGAAAGGTGGAGGGGCCGTATGATCAGGTACTCATTCATGGATAATCGTATCAGTACCTTTCTAAAAAAAAACTAAAAACTGATTTTTTGGTTTCTATAAACTGAGGTGTCTTTGAAATTAGGGTGTTTGGTTACTTATCTGATTAATGTGTTTTGAGGGTGTTTGGGTCTACTTTTTTTATCTCATGAGTGAAGTAGCAAATTAGAACTTACAAGCTTTTATAAGTAAATTTGTTACAGTTTTTCGTAGGTACCCTTAATTTGTGCTAGTGTTACTTTGGTATTGCTAATTATCAATGAAGTTTGATATTGAGAAACTTTTATATTGCTTGTATTTGCTGTCCAAAGTGATAGCGATAGTGATGATCCACCTGACTATTTTTGCGCATCAACGTGTATAATAGTACCAGCGCTATGAGTGTATCATAAAGTTTCCATATGCAAAGGACATACGTGACATAATGCATTGTTCTATTTCGCAGCCTTGTATAATGCAAAACTCGATTCCAGTTCCTGATATCTATCTAGTATATTCGTAAGCACCTTACCTGCATCTCATAGGCATAAGTTTAAAAATGTGAAGAAACCTACTATTCTACTTGACAGACATTTCATAACCATATAAGAGTATCAAGTTATCCGCACACTACTAGATCGTACTAAACAAGTAATTATCTACATAATTACTTAGTAGGGGAGACGAGTAGGTTTTCTTATAAATAGGTTAAGTATAGGGAAACGGGCCAAATAGTTCGTATAGGTTCACCCAAAGTTCACCCAAATTGTTTTATTCCTAAAACTTTTATTAGTAACTATATTCTCTGTAGTAATATATTTTATGTGTCAACCTGACCTGGCCCTTATATTTGAAGATATTTGTGGGTCAACCTGACCTGGACCTCATATTTGAAGATATTTGTGGGTCAACCTGACCTGGATTTTGGATTTGCATGTTGTTCATTTCACATTGTTTGAAATGGCCCCCTGTAATGTTAAGTAAAAGGGGTTAAATGGCCACTTGTAATGTTAACTTTTTTGGTGCTTGTAGTGAACAAAGGAGCTGCAAGTGCAAGCGAGATCTTGGCTGGTGCTTTAATGGATAATAAAAAAATTATATGGAGAAGGAAAAAGTTGTAGAGGTTATGGCTGACTTAAGTGCATCTGGTCAAGGTTATGAAGAACAAGATGCTGGTTGGTTTGGTCTTTTCGTTCAGTAGATGTAATAGAAGTTCAGATGCATATTAGTATATGGGTATTTAATTTTGCGAGATTGTATATACATGAAGCTTTTCTTACTGTCGAATACATTTATGGATTGACAACCACGTTCAAGAAAATGCCAAAATCTTCTTCGATGGCTACATATTATGCGAAGATGACAGATATCTTCTGGATATCCTCCAGCCATTCATATCATGCATATCGTGATAGAGATTTTCTAGTCATCTTGTTTACTATTTTTACCTTTATGGACAGTGTTTATCCAACTTAAATATCTATGTTTGGGCTACCATGAATGTTTATGTTATTTATGGTCCATTTATTTGGTAGTATTAACGAGAATTAAACATTTCTTTAAGTAGTTAAACAGCTAGAAAACTTAAAAATAAAGAAACATATCCCAAAGACGTTAAACAACTAAAAATAAATAAATAAACATATCCAAAAAGAAGAGGAAGGGGAAGGAATTTACAAAAGTTACCTTGAGCAATAAAAGAAGTTACAATAAGGCCCCTTGAGTTGGGAAAAAAAGAAGGGAGAAGGGGAGGAGGTGATTTGTACACTTTTCTCATTTTTCTACCAAAATAGACTTTTTTCATGATATATATATATATATTTATATATATATATATATATATATATATATATATATATATATATATATATATATATATGTATGTATGTGTGTGTGTATTGTGTATATATATATACATATATATATATATATATATATATATATATATATATATATATATATATATATATATATATATATATATATATATATATATATATATATATATACATATATAACATATATATATATATGTATATATATATATATATATATGTTATATATGTATATATATATATATATATATATATATATATATATATATAATACACACACATATATATATATGTATATATATAATACACTCATATATATATATATATATATATATATATATATATATATATATATATATATATATATATATATATATATGTGTATATATATATATATATATATATATATATATATATATATATATATATATATATATATATATATATATATATATATATATATATATATATATATATATATATATGTATATATATATGTGTGTGTGTGTATTATATATATATATATATATATATATATATATATATATATATATATATATATAGATATGTATCCATATATATATATATATATATATATATATATATATATATATATATATATATAAAGCCTAAAAATATTATTAACATATTATCAATATCTCAATGTTTTAATTATTACAAAACATAAACTCATTGAACTAACATTTATGACATAAACAAGTATTTAGTGATTAACATTCTCTTTACATCCAAATCACTTAAGGTATGAATAAACAAAGTGTTTATTGCAATCTATGATCAAAGGGATATTTAATTAATTATTACAAAGTTTATTTAATTATATAAACATATTATATATTTTTGAAAAACACTTTTGGTAATAAAGAAAAATGTTTTATTCATACTAAATATATGAATTCAAAATTTTAACCAAAATGAGTTAGTTTTTCACCAAATAAACTTTCCCCACTGAAAGACAGAATTTCTGGCCGTTACAGCTGGGCGGCCCCCTTAAAATTAAGGGGACCGGCACGCTCCTGCACAGTATTTCTGTCTCTATAAATACTAGTTCATTTCTCAGATTTTCCTCACCTTTTGCACTCCTAAACTTTATGTTCTAGATCTCCACTTCTATTTTCTTAATCCTTTGATCATACATTCATAAATCTTTGTTTCAAAGTGATCCAAACATCATCCTCTCAAGTGCAAGAGAAGAATACTTCTATCCCTCAAGACAAGAAGTATTACAACTTGTTGTGATCTCCACATCCAAGTTGTTAGAGCATCATCCATTGAATCTATCTCTTTGTGTAATTAGTTGTGAATATTTGATAGAAGATAGTTTAGCTAGGTATATAAGTAGTGTGATTGGTTAGTAGTTTGTTGTGAAGAAGAAGTATTAGGAAGTAGAAAGGTGTGAAGAAGATTGGTGTGAAGTAGATAGGTGTGAAGTAGAAAGGTGTGAAGAAGAATAGGTGTGAAGTAGAAAGGTGTGAAGAAGAATTGGTGTGAAGTAGATTGGTGTGAAGAAGTTGTGTAGAAGTTGTGATTAAGTTGTGACGAAGTTGTGGTGTGTACATTGGTGTGTAAGGTTTTCTCCGCCATAAAGGAGCTTGTTGACATAGTGAAGAAAACTCTCGAGTTAGGTGCTCGGGGAGTGGAGTAGGGCAAGGAAGGTGTCCTTGTAGCCGAACCACTATAAATCTCTTGTCTCGCGGTTCGATCTTTCCATCTCTCATTTATTTCTTTACTTACATTATTATTGCTATTTCGTACATATTTATTGTTGTTCATATTATGCAAGACTTGAAATCACATATTATCGAATCTAAATTTTTGAAAATAAAGAAAACATTCAAACAATCTTTTGTAACAAATTAAAAAGACGTAAAACTATTCAACTCCCCCCCCCCCTTCTAGTTTTCCACAATTGGTATCAAGAGCCAGGTCTAGCAAGATTTTTAAAATATATTGTATTTTAAAACTTGTAACGATCTATGGAATCTTTAAAATATTTAGAAGGGCAATCTATGCAAAGACCACCACTATTTGAAAGTGATGGATTTTTATATTGGAAAAATAGATTCGAAACTTATGTGAAATCAAATGATCCTGATCTTTGGCATGTTATTACCTTTGGTGATTTTCCTCCCACTCAACAAAATCCGGAAACTAAAAAGGATGAAATTGTACCTTTTGAAAAACAAAATGATGATTTGAAAAAGAAACTTGCTAAAAATAATGAAGCTAAAATGGTAATTTATAATGCGTTACCACGTAAAGAATATGAAAGAATTTTTATGTGTAAAACCGCCAAAGAAATTTGGGAATCACTACTTATTACTCACCAAGGTAATAGTCAAGTCAAAGATAATAAAATAGATCTTCTTGTACAACAATATGAACAATTTACGATTCCGGAAGAGGAATCAATTGATAATGCTTTTGCTAAATTTAACACCATTATCACAAGTTTAAAAGCACTTGATGAGACATTTTCTAGTAAAAATTGTGTTAGGAAATTTCTTAGGGCATTGCATCCAAAATGGCGAGCTAAGGTCACGGCAATTGAAGAGTCAAAGAATTTGATGATGTTATCACTTGATGAACTTATTGGCAACTTGAAGGTCCATGAAGAAATTATTAGAAGAGATTCGGAAACGGTCAAAGTCAAGAAAGAACAAACCAAATCCATTGCTATAAAAGCCAAAAAGGAACCTAGTGACGATGATGACTCAAGTGACGAAAGTGAAGACGAAGAATATGCAATGGCTGTAAGAGAATTCAAGAAATTCTTCAAGAGACGAGGAAGATTCACTAGATCACCACGAGACGAAAGAAAACCGTTCCAAAGAAATAGAAGTGATAACTACGGGAAAATAAAGTGCTTTAGATGTGGAAGTCCAAATCATCTCATTGGCGAATGTCTAAAGCCGCCGGGTTATGAAAATCAAGGAGCCTTTGTTAGTGGAACATGGAGTGATAGTGACAAAGAAGAAGTGGAAAAACCAAGAGACGAAAAGTGTCTTGTGGAAAAAGCAACCGACGAAATATGTTTAGGAATTGACTTGGAGCCTGACGAATGGATCAAGGATAGTGGATGTTCGAGGCACATGACGGGGAACCGCAAGCTATTCTCTACCTACAAGGCATACAATGGAGGTAACGTTATTTTCGATAGTGAATTGAGTGGAAAAATCATTGGCAAAGGTATGATTTCTCAAGACTCACTTACTATTGAAAATGTAGAGCATGTAGATAATTTAACATATAACTTGCTTAGTATAGGACAAATATGCAATAACAAATGTAGAGTCACCTTTACCGAAGAGGATAGCGAAATAGTTAAGAATGGAAAAATTATAGGTAGAGGAATTAGGAAAGGCGGCATATATGTTATGAAATTAGGAAACAAACCTGAGGATAGGATATGCCTAACGACCCTAGACAAAAACTCCACATTGTGGCATAGGAGATTAGGACATGCTAACATGCAACAAATACAATCTTTGGCCTCTAAAGAACTAGTTAGAAACTTGCCTAATCTAAAATATGACAAACATTTTTGTGATGCATGTAAAATTGGAAAACAAGTTCATGCTAGTCACAAAGCTAAGAATATAGTATCCACTACTAGGTTCCTAGAATTATTACATATGGATCTTTTTGGTCCATCCGTTGTGCGGAGCTATGGAGGAAACAAATATACCTTAGTAATAGTATATGACTATTCACGATACACGTGGACTAGGTTTTTAAGTGACAAGACCCAAGCCTTTGAAAAATTTGAAATATTTAGTAAAATGATTCAAAATAAATTAGGATGCACAATAGTAGCCATTAGGACGGACCATGGTAGGGAATTTGAAAACGAAGTACAATTCGGAAAATATTGTGATTTAAATGGAATATCTCACAATTTCTCCGCTCCTCGTACTCCTCAATCAAATGGCGTAGTAGAAAGAAAAAATAGGTCACTACAAGAAATGAGTAGAACAATGTTAAATGAACAATCCATCCCACAAAAATTTTGGTGTCACGATGTAAATACATCAACATATATTATTAATAGGGTATTGATTGAGGCAAAAGCAGTCAACTAAATTCAACCACGGATGTGGTCAAACAAGTCAAACTCCTAAGGCTCAATGCTCCGCGGAATATAGTGTTTCCCCGGATCATTATGTCCCGACGAGGTGTGAAGGTTATAAAACGGTTTCGTGATCGGGTGAATCTGGACAGGAAAATGTTTGTGTGTGATAAAACTAAGGAATCTACAAAGAAATAGCTTAAACAAGCTATATGAATAAGACTGGAAGCTAGGAAAAACCAGAAACGTTTAAAACCTAAACACGCGTACGTTCACGTTTTAAATAACGTAAACGCACGAAATAAAAAGTGAAAACGGAAATCTGAAAACCCCCAGGGGGTGAAAATGACTTTTTTACAAACTAAAAGATACAATAAATTTTTTAGAAAAAGAAAATAAATTTTTACACTAATTAATTATTTATTATTAATTAAATACTAGTTAATACTAATTATTAATTCTTAAATAACTTAAATACAATATAATATTGATTAAATACTAGAAAAATGAAAATAAAATTTCTAAAATTATAAAATAACTAAAAACTAAATTTAAAACTAAAAATAAGTATTTTTTGTC
Source organism: Artemisia argyi (assembly GCA_030686995.1). Taxonomy (NCBI): domain Eukaryota; kingdom Viridiplantae; phylum Streptophyta; class Magnoliopsida; order Asterales; family Asteraceae; genus Artemisia; species Artemisia argyi. Next base: position 100,756,925 of record CM060681.1, read on the forward strand.
TTTTTTGGATTTTTCAATTAATTAATTATTAATTATATATTAATTACCTAATTAAACTATTTTAAATTAAGAAAATTAGAAAATGAATAGTAAAAATTATAAGAAAATTTATAAAATTATTTTACATTATATAAAAGCTAGGAAAATATAAAAACTAGGTTTTACTTAATAAAAACTAATTATGCTATTTAAAACTAATTATTAATTAATAATTAATAAAACTAAGAATAATTCTAATAAATACTAAATGACAAAATAAAATTCTGAGAAAATTACTAAAAATACTTTAATATAAAAGGAATTTAAGAAAAATATAAAAAAGCTAAGTACTTAATAAAAATCTAAAAATGAAAATTAAAATTTAAATAAAATTAAATAGAAACTATCACTTAATATTAAATTGGTTTTTCTTTGTTTTTCTTTTACAAACTTACTTTATACCTAAAAACAAACACTTCTAATGAAAACAACTTTTTTGTAAATGAAAAATAAGCACTTGAGAGCTTATTTGGCTTGACAGTTGACCACAGTTGACTTTTTAAGCAAATAAGCTCAAATGAGCTTGAGTGGGGCCCACAAAGGTTGAATCTGATTCAAATGAGTTACGCAAACATGTATAAGCTAGAAAAAGCACATATGGTTCACAGAATAAGCTAAATGACCAAAATAAGCACTTCCAAAATCCAATTTCCAATCAGAACTGGGACAGAGTTTAGGGATGGATTCCAGGTGGGGTCCACTGGTCTGATGGTCAAACTTTTGGTCAAAAACCCAAGCCTACCAGGAGGGGGGTTGAATGAGACCAAGTGATGGTGTTGGGACCCACTAGGATGGCCACAAACCATCACCAAAGTGGTGGTGGTGGAGTGGGTAACTGCTGCACAGAGCACTGGGTTGCCCTGCAGGTATGTTTGGGGTTAAGTGGGGCCCAGGAGAAAATTCTCAAAAATCAAAGAACCATGGGATCTTGAAGTTGAACTGATAGAGTATCTATGGAAACAAGTTTCACAATCTAAATCAACACACATAAATCAAAACAATTACTTGAACTTTTGGTTTTTTCTCCCACAACTACTTTTGACTTTTTGAAATGAACTTGAAAATTTGACTTTGGCCAATTTTGATTAGGTCCACCTGACGTAAATATCCCACCAGGGACCAATTCTGTCATTTTTCAGAAACTCTAGGGACCAAAATGTAAATTTCCAAAACTTTTCCAATTTTTCACCAAAGGACTAAATATGACAATTAATGATTTTAAAAGGACCTTGGTGATAATTTTCCATATTTTGAATGACTAGGGACTAATTTTGTAATTTTATGAAAGTTGGGGGACTGAAACTGCCAATTATGCAAACTTTGTACGTTTTTCTTCTGTTTTTACTCGTTTTGCATCTAAAACATATAAAACACAATTTTGAAATATTTTTAGTATTTTGATACATTTCTGAGTGTTTTTGTATGTTTTTGCAGTTCAGACTGACTAAAAATGATGAGTGTTTGAGCACTCATCAATCCCCCACACTAAACTATTGCTAGTCCCTAGCAATAACTGTTTTGAAAACTTGATGGATTTTAAACTCTTTACCAAAATCCATCACTTCTGGAGTAGCCATGTGTAAGAACTGTGGCACACCTGATAACCGTGTGATTTTGAGCAAACCACCAGCTGTCAACGAATTTGATTAGTCTTTACCAAAAGCCGTTTGCTTCTGGACTAGCCAACTCTTGATGGAATAGTCAACTTCTTGGTGAGCTGATTACCAATTATGGATTTCCACTGCCTTTACCACAAGCCATAATCTTGTAGGCTAGCCAACTTATTCGCTCTAGGGTATATGGCGAGTTGAGGTACCATACAATTTTTGGCAAATTGCAAGCCATAAACGGATTTGATGTATCTTTACCAAGAGCCGTTTGCTCCTGGATTAGCCAATCCCTTTGTCGGTTAGACCTGGCGGACTGATTACCACAAAAATTTTGAAGCACCAGTGAAAAATTTTTGAAAATTTTCGTCAAAAACGGGGGTACTATAAGGTAAAATGTGATAAAATTCGCTAGAATAGCGAAATACCCCCCCCCCCCCCCCCCCACACACTTAGGATGAATATTTTCCTCAATATTCAAAGTCCCGGCTATTATGCCGACATTTTGAACGTAAAAGGGCAACATTACAAGCTAAGCGTGGAAAAACACCATTTTTTCACTTTATTTGTAACCATAGTGGGGGACTCCCCCACACTTAGGGTGAAAACCCTATAAGCATGCTACTGTTTTTGTTTACCGAGTCGCTAGCTTGACTCGACCCCGAATTCATTTGTCCTTGGGGAAGCATGATGTGGAAGAAGAAATCTCCATCGGACTTTCATGCAAGATGTTTGGACAAACATTTGAAGCACGTGAAATTTCCACACCGATGAGATAAGTATCCGGCTCAAGATAATGATACATGAAAATGCCGGAATCAAAGATGGTATCTTCATTCCCGAATGAGTGAAGAACAAGAGAAGTCACCTTATAGGTGAAGAAAAGGAAGAAAACCATGATGAAAATCATGATTTGATTTTCTTCCTCGAGATCAGGCTCCGTAGCCTGAGTTTGGATTTCAAAGGGTAAGCTCGTAAACAACCCGGGAGGGTGGGTGGGAATTTGCAAATTCTCATAATTGAGAGCATCTCCCCCCGGGCTATCAAACTCCGAAGGAGTCATGATATGATGAGTGAGTTCACCGGAGAACTCCTCATGAAGAGAATTATTCACAAGATGTGAATTTGTGAACTCATGTTCCATTGTGGACTCGTCACAATCCTCGTCAAAGATTGGATTGTTATAAATCATAGTGAATTCATATTCGAATTCAAATAGAGGATTGGTGAGAGTCGTATTGAATGTTTCGGGAACAAAGAGATTAACATTCTCTATTGGACTGCTGGGATCAGAAGTGAGTGACGGATCATGATATAGGAGACTTTCAATTTCTCCCAGATCGGCTTCAAATTCGAGGAGACCATCATCACTTTCCAATGAAAGTGGATTGATGTGAGTAAGTTCATCGGCGAACTCCTCAAGAAAAGGATCAGCATCAGAATGTGGAACTGATGCCTCAACATACTCGATGTCACCATGAGATGTACAATCATCATTAAAATCTGAGAAAGTCTCAAAATGATCGTTTGAACACTCACGAGGGGAAGGAATATCACACACATGATCATGCGTTCCCGGTGACTCTCTCGGGATTGGGACAAGGTTCTCAACACTAGACTTTATGAATTCGTCCGATTTCCTTTCAGGAACAGTGTCAAGATGCTCGTCCCCCCTGATCAGAGAGTGAGTGAGAACCTCGGGTGTGATAGCAGTTGTTTGAGATGGAATCTCAACTGCTGAGATATCAACTGATGAACTTGATGAAGCTTTGTAAAATTGAAGAATATCAAGGGTATCTTCATCATCACTGTCATCAGGAATAAAACGGAACTGAGAGCTAGATTTGGCTGCTTTTTCTTTTGCAATGGATTCCCGAATAGATTTTTCATAGGCATCTTGGGAATTTATTCTAGCAGCCTGCTCTTCAGCTAGCAATTCTTCCATGGATTTTTGATGAGTATGTCTTTGGGCAAAGTCTTTAACTAAACCCTTAAGCTCATCAACGATTTTCATCATATTTTGCATTTCTGGAAGAAGTGCTTGATTCATATCGTACTGTGGAGGTTGGTCATAATAAGGTGTGTCAAAATTGTCACAAGGATACGGATTCCCCGTTTGACAATCTGAGTTGAAGTGTGGACCTCCACAGTAATCACAACAGTAAAACTGTTGAGTCTGGACTGGTGAATCATATGGGTATTTGTCATAACCAAAGTTCTGAGCATCACTGGAAAACTGTTCATAGACAAACGTGTTTCCGGATTGACACTAAAATCCTTGGTGAGGACCACCTCAAAACTTACACAGATATGTCAGTATCTCATGATGTGGTGGCTGGTAGGATGAATCAGATGTATAATGGTAAGGATAGGGAGCTTGGTTATAGATAGACCTATCTCCTGACTCTACCATGCTACAGCCGGGACAATTCCCACCATTATGAGAACCACCACACCATTGGCAACCCAAATGGTGTGGATACGACATAGGAAAGAATCAAAGGTTTACAGAGGGTAAGGAATGAGGAATCAAAAATGTGAGAGGGTAAAGGTGAATATTTTTGGGTTTTGGATAAACATTTTGTACAAATGAGAAAGAAAATGTTTTTGGGTTTTTTATTTTATTTTATTTTATTTTATTTTTTTTTGTGTTCGATGAAAACTGAGTTTAAAATGTTTTCGGGAACGGTTTTGTTTTTATAAGATAATATGAACAAGGGTGGGTAAATATACAATGGATGTATATCCCGATTCACTAATCAGAAAAACCGTTTAGAATAGCGCGCACACCTCCCTGGCAGCGGCGCCAAAATTTGATTGAGGCAAAAGCAGTCAACTAAATTCAACCACGGATGTGGTCAAACTCCTAAGGCTCAATGCTCCGCGGAATATAGTGTTTCCCCGGGTCGTTATGTCCCGACGAGGTGTGATGGTTATAAAACGGTTTCGTGATCGGGTGAATCTGGACAGGAAAATGTTTGTGTGTGATTAAACTAAGGAATCTACAAAGAAATAGCTTAAACAAGCTATATGAATAAGACTGGAAGCTAGGAAAAACCAGAAACGTTTAAAACCTAAAAACGCGTATGTTCACGTTTTAAATAACGTAAACGTACAAAATAAAAAGTGAAAACGGAAATCTGAAAACCCCCAGGGGGTGAAAATGACTTTTTTACAAACTAAAAGATAAAAGAAAATTTTTAGAAAAAGAAAATAAATTTTTACACTAATTAATTATTTATTATTAATTAAATACTAGTTAATACTAATTATTAATTCTTAAATAACTTAAATACAATATAATATTGATTAAATACTAGAAAAATGAAAATAAATTTTCTAAAATTATAAAATAAATAAAAACTAAATTTAAAACTAAAAATAAGTATTTTTGTCTTTTTGTGATTTTTCTATTAATTAATTACTAATTATATATTAATTACCTAATTAAACTATTTTAAATTAAGAAAAATAGAAAATGAATAGTAAAAATTATAAGAAAATTTCTAAAATTATTTTACATTATATAAAAGCTAGGAAAAATATAAAAACTAGGTTTTACTTAATAAAAACTAATTATGCTATTTAAAACTAATTATTAATTAATAATTAATAAAACTAAGATTAATTCTAATAAATACTAAATGACAAAATAAAATTCTGGGAAAATTACTAAAAATACTTTAATATAAAAGGAATTTAAGAATAATATAAAAAAGCTAAGTACTTAATAAAAATCTAAAAATGAAAATTAAAATTTAAATAAAATTAAATAGAAATTATCACTTAATATTAAATTGGTTTTTCTTTGTTTTTCTTTTACAAACTTACTTTATACCTAAAAAAAACACTTTTAATGAAAACAAGTTTTTTGTAAATGAAAAATAAGCACTTGAGAGCTGATTTGGCTTGACAGTTGACCACAGTTGACTTTTTAAGCAAATAAGCTCAAATGAGCTTGAGTGAGGCCTACAAAGGTTGAATCTGATTCAAATGAGTTAAGCAAACATGTATAAGCTAGAAAAAGCACATATGGTTCACAGAATAAGCTAAATGACCGAAATAAGCACTTCCAAAATCCAATTTCCAATCAGAACTGGGACAGAGTTTATTGATGGATTCCAGGTGGGGTCCACTGGTCTGATGGTCAAACTTTTAGTCAAAAACCCAAGCCTACCAGGAGGGGGGTTGAATGAGACCAAGTGATGGTGTTGGGACCCAATAGGATGGCCACAAACCACCACCAAAGTGGTGGTGGTGGTGGAGTGGGTAACTGCTGCACAGAGCACTGGGTTGCCCTGCAGGTATGTTTGGGGTTAAGTGGGGCCCAGGGAAAAATTCTCAAAAATCAAAGAACCATGGGATCTTGAAGTTGAACTGATAGAGTATCTATGGAAACAAGTTTCACAATCTAAATCAACACACATAAATCAAAACAATTACTTGAACTTTTGGTTTTTTTGCACAACTACTTTTGACTTTTTGAAATGAACTTGAAAATTTGACTTTGGCCAATTTTGATTAGGTCCAACTGACTTAAACTAATGTATTATGCAATTATGAAACTAAATTAAGCTACTTAAACAAGTTTCAAAGCTATGGTGATGATTTGGGTTCACCAAGCCCCAACAGTTGACTGTTAAGAGGTAGTGAGAGTGATTTTGACCTTTTTTCAAAATGGTGATCTATTTTATGACTTACAAGAACTTTTTTGACCTAAGGTGATTAGCTCAAACAGAAATCAACAACTAAATCACACAAGAACATCTCAAAACCTTCTAAGCCAAACACTCCCTTATTCCCCAACTGTTTTTACATTTAAAGAGTTTCATATACAATGAGGCTTATGAAATGCTCCTATTTTACCCATTATGCTATATGAACTAAATGAAAGCTGAAATGACAAAGAAATAAGCATTACATTAAGCTATGGGCTAAAATACTAGAATTGACTCAATTATTCAACTGTAAGCATTATTAACTATAATGGAAAAGAAATGAGTTGCTGATCAACAAACTAGCATAATAAGACTAAATAAGCATATAAAGCATAAATCAATACTAACATAAGAACCATGACAGTGATTTCCAAAAATGATGAGATAAGCTTACAAGTAACTTTTGTGTGATCCATCAAGAGGAAGATACACCAACCTATCCTAAGGTCTCCCCTGAGATTTTCACACCAAAAAAAATCAATCCTGCAGCCTTGCTTGTCCACCCTTCATCACTGGTTTTTCATATTCCACCATTTTATTCGAATTTTTGAATATTTATGTAAAACTAAACTCAAGTCCTTAGAGTGGAACTTTAAGTCTCACAAAAGCTTAAATAAGAACTGATTTGAGATAAATGAGCAACAAACAACAACTGTGAACAATTTAAAGTTACTTTTTCAAATTCACTTAAAAAAATGCATAAACTAGAATTTAAATTCGATACTGAAACTAAAGATTCAAAGAGGTTCAAAATACACTGAAATGTCTTAATAGATAACTTGGAAGCTGAAATTTAAACTGGAATTTTAAAAATACATGAAAACAATAAGCTAAACTAAATTACAATAATTCCTAATCTAACAACTCTCTCTTTCTTCCATTCTTCATTTTTATAAGTCCCTGAAGCATCCCTTGACTTTCCCACTTATGTTTTGAGCCCTAGGATGAAGGAATTTGATCCTGGTCGTTTGTTCAATTTAGGCGGGAAAAAATGGTTTTGGCAGGTAGGGGAAACTTGGGGGGGTTTTGTACTTTTGTTGTTTTGGAGTGTAGGAGGGGGTGGGAGGTTGAGTATTGCAGAGGGTGAGAGTTGTAGGGTGATGATGGGAGGCTGTGGTGTTGCAGAGATAAGGTGAGGTGGAGTCAAAGGGGTTGACTGGGGGGAATTAAAAAAACGGGGGAAGGGATAATATATTTAGTGGTGTGGGCCGGTTGGGAGTTGGGCAGAGGGGTATAAGGGTTGTGTTGTGGGCTGGTAATGTAGAGTGGGCTTGGGTGGTTTAGTAGTAATATTACATATGGTCCGTTTGGTTTGTTTGATTATCACAAGCACCAAAAATGCAAAATACCAAAAGTTTAGGGACTGAAAATGAAATTTTCCCAAGCTGCTCATGAGGACCAATAGTGCCAAGATTCCAAAGTTCAATAACGAATTTTGCATTTTTCACTTTTTCAAAATTCCCGGGGACCAAAACTGACAAATTGCCAAACTTAAAGGACCAAACATGACATTTCCTCAAACTTTCCTCCCAAGGTCCATTTTTGATAATTTATGATTTTCTAGGACCAAAAATGATTTTTCTTTCAAAAATATCCCACCAGGGACCAATTCTGTCATTTTCTGAAACTCCAGGGACCAAAATGTAAATTTCCAAAACTTTTCCAATTTTTCACCAAAGGACTAAATATGACAATTTATGATTTCAAAAGGACCTTGGTGATAATTTTCCATATTTTGAATGACTAGGGACTAATTTTGTAATTTTATGAAAGTTGGGGGACTGAAACTGCCAATTATGCAAACTTTGTACGTTTTTCATCTATTTTTACTCGTTTTGCATCTAAAACATATAAAACACAATTTTGAAATATTTTTAGTATTTTGATGCATTTCTGAGTGTTTTTGTATGTTTTTGCAGTTCAGGCTGACTAAAAATGATGAGTGTTTGAGCACTCATCAATCCCCCACACTAAACTATTGCTAGTCCCTAGCAATAACTGTTTTGAAAACTTGATGGATTTTAAACTCTTTACCAAAAGCCATCACTTCTGGAGTAGCCAGGTGTAAGAACTGTGGCACACCTGATAACCGTGTGATTTTGAGCAAACCACCAGCTGTCAACGGATTTGATTAGTCTTTACCAAAAGCCGTTTACTTCTGGACTAGCCAACTCTTGATGGAATAGTCAACTTCTTGGTGAGCTGATTACCAATTATGGATTTCCACTGCCTTTACCACAAGCCATAATCTTGTGGGCTAGCCAACTCATTCGCTTTAGGGGATATGGCGAGTTGAGGTACCATACAATTGTTGGCAAATTGCAAGCCATAAACGGATTTGATGTATCTTTACCAAGAGCCGTTTGCTCCTGGATTAGCCAATCCCTTTGTCGGTTAGACCTGGCGGACTGATTACCACAAAAATTTTGAAGCACCAGTGAAAAATTTTTGAAAATTTTGGTCAAAAACGGGCGTACTATAAGGTAAAATGTGATAAAATTCGCTAGAATAGCGAAATACCCCCCCCCCCCCCCCACACACACACACTTAGGATGAATATTGTCCTCAATATTCAAAGTCCCGGCTATTATGCCGACATTTTGAACGTAAAAGGGCAACATTACAAGCTAAGCGTGTACACCATTTTTTCACTTTATTTGTAACCATAGTGGGGGACTCCCCCACACTTAGGGTGAAAACCCTATAAGCATGCTACTGTTTTTGTTTACCGAGTCGCTAGCTTGACTCGACCCCGAATTCATTTGTCCTTGGGGAAGCATGATGTGGATGAAGAAATCTCCATCGGACTTTCATGCAAGATGTTTGGACAAACAATTGAAGCACGTGAAAGTTCCACACCGATGAGATAAGTATCCGGCTCAAGATAATGATACATGAAAATGCCGGGATCAAAGATGGTATCTTCATTCCCGAAGGAGTGAAGAACAAGAGAAGTCACCTTATAGGTGAAGAAAAGGAAGAAAACCATTATGAAAATCATGATTTGATTTTCTTCCTCGAGATCAGGCTCCGTAGCCTGAGTTTGGATTTCAAAGGGTAAGCTCGTAAACAACCCGGGAGGGTGGGTGGGAATTTGCAAATTCTCATAATTGAGAGCATCTCCCCCCGGGCTATCAAACTCCGGAGGAGTCATGATATGATGAGTGAGTTCACCGGAGAACTCCTCATGAAGAGAATTATTCACAAGATGTGAATTTGTGAACTCATGTTCCATTGTGGACTCGTCACAATCCTCGTCAAAGATTGGATTGTTAGAAATCATAGTGAATTCATATTCGAATTCAAATAGAGGATTGGTGAGAGTCGTATTGAATGTTTCGGGAACAAAGAGATTAACATTCTCTATTGGATTGCTGGGATCAGAAGTGAGTGACGGATCATGATATAGGAGACTTTCAATTTCTCCCAGATCGGCTTCAAATTCGAGGAGACCATCATCACTTTCCAATGAAAGTGGATTGATGTGAGTAAGTTCATTGGCGAACTCCTCAAGAAGAGGATCAGCATCAGAATGTGGAACTGATGCCTCAACATACTCGATGTCTCCATGAGATGTACAATCATCATTAAAATCTGAGAAAGTCTCAAAATGATCGTTTGAACACTCACGAGGGGAAGGAATATCACACACATGATCAAGAGTTCCCTGTGACTTTCTCGGGATTGGGACAAGGTTCTCAACACTAGACTTTATGAATTCGTCCGATTCCCTTTCAGGAACAGTGTCAAGATGCTCGTCCCCCATGATCAGAGAGTGAGTGAGAACCTCGGGTGTGATAGCAGTTATTTGAGATGGAATCTCAACTGCTGGGATATCAACTGATGAACTTGATGAAGCTTTGTAAAATTGAAGAATATCAAGGGTATCTTCATCATCACTGTCATCAGGAATAAAACGGAACTGAGAGCTAGATTTGGATGCTTTTTCTTTTGCAATGGATTCCCGAATAGATTTTTCATAGGCATCTTGGGAATTTATTCTAGCAGCCTGCTCTTCAGCTAACAATTCTTCCATGGATTTTTTATGAGTATGTCTTTGGGCAAAGTCTTTAACTAAACACTTAAGCTCATCAACGATTTTCATCATATTTTGCATTTCTGGAAGAAGTGCTTGATTCATATCGTACAGTGGAGGTTGGTCATAATAAGGTGTGTCAAAATTGTCACAAGGATACGGATTCCCCGTTTGACAATCTGAGCTGAAGTGTGGACCTCCACAGTAATCACAACAGTAAAACTGTTGAGTCTGGACTGGTGAATCATATGGGTATTGGTCATAACCAAAGTTCTGAGCATCACCGGAAAACTGTTCATAGACGAACGTGTTTCCAGATTGACACTCAAATCCTTGGTGAGGACCACCACAAAACTCACACAGATATGTCAGTATCTCATGATGTGGTGGCTGGTAGGATGAATCAGATGTATCATGGTAAGGATAGGGAGCTTGGTTATAGATAGACCCATCTCCTGACTCTACCATGCTACAGCCGGGACAATTCCCACCATTATGAGAACCACCACACCATTGGCAACCCAAATGGTGTGGATACGACATAGGAAAGAATCAAAGGTTTACAGAGGGTAAGGAATGAAGAATCAAAGATGTGAGAGGGTAAAGGTGAATATTTTTGGGTTTTTGGATAAACATTTTGTACAAATGAGAAAGAAAATGTTGTTGGGTTTGTTTGTTTGTTTTTTTTTTTCGATGAAAACTGAGTTTAAAATGTTTTCGGGAACGGTTTTGTTTTTATAAGATAATATGAACAAGGGTGGGTAAATATACAATGGATGTATAGCCTGATTCACTAATCAGAAAAACCGTTTAGAATAGCGCACACCTTCCGGCAGCGGCGCCAAAATTTGATTGAGGCAAAAGCAGTCAACTAAATTTAACCACAGATGTGGTCAAACAAGTCAAACTCCTAAGTCTCAATGCACCACGGAATATAGTGTTTCCCCGGGTCATTATGTCCCGACGAGGTGTGATGGTTATAAAACGGTTTCGTGATCGGGTGAACCTGGACAGGAAAATGTTTGTGTATGATTAAACTAAGGAATCTACAAAGAAATAGCTTAAACAAGCTATATGAATAAGACTGGAAGCTAGGAAAAACCAGAAACGTTTAAAACCTAAAAACGCGTACGTTCACGTTTTAAATAACGTAAACGTACGAAATAAAAAGTGAAAACGGAAATCTGAAAACCCCCAGGGGGTGAAAATGACTTTTTTACAAACTAAAAGATAAAAGAAAATTTTTAGAAAAAGAAAATAAATTTTTACACTAATTAATTATTTATTATTAATTAAATACTAGTTAATACTAATTATTAATTCTTAAATAACTTAAATACAATATAATATTGATTAAATACTAGAAAAATGAAAATAAAATTTCTAAAATTATAAAATAACTAAAAACTAAATTTAAAACTAAAAATAAGTATTTTTGTCTTTTTGTGATTTTTCTATTAATTAATTACTAATTATATATTAATTACCTAATTAAACAATTTTAAATTAAGAAAAATAGAAAATGAATAGTAAAAATTATAAGAAAATTTCTAAAATTATTTTACATTATATAAAAGCTAGAAAAAATATAAAAACTAAGTTTTACTTAATAAAAACTAATTATGCTATTTAAAACTAATTATTAATTAATAATTAATAAAACTAAGATTAATTCTAATAAATACTAAATGACAAAATAAAATTCTGAGAAAATTACTAAAAATACTTTAATATAAAAGGAATTTAAGAAAAATATAAAAAAGCTAAGTACTTAATAAAAATCTAAAAATGAAAATTAAAATTTAAATAAAATTAAATAGAAACTATCACTTAATATTAAATTGGTTTTTCTTTGTTTTTCTTTCACAAACTTACTTTATACCTAAAAACAAACACTTTTAATGAAAACAACTTTTTTGTAAACGAAAAATAAGCACTTGAGAGCTTATTTGGCTTGACAGTTGACCACAGTTGACTTTTTAAGCAAATAAGCTCAAATGAGCTTGAGTGGGGCCCACAAAGGTTGAATCTGATTCAAATGGGGATATAGGAATAAGTTAGATGAAAATGGGATAGTAACTAGGAATAAAGCTAGGTTAGTTGCCCAAGGTTATAATCAACAAGAAGGAATTGATTATGACGAAACCTTTGCCCCCGTAGCTTGACTAGAATCTATTAGGATATTACTTGCCTATGCATGCGCCCTAGATTTTAAGTTATTCCAAATGGATGTGAAAAGTGCATTCCTTAACGGTTTTATCAATCAGGAGGTATATGTGGCACAACCTCCAGGATTCATTGACTTCGCAAAACCTGATTATGTTTATAAGTTAAAGAAAGCTTTGTATTGACTCAAACAAGCTCCCAAAGCTTGGTATGATCGATTAAAAGTTTTCCTTATTAAACATGATTATTCCATGGGAATGGTAGATAACACTCTTTTCACAAAAAGGAAAGACCCAAATCTCATCATTGTTCAAATATATGTTGATGACATTATATTTGGATCAACTTGTCAAGACATGTGTGATGAATTTGCCAAAATCATGCATGATGAGTTTGAGATGAGTATGATAGGTGAACTAAACTTCTTCCTAGGATTACAAATAAAACAATTAGAAGATGGAATATTCTTTAACCAATCTAAGTACACTAAGGAAATGCTTAAGAAATTTGGCCTAGAAGACTCAAAACCCATGAAAACTCCCATGTCTACGGAAGTGAAACTCACAAAGGATGATGAAGGTGAGTCCATAGATAATCGATTAAAAGCTTTCCTTATTAAACATGATTATTCCATGGGAATGGTAGATAACACTCTTTTCACAAAAAGGAAAGACCCAAATCTCATCATTGTCCAAATATATGTTGATGACATTATATTTGGATCAACTTGTCAAGACATGTGTGATGAATTTGCCAAAATTATGCATGATGAGTTTGAGATGAGTATGATGGGTGAACTAAACTTCTTCCTAGGATTTGATACGCGGGAATTGCACCAGGCTTTACCTCTCAAGGGATCCTGAGAAGCTTACAAACCCCACCAGGCAGTGTACCTGATCGTTGTAGTATAGTATAGTGACAAGTACCGGGGGATTGATCGTTCAGCTTAGGAATAGTGTCGCTAGGATTAGAAAACCTAAATAATAGTTCTAAAGGTGAGGGATGATTATTTTTGTATTTTATATTTTTTTTAGAAAGCAAGTAAAAATCTCGGGTTTGAAGGATTTGGGCGGAATTAGTTGCTAATCAACTAACCCAATACTAAAGATGCAATCAAAATAAAATACTAGAAATGAAAATAAACTAAATTATACTAAAGTTGTGAGCAGTAAATGGAAAAAATGTGTTTACTTAGATTTCACTACCCCTAGACATCTTTTACATGTTAATTACTTGTTATAATTGCATGGATGACGGATCGTATTCCTAAATACCATTCATGGGGTGGCACACTTAACTCCCCAATTCTATGAGCTCTTATCTCCTCCTATACCGTGCCCAGCACAACTATAGGGATTGTAAACAGTGGCTCATGCATTAAATACAACCAATAAAGACCTAGTGCGCGTCGGTTCATGTTTCTTAAGACATTCAAGCATGTTACCAATTGGAGATCTGCCAGTTTTCTTAAGCCTAACATATAAATCATTCATCCAATACAAGTATAAACAAGTAATCAACACATAATTAACATCTAGGTTTCATTAGATCCAAGCAAACACAAGATAGATCTAGCCTAGCATGATGGAATTAAGACAAGAACAAGATATAGACAACCAACACATAGACATATTGATTGAATTAAAAGAACACTTATCTCAATTACACATGAAAGGTATCAAGGGCTTGGAACCCTTGAAAAACCTGTAAAATTCGCACCAAAATCGTACTTAGGGTTTCTCCAAAACTTCTCTCTTTTAAATGTGAAAATTAGAAAACTATATATAGGAAAAGGGGTCTGACGGCGTCAAGACTAAACTTGTGACGCCGTCACCTCGCCGCCAAAACTCTTCTCGGACTGCCTTGATCTACATTTGACGTCGTCATGTGATAATCATTTCCAGGCCGTCATGACTTTTACTCTTGACGCCCTACTTCGTGACACCGTTAATTCTCTATTGGACCGTCATGGAATTTTGCTCTTGACGCCGTCAAAATGTTACTCTTGACGCCGTCACCTACTATTCCCAGCATGAAAAATTAAGACTTTGGCGTTTTCTTCACTTTTATGCTCCAAAAACGTCCGAATTGCTTCCTTTTCCAGATTTCTCTCCCAAAGTACCTAAAATCACAAAAGGAACGATTTAGGAAAATATTTGATCAAATAAATTCGAATTCGGGCTTAAATGACCCCTTAAAAATGGATCATTTTTTGCCTCATCATATACCCTTACACTTGAGATTTGCTTGTCCTCAAGCAAATGCGCTTTTATTCTACTCAAAAGACAAGTTAGGGGTCATTTAACACTAATATAAAAGTAATTACAACAAGTAATCGTTCCACTAAAGACCAATAGACAAGCACGGAGGTCATACACTATCACCTCACAAATAGTGTTTAGATACTCACATCTCTCGGGTGTAATAAAGTGTAAATTACAATATAGAAACGGAAGATATCTCTCACTACTTGTCATAGCAAAATAGATTACCATAGTCTTGGGAAATGATCAAACCTCCACCACATGGCGTAAGCACCTAGGATAAACTATCAAATAGGTCTTTTAAAGGGTTGTAACGTTAGGTGTAGGGATATGAAATACACGGTTTTGTTGGATAAAGGAAGTTTTACTGGTGGCAAGTTAACAATCTTGGTTAATTACATGTACAATATGGCGTTGCTAAGCCAAGACTAGACTCGACTTAAGATAATAAACGAAAAATAACAAAAACATAAAATAAACATAGAATGAAATGGGATGGTAGTCCGTATGTTTTTTCTCTCTTTTTCTTTTTCTATTTTTTTTTTCTTTTTCTTGATTTTTTCGATTTTTTTTTTTTTTTTTTTTTTTTTTTTTTTTTTTTTTTTTTTTTGCATACACTCTTACCCTACCATCCAAAATAATACATCATAGGGAATAAACATTCCCCTTACACTTGAATCTTTACATACTTTACATTAAACTAATCTAATGACTCGAATTAAGAAAATCAAAACACTTGGAGTACTTTTTAAGATTTACATATGGGGGTAATAAATGATGTTCTTCCCCATTACTCCATAAAATAAGTACTTACCCGTGAGTCCCAATCGTCCCAAAACAATACAAGGATATGACTCGACTTAGCAACAATGTAATCAATTAGATAGTTAACTTAGGGTTTAACAAATAACAATAATGCACTAAAAATGAGCGCATACACGGAAGGCTAAGGCGATTTGGTTGTACATTTAAGTGGGGTGTAACAAATTCTTCCTTTAAGTAAAATGCTTAAAGTTAGAAACGAAAAGATAGGCTCGGAGGGGTATACTAGGGGTTTCGTGTACTAAAAATGAGTACAACGCTAAGGGTGTGGGAAAAATTAGTTGACTTAACTAGCCAAGTAATATGACTTAAATGGTCAAGTAATTATGATACGGGTTTAACACAAGGGTGATCCTAATGCCTCTTATCATGTAGTAAATGCTACTACACGAATGTAGTCTCACTAGCGGTCTCGGGATGCATCACTAACGCAAGTTCTAGAATCTAAATGCTACCGGTACACTCATAAGCACTAATAGTGAATGCTTTTCCTATCAAATCTAAAGGCGAACCTCACATATTTGGGTGGAAAATTTTTCTGAATATACGGTTATGTGCTAGTCATACAATCTCCTATCCATGAGACGCTTGCTATGGCTAAAGTTTCACTCCTAAATGTTGTAAAAAAAATTAAATTTGGCGCTAAAATTACACTAACAAGTATTTCGCATAGTTTTATTACACATCTACCATAAGACAAAACGAACTCAAGCGAAAGTGCATATGTAAGGTATCATCTTTTTACCCTCCCCTTACACTTAAGATGAACATTGTCCCCAATGTTCAAGTAAAGAATGTAAAAGTGAAATAAGTAAAAAGAATGAAATCAAATACTCCCCTGATTCGCTCGGTATGGATAATAGGGTGGCCAGGTTAAATCTTCCTCCAAGAAAATGAACAATCAAAGCTTCCCTTCCAGAATATAAATCATCTTCTTGTCATACATAACCTGTAAAACCTGATAAAATAGACAAGACAACCTCGCATAAAATCGGTGGCATCCTATATAAGTTACTAAATCCTAGAAAACAAGATAAGATATAATGCTTGTGGTATGAAGTATGCAGATCTCCTGGAGATTATAAAACTTAATAATTCACAAAAACCATAAGACTCCGTTAGAAAAACAAAACTGGTAAAATTTCCAGATTTTTACACTTGACGCCGTCAAAAGTGACCTGCAGAAATTCTTATGTTAAGTTTCTGGAAAATTTCTGGAAAAACTTGGTCCTACTTCCTGGAAAATCCTGCAAAACTTCATTATGACTCAATACAAGCATTTGACTCTAACAAATACGAATATACATGTTCATTTAATATTGTGGAGAATCATGATCGGTTTGTTTCTTGAAAACATATTTGGGGTTTCCCCTTACACTTATCTTTTGCAAAAATACTTTTAGGTGGAGTTAAGACTAGGCCAAAACAACAAAGTAAAGTAGTTCCACTATTTAGTTTAGAAACATGATCTACCAACAATAAAAATTAAAACATGCATACAGAAGCAAATAACAAACAAACAAAATAAAATCACACAAAACATGGGTTGCCTCCCAAGAAGCGCTTTTCTTTATTTACGAGTCTTGTAGCTAGACTCAAGGTCATGGGTTACTACGTGACCTCATCATTGGTTCCACTCTCTAGGTCGTCTTCTAAACCAGTATCGCTCTCATAGTGTAAGTACTTCGTGTCTTCGAACTCGAAGATATCTTTTCGATACTTGGAACCAAGCTTACTAACATCCTTAAAGAATCCAGATGATAAATCAGAAGTGTCCATACACCCTCTCCGAACATCTTCATCGCACAGAATAAGTTGGGAACTTATCTTATCAAGCCTGTCACAATCGATTTCCTTAAGGTCTCTTCTCTTGTATGGCGTTTGGTATGAAACCCTCCTAATCCCATCAGCGAAGGTCATAATACCGTTCCGATCATCAATTATCAGATTAGTGATCTCGCAAAATGGTGCTCCAAAAACAATTTGTGATAATCTTGGGTCGACGTAGTCTTCGATGTTGTCCACGATCGTAAATTCCATAGTGAATGCCATATTTCCTACAAACACCTGGATTTCATGATCCTTACCAACCACTTTCTCTCCCTTGTAAATCATTTCCCATCTGCAGATATTGTTATAATGGAATAAGGACATAAAATTCTTCGGCAGGAATACGTTAATGTAGACGTTATCGAAGTACTTATGACCAATCATGCAGGGGATTTTGAGATTATTCGGATTACGCCGTCTTATCTTCTCCGACTCTCCATCCTTCGACCCATATATATTCCCCTCAAGGGAAGGATGATACTCGTACACCTCCTCATTACCCCTACGAAAAATTACCTTCTTAACACCATTGGTGAATGATGCACTACCATCTTTCTCATCAAGGATCACTCCCGATTCATTGATAAATGGTTTTCCAAGAACAAGGGTGGTTAATGTTTGATTGGTGAAAGGGTCCACGTCATCGACCACGGTGAGGTCAGTATTTTAAACAAGCTCTCCGACCCTGATTGATAAATTATTCATTACCCTTTCGCACGCAATGCGTTTTGGGAAGGTCTCATGGTATAAGGAAAGGGGGATTAGGTTGACTGGGGAGCTAGGATATACATGACTATCGGTTAGGAACTTTTCCTTAATGGTGCAGGAGATCTTGAAAACTTTATGGTTATCATCCTTAGTCCTATCGCTACTCCCACTAGTAACATCCTCCATTTTTCTCTCGGGTTCTTCTATAATAGATTTACCCAAAATGGTTGGATTTCTCTCATGCTCTTCCGATCTCTCTTTCTCTTCATCCGATTGGCCAGATTCCCGCGCGGTGTACTGCTCGGATGATTCGGTAGGTTTTCTGGCCGAATCGTGGTCTACCCTTAAGGTCTCATCTTTAGCTGTATGACCAAATTTGTTAGTTTGTTGTTGGGTTGAGTTGGGTGTAAAAGCAGATATCGTGGTGATGGTGTTTACGAAATGGATTGGTCCTAGGGGGTTGACAGGTTCTTTTCCTTTAGGGGATAGATGTTTGAATAACTTGCTAGGGCTTTTTATTTTCACAGGGGAGGTTGGTGGACTCATGACGGTAACAGATTTAACCTCATCAACGTGAATGGGCTGATTAACAGCATGTTCTTTGATAGCCGTTAGCAAATTACAAATCTTGTTGTTCACATCAGCCTGCTGTTGTCTGAATTTAGCCTCGAGCGTAGAGAGCTGTACTTCTTGAGATAGAATGAATTTTTTTAGGGCATCTTCACAGCTTTGCCTGGGAATGCCTTGTGACGGAAAATGCTCGGACCAAGTGAGTGGTGAGGAGTCATTAAAAGATACGCTCCGCGTTTGGTATCCCTTGAAATTAGGTTTATCCTTCCATGCCTCATAGGCCTCGCCAGAAGTTCGAGGGGCTTGACCCACGTGTGATGACGTGAATTCGTTATAAGCACGTTTTGGAAGCTCCATGCAGTTATGAGTCTCGTGAGGGCCACTACATAATTTACATGTAGAAGCGATTCTGCTTACCCCTTAAGGATTTTGGAGCTTCGTAAGATTTCATGAGAGACTTGACTCGACCTTCAAGTTCCATGAACCTACGGTCGGGAGTGCTAGAATTGTTCGAAGGCAAAGATATTGCCTTGACCGTTTTGTTCAAGTCACGGGGATCATTCCAACTTTCGTTGTCATAGAGAGCAAGATCTTCTATGAGTTCCCATGATTGTTCCGCACTTAGATCACGTAGCTTACCACCGGCCGATTAGTCAATGGCTCGCCTCATGGAGAGATCGATATGGTCATAAAAAATTTGGACTTGGAGCCAAAGATCTATGCCATGATGAGGGACTTTTTGGAGTAAGTCCTTGAAACGAGTCCATGCTTCATAAAGAGATTCATTTTGACGTTGTTGGAACATCAAGATGTCATTTCTAAGCTTAGTAGTTCTCCCCGGTGGGAAAAATTGAGCAAGGAAACGAGTGGTGAGATCATCCCATGTGGTGATGGATCCCGCGGGTAAACGCTTAAGCCATTGACTAGCTTGATCCCGTAGAGAGAATTGGAATAGGCGTAATCGGGTTGTCTCTCTAGTTGCAACATCTAGGTCTATGGAATCTACGATTTTGAGGAAGTCCTTAAGATGTTGGTTTGGATCTTCAGAACGAAGTCCATGGAATGCACATCCGCTTTGCACCAACCGGATGGTGTCAGATCGCAAGGGGGTCACATTGGCTCCGGTGAGCTCAATGGTGTTTCGGTAGCCTTAGTGGCTAGGTTGGGAATACACTCCTAAGGTTCGGGGCCTAAGGGGTTCTAGTGGTGGGTTTTGTTGTGGTGGGATGACGGGTTCAAAGATGTTCCCGTTGTCCATGATGTCAGGTGATGAAAAGTTACGAACAAAGGCACAAAGAAATAAGATAGACTAAAGAGAACCTAAAAATAAAAAATAAAATCTTACTAGAAAGGAATCTAGCAAGTAGACCTAATAAAAAGAAATTCTAACCTAGACAATAACTATTCCCCGGCAGCGGCGTCAAAAACTTGATGCGTGGGAATTGCACCAGGCTTTACCTCTCAAGGGATCCTGAGAAGCTTACAACCCCCACCAGGCAGTGTACCTGATCGTTGTAGTATAGTATAGTGACAAGTACCGGGGGATTGATCGTTCAGCTTAGGAATAGTGTCGCTAGGATTAGAAAACCTAAATACTAGTTCTAAAGGTGAGGGATAATTATTTTTGTATTTTATATTTTTTTAGAAAGCAAGTAAAAATCTCGGGTTTGAAGGATTTGGGCGGAATTAGTTGCTAATCAACTAACCCAATACTAAAGATGCAATCAAAATAAAATACTAAAAATGAAAATAAACTAAATTATACTAAAGTTGTGAGCAGTAAATGGAGAAAATGTGTTTACTTAGATTTCACTACTCCCTAGACATCTTTTACACGTTAATTACTTGTTATAATTGCATGGATCACTGATCGTATTCCTTAATACCATTCATGGGGTGGCACACTTAACTCCCCAATTCTATGAGCTCTTATCTCCTCCTATACCATGCCTAGCACAACTATAGGGATTGTAAACAGTGGCTCATGCATTAAATACAACCAATAAAGACCTAGTGCGCGTCGGTTCATGTTTCTTAAGACGTTCAAGCATGTTACCAATTGGAGATCTGCCAGTTTTCTTAAGCCTAACATATAAATCATTCATCCAATACAAGTATAAACAAGTAATCAACACATAATTAACATCTAGGTTTCATTAGATCCAAGCAAACACAAGATAGATCTAGCCTAGCATGATGGAATTAAGACAAGAACAAGATATAGACAACCAACACATAGACATATTGATTGAATTAAAAGAACACTTATCTCAATTACACATGAAAGGTATCAAGGGCTTGGAAACCTTGAAAAACCTGTAAAATTCGCACCAAAATCGTACTTAGGGTTTCTCCAAAACTTCTCTCTTTTAAATGTGAAAATTAGAAAACTATATATACGAAAAGGGGTCTGACAGCGTCAAGACTAAACTTGTGACGCCGTCACCTCGCCGCCAAAACTCTTCTCGGACTGCCTTGATCTACATTTGACGCCGTCATGTGATAATCATTTCCAGGCCGTCATGTAACACCCCCAAAATACCGCAGCGGAAGACTGTGTCACAGGGGTGCTACTTCATAATACAAAGTACAAGTTATAGAAAACGAACTCTAAATGAGACGTTTTGAAAAGTTACCATTCGATTAATGAATTCAAAGTTACAAATATGAGATTCCCAAGTATGATACATAAATGTATACAAAGTTTTGAATGGTAAATGACAAAAGTGTAAGTCTTCAGAATATGCAGCTTGACTCTAAGTTCCACGCACTAGCTATCGCCTTACTAACCTGAGATAAACATGCTAAAGTGTCAACACAATGGTTGGTGAGTTCATAGAGTTTGTCTTAAAATAGTTGAAAAGCATTAAAGAATATTCACATAGCAAAGGCATTGTGAATCCACTCAGTTACAAGTCCCGCCATAAGAGACTTGTAACCTGTGTGTTCACAACCCACTGCTAACATATAGTATAATAAAGACATGTATAAGTTCATCAAGACAATTAAGCAATTAGTAATGAGTCTCTACTTCATCTCCGAAGACCTCACTTTTATGATGTATCCAACATTCGCAAATGTTATGATGTATCAAAGACAACTGGGAGCCACTTCCCAAAGAAAACTGGGAGCCACTTCCCAAAGATAACTGGGAGCCACTTCCCAAAGATATAAGTTTACTGGGAGTCACTTCCCAAAGATAAAAGACAGTCATGTATGTATGAAATCAAGTATAATGCCATCAAGTATAAGACAATCAAGTATAAAACAATCAAGTATAAATGTTTTGAGTATTTGTACAAGTAAGCAAGTAGTTGAGCATGTATCCCCCCCAAGAGTTAAAACAAGTACGAAAAGAGTAGGGGCTATGACTCACCTTAAGTCTATGTAATGAGAAATGAAAGTGGTAGCCGAATCGCGAAAGTCTCTAAGAGCAGCCTATAATAGAACGTTGTGACTTAGGTTTGGAGTAACGTCTAAGAATACGACAAATTGCCCATATATGTCTTGCATATAGTTCATGATGTAGTACTTAGTATATAGTGTAAGCCTTTGAATATAAACTGTTTATGAAACATGTATAGGTTGTACATCTCTTACTACCGTTCGGGCCAACATAATTCAGAAGTCATGGAGTAAACGTTCGAGGAGGCAGGACACTTTAACTCGTAAATCCACAACTCGTCTCGACGGATTACTCAATGAACTCCTCACATGAAGCTCCCTACTATTGTAGTATTTGATAACATATATATATATATATATAAGTTTTTGATCTTTAAAAGTTATATGGTCTTTAGCCGTGGCTTTGCCATGACCTTGGTCATTGTTACCATGGTCTTGAGACTCAACCTTGGCTTTAGCCATGGTTGTGGTCTTGGCTTTAGGTCATTAGACCTCTTGGTCTTAGTAAATCATAACCATTATATAGTTACTTTGGTCTAAAAATGGGCTGTTAAGAATTTGAAGAAACTTATCACTCAGAAAGCGTTTTCAGGGCTCGAGCTTCTTTCTTCCTAAACGAAAACGTCGTTCCGGACAACTTTCGTGTTTTAACTTTTTGATGAATCGGACCAGAAGAGTGACTTTCAAAATGGCAGAATGCAAACAGTAGGGTATTGGCAGTTTCGGCGTTTTGGTTTCGCTAACTTCTTATGGCCGTATCTTTTGACTCGTGTACTCGTTTTGGGTGATTCAAATTGCTATGTTTTCCTTTTGAAGTCCTCTTTAACAGTAAGTAAATGTCAAATATCATAGTTATACTATTTTGGTCGTGGTTCTCCATAAAAATCACTAGTTTGCTTGTTTACTTGTCATAAGTTAACATATGTATACCAATACTTGTTTTATCCATTTTTAAACATCATGAACACAATACAAAGACCATATATAGCATGAATGAAACATAATAAGCATAAAAATGATATTGAGCAAGAAAGTGTATAAGGGTTTGCTTACAAGTTTTGGCTTTCTAAAGAAAGGAAGTCAAGTATAGAACTAGGACACTAAACCTAAGCTTGTAAACCCTTCACCATAACTCTTGTAACCCTTGCTAGCCTTGATATAACCCTTGTGAAAATCATTTAACTTCAGCCCTAGTAACCTTGTGTAGCTCCTAATTCAACCATGGAATCACCAAACAAACTTAAGAACTAGGTAGAGAATACTAAGACCTTGAACTTTGTAGTGTAACTTGTATATTGAAGATCAAAGGATCATGGTGCTAGGATTAAAGAGTGTGGCGTTTTTGGTGATGAAAAGATGAAGATCAAAGTGTTTCTAGTTGGCTATTTATAGCAAGAATGAGGAGGTTAGGAAGCTTACTAGGAAAGTGCTTAAACTTGGTGACAAAGTTGTAATTAAGTAATGATCTAATGGCTAAAGTCATGAGATGATGCCACAAGTGTGAATGCCCCCCCCCCCCTAAATGGCGGTTCATGAACTTGGAGAACAAGGTGTGGACTTTTGATGATATTATCCTACTTATGTGACTAGTTTTGGACCCGTAAATTGCTAACCGTAAATGCTTAAGTCAGGAAACGTAAAACCGGGTATCCTAAAAATATGAAACTTATAAATATGGTTAAACATGTCAATATACTCCATAATAAAATATAAAAGGAGTGTTAGGATCTATCGGGTGCTAAAACCCTGCTAAAAACTGGAAACACGGGTCTAAAACGCGTAATTCACGTAAAACGCTGAACTGGAAAACGTAAAATTCCGAAACTTTTGGAATTGTCCTAAAATGAGAGAAAATCATATTTCTATTGTTTATAATGTTTTATGGATATATCGGGATGTTGGAAGGACGTTTAAACCTAAAAGTAAATCTCGGACACGGCTTTGTGATTTTTGCAGAAATGATCCGACGAGCGTCAAACTCTCGGATTATCGTTAAAATAGTTTAACTTACGAGAATATGAAATAAAAATTTATGAGATGAATAGTAAAAAGTGAATAGTGAAATTTTCGGGAATAAAAGTTAACCTGAAATTGCGAATTGTTACAGTCTCTACCCTTTAAGAAAACTTTGCCCCGAAGTTTAGTGTGTCTAGGAGAATTCGGAATCTCTAATATAGTGGTGTTCACTCTGATTCGTCTAAGGTTCTGGTTAAGGAGTCGTATCGGATGCAAATAAGCCCACTTATTTATAACTCTTTACTTACATAAAGAAGCGTCCAAATTTATGTAAGTAAGGGATCATAAACTTATGGTTCGGTGATTTACAATTTCTTTATTTAACTGAAGAGGCGTCCCAATCCATTTAAATAAGGAGATTCTAAAACATCCTACTTAAGAATTTCCGACACAAAATCCGCCTTCTGAGGCCGATAGTAAGATAATCAAGCCATCAATTCCCTAAAGCTAAGCAATAATATTATTTAACTCAAATCTTGTGTCTCATCAAACAAGAACTGTCACAAGATCAAGTTAACTAATTAGTTATTGCTGAGCTCCATGTTTTTAATGACTCGACGAATCTCTGAGGCTCCTTATAATACTAAAGTCACATCATCTAACAGCGTGGAACTAAACCAGCAACTACCAAAAAGCGTATGTGTATGTAGTGTGTGTAAGGCAAATAAAGAGGAAGGTCCCAACGTATATAGCAGTTATAGTCTAGGCACTAAATGCAACCTAGTTCTCTATAACCAAGGCTCTGGTACCAATCTGTAACACCCCCAAAATACCGCAGCGGAAGACTGTGTCACAGGGGTGCTACTTCATAATACAAAGAACAAGTTATAGAAAACGAACTCTAAATGAGACGTTTTGAAAAGTTACCATTCGATTAATGAATTCAAAGTTACAAACATGAGATTCCCAAGTATGATACATAAATGTATACAAAGTTTTGAATGGTAAATGATAAAAGTGTAAGTCTTCAGAATATGCAGCTTGACTCTAAGTTCCACGCACTAGCTATCGCCTTACTAACCTAAGATAAACATGCTAAAGTGTCAACACAATGGTTGGTGAGTTCATAGAGTTTGTCTTAAAATAGTTGAAAAGCATTAAAGAATATTCACATAGCAAAGGCATTGTGAATCCACTCAGTTACAAGTCCCGCCATAAGAGACTTGTAACCTGTGTGTTCACAACCCACTGCTAACATATAGTATAATAAAGACATGTATAAGTTCATCAAGACAATTAAGCAATTAGTAATGAGTCTCTACTTCATCTCCGAAGACCTCACTTTTATGATGTATCCAACATTCGCAAATGTTAGGATGTATCAAAGACAACTGGGAGCCACTTCCCAAAGAAAACTGGGAGCCACTTCCCAAAGATATAAGTTTACTGGGAGTCACTTCCCAAAGATAAAAGACAGTCATGTATGTATGAAATCAAGTATAATGCCATCAAGTATAAGACAATCAAGTATAAAACAATCAAGTATAAATGTTTTGAGTATTTGTACAAGTAAGCAAGTAGTTGAGCATGTATCCCCCCCAAGAGTTAAAACAAGTACGAAAAGAGTAGGGGCTATGACTCACCTTAAGTCTATGTAATGAGAAATGAAAGTGGTAGTCGAATCGTGAAAGTCTCTAAGAGCAGCCTATAATAGAACGTTGCGACTTAGGTTTGGAGTAACGTCTAAGAATACGACGAATTGCCCATATATGTCTTGCATATAGTTCATGATGTAGTACTTAGTATATAGTGTAAGCCTTTGAATATAAACTGTTTATGAAACATGTATAGGTTGTACATCTCTTACTACCATTCGGGCCGACATAATTCAGAAGTCATGGAGTAAACGTTCGAGGAGCCAGGACACTTTAACTCGTAAATCCACAACTCGTCTCGACGGATTACTCAATGAACTCCTCACATGAAGCTCCCTACTATTGTAGTATTTGATAACATATATATATATATATATAAGTTTTTGATCTTTAAAAGTTATATGGTCTTTAGCCGTGGCTTTGCCATGATCTTGGTTATTGTTACCATGGTCTTGAGACTCAACCTTGGCTTTAGCCATGGTTGTGGTCTTGGCTTTAGGTCATTAGACCTCTTGGTCTTAGTAAATCATAACCATTATATAGTTACTTTGGTCTAAAAATGGGCTGTTAAGAATTTGAAGAAACTTATCACTCAGAAAGCGTTTTCAGGGCTCGAGCTTCTTTATACCTGAACGAAAACGTCGTTCCGGACAACTTTCATGTTTTAACTTTTTGATGAATCGGACCAGAAGAGTGACTTTCAAAATGGCAGAATGCAAACAGTAGGGTATTGGCAGTTTCGGCGTTTTGGTTTCGCTAACTTCTTATGGCCGTATCTTTTGACTCGTGTACTCGTTTTGGGTGACTCAAATTGCTATGTTTTCCTTTTGAAGTCCTCTTTAACAGTAAGTAAATGTCAAATATCATAGTTATACTATTTTGGTCGTGGGTCTCCATAAAAATCACTAGTTTGCTTGTTTACTTGTCATAAGTTAACATATGTATACCAATACTTGTTTTATCCATTTTTAAACATCAGGAACACAATACAAAGACCATATATAGCATGAATGAAACATAATAAGCATAAAAATGATATTGAGCAAGAAAGTGTATAAGGGTTTGCTTACAACTTTTGGCTTTCTAAAGAAAGGAAGTCAAGTATAGAACTAGGACACTAAACCTAAGCTTGTAAACCCTTCACCATAACTCTTGTAACCCTTGCTAGCCTTGATATAACCCTTGTGAAAATCATTTAACTTCAGCCCTAGTAACCTTTTGTAGCTCCTAATTCAACCATGGAATCACCAAACAAACTTAAGAACTAGGTAGAGAATACTAAGACCTTGAACTTTGTAGTGTAACTTGTATATTGAAGATCAATGGATCATGGTGCTAGGATTAAAGAGTGTGGCATTTTTGGTGATGAAAAGATGAAGATCAAAGTGTTTCTAGTTGGCTATTTATAGCAAGAATGAGGAGGTTAGGAAGCTTACTAGGAAAGTGCTTAAACTTGGTGACAAAGTTGTAATTAAGTAATGATCTAATGGCTAAAGTCATGAGATGATGCCACAAGTGTGAATGCCCCCCCCCCCCCCCCCCCCCCGCTAAATGGCGGTTCATGAACTTGGAGAACAAGGTGTGGACTTTTGATGATATTATCCTACTTATGTGACTAGTTTTGGACCCGTAAATGCTTAAGTCACGAAACGTAAAACCGGGTATCCTAAAAATATGAAACTTATAAATATGGTTAAACATGTCAATATACTCCATAATAAAATATAAAATGAGTGGTAGGATCTATCGGGTGCTAAAACCCTGCTAAAAACTGGAAACACGGGTCTAAAACGCGTAATTCGCGTAAAACGCTGAACTGGAAAACGTAAAATTCCGAAACTCTTGGAATTGTCCTAAAATGAAAGACAATCATATTTCTATTGTTTATAATGTTTTATGGATATATCGGGATGCTGGAAGGACGTTTAAACCTAAAAGTAAATCTCGGACACGGCTTTGTGATTTTTGCAGAAATGATCCGACGAGCGTCAAACTCTCGGATTATCGTTAAAATAGTTTAACTTACGAGAATATGAAATAAAAATTTCTGAGATGAATAGTGAAAAGTGAATAGTAAAAAGTGAATAGTAAAAAGTGAATAGTGAAATTTTCGGGAATAAAAGTTAACCTGAAATTGCGAATTGTTACACGTCATGACTTTTACTCTTGAAGCCCAACTTCGTGACGCCGTCAATTCTCTACTGGACCGTCATGGAATTTTGCTCTTGACGCCGTCACCTACTGTTCCCAGCATGGAAAATTAAGACTTTGGCGTTTTCTTCACTTTTATGCTCCAAAAACGTCCGAATTGCTTCCTTTTCCAGATTTCTCTCCCAAAGTACCTAAAATCATAAAATGAACGATTTAGGGCAATATTTGATCAAATAAATTCGAATTCGGGCTTAAATGACCCCCTAAAAATGGATCATTTTTCGCCTCATCAGGGTTACAAATAAAACAATTAGAAGATGGAATATTCTTTAACCAATCTAAGTACACTAAGGAAATGCTTAAGAAATTTGGCCTAGAAGACTCAAAACCCATGAAAACTCCCATGTCTACGGAAGTGAAACTCGCAAAGGATGATGAAGGTGAGTCCATAGATAACACCAAGTATAGAGGAATGATAGGTAGTTTACTATACTTGACGGCAAGTAGACCCGATATCATGTTTAGTGTTTGCCTTTGTGCCCGTTTTCAAGAGGATCCCAAAACCTCTCACCTAGAAGCGGTTAAGCGTATCTTCCGATACATTAAAGGCACTATACACTTAGGATTATGGTATCCTAAGGGATCCGGCATAGAAACCATCATCTATGCAGATTCGGATCATGCAGGAGACTACGTAGATAGAAAAAGCACTAGCGGTATTTGCACGTTTATGGGATGTTGTCTACATCTTGGTTTTCGAAGAAGCAAACCGCTCTTGCTATTTCTACCACCGAAGCCGAATATGTAAGCGCTGGAAAGGCATGTCAACAAGCACTATGGATGAAACAAGCTCTTATAGACTATGGCATTATGTTAGAAGACGTTCCCATTATGTGCGATAACAAAGGTGCGATAGATTTAAGTAAAAATCCGGTGCAACACTCTAGGACTAAACATATAGAAATACGCCACCACTTCCTTAGGGATAATGTACAAAAAGGAAACATATCTATAGAAAAAGTTGCATCGGAAGATAACATTGCGGATATATTCACTAAACCCCTTAAGCGTGAATTATTCAATCACTTGCGTTTAGGATTAGGAATGATGGAACAAGTTGACTAAATTTTATTGCATTTAGACAAAATTTTTTTGCATAAAATTTACTTTTCTTCCACTTCTCCATTTCTGAGTCTATGAATCTATTTCGCACAAAATTAAAGTTTGGGAAACCTTATTTTCTTTGCATAAACTTTCTTGTAAAACCCAATCAAAGTTTTTTTTTTCTTTTCTTTTTTTTTTTTTTTTTTTTTTTTTTGTTTTTAAACTATTCTCACATCTAGGAATTACATGAACATCATCTTCCTTACATTGTTGACAAATGCTAAAAACATTTTTTCCAAAATCATGCATAAACTCTCATATAAATTGTCAAGGTATATAATCTAATATATATCTTTGACATTCATGAATCGAGCAAAAATCGAATCAAGGAGATTTTGGATTGTTTCTTAGGAAACTTATTTTTCTTTGCATTTAGGAGTCGAAACAATCACAACTCCACATTTGTTGCATATAGGCACACACTAGGACAAAATCTCTCATAATGTGGTCATCTTGTTTCATCACTAGTTTTTGACTCACTAGTTACCTTTGCCTTTGATCTAAGATAGTTGCCTTAGGAAGATTAAGTGCCCTTGCCTTTATTTGTCTTCTCTAGCTTATTATTTATTGCTTGATTGTTCTTTTGCTTAAATGTTTTTGCATGCATGCTATATCATGATTAGATTAGATGCTATATTGCCTAAAGGAATTGAACTTGCTTGAATCCAAATCCAAAAACACAACCTTTATGCAAATTTTCGGCCAAAAACCCAATTCTGGCAATCTGGAAATCACCAGATGGGCGGCCCCCTTAATTATGTAAGGCGACCCCCTTAATTTTAAAGGGACCGCCCCCTAATTAAGGGGACCGGCCATCTGCTGGTCGGGTTTACAGAATCTTTTCTGCTTTTTAGCCCATTTCAATCTACATTTCCCAATTTTAACCAACATACTTTGTCCTAACCTCCCAAACAAACTTTATCCATCCATAAACACACAAATCTTACACTATAAATATCCCCAATCTTCAACACTCTCCATTCATCCCTTCATCACAAAGTCACGGAACCTTGGTCGTAGGTGATCGCAAGGTCACGGAACCTTGGTCGTAGGTCATCGCAAGGTCACGGAACTTTGGTCGTAGGTCATCGCAAGGTCACGGAACCTTGGTCGTAGGT
This sequence comes from Artemisia argyi, assembly GCA_030686995.1. Classification (NCBI taxonomy): domain Eukaryota; kingdom Viridiplantae; phylum Streptophyta; class Magnoliopsida; order Asterales; family Asteraceae; genus Artemisia; species Artemisia argyi. The sequence goes on from CM060681.1 coordinate 100,787,134, forward strand.
CATCGCAGGGTCACGGAACCTTGGTCGTAGGTCATCGCATGGTCACGGAACCATGGTCGTAGGTCATCGCAAGGTCACGGAACGATGGTCGTACGTCATCGCATGGTCACGGAACCTTGGGCGTAGGTCATCGCAAGGTCACGGAACTTTCGTCGTAGGTCATCGCAGGGTCACGGAACCTTGGTCGTAGGTCATCGTAGGGTCATGGAACCTTGGTCGTAGGTCATCGCAAGGTCACGGAACCTTGGACATAGGTCATCGCAAGGTCACGAAACCTTGGTCGTAGGTCATCGTAGGGTCACGGAACCTTGGTCGTAGGTCATCGCAAGGTCACGGAACCTTGGTCGTAGGTCATCGCAAGGTCACGGAACCTTGGTCGTAGGTCATCGTAGGGTCACAGAACCTTGGTCGTAGTTCATCGCAAGGTCACGGAACCTTGGTTGTAGGTCATCGCAAGGTCACGGAACCTTGGTCGTAGGTCATCGTAGGGTCACAGAACCTTGCTCGTAGGTCGTCGCAAGGTCACGGAACCTTGGTCGTAGTTCATTGCAAGGTCACGGAACCTTGGTCGTAGGTCATCGCAAGGTCACGGAACCTTGGTCGTAGGTCATCGCAAGGTCACGGAACCTTGGTCGTAGGTCATTGCAAGGTCACAGAATCTTGGTCGTAGGTCATCCCAAGGTCACGGAACCTTGGTCGTAGGTCATCGCAAGGTCACAGAACCTTGGTCCTAGGTCATCGCAAGGTCACGGAACCTTGGTCCTAGGTATCGCAAGGTCACGGAACCTTGGTCGTAGGTCATCGCAAGGTCACGGAACCTTGGTCGTAGGTCATCGCAAGGTCACGGAACCTTGGTCGTAGGTCATCTTAGGGTCACGGAACCTTGGTCGTAGGTCGTCGCATGGTCACGGAACCATGGTCGTAGGTCATCGCAAGGTCACGGAACCTTGGTCGTTGGTCATCGCAAGGTCACAGAACCTTGGTCGTAGGTCATCGTATGGTCACGGAACCTTGGTCGTAGGTCGTCTCAAGTTCACAGAACCTTGGTCGTAGGTCATCGCAAGGTCACGGAACCTTGGTCGTAGGTCATCACAAGGTCACGGAACCTTGGTCGTAGGTCATCGCAAGGTCACGGAACCTTGGTCGTAGGTCATCGCAAGGTCACGGAACTTTGGTCGTATGTCATTGCAAGGTCACGGAACCTTGGTCGTAGGTCATCGCAGGGTCACGGAACCTTGGTCGTAGGTCATCGCAAGGTCACGGAACCATGGTCGTAGGTCATCGCAAGGTCACGGAACGTTGGTCGTACGTCATCGCAAGGTCACGGAACCTTGGTCGTAGGTCATCGCAAGGTCACGGAACTTTCGTCGTAGGTCATCGCTGGGTTACGGAACCTTGGTCGTAGGTCATCGTAGGGTCATGGAACCTTGGTCGTAGGTCATCGCAAGGTCACGGAACCTTGGACATAGGTCATCGCAAGGTCACGAAACCTTGGTCGTAGATCATCGTAGGGTCACGGAACCTTGGTCGTAGGTCATCGCAAGGTCACGAAACCTTGGTCGTAGTTCAACGCAAGGTCACGGAACCTTGGTCGTAGGTCATCGTAGGGTCACAGAACCTTGGTCGTAGTTCATCGCAAGGTCACGGAACCTTGGTTGTAGGTCATCGCAAGGTCACGGAACCTTGGTCGTAGGTCATCGTAGGGTTACAGAACCTTGCTCGTAGGTCGTCGCAAGGTCACGGAACCTTGGTCGTAGTTCATCGCAAGGTCACGGAACCTTGGTCGTAGGTCATCGCAAGGTCACGGAACCTTGGTCGTAGGTCATCGCAAGGTCACGGAACCTTGGTCGTAGGTCATTGCAAGGTCACAGAATCTTGGTCGTAGGTCATCCCAAGGTCACGGAACCTTGGTCGTAGGTCATCGCAAGGTCACAGAACCTTGGTCCTAGGTCATCGCAAGGTCACGGAACCTTGGTCCTAGGTATCGCAAGGTCACGGAACCTTGGTCGTAGGTCATCGCAAGGTCACGGAACCTTGGTCGTAGGTCATCGCAAGGTCACGGAACCTTGGTCGTAGGTCATCTTAGGGTCACGGAACCTTGGTCGTAGGTCATCGTAGGGTCACGAAACCTTGGTCGTAGGTCATCGCAAGGTCATAGAACCTTGGTCGCAGGTCATCGTAGGATCAGGGAACCTTGGTCGTACGTCATCGCAAGGTCACAGAACCTTGGTCGTAGGTCATCGTAGGGTCACGGAACCTTGGTCGTAGGTCATCGCAAGGTCACGGAACCTTGGTCGTAGGTCATCGCAAGGTCACGGAACCTTGGTCGTAGGTCATCGCAAGGTCACGTAACCTTGGTCGTAGGTCCTCGCATGGTCATGGAACCTTGGTCTTAGGTCATCGCAAGGTCACGGAAACTTGGTCGTAGGTCATTGCAAGGTCACAGAATCTTGGTCGTAGGTCATCCCAAGGTCACGGAACCTTGGTCGTTGGTCATCGCAAGGTCACGGAACCTTGGTCCTAGGTCATCGCAAGGTCACGGAACCTTGGTCCTAGGTATCGCAAGGTCACGGAACCTTGGTCGTAGGTCATCGCAAGGTCACGGAACCTTGGACGTTGGTCATCGCAAGGTCACAGAACCTTGGTCGTAGGTCATCGTAGGGTCACGGAACCTTGGTCGTAGGTCGTCTCAAGTTCACGGAACCTTGGTCGTAGGTCATCGCAAGGTCACGGAACCTTGGTCGTAGGTCATCACAAGGTCACGGAACCTTGGTCGTAGTTGATCGCAAGGTCACGGAACCTTGGTCGTAGGTCATCGCAAGGTCACGGAACTTTGGTCGTAGGTCATCGCAAGGTCACGGAACCTTGGTCATAGGTCATCGCAGGGTCACGGAACCTTGGTCGTAGGTCATCGCAAGGTCACGGAACCATGGTCGTAGGTCATCGCAAGGTCACGGAACGTTGGTCGTACGTCATCGCAAGGTCACGGAACCTTGGTCGTAGGTCATCGCAAGGTCACGGAACTTTCGTCGTAGGTTATCGCAGGGTCACGGAACCTTGGTTGTAGGTCATCGTAGGGTCATGGAACCTTGGTCGTAGGTCATCGCAAGGTCACGGAACCTTGGACGTAGGTCATCGCAAGGTCACGAAACCTTGGTCGTAGGTCATCGTAGGGTCACGGAACCTTGGTCGTAGGTCATCGCAAGGTCACGGAACCTTGGTCGTAGGTCATCGCAAGGTCACGGAACCTTGGTCGTAGGTCATCGTAGGGTCACAGAACCTTGGTCGTAGTTCATCGCAAGGTCACGGAACCTTGGTCGTAGGTCATCGCAAGGTCACGGAACCTTGGTCGTAGGTCATCGTAGGGTCACAGAACCTTGCTCGTAGGTCGTCGCAAGGTCACGGAACCTTGGTCGTAGTTCATCGCAAGGTCACGGAACCTTGGTCGTAGGTCATCGCAAGGTTACGGAACCTTGGTCGTAGGTCATCGCAAGGTCACGGAACCTTGGTCGTAGGTCATTGCAAGGTCACAGAATCATGGTCGTAGGTCATCCCAAGGTCACGGAACCTTGGTCGTAGGTCATCGCAAGGTCACGGAACCTTGGTCCTAGGTCATCGCAAGGTCACAGAACCTTGGTCGTAGGTCATCGCAAGGTCACGGAACCTTGGTCGTAGGTCATCTTAGGGTCACGGAACCTTGGTCGTAGGTCATCGTAGGGTCACGAAACCTTGGTCGTAGGTCATCGCAAGGTCATAGAACCTTGGTCGCAGGTCATCGTAGGATCAGGGAACCTTGGTCGTACGTCATCGCAAGGTCACAGAACCTTGGTCGTAGGTCATCGTAGGGTCACGGAACCTTGGTCGTAGGTCATCGCAAGGTCACGGAACCTTGGTCGTAGGTCATCGCAAGGTCACGGAACCTTGGTCGTAGGTCATCGCAAGGTCACGTAACCTTGGTCGTAGGTCCTCGCATGGTCATGGAACCTTGGTCTTAGGTCATCGCAAGGTCACGGAAACTTGGTCGTAGGTCATTGCAAGGTCACAGAATCTTGGTCGTAGGTCATCCCAAGGTCACGGAACCTTGGTCGTTGGTCATCGCAAGGTCACGGAACCTTGGTCCTAGGTCATCGCAAGGTCACGGAACCTTGGTCCAAGGTATCGCAAGGTCACGGAACCTTGGTCGTAGGTCATCGCAAGGTCACGGAACCTTGGACGTTGGTCATCGCAAGGTCACAGAACCTTGGTCGTAGGTCATCGTAGGGTCACGGAACCTTGGTCGTAGGTCGTCTCAAGTTCACGGAACCTTGGTCGTAGATCATCGCAAGGTCACGGAACCTTGGTCGTAGGTCATCACAAGGTCACGGAACCTTGGTCGTAGTTGATCGCAAGGTCACGGAACCTTGGTCGTAGGTCATCGCAAGGTCACGGAACTTTGGTCGTAGGTCATCGTAAGGTCACGGAACCTTGGTCGTAGGTCATCGCAGGGTCACGGAACCTTGGTCGTAGGTCATCGCAAGGTCACGGAACCATGGTCGTAGGTCATCGCAAGGTCACGGAACGTTGGTCGTACGTCATCGCAAGGTCACGGAACCTTGGTCGTAGGTCAACGCAAGGTCACGGAACTTTCGTCGTAGGTTATCGCAGGGTCACGGAACCTTGGTTGTAGGTCATCGTAGGGTCATGGAACCTTGGTCGTAGGTCATCGCAAGGTCACGGAACCTTGGACGTAGGTCATCGCAAGGTCACGAAACCTTGGTCGTAGGTCATCGTAGGGTCACGGAACCTTGGTCGTAGGTCATCGCAAGGTCACGGAACCTTGGTCGTAGGTCATCGTAGGGTCACAGAACCTTGGTCGTAGTTCATCGCAAGGTCACGGAACCTTGGTCGTAGGTCATCGCAAGGTCACGGAACCTTGGTCGTAGGTCATCGTAGGGTCACAGAACCTTGCTCGTAGGTCGTCGCAAGGTCACGGAACCTTGGTCGTAGTTCATCGCAAGGTCACGGAACCTTGGTCGTAGGTCATCGCAAGGTTACGGAACCTTGGTCGTAGGTCATCGCAAGGTCACGGAACCTTGGTCGTAGGTCATTGCAAGGTCACAGAATCATGGTCGTAGGTCATCCCAAGGTCACGGAACCTTGGTCGTAGGTCATCGCAAGGTCACGGAACCTTGGTCGTAGGTCATCGGAAGGTCACGGAACCTTGGTCGTAGTTCATCGCAAGGTCACGGAACCTTGGTCGTAGGTCATCGCAAGGTTACGGAACCTTGGTCGTAGGTCATCGCAAGGTCACGGAACCTTGGTCGTAGGTCATTGCAAGGTCACAGAATCATGGTCGTAGGTCATCCCAAGGTCACGGAACCTTGGTCGTAGGTCATCGCAAGGTCACGGAACCTTGGTCCTAGGTCATCGCAAGGTCACGGAACCTTGGTCGTAGGTCATCGCAAGGTCACGGAACCTTGGTCGTAGGTCATCGGAAGGTCACGGAACCTTGGTCGTAGGTCGTCGCAAGGTCACGGAACCTTGGTCGTAGGTCATCGTAGGGTCACGGAACCTTGGTCGTAGGTCGTCGCAAGGTCACGGAACCCTGGTCGTAGTTTATCGCAAGGTCACGGAACCTTGGTCGTAGGTCATCGCAAGGTCACGGAACCTTGGTCGTAGGTCATCGTAGGGTCACGGAACCTTGGTCCTAGGTCATCGCAAGGTCACGGAACCTTGGTCGTAGGTCATCGCAAGGTCACGGAACCTTGGTCGTAGGTCATTGCAAGGTCACAGAATCTTGGTCGTAGGTCATCCCAAGGTCACGGAACCTTGGTCGTAGGTCATCGCAAGGTCACAGAACCTTGGTCCTAGGTCATCGCAAGGTCACGGAACCTTGGTCATAGGTAGCGCAAGGTCACGGAACCTTGGTCGTAGGTCATCGCAAGGTCACGGAACCTTGGACGTAGGTCATCGCAAGGTCACGGAACCTTGGTCGTAGGTCATCTTAGGGTCACGGAACCTTGGTCGTAGGTCGTCGCATGGTCACGGAACCTTGGTCGTAGGTCATCGCAAGGTCACGGAACCTTGGTCGTTGGTCATCGCAAGGTCACAGAACCTTGGTCGTAGGTCATCGTAGGGTCACGGAACCTTGGTCGTAGGTCGTCTCAAGTTCACAGAACCTTGGTCGTAGGTAATCGCAAGGTCACGGAACCTTGGTCGTAGGTCATCACAAAGTCACGGAACCTTGGTCGTAGGTGATCGCAAGGTCACGGAACCTTGGTCGTAGGTCATCGCAAGGTCACGGAACTTTGGTCGTAGGTCATCGCAAGGTCACGTAACCTTGGTCATAGGTCCTCGCATGGTCACGGAACTTTGGTCGTAGGTCATCGTAGGGTCACGGAACCTTGGTAGTAGGTCATCGCAAGGTCACGGAACCTTGGTCGTAGGTCATCGCAAGGTCACGGAACCTTGGTCGTAGGTCATCGTAGGGTCACGGAACCTTGGTCCTAGGTCATCGCAAGGTCACAGAACCTTGGTCGTAGGTCATCGTAGAGTCACGAAACCTTGGTCGTAGGTCATCGCAAGGTCACAGAACCTTGGTCATAGGTCATCGTAGGGTCACGGAACCTTGGTTGTAGGTCATCGCAAGGTCACGGAACCTTGGTCGTAGGACATCGCAAGGTCACGGAACCTTGGTCGCAGGTCCTCGCATGGTCACGGAACCTTGGTCGTAGGTCATCGCAAGGTCACGGAACCTTGGTCGTAGGTCATTGCAAGGTCACAGAATCTTGGTCGTAGGTCATCGTAGGGTCATGGAACCTTGGTTGTAGTTCATCGCAAGTTCACATAACCTTGGTCGCAGGTCATCGTAAGGTCATGGAACCTTGGTCGTAGGTCATCGCAAGGTAACGGAACCTTGGTCGTAGGTCATCGCAAGGTCACGGAACCTTGGTTGTAGGTCATCGCAAGGTCACGGAACCTAGGTCGTAGGTCCTCGCATGGTCACGAAACCTTGGTCGTAGGTCATGGCAAGGTCACAGAATCTTGGTCGTAGGTTATCCCAAGGTCACGAAACCATGGTCGTAGGTCAACGCAAGGTCACGGAACCATGGTCGTAGGTCATCGCAAGGTCACGGAACCTTGGTCCTAGGTATCGCAAGGTCACGGAACCTTGGTCGTAGGTCATCGCAAGGTCACGGAACCTTGGACGTAGGTCATCGCAAGGTCACGGAACCTTGGTCGTAGGTCATCTTAGGGTCACGGAACCTTGGTCGTAGGTCGTCGCATGGTCACGGAACCTTGGTCGTAGGTCATCGCAAGGTCACGGAACCTTGGTCGTAGGTCATCGGAAGGTCACGGAACCTTGGTCGTAGGTCATCGCAAGGTCACAGAACCTTGGTCCTAGCTCATCGCAAGGTCACGGAACCTTGGTCCTAGGTAGCGCAAGGTCACGGAACCTTGGTCGTAGGTCATCGCAAGGTCACGGAACCTTGGACGTAGGTCATCGCAAGGTCACGGAACCTTGGTCGTAGGTCATCTTAGGGTCACGGAACCTTGGTCTTAGGTCGTCGCATGGTCACGGAACCTTGGTCGTAGGTCATCGCAAGGTCACGGAACCTTGGTCGTTGGTCATCGCAAGGTCACAGAACCTTGGTCGTAGGTCATCGTAGGGTCACGGAACCTTGGTCGTAGGTCGTCTCAAGTTCACAGAACCTTGGTCGTAGGTAATCGCAAGGTCACGGAACCTTGGTCGTAGGTCATCACAAAGTCACGGAACCTTGGTCGTAGGTGATCGCAAGGTCACGGAACCTTGGTCGTAGGTCATCGCAAGGTCACGGAACTTTGGTCGTAGGTCATCGCAAGGTCACGGAACCTTGGTCGTAGGTCATCGCAGGGTCACGGAACCTTGGTCGTAGGTCATCGCATGGTCACGGAACCATGGTCGTAGGTCATCGCAAGGTCACGGAACGTTGGTCGTACGTCATCGCATGGTCACGGAACCTTGGTCGTAGGTCATCGCAAGGTATCGGAACTTTCGTCGTAGGTCATCGCAGGGTCACGGAACCTTGGTCGTAGGTCATCGTAGGGTCATGGAACCTTGGTCGTAGGTCATCGCAAGGTCACGGAACCTTGGACATAGGTCATCGCAAGGTCACGAAACCTTGGTCGTAGGTCATCGTAGGGTCACGGAACCTTGGTCGTAGGTCATCGCAAGGTCACGGAACCTTGGTCGTAGGTCATCGCAAGGTCACGGAACCTTGGTCGTAGGTCATCGTAGGGTCACAGAACCTTGGTCGTAGTTCATCGCAAGGTCACGGAACCTTGGTTGTAGGTCATCGCAAGGTCACGGAACCTTGGTCGTAGGTCATCGTAGGGTCACAGAACCTTGCTCGTAGGTCGTCACAAGTTCACGGAACCTTGGTCGTAGTTCATCGCAAGGTCACGGAACCTTGGTCGTAGGTCATCGCAAGGTCACGGAACCTTGGTCGTAGGTCATCGCAAGGTCACGGAACCTTGGTCGTAGGTCATTGCAAGGTCACAGAATCTTGGTCGTAGGTCATCCCAAGGTCACGGAACCTTGGTCGTAGGTCATCGCAAGGTCACAGAACCTTGGTCCTAGGTCATCGCAAGGTCACGGAACCTTGGTCCTAGGTATCGCAAGGTCACGGAACCTTGGTCGTAGGTCATCGCAAGGTCACGGAACCTTGGTCGTAGGTCATCGCAAGGTCACGGAACCTTGGTCGTAGGTCATCTTAGGGTCACGGAACCTTGGTCGTAGGTCATCGTAGGGTCACGAAACCTTGGTCGTAGGTCATCGCAAGGTCATAGAACCTTGGTCGCAGGTCATCGTAGGATCAGGGAACCTTGGTCGTACGTCATCGCAAGGTCACAGAACCTTGGTCGTAGGTCATCGTAGAGTCACGAAACCTTGGTCGTAGGTCATTGCAAGGTCACAGAACCTTGGTCGTAGGTCATCGTAGGGTAACGGAACCTTGTTCGTAGGTCATCGTAGGGTCACGGAACTTTGGTTGTAGGTCATCGCAAGGTCATAGAACCTTGGTCGCAGGTCATCGTAGGATCATGGAACCTTGGTCGTACGTCATCGCAAGGTCACAGAACCTTGGTCGTAGGTCATCGTAGAGTCACGGAACCTTGGTCGTAGGTCATTGCAAGGTCACAGAACCTTGGTCGTAGGTCATCGTAGGGTCACGAAACCTTGGTTGTAGGTCATCGCAAGGTCACAGAACCTTGGTCGCAGGTCATCGCAAGGTCATGGAACCTTGGTCATAGGTCATCGCAGGGTCACGGAACCTTGGTCGTAGTTCATCGCAAGGTCACAGAATCTTGGTCGTAGGTCATCCCAAGGTCACGGAACCTTGGTCGTAGGTCATCGCAAGGTCACGGAACCTTGGTCCTAGGTCATCGCAAGGTCACGGAACCTTGGTCGTAGGTCATCGCAAGGTCACGGAACCTTGGTCGTAGGTCATCGCAAGGTCACGGAACCTTGGTTGTAGGTCGTCGCAAGGTCACGGAACCTTGGTCGTAGGTCATCGTAGGGTCACGGAACCTTGGTCGTAGGTCGTCGCAAGGTCACGGAACCTTGGTCGTAGTTTATCGCAAGGTCACGGAACCTTGGTCGTAGGTCATCGCAAGGTCACGGAACCTTGGTCGTAGGTCATCGTAGGGTCACGGAACCTAGGTCCTAGGTCATCGCAAGGTCACGGAACCTTGGTCGTAGGTCATCGCAAGGTCACGGAACCTTGGTCGTAGGTCATTGCAAGGTCACAGAATCTTGGTCGTAGGTCATCCCAAGGTCACGGAACCTTGGTCGTAGGTCATCGCAAGGTCACAGAACCTTGGTCCTAGGTAATCGCAAGGTCACGGAACCTTGGTCCTAGGTATCGCAAGGTCACGAAACCTTGGTCGTAGGTCATCGCAAGGTCACGGAACCTTGGACGTAGGTCATCGCAAGGTCACGGAACCTTGGTCGTAGGTCATCTTAGGGTCACGGAACCTTGGTCGTAGGTCGTCGCATGGTCACGGAACCTTGGTCGTAGGTCATCGCAAGGTCACGGAACCTTGGTCGTTGGTCATCGCAAGGTCACAGAACCTTGGTCGTAGGTCATCGTATGGTCACGGAACCTTGGTCGTAGGTCGTCTCAAGTTCACAGAACCTTGGTCGTAGGTCATCGCAAGGTCACGGAACCTTGGTCGTAGGTCATCACAAGGTCACGGAACCTTGGTCGTAGGTGATCGCAAGGTCACGGAACCTTGGTCGTAGGTCATCGCAAGGTCATGGAACTTTGGTCGTATGTCATTGCAAGGTCACGGAACCTTGGTCGTAGGTCATCGCAGGGTCACGGAACCTTGGTCGTAGGTCATCGCAAGGTCACGGAACCATGGTCGTAGGTCATCGCAAGGTCACGGAACGTTGGTCGTACGTCATCGCAAGGTCACGGAACCTTGGTCGTAGGTCATCGCAAGGTCACGGAACTTTCGTCGTAGGTCATCGCTGGGTCACGGAACCTTGGTCGTAGGTCATCGTAGGGTCAGGGAACCTTGGTCGTAGGTCATCGCAAGGTCACGGAACCTTGGACATAGGTCATCGCAAGGTCACGAAACCTTGGTCGTAGATCATCGTAGGGTCACGGAACCTTGGTCGTAGGTCATCGCAAGGTCACGAAACCTTGGTCGTAGGTCATCGCAAGGTCACGGAACCTTGGTCGTAGGTCATCGTAGGGTCACAGAACCTTGGTCGTAGTTCATCGCAAGGTCACGGAACCTTGGTTGTAGGTCATCGCAAGGTCACGGAACCTTGGTCGTAGGTCATCGTAGGGTCACAGAACCTTGCTCGTAGGTCGTCGCAAGGTCACGGAACCTTGGTCGTAGTTCATCGCAAGGTCACGGAACCTTGGTCGTAGGTCATCGCAAGGTCACGGAACCTTGGTCGTAGGTCATCGCAAGGTCACGGAACCTTGGTCGTAGGTCATTGCAAGGTCACAGAATCTTGGTCGTAGGTCATCCCAAGGTCACGGAACCTTGGTCGTAGGTCATCGCAAGGTCACAGAACCTTGGTCCTAGGTCATCGCAAGGTCACGGAAACAATCACAACTCCACATTTGTTGCATATAGGCACACACTAGGACAAAATCTCTCATAATGTGGTCATCTTGTTTCATCACTAGTTTTTGACTCACTAGTTACCTTTGCCTTTGATCTAAGATAGTTGCCTTAGGAAGATTAAGTGCCCTTGCCTTTATTTGTCTTCTCTAGCTTATTATTTATTGCTTGATTGTTCTTTTGCTTAAATGTTTTTGCATGCATGCTATATCATGATTAGATTAGATGCTATATTGCCTAAAGGAATTGAACTTGCTTGAATCCAAATCCAAAAACACAACCTTTATGCAAATTTTCGGCCAAAAACCCAATTCTGGCAATCTGGAAATCACCAGATGGGCGGCCCCCTTAATTATGTAAGGCGACCCCCTTAATTTTAAAGGGACCGCCCCCTAATTAAGGGGACCGGCCATCTGCTGGTCGGGTTTACAGAATCTTTTCTGCTTTTTAGCCCATTTCAATCTACATTTCCCAATTTTAACCAACATACTTTGTCCTAACCTCCCAAACAAACTTTATCCATCCATAAACACACAAATCTTACACTATAAATATCCCCAATCTTCAACACTCTCCATTCATCTCTTCAATACGTCTTGTTTTAAGATGAAAGGAGTATTCTTCTCTTGCACTTTGAATGTGGATGGATAGAATCACTTGAAAACAAGAACTAATATGTTTATGATCAAAGGTTTTAGGAAGATGATTTCAGAGAATTAGAACAGAAAGTTTTAGTGCAAAAGGTGAAGAAAAAATTCAGATTTGAACCAGTATTTATAGGCAAAGAAATCTGACACGGGAGCGTATGCCGGCCCCCTTAATTGTGTGCCAGCCCCCTTAAAATTAAGGGGGCTGCCCCTTATAATTAAGGGGGTTGCCCATTGAAAACGGCCAGATTTTTTGTCTATTCTGTGGAAAGTTTATTTGGTGAAAATTTAACTAAATTTGGTTAAAAATTTGAATTCATTTAATTATTATGAAATAAACATTTTCCTTTAATTTCCAAAAATATTTTTCTTAAATATATAAAATATTTATACCATTTTATATAATTTGTAATTAGCAAATAAACCTTCCTTTGATCATAAAATGTATTAGGCACTTGTTTATTCATACCTTAAGTGAATTAGTTGGATAAAATGATATTTTGTCACTAAATACTTATTTACATAATGATTTTACGTTTAATGATTTTATTTTTTGTGATCGTCAAAACATAGGGATATTGGCAAATATTAATAACGTTTTTATGCATTATTTATATCAACATGTATATATATATATATATATATATATATATATATATATATATATATATATATATATATATATATTATGTATATATATATATATATTATGTATATATATATATATATATATATATATATATATATATATATATATACATAATATATATATATATATATATATATACATACATATATATATATATATATATACATATATATATGTATATATATATATATATACATAATATATATATACATAATATATATATATATATATATATATATATATATATATATATATATATATATATATATATATATATATATATATATATACATATATATATATATTATGTATATATATATTATGTATATATATATATATACATAATATATATAATATATATACATATATATATATATATTATGTATATATATATATATACATAATATATATATACATAATGTATATATATATATATATATATATATATATATATATATATATATATATATATATATATATTGAGACTTTCTTGCGAGAACCATCTTATTAGCGAGAACTGAGAGAACAACTAGAAACATACATGCACGCCTTCAATAATTATATTTTTGCACATATGTTCTAAAAACAACACATATGTTTTTAAAAAAAAAACATAGTTGTTCTAAAGAATTTGATAAGAAATTGGAAATACAAAATTTTTCTTTGAAGGTGTGCTTGTATGTTCTTAAAAGGCGTGCAACGACAATATTGCGGCCGTGTGTAAGGTTTTTTTGAAAAAAAATGATGAGTTCATGATGATATTGCAGATGTGGAAGTCACCACAACAGCACACATGCCTACATGTGTTGCCTTCTTCTCAATAAACATATCCGCAAGCCCTCCCCATAGAGTCACTCGTATGGACTGGCCCCTGATTACACAGGAAACAGAAATAAAACAAACAGTAAGTTTCCTAATACACACTGACAAAAAAGTTATCAATTTTACAATATCCTTTGAAAAAAATTATAAATTTTAACCTATGATTGGCCAGATAGAAATCAAGGTTTTTGGCGCCTGTTTTTGTATAGTTCACCCTTCCAACATATTTCACATAACCTGCAGCATCTGAAAGGCAACAGTTTTTATAGCAACAATATTTAAGAACAAATAAATTTAACATACCTAAACAAATAGCAAATTACCAATGAGATATTTGTTTTCTGTAGGCTGGATATGATCAAAATCCACCAATTGCAACGGATACCTAACAAAACCTTCAGATATAACCAAAGATCTCCTTATGGTGGTTGCTCCATCAAACTCAAGCATAAAGGTATCGTCCTTCCTAATACGAAAATCTTCCTTGTTTTGCATGAGAACAAAATTTTTAACCGAGTATACACCCCCGTCTTTTAACCTCAAGAAATTGTGAGCCACCGTTGCCTTGGCAGTACAATGGATAACATTACCCTACAAAAAAACTATGTAACGGATCATTTCTAAAAAACATACATTTGATTATATTTTTTTTATATATTGGCATTATTCAGGAATTTCAAGCATGTACCTTAGAATCAGAAACCAAAATGTTGATATAAATAATGTCTAAAAACATTATTAATATTTATCGATATCTCTATGATTTGATAATCACAAAACGTAAACCCATTGAGCTAAAAATTATGACGTAAACATGTATTTAGTGATAAATATTCACTTTACATCCAAATCACTTAAGGTATGAATAAACAAAGTGTTTAACGCATTTTATGCTCAAAGGAATTTTTATTTTTACAAACCTTACATTTTTTATAAAGTGGGACAAACATTTTTAAACTTATACAAAATGTTTTTGTATTTATAAAGAAATGTTTTATTTAAAATAAATATTTTGAATTCAAATTTCTACCCAAAAAACGGCTATACTCTTCAGGAAAAACCTTCCCCACAAAAAAACAAAAATTCTAAAGAAAATATATATATATATATATATATATATATATATATATATATATATATATATATATATATATATATATATATTTTGTTAGGCGGCCCCCTTAATCATTAAGGGGACCGGCTAGTAAATTAAGGGGACCGGCCACACAATTAAGGGGACCGCCCACGCTCCCAAACAGTATTTTTTCCCCTTTAAATACTGGTTTATTCCACAGAATTTTCTCACCTTTTGCACCCCAAAACTTTCTGTTCTAGATCTCATTTCTATTCTCTAAAATCCTTTGATCATATATATATATAAATCTTTGTTTCAAAGTGATCCAAGCTTCAACCTTTCAAGTGCAAGAGAAGAATACTTCAATCCTTCAAGAGAAGAAGTATTACAACTTGTTGTGACCTCCACATCCAAGTTGTTAGAGCATCATTCATTATATCTATTTCTTTGTGTAACTAGTTGTGAATATTTGATAGAAGATAGATTAGCAAGGTGTGTTGATAAAGAGATTGTGTAGTAGATAGTTGTGAAGTAGAGAAGTTGGGGAGTAGATAGTTATGAAGAAGATTGTTGTGAAGTAGATAGTTGTGAAGATAGATAGGTGTGAAGAAGTAGTGTTGTGATTAAGTAGTGACTAGGTGTGAAGAAGTTGTGTAGACGGTGTGAATAAGTTGTGACGAAGTTGTGGTGTGTATATTGGTGTGTAAGGTTTTCACCGCCATAAGGGAGCTTGTTTACATAGTGAAAAAAACTCTCGAGTAGGTGACTCGGAGAGTGGAGTAGGGCAAGCAAGGTGTCCTTGTAGCCGAACCACTATAAATGCTTTGTCTCGCGGTTTGATCTTTCCATCTCTTACTTATTATCTTGCTTATATCGTTATTACTTTCGTAGACGTAGACGTATATATATATATGTGTGTGTGTGTGTGTGTGTGTCTATATATATATATATATATATATATATATATATATATATATATATATATATATATATAGTTGAGTAAATTACACGGATGGTCCCTGTGGTTTGTCAAAAATTTCATGTATAGTCCCTCAAAGTTTAAAGTTGCATGTATCGTCCCTCTGACTGCAAAAGAATAACATCTATGGTCCCTCAGACTAACTGTCATTAGTTTTTCCGTTAGTCCATTTGCACCGTTAGTCCTTTAACGACCGTTTGCAACAAACATTTGCATTGTTAGTCCTTTTTTGTAAAATATCAAAAAATCAAAAAAAAATCAAAATTTGAAAAAATTGAAAAAAAAATTGAAAAAATTGAAAAAAAAAAAAAAAAATTGAAAAAATTGAAAAAAAAAAATTGAAAAAATTGAAAAAAAAAATTGAAAAAATTGAAAAAATAAAAAAAAAAATTGAACAAATTGAAAAAAAATTTGAAAAAATTGAAAAAAAAAATTCGAACCAAAAAATAGTTTTTTTTTTTAAATTTGATTGTTTTTTAGAAATTTCAAACAAAAAAAAAATTTACAAATTTTTTTTAGAAAAATTTTCGAAAAAAAAATATATTTTTTTTTGAAAAAATTGAAAATAAAATCAAAAATAATTTTTTTTTTTGATTTTTTTATAATTTTTTTTTTATTTTTTTTCTAAATTTTTTTTTTATTTTTTAGAAAAAAAAAATTTTGAAAAAATTGAAAAAAAAAATCGAACAAAAAAATATTTTTTTTTTTTTTGAAATTTGATTTTTTTTAGAAATTTCGAACAAAAAGAATTTTTAGAATTTTTTTTAAAAAATTTTCGAAAAAAAATATTTTTTTTTTTGAAAAAATTGAAAATAAAATCAAAAAAAAAAAATTTTGATTTTTTTATAAATTTTTTTTGATTTTTTTTCTAGTTTTTTTTTAATGTTTTAGAAAAAAAAATTTGAAAAAATTTTTTCAAATTTTTTTTTTTTATTTCTGATTTTTTTTTTTCTATTTTTTTTTTTTTGAAAAAAGTGGAGGTGGTGGGTGGCGGGTGGTGGTGGTGGTGGCGGTGGTGGGTGGAGGCGGTGGTGGTGGTGGGTGGTGGCGTTGGTGGTGGAGGTGGTGGCATTGATGGTGGGTGGTGGTGGGTGGAAGCGGTGGTGATGGTGGTGGCGGTGGGTGTTGGTAGGTGGCGGTGGGTGGTGGTGGTGGCGGTGGTGGGTGGAGGTGGTGGGTGGTGGTGGTGGTGGCGGTGTTGGTGATGGCGGTGGGTGGTGGTGGCAGTGGTGGGTGGAGGTGTTGGTAGGTGGCGGTGGGTGGTGGTGGTGGCGGTGGTGGGTGGTGGTGGTGGGTGGTGGTGGTGGTGGCGTTGGTGGGTGGAGGTGGTGGGCGAAAACGTATAAAAGGACTAACGGTGCAAATGTTTGTTGCAAACGGTCGTTAAAGGACTAACGGTGCAAATGGCTTAACGGAAAAACTAACAACAGTTAGTCTGAGGGACCATAGATGTTATTCTTTTGCAGTCAGAGGGACGATACATGCAACTTTAAACTTTGAGGGACTATACATGAAATTTTTGACAAACCACAGGGACCATCCGTGTAATTTACTCTATATAGTTGCTCATATAGTGCTAGTGTTGATTTCACTTAAAGATCAAACAAAAGTTTTCATTCACAAAACAAAGTCTTTACAATCAAACTAAAAAGATAACATGCATATAATTGATCATTTCGATCAAGTATAGGTTTCATACAACATATAATTAAGGATTGCATAATAAACGTTTACTTACTTGTTAGCATCGTATTTTATTTATAAAAAGTGTCGGTCATTAACGTATTGTTATAGGTTGCTTTAGAATATCATTATGATGAAGTTTATGTGTATTATTCATGTTTTGTAAAAGTCTAAGGGCCATTAGTGTAATAATGTATAAGATAGATGATGCCCTAGACTTCAAGTATAAATACTCTTGTAAACCTCATTTGAGAGGTTGGTTCTCTTAGGTAATAGCATTGTCTTTCATTTACATACTAGGAGATCCCATCCACTCTCTCTCTCTACTTACTTTCTCTCTCTAGGTTTAGACTTGAATCAATAGTGAAATAGGTTGTTCTACGGTCCTACAAGTGGTATCAATCGCCTAGGGATAATATAGGTTGTTTTAGGTTTGATTTGGTAGAAAAAACATGGTATAAAAGTGATTATTGATTCGGGTACTGTTCATCAGGTTGTTTTCAAGTTAGGTGCAACATTTCGAGTTTGAAAGTTTTTTCGAGTTAGGTGCATAATTCTTTCGAGTTAGGAAACAAGTTCTATCGAGTTTGGGACTAAATTTCTATCGAGTTAGCATGTTTCTATCGAGTTTGGGGTATTTGATGTTCTATCGAGTTAGGTGTCACAACTGCTTATCGAGTTAGGTGTCACAACTGCTTATCGAGTTAAGTTTGGCGAGTTAGCCTTGTTTACCTAATCGTTTATCGAGTTAGGTTCATTGTGACTCTAACTAAGGGGACACTCTGCCCAAATCAAGACTACCTATCGAGTTAGGAACCAAAGCACATATCGAGTTAGAAGCCAAATTAACATACCGAGTTACAAGTTTTCTGAGCTTATCGAGTTACAGTACCAAGTATTATCGAGTTAGAGCAAAAAAAAAAAAAAAAAAAAAAAAAAAAAAAAAAAAAAGTTTTTTGACGGGAAATTTTGAGTAAAATTTATTTTTCACACGAGACTAAACGTTCAATTTTTACGCGAGATTTAAATTTTGGTATAACGTTGAAAATTTTGGCCCGAAATTCAAATTTTTAGGCCAAAATTCAAAAAAAAAAATTCGGTAAAATTTGGCGAAAAAATTTTCAAAACTCAAATTTTTCTAGTAACCTTCGAATTGGATTTTATAGTGATTTTCAAATTTTGAGAAAGAAAATTTTCATACTCGATTTTTGGCGGGAAATTACGAAAGCAATCAGATCAACCGAGAATGAACTTTCATCTTCACCAAAACAACTAATCTACAACAACAACCTTTGTTATCTTTGAATTCAAATCATGGCAACTCAACAAGACATTCATGCTGCCGGTGCCGAAAACCGACCTCCAATGCTTGAAAAAGGTGGATATCTTCCATGGACAAGCCGCATGCTTCGTTACATCAAAACAAAGCCTGATGGTAAATTAATGATCAACTCCATTACAAATGGTCCATTCAAGCCAAGACAAGTTCAAATTGAAGGTAATCCAAATGAAACACTTCCTACTCAACCATTCGTGCGTGAACAAACAGAAGCAGATTACACAGAGGAAGACAAGAAGCAGATCGCTGCAGATGATATGGCAATGCATTTAATCCAACTTGGATTACTACGGGAGATCTTTGCTGCGGTCGACAGCTGTGAAACTGCTTATACTATGTGGGAACGTGTTAGAAGGATATGTCATGGAACTGAGATTGGACAACAAGATGTTGAGAACAAACTTCTTACTGAATGGCAGAATTTCACATCCACTAAAGGTAAACAGATTGAATCATACTACACCAGGTTTTGCACTTTGATGAATGAGTTAATCAGAAACAAGTTGACACCTCGACCAATTGCAACAAACATCAAATTCATCAATAACCTTCCAGAAGAATGGGGTCGTTATGTTACAATTGTCAATCAAACAAAGGATTTACACAAGGTGAATTATGATCAACTCTATGACTTTTTGAAGCAAAACAAAGCTGAGGCTAATGAAGTAAGGAAAGAAAGATTGGCTAAGAATCATGATCCTCTCGCATTAATTGCTAAACACTCAACCACCATCATCATCTTCCACTCACAACTACATGCAACCATCATGCATTCTACAACCAACACCGGTCTACCAACAACAGTTCTACCCACAACAACAAAAAGTTATTCCACAACAGCAACACCCACAATTCCAAGAACCGGAATTCACTGACAATGATGAAGCTACTGCAGCATTGTCCCAAGCGTTTGCTTTTCTGTCAAAGGCATTCCAAGGACGTTATTCTACACCAACAAACAACAACCAAAGGATCTCATCGAACACTCGCAACAAGCAGTTTGCTCAGCCGAGTTTCAATATGGGCAATGAAGGCCAAATGGTTGGAGTTTATGGGAATCAGAAGGGATATCAGAATATGCAGAATGCAGGTCAGAATGCAGGGAATCAGAATGCAGGTCAGTTTGCAGGAAATCAGTATGGTCAGTATGCAGGGAATCAGTTGGGTCAGTTTGTTGGAAATCAGAGGGGTCAGAATGTTGGTAATCAGGCAATGGGTTATTAGAATAGGAATGTTGCAGCCCCAGTTGTTGGGAATTTGGGAAATGTGAATCAGGGTAATCCGGTAAAGTGTTTCAACTGTCAGGGTGTAGGTCATATGGCAAGGAACTGTCCTACTAAGCCGAACAAGAAAGATCTAGCGTACTTGCAGAAAGCAGTGATGCTGGCACAAAAGAAAGAGGCAGGATTTCAGTTGAACGCAGAGGAGAATGACTTTATGGCTCTTATGGATGACATGGAAGACAGAGAGGATATCGATGCGAACTGCATTTTTATGGCAAATCTTCAGGAGGCAAAGTATGACACAGATTCTGACACACCTCCTGTCTATGACTTCAATGCAGTCTCTGAGGTATCAAATTTCAACACATGTCATAATAATGATATATCTGATATGTCTCCTCATGAGGAACAGCATTCTGAGAAGCTAACATCTAATTATGATACATATCTGGATATGCCAAGTAGTAGCAATACTCCTTCAGCAACTCCAGATGTGAATCATAATGGAGACTTTGTTTCACAGCATGCTGAGAATGATGAGGAAACACGTGCTTTATTTGAATAATTATTAAATAATTGTGGTATTGAAATTGAGAAAGTGAAAAAGGTCAATCGCGATGTTAAGGCCGCGAATGCTAAATTGACCGCTGAGCTTGAGAGTTACAAAGAACACGCTAAAGCTTTTGAATTTCATAACAAAAGATTGTCTGAATTAGAAACTGGTAATCAAAATTCCGTTTCAAGGGAAAAACAATTGCAACTCAAGTTTGATACACTTGATGTTAATTCTTTCAAGAAGATAAAAGCTTTAAACGCGGAAATTTCTGATTTACAAAACCAACTTTCTAAACAAAAAACAGCTTATACCAATCTTGAAAAAGAAAGGGATGAGTTGAAAAAGGATTTTGCAAAGAAAGAAGACAAACTTTTGGCCGAAATCGTAGAGTCAGAACACATGATTGCTCATTTAGAAGAACTAGTGGTTAAGTCGGGTCAGTCAAGTCAAACAATGAAAATGATTTCAAATCAAACTAATCCGGTTTACCATACGAAACATAAAGTGGCTCTTGGTAACAACACCCCCAGTAATCTCAAGAAAGCTCAGCAAGAACAGAATGTTTTGTATAATGGTAATGTGATTTACACTAAACATGGTCCTCCCGTCGCTCGGGATTCTGTGCAAACGATAGAACATGTCGAAGAGAGCATTTCTAAAATGAAACAAAAGGATTTGAAACCCATTGATTACAACAAATTGAACAAACTTTCGGGAATTTCTTTTGTTCCACAAAAAGAACCATCTGTGTTTTCCATAAAACGACCATTCTCAAAAATGTTTTCTAAGAAAGTAATTGTTTCAAAATCTCTTTCAAAACTGGAACAAATGTCTTCTAACAACACTTTTAATACAAGTGAGGCTAGAAACATTCTGGATGACATTAAAAAGAGAATTCAAGAACTTCAAAACATTGTCGCTTCTAAAACTACAATCGATATTAACAACTGGCATTCCAGTTTTCATATTGAGCAGAAAAAAGTTTTTGAAAACGAAATTACTATCCCACTGAATAACATCAGTGCGAGGGTAATCCATTTTGAAAAAGCTTTCTTAAAAGAAACGGCCGACTTTGTCAAGGACCACAAATCCCTGGTAAACGAAGCTAATGATACTCGTGAAAACATGAATGTTTTGGAAAACCTAAATGATTCTCTCTTCGAAGCTGTTATGACCACTGACATTATGTCCATCATTTTACAAACATACTCTGTTCAAGACGATGAAAGACTGAGAGCTGAGACCTCCGAAATTGTTTCCAAATATGAAAATGCTCTTATAAAGCTTGAAAAAGAAAATGTGTCATGTTTTAAACAACTTGATCGAAAAAAGGAAGAATGCAAGTATGACAAACTGTCGTATGAGCGTGCTTTCAAGAACATGAAAGAGCAAAATGATCTTTTGAGGGCTCAGCTTGAAAGTCAAACAAGGAAGGGTGAGGAAACTAAGTTTGCAAAACCATCGAATTCAGAGAAACCAAATGTTTTAAACACGGTTCAAAAACCAAAAATGTCAATTTCACGGTTTGCTCCAAAAGTCGATGAGAAAAAGGAATTGACAAAACCAGTCACTCCAACACCCTTGCCCAAGAAAAGTAAAAATATAAAGATTGTTGATAAAGGAAAAGCGGTTGTCGAAACACCAAAAGTTCTAGCACCTGGCCTTTTTAGGATTAGTCCCACTAATGCGTCTGCCTCCACATCTAAGACAAATGCGTGCACAAAGGATAATTCTAAAGAGTCTAGTGATGCTAAAAATGACAACAATATAAATTCTAATGTGTGTGCCTCAACTTCTACAGGATTAGACAGCACCTCTAGGAGCAGCAGACTAAAGCCTAGGAGCAATACAAGGAACAATAGAGTCTCGCCTGCCTCTAAGAGTTGTTGCAAGAATAAAGTTGAAGAAGTAGAAGAACACCCTAGGAATTTATCGCTTTTTAATAAGAAACATGATTCATCTGTATGTAATGTTGAGAGTACTGGTTCTAATACTGTTTGTTTAATATGCAAGAAATGTTTAATTAATGATGTTCATGATGAATGTGTTTCTAAGAATGTGAATGGTACGCCAGAACAGAAGAGCGTTTCGAAAGGTCCTAGTGCTAAATCTAGATTTGTTGGAAACCTAATTAAAAGAATTAGGAACACCACTAATAGTCGCACGCCTAGGAACTATCTTAAGTATTGTGTTTGGATTCCAACGGGTAGAGAATTTATACTCAATGATGGAAAATTTGAATTAGTTCAAGATAAACATGTAGAAACTGTCTTTGAGTGTGATTTAGAATGTACCCCTAACCCCATGGAACCAAATTCAAAACGGTTTCCAAATACAAATTCTTCTGTTATTGGCAGGTTATCGAAATATGTCTTTGGATCGTCGACTCGGGTTGCTCCAAGCACATGACCGGGAATTTAAAGCTGCTGATCAATTTCATCTGGAAATTCATGAGAACTGTACGCTTTGGAAATGATCATGTAGCAGCTATTCAGGGTTATGGAGATCTTCAGTTTGGGAATTTTTTGATCACTCGAGTTTACTACGTCGAAGGGTTGGGACACAACTTGTTTTCAGTCGGGCAGTTTTGTGATGCAGATTTAGAAGTTGCATTCCGGAGAAACACAGTTTTTATTAGAAATTTGGTTGGTGATGATCTCTTAACTGGTAATCGTGGTACAAACTTGTATGCTATCGACATCAACCAAATGGCTTCTACATCACCAATTTGTCTTATGACAAGGGCAACCGAAACTAAGTCCTGGCTGTGGCATAGAAGATTATCCCATCTCAATTTCGACACCATCAACAAGTTAGCCAAAGACAACATCGTCACCGGACTTCCTAAGTTCAAATACACCAAGGAACACCTTTGTCCATCATGCGAACAGGGAAAAAGCAAAAGAGCATCATATAAACCCAAAACCGTACCTAGTTCAGAAGCAAGGTTACACTTGTTGCACATGGACTTATGTGGTCCAATGAGAGTTGAAAGCTTTAATGGGAAGAAGTATATTCTCGTTATTGTTGATGATTATTCAAGATATACTTGGGTAAAGTTTTTGAGATCAAAAGACGAAGCACCAGGTACCATCATCACCTTTCTGAAGCGTATCCAAGTTCTACTTCAAGCTCCAGTAAGGATTGTAAGAACAGATAATGGCACAAAATTCACAAATCAGGAGTTAAGAACCTACTTTGAAGATGTGGGAATCACTCACCAAACATCAGTTGTTAGAACTCCACAGCAGAATGGGGTAGTTGAAAGAAGAAATCGAACTCTTGTGGAAGCTGATCGCACAATGCTGATTTATTCTTGTGCACCACTATTCTTATGGGCTGATGCTGTTGCCACTGCTTGTTTCACTCAAAACCGATCCCTAGTACATCCAAGATTCAATAAAACCCCATATGAGCTAGTGAACAATCGAAAACCTGACATCTCTTACCTTCACGTGTTTGGCGCTTTGTGCTATCCGACGAATGACAGAGAAGATCTAGGGAAGTTAAAAGCTAAGGGTGATATTGGAATCTTCATTGGATATTCAGAAAACTCAAGGGCATTCAGGGTGTATAATAGAAGAACAAAAAAGATAATGGAGTCGATGAATGTGAAGTTTGACGAGATTTCACAAATGGCTTCTGAGAGATACGCTCTAGAACCCGCGCTTAATCCGATGGCTTCTAATCAAACCAGATTAGGACCCGCACCAAACAGTCAGACTTCTGGACACATCAGTTCAGGACTCGTGCCTAATAGAGCTCAGTCAACAAACACGGACAAACCTTCAGAACAAGAACTGGAAAATTTCTTCGAGTTAATGTTTGATGAATATTATGGTGGAACTTCGACAAATGCATCTCAACAACATTCCGCTGCACCCGCTCAAAATCAACCACCACCACCACCACTGGATGCATCTACCACAATCGAAGCTGAAGCACCAACTACATCAACATCATCTACATCTACTCAAGCAACTCCAGTACTTGAAACTGTTCTACCAAGAGTTGATGAGCAAAATCAAAACACAAATTTTCACGAAGAACCAACAAATAATTCAAACGATGTTGCGTTAGAAGAAGGAGAAGAAGTATTTGAAAACCCGTTTGCATCAGACTCTGCTGAATCTTCTTCAAGGTTACAAGAACCATCTAACACACATTCGTTCAACCAAAGGTACCCTTCTACGTTTCAATGGACAAAAGACCATCCGTTAGTACATGTTATTGGTGATCCTTCAATGCCAGTTCAGACGAGGAGACAACTTGCCACCGATCTCGAATTGTGCATTTACATTTGCTCAATAAGCACCAAAGTACCAAAGAACATTCGGGAAGCAATGGCAGAAAACCCTTGGATTGAAGCGATACAGGAGGAATTTCTTCAATACCTGTTACATGACAGTTGGGAACTTGTTGAACGACCACTTGATAAACGAGTTCTTGATCTCAAGTGGTTGTGGAAGAACAAACTGGATGAGGAAATGACTGTAATTCGCAACAAAGCTCGTCTCGTGGCTAAAGGATATCCACAAGAAGAAGGGATAGACTTCGAGGAATCATTCGCGCCTGTAGCTAGACTTGAAGCAGTCCGGATTTTCTTAGACTATGCAGCTCACAAAAACATCACAGTCTATCAGATGGACATTAAGACAGCTTTCTTGAATGGAACTCTGAAAGAAGAAGTGTATGTGAGTCAGCCAGAGGGATTCATCGACAAAGATCATCCAGACTACGTCTACAAGCTTAAAAAGGCCATTTATGGTTTAAAACAAGCTCCAAGAGCGTGGTATGACGAACTCTCATCTTTCTTGCTCAATAACAATTTCACCAAAAGAACAGTTGATGACACCTTGTTTATCAAAAAATTCAAAGATGACATTTTGATTGTTCAGATTTACGTGGACGACATTATCTTTGGGTCCACTAATCCGAATCATTCAAAACATTTTGAAAATCTCATGAAAAGCAAATTTGAAATGTCCATGATGGGGGAACTAAAATTCTTTCTTGGTTTACAAATACATCAATCCCCTCGTGGTATTTTTATCAATCAAGCTAAATATACTATAGAGATTTTGAAAAAACATGGTATGGAAAACTGTGATTCTGTTGGTACTCCAATGGTCACTTCACCAAAAATAGGTGCTGATTTGTTTGGGAAACCCATCGATCCGAAGAAATATCGGAGCATGATTGGTTCTCTCATGTACCTAACTGCTAGCTGACCCGATATTCAATTTGTTGTTTGTTTGTTAGCACGGTTTCAGGCTAAGCCTACCGAACTTCACCTCAAAGAGGTTAAACGGATCTTTCGGTACCTACGAAGCACCATTAACATGGGACTTTGGTATCCGAAGGATTCGGAGTTTAATCTAACAGCATTTTCAGATGCAGACCATGCCGGTGATCAAGTTACAGCAAAGAGTACATCAGGTGGAGCACAATTTTTGGGTGAAAAGCTAGTATGCTGGTCGTCAAAGAAACAGGATTGTACTACGCTATCAACTGCCGAAGCCGAGTATGTGTCTCTATCTGCGTGTTGTGCCCAAGTTCTTTGGATGAGGACACAGCTCACAGATTATGGCGTTACTTTTGACAGAATACCTATGTATTGTGACTCAAAAAGTGCCATAGCCATCTCGTGCAATCCCGTACATCACTCTAAGACGAAGCATATCAAAGTCCGCTATCACTTCATCAAAGAACACGTGGAAGAGGGTACTGTTGAATTATTTTTCGTTAAGACTGATTACCAACTCGCCGATCTATTTACTAAAGCCCTTCCAAAAGAAAGGTTTGACTATTTAGTTCGACGAATTGGCATGCGAAGCCTAACTCCTGAGGAGCTAGAACGTCTTCTCGAATCTTCTTGAAAAATGTTTTCAAAATCGCTTCGCTGTAAATATTTTTGAAAAAAAAAATACAAAATTTGAAAAACCAACAAAAACAAAATACAAAAATATAAAATTTCAAAAAATACAAAAACAATATAAAATCAAAAAATCCAAAAATATTCTTCTCACGACATGTCTCTCGTATAAATCAATATTCTGTACGTTTCTAGAAATGTTATTCAACAATGACACGGATATGTACAGATGCTTGAGCGGGAGTTCTTTTAAATGTTTTTTTTCTAAAACATGTCGTTTCTCAAAAGTTTCTTCACAATGGATTTCGTATACTTCAGTACGAAACCCGGACCCGAATGATGACTTCTGATTATTTTTCAAATCAAGGACTCGTACGTTCAAAGATGAAATCTTTTTCAAAAAGTTCGAGTCTAAACAAACGAAAAGGATTTCTATCATAAACTCGTTTTCAAATATAGAAATCTTGAGCACTTTTTCAAGATTCATCAAAAGATTTTTCAAAATCTTTCAAATGAGTGCTCAAGATACCTCCCTCAAACCCTTAATTGATTTTTAAATGTGCTATCATTAAGGGGGAGTACAAAAACAAAATGTTCCGAATTCATGCAAAATGAAATTTGTCTTTCTCTCCAAAAGCTTTTTCTTAATCAGTTGATATCAAAAATATCACATATGCTATTTTTGAGGTGGAGAAGACATGATTAAAATGTGATCAAAGATGTTTAAAGATTGTGACTGAATCTCAAAAGAGCTCGACTCAGAATGTACCAATGAATTGACGAAGCTTAAAATGTCAGTAATCGAAAAGACTTGTCCTGGACGGGTAATAATTTCAAGCTAGTCTAACTAGTGATGTAAGCGTGTCTCGAATAGGACTTGTCTGAGTAGAATGTACCGTATCGAGAGACTTTCTTTGGACTTAACCAGGATGGGTAATAACTTCAAGCTAGTCTAACTAGTGATGTAAGCGTGTCTCGAATCGGTCATGTTCAATGAAAGTGGATCAATTCAAAAAGTGCAAACTCCTCACGCATGTGCAAATTTCTTAAAAATTCATGAGCACATGTGAAGGGGGAGTCCTTCAAAAGAAACAAAAACTCTCAAAGTGTCAACAAAAATGTGTTTATATTCATAAACACTTTGAGAGATTTTCAATCAAAGGTTTCATGGCAATTATAGGATTCATGGAGTTATAAGGTGACTAAGGTTAGGAAAAACCGTCCTATGATCCGCCAGAGCCGGAGGGATCTACCCAAGGACAAATCCAATAGATTAGAATTAGAAGTCCTTAGGTGTGATTGAAAAAAGGAGAAAATGAGAAAGGAGAAAGAAGGGGTTGAAGAATTAAAAAGAAAAGTTATGAAAAAGGGTGAAAAGAAATAGCCCTCCAAATGTTCAACCTTAGGGCAGACACCGGGTTCAATTCATATGCTACTGGTTGTTACTAAGGTTACACCGGTATTGAAGATAAAGACGTCATGGACCCAGTGACGCACTGCACTAAACCTTCTAGCCACTCAAGTTCTCTTAAAAGAGCTTGTTTCATTCTCACGGGGAACCGGCATAATCTATCGACCTGTCTCTTAGAGATGGTTGATATTGAAGCAGGAGACCTCTCCCTAATCTCCGCATAGGAAACCAAATGTGCACTTATCGAGTCTAGAGCCCCGAGATTCATCAAAAGATCTCATAGGAACACATGATATTTCTACACTGGTTGTTCATCATTAAGGACGCCAGATGTAAACTTAAGAGTCCTACGCAGATCTTAGCAATCTGCCGAGAACGTTTATGAGAGGAATTACTTATGTATATTCTCAATGATTGAACGGAAATTCCTGCCAGGGTCAACATCAAGCAGCCCTGACAGCAGGTCACTTCGGTAATTCTTTATGGGTTACGCTTAGTGTTCGCGGTGGTTTCAAACGGTCTACAGTCGTGGAGTGATCCCCAGCGACTCACCCAGTCATTGAGCTACTTAGTAGGTCTTGTAAGCTCTTTCGGGAGTATCTGATATGGGAACGGCCATGGTAAGGTTAGAAGGAGTCTTCACACTATGCTGTTGACGATCTCTAATTCCTTATCTGTAAGTACCGGTTGATTTATTGCTAACTGTTTACCTGCAGATATACATCATCTCCATGGCGAAAGATTCCACATGCTCATACATGCATCACAAAGTCAAAGGAAAGTTCACACAAAGATCAAAGGATAGCAACAGTCAAAGAAAGATTCTACGCCAAAAAGAAGAATCTACAAAGTAAAGTGACAAAGATCAACGTGAAAGAACGGGAATAACAAATGTATGTATGACAAAGACTTAAGACGTATGAGCATGTTGGAATGGCAGACTACCACCACAAACACAGAAGTGACGAAAGGCAGATGACATCATTTGATCATATCAACATCGATGAACAAAGAACAATGAACAAAGTACTATGACTCATCTAATGATTCTTAAAGACGTCAAGAGCTATGAATGTTAAAGTATGAAGACAAAGATGATGACGTCGCGCAACCTTCAATGACCAACACTTAGGGGGAGATTGTTAGCATCGTATTTTATTTATAAAAAGTGTCGGTCATTAACGTATTGTTATAGGTTGCTTTAGAATATCATTATGATGAAGTTTATGTGTATTATTCATGTTTTGTAAAAGTCTAAGGGCCATTAGTGTAATAATGTATAAGATAGATGATGCCCTAGACTTCAAGTATAAATACTCTTGTAAACCTCATTTGAGAGGTTGGTTCTCTTAGGTAATAGCATTGTCTTTCATTTACATACTAGGAGATCCCATCCACTCTCTCTCTCTACTTACTTTCTCTCTCTAGGTTTAGGCTTGAATCAATAGTGAAATAGGTTGTTCTACGGTCCTACATTACTTATCTCTCGTATATAGCTATAATTGTTTATATTATGCATGTGTTGATTTCACATACTTAGCTTACATTATTATTATTGTTCATACTTAGATATAGTTATTCATATTGTTCAAGATTTGAGTTCACATAAGATCGAATAAAAGTTTTAAAAGTAAACAAGGTTTTAAAACAAAACTAAGTTTTCATAATAAAATTAAAAAGACGTAAAACTATTCAACCCCCCCCCCTTCTAGTTTTCCACAATTGGTATCAGAGCTACGTCAAACAAGATTTTTAAAATAAACTGTATTTTAAAACTTGAAACGATCTATGGAATCCGAAAAATATTTAGAAGGGCAATCTATGCAAAGACCACCACTATTTGAAAGTGATGGTTTTCTTTATTGGAAAAATAGATTCGAAACTTATGTGAAATCAAAAGATCTTGATCTTTGGCATGTTATTACCTTTGGTGATTTTCCTCCTATTCAATATAATCTTGAAACTAAAAAGGATGAAATTGTATCTTTTGAAAACCAAAATGATGGTTTGAAAAAGAAACTAGCAAAAAATAATGAGGCTAAAATGGTTATTTATAATGCGTTACCCCGCAAAGAATATGAAAGAATTTTTATGTGTAAAACCGCAAAAGAAATTTGGGATTCTTTACTAATCACTCACCAAGGTAATAGTCAAGTTAAAGATAGCAAAATAGATCTTCTTGTTCAAAAATATGAACAATTTATGATTCCGGAGGAGGAATCAATAGATAATGCTTTTGCTAGGTTTAACACTACCACATCACAAGTTTAAAAGAGTAAGAATTTTGTCAGAAAATTTCTTAGGGCTCTTCATCCAAAATGGCGAGCTAAAGTCACGGCTATTTAAGAATCAAAGAATTTGTCAACTCTACAACTTGACGAATTAATTGGGAACTTGAAAGTACACGAGGTCATGATAAAGAAGGACTCCGAAATTGTCAAAGGAAAAAGAAAACAAATCAAATCCATTGCTTTGAAAGCTAAGAGGGAATCTAGTGACGAGGAAAGCTCAACCTCCGAAAGTGATGATGAAGAATACGCTATGGCATTAAGAGATTTCAAGAAATTTTTCAAAAGACGGGGAAGATTCGTTAGACAACCGCATGATGAAATGAAAGTATCTCAAAGAAGTAAAGATGACAAGAATGGAAAGAATGAAAGGAAGTGTTTCAAATGTGGTGATCCAAATCATCTCATCGGAAAATGTCCAATGATGTCAAGAGATCAAAATCAAAAGGCGTTTATTGGAGGAGCTTGGAGTGATAGCGATGACGATGAGAAAGAAATCACAAAAGAGGAGAAGTGTCTTATGGCTAAGACATCGAGCAAGGTACGTTCCGAAACCAAACACTTTAGTGACGAAAATTTATCATTAGACGAAAAAGACCTAGATAGTGAATATAATAGGTTATGCAAATTAGGTCAAAAGGTTATGGCTAAAAATAAGTCACTAAAACATAATAATAATCTATTAGAAAATGAAGTACTCGAATTAAAAATTAAACTACAACATTTGGAAAAAGGAAAAGAAGTTTTTATATAATGTAAAACATGCATAGAGGTTAAAAATGAAAACGAAAATCTTAAAGATGAAATTTTCAAACTTGACAAGTTTAAAAATAGTAGTAACCCACTTAAGAAAATAATAACTGTTCAAGAAACTTCGGGAGATAAAACCGATCTAGGATTAACCTCAACTAGTGTTTCAACTAGTGAAAATAAAAGTATAAAGTTTGAATGTGAATCTAGTAAACAAAAATTATTAGAATCAAAACCTAAGTATATACTTACAAAAGATAGAAAAACACCCATTGCGAATGATAAAAAAATAAAAACTTTTTATAAACCATTCTTAAAGACCGAAGTAGGATCCTCTAAACCTAAATTAAGATCTAAAACTTCACCACCAAGAAAACCAAATAATTTTCATACTCGATCTAAAACACCTCAACTTAGAAGAAACCAAAATAGACAAAACTACAACAATACTAGTCATCAAATGTGGAACTATCAACCAAGTTACAATCCTTGGGGAATATTACCACCATACATGCATCCTAGCCAAATGTTGAATATGTTTGGACCAAACAACTTTGGACCAATGAGACAATGGGGACCAAGTGGCTAAGGTGTCATTCTTCGAAGAAGTTGGAATCTCATCTACTTATGACTTCCATAAGTCAACATTGTCACTCGAAGTGCTTGAACAAAATCCATTGAAGACTAAAAGGTACGCGTTTCTTTTAAGTTCATCGCTATAATTTGCATGCTTAGCTATACACATATATTGTTTGTAACTCTTAAACATATATATGTACATAAAAGCTTATATTCTTATAACCTAGAAACATCATTAGTTGACTTTCCTAGGAATAAGATGAAATTGTTCATTGCCGAACATAATAGAAAATGGAAATCTTCTATATCCACTATTAGCAAACTCATGGTGGTGAAGTGAAATGAGTTAAGTGGATCAATCGTTAATATAGAAGTAGGATTAGATCCCTCGAGTAAGAAAACTATGGATGAAACAAGCTCTCGTAGACTATGGCATTAAGTTAGATAAGTGTGCGAAAACAAAGGAACTATAGATGTTAGGTTATACCCCATTCAACACTCTCGCATCTATCATATAAATTATCGTCTTCACTTCCTTTAGGATCATAGGATATGTAGAAACGATAGTATGAGATAATAGTAGGCTTAACCAATCCTCTTGAGCATGAGATCTTTAATAAACATCTTTTAAAATATATGATTAATGATATTTGTTGTCAAAAATCTAATATCTTTAAAATTATGCAAAAACCTCACATTTTGGAAAAATGTTTTTCAAATAACTACCCCACTTTTAAATAAGATGTTTTCACTATCAATATCCACAATTTTGTTTTGATCAAAACCAAAGATTAAGAAAAAATTCTTTACCTTTCATTAACACATTTTGAAGTAAAACCCAATCTATTTTATTCAAATAACTCTCACATCTACATGAAAACCTACTTTCAAACATTGTTGAATAATGCTAAAATCGTCTCTTTAAATCATGCATGGTGATCTCATATTTGTCATCTATATTTATATAAATGACACTTATAAGTGAACTAAATCAAATCAAGAGGACCATGGTTTGTCTATTAAGACTTTGTTTGTAACAAGTCTAGAAGTCCATGCTATTATAACTACCCACTTATTGCACATTGATACACATTAGGATTAATCCTCCTAGTTATGTAGTTATGAAATACTTGATGTTGCTTATTGTTTCCTAGCACTTATTTTTTTTTACTTGCTTGATGAGTAAGTTTACATGCTAGATGAAATTGCTTGTTTACTTAATCTCTTTGGTTAACATGCTTTGGCTACATAATTGCTTACATAATTAGTGTATGCTTAATTGCCTCAAAGAGTTGGACTTGTTTGAAACAAAAAACACAACCTTTCTGCAATTCACTACCAAAAACCCTTTTCTAGCAATCTGGGAATCACCATATGGGCGGCCCCCTTAAATCATAAGGCGGCCCCCTTAATTATTAAGGGGACCGGCCATCTGATGGTCGAAGGTGTTGTTTCCTTTTTCTACTTTTTAGCCCATTTCATCATACACTTCTCAAAATTCACAAACCTATTCTATCCTAAACCTTCCATCAAAGTTTATCCATCCTTGATCCCACCAATCCTACATTATAAACACTCTCATTCCTCTCAATCTCCACTCATCTCATCATGCCCTCTCCCATTAAACCAAAACCACCAAGAAACCCCGTTTGGATAAGAAAGCCTAACCTCCATTCATCAAACCAAATGATGTTGTCAAACATCCAACACTTAAATCCTCCTATGTCTTCAACATTACATATCAACAACCTTTCTTCACCCATATCCTTCTACCTTACACTCAAACCTCAAAACCTTTACACACTCAAACCTCATAACCTTTACTCACCTCAACCTCAAATTTCATCTCCTAGTGCACCTAATGCACCATCTATAACACCCTCCTACCAAGAAATCCCTTCCATGAAGATCTCTCTTTCACTCTAACCTAGTCATCCTCACAAAAGATTCAACCATATACCCATTCCCTACACTCTACAAAGTGTGTCATCACCACTACAACTTAACCCATGAAGGTCAAACCATATTTCATGATACACAAACCTCATGTTCACTTAAATGAACCCTTTCACAAACCTCATCATAATAACCAAACATCCATCCTTGTCCCCAAAAATACACCTTCATCTTACCCACATAAGCCAAATGAAGAGCATGTTCAATCTCAAAACAACAATCCCAATCTCATTCCTAACACCTCACATTTTGTTCAACCTACCAATCTACCATCCAAAACATCCTCCACTCATGATACATCCTATTCTTCCATAACTTCATTCTCATCCATTCATGATTACCCAAACTCACAAATATCTCCACCACCAAGAATATCACCACCACCTTCTACCAACACACATGTTATCCCTATGTTGCATGTCCAATCACCTTCCTCCGAACACTTGAAGTTCATTGAAGAACTCAAGGAAGCCCATGAGCTTTGTGCTCTTCTTGCCTTACACCTTGCTCAATGCGACTTGGAACAACTTTCCTCTAGCTCTCCTTCATCACCCCACAACTTGAATCAAGTTGAAAAACATGTCAACAATTGACCTTGTTGCATCTTTCTCCTAAAAACCACTGCATTCAATGAACACTTCACTTTGATTGAATATCTTCTCACTAGATCACATCCAATACCCTCACTTGAACAACATCCAAAACCTTAATCAACCTCTTCCGCTACAAACTCTCCACCACCAAACTCTCCAACATTCATGACCCAAACATATACCTCCATTAATCCAACAACCTTACCCTAACTCAACCATCTTCATTCCAAACACTCCATCATCAACCATCTAAGCATACTATATGCTTATGATTTTCACTTTCAAATACGAATCAACCAACCTTTTGTTACAAGCAAGTCCGATGGCTCTCTTTGGCAAATTAGGATCTTTAACATAATCACTTTGAATTAATTGTTATGCATCCTTAATATTTGTTTGCTATGCTTGATATTTGTATATTGCATATTCTTCTATATACGCTTGCGCTTCTACTATTTTTCTTGCGAGCATTCCATATCTCGATTCCTTGGTGCCATCGAACGAGGGGGAGCACACATCAAGGGGGAGATTTCATCCCGTCTAACTTCATTTATGAAGCTAGCCGGCATAACCTTTTTGATTCTACAAAAAGGGGGAGAATTAACTCACTAAATACATGTCTAAAAATTAATTTTTAGACTTGATGAGTTTAGGTTTTGTAATCATCAAAAAGGGGGAGATTGTTGATATAAATAATGTCTAAAAACATTATTAACATTTATCGATATCTCTATGTTTTGATAATCACAAAACGTAAACCCATTGAGCTAAAAATTATGACGTAAACAAGTATTTAGTGATAAACATTCACTTTGCATCCAAATCACTTAAGGTATGAATAAACAAAGTGTTTAATGCATTTTATGATCAAATGAATTTTTTATTTTTACAAACCTTACATTTTTTATAAAGTGGGACAAACATTTTTAAACTTATACAAAATATTTTTGTATTTATAAAGAAATGTTTTATTCAAAATAAATATTTTGAATTCAAATTTCTACCCAAAAAACGGCTATACTCTTCAAGAAAAATCTTCCCCACAAAAAGACAAAAATTCTGAAGAAAATATTTTTTTTTTTTTTGTTAGGTGGCCCCCTTAATCATTAAGGGGACCCGCTAGTAAATTAAGGGGACCGGCCACACAATTAAGGGGACCGCCCACGCTCTCAAACAGTAATTTTTCCCCTTTAAATACTGGTTCATTTCACAGAATTTTCTCACCTTTTGCACCCCAAAACTTTCTGTTCTAGATCTCATTTCTATTCTCTAAAATCCTTTCATCATATATATATAAATCTTTGTTTCAAAGTGATCCAAGCTTCAACCTTTCAAGTGCAAGAGAAGAATACTTCAATCCTTTAAGAGAAGAAGTATTACAACTTGTTGTGACCTCCAGATCCAAGTTGTTAGAGAATCATCCATTATATCTATTTCTTTGTGTAACTAGTTATGAATATTTGATAGAAGATAGATTAGCAAGGTGTGTTGATAAAGAGATTGTGTAGTAGATAGTTGTGAAGTAGAGAAGTTGGGGAGTAGATAGTTGTGAAGAAGATTGTTGTGAAGTAGATAGTTGTGAAGATAGATAGGTGTGAAGAAGTAGTGTTGTGTAAGTAGTGACTAGGTGTGAAGAAGTTGTGTAGAAGGTGTGAATAAGTTGTGACGAGGTTGTGGTGTGTATATTGGTGTGTAAGGTTTTCTCCGCCATAAGGGAGCTTGTTGACATGGTGAAGAAAACTCTCGAGTAGGTGACTCGGGGAGTGGAGTAGGGCAAGGAAGGTGTCCTTGTAGCCGAACCACTATAAATGCTTTGTCTCGCGGTTTGATCTTTCCATCTCTTACTTATTATCTTGCTTATATCGTTATTACTTTCGTAGACGTAGACGTATATATATATATATATATATATATATATATATATATATATATATATATATATATATATATATATATATATATATATATATATATAGTTGCACATATAGTGCTAGTGTTGATTTCACTTAAAGATCAAACAAAAGTTTTCATTCACAAAACAAAGTCTTTATAATCAAACTAAAAAGAAAACATACATATGATTGATCATTTCGATCAAGTATAGTTTTCATTCAACATGTAATTAAGGATTGCATAACAAACGTTTACTTACTTATCTCTCGTATATAGCTATAATTGTTTATATTATGCATGTGTTGATTTCACATACTTAGCTTACATTATTATTATTGTTCATACTTAGATATAGTTATTCATATTGTTCAAGATTTGAGTTCACATAAGATCGAATCAAAGTTTTAAAAGTAAACAAGGTTTTAAAACTAAACTTAGTTTTCATAATAAAATTAAAAAGACGTAAAACTATTCAACCCCCCCTTCTAGTTTATCACACGAAAAATCAGTGCTCAAGTATCGGCCGGAAGGAGAATTTATATCCCACATCCTACACAACATCACAATAATCGTACCGGTCTCATCCAATTTCAGTTTGTCCAGGAACATTACAGCCTTTGGGCCTCCAATTTCTGTAGCCATAATAGTATACTTAATGGACGTTTTTTACTTTTACTCCTACCCACAATGTCTGGGCATGATATGGGCTTCATGCCTTATTTATATAG
The DNA here is from genome assembly GCA_030686995.1 of Artemisia argyi. Lineage (NCBI taxonomy): Eukaryota > Viridiplantae > Streptophyta > Magnoliopsida > Asterales > Asteraceae > Artemisia > Artemisia argyi. The sequence continues at coordinate 100,823,280 of CM060681.1, forward strand.
CTTCCATTTATGAGAGTTTTAATTGTAAATTGATTCATATTTCCAGCATTGAATCTGTGGTTATTGTGAGCATGTAAGCATTCAAGATAACCCTCATTCATATGCATTCAATATGAGCATCATTCATATTCTTTGAAGGTGCAATATCGCAACCTTTTGTATTCCAGCATTAAGTCACGAATATATGCATTCAAGATGAGCCTCCTCATAAACGAAATTATTTGTAGTTATTTTGGTATGCATAATCATGTTTGCACCGTACAATTGGTTGTACACAACCCCCTTGCACATTAAATTAAGGGGAATAAGCTTTATATATAATAGATAATTACTTTTATACTCATGTTATGTCAAAAACTATACATATTATACTTAATAAGAAATAGTTTTTCACACGCAAATAAATGACAATCTTGAATTATTAAATTAACGTGCCATTATCATTAACCTCACACATACAACAAGTATTAAATTTGATAGAGTACATTCCATAAATCTTTACTTATTTTCTTTATTAAAAAGAGTGGTCGTGAGGGTGAAGAAAGATTTCGAGCATATATCAATTCATTATTCAAATTATGATTGATATATTTATCGAATCTAAATGACAAGATTTTGAGTGTGGGCATGAAATTGGAGTCATTATTTGTTTAGCTTCAAGATATAACAAAACATATCATCTTGAACCTACATACTCAATCACACTCGATTGTTATGAAAATAATGACATCCTTCTCAAGAAGAAAAGAATATGCATCGGATCATAACTCACACTTGTGTTGATGATGTCATATTGAGTCTTCTTGTCCAATGGTTGTGTTCTAAACATTATACTAATATGTTTAAAAGATGCTTAAAATACACAACGAAGTAGGATTGACAACTTGGATGTTTCATCCTAAATATTCAAGCAATTTACATTGCAACACAATTTGTGAATATGGCATTTCCGGAAAACCAAACACGAGCAAACAAACAACATATGTAAACTTTGCTCATGAACGAGTCATATGTCAAGTAAAAATGTCACACATAATACATCATAAATCTTAAAGAAGATAACATGTATTTCAAAAAGGATTTATGCATTTCATTCTCTTTGTAACATGAATGGTTATGTTACAAGAAAATACATCATATTTTGTTTAAAAACAATGTAGGGTATTAGATTTTCAAAGTAACCTAATACAACATGTGTCATTACATAAACAAGTAAAATTAAATAAAATACTTGTTTTCATAAGCAATTCATAAGGGTGAAAAGTTTATCATTTTAAATAAGCTTATTTGTCAAAAGATACAGCATGTTTTCTCTCAATGATAAAACGTAAACCATTACAAGATCTATTAAGGCAAGTAACCTTATTTAGACTCTCTTTCTCAAGATTTACTATGGAGTATTCTTGAAACCAAAACATGTTAAAATAACTACTCAACAAACAAAGATGTCATCCATAAGATCATGTAATACACCATCGAAACCAAACAACCTCAAAATCTCAAACACACATTTAAAATATTTTGCTTGCTTTTTTAAGGATTTTGTGTAAGACAAGTCGTCTTCATTAACCGACCTTTAAAATATGGTTAGGATATGTATTAGCGGAATCGGCTAATATCATCTTTGGAAAACTTCGATGGGAAAATATAGGAATTCCAATTTTTCTAATATGAGAATGGCTACTGAAGAATCTATTTCACTAGAAATTCAATTTGACCTAACGGTTGAATTGCTTCCAGAAGAGAAGTTGGGTTTGTGGTAAACCCGTAAAAATGGTCATGTTTAGCCTTAATTGAGCACCCCTAGTAATAGTCTCATATCCATTCTCTAAATTGAAAAACTTCCATTCCTACATATGGCTAAAGATGTTTTACATCGATGATCTTTGTCTCCCGTTAGGAGTGCACTTTAAACAAGTGGTAATTAGGATTCTTCTTGACAAACCTACATTACTTGCATATATGTGTTTAATATTTGTAAACAAAAACTTGCTCTTGTATAATATGATTAAATGTCTTCATGCCTCCTTAAATACTCAATGCCTACTTGCTTAATTATTGAATGCATGTTCATTAGAAAGATCTTGCTTTAAATTAGCTTTTCTAATGTCATTTTTCTTGATATATGTCCATGATACCTGATCTTATGTGCTAAGTGTCAACATGTTTTACTTAATGCTTGTTTTTATAGTAATCATGTTTTGTTGGCATCTCTTTACATTACTGTTGGCATCTCTTTACATTACTTACGTGTTATTTGTGGACCTAAACTATGATGGACTAGGTATGCCTATCATGATAACCTCTTAGATGCCTTATATTCTTACATGCTAATATCCTTTATTATTAAGTGATGCATGCTTAAATGACTTACATGCTTAAAATCTTTGATTGTTATGCAACTAGGCTTATTCCTCCTCACACTAGATCATAATCTTCCTTTAGGATTTCTAGTGTCACAATCTCGCCTTCTTACAAATAATGCACTCTTTGGTCTAGGAAAGATTGCTCCCACAATTCTCTACATTCTTCCTACACTTCTTCTCTAATCATTTGTTAATTCTCCTAATCTCAACAAATGATTATATACACTTTTCATATAGTTCCAACATTTCTATAAACATTCTTTACCAATTACATAAACCATTCCTTAATCATTATTGCCCAATTCTTTTCTTTCTTAATGGCAATATGATTTTCTCATAATCAATCCTTTGATTATTCCTGTCATCATCATCATTATCATTGTTGCCCAATTCTTTTCTATCTTGATGGCAAAATGATTCTCACATGATCAATCCTTTGATTACTCCTATCCTTTCATCTGAGGAAAACAGAGAAAATTGAAGAGACTCTGCACCCCACTGTTGGCAGTCCCCAAAATCATACCGGCGGTCCCTTATATATATGGGATCGTCCCTTGTTTAAAGGACCGTCCCCAATAGAGATGTCATGAACTGGTTCACTGTTATTCCTCTTCTGTAATACTTTGAACCATCCTGCATCATGCTTGTCAAAAACTCACAAAGAAGCATCTTCCTCATCCTTTTCCTTCTTTACGTCACAACCCCAAAATGAGTCTCCATCCATTCACAAAGAGTCTCCTAACCTCAATCCTCAAGATCATTCATTGCCACCAACATATCTACCACCAATGACAAATTCAAATCTCTTACATCTTTATCATATCCTTCATTCTCTTCTTTCTTGGTCCTATTCATATAATTGGTATCACCCATGAGAATGCCTTCAAAAACTCCTTCTTCTTCTTGACTCTTTAGACCATAGTCCATCGTACCATTATTCTATAACATTCACCTCTTCTTGATAAAGTACCCAACAAAACAAGGATAGTATATACCTCATTTTAAGTCTCCCGTCTTCCTCACTTCTTTTCACCCTCACTCATTGTAAGTGTAAATGATCTTTTCATTGTTTCCCTACACACATCTCCTCTCATCCTCTTCAACATAAGCCTAAATTAAACCATCAACTTCAAATATAAAGTCTCCTATCTTCTTCATTTCTTCTCATTTTCACACCATCCTTTCCAATTTTTGACTCAAAACATTCTGTCTTATTTCGGTTCATCATTTCCCACTTTTCACTTTAAAGAGTCATCTTCACTCTCATCTAGCAGCATATCATCCTCACCCTATATCACCTAGACACTAGACACTTATCTTGGAAGAAGTTAGAGAATGGTGTGTTAATCAACTATTATATGTGTTTAGCTTCAATCCCTTTTATGACATGCTTTAGTATAATCATATTTGAGTCATGCATGTATTAATGTCTTCCTATATATATCATCATTATTATATATGTGCACTTGTCTACTAACTTTGTTTTGTAGCATTACTTCATCGCTCGATTCTTTGGTAGCCAAAACTGGTTTTGAGCATACACCAAGGGGGAGCATTTGCTAGTATCAAACTCGGTTGAAAATCGTTGATGCATCTACATACTTTGTTGCTTAAAACTAACCCTTGATGTAGGTTAAGCATTTGCAACATATTTGATTCATGGATATGCTAAAGTCAATAGGGATGCAATGAGCTAGGGGGAGCTCGAAAGTAGTTGGGTACACCGTTCGGAGTTGGTTAAACCATGGCGATAGGAGCAAGGCTTCACTAGGATGATGCACGCTCAATTCTTTTAATGATGGGAGTCGAGATAGTCTAATACATTTGGGGATCATCTTTCATTCTATATGCTCAAGTTGTCTTCTCAAGTTATCTTCTCAAGTTGCCCTCTCAAGTCTTGCTCTCAAGACTCTTTCTCAAGTTTTCATCTATATGCTCAAGTTATCATCTCAAGTCTTATGCTCGAGTCTCATTCACATTTTCTTCTCAAATCATCTTCTCAAGACACCTCCTTTCAAGTTATCTTCAAGACATTTTCTCAAGTCTTATGCTCAAGTTGTCCTCTCAAGTCTTCCTCTAGTACAAGTAAAGACATCTCTTCTTTTCAAGTCTTATGCTCAAGTCATCTTCTCAAGTCTACCTCTACATTGGAGACACCTTTTTGCTTCGACAAAAGGGGGAGAAGGAGTGTAAACAAGTAACTTCTATACTTTTCTATGAGTTACGGTTTACATATTTGTCATCATAAAAAATCGGGAGATTGTTAGTGCAAACGTTATGACGTTTATTCTATACAATGTCTTCATGTTTTAATGATGACAGACATGTAACTTGTAATACATAATGTAAAGTGCACAAGTTACTCGTCTACACAAATCATCAATTCCGGAACGCATCAACATCTCTCAACGACTCAAGTCTGAATCACTTAATGTATGTACAAACAATACTTCAAACTTGTTAAGTGATCAAAGAATTATTTTTGTCCTTAAACCTCACATTTTTATTAATGTAACAAAATAATTTTACAAAAATAAATTAAACAAATTATTTTTGTATTTATAAAGAAATGTTTTAATAAGAAAAATAAAATTGAAAATTGAATTTCAAATCCCAAACAGCTATATTTCCCACCAAAATTGGATAAAATTTTACCAGATAATATTTCACCACTAAAGGACAAAAACTGTTGGGAAGGTCCCTTAAATATAAGGGACCATCCGGGACTGTCCAATGTTTAATGGACTGTCCCCCGCTCCTCGAGCTAGCTATAAATACTGACCCATTTTCATCATATTTTCTTAACCCTCTTTAGCACAAAACTTTATGGTCTTTCTAAAACCTTTCTTTGATCACATTAACTTGCTTGAATCTTGTTTCAATGTGATTCTTTCTCTCCTTCCTTCCTTCCTTATGTGCAAGAGAAGAAAACTCGAAGTCTTCAAGAATCGAAGTGCTATTGAGTCCACACACAAACGTAACAAGTGTTACGATTCTCTTCTTCCTCCCAAATCTTCTTATTTGTAAATAATGTATATGTGTAGATCCGACTTGTGTGTGAGTCGTGATTAGATGTGTTAGGGTGAATCCGGACAACGTGTAAGTCCGTGAAGTGGTGTATTGAGATTAGGACTTTGTATGAGTCATTGTGTGGTATGTGAAGACTAGGACTTGTGGTAAGTCCTTGTAGTGAAGACTAGGAACTAGTGAAAGTTCGTGAAGACTTAGATCGGGTGAAGATTCAAGTGGGGAAAGAGTGCTTATCCGTATAAAGACTTGGATTAGGTGAATCCAAGTGGAACGTGTTCGTGTGAAGAACTTGGACGGGGTGATCGTCCATGTGAAGACTTGGATTAGGTGAATCCAAGTGGATAAGAGTGTTTGTTCGTGAAGCCACGTGGGCTTGGTGTAGATTGGTTCTAGCTAGGATTAGGACTCGACATTCCGCTTAGTATCTTTAAACTTGGTGTAAGCTTTGTGTATGGTTTGTTCCACCTAAAGGGAGCGTGTTGACTAGTGAAGTAACTCTCGAGTGTGGTACTCGTGGAATGGAGTAGGACGAAGAGGTGCTTCGTGCCAAACCACTATAAATCATTGTGTCCAGTTTTCATTTTCTCTTCCCTTCTTTTTACTTTCTATACTTGCATTACATTTAGGTTTGTGTGGCTTGTGTGTATGCTTGTGATATTAACTAGTTAACTTAAAGACGCAAAACACAAGAAACTCAATTACATGAAATAAAGTCACCACTGAAGGCGGTCCCTTAATTAGGGTGGCGGTCATATTAAGGATCGTCTACAGTGCAATTAGATATAGACAAATACTTTTAAATCTCGTGTTATGCTTATGTTTATGTGATTGCTTGTATACTTGTAATTGAGTGACATATATGTTTGTTATGAGTGACATAACCACTACTCATATTTAGTCACACTTGATCGGGAATTTGATACGAAACATTTTAGATTTTAAAGAGGAACGTATTCATCCCCCCCTACGTTTCTACAAATTTAAATTCAAATATGTAGACGGAATGCAATATGTGTTAGACAAAGGACCTTGGATGGTGAACAATAGACCACTATTAGTGATGAAATGGGACCCTGAGATTGGTATGGAAAAATTTGAGCCTAGCAAATTGCCAGTGTGGGTTAAACTGATGAGAATTCCTATGGAAGCAAGCATAGAGCAAGGAAGGAATTAGTGCTTTAACTAGTTGTCTTGGCAAACCACTGTTGATGGATGAAGTGATAGCAAGAATGTGTCAACATGGTATTGGCAGAACTGATTATGTTAGGGAGTTGGTGGAATTTGAAGCATCAATAGTAATGAGGAATGAGATTAAGATAGAGTATACTGATAAAGAAAAGAAAGTAAAAGGATCAAAAATGGTTAATGTTATGTATGATTGGAAGCTTGAAGCATGTTCTCACTGCAATGTTTTTGGACATTCATATGAGAAGTGTGGGAATAGGCCAAGGTTTGAGGAAGAGAAAAAATTTCAAATTAATGCAGAAGAAAAAGAGAAAATAGATCAAGAGGCTAAAGCTAAAAAAGATTTTGAGGAAAGATAAAACAAGAGCAGAAATTGGCAACAACATGGAAGGAATGCACCAACACAAGGTTATGGTAATAGGCAAGTGTATAGAGCAAAAATGAATAATTATACTGAGAAGAATAAAGAAAAGAAGTTTGAAGAAGAATTACATGTTCTGCAACAAAACAAAAATCCTATAGGGAAGACAAAACAGAAAAACTTAAAAAGGTTTGCTTTTCTAGAGACATTAGGTAATAATGAAAAACAAGAGATGAATATGATGAAGGTCAGATAATTGAGGACAAAATGGTAAAAATGAATAGTAAACCTACTGTTGAGGAAGTTAAAATGGTTAAAGACAAGGAGGTTTTGAATAAAGATAAAGAAATGAGTGTTCCTGATACATTCACTCTTTGGCAGAAGCAGGAGGAAATGGTTGATATATTTGTGAATAATAAGAGGATTCTCACTGTTGAATAATTAAAGCTAAATGGGCTCGATGTATGATTGAGTGGTACTAGAAAAGTGGAAGCAAAATGGAAAAGTGAATGCCCCGTATGGGAAGATGTATTTGGCTTAATGTTTAATGTAGTAGCGAATATGGAGGATTGAACACTAATGTTGTCCTTGCAGTGATGTCTGTATGAATTTTCATGTTTATATGTCGTCTGTTTGTTTTGTTTTAGCTCCAAGACCAGCTGCTTTGGATTTGTCTTTAGCACTGATTTGGATGTGTATCATGTACCTTGGTATTAAGTTAATATATTTTCACCTTAGTACCCAAAAAAATAAAAATAAAATAAATAAATAAAAAACTAAAAATAAATACAAGATTCGACATTTAAGGTTTACACCAGTTCAATTATTCGATTTAGCAAAGGGTTTTGATAAAAGGGTATGAGGCTTCACAAATTTTCGATTTAAAGATCCTAAATGAAGATCGGTCTCCAGAGTTGTGAGCTTCATGGATTTAGTTGGTTTATAGAGGTTTCTTGTATAAACTGTTTTTAAGGGGATTTTGCTTCGAAGGATTCTTGTGGTTCAAATCTTTGTTGTTTCTTGTAGGTTAAGTAAGGTGTAGAATTTGTGGGAATCCAGAAATTAATTACGTATGGTGCAAGGTAGGGACTGTTTTAAGATACTTTATGGTTTGCTGTGTTATGGGAGTGTGAGATAGGCAGACACAGAGATGCTGAACAACCATGTGGACTTCAGGTAAAACGGTTATAGACAGGGACGGACCCACTTAGAAGCCGAGTGTGGCACGGGCCACACCCAATTTTGAGTCACGAAGTGTAATCTGTTCTCAAAAAGTGTCGTTTTTTAATACGTGCAACCCTCAATAATATTTTTGCTACTTTATTTCTTTACTTATAATAGAAACAAGTTATGCAAGAATTTTGAAGAAAAAAAAATTTATGCAACACCCGTTTCAAAATCCTGAGTCCGTCCCTGGTTACAGATTTATAGGCAAGAAATGGGTTACCACTAAACCGGGGAGGTTGTTCAAAAAGTTTATTCATTTCTAAAGGGAAGGGGTTCAACTTGACGAGGAGCAAAGTTTGGAAAACAATTTCTAGTACTAGGTTTGACATGGAAAAGTTTGATGGGAAGGGTGCACCTTGCATTGACTTTTTATCCCTAAATACCACCTTAAAAAAGTATCCATATATCCCTATAAATTACACCTTCAAAATCTCTCTGTCCCGTCAATCTCTCTACTCCTTTTCAATCTCATCAATCCCACATCTCCATTCTAGTTTTTACTAATATGAATGTTTATGGCAAATCTTATGCATATGCAAAGATGGAAATGGAAGATCCAGAAGAGAAGAAGAGCCGAAAGGCGCAATTTTTGATCTATAAATCATTGGAAAAGGCCGATGATTCAATCAAAAGAAGCCAAAAAACATCTTGGTTGAAAGTAAGGATATCTAAGTTGAAGATTAAGTTTGGAAAAAAGATGAAGAAGTTGAAGAAAAATTTGTTGGTAGTAAGCAAATGTGGTGCTGCAAAAGTTGGTGTTTTACAACAATGGAAACGTTTGTTTACTGCAAGACAAGCAATGCTCAAGATCCCAACTGTATTTTCTACAATTCAATAAGCATGCTCATTTCTTCAAAGTTTTGACTTCTTTTTCTTATGTTTATTACAATCTGAGATTCACCTCTTATGTTATCCCACAATATATAATTACAATGTACATGTATTAGAGGTGAAAAAATATTTTGTTTGTTTTTTTTCTTTTCTTTTTTTCCTTTTTTATCGGCTATGGATTTTAATAAAAAGAGTCTAGCAAGAAGCTTGAAACGAGAAAGAGATTGCATCGTAATTTTAAAAGCACACTTTGGAACCAATATCTATATATTCTAAGCAAACATGGCAAAATGTCGAGCATCTATGAGAAATCAAGAAAGCTAGAGTTTATACCTTGTCTAATAATTAGCTTATATGATTTTAACCCAAGTCCATCCTTCCATTCAAGAAATTGCTAGCTCGCGTATGAGTAAATATTTTTTAATATTGTAGCACCAGATAAAAAAAAGAATCTTATGAATATAAAGCGAATTTGTCTATTGGGATTAAATTACATAATGTGATTTACATTTATTGAATATGATAACTAATTGTGTGAGTATGTGGAGTTTAGAGGAAAGGGTGTGGCTCGTTGAACGAGCTCGTTGTTTCTACGTGGAGGCTTTTCAAATTCGTTGTGCCTCGCCACGACACCGGGAGGGTCTCGTTGAGGCTCGCCGTTGGAAGGCTCCTCACGCAAACGACGAGCAAGTTTCCACTGACACATGCTGCTTTTTCTTTCTTTTTTTCAAATAAACTTGTTTTCTTTTTTTTTTTTTTCGAACGAGCAAGTTTCAGATGGTGTTTGTGTTTCGTTTTTTTTTTTCTCAGATCTTGGGAAGAAGAAGATCAACTTGTGGTGTTGGTGTTGGGTTTTTTTGGCTTGTAATTGTATAATGAATATTTGTGGCTCGGTGGTTTTTCTTATTTACATTTTTTGTCCTTGAATATTTTTTCCTTTTTTTTTAAATTTAAGTAAATAACATTTTTATCATTTTTTTTTTGTATCGTTTTTTTTCTTCGTATTGTAACTTTTTAAATTTGATGAAATAAATTTAGTCTGGTGTGGTATTTTTAATTTGTGTGAAATGAATTTAATTTATTTAATGAAATGAATAAAAAAATAAAGTTGTAAGTGGTGAGCCCCGAATAAATAAGTTGAGGTTAGTTATAAGTGAAGAAGATGTTAGTTGTGAAGAGATGTTAAGTTATGTGACACCCATAGACCCAAATGAGAAATACCTCATTACCACACCCTTTCCTCTTAGTTAATGTAATTTACATGCAGTGAATATGATAACGTGAATGGGCTACTTACATTATTTTTTTTTTTAATGCTTCTTCTACAATTAAAGTACAAACTAGCAGGTGCAGTGGGACACATGGCAAAGTCAACGAACGAAAATGAGAAATCAAACCGACACAATCAAACAAATAAATTAAGGGACAAGTTATCCACACCCTCTCATAAGGAGGGTGTCCAATAATTAGACGGATCACAGACTTGCATGATGTGCATTACGGGTTTTACGGTTTGATCAAACCCTCCTGATATGACAATATAAGGAGGGTTTATATAGTATGACCCATAAATTTATTCGGTGTATATTTCTTTAAAAATGTTGCGCTTATACAATTTTAAAAAAGAAAAGAAAAAAATACACTTACAGGTTGTACGGTTTGACCAAACTCCCCTGATGTGACAATATAAAGAGTATTTGTATAGTATAACCCATAAATTTATTCGGTGTATATTTTTTTTTAAAATGTTGCGCTTATACAATTTTAAAAAAGAAAATAAAAAAAATACACACTTACACGTGTCACTTAATCATAAGAAGTGAAAAAGAAAATTAAAAATAAAAATTAATACAATTATATTGATATTAGAGCTGGCATAACAGGTCACACGAACCTGTTAAGACACGAACCAGTTAAGGTCAAACACGAACACGACCTGTTAGCTTATCGTGTCATTTTTCTCAAACACGAACACGACACGAAAATAAACAGGTTAACCTGTTAAGACATGTTAAGAACCTGTTAACACTTAGCATGCATACTATCAGCAGATCCACTCATCCACAGAACAGGAAACATACAATTTCAAAGAGCTGCAGCAGAGGTGCAGTATAACCAAAAGGACAGGAACTTTATCACATCACAAATATTAACTAATACATAATGATAATAATCCTTAACATTACAAAAGTTCATAAAACTCTTAATTAATACAAATATATATCAATCAGACAATCATAATAACAATTTCGAGTTTCCGACGCCTTTAATCGTATCTTCTATTTTAAACCTGAAAAGTCAAAAGAGTAAATATTAGAAAATGTGTTTATGTGCTAATCTAATAACAAGTTAAAACTTAAAATCCAAGACATTCAAAACTGATCTCTTTATAAAAATATAAAAGGCTACATTATAAAAATGTCTAGGCTTTAACATACTAAACATATAAAAGGCTACATTAGAGAATCCCTTAAATGAAATATAAAGCTGCTTATACGCTAATTTCTTTTTGATATGAGCATTATCAAACTGCTTATTCAAAACAACTTATTATTCAAACAACTTATTATTCAAACAGAAAGGATTTTCAAAGCATACCATCATTTCTTTACAGTTAGCAATAAAATAATTTGCTGATACCTTGGCATTCTCCACAAATTGCTCCTGGACATTTAGACATAACCAAAAATCAGCATACCAAGACAAAACTTTTGGACAATGTTCTTCACATAATAAACCATAAACGAATAAACAAGCAACAACAATACACAATAAGACATTCAGAATCCATCTACAAATGTGAAACCCATCTACAAATAAGACATTCACAATAAGACATTCAGAATCCAACGAGTTTATAGTTATATAAACAAAACCAACACATTATTAATGGTCGACAACTAAGACATTCAGAATCCAACGACAATACACATCTACAAATCCATCTATGGGTCGACAACTAAGACATTCATAGTCGAAAGTTATATAAACAAAACCAAAACATTATTAATCTTGTCCTAATACGTATCTTAACACAAGTTTATAGTCGAAAGTTATATAAACAAAACGAGATTTACGAGTTATATAAGAAGTGTGGCTTACTCAGTTACTTGTGTTGTTGACGCTGCTGCTGCTTACGAGTTATTATGTCGATGGGTATTTGGATTTTGGGTTTGGGTGATTTACGATGAGAGATGAGAGGGAATAGAGGGTTTGGTCGTTTGGAGGCGGATAGGATAGAATAGATTTAGGATTTTAGGGTTTTAAATTTTAAGGATTACATTATATATATATATATATATATATATATATATATATATATATATATATATATATATATATATATATATATATATATATATATATATATATTAACAGGTCATAACAAGTCATAACAGGTCTGACCTGTTAAGGTCAAACACGAAACCTGTTAAGAACAGGTCGGATCGTGTCGTGTTAACAGGTTTCATGTCAAAATTGCCGGCCTTAATTGATATAAGTCACTAGTCATTAGGTGCTATAAAACTCGCACATTTTTCAAAAATATTACAGCGTATATTTTAACTTAATCAACACTCATTAGGTGCTATAAAACTCGCACATTTTGTACAACATGATATCAGTAGTTAAAGTTAAACAAAAAATCAATTTCAACCTTAACATCTATGTCAGCTAAATAAAGTTAAGTCTTTCATACAATAAATTTTTTTACATTATATTAATAGATAATGAAAAACTCATGCATATTTATTAGTTGTATTTATAATTACATGAGTAAATTCTTATACGTCCATATAGTAAATTATAATTTTAAAATAGATTTAATTTATGTGTAAACCCCGTGCTGCGTGAACAAACTTATAACTAGTATATATTAAGGGCATTTTATGATTTACACACCGTCCAATAATATCTAACAGGAAGTAAATAAACTTATACTTAATTTAGAAATAAACTAGGGGTAAAAAACTTTGCTAAAATAATGTGTACATTTGTTATTTAGCACCTTATCAGAAACACATTTCACAAAAAGTAATGTAAACTCTTTGATTATTCTAAGATATGGAAGAAAATGAAGTATGAACCATATTGCATAATTTGGGAAGACTTAAAGAAAAGATGATTTTTAAACTTAATTTGGTTTTATCCTCTTTTTTCCGACTTGTGAACAAAAGACTAAAAACAATTATTTTTTTCTCTCCTCTTTCAATTTTTTTACCCATTCCGTTTGTCTTTTCTTTTTTCTCATTTTACACTCAGAATGGGTTTTTCAATAGCAACACCTCATTTATTTTATACACACATCTTTTTATGCATTAGCGATGTTGTACAATGTGCATAAACGATGTATTTTTCGTACTATTTTTTGTACTTTTGTAGTACAGGTGTATTGCTATAGCAACCCCCATTCAGAATTCATGCATCAATATGGAAAAAGCTGCAAAGTTTAAGAAGCTACACTAATGATCCATGTACTTTAGTATAAAAGGTGAGTTCAGTTAAAATCACTGAAACAAAAATTTGAGATTCAAAGAAACAACTAAGCTTTTAAATCAAAAAATGAACGATCATGAAATACATATAAGTAGAAGGTTGTATAAAATCACGTAACAACACTTTTCATAATTATCATCATTAAATACGTATAAATATGAAAATAATGAGTTTATTAAATGCAAATTTCACACAAATCATGAGGCTTAACCACCACCCTATGGGTTATGGTTAGCAAAACCCTTATTAGAAACTGACTAGTGAACAACCCACATCTCACAACCCTATCAGTTAATAATATGCACAAATTCAAGCACCATACTTGATAGGAGCTTGCTATCTACATATAAAAATATAAAATGCACTAATAGTAAATACACTTTTTTAAGCAAAATACTAAATTAAATAAATTCAAAGAGCCTTTTCATCAAAATGTTGAAAAGCCTTTTCAGAATACATAGAACATAAAATACAATACAAACTATACGGTCGAACTACTATGGATCGAAATACAAAAGACAATGAGAAAATAACTAGGGACGACCACCACTAATTAAGACCCAAGGCTAGGATAACCAAATGTGATAATCGTGGCTTCGACACAATCGAGCACTACAAGCCCATAAAAATACCTTCAGTTTGATGGTTCAGACCAAAGCCGCCCAACATGAAAACTCTCCATTGAAAACCGCTTTACTCCTTGAATTCCATATTGCCCATATTGTACATGGGCCCAAAAGTCTCCAAAACTTATCTCCATTGATGTCCATCTCTAAATTCCAATCGTTAGTTAAATCAGCCAACGATGAAGGAAGTGTCCAAAGAATGCTCCACCATTTAAACAAAGTTGTCCAAATATCAAATGAGCGAGGACAATGCAAAAGAGGGTGGTCAGCCGACTCTACTTCATCAAAACACCAAACACAATTAGCTTCATGTCCAAAAGGAATAACTCCACGATTCCCGAGCACGAGCTTCATCAGAATACATCCTTAAATTGCCAGCCAATGAAAGATTTGTATCTTGGAAGGAACAATGTTGTTCCAAATTAATTCAGCCCAAGGCGGAGCCAAATTAGCATTCAAAAACCACATAGTGTAGCCTGAGACATCGAGAATTCACCAACTGGAGATGGATTCCAAACAATAGAGTCCTCTGCAGAGATGTCTAATTTGGCATTCCTAGATAGAGACGAAGGGATTCAGATTCATGAGATTTGTAAGGAGATAGGGACATCGAAAAATCCAAATTCCAAGATATGGGATAACCATCTGGAGAGAAGTAAAATTTGTGGAATACAAGAAGGGGGTTGAATAGTTTTACGTCTTTTTCGTTTTATAAAAGTTTGCTTCAAAAGAATAATTTGAGTTTATAAAAACTTTGATTCAAAAATATAGATTTGAGTTTGTTCACTATAATTGTTTAAACACCGCTTAAATTAAATTGTTGAGTAAAAACTACAATGTTATTTATTACACACACACATGTATGTGTGTGTGTGTATATATATATATATATATATATATATATATATATATATATATATGTGTGTGTGTGTGTGTGTGTGTGTGTGTGTGTGTGTGTGTGTGTGTGTGTGTATCCTTTTAGTTTGTTTAAATAAGATTGGTGTTGTGAACAGAACTTAATTGATCTTTATGTGAAATCAATATATGCACAATATAAGCAATTATAACTATATGCAATATGTAAGTAAGTAAGCTAAGTAATGAACGAGAGATGGAAAGATCAAACCGAGAAACAAAGGATTTATAGTGGTTCGGCTACAAGGACACCTTCCTTGCCCTACTCCACTCCCCGAGCACCGAGCTCGAGAGTTTTCTTCACTAAGTCAAAATGCTCCCTTATGGCGGAGAAAACCGTACACACCTTAGCTTACACCAATTTAACGACACAAGCTATATGTCGAGTTCTAATCGTAGCTAGAACCAATCTCACAACTACAAACACACCACAACTTCGTCACACCCTTTCACTCCTTTTACACTTCTTCACAAATCTTGTTTCTTCATGCCTTCACAACCTCTATCTAATCACTACTTCAAATGTTCTACGTCTTCACAACTTCTAGGCTTCTATGTCCTTACAACTTCAATACTTCTATGTCTTCACAACTTCAATACTTCTATGGCTCTACTTTAAGGCTTTTATTTATACACCACAACAAGGCTTCTACTCCTTTAAAGCTTCTATGTCTTCACTACTCTAAGGCTTCAACGTCTTTACTACTTCAAGGTTTCTACCCTATGATACGGCTTCTATATCTTTACTACTCACAACCACTTCAAAGTATTATTACTTCTTATACTTCCTACAACTATTCCTATCCACCTCTACTTCTTCACTTCTTGTACCACTTCACACCTTCAACAAGTCTAATTCTAACTAACTGATATACGCATCTTATACACCAAAGAATGAATGATTTACAAGATGAAATGAACAAACAACTTAGATAGCAAGATGATATTAAGTTGTAATACTTCTAGTCTTGAATGATACAAGTATTCTTCTCTTTGCACTTGAGTGTTGAAGCTTGAATCACTTTGAAACAAATATTTATGTATATATGATCAAAGGATTTTAGAGTATAGAAATGGGGGTTTAGATCAGAATGTTTAGAGTGCAAAAAGGTGAGAAAAGTTTGTGGAATGAACCAGTATTTAAAGGCCACAAAAATATTGTTCTGGAGCGTGGCGGTCCCCTTAATTATTAAGGGGGCCGCCTAAGGAATTAAGGGGGCCGCCCCCTCCAGAACGTTGAACTTAATTGTCCTTTTGTGGGGAAGGTTTTTCTGGATTATATTTGTTATTTTTGGTTGAAAATTTGAATTTATATATTTATAATGAATTAAACATATTCTTTTAATTCCAAAAATGTTTTATAAAATATATAAAATGTTATGTGACATTTTATAAAAATCTAGTGATTAAGAAAAATGTTGCTTTGATCGTATAATGCATTAGACACTTTGTTTATTTATACCTTAAGTGATTAGATGGTAAAAGTGAGCATTTACTACTAAATACTTATTTACGTCATGATCTTTGATTTGATGAGTTTTCGTTTTGTGATTATCAAAACATAGAGATATCAAAAGATATGAATAACGTTTTTAAGCATTTATTTATATCAACAATCTCCCCCTTTTTGATGATTACAAAACCTAAACTCATTAAATCAAAAAATTAATTTTTAGACAAGTATTTAGTGAGTTTATATTCACTTCTCCCCTTTTGTAGAATCAAAAAGGTTTAAGCCGATAAGTTGAAAGCTTCCCTTGATGTATGCCCCCCCCCCCCCCCCTCGTTTGAGGGAACAAAGGGTTCGAGCTATGGATTACTTGTAAGAAAAATATTAGAAGCAAAAGCAAATATATATAGCATAATAACAACTAATGATAAGCATGGCAAAGGAAAATTAGGAACACATATTAAAACATTCATTAATTCAAAATGATTATGTAAACCACATAATCATTGTTACATCATACATAATACTAGAATTCTAAACCAAGTAGAATATCCTATTGTGCCAAAAGAGAGTGTCATCAAACTTGCTTGTATCCCAAAAAGCTTGAAGTGTTTTATTTGAAAAATAAAAGGCATAAGCATATAGTATGCTTAGGTGAGAGTGGTAATTGGGGATCATTTTGATGGCTTAATGGAGGTATATTTTTGGTTTCATGGATGTTGGTGAGTTTGGTGATGTAGAGCTTGGAGGTGGTGAGTTTGGAGTTGAGTTTGTTGGTTGAGGGTTTTGATGTTATTCAAGTGATGGTGTTTGTTGAGATCTAGTGAGAAGATACTCAATCCAAGTAAAGTGCTCATTCAATGCAATGGTTTGTTTTGGGAGGAAGATACAACAAGGGCAATTGTTGACATGCTTCTCAATTTGATTTATGTTGTATGGTGATGAGGGTGAGCTAGATGGACGTAGATCCAAATTGCGTTGAGTACGATGTAATGCTAAAAGAGCACTAAGCTCATGTGCTTCTTTTAGCTCCTCAACGAACTTTAAGTGTTCGGAGGAAGGTAATGATAGTGGAGCATGAATGTTATCTTGGGTGAAGGTTTGAACATGCAACATAGGAATGGCATGTGAAGTAGTAGGATGTGGTGGTGGCACTCTTGGTGGTGGAGACATGTTTGAGCTTGGGTAATCACGAAAACATGATATGGATGGAAGAGTTGCTTCATGAGTGGATGGTGTTTTTGTTGAATGAGCAACATGTGAAGTATTGGCAATGAGTTTAGGGTTGTTGTTTTGGGATTGTGCATGCTCATCACATGAAGGAGCATTAGTGAAGGCAAGATTGGATGATTGGTTGTGAGATGAGTCATTTGTGTGGGTATGAGGTTTAGTTGTTGGTTGATTTGGAACAACATCACTTGAATTGTGACAAGAGTCAAGTTTTCTCCTCCAAACGGGTTTGACGGAGATCTTTGCACCTCTTGAAAACTTGGGTCTTTGGTTGTTGGGAGATGACATGTTTGGATGGATGAGCATTTATGATGAAGTGGAGGTATTTATAATGTAGGAAAAATGTGGTTTAGGAAGGTAAATTTTGAGGGGTATTTTAGGACAAAATGTGATTGTGAATTTTGGGAAGTATAGGGTGAAGTGGGTCAAAAAGTGTTTAAGAAAATAGGAACCCCGACCATCAGATGGCCGGTCCCCTTAAATAGGGGTCGGTCCCCTTAATAATTAAGGGGGCCGCCCATCTAGTATTTTCCAGATTACCAAAAGTGGGTTTTTGGCAGAAATTTTTAGGGAATATTATGTGTTTGGGTTTGGTTTTAAGCAAGTTCACTCTTTGAGGCAATATAGGATACACTAGTCATACATATAAAACAAATTATATGCAAGGATTAAGAAAACAAGCAATTTTTAAATAAGCATGCAACCTACTCATCAAACAAGTAAATTATATAAGTTGTGAGACAACAAATCATGTTAAACTAATGATTAACTAATAAGATTAATGAACTAGTTCATTGATTCTAAGTAGTGCCTATGTGCAATAAAAAGAGGGGTGTGAATGTAAGGGCATTAAAACTTGTTGCAAACAAGATTCATATGTGCAAACCATGATTCTCTTGAAATGACTTGGTTTTATTATGAGTGTCATGTTCATAAAAGTTTATGACAAATGTGAGATTATCATAGATGACATAAAAAAGCCTTTTTTTAGCATTTATTCAACAATGCTTTAAAGTAGATTCAAGTATGTATTTGAGTAAAATAGATTGGGTTTTGCTTCAAGACATGTTGACAAAATAGATAAGGAAATTTTCCCACTCTTGCTTTTGATTAAAACAAAGTTGTGATTGTTTATAGTCAAATATGTTGTTTGAAGAAAAATGAGATAGTTATTTGAAAGATTATTTTTCAAAATATGAGGTTTTATGTATGATATTTGATTTTTTATAGGAAGAATCACTAGTTATGGATTTATAAAGCATGTTAAAAGATATCATGTTCAAGAGAATCGGTTAAGCCCGTTGTCACATATAATCACCGTGTATGTTAACTAAAGACATGGATAAGTGATGACATAATCTTATGGGCTTAATGCAATATAATTAAGAGGGATATAACCAATCATCTATGGTTGCAAAATTAACACATATACATACTTATCTTAATCCTATGTTATATTATAACGTATCTATTATTGCTACTAGATTGGTCATTTATCCTAAATGATAAATATTCTACTAGTGGTCAAAGATGATTTCCAAATTCAATGATGAATAAGAAAGTGAGCAATAAATCCAAAATCAAGAGGGTTAACTAAACTAATTTCAAGTATATATATATATATATATATATATATATATATATATATATATATGTGTGTGTGTGTGTGTGTGTGTGTGTGTGTGTGTGTGTGTGTGTATCCTTTTAGTTTGTTTAAATAAGATTGGTGTTGTGAATAGAACTTAATTGATCTTTATGTGAAATCAATATATGCACAATATAAGCAATTATAACTATATGCAATATGTAAGTTAGTAAGCTAAGTAATGAACGAGAGATGGAAAGATTAAACCGAAAGACAAAGGATTTATAGTGGTTCGGCTACAAGGACACCTTCCTTGCCCTACTCCACTCACCGAGCACCGAGCTCGAGAGTTTTCTTCACTAATTCAAAACGCTCCCTTATGGCGGAGAAAACCGTACACACCTTAGCTTACACCAATTTAACGACACAAGCTATATGTCTAGTTCTAATCGTAGCTAGAACCAATCTCACAACTACAAACACACCACAACTTCTATGTCTTCACAACTTCTAGGCTCTATGTCCTTACAACTTCAATACTTCTATGTCTTCAAAACTTCAATACTTCTATGGCTCTACTAAAAGGCTTTTATTTATACACCACAACAAGGCTTCTACTCCTTTAAAGCTTCTATGTCTTCACTACTCTAAGGCTTCAACGTCTTTGCAACTTCAAGGTTTCTACCCTATGATACGGCTTCTATATCTTTACTACTTACCACCACTTCAAAGTATTATTACTTCTTATACTTCCTACAACTATTCCTATCCACCTCTACTTCTTCACTTCTTGTACCACTTCACACCTTCAACATGTCTAATTCTAACTAACTAATATACGCACCTTATACACCAAAGAATGAATGATTTACAAGATGAAATGAACAAACAACTTAGATAGCAAGATGATACTAAGTTGTAATACTTCTAGTCTTGAATGATAGAAGTATTCTTCTCTTTGCACTTGAGTGTTGAAGCTTGAATCACTTTAAAACAAAGATTTATGTATATATGATCAAAGGATTTTAGATGATGGAAATGGGGGTTTACATCAGAATGTTTAGAGTGCAAAAATGTGAGAAAAGTCTGTGGAATGAACTAGTATTTAAAGGCCACAAAATACTGTTCTGGAGCGTGCCGGTCCCCTTAATTATTAAGGGGGCCGCCTAAGGAATTAAGGAGGCCGTCCCCTCCAGAACGTTGGACTTAATTGTCCTTATGTGGGGAAAGTTTTTCTTGATTATATTTGCCATTTTTGGTTGAAAATTTGACTTTATATATTTATAATGAATCAAACATATTCTTTTAATTCCAAAAAAGTTTTATAAAAGATATAAAATGTTATGTGACATTTTATAAAAATCTAGTGATTAAGAAAAATGTTCCTTTGATCTTATAATGCATTAGACACTTTGTTTATTCATACCTTAAGTGATTAGATGGTAAAAGTGAGCATTTACTACTAAATACTTATTTACGTCATGATCTTTGGTTTGATGAGTTTTCGTTTTGTGATTATCAAAACATAGAGATATCGAAAGATATGAATAACATTTTTAGGCATTTATTTATATCAACAAAATTGATTAACCATTCTGTCACGATTTCTTGATAAACGATACAACTCTGGATATTTACTCCTGAGTGAAAAATTACCAATCCAGGTATCATTTCAAAATGAAATACGCTTACTGTCTCCACACTTCCAGGTCCAGTTTTAAGGGCCCAACACTTAAAACATGGAATCCGAATGTTGTAAGTTTATCAGATCATTCCACACCTGTGAAAGTTTAAAAATATTAAGAGTGGACACATCTGTAATTAGATTATTCGGATTTGAAGAACTATAAGAATTCTATTAATACAAATAATGTCAAAAACATTACTTGCATTATTCGGTCTCTACATGTTTTGATAATCACAAAATATAAAAAAACGATACGTAAACTTACGGTTAATAAGTTTTTGATCGAGAAAACTCGTTTGCTTAACGTATCTACTACAACGTCACTTCAGGTATGAACAAACTCTATGTCGATACTAGTAAGTGATCAAAGAGTTTATTTTCATAAAGCCTTAAATTTTTATGTATGACAAAACATTTTCACAAAAGTATTTTTCTGTTTTTAAAGAAATGTTTTATTAAGAAAATAAATTCAAATTTCAAATAATGTAACAGCCATATTTCCCGCCTAAAACAATAAAGTTTTTCACAAGATAAACTTTCACCACGTCAAGACAAAAAGAGGAGCATATGTCGGGACAGTCCCTTAGTGATAAAGGACCGTCACATATTTAAGGGACCGCCTACCCTCCTCCTGGCGCCTATAAATACAGAACTATTCACTTTCAGAAAACTGAGCCTCTTTGCAAAAAAAACTTTATGTTATTTCTTTCTTAATTCTTTGATCAATATAACATGTCGGTATGTATTTATAAGTGATTCTCTAATCCTCTACATCAAAGTGCAAGAGAAGAACACTCAAAGTCATCCAGAATCGATGTGTTATTGAGTCTACACACAAACGTTACAAGTGTTACGATTCTATCCTTCCTCTAACTCTCTCATTTGTAAATATTGTAATATTGTGTATCCGACTTGTGTGTGAGTCGTGACTAGATGTGTTAGGGTGAACTTGAACAAAGGTGATAGTCCAAGAAGTGTTGTATCTAGATTAGATCCTGCAATAGTTGTGTGTTGTGGTGTGAAGGATAAAACTTATTGGAGTTCTAGTGTGAAGATTAGGACTTAGTGGAGTCCGTGTGTGAAGGCTTGAATCGGGTGAAGGTTCAAGTGAACGGGAGTGCTCTTTCATGTGAAGACTTGGATCGTGTGTCGATCTAAGTGGGACAAGAGTGCTTGTTCGTGTGGCCACATGGGCTTCGGTGTAGATTGGTTCTAACTAGGATTAGAACTCGACATTCCACTTAATGTCGTTAAACTTAGTGTAAGCTTGTGTACGGATTGCTCCACCTGAAGGATTATGTTGACATAGTGATTGAAAACTCTCGAGTGTGGTACTCGGGGAGTGGAGTAAGACGAAGAGTGTGCTTTGTGCCGAACCACTATAAATCTCAGTGTCTCCTTTGGTTGTGTTCTTTCCTTTACTCTTTTCTTTACACACTTTATATTTCCACATCTAGTTAATTTGATACCACATAACTAGCAAAATCTAGTAACTTTGCAATAGAAACACAAATGGACCTAACGATGGGAAAAACGATTTTAATAAGTAAATATAAACGGTGAAACTGTTCAACCCCTCCCCCCTTCTAGTTTCTACAATTTCTATCAGTGCTACGTCACTCAAGATATTTAAAGTATATTGTACTTTAAAGCTTGAATCGATCTATGGATTCTGAAAGAAATCTAGAAGGGCGTTCTTTAAATGAACCATCATTTTCGATAATTATAACTTTATTTAGTGGAAAAATAGATTTGAAAGTATGTGAAATCAATAGATCATGATCTTTGGCATGTCATTTCAATTGGTTATTTTTAACTAGCGGAAATTCATTTTGAAAGTCAAAATGAATATTCAAAAGAAAGTTTTGTAAAATATAAGCAAAGATAATGATATATAAAACCTTGTCGAGAGTTGAATACGAAAGAATATTCTTTTGTCAAACGGCAAATGACATATGGAAAAAACTTTTAAACTTTCATAAAAGGAAGATAATGATATTAGTCTTAAACTACTCTTCACTAGGGAAGAAAAGTTAGTAGATAGGCTTTTAGTTAAGTTAGATACATGTACTACTAGTTCAAATGGTTTTGACGTAGGTAGTGACATCGAAAAAGACCTCACAAGTAACCTTGGAAGTGATCTCATCAATGAATCTTGGAGTGATGCGGATGAAGATGACAATGTGCATATTGAATGTGAAATATGTCACAAGATTGAAACTTCAAGGTGAGGTACAATCTAAAATTGAACATCTTTGTTACGACCCATTTATTCTAGAGTTTTCAAAATTAGAAAATGAACTTAATAATCTATGCAACATAAGTAGAAAATCTTTTTCGGAAAATAAATCTTTGAGGTCATACGAAAGTAATTTTAAAAAAAGAAATTATCTTAGAAGATAAAATGTCTAGACTTGATATTAGCATAGAAATTGATTTTGAATGTGAAATATGTCAAGACTACAAAGATGAAATTAAGAAAGCTAATGAAATGGCTAACATACTATCTAGATTTGAAAAGAGCTTTAAATCACTTAAAAACTTGCCAAATAGTCAAAAGACATTTGGAGATAGAACCGGATTAGGTTATGAATCGGGTGAATCCTCAACAAGCAAGTCTAAACAAATCAAATTTGTAAAACCTCTTAGACAAATCTAAAGCTAGTTGTTTTGAAAACTGAGTCCTTAAAACAATGGTCATCACAAATGAATGTTAAGAAAACCGTCATTAGTGAAAACTGTTTAGAAATAGGAATAATGTGTAAAGTAACATTATCATTCTTTGTGGACATCCACACCAGATGCATATGTGTGCAATGGATGTCTTTGACTAACCATCTCGGACCCATGAGAAACTAGGTACCAAGTTTCCTTGCAAGTTATGTTTTTAGGTGTATAAGGGAAGCTACTCGTAGATACGAATCTACATCCACACTTTTATCACACATGAGAAGAATCCTCAAAAAATTGAATCTTGCATCTCTCACAACACATCTCACAGTAATGTATCAATAAGGATAGCTAGCGGCCAAGGTATGCTTTCTTACAACCTTGTCTATCATGCTTGTTATGTGCTTATGTGCTATGTGTTAGTTAAGTGCTTATTGCTATGCTAAATAATTCTTTCTATTAGACGTTTTGTCTAATTGCTTATCCTTCATAGGATTTAAGCAATTATTTTGAAATAATGGTCTTACCATAACCATTATATCGACTTCTTGCGTCTATCAATCACTATGGATGATGCACACTTTTAACGTTCTCTACATCTCTTCTCTTCTCTATTTCTCGTTTATGAACTCTTCTTGGTGTTGACATGATTGACTTCTAGCCTACTCGACGCAAGTCTCGTATTTGAATCTCGCCTTGTTCCCATCTCCCACATTTCTTCTGCTTCGACTCTATTCCCACTCTTAATTTAGCGTGTCATCAATATCGAGTCTCTTCTATTTCTTCTGTCTCGATTCTACTCAATACCCATTCCTCAGCCTACTCGTGCGTATTATGTCTATTCCATGTCTAGAAATCCTAATCTCATTTTTTTTAAGTGTCCTTAAGAAAAATACATTAGTTAAAATCTAAAAATCTAAGTGTTTTCAAAAACTTGTCAAAAATCCCATCACCGGTCACCCTTGCTAGCGATGGTCCTTTATCATTGGGCAGTCCCATATCGATAAAGGACCGTCTAGTATTTTTAGGCGTCACCCCGTTTTTCTTATTTTTCTCAGTAAAATTAAACCAAACACACCCCTTGTACAGCAGCAGTGGCAAAAAACCAACCAACACTCCTAAATAATTAATCACAAATCAAACTAAAATCAAAGGATTTGAATTCAAGATCATCCACCAATCTTGCATAGTAACCATCTATTGTAAGTTAATTTAACCCAATTATTTCTTAATTCGGATTTAGGGTTCATATGAACATAAAATTGTAAATTGGGGATTTTTGATTAACAACTATAACATTAAATCTTAACAATGTATCACTAATAACACCTGAATTGACGTGTGAATTGATCTAATTAGTCAAATTTGAAAAAGGTTCAAAAATAAGATTATCCCCAATCCGAATGTGTTGTCATTAATCATGTTTAGAAATGTAACAAAAACGTAATCATGCATTTTTAATACATATCAAAAACATTTTCATAACCATGCATAAACATAAGTTGAAATTTTACTAAGATTTATTATGTCTTGTAATAATCGAATTAAAACTCTTTCGGCTCTAAAAAGACATTAGAAAACCTGAAAAATGTTTATCATATTAATGTCTTGATTGTTATTCTTATAGGTGTAAACATGCCACACATATTCGACTTTGATCTTCACCTTACCCACGCATATATCCCAAAAGTCTCTTTAGAACCCTATACACCACCCGAATTTGTTCAAAGCTTCAGAGATGTTGAGTCTCGTTACATCCATGAAGGTCGAACTGTCGATCCTTTATATGTAGCTCACGAACATATTGATAGAGCTTTTCAAATAATAGGCTTTGAGTGTGTTCTCACTGTTAATGAGCCTATCTATCCTCGTTTCATACTAGAATTCTTTAGTGAAGTCAAAATCAAATGTATTCAAGATAACTCTATACATCTTACATGTATGATAGGTTACTTCGGGTTTCCACTATCACTCGAAGAATTTTCTCAAATCCTTGGACTTCCATATCATGGGCAATGTGCCTATTCGGAAGAAATTGATCTTAACTCCCTTCTCAAAAATCGAGAACAAGAAGGTCCATATCGGACCTATATTCCTTCTCAAACTCAGTTAATTAACTCGCTCTGTAACTCACCAGACGTATTCTATCCTAATAGAATTCACCTATGTGAGCTCTTTCGTTTCCTTCAACCCATGGTTGTTATTCTACGAGAAAATGTGTTGGGTCTAGTAAATGATCATGAGTATATACCTACAAGTGTTGCTCACATGCTTTATTGCATTCTCACTAGACAGCCATACAATCTCGCTTATTTCTTCGCTATGCGAATCATGCATCTCAAGGACTATGATAATAAATCTATGCCTTATAGGATGTTCCTAACCCGTCTCTTCAATTACTTCATCAGAATATATCCATACCTCCAAAATAATCACTACTACCTTAGAAATCGAGTCTTAAAGCCCATAACCAGACCACATATAACATCCTTCATTACACCTATAAGAACACGCATTGATGGTATGACAAGTGTGAGACACGTCAAAGGAGAGTAATTGAAGTCAAAAAGGGAAGGTACCAAGAAGTCACTTGATGAATGCTCAAGATTGTTAATGATTGTCTTATGTTATTTCCTGTTCTAATGACATATGTTTCTTATGACATGATTGTATTAATGAGTGAATGCATGTTACTTGACTTAATTATATTATGGATAATTTGATATTTACCTTTTGAACATATTTGCATTGATAACATGCTAAATGCTTTCCTTTTAGTAGCATGATTGTCAATTTGATGTTTGCATAAGTATCAGCTCTATATGATGAGTCACAGGTACATGTTTGTAGAAATGAAAAACTGGGCAAAAATCTGCAAACCTACTGTCGATGGTCCCTTATTGAGTTGGCGTCCCTTATCAATAAAGGACCGTCTATTATTTATGGGACCGTCTGCCCTAAGTCACGGATTTTTGCACTGTTGCTCATTTTCTGCAAATCCTAAACCTATTGCATGATTATCACCACCATTGCCATGTTTAGTTAAACAAACATATATGCTTAAATCTTCCTAATGCATGCTTTGCCCAAACCATAATCATCTTTGATTATTTAAACTCTTCTTCTTCATCATCTTCATCTTCATTAAATCTAACTTCCTTATCATTTTCTACAATGAGTTCTCCCTCAACCTCATTGTCTCTCTCAAACAAAAGGCCTAATATCACTCTCATCCTACCACAATCAAACCCAAACAAAAGGCCTAAGATAACCATCATTCCACCACAAACAAACTTCATTGATATCACTCAAGAAAGCTCTACCCCTTCTCCAAAGTCTCTACCTTCCTCTCCTCAAGCACCAAGTGCACTTCTCAAAACTCTATCCACAAATGGAACATCCTTCTCTTCCTCTAAACCATCATCTTCCTCAAGGCCAATCTCATCACCTTTCTCATCATTAATCAAAAGCTATCACCCTTGCTTACTCAATCTAGCTCGGGTGCATACACTCCATTTGTGAGCAACTTGTCTCCTTTTCTTATGCCTCCATGTTCTCCAAATCAAGCCAATATCTCACCAAATGGGCCATTAGACCATGCTCCTCCTACTCCACCACCTTCTCCTATCATGGGGTTTCCTATTCCCCACAACCTTGTGAACAACCATCCTATGAATTGTGCATGTTGCTTTCACAACTTTCATCCCATCTCATCTCTAAGAGATGAACTTCATACCATGTTTGGTCACCTTGAGTATCTTCTTTCTCAACCTATCATGCAACCAACTCCTCTTGCTTCTATGCCACCTTCGGCTTCACCATCCTCTCCACCTTCCTATCCTCCATCTTCAAACTAAACATCTCTATATGTTTAGTTAAATAATCAAGAGGACTATCTTTTGGCCCAATCATGTTCTAGGAAGTTAGGATTTTTCTAGAAATAGCTTGTAGGATTATGTGATGATTGTATGATGTATGAATCTATGTGATGTTTTCTTATGAATGAATGTATTTTGAGGATATTATGTTGTGTTATTTATAATGGTTGTCTTTAAAATTTCATGTTAACCAACCTTAGAAATGGGAAAATACTAAAATCACAACACAACTGTAAAATAAGACGCCCACTGGCGGCGGTCCCTTATTGCATCGGCGATCCCTTATCTTTAAAGGACCATCCAAGGATTTATAGGATCGTCTCTAGTAAGGGCTATCAAGCTGATTTCTCTTCTCTTCCTTGTTTGCTTCATGCTTTATCTACTTGATTTCACCCTTCTATTATAACCTTCTAGCTATCTTGTTTCTCTTCTCAACTTCTCTATATTCTTCTATATATGTGTTTGTGCTTTGTCTTCTAACTTGTTTTTATACCACAACACCATAGCTCGATTCCCCGGTGACCTCATCAATGGGGAGCACTAAGCAAGGGGAGCTTTTATATACTGTCAACTTCTTTCCTTCTACTCACCGACGAAGCCTTTTTGATTCTACAAAAATGGGGAGAAGTGAACGAAAACTCATTAAAAATTTATGAACACATAAATTTACCTAACATGGGTTTGTATTTTATAATCATTAAAAAAAGGGGAGATTGTTAATACAAATAATGTCAAAAACATTACTTGCATTATTCGGTCTCTACATGTTTTGATAATCACAAAATATAAAAACACGATACGTAAACTTACGGTTAATAAGTTTTTGATCAAAAAAACTCGTTTACTTAACGTATCTACTACAACGTCACTTCAAGTATGAACAAACTCTATACCGATACTAGTAAAGTGATCAAAGAGTTTATTTTCATAAAACCTTACATTTTTATGTATGACTAAACATTTTCACAAAAGTATTTTTGTGTTTTTAAAAAATATTTTATTAAGAAAATAAATTCAAAATTCAAATAATGTAACAGCCATATTTCCCGTCTTATGCAGAAGTATAGAGAAAGACAGAGAGATTTGCATATGGCTTTCCTTGACCTAGAAAAGGCATACGATAGTGTCCCATGAGAGTTAATTTGGAGGACTATAATTGAAAAAGGGACCCCAAGGAGATACTTAAGAGTCATTAGGGATATGTACGAGGGGGCAAAGACCCGAGTACGGTGCTCGGTGGGGTTCACTGATTTTTTCCCGGTGGAAGTTGGACTTCACCAAGGATCAGCCATTAGTCTTTACCTCTTCGCCTTGATTCTCAATAAGATATCACGAGGGATACAAGAGTGCATCCCTTGGAGCATGATATTCGCAGACAATATTGTGTTGATTGCAGAATTAGTCGAAGGGTTAAACTACAGACTGGAGCACTGGCGAGAGGCATTGGAAGACAATGGTCTTCAGGTAAGCAGAGAGAAGACTGAATACATGAGGTGTGATTTTGGTAGCAACGAGATCGGCCACAATGAGGAGGAAGTTCGTATCGACGACCAAATTCTTCAACCAAAGGAGTCTTTTAGATATTTGGGCTCGGTGTTGCACAAATCAGGAAGAATAGACGATGACGTTACCCACCGTATTAGAGCAGGATGGGCAAAATGGAGAGCATCGTCAGGAGTACTCTATGATAAGAAAGTCCCCTATAAGCTTAAGGGAAAATTTTATAAGGTGGCGATCAGACCAGCTATCTTGTACGGGTCTGAATGTTGGCCTATCACTAAAGCTCAAGCTAACAGAGTGGAAGTGGCAAAACTAAGAATGCTAAGGTGGATCTGTAGTAAGACCATGCTTGACATGATCCCTAATGGAGTTTTCAGAGCAGAACTTGGAGTTGAATCTATAATCGTGAAGATGCGAGAAGGAAGGTTGAGGTGGTTCGGTCATGCCAGGAGGAGGCCACAATCAGCACCGGTAAGGAGAGTCAAATCGCCGATGGTAGACGGTTTGAGAAGGTGGTAAAGACCTAAGCTTAGGTGGGAAGATAGACTTAGGCTAGACATGAAGGAGCTTCTCATATCTGAGGACATGATCTCAGATAGGAATGCATGGAGCGCTAGGATAAGATCTAGCGAGTAGTTTTTTGGGTGGGTGGTAGGAGGTGGCCTTTGTGTTTGGATCTTTTTTCTTCTCTCTCTGTTGCCTTGCACTTTGCTTTTTAGGTTTAGTCTGCCCCTTTGCTCTGTAGGTTTAGTGGTTCCTTTGCTCTTCCCTTTTTAGGTCTTTAGGAGGCTAGTGGCGTTTCTTTCTCCCTTTGCTTTGCCTTAGCTTTTGCCCCCTTGCGTTGCCCTGCTTTGCTTTTGTGTTGTTCTCCTTGCCTTTTGCTTGCTTGCTTTTGTGTTTCTTGCTTTTGTTTGTTTGTTATGGCTTCTCTTTCTTTGTTTCTCCTGCGGTGTTTTGCTCTTTGCTTTATGTCCCCTCTGTCTTTTTTCCTCTTGTTGGTTTCTTGCCTTTCTATCTTTTGCCCTCCTTGCTTTGTTCGCTTGCTTTGCTTGTCTTGCCCCTTGTTTTTCTGTTCGATGCTATGTTTTTATATGTTTGTATTTTGTCCTTGGCCCCTTGTTTGATGGTTCCTTGCGTTTCTGCTTGGTTTGCTTGGCTTTCCCTTTTTTCTTCTATTTGCTTTTACTTCTTGCTATCTTGTTCCTTGCTCTTTTTTCGGTTCTTTATCACTCGCACATGTGCACGTGCTGGAGGTCTCCCTGGAAGCACTCTCTCTACTCCTAGGTTTTACCTAGGGTAGGGGTAAGATCTGTCTACATTTCTACCTCCCCCATACCTCGCTTTTGCGGGATTGGGTATGTTGTTGTTGTTGTTGTTGTTGTTGTTGTTGTTGTTGTTGTTGTTGTTGTTGTTGTAACATGTAACACCCCCTAAATTCGATTAACGACGATGGAAAACTTAATGAGGTATTACGTAGTGGATCTTTGTCATAATCATAGGAAACGTTTTGAAAACACATTTTATCATTAATTTAAAATATTCTGAGTACAGAAATCGTTTTGGAAAAACTAGTCATATCTTCATAGATATGTTTTATTTAGTTGAATGATAAAGAAAACGTTTATTTAAAAACCCGTGCCCGGGTTGATGCCCTTCTCCGTGCCTTGAACTTCCATGCCTTAATTACCTGAGATAACATGCTAAAAGTCAACAAAAGTTGAGTGATGTCCATAGGTTTAAGTTTAAAGGTTGAACACAAGTAAAGGTGTTAATTGTATCGATAACCAATTAACGAATTTAAAAATCAAGTTTGTTATTGCATTAAGCTCATGACACGCAACGATTTGACAGGCATCAATGTGTGATGTAAACTAATATAAAGGGTGCCCTCAGGATAGGTCTTTGCCAATAACCTATGAGTTTCTTAAATATTGTGCGCCTAGTCGCTCATCCTAGCTAAACTAAACGGGGATTGTCAGTCCCAAATACATCTATTCCCAAATATTTACATTCACTCGCAAGTGATTAAGGTTCATGATCGAGGGGCTTTTGGCAATAGCTACTTAAGCAATAAAAACATCAGGCATAGCATACTAAAAAGCTTGTGTTCAGGTTTGTAGCATGTATCTCCCCACAAAAGAATTTAAAAGTTTAAAGAGTGGGCCATGAACTCACATGGGTTTCTCGGTAGTAATAGTATCGTAATTTAAACGATAGGTGGAAACGGCTTCGACACACAACCTAAATAAAATATGGCAAGTTTCAGAGTTTGATAGTCTAAGTTCGGTTTATCGCGAAAGTTGTTTATTATGGTGTATTGTTTGTTTAGTTGACTTGTAGCAATTAAACGTGCGTGTTTAAATGCCTGAAGTTCAAGAACAAAGTTATATTTCAGAATATAACTCGTGAGTATGTTTTCGTTTGACAAAGTATAGAGATTGTTGAAAATAAATGAGGTCGGTGGTTGGTAAAACCAAATTCGGGTTTAAGCTTTGGTTAATCATTTGAATATATAAATTTGTCGTATATATATATATATATATATATATATATATATATATATATATATATATATATATATATATATATATATAGAATGACGAAGTGTGACGATATACGTCGAAGGGTTACGAAGGTCGGTGTGATTAACAAAACGGTTGATTATTATCGTTATTACGTTATATATATAAACTATATATATATTTAGTTTACAAAAAGTGCTTGATCGAATCAGATTTATATAAAATAACCATGTAACCTTTAAGTTTTATATAAATTATAAAAATATTTTATGAAAAACCCCCTAACGGCATAACTTTACTGATGCGTGGGAATCGCAACAGGCTTTACCTCTCGAGGGATCTCGAGAAGCTTACAACCCTCACCAGGCAGTGTACCTGATCGTTGTAGTATAGTATAGTGACAAGTACCGAGGGATTGATCGTTCAGCTTAGGAATAGTGTCGCTAGGATTAGAAAACCTAAATACTAGTTCTAAAGGTGAGGGATGATTATTTTTGTATTTTTATATTTTTTTAGAAAGCAAGTAAATATCTCGAGTTTGAAGGATTTGGGCGGAATTAGTTGCTAGTCAACTAACCCAATGCTAAGATGCAATCAAAATAAAATACTAAAAATGAAATTAAGCTAATTATACTAAAGTTGTGAGCAGTAATTGGAGAAAATGTGTTTACTTAGATTTCACTACTCCCTAGACATCTTTTACACGTTAATTACTTGTTATAATTGCATGGATGACGGATCGTATTCCTTAATACCATTCATGGGGTGGCACACATAACTCCCCAATTCTATGAGCTCTTATCTCCTCCTACACCATGCCCAGCACAACTATAGGGATTGTAAACAGTGGCTCATCCATTAAATACAACCAATAAAGACCTAGTGCGCCTCGGTTCATGTTTCTTAAGATGTTCAAGCATGTTACCAAATGGAGATCTGCCAGTTTTCTTAAGCCTAACATATAAATCATTCATCCAAGACAAGAATAAATAAGTAATCAACACATAATTAACATCTTGGTTTCATTAGATCTAAGCAAACACAAGATAGATCTAGCCTAGCATAATGGAATTGAGACAAGAACAAGATATAGACAACCAACACATAGACATATTGATTGAATTAAAGGAACACTTATCTCAATTACAATGCAAGGTATCAAGGGTTTGGAACCCTTGAAAAACCTGTAAAAGTTGCACCAAAATCGTACTTAGGGTTTCTCCAAACTTCTCTCTTTAATGTGTGAAAATTAGAAAATTATATATAGAAAAATAGGTTTGACGGCGTCAAAACAAAGCTTGTGACGCCGTCACCTCGCCGCCAAAACTCTTCTCGGACTGCCTTGATCTACATTTGACGCCGTCAAGACCAAATCATTTCCAGGCCGTCATGACTTATTACTCTTGACGCCCTTCTTTCGTGACGTCATCAAATCTGTTCTGGGTCGTCATGGACTTCTGCTCTTGACGCCGTCAGAGGATTGCTCTTGACGCCGTCACCTACAGTTCCCAGCATGGAAAATTAAGACTTTGGCGTTTTCTTCACTTTTATGCTCCAAAAACGTCCGAATTGCTTCCTTTTCCAGATTTCTCTCCCAAAGTACCTAAAATCACAAAAGGAATGATTTAGGGCAATATTTGATCAAATAAATTCGGATTCGGGCTTAAGTGACCCCCTAAAAACGGATCATTTTTCGTCTCATCATATACCCTTACACTTGAGATTTGCTTGTCCTCAAGCAAATGCGCTTTTATTCTACTCAAAAGACAAGTTATGGGTCATTTAACACTAACATAAAAGTAATTACAACAAATAATCGTTCCACTAAAGACCAATAGACAAGCACAGAGGTCATATACTAGCACCTCATAAATAGTGTTTAGATACTCACATCTCTCGGGTGTAATAAAGTGTAAATTACAATATGGAAACGGAAGATATCTCTCACTACCTGTCATAGCAAAATAGATTACCATAGGCTTGGGAAAGGATCAAACCTCCTCCACATGGTGTAAGCACCTAGGATAAACTATCAAAGAGGTCTTTTAAAGGGTTGTAACGTTAGGTGTAGGGATATGAAATACACGGTTTTGTTGGATAAAGGAAGTTTTACTGGTGGCGAGTTAACAATCTTGGTCAATTACATGTACAATATGGCGTTACTAAGCCAAGACTAGACTCGACTTAAGCTAATAAATGAAAAATAACAAAAACATAAAATGAACATAGAATAAAAAGGGATGGTAGTCCGTATGTTTTTTCTCTTTTCTTTTTCTATTTTTTTTTCTTTTTCTTGATTTTTCTATTTTTTTTTTCAATTTTTTTTTTTTTTTTTTTTTTGCATATACTCATACCCTACCATCCAAAATAATACATCATAGGGAATGAACATTTCCCTTACACTTGAATCTTTACATACTTTACATTTAACTAAACTAATGACTCGAATTAAGAAAATCAAAACACTTTGAGCACTTTTAAGATTAACGTACATATGGGGGTAATAAATGATGTTCTTCCCCATTACTCCATAAATAAGTACTTTACCCATGAGTCCCAATCGTCCCAAAACAATATGTACAAGGATATGACTCGACTTAGACACCATGTAATCAATTAGAAAGTTAACGTAGGGTTTAACAAATAACAATAATGCACTAAAAATGAGCGCATACACGGAAGGCTAAGGCGATTTGGTTGTACATTTAAGTGGGGTGTAACAAATTCTTCCTTTAAGTAAGATGATTAAAGTTAGAAACGAAAAGATAGGCTTGGAGGGGTGTACTAGGGGTTTCGTGTACTAAAAATGAGTACAACGCTAAGGATGTGGGAAAAATTAGTTGACTTAACTAGCGAAGTAATATGACTTAAATGGTCAAGTAATTATAATACGGGTTTAACACAAGGGTAATCCTAATGCCTCTTATCATGTAGTAAATCCTACTACACGAATGTAGTCTCACTAGCGGTCTCGGGATGCATCATTAACGCAAGTTCTAGAATCTAAATGCTACCGGTACACTCATAAGCACTAATAGTAAATGCTTTTCCTATCAAATCTAAAGGCGAACCTCACATATTTGGGTGGAAAATTTTTCTGAATATACGGTTATGTGCTAGTCATACAATCTCCTATCCATGAGACACTTGCTATGGCTAAAGTTTCACTCCTAAATGTTGTAAAAAAATTTAAATTTGGCGCTAAAATTGCACTAACAAGTATTTCTCATAGTTTTATTACACATCTACCATTAAACAAAACAAACTCAAGTGAAAGTGCATATGTAAGGTATCATCTTTTTACCCTCCCCTTACACTTAAGATGAACATTCTCCCCAATGTTCAAGTAAAGAATGTAAAAGTGGAAAAGTTAAAAAGAATGAAATCAAATACTCCCCTGATTCGCTCGGTATGGATAATAGGGTGGCCAGGTTAAATCTTCCTCCAAGAAATGAACAATCAAAGCTTCCCTTCCAGAATGTAAATCATCTTCTTGTCATACATAACCTGTAAAACCTGATAAAATAGACAAGACAACCTCGCGTAAAATCGGCGGCATTCTATATAAGTTACTAAATCCTAGAAAACAAGATAAGATATAATGCTTGTGGAATGAAGTTTGCAGATCTCCTGGAGATTATAAAACTTAATAATTCACAAAAACCATAAGACTCCGTTAGAAAAACAAAACTGGTAAAATTTCCAGATTTTAACTCCTGACGCCGTCAAGAGTAAACCCCTGACGCCGTCAGAATTGACCTGCAGAAATCCTTATGTTAAGTTTTTGGAAAATTTCTGGAAAAACTTGGTCCTACTTCCTGGAAAATCCTGCAAAACTTCATTATGACTCAATACAAGCATTTGACTCTAACAAATACGAATACACATGTTCATTTAATATTGTGGATAATCATGATCGGTTTGTTTCTTAAAAACATATTTGGGGTTTCCCCTTACACTTATCTTTTGCAAAAATACCTTTAGGTGGAGTTAAGACTAGGCCAAAACAACAAAGTAAAGTATTTCCACTATTTAGTTTAGAAACATGATCTACCAACAATAAAAATTAAGCATGCATACGGAAGCAAATAACAAACAAACAAAAATAAAATCACACAAAACATGGGTTGCCTCCCAAGAAGCGCTTGTTTTTGTTCGAGTCACGAGCCTGACTCTACCCTTATTTAACAGAAATAGGGGAGGTTTTCCCTACACTTAGGATTAAGTGCGGGTGAAAGTAGCGATACACACCATCTTGGTGGAAGTATGCCACGTGAGGAAAGAGTGGTGGATGAATTATATGCTCAAAGGGGTGTACTCCTATCATCATAACCTTACCTAATTCAATCGGGTTAATGGGTGGATTAAGATTTTCTCCTAGAAAGGGATCATTTTCAATCAACTTCAAGATATTACTAGTTGGGGATCCATCTTGACCTAATAAACCCGGTTTAAACCCATAATGTTTCTTGTGATCAATCATAAATGGGTGATGTAAACATGTAAGGTCATTTTCCACTCCTATATTGGCTTCCTCTCTACAAGGTTTAGAGTCCACTACCTTTATCCTAAGACTACCCGGACTATATGGTTTGATGGGTGGGTCGGAACCTATTTCAATTCCTAATTTTTCATCCAAGGATGGAAGATTAGGTAACGGTTTTAGTGGAGGCTCCAGTTCATCAAAACTAGGAGCTTCCCTAGAACTAAGAGTAAGGTTATCATTATGAGTATTCAAACCTATATCCTCTAGTTGTGTTTGGTTCAAAGGTTCTACCTCTATTGGGGTTCCTATAGTCTCCTCTACATCTTTCGGGTAAGTCACGGGTGGTGTGTATTCCTCAAGTTATGATGGGAGTTGTGGGGTACTTTGTAGGTTTGTGTTATTTACCTCATCCTTCCTTATCTCAATATCATCTATATCCTCATCATGTGTTCCTTGAGATTCCGAGTCATTGATCATAAAACCTAGGTCTTTTTGCTCAATATGATCATGCTCGGCTAAATCCTCCATAATTGTTTCTTCAAGTTGTGATGTATACAAACCCATCAATTCATTGAACTCATGGTTCACGGTTAGGAGGCTTTCCTCAAAATTTTTCCAAAGGGTCTTACTAAAAGGAATTGATCCTAACAATGATTGTTTAATATAGGCCACACATGCGCATAACTCATCAAACCTATCAAACTTTACACCCATCTCCTCTTGTATATATCTAAGGTCACTTAAAAATTCATTGGAACAACATGAATCAAATCTATCCGAGTAAACTAATTGTTCCTCTATAGTTAATGATCTAAATAGAATTTCATCCGTCATGGAGACAAATGAAAATGGTTTTACAAACAAATGGCACAAAGAAAAAGATAGACTAAAGAAAACCTAAAAATAAAAATAAAAATCATACTAGAAAGGAATCTAGCAAGTAGACCTAATAAAAAGAAATTCTAACCTAGACAATAACTATTCCCCGGCAGCGGCACCAAAAACTTGATGCGTGGGAATAGCAACAGGCTTTACCTCTCGAGGGATCTCGAGAAGCTTACAACCCCCACCAGGCAGTGTACCTGATCGTTGTACTATAGTATAGTGACAAGTACCGGGGGATTGATCGTTCAGCTTAGGAATAGTGTCGCTAGGATTAGAAAACCTAAATACTAGTTCTAAAGGTGAGGGATGATTATTTTTGAATTTTTATATTTTTTAGAAAGCAAGTAAATATCTCGGGTTTGAAGGATTTGGGCGGAATTAGTTGCTAGTCAACTAACCCAATGCTAAGATGCAATCAAAATAAAATACTAAAAATGAAATTAAGCTAATTATACTAAAGTTGTGAACAGTAATTGGAGAAAATGTGTTTACTTAGATTTCACTACTCCCTAGACATCTTTTACACGTTAATTACTTGTTATAATTGCATGGATGACGGATCGTATTCCTTAATACCATTCATGGGGTGGCACACATAACTCCCCAATTCTATGAGCTCTTATCTCCTCCTACACCATGCCCAGCACAACTATAGGGATTGTAAACAGTGGCTCATGCATTAAATACAACCAATAAAGACCTAGTGCGCCTCGGTTCATGTTTCTTAAGACGTTCAAGCATATTACCAAATGAAGATCTGCCAGTTTTCTTAAGCCTAACATATAAATCATTCATCCAAGACAAGAATAAACAAGTAATCAACACATAATTAACATCTAGGTTTCATTAGATCTAAGCAAACACAAGATAGATCTAGCCTAGCATAATGGAATTGAGACAAGAACAAGATATAGACAACCAACACATAGACATATTGATTGAATTAAAGGAACACTTATCTCAATTACAATGCAAGGTATCAAGGGTTTGGAACCCTTGAAAAACATGTAAAAGTTGCACCAAAATCGTACTTAGGGTTTTTCCAAAACTTCTCTCTTTAATGTGTGAAAATTAGAAAACTATATATAGAAAAATAGGTTTGACGGCGTCAAGACAAAGCTTGTGACGCCGTCACCTCGCCGCCAAAACTCTTCTCGGACTGCCTTGATCTACATTTGACGCCGTCAAGACCAAATCATTTCCAAGCCGTCATGACTTATTACTCTTGACGCCCTTATTTCGTGACGCCGTCAAATCTGTTCTGGGTCGTCATGGACTTCTGCTCTTGACGCCGTCACCTACTGTTCCCAGCATGGAAAATTAAGACT
This sequence comes from Artemisia argyi, assembly GCA_030686995.1. Classification (NCBI taxonomy): domain Eukaryota; kingdom Viridiplantae; phylum Streptophyta; class Magnoliopsida; order Asterales; family Asteraceae; genus Artemisia; species Artemisia argyi. The sequence goes on from CM060681.1 coordinate 100,861,536, forward strand.
TTGGCGTTTTCTTCACTTTTATGCTCCAAAAACGTCCGAATTGCTTCCTTTTCCAGATTTTTCTCCCAAAGTACCTAAAATCACAAAAGAAACGATTTAGGGCAATATTTGATCAAATAAATTCGGATTCGGGCTTAAATGACCCCCTAAAAACGGATCATTTTTCGTCTCATCATTTACACCGTTAGTCCAAAACATATTTATAATTTTATTTTTATTCCAAAACTCTTTTATATTTACATTTTATACCCAAAATTTCCTAGATTTACAGTTTTCATCACAAGTTTATTAAAATGACAGTTTTCCCTTAACCTTTGCAATATGACAGTTTTCATCCCTCGATTTCAAAACTTTTGCAAAATTAGTCCAAACTTTACCAACTTTAAAACATAACATTTTTATTTTCTTAATAAGTTTAAAATAGCTTATTCAAGTTATAAAACAGCTTATTTCCAAAAGGGAACTTATTTCGAGCTTAATGGGCTTTTAACGAGCTTAAATAAAGGCACGTTAAGGTTTTTTTAAATCGTTGGGTTTGGGAAACTTTTTGGCTTAGCTTTGGGCTTATATTTGGACTCTAAATTCATTGAGAAACAACTTATACGAACAGCTTGTTTGAAATGCTTATTTTTGACTTAATGGGCTTAGAAGCCCAAACGTATATCTTTATGTTTTAGTAAACGCGACAAGCTTTGGTGTTACATGAGGGTTCATATGAGGGTATAGGGGTGAGTAAGTTGCATAGCTCGTTAGTTTACCACGTAAACTAATAGGTTGAGCCATAAAAGTGAGGTGTCGTGTATCTAGATTAGGATTTACAAGACCAAAGAATGTCGACCAAAACAAAGTATAAAACTGTTTCAAAACTTAAAATATTTCTAAGTGTTGGGGTTGAAATCATAGGGGTCAGGGTAACTTAGAAACGTGTCTATAGGAGGGCTTATACGTTATTATTAGTGCCAAACGTTTTACTAAACTTAATTTATTACGTATTAAACTTATAGATTTACTAGTAATATATGTACGTTATAATTAAGAATAACGATAAAAACAAGGAAAGTAAATGTGTCGTGCATAAAAGTAAAACGTGTGAGAAAATGAAATGGGATTAGTTTCTCACCTCACCAAGTATGGTGGAAATAGAAACGAGTTGTAGAGGCTAAGAACGACCAAGGAAGGAATGTGGCTCGATCCTACGTACACCAAAGTCACAAAAGGCTCGTTTGCTTATCCTTAAATTGGTTCGAGACTCCCAAAGCTTTTACCAAGGTAATACATACTCAAAGAGACTTAGAGGAATTTTTGTTAAGTGATATGTGTTTGAGGGTGGTGTGCATGGCTCGTATGTTGCATGCATGCATGTATATATAAAGAACATTTGAAAAACGTGGGTATTGAGACCCTTGGTTACCAAGGTTAAATGTGGTACCAGGAATAGGGAAAGAATAGTGAAGTGATGATGGTATTTGCATATGAATCGTCCTTGTGATAATCCGTTTAAGGAGAAGAAAACAAAACCTCCATGGTTTGCGTTTGGTTTCATTTGGTATACAGGGAATGTCATCTTCCTTTTAAAACATGTGTTCAAAGTTGGAAATAGGATTAATATGTAGGAATGATTAAGTTTGCATAGTGTTTCATCCTCGCGGAGTTCTATATGTGAAAGAGAAGACAAAGGAACCATGGTTTTGCATTAAATTCATTTGTCACAAAGTAGGAAGGTCAATTCCTTTTAAAACATGGTCAAGTGAACATCTCATGATTACCTTCGAGGTCAAGGGTGGAATAGTGGAGTGGTTAAACATGGATCGTCCTTGTGGTGTTAATCCAAGAAGAAGAAGAACAAAGGATCATCATTGCTCTTTGTCTTGGTTTGTTTGTCGGTTTATGAAAGTCAAAACTACATAAAAACATGTCACAATTGATTTTGGTAATCTTGGAGAAGAGTTTAGGGTGTAACGAGGCATGAGCAAAGACAATTATAAGCTTTTCAGTTTTGAGTTCATATGGAAATCGAGCTAAGCTTTGATCATTTTTTAATGAGCAAACGTACACGACATCTAAAATGGTTTATTCCTCATGATTCTCAGTTGGAAGGACAAACTAGAGAGGTAAAAATATGTATAGGTCGTGTGGAAAATTTAGGAGAAAATGGGGCAAAGCAAATGGGCGTTAGGACTAAGTTTCGAAATATCATAAGGGTTTATGGACTTATGTTGGTTTTGGGCTTATGTTTGCGTGTGGACTGGGCCAGACGAAAAAAGGAAAAGAATAAAAATTAAGAAGGGGTCCGTTTTGTGCATTAGGTTTCAAATAAAAATGGGTCGAGGCCCAATGGGGTTGTAAGCCCATTTTGCTTGTCTCGAAATTCATGTCAAAGTTCCAGGTAGTTACTGAGTGTTTGTGTAAATTTTCGTGAGCTCAGGAATTTGTTTGAACGTATTCGGTTAATTAACGGATTATATATATATATATATATATATATATATATATATATATATATATATATATACGTTACTTAATAAACTTTAGTTATTTTAATTAATTCGCGATACTTAGACTATCCAGGTTCGTGGGTAAGCGCGTTCCAAAGTAAACGGTAATCACCAACGACGTTGTGATTATGAAAGGTATATCTCGACTAACAAACAAAACTTTTTTTGTTATCGGTAAAAATGGTTATTAAATATCGTAATGATTCATTAATCATAAGTTAGCATTTACTATTCATGAGGGAAAATTACGGGAGGTTACAGTACGTACCCCTTACAGTGAATTCCGTCCCAGAATTCAAGCCTAAAATGGTTGTTGGTGATGCCTAGGAGAATAGGTGTGGGTATTTGTCGCGGATTTAGTCTTCGCATTCCCAAGTGTACCCCGGTCCTCGTTTAGAGTCCCAATGAACTTTGACAATGGGGATACGATTGTGTTTTAGTTGTTTGACCTTCATGTCCATGATCTCCATGATGCGTGGGAATTGCATCAGGCTTTACCTCTCAAGGGATCTTGAGAAGCTTACAACCCCCACCAGGCAGTGTACCTGATCGTTGTACTATAGTATAGTGACAAGTACCGGGGGATTGATCGTTCAGTTAGGAATAGTGTCGCTAGGATTAGAAAACCTAAATACTAGTTCTAAAGGTGAAGGATGATTATTTTGGTATTTTTATATTTTTTTAGAAAGCAAGTAAAAATCTCGGGTTTGAAGGATTTGGGTGGAATTAGTTGCTAGTCAACTAACCCAATACTAAAAATGCAATCAAAATACTAAAAATGAAAATAAACTAAATTATACTAAGGTTGTGAGCAATAAGTGGAGAAAATGTGTTTACTTATATTTCACTACTCCCTAGACATCTTTTACACGTTAATTACTTGTTATAGTTGCATGGATGACGGATTGTATTCCTTAATACCATTCATGGGGTGGCGCACTTAACTCCCCAATTCTATGAGCTCTTATCTCCTCCTATACCATGCCCAACATAACCATAGGGATTATAAACAGTGGCTCATGCATTAAATACAACCAATAAAGACCTAGTGCACATCGGTTCATGTTTCCTAAGACGTTCAAGCATGTTACCAATTGGAGATCTGCCATTTTTCTTAAGCCTAACATATAAATTCATTCATCCAAAACAAGTATAAACAAGTAATCAACACATAATTAACATCTAGGTTTCATTAGATCCAAGCAAACACAAGATAGATCTAGCCTAGCATGATGGAATTAAGACAAGAACAAGATATAGACAACCAACACATAGACATATTGATTGAATTAAAAGAACACTTATCTCAATTACACATGAAAGGTATCAAGGGCTTAGAACCCTTGAAAAACCTGTAAAATTCGCACCAAGTTTGTACTTAGGGTTTCTCCAAAACTTCTCCTTTTAATGTGAAAATTAGAAAACTATATATAGGAAAAGGGGTCTGACGGCGTCAAGACCAAACTTGTGACGCCGTCACCTCGCCGCCAAAACTCTTCTCGGACTGCCTTGATCTACTTCTAACGCCGTCATGTGTTGTGCATTTCCAGGCCGTCATGACTTTTACTCTTGACGCCCTACTTCGTGACGCCGTCAAATCTGTACTGGGTCATCATGGAAAATTGCTCTTGACGCCGTCAAGAATTCCTTCTTATCGCCGTCACCTACTGTTCCCAGCAAAGAAAATTAAGACTTTGGCGTTTTCTTCACTTTTATGCTCCAAAAACGTCTGAATTGCTTCCTTTTCCAGATTTCACTCCCAAAGTACCTAAAATCACAAAAGGAACGATTTAGGGCAATATTTGATCAAATAAAGTCAATTCCGGGCTTAAATGACCCCCTAAAAGTGGTTCATTTTTCGCCTCATCATATACCCTTACACTTGAGATTTGCTTGTCCTCAAGAAAATGCGCTTTTATTCTACTCAAAATACAAGTTAGGGGTCATTTAACACTAATATAAAAGTAATTACAACAAATAATCGTTCCACTAAAGACCAATAGACAAGCACGGAGGTCATACACAAGCACCTCACAAATAGTGTTTAGATACTCACATCTCTCGGGTGTAACAAAGTATAAATTACAATATGGAAACGGAAGATATCTCTCACTACCTGTCATAGCAAAATAGATTACCATAGGCTTGGGAAAGGATCAAACCTCCACCACATGGCGTAAGTGCCTAGGATAAACTATCAAAGAGGTATTTTAAAGGGTTGTAACGTTAGGTGTAGGGATATGAAATACACAGTTTTGTTGGATAAAGGAAGTTTTACTGGTGGCGAGTTAACAATCTTGGTTAATTACATGTACAATATGGCGTTGCTAAGCCAAGACTAGACTCGACTTAAGCTAATAAATGAAAAATAACAAAAACATAAAATGAACATAGAATGAAACGGGATGGTAGTCTGTATGTTTTTTTTTTTTTTTCTCTTTCTCTTTTTCTATTTTTTTTCTTTTTCTTTTTCTTGATTTTTTCGATTTTTTTTTTTTTTTTTTTTTTTTTTTTTTTGCATACACTCTTACCCTACCATCCAAATTAATACATCATAGGGAATGAACATTTCCCTTACACTTGAATTTTTACATACTTTACAATAAACTAATCTAATGACTCGAATTAAGAAAATCAAAACACTTGGAGTACTTTTAAGATTAACGCACATACGGGGGGTAATAAATGATGTTCTTCCCCATTACTCCATAAATTAGTACTTTACCCATGAGTCCCAATCGTCCCAAAACAATATGTACAAGGATATGACTCGACTTAGCAACCATGTAATCAATTAGATAGTTAACTTAGGGTTTAACAAATAACAATAATGCACTAAAAATGAGCGCCTACACGGAAGGCTAAGGCGATTAGGTTGTACATTTAAGTGGGGTGTAACAAATTCTTCCTTTAAGTAAAATGCTTAAAGTTAGAAACGAAAAGATAGGCTCGGAGGGGTGTACTAGGGGTTTCGTGTACTAAAAATGAGTACAACGCTAAGGGTGTGGGAAAAATTAGTTGACTTACCTAGCCAAGTAATATGACATAAATGGTCAAGTAATTATGATACGGGTTTAACACAAGGGTGATCCTAATGCCTCTTATCATGTAGTAAATCCTACTACACGAATGTAGTCTCACTAGTAGTCTCGGGATGCATCACTAACGCAAGTTCTAGAATCTAAATGCTACCGGTACACTCATAAGCACTAATAGTAAATGCTTTTCCTATCAAATCTAAAGGCGAACCTCACATATTTGGGTGGAAATTTTTTCTGAATATACGGTTATGTGCTAGTCATACAATCTCCTATCCATGAGACGCTTGCTATGGCTAAAGTTTCACTCCTAAATGTTGTAAAAAATTTTAAATTTGGTGCTAAAATTACACTAACAAGTATTTCTCATAGTTTTATTACACATCTACCATTAAACAAAACAAACTCAAGCGAAATTGCATATGTAAGGTATCATCTTTTTACCCTCCCCTTACACTTAAGATGAACATTGTCCCCAATGTTCAAGTAAAGAATGTAAAAGTGAAAAAGTAAAAAGAATGAAATCAAATACTCCCCTGATTCGCTCGGTATGGATAATAAGGTGGCCAGGTTAAATCTTCCTCCAAGAAAATGAACAATCAAAGCTTCCCTTCCAGAATGTAAATCATCTTCTTGTCATACATAACTTGTAAAACCTGAGAAAATAGACAAAACAACCTCGCGTAAAATCGGCGGCATCCTATATAAGTTACTAAATCCTAGAAAACAAGATAAGATATAATGCTTGTGGAATGAAGTTTGCAGATTTCCTGGAGATTATAAAACTTAATAATTCACAAAAACCATAAGACTCCGTTAGAAAAACAAAACCGGTAAAATTTCCAGATTTTTACACTTGACGCCGTCAAGAGTTAACTCGTGACGCCGTCAGAAGTGACCTGCAGAAATTCTTATGTTAAGTTTCCGGAAAATTTCTGGAAAAACTTGGTTCTACTTCCTGGAAAATCCTGCAAAACTTCATTATGACTCGATACAAGCATTTGACTCTGACAAATACGAATATACATGTTCATTTAATATTGTGGAGAATCATGATCGGTTTGTTTCTTAAAAACATATTTGGGGTTTCCCCTTACACTTATCTTTTGCAAAAATACTTTTAGGTGGAGTTAAGACTAGGCCAAAACAACAAAGTAAAGTATTTCCACTATTTAATTGAGAAACATGATCTACCAACAATAAAAATAAAGCATGCATACGGAAGCAAACAACAAACAAACTAAATAAAATCACACAAACAAATAAAGCTTGGGCTGCCTCCCAATAAGCGCTTGTTTTTGTTCGAGTCACGAGACTGACTCTACCCTTATTTAACGGAAATAGGGGAGGTTTTCCCTACACTTTGAATTAAGTGCGGGTGGAAGTAGCGATACACACCCTTAGGGTGGAAATATGCCACGTGAGGAAAGAGTGGTGGATGAATTATATGCTCAAAGGAGTGTGCTCCTATCATCATAACCTTACCTAATTCAATCGGGTTAATGGGTGGATTAAGATTTTGTCCTAGAAAGGGATCATTTTCAATCAACTTCAAGAGATTACTAGTTGGGGATCCATCTTGACCTAATAAACCCGGTTTAAACCCATAATGTTTCTTGCGGTCAATCATAAATGGGTGATGTAAGCATGTAAGGTCATTTTCCACTCCTATATTGGCTTCCTCTCTACAAGGCTTAGAGTCCACTACCTTTATCCTAAGACTACCCAGACTATATGGTTTGATGGGTGGATCGGAACCTATCTCAATTCCTAAATTCTCATCCAAGGATGGAAGATTAGGTAACGGTTTTGGTTGAGGCTCCGGTTCATCAAAACTAGGAACTTCCATAGAACTAAGAGTAAGGTTATCATTACAAGTATTCAAACCTATATCCTCTAGTGGTGCTTGGTCCAAGGGTTCTACCTCAATTGGGGTTCCTATAGTCTCTTTTACTTCTTTCGGGTAAGCTACGGGTGGTGTGTGTGCCTCTAATGATGGTAGGACTTGTGGGGTACTTTGTGGGCTTGGATTATTTACTTCATCCTTCCTTGTGTCAAGATCACCTATATCCTCAACATGTGTTTCATTATAATCTAACCCTAACATTTTCCCAAGTATCTCACGTACTTCTCTAGGCATCTCAACTTCTACGTCCGAATCATACGGATCATCCTCAATATTCTGACTGCTATATACAAATTTCCCAAAAGATTCATCATGTGTTTCTTGAGATTCATCATCATTGATCATAAAACCAAGGTCTTTTTGTTCAATGTGATCATGTTTGGCTAAATCCTCCATCACATCAAGGTCACCTATGTGTTCGTTTTGTACTATGGCATTACATGACAACCACTTAGGTATCTCAACACTAATATATTCATCCCCAAACAAACTTGTTTCATGATCCTGGAAATTTATATTCAATTGACTTGTACTAACGTTTGTTGGGTTGTCTACCCTATAATAATATTGGGCATAATCTTCTATGGCATCCCATGCTTCTTCAGCACTTAATTCCCTAAAGTCCCCATTGGCAAAATCCTCAATGCGCATTTGGCCATATTGGCTGTAAAAGGTTCGGGTTAGGAATGCTAAAGCGAAACTAGGATGAGGGAATTTTCGGAGTAAATTTCTAAAACGAGTCCATGCATCATATATGGGTTCATCTCGATATTGTTTGAAATTCGAGATGTCAATAGGGTAGAATGACCTTTGTGGTTGGTGGTATGGTGGATTCGCATACTCCATAATGGTGAACGGAAGAGTCAATGGAAATTACGAACAAACACACAAAGAAAAAGATAGACTAAAGAAAACCTAAAAATAAAAATAAAATCTTACTAGAAAAGAATCTAGCAAGTAGACCTAATAAAAAGAAATTCTAACCTAGACAATAACTATTCCCCGGCAGCGGCGCCAAAAACTTGATGCGTGGGAATTGCACCAGGCTTTACCTCTCAAGGGATCTTGAGAAGCTTACAACCCCCACCAGGCAGTGTACCTGATCGTTGTAGTATAGTATAGTGACAAGTACCGGGGGATTGATCGTTCAGCTAGGAATAGTGTCGCTAGGATTAGAAAACCTAAATACTAGTTCTAAAGGTGAAGGATGATTATTTTTGTATTTTTATATTTTTTTAGAAAGCAAGTAAAAATCTCGGGTTTGAAGGATTTGGGCGGAATTAGTTGCTAGTCAACTAACCCAATACTAAAGATGTAATCAAAATAAAATACTAAAAATGAAAATAAACTAAATTATACTAAGGTTGTGAGCAATAAGTGGAGAAAATGTGTTTACTTAGATTTCACTACTCCCTAGACATCTTTTACACATTAATTACTTGTTATAGTTGCATGGATGACGGATTGTATTCCTTAATACCATTCATGGGGTGGCGCACTTAACTCCCCAATTATATGAGCTCTTATCTCCTCCTATACCATGCCCAGCACAACCATAGGGATTATAAACAGTGGCTCATGCATTAAATACAACCAATAAAGACCTAGTGCACATCGGTTCATGTTTCCTAAGATGTTCAAGCATGTTACCAATTGGAGATCTGCCATTTTTCTTAAGCCTAACATATAAATTCATTCATCCAAAACAAGTATAAACAAGTAATCAACACATAATTAACATCTAGGTTTCATTAGATCCAAGCAAACACAAGATAGATCTAGCCTAGCATGATGGAATTAAGACAAGAACAAGATATAGACAACCAACACATAGACATATTGATTGAATTAAAAGAAAACTTATCTCAATTACACATGAAAGGTATCAAGGGCTTAGAACCCTTGAAAAACTTGTAAAATTCGCACCAAGTTCGTACTTAGGGTTTCTCCAAAACTTCTCCTTTTAATGTGAAAATTAGAAAACTATATATAGGAAAAGGGGTCTGACGGCGTCAAGACCAAACTTGTGACGCCGTCACCTCGCCGCCAAAACTCTTCTCGGACTGCCTTGATCTACTTCTGACGCTGTCATGTGTTGTGCATTTCCAGGCCGTCATGACTTTTACTCTTGACGCCCTACTTCGTGACGCCGTCAAATCTGTACTGGGTCGTCATGGAAAATTGCTCTTGACGCTGTCACCTACTGTTCCCAGCAAGGAAAATTAAGACTTTGGCGTTTTCTTCACTTTTATGCTCCAAAAACGTCTGAATTGCTTCCTTTTCCAGATTTCACTCCCAAAGTACCTAAAATCACAAAAGGAACGATTTAGGGCAATATTTGATCAAATAAAGTCAATTCCGGGCTTAAATGACCCCCTAAAAGTGGTTCATTTTTTGCCTCATCACTCCACGGGTTCTTCCATAAAGACAAGTTTGTCGTCGAGCTGAATCTCTTTCCAAAGGATGACAAGAGATTCATCGGACAAGCATTTCTTAAGGTTCGATACATGGAAGGTGTTGTGTACTCAGCTAAGTTCTTCCGGTAGTTCGAGTTTGTAAGCAACTGGTCATATCCTCTCTAGGATTTTGAATGGACCAATATACCTAGGGTTTAGTTTTCCACCTTTCCAAAAATGTATCATTCCTTTCAAAAAAAAATACTTTTAACATGACCTTGTCTCCGATTTGGAATTCCATGGGTTTTCGTCTTACGTCAGCATAGCTCTTCTGCCTATCTTTGGCAGCTTGCAAGCGTTGTTTGATCTTCACTATCTTTTTCGTTGTCTCGTGAATGAGATCGGGCCCGGTAAGTTGTATCTCTCCAACTTCGGCCCAACAGATAGGTGATCTACACTTTCGACCGTAAAGTGCTTCGAAGGGTGTTGCCTTAATGCTGGCATGGTAGCTGTTGTAGGAAAACTCGGCCAAATGGTAGGTGTCTATCCCAACCTTTTCCGAAGTCAATCACGCATTCCCGTAGCATGTCTTCTAGGGTTTGGATGGTTCTCTCACTTTGTCCATCGGTTTGGGGGTGATAAGCCGTACTCTTATCTAATTTGGTTCCCAAGGCTTTTTGCAAAGTCTTCCAAAAATGAGAGGTGAAACGGCTATCTCGGTCTGAGATGATTGAAATAGGCACTCCATGTCGTGACACTATTTCTTTGAGGTATAACTGTGCGAGTGTACTCATCTCGTCAATTTCTTTGATCAGTAGAAAGTGAGCAAATTTAGTTAGACGATAAACAATGACCCAGATGGTGTCTAACCCGGTTGACGTTTTGGGTAGTTTGGTGATAAAATCCATGGTAATACGTTCCCATTTCCATTCAGGTATTTCGGGTTGGGTTAGTGATTGGCCCTGAACAATCAACCTAAATTAACCAAGTAAATGGTCAATAAGGTCAAACCACCTAGGTCAATGCTTCCGGATAATATAGGGTATCACCGGGTCGTTATGTCCCGACGAGGTGTAAATTGTATTTGAACGTGCTTGTGATCGGGTGATTTTCACGGGAAAGGGTTATGATGAGAAATATTGAAGAATTATGAAATGAAATAGCTTAGGAAAGCTATGCGATTGATTACATGAATTTAGATTAAGAAGAAACGTGCTAAAACCTAAAAATGTACGTTTTAATTACAAACGGATACTGACGTACGCGATAAAAAGTGAATCTAAGTAAATAAAAAGGCTACGGATATGAAATTGATATTTTACAATCCTAATAAATAAAGAAAATTTTTAGAAAAAGAAAAATAATTTTTACACCTTTTAATTAATTACTATTTTCTAATTACTTTTTAATTATCTAAATTAACCTAAATTATAACTAATTATAAAATTACACTAGAAAAATGAAAATAATATTTGGAAAAATCTAAAATAACTTAAAACTAATTTTAAAATTAAATATGTATTTTTCTGACTTTTAAATTAATTATTATTAATTACTTCCTCCTTCCCAAAATTATTGTTCACAGTCAAAAAATTCAACAAAAGACAATTTTAACCTTTGACAATTAATTAATGTGTTAATTTAGATTTGTAAATATCAATTTTAATTAAGGGCAATATAGTAAACTTAAACAAATGTAATTACCATTTTTAGTAGTGGACAATAATTTTGAGACATCCAAAAAAGGAATAGTGGACAATAAAAGTGGGACGGAGGTAGCATTAACTAATTATTAATTAATAAAAACTAAATTAAATTATAAAAAGTACCAAATGAAAAGAGAAAAATCTGAAAAAATTACTAAAATTATTATAAGCTATCAGGAACCTAAGAAAAATATAAAATTGAAAATTGCTTTTACAAAAAGCTAAGAATAAGCCAATTGGCTTAAATAGAAGCTATCACTTCTATTAAGCTTTGGTTAATCGTTTAAATATAATTATTAATATCAAGTGACACTTAAACATGGTAACTTATGTTTATTGAATGGTTCTAATTGTTTGCCGCCATGGCACAAGTTAGAAAAAGCCACACACACACACACACACACACACACACACACATATATATATATATATATATATATATATATATATATATATAAGAACGACGAAGTGTGACGATATACGTCGAAGGGTTACGAAGGTCGGTGTGATTAACAAGATGGTTGATAGGTGTCGAAAAGTGAATCAGTTTGAGAGAATGTGTTAATTATATATATATATATATATATATATATATATATATATATATATATATATATATATATATATATATATATATATATATATATATAGTTTACGAAAAGTGCTTGATCGAATTGAATTTATATAAAATATAAATTAAAAAATTTGTATTTAATGAAAAACATTTAAGTTTTGTAAAATTTAAACTTTAACCCCCTAACGGCATAACTTTACACCGTTAGTCCAAAACATATTTATAATTTCATTTTTAATCCAAAACTCTTTTATACATTTTATACCCAAAATTTATTAGATTTACAGTTTTCATCACAAGTTTATCAAAATGGCAGTTTTCCCTTAAACTTTGCAATATGACAGTTTTCGTCCCTCGGTTTCAAAACTTTTGCAAAATTAGTCCAAACTTTACCAACTTTAAAACTTAACATTTTTATTTTCTAAATAAGTTTAAAATAGCTTATTCAAGTTATAAAACAGCTTATTTCCAAAAGGGAGCTTATTTCGAGCTTAATGGGCTTTTAACGAGCTTAAATAAAGGCCCGTTAAGGTTTTTTAAAATCGTTGGGTTTGGGAAACTTTTGGGCTTAGCTTTGGGCTTATATTTGGACTCTAAATTCATTGAGAAACAGCTTATACGATCAGCTTATTTGAAATGTTTATTTTTGACTTAATGGGCTTAGAAGCCCAAATGTATATCTTTATGTTTTAGAAATGCGACAAGCTTTGGTGTTACATGAGGGTTCATAAGAGGGTATGGGGGTGAGTAAGTTGCATAGCTCGTTAGTTTACCATGTAAACTAATAGGTTGAGCCATAAAAGTGAGGTGCCGTGTGTCTAGATTAGGATTTACAAGACCAAAGTATGTCGACCAAAACCAAGTATAAAACAATTTCAAAACTTAAAATATTTTTAAGTGTTGGGGTTGAAATCGTAGGGGTCAAGGTAACTTAGAAACGTGTCTATAGGAGGGCTTATACGTTATTATTAGTGCCAAACGTTTTACTAAACTTAATTTATTACGTATTAAACTTATAGATTTACTAGTAATATATATATATACGTTATAATTAAGAATAACGAGAAAAATAAGGAAAGTAAATGTGTCGTGCATAAAAGTAAAACGTGTGAGAAAATGAAATGGGATTAGTTGCTCACCTCACCAAGTATGGTGGAAGTAGAAACGAGTTGTAGAGGCTAAGAACGACCAAGGAAGGAATGTGGCTCGATCCTACGTACACCAAAGTCACAAAAGGGCTCGTTTGCTTATCCTTAAATTGGTTCGAGACTCCCCAAGCTTTAACCAAGGTAATACGTACTCAAAGAGACTTAGAGGAATTTTTGTGAAGTGATATGTGTTTAAGGGTGGTGTGCATGGCTCGTATGTTGCATGCATGCATGCATGCATGTATATATAAAGAACATTTGAAAAACGTGGGTATTGAGACCCTTGGTGACCAAGGTTAAACGTGGTACAAGGAATAGGGAAAGAATAGTGAAGTGATGATGGTATTTACATATGAATCGTCCTTGTGATAATCCGTATAAGGAGAAGAAACAAAACCTCCATGGTTTGCGTTTGGTTTCATTTGGTATACAAGGAATGTCATCTTTCTTTTAAAACATGTGTTCAAAGTTGGAAATATGATTAATATGTATGAATGATTAAAGTTGCATAGTGTTTCATCCTCGCGGAGTTCTAGACGCGAAAGAGAAGACAAAGGAACCATGGTTTTGCGTTAAATTCATTTGTCACAAAGGAGTAAGGTCAATTCCTTTTAAAACATGGTCAAGTGAACATCTCCTGATTGCCTTTGAGGTCAAGGGTGGAATAGTGGAGTGGTTAAACATGGATCGTCCTTGTGGTGTTAATCCAAGAAGAAGAACAACAAAGGATCATCATTGCTCTTTGTCTTGGTTTGTTTGTGGGTTTATGAAAGTCAAAACTAAATAAAAACATGTCACAATTGATTTTGGTAATCTTGGAGATGAGTTTAGGGTGTAACGAGGCATGAGCAAAGACAATTATAAGCTTTTCAGTTTTGAGTTCATATGGAAATCGAGCTAAGCTTTGATCATTTTTGAATGAGCAAACATACACGACATCTAAAATGGTTTGGTCCTCATGATTCTCAGTTGGAAGGACAAACTAGAGAGGTAAAAATACATATAGGTCGTGTGGAAAATTTAGAAGAAAACGGGGCAAAGCAAACGGGTGTTAGGACTAAGTTTCGAAATATCATAAGGGTTTATGGGCTTATGTTGGTTTTGGGCTTATGTTTGCGTGTGGACTGGGCCAAACGAGAAAAGGAAAAGAATAAAAAATAAGAAGCGGTCCGTTTGGTGCATTAGGTTTCAAATAAAAATGGGTCGAGGCCCAATGGGGTTGTAAGCCCATTTTTCTTGTCTTGAAAGTCGTGTCGAAGTTCCAAGTAGTTACTGAGTGTTTGTGTAAATTTTCGTGAGCTCAGGAATTTGTTTGAACGTATTCGGTTAATTAACGGATTATGTATATATAAATATATGTTACTTAAGAAACTTTAATTATTTTAATTAATTCACGATACTTAGACTATCCAGGTTCGTGTGTAAGCGCGTTCCAAAGTAAACGGTAATCACCAACGACATTGTGATTATAAAAGGTATATCTCGACTAACAAACAAAATTTTTTTTGTTATCGGTAAAAATGGTTATTAAATATCATAATGATTCATAAATCATAAGTTAGCATTTACTATTCATGAGGGAAAATTACGGGAGGTTACATAACAGCCATATTTCCCACCAAAAACAGTAAAGTTTTTCATCAGATAAACTTTCACCATGTCAAGACAAAAAGAGGAGTGTCTGTCGGGACGGTCCCTTAGTGATAAAGGACCGTCACATATTTAAGGGACCGCCCACGCTCCTCCTGGCGCTTATAAATACAGAACTGTTCCCTTTTCAGAAAACTAAGCCTCTTTGCACAAAAACTTTCTATTCTTTCTTTCTTAGTTCTTTGATCACTATAACATGTTGGTATGTTTTTATAAGTGATTCTCTAATCCTCTACATCAAAGTGCAAGAGAAGAACACTCAAAGTCATCAAGAATCGATGTGTTATTGAGTCCACACACAAACATAACAAGTGTTACGATTCTATCCTTCCTCCAACTCTCTCATTTGTAAATATTGTAATATTGTGTATCCGACTGGTGTGTGAGTCGTGACTAGATGTGTTAGGGTGAACTTGGACAAAGGGGATAGTCCAAGAAGTTTTGTATCTAGATTAGATTTTGTAATAGTTGTGTGTTGTGGTGTGAAGGCTAGAACTTAATGGAGTTCTAGTATGAATATTAGGACTTAGTGAAGTCCGTATGTGAAGGCTTGAATCGGGTGAAGGTTCAAGTGAACGTGAGTGCTCGTTCATGTGAAGACTTGGATCGTGTGTCGATCTAAGTGGGACAAGAGTACTTGTTCGTGTGGCCACGTGGACTTTGGTGTAGATTGGTTCTAGCTAGGATTAGAAATCGACATTCCGCTTAGTGTCGTTAAACTTGGTGTAAGCTTGTGTACAGATTGCTCCGCCTGAAGGAGTGTGTTGACATAGTGGCTGAAAACTCTCGAGTGTGGTACTCAGGGAGTGGAGTAGGACGAAGAGTGAGCTTCGTGCTGCACCACTATAAATCTCGGCGTCTCCTTTGGTTGTGTTCTTTCCTTTACTCTTTTCTTTTCACACTTTATATTTCTACATCTAATTAATTTGATATCACATAACTTGCAAATCTAGTAACTTTGCAATAGAAACACAAACGGACCTAACGGTGGGAAAAACGATTTTACTAAGTAAATATAAATGGTGAAACTATTCAACCCCCCCCCCCCTTCTAGTTTCTACAAATTCCTCAATATCGTCTTCCACAAAGATTCCTTGTTGGAATATGATTTAGACCACCACTTTGCCAATTATGAAAGGCTTTTAATTCTAAGTTGGACCACACCTAAACCACCTAGCTCCTTTGGTTTATAGATCGATTCCCACTTTATCAAACTGATCTTTTATTTTGTAAAATCCCTACCCCAAAGAAAATTATGACGATGATGTTCTAATTGGGAGACCACTGTTTTGGGAGCCTTGAATAAAGACATATAGTGTAAAGGAAGGCTTGATAAGACGACATTAATCATTGTAACCCGACCTCAAAAAGAAAGACAGTAGAAGCAGATTTAGTTGCAGGTAGGAGTGCGTCTACCCTGCAAAGCAGCTTCTCGTTTATCCCCATTTGGGAATGAGGAGATCCGATGTCAAGTGCAGGAATTGTTGTCGACAGGAGAGTCTTCGTCCGTGTTCAACGCCTGCTTGACTAGCTCAAAAGGGGGCAGCTGGAGTGTGTAGATGGGCTTTGAAGCATGGCAACTGATATTTTAAAACGGAGACGAGATGGAAAGACTTTCGTGAGAAGAGATAGTAGGCTTGATATGGATACAGCTGCTTATCACCCATCTTTGAATCAACCAGTTCGACTATACCCGCCTTAATTCCCTCATTCGAGACAGATGGAACCAGGTTATGGATCTGTTCAAGTTGGTCGATCAATCCCTCCTTTGTTTCCCTTGTCTCCGGGTACCTTAGAATAGATTTGCTTGTAAGGAGGGTGAGGAACGAAGACAGTGGTTTGACTTCCCAATAGGCCTGCATCAGCGAAAAATGGAACTATCAAATCACGGGTGACTCCCTTTATCAGGATGAGAGGAATTGCTTCATCGGCATTTCTGTGAATCGGTGGAAGACTCATGCATCCTTGGAGGGTACGACTTCAAGGGATGGACTCGATCGAACGGCCAACCACTTTCCATTTTTGTAGGATATTCGATCCAAAATACCATTATTAGCGTGTAGTAGATTGGCCCGAGTACGTAATATGCCAGTCGAGAAGAAATCCCATCAATGGATACGGTAGAGGAGAAAGTGGTCGGCGGAGGTGTAGAGCTATAGCTATAAGGAGCAAAGCTCACACACACCGGCTAATGTAGGGTGGGATAAAGTTGCCAATGCGAGTCACGCGCGGATTCCACCCCGCCAATTTCTTTTTGAATCTCTAGACAATCGGGGTCCAAGTTGCTATTCTTCTCGGGCTAGCCCCAATTGGAATCCCGAGATAATCAAAAGGGAATGAACCAATGTTGCATTGGAAAACTTCTGCAAAGATCAATAACTGGTTGGCTGGTATATTTATTCCATATAAAGCACTCTTAGAGGGGTTCATCTTCAGCCCCAAAACTTGCTCAAAAAAGGTAAGAATTTCTTTTATATGTTTTAGCTCTTGAATTGAAAGATGGGCAAAAATGATTGTGTCATCATCGTATTGGGAGTGGTTAATTCTCCCGTGTTCCTCGAATTTAACCCCTTGAAGAACTCCTCTATGAAGATCATTCGAGTGCATCTTACTCAAGAATTCGGTAACCAAAATAAATAAAAAGGGGATAGAGGATCACCCTGCATGAGGCCCCTTTTCATTTCATTTTCAGCTGTTGGGGAACCATTTAAGAGAAGAGAGAACTTGACACCTGATATACAAGCTTTAATCCAAGACTTGAATTTGAAGCTGAAACCCATCTGATCAAGAACCGAAAGCAAAAAGGAGTGTGAAACTATATCATAAGCTTTTGAGAAATCTATTTTCAGAAATATTGTTTGTTGCTTCATTTTCTTGGCTGAGTGCCACAATTCATTCACTACTATCACACTGTCTAACAATAATCTAGAAGGTACGAAAGCATTTTGATGTTGACTTACTAAATCTGGTACAACAGAACATAACCTGTTTGCCAAAGTCTTTGCAATAATATTGTGTGGAGCGTTGATGAGACTAATGGATCTCATTTGGTTGACGTCTTTTGGGCTATTAACTTTTGGAATGAGAACGATGAATGTTGAGTTGAAACCGTTTGGAAGATTAGCGTTAGCACGGAACTGGAGCATCATGAGCACCAACTCTTCTTTCAGAAACTTCCAACCCTTTTTTTTAAAACTCAAAGAAAATCCATCCAGACCAGGAGCTTTATTACCATCAAAAATGAACCAACCACTTTTGAAATTTCTTCTTCCAAGAAAAGGCTCTCAATCTTTATAGTCGTTTGACTGGAGAGCTTATTAAGATCGACTGCAAGCCAGTTGATATGAGAGATGTTAAACAATGATTCTTGAGCGAATATTCCTGCAAAATGATTAAGGAAATGATTTTCAAAATGTAAGGATTTTCTTCCCATGTATCGCCGATCTGAAGACCTGCAATAAATGAGTAATTTTGACGTATTTTTTAGACTATATGGAAAAACCAAGTATTTTTGTCGCCGAGTTTCAACCAATTAATTCTAGACGATAACATTTTCTTCGTTTCCTCTTGAATATTTATATGGCGCCGCCTTAGTCTAGCCTCAACCAGTAGCTCTGACTCTACTGAAGTCAGATCCCTTTGTTCCTGGAGCCGACTAAAAAATTTTATCTTTTCATCCAAAAACTTGATGTCTTGTTGACCTTTTGTGAAAACTTGAAGATGCCATAGTTTAAGATCTTCCTTGAGGGCTCTAAGTTTCTGAGATATAACATATGCTGTCCATCCAGAAATTTGATAAAATTCCCATTTTTACTGACACAAATCAAGGAACTTGGGGTATGACAACCAACCGTTGTAAAAACGAAATGGTTTTGGACCCCCAGTAGAGAAGTTTTTTGCCCCATATAATAGGGTAGTGATCAGACAATTTTTTATCACCCGCGATTAAAACCGATGAAGGCCATGAACTTATACATTCATCATTGAGAAGAACATGATCAAGCCGTGAACGTTTCCCTCCATTGTCTGACCACGTAAATTTAGCATTTTGGAGAACCTGGTCAAAAAGATTAGCACTAACTAAAAAAGCATTGAAATTTGCCATATTAACTGGATCAGAAGCCTCACGAAGCTTTTCCTTTAGAGCATACGTCGAGTTAAAGTCTCCTAAGACGCATAAAGGGCCTGACCAGTTCGAAGCGATCACCAAAAGTTGTTTCCATATTGCTTGTTTTTCATTTTCTTGCTGAGGAGCGTAAACGATGATAAGAATGTATATCATAAGAGATGAACTTCAATATCGTTGCTATCCAGTTTTGACAGGAAGCTATCTTCCATCCATAGAGATACCAAACCACCGGATCTCACATGAGAGGTAACCTGAATGCCAGTGAAAGGAAAATCTTTCACACCTGATTGAGAACTTTTTAAGGAACATCAGAGACTTTAGTTTCTTGAATTGCTATAAAATGAGCTTGAAAATGAGCCACAACCTTACCAACCATTCTACCTTTTTTCTTACACCCAAACCCTCTGGTGTTCCAAGACACCACCCTCATTATTGCTTTTTTAAGGGTGAGTCGTCGCTTTCTAACAAAGGTTCAATAAAACAACCAAATCTAGACATCCCATCTCCTTTTGTCTTCATGTTAATTAGTTTTCCCACAACTTTAGAAGGTTTAACATACTTGCATGTTGTAGATACCTCATCTCCCATCAAATCGTCCACATAAGTGGCTTGACATTGAACGTCATCCAAACCATCTAGAGGAACAGAGCATTTTGATTTTAACTTCTTTTTTTGTATTTTAGGAGGGTTGCGATGAGAGTGAGATTCCTTCCTCACGCACAACACCACCGCATACAGTTGTGTGTAAAGTTGGTCCCCTTTAATGTTTTTATTATTAATTATTTGGTTTGTGAGTGTGTGTGGAGGAGATATTTAGTAGTGTATGTTTGTATAAAAGTGAGTATTTTAATAAAAGGTTGGAGAGTAGTGACTATTAGACTATGCACAATGGTCGGTCGAGCCAATCGGTCACACTCGGTCGCCCATTGTTGGTGTTCGGTATGCAACAAAACCAATGACTAAGTCGTTTTTTCGACCGAGTTCAAAACACACAAAACAACAAAAAAAATGACCGTTTAAAAAAAACAAGAAAAAAAAAACTAAACAAAAAACTAAAAACCACTTTTACAACATTATAAATACCAACCTAAAACACACAATTTCAAATACAATTCAAACAACATCTTATCAATATTCATCATGTTAAGAAAGAAAACTCCCAAATCAAAAACCCCAAAATCCCGACTACCCCAAAATGTCCCGAATTTGAATTTCTCGCCGGATCCAAATTTCCAATTAACCGGTGTAACACCACCACCAAATCAATGTATTCGCTTTCGTGCACCCGGTTTTGAATATCAAACACGACTACCATAACCACCACAAAATCAAAACGCGTGTTACCTTAATCGTCCATATGTCCCACCGTATCGTCCTAATACCAAATTTCACCAATCACCAAGTGGGTCGTCATATCATCCTAACATGGAATTCTCGACATCTTCCCAACCAGATCAAGCGTTTTCCGCGTTTGAGGGTATTCATCTTAATATTGATTTGGAGGATTTAATGCAAGACTATCCGCCTCAACATTACCCGAGTCAAAACTATGCGACTCAACATTACCCGAGTCAAATCCGAATCAAGATGTTTCGATGGGTAAGGTTCGGGTCATGGTTCGCACCACGGTTCGTTTCAAGGTTCCATTCCGGTTGAAGATGATGGACAATGTCGAAGAGACGTCACCCGTCAAACCAAAGAAGCCTTCGAGACGTGCTGCAAATCCGAAGGCAAGAATGTCGCACCTCAAGAGCCAAAGCCCAAAGCATGGACAAAGGAGGAAGAGGTCGCATTGTGTAAAGCTTGGACTCATGTGTCGGAAAATTTCAAGAGAGGAAACGCTATCAACAGATCGGGGTTTTGGGACGAGGTGATACAATACTTTAAAAATGAAGCTGTTTCAGAAAGAACGTACGACTCGATTGTGACCAAATGAAAGAATAGGGTTCGTTGTAGGGTTGGTGCATTTTGTGCAATCATGGAGAATATCGAGAATAATCACTAAAGTGGTGCAAATGACCTCGATTCGTACCAAAAAGCTCTTAAAGAATACCAATTGTTTCACGGTCATGAGTTTACATTGGAGGAATGTTTTGAAGGATCATGTTGCTTGGAAGGATACTAAGATGCCTTCTTTCTACAATAACAGAAGGGGTCGGAAGAAATTCAAGATAATGTATAACTTATATTATTAGTTTACGTTTAAGTTTTATTATTATTATTTTACGTTTAAGTTTTAGCTGTCTTTGTAATGTTTTTACTATTATCCCAAGTATTGTAATGTTATTATTAATGAAGTTTAAATTTGTTGTTTAAATTTTTTTTTTTTTTTTTTTATGAAAAAGAAAGAAAAAAAAAGTTAAGAAGGTCGTTGTGGCAACTTGGTCGTCTGAAGGTCGCCAGAGAGAGAAAGCTGATGTGGCAGGTCGCCCTTGGTCATGGTTGTGCATAGCCTTAGCCCTTACATAGCGTTTAGTATGTTGTAATTAAAGGGGGAATGGAAAAGATTATTACGATGGAATGAAGAAATGTTGTTTGTTTACATTTATGTAATGTAATAATTTATTACAAGGAATGATCTATTACACCAAAATCATTCCTTAGGGGCCTCATGTTTTTTTTTTCATTACGACCGTAATTGAATTAAAATTACATAAAAGTCCACCATTAATTAACCATATTAATTTAACTTCTTATCAATAATGGGTATTTTAGTCTTTTTATTATGATTTCATTACATCTTATCATACAAATCAAACATGATTAATAAATGTAATTGATCATTACATTACACTGTTTATTCCATTACGTCGGTCATTCCATTCATTCGACATTTCATTACGTCCTCCCAAACGAACCCTTAGAGATGAAAAGTGAGAGAATGAAGAGAGAGAAAATTGATATGACGCTGAAGTGAAAGGTAAAGTAATGTGACCAATTCGGAGTAATATAAGAATAAAATATATCAATAGAAAACAAAAATCCAAACGCGTCATCATTCTACAAATATAGTGTTTTATTATACAAATGGTATTTAATCACAACTGTATTTTGTAGAAATGTGTCTACATCAGCGTCTGGTTGTAATATATACTGATGTTCAAACCTCTTATGTTGTACCTTCCATCCATATACCTCTTGAAGAGATCAAGGGTTTAGCACTAAGGTTTCATGAGTTGTCAAGTCATAAACTACAACTTTGTGACAATATGGTTGGCATGTATTTTGATAGTTGTTTTTGTGTCATTTGAATATCTATTCACTTTTGGTTGATGTTTTCTGTTGATAGTCTTCGTGTAGTTGAAATACAAAACCACATCTTAGATGTTAAACTATAATTTCAAAGAAAAACCCTTATGCATAACGTAGTAGCGCTTACTTGAAAAACAACTCATTTTTTAAGGAAATTTTTTATAAAAAAATGAACTCAAAACCCGTTTAGTCACATTTTTTTTAACACATTTCAAAATTCAACTAGAAAAATAAAAACCCGAATTTACCCTTTCTCCACTTTTTTGTCTCTAACCAAAAAAATAATAATAATCTTTTATATAATAAAGTAATTACATCATTTCGGAGTAATTTTATAAGGGTTTTCTAACATGTGCCCTTAGGCACATGATGAAAGTGAGCCCGAATGTCCTTTATACTCAGGGATCCGCAAAAAGTACATACAATATTTTTTTTATTTGAAAAATGACAATAATTCATAAAAAAAATGGCACAAAGGCACAACTCTTAACATGTGCCTAAGGGCACAAGTTAAAAAATCTCATTTTATAAAATCAATCTTAGTAGAAAAAAATAGACCAATAGGAAAGCTCGATTTTGACACATAGGCGAAATTGAAAAATATGATTGGCCAATAAAAAATCAAAATTAAATTGGTTTTTGTCAAACTTTAATAAATTTGGTAAAAATTTGATTGAAGAAAAAAAAAACACATAAAAATATATGTGTCAAATTTATGAAAATAAAAACTTAAAAAAAATGAGGTAATTAATAAAACATTAGTGGTTGAATTTTAAATATATTATATGGAGTTAAGTGTAAATTATAAATCTCCATATTTTTTTGATAACTTTAAATAATAAACAAATAACCCCTTACATTTTATACCTCTTATACTTTATAATATGAAATTTGTTTACAATTACATAAGTATTAGCATTAACTTGAGACTTCCATCCGTTAAACTTACAAAATTTTATAAATATACGAATTAGTTTTAAGAGTAAATTGCAAAAATCGTCCCTAAAGTTCAACCAATTTGCATGTTTCGTCCCACATATTTTGAAACTGCAAGGATCGTCCCTAAAGTTTGGCCCGTGTGTATGTGTCGTCCCTAAAGTTTAGCCCATGTGCATGTATCGTCCCTAAAGTTTGACCAATTTGGGATGATATATGCCCCAAAAAGGACGATATATGCCCCAAAGGTTAACTTTAGGGACAATCCTTGCAGTTTCGAAATGTGTGGGACGAAACATGCAAACGGGCCAAACTTTAAGGACAATTTTTGCAATTTACTCTAGTTTTAATATACAATAAATATTTTTAAAATAAATATTAGTTTTAAACTTTTATCTATTAAAATATTCTTTTACTGTGTATATTAAATAAAGACTCATTTTATCTTATTTAAAAATTTTACCTATGCGTACACAAATTTGGATATTAAATACGGCTAAATTATTATTAAAAGTAATACAAATATCAAATTTTAATCACGAATTACTGTGATATGAAAATAAATATACGTTATTTTATTTATAACAACGACTCATGTGATTATTATTTAAAGTTTATATACGGATATTCTAAAAACATTTTTGAAAAACTTTACGGAGTATATTTTAACTTCATCAGCTCATTATGTGCTACTAAACTCGCACATTTCGTACAACATGATACCAATTGTTAAAAGTTAAACAAAAACATCAACCTTAACATCTATGTCAGGTAAATAAAAGTTTATATACGGATATATTTTAACTTATAACAACGACAGCGCTCGTGCTACTAAACTAGCACATTTTGTACAACTTGATACTACCTCCGTCCCAATATATATAAGTCCAGTTTAACTTTTTGTATCGAACTTTGACCTTAAGTATTTTTGTTTGTATTACATCACTTGATGAAAATTATACTAAATGAAAATACATATAAAACACTATTCATTTATATATTTTGCATCAAATATCGTATAATACAACCAAAAATATTTAAGGTCAAAGTTCAATTAAAAAAGTAAAAGTGGACTTATATTTTGGGACAGAGGGAGTCAAATATGCGCGATTGTACTTATAACAACGACTCGTGTAATTATTACTTAAAGTTTATATACGGATATCCGGAAAAATATTTTTAGAAAACTTTACGGAGTATATTTTAACTTAATCGACGCTCATTAGCTGCTACTAAACTCGCATATTTTATACAACATGATATCAATTGTTAAAGTTAAACAACAACAACAACAACCTCAACCTCAACTTTAACATCTATGTTAGCTTTAAAAAGTTAAATCTTTCATCAATAAAATTTTGTACAAAATATTAATAGATATTACTAATGTACTCATGCATATTTTTATTAGTTGTAATTATATCACAATTTTCATGGGTAAATTCTTATATTTTATGTGTAAATCTCGTGCGTGCACGGGACTTATAAGTTATAACTATATTTATGTGTAAACTTTGTGCGTGCACGGGACTTATAACTAGTAATAAAGACAAGATGTCATAATCTACCATCAAGTATCTAATTATAACCTTAGTCACCATTGGTAACATCTCCACCTTCAATCTTCGCCGTCGCCGCCCACCGTCGAGAAATATAACGGAAATACATGACTCCATATAATCGGGTTTTCAAAATTCTCAACTTTTCACTAGAGAAGGAAAAACCATTCGCTTCTCAAAATATCTATACTGAAAAACAATAAAATTTTTCTAACAACTAAACACTGCCTTAGCTACCATGATTTTTCAATTCATAGAATCAAGTCGTGGTAAAGATTCCAAACACGAAAAGGTAGTATTAAGTATTAACACTCGGACTATGAAGCTAATTCAAATCGTTAGACATTCTTGATTTTCTTTTAAACAGCAACGAGCAATTTGGATGTTTGTTAGCGCTTGTCAAACTCTAGGATGCATCTAAATTGTCCAAACAAGTAAATCTGTAGGTCAAAAAACTTCCATTGTATGCAGCTTCATCTCCATGGCATATTTCCAACAATGAATTGCTCTTTACACGTTCATAAACTTGAAAAAGACTCGTAGCTGAGTGTGTCGCGTAATATGAGAAAGTTGACACATTCTTCAAGTAACTCATCATTAGTTTGTTTAACATGCTTAGTACAACATGAATTTTCCGCAAGAGTCGCTACATACCATAATAAAATAGGGAAATATAACAAAAATTGTAAAATCCATAGTTCCCTCTCTGTTCAATTACTTTTTTTTTCCTTTTTTTTTTTTTTTTTTTTTTTTCTTTCTTCTTTAGGTCGGGCAGTTGGTGCTAGTTGAGTTCGTCTGCAAGCACTGCGACAAGAGCTCAGAACCTGAAGCTAGGATCCACATCCATCGACCAAGCAAACTTTGCCAGTAAGGACTTGTTAAATATCTGCATTAGAATAAAAGATAAAAGTTCAATAATTCTTCTACTGACGTAGATATGCCAAGTTGGGTGGAAAACAAGATATGCTCTTGCTTTCGAAATGACAACTTTTACTAAGCTTACCCAATTATTAAAATTTCGATATTTGACTTGGTTGATAAATTACACACTACCAAATTGACCCGTTTGTAAGTAAATGGGGCAAAATTTCCACCTCTAACTAAAAGTACAACATGCTCTTACCTTCTCGATGGGAACTTCACTGCGTTTACACCATGCCACAGTTATTCGAGGATCAAGATAGTTGATTTTTGAAGTACCCAATGCTATCGTTTTCAGATCTTCTTTGGTCTCCTTATCCCGTTCCATTTTCTCAATCTTTGCATTAGTTTGATCAATCTTCTTCCGTATCCTGCACATTTAATTAGCAATGACACTATAAAATCTAATTAACAGCGTAAAGTATGCCAGTTAAAAATGCCACTAAAATAGATGAGTTGTATTACGCTTCAGGGTTCAAATTCCTCTTCGCCTTTCCATCAGAACCCTTTAAAGGAGGCTTCCCTTTCTTCGCACGAGCTAAATCAGTTTCCAATTCTTCTATAAGAGCCTAAGAAAAATAATATCATCATAAATATATGTAGTCACGGCTAGTAATATAAATGGGATTTGTCATTCCTCACAACATGTACATAAGGACCCATAACTGCCTCATATAAAGGGGACCCACAGTACTTAGATAACCTTAATGATAAGATCATAGAACTGAAATTTGGATTCCGGGCAGTGAATTCCCCCAAATATGGGTGTCCAAAAAAACCGAAGAACCGAACCAGTACTGACTAGGAACCAAACCGAAAATTAGAACCATGGTCCAGTTCTCGGTTCCTAGAATTCCAAAATTTTGGTTCTCGGGACGGTTCGAGTCGGAACCGTCGTACTTTCCCGATAAGAACAGACTCTTGAAAGTATGGAATTTTAATAGGTTGTTTTGGACTTTGTGTACATGCAACTTAAAAAAAAAAAAAAAAAAAAAAAAAAAAAAAAAAAAAAAAAAAAAAAAAAGACACCTCGCCTCATGAATCACCCAACTCTGTAACCTAAAACCGAAAAACTCATCAAAAATCAAAACTCTAACCTTTAATCTATTTCCAAATAACACCAAACTATTGATTCTTTAATTACTAATAGCATTAGTTTCATCAACATAGAAAGTAAGTTATTTAAAATCCTTTTCTTTTTCTTTTTATCATGATCATGTGAATTGCTTATGAGAGTAGTTATCGAATTAAAGATAAATACAATAAGTAGATTAATAATATGAAGTGGACTTGATAGTTTTAAAATTTTACAAACTTATGTTTATGTTTTGTGTTTTTGTTGAAATGATTTGCATTGTTGGGAGACTTTTTTTTTGTGTGTGTTTTTGTTGTTATAGCATGTCATTTATGAATGATTGACAACAAGAGTCTAGATTTTTTAAACACACTTTGGTACTTGTCGGGAATTACAGAACATTCCCATACCGGAACCGAGTACCATACCGGAACCAAACCGAAGAACTTGGTACGGTTCTCGGTTCCTCCGGTTCCAGTTCCGGAACCGGTTCGGTCCAGTTGCAGTACCATAACTAGGGAGAAGTAACAAAGTGTTACCTTTAGTTCGTCTATTTTCTCATTCAACCTCGTCATTTGTAAACCATGAGTCTTTGAAACACTACGCTGATGATTACAGATGATTGCGACCTACAAAAA
The DNA here is from genome assembly GCA_030686995.1 of Artemisia argyi. Classification (NCBI taxonomy): domain Eukaryota; kingdom Viridiplantae; phylum Streptophyta; class Magnoliopsida; order Asterales; family Asteraceae; genus Artemisia; species Artemisia argyi. The sequence continues at coordinate 100,888,959 of CM060681.1, forward strand.
GTCAAGCACAATGTCAATTTAAGGCTCAACCAAACATGAATACAGCATATAAAGTTTTTATGAGGTTATGATTATGACCTGCTTGTTTGCTTGGTTGTAAACGACTACATTTTCAGCAACACTTTCACCCTTCATGCCCTTGTTTAACTGTGACCAGCAAGAAAGAACACAAGAAAAGTATGTGAGATCAGTCTGGCAATTAAGAGAAGCATCTGCAAAAAGAATACCCTTTCTTCCTAATAAAAACACTTAAGTGAACACATTAAAGAATAAATTGGACGAATGGTCACAAATCTAAAATACCCCTTTTATTAAACATCTGTATGGATAGAAAGTTGCCAACTATAATTCATTATACTTATTGTTTTGTAATAATGATTCTAATAGTAAGGTAATCACCCATTTGGGAACCTTGTCTAAAAGTGCAATGGTCCATATATTTGGCATCAAAAATAGTTTAGAATTATAACCGTTACAAAGACAAGATCTGACATTACATTGAGAATATGGCCATACTAACAGAAGGGTGGGCCAAGAACAAAAGTTAGTGTAGCGTGAATCTTACCATATCATCCAATGTGATGGATGCGTTATACGTACGGAAAACTTTTGCAGTGAGACCAGGCATGAGTTCTTTCAAATGAGCATTTAATGTACTAGTATCCAGCTTGTCAAAAAGATCTTCGTTACCCTTTTTTCCTGAAATATTTACATAGAGAATATAAAAAATGCAGCTGAAGAGACATCAAAGTTCAGAACAATTAATAAAGCCACCAACTGACCTGTTCGAAACTGTTGAATTGCTTTGAACACTGGAAGCTCTACTTCAACCTCATTTTGATATCGAATGGAATCTTTACCAAGGAAGTCAAACTGGAGAATTATCAAAACGTATAAACATTATTTGCATCATAATACAGGGCCCAAAACCATTCAACTAGTTATAACATTCTGCGTCCCTAAATATGGAATTTCAACATAGAAACAGTTATCAATTTCATTATATATATTAGCTATAAAATAATACATAAGGGGTGTTCTGATTTGCATCTTGTAACTGATTATCTGATCTTAACGTTTTCAAAGTCGTTATAACCAGTGATTAATGTTTGGATAAACAGTTTTTGCTTCTAGCTATCTTGTTCCTTTGCGGGGAAGTTAATTGTTGCAGACTATAGGTGCAACAAATTCGACAATCTATGGTTAACTCGAATGACGTATTACCTCTTTGTAAAATTACTTAAATGGACTCACTCACATTTCACAAAATTCGTATCATTTTCTGCCAAACTTATCCATGTTTATCATTATAAATCTTTCAAAAGTGTATCATGATTTTTACACTCTCCTTATGGTCGATGCTAAAAGAGTGATCACGCAAAATGCTTTCAGACGGCAAACTATTAATTTCTTTAAGGTGATAGCTGTTTAGCTTTACTAGAAGATTGAAGAGTTGAGTCAATCTCCATGCCCTTATCTTCTTCAAGCCCTTTAGGGTAAGAAGTCAACCAGCGCTCTTGGAAGGCTAGGGCTTAGTCAACAACGATGAAGGTTTGTAACTTTCCTAAAGGTTGATGCTAAAGATAGTACTTGCATCAATTTTAAATACATGTGATCTTCCCATAAGTCCAAACAGTAATAGTACCCAAAAGACTAACTTCTATAGCCTGTCGTTTATGCTGGTCATACGATTATGAAGAGCTGTCATCATAATCACTTCCAAAACGCAAATCAAAACAACCCAAAATCTACCTTGAGAATATTCGGAGGCACTGGCTCACAATTTTCTACTTTCAATGTGCAGCAACCAACTGTATCAGCTTCATCATCATCCTACAAAAGTAAAACAATACATCAAAATCTTGGAAGGCTCATTGCTATTCTTCCAACCCAACATATGAACTTTTATCTAACTTATTTGTCATTTTATTATAATGAAAGGAAAAAAAAACACTGATCAAAATTTGAAGTCATCATTCTGGGAAAAAAAAAAAAAAAAAAAAAAAAAAAAAAAAAAAAAAAAAAAAAAAAAACCTTTAATTATCATTCACATAAAGTAACATCAAATGACTCCCCCTGTAATATCAATTTTCCTTCTGGTACAACCAGTATTTCCGACAGGTTACTCAGGCAAGGTTATAACTATTGCTCCTTTCAGGTTCCCGTATTTGCTAAGAAAAAAAAAAAAAAAAAAAAAAAAAAAAAAAAAGCATACAAACAGCTCCCATATATATAGAGAATGATAAAGAAATTAGAACACTTAATAAATTCCATTCACAACAGGTATGTCCGATATGACTACAAAGATTATATCATTTCAATAATAGCTAGTAATTTTCTAAATTATCTTGGAAAGTTTAAGCATTTTAAATACAACTTCGGCAACTTCCAACCCATCTGCCATTTTTCTTTTTGAGCTGACCTTATTCATTTTACCATTCTGACTCATTAGAGATAGAACATACCCGAATGACACGATCATAAATAAAATGGAAGAAATACCCACTTGTAACAAACTGAGATGAGAGAAAGAGCACCAATAACAATACCTTCTCATTTCCAGCCCTGAGTGCTAGTTTATCAATGAGATATGTAGCCACTGCCACTTGCCTCTTTGTCAGGTCTTTGTTTCCAAAATCTTTAGTATAAGCTTTTCTGATGCCTTCTATGTGTTTCTACAACCACATGGGGGTACAAGAGATATCAACGCCATTACATTTTCAGACAAGAAAAAAAAAAAGACAAACTATAATAGTTAGGGAATTTACCTTCAATGACCTTGCCTTCTCGTATTTTTCCTTGTCACTTTGACCCTTTAGGGCACTACTAGCAGCCAAGAACACATACTTAAAATCCTTCCCATTTATTGGATCATTCCAATACGCTAACCATGTGACAGTATTATCGTGCCTGACTTCTTTCCAGCTGTCAAGTATCAAAGGTTTGGCTTTCAGACAGATGACATCTAGAAAAGATATCTGCTACAAAGAAAGATACAAAAGACAGACCTTTGACCAGGAATTGGACATTCTGGTATCGGCTCACCCTTCCCGATATTAATTGTAATATCACTCGGCTGGATACGTGTTTTGAGCTTTCCCATCTGTGCAGCAAAGATATAAATTAATTTTTGCTATTCCAAAAAAGATTTATAGACCAATGTTGCTACAAAAACCTTAACTTTACAGAAACTAAGCTAAACATGACATATAATAGAGAGAGAAAATAAAAGCCGTCATTAGAACCTTCGGATGCTCCCCACGGCCTCGAAACAGTCCAGGTGGCTCAACTCGAAAATTTCCGACCTGCACTACCAATTGGTTAATTATCGAAATCAAGAATTACCAAAACATGGAGATGACAGATGTATGATATATTGATCAACTAATATATATGCATGGAGTTACCTTCTCTTTGACACCATCAACTACTGCCCACATATACTTCTCCTCGACCTTCATCTTTTCCTCTTTTAAGGCCTTCTTCTCCTGCCAAAAAAAAAAAAAAAAAAAAAAACAATAAATATATAAACAGCTCTTATATCTTAAATGCCATTAATTTCATGTGTTCATCTTTTACGGAAAATTTACACATTCCTTTCTCATACCAGGGTTGGTTAATCAAAACTTACTTCTGTAGTCATTTGCTTCTTCTTCTCCTTTTCCGCCTGATGCCAATCATAAATTGGTTTAAAATCACAATCTTCTAAATTTTGAATTGTGTGATTTCTTCCAAGTATCTTCCGCCAATCGTTCCAGAAGTTTTCTTTGAACACAGGTTTGGTCATGTAATCAGTGTCTAACATCACTGCAAACATTGTAGCAACCTGCAATGACAACCAGCCAAGCATAATAATAAGTAACAGTCATGAATATGCCCAATTATAATATAGATCTAATTAAGATAAAAAAAATTAACCCATTTGACCCCTTAGACATAATACATTAATCAGCTCAATCATACGTAAATGTGTCAAAGTTACCACATTCGCTAAAATGGGTATATATATATATAATAATAATAATAATAATAATAATAATAATAATAATAATAATAATAATAATAATAATAATAATAATAATAATAATAATAAAATAAATAAAGCTATCATTTAGATGTACCTCCTCCTGTTCGGGAGTTAATTCAACAGGCTTCCCCTTGTAGAGAATCTTCACACCGTGAGGTTTATATGGCGGTGGAAAGATTACACCATTATGAGACAAGCTTGTCCACTTCTGCCCTTCACCGGATCCAGGGGGGACCTTTGACGGCTTCGAGTATTTTGAATTCTTCTCCACCTTTTTTGACTTTTGTGTTGTTTTCTTAAAAAGAGAGGATTTAGCTTTCAGTGCCTTCTGTTTAACAGATGATGATTTACTACTAGATGGTGTTTGGTTCTTTATTCTCTGAGATATAGGAACATGATCATTCTCATCATCTGTATCAGCCTCCGGTTTTGCAGGAGCTGGCTTGCGATTTATTGGTGTGGATGAATCTGAAAGCTTTGGCTTTTTAACCAATGACTGACCAGAAGATCTTTCCTCATTTGGAGGCCTCTTATTCACGCCAACACTAGGTTTTTTTATTTGATCCCTTGATGCAGAACCATTTTGCTTAACTCTCGATGATAGTGGTTTATCATCATCAGAATCATCATGTTTCTTGATAGATGCTCCTGCGGAGGATTTGGATGTGATTTTTGAAGATAAAGGTCTCTCATCGTCGGAATCTTCATCTTTTACTTTTGCCTTTACTTGTGGTTTTGGACGCTGAGATGAACTTGTGGGGGGTCCTGTTTTTGTATGGTTTGAATTTCCCTTAGGTGCAGTTAAAATCCTAGCACTTAATGGTTTGTCATCCTCAGAATCCTCAGAGTCACTTTTTGGTTTAGGTGCAGGTTTAGTGGACGGTCTTTCCTGCTTAACAGTTGGAGCAGCCTTTTGTTGCGAGGAATGCTTTGATTTATCAGCAGTTGAGGACCTTTTGAAAACCAAGGGCTTGTCATCCTCATCAGATGAATAATTCATTTTATTCGTCAGCTTGTTGTCATATAGCACTTAATCTCTGAAATCCTGTATTGAATGTTTTTGCTCAAGATTATTAACAAAGTATAAAACTCGAAAATAAAATATTAATTTCAGCATGAGACATCTAGAGCCATATGTAAAAATATACAGATATACAAAAACAGGTAAAGATATGATGAAAGAACATACACGCGTGGTAACATAGTTTCTATTTCCACATATACATAAACATGCAAAAACATTGGTAAAATATTTGAACTATGAAAGTGTTAATGAACAACCAAGCAAAACTATTTTAAACTGTATATAACTACTTCAAATATTATTCGAAGTTTCGATATAAAAAGAAAACAGAAAAATACTCAAAGTAACTATATCAAATCAAGAATTACAGTAAATTATAGTTAGATATTTCTCAATTATATTGTGTTGCCGAGTCCTAGAATAGTGCTTATAAGTTTTAGACTGTTACTGTAAAAAATGATATAAATTGATCATGGTATCCTCTTTAGTTCCTCGATGGATAAATATTTAATTTTCAAAACTTCACAATATGAGGTTCATGTTCACTGTTTTATACCCAAATCTGATTGGCATATGTTCACAGGATAACTATCATACCACGTACAGTACCTAGAATATAATGGCATGGAAGCATTTCGTATCGGTATTTTTTAATGCTGATGTTCAGTTTACAGGTTTTATTAAACAAACTGTTCAGGGTATCAAAATAAGGCGTGTTTCCTAAAGATCAGGCGGTCTATAAAACTGAGAGGAGAGAGGAATTAAGAGGGTACCCTCAACAGTGGCAGTGGCAACAGTCTAGCTTCCGCCAAAAGGTGACAACAGAGAGTGCTGACAGTGACTTGAAACCCAACTGTTCAGGGTATCCTGATTTTGACAGGCAGAGACGTTAATAATCCATGACAAGAATCACATCGCATCATGTATGATTGTATGAAGATGCTTTTACAGCCAAAGTGGACTAACAACACATCAACAATAAGGACCTTTATTAACAACATAAATATACATCATATAAACGTTAGGGGGGTGTTAAGGATTGCTTATTCAACAGATTATCTGCTTATTGTAGTTATAAGAAGCAGATAAGCACTTTGGAGTGCTTTAACGAAGAAAAGTCCTTATGCTTGCCCCTAATCAAAGCCACAAGTTTGCCGTATCTTATAAGCACAAGCAAAATCCCAAGCACCCTCTCAAACAAACAGAAAAGCTAATAATGACATACTAAAAGCTAATAACGCAACAAATTAGTCATGCAGGACATTAAATATGCACATATTCAAATTAATTTCTCTTGTAAAACCAAAAACAAACAAAACCCACTTGAGAACATAACCAATTATACAATAAAAATCATAATATCTCAAATTAATTTGACCTATCAATACAAAATCACTAATTATACAATAAAAACCATAACATTATACACCTAACTTCAAATATTTTAATGGGTCAAAATTAACCAATTTAAGCTATAAATTCATAGTTAAAACCAAAACCCACCTCAGATTACGTTCAAAGTGACTAATTGATGAATAAAAATCAAAACTTTAAAGTTAAAAATTAAATTATTTTAATGGGTGAAAATATAAAAAAGGGGGTACCAATTGTAGGAACCCTAGATCTCTTTTTGGTTTTCCGATGAGAATTGGATAAAGAAGGAAACAAAGGGCGTTAAATTCGGGTCAAAAAGAGGTCTGTTTCGGGTACAATTTGGGTAATATCAAATCAACTTTGTTTTTACCTAAAACATCATGTGAAGTTTCGGGTCAATTCTAGGGCTTCATTTTGTTTTTAAGAATATGGGTTACTTTATGGTGACCTAGCTTATTTTCTATGTAGATGTGGGCCGGCCCATGTAAACTACCTTACAAAGTAATTTAGGTGAGATTTTGGTTATTAAAATGCTCCAATCTCCGAGTTTGAATTTGACTCGCATATCTGAATTTCAATCTGGGGGTATAAATGTTTAAATTTAGATGAAATAATGTTGTTTGTTTTATGTAAAAAGATGTATGAATCTATACTATCTATTAAAAAGGAGTTTGAGCTGATGTCATACAATTGCAATTTTGTTAACGTGTTAGAAGGTTGATTTGAAAATAGTGATGTGATAAGTAATTTGTTTTCCTCTTTTTGTTAAAATTTTTTTTGTATGTGTATATGATACCATCCCTTTTTGCTTCTATCATGAATTCAAAATTCAAACATCATATTCATATATGTGGTCACTTCTTCTTTAACTTGATTTTAGGGTGATTTTTCAAAACTATAGAGTGATATGGAGTAGTTTGCAAACATTTTCTATAAATCTTTAACGCGAATTTAGAAGATTTTAGAGGTATGCATTTCTTTGCTCGTATGTTTTCATTCTATGTATTACATCTCAACAATTATTCAAAAATACTTGTGGGTTTCCTAACTTTCCTCGTACAATAGCATTTTTTCCATACTCCATGTGGAACTATTGTGATAGCTTTGGCCTAACTTTTGTTGTAGTTTGCTTGTTTTAGGCATGCTGGTTTCTTCGAGTTCGCGTACATGATAGTGAAGGTAAACGTATCTCTGAGTCGTGCTCGTGGTGAAGATAAGATATATACACATGTTTCAAAAGTTAATAGTTTTCCATTTTCCCTTTTAGTAATATCAGTTTAGATTAGGGATGGCAACGGGTCGGGTTCGGGGCGAGTTTTAGTGTACTCGTACCCATACCCCTTTTGTAATATCCAAACCCGTATCCGCCCCATTACCCGTCGGATACCCGATTAATATTATCCGTCGGTTTTTTGGGTTTCCCCGCGGGTTTCGGTTATCCCCAATTAAATAATATATATGGACAAAATGACGACATTAAGATTAAGTCACACTAAAATCCACCGAAAAAACAAAGGAAAACACCTCAATTTTTTTTTTAAGTTAAAGAAATGAATATCGTATCAAACGATTTAACGCTTTTGAATAAATTCATATATAAATTAAAATATGTTAAGTAATAAAGATACGTATATAAAAAATATAATGGAAGAAATTATATTTAATGTATATATATTCTAGTTAATTATAATATCAATAAAGCGGGTATAGATTCGGGTAAACGGATACGGGTACGGGTAATCGGGCGGGTATTACCAGAACCCGTACCCGAACCCGTACCCGGCTAAAAAATTATATCAATACCTAAACCCGCATCCAAACCGCCAACCCGAACCCGACCCAATCGGTTCGGGTTTCGGTTTTCTCCGTCGGTTTCGAGTACTTTTGTCATCCCTAGTTTAGATGAATGACCGTTAATTCTTCTGAAACATCATAACTGTTTAGTCTTTAACCAAGAATTTGAATTTCAAACTTCTCGTTACTCAAATTGTCTTTGTTTCTAGATACTCGTTAACTTTGATTTTGATTTGATTCCCTTTTAGTTACATTTTTATTTGACCTAATCATTAACTTTGATTTATTTTGTGCAGATGAAGATGAACATGGTATGTAATTCTTATTAACAAAAATATTTCTTTAATAGGAAATTAACAAGCCATTAGTCATTAGTCAATATTATGTAGTATTAGAATAATACAATACCCATGTGATTTAATATAGAGTTAATTACATAAATGGTCCTTGTATTTTGTCGGGTATTACGGATTTGGTCCCTAAACTTTTTTTTTTTTGCGATTATCATCCCCGTGGTTCTGACCCATTACGGGTTTGGTCCCTTGACCATCTTTTATGTTACTTTGATAGTTAAGTGGAAGTTTAAAGGGCTAAAATAACATAAATACCCTTTAATAGTATAGTCCCTGTGGTTTGTGGGGTATAACGAATACAGTCCCTAAGTTTTTATTTATTTTTTTTTTTTTAATTTTTAACTATTAATATTTTTTTAATTAAAAAATATTCAAAAATATTCATACGTTTCTATCTGTTTTTATACGTTTTCGTCTGTTTATATACGTTTTCATACTTTTTTGTCCGTTTTTATACGTTTTTGTTTGTTTTTATCCGTTTTTATACGTTCTCGTTCGTTCTTATACGTTTTCATCTGTTTTTATACATTTTATTACGTTTTCATTCATTTTTATATGTATCATCCATTTTTATAGATGTTCATTCATTTTCATACGGTTTCGTCCATTTTTCTTACGTTTTATATGTTTTCATTCGTTTTCATATGGACGAAAACATATAAAAATGGAAGAAAATGGATAAAACATATGATAACGTAATAAAAACTGACGAAAATGGATAAAACATATAAAAACGAATTAAAACATATGAAAACCTTATAAAACCGGGTCAATTTGAAAAAAAGAAAAAAAGAAAAAAAAATATGTTAAAAAAATCTTTGTCAAAATTTTTTTAAAGCTTTTTTAATATATTTTTTTGAACTTTTATGAATACTTTTTAATCCTCTATTTTTTATCTTTTTTTTTTTACAAAATATTTGTTAAATTTATGTCAAAAAATTTAGCAAGTTTTTTTTTTTTTCTTCTTTTGGACAAAAAAATTTTGAAAATGTCAATTGCTTAATTATTTGTTTAGTGAAGTTACTTAGTTAAAAAAATAATATATATTTGACATATGCTTTTATATAATTTTTTGACAAAAAAAGTTTTGATATTTATATAAAAAAATTTGAAATTTTTTGAATATTTTTCGCAGAATAAAAAAATTTCCGTCAAAATTTTTTATGATTAAAAAAAATCTTGTAAAAGAATCTGCAAAAAAAAATAAATAAATAAAAAAAAAAGAAAAAAAAAAAAAAAAAAACTCCATCAAAAAGTATTAAAAAATAAAAAATAATAATAAAAAAGAATCTGCTAAAAAAGTTTTAAAAAACTTCTTTCAAAAATTAAAAAAAAAAAAAAAAAAAAAAAAAAAAAAAAAAAAAAAACTTAGGGACTAAATCCGTGATACGAGACAAACCACAAGGACCGTATACTTAAACATACGAAAGTATTAGTGTCATTTCAACCATCCTTGACGGTCAAGGTAACAGAAAAGGTGGACCCGTAATGGGTCAAAACCACTGGGACGATATCCGCAAAAAATAAATAAATAAATAAATAAAATAAAATAATATTAAGGACCAGATCCATAATACCCGACAAACCACATGGACCATTTATGTAATTAACTCTTTAATATATAAGAAAATAAACGTCGAAGATTCTGTTCATTTTTATAAACAAAAATTCAATATGATTTAATATACATAAAGTCTGTTATTAAATGCTCTATAAAAACATTCACTTCACAAAAAAAGTAAGCAATTTGTAATTGAATTTTTATTTATTGACCATGACCATATGTAAATGATAAACGTATTCTTGGGATAATAAACAAAAAAAAAAACGCATTATACTAGTTAAACACAAAGAATTCTTATTTTCAAAATATGGACTATCAATGTAAATAGTTTCAAAATTAAAAAAAAAAATTGTATAATTAAAATCGAACATAAACGACAAGCGTAATTTTGAGTAAATCACATGTACAATACATGTATTTCTTCAAAAAAAATGAAATAGAGTTATAGCTTATACGTAGCATTATTGAAGTAAAGTAGTCGCATGTAAGCTTATATTTTTGGAGGGTTATTATGCAATGCTTCACGAACTTAAAGGACGAATGCTGTCAGTCAAGGTCAAGAACCACGGTCAAGAGAAGCGTTCGGGCTTTACCCAAAAGGATAGTAATACAAAAACGTATGAACAATAAATGACAAAAATCAAGTTGTCTTATAAAGCTTCCAAAAAAGAAACTTTTATAATGCTTACAATTCGCCTTCCACAATGCGTATTACTATACATCCAATGACTCCAATTAACTTATAACTACTATATATAGTTGATATCCAACCAAGTTTTAACTACAAGCACATATCAAAAATTCGTGTAAGAAAGGATGAATTGTCAACGTGAACTTGATAGTGATTCGGTGATTGTAGAAAAAGCGTAAAAGGGAATAGAAGTTGCTATACTCGAATGGAATGAAAAATTTATCGTTAATACCTCGGATGATGAGGTAAATATATTATTTAATAATGTTTAGTAATCGTTTATTCTTCTTTACTACAATTTCCTTATCTTATGGGTAGGAAAAGACCTCGTGCAACGATTCCTCTGTAAAGAGTATGAAGCAGCGAAGAGTGTCAAGTGAAGAAGAGCGAATTGATAAAGTTTTCATCGTTAAAAGTAAGTGTGTTATTTGCTCAAGAAATAAAGCCAGTGTGGAGAAAGAAGCTTAGTGTTTTGAAGTATTAATTTTTTTTATGTTAATTTATATACTCTAAGTGGTGTTATCCGTTCACATAATAAAAGAACCTCTTATTCGGGTTTAAAGTGATGCCATAACAATGCTTCTCCCAAGTTGATGAAAATCAAAACAACGATGGTTCGTTTGCTTTGTGAGGAAGGTTATTTGCTTAACTCAAATTAATTAATTTATCACCGTGAAAGTATTGATTCAATTAGTTATCAAGTATGTGGAAAACTAGAGAGGGGGTTGAATAGTTTACCGCATTTTAACTTGTTAATCTTTGAAAAGTTTTTCGTGTAATCAACAATTATAACTAATTAACAATAATTAATATGCAAGTATAAAGAAAGAAACGATCAAACCACAACACGATTGTTTATCGTGGTTCGGCTACAAGGACTTTTTTTCCTTGCCCTACTCCACGCCTCGAGTTTCCAACTCGAGAGTTTCAAGCACTAGTCAACAAGCGCCTTTCACCAGTGAAGAAACCTTTACAATCATCGCTTAATCCGGTACAAAGCTAGATACCGGGTCCTAGTTCAAGGTAGAACCTTCCTAACGTCGCCTATCCACTATTTCCGATACTAAGCTAGATGTCGAGTTCTTTTACAAAGGTACAACCACTCCTTGACACTATAGTATTTTGAGGACTAAAATACTAACCGATCACTTCTTAACAAAATACAAATGATGTATAAACTTTCAAGAGTTTACACTATAGAAGTCTAATAAGTCTTGCAACGTTGAGTTGAAACTTGTAACTTCTCGGATGGACTTGTGAACTTTGTTTCTACACAAGAGAATTGCACAAGTGAGTTGCTACTGAGTTAGATAAGATGAACAAGTGTTTGTATGCAAAGTATGACTAGAAGTGATGAGAGATTTCTTGCAAATGGCTTGGTATTTATAGCCAACCAAACCAGCAGACTGGTGGATCCGGAGGAACCAAAGCAAGGGTTCCGCCCTTGTACCCTGAGGGTTCCGCCAGGTTTGAGAGTCAAAGACTCCAAGAAATCTTTCCATATCTAGCAATGTCATATCAAGTTTATGTAAGTCAACACACAATGGATTGAGTAGGAAACTATCCAAATGTGTAAGAGATCTTTATGGAAAGTCAACTACTAGATTTAGTAAGCTTTCCATAAATGCACATGATGTAAGTTATGATGTCATATTATGTTTTCTATATTAAATAATATAACAAAGTTATGCTTAATATGAAATGTAAAGTCTAGTTACAATAAGACTATAACTAAAATGATGTTTTACTAAAAACTAAAGTTCACACTTTGTCGTTAACAAAACTTAGCAAAGATCATAAAATATAAATAACGTTTTTAGACGATATTTGTATTAACAATCTCCCCAATTTTGTTGATGACAAAACATAAACTTTGTTTTTAAGTAAATCACTAATTCTAGTGTTAAGTCTTTTAAAAGTTTTATATTAAATTGGTTTTACTCAATTCATGATATGATGTGATATGATATGCAAAAGTTAAAGATGAGAACAAGTTTAATATAACTTCTTCACCTTTTTGTCGAAACAAAAAGAAGAGTTGTGAAGCCGAAGAATACACGTGCTCCCCTTTGGATAATGCTCCCCCTAAATGGAGTGCCAAGGTAGGAAGCATGATTTTGAACCTACACCAAAAGTGTTTAGTTGATGATAATGACAATTTGCCTAGCCATAACATAATATGAGAATATGAGCAAATATATCACAATCACATGACATATACTAGCCATCGACAATGCAATCAAAGTAGTAGAAAAGAAGTCATTCCAAGTAAAATGTTGACTTTGCAAAAGTCAATGACAAGAAATGAAAAATTCTAGCCTACTTTTGGAAATAAAAGAAAATGAAAATAACAAAGAGAAATTCCTATTTCTATAAATCGAGTACTCCCTATGATTTTTTAAATGGGGCAAAGCCTCTACAAAGAATGCTCTAAGCTTGAGGTGGATGAGAGATGGTGTCTAAACGCTCTAAAATGTGGTTTAAGATAAACCTCATTTCGTATGCTAGTTCACGGATATCCTTTTGACATCGTTCACTAATATGAGCGGTTCTCTCACAATTTCTGCAATTATGGCGAGGAAAGTTTGGTGGAAGAAGTTCATTGGTTGTTGGTGCACCATTTATGTTTGATGGGGCAAATGTGGATGGTTGAGAGGTATTTTGATTTCCTACCCTAGATGAGTGTAATGCCGATTTAGACTCTATGACATGATTTAGACGAGAGTCAATCAAATGTTTGAAGGCATAGAGATGGTTCAAACTAATTTCGATCTCTTCGTGGGTGTTTGAAGACTTGGGTCCTATGGATGCTTCTATTTATTCATAAGAGGAAAATAGGGAATCAAAGTGTTGAGAATGCGTTTGAGGTGGATTGTGTTGTTGGGCATGATGGTGGTTGCTTGATTCTCCGTAAAGAGGACCATGAATTTCTTTGTAGATTGGGTACAACAACAATGGTTGTGGTTGATCATGTGGAAAGATTGAGGGTCGAGCTTATCGATAAGCCAAACAAATAGATTTTAGGTTTCATATTTATTAATTATTATTATCCAGTACGTCCAAAACAAGCTCACAATATATATATATATATATATATATATATATATATATATATATATATATAACATCACAATCTCGGATCCAAGTCCGATATCCAATCCACTTAACTATAACAAATAGATCTTAGGTTTCATATTTATTATTATCCGTTTTATTATTTTACCGTTTCTAAACAAATAACAATATTCCGAGACCAAGTTAACCAAAACCCGAGTAAATTACAACTAAAACTACAACAAAATAACATCAACCCGATATCAAAATCAATCCGAGTCCAAACCGAACTCAAACCGAGCCTTAAGCTCTCTCGGCTCAAACCAAACAAATCCAAATCCCAACACAAACACAACACCAACAACAATAATAATAATAATAATAACATCATCCCCACCACCACCCGAGTCTCGGTGGTGGTGGCTGCCGGCTGTCGAGACACAACCAAACATAACGGACCCTCAAAATTCCAATAACAACAAGAAATAATACTCCCATCGTCATCAAGATCAAATACAACAACAATAACATCAAGACCCTCACCGAGTCACGAGTTGACTCGGTGAGTCCATTCCGAGTCGCGGGCGACTCGAGAACCAAAAGAGATCCACACGAGTTTTGATGTTAAAAACATTAATAACATCATTTTTATAAAAGATTTAACATTAAAATCAGTTTAATAAAGATTTAGAAAATTAGGGTTTCAAAAATATTTGTTAAAAATAAAGATAAGGGCGCGTGGGGATGCGTACTACCGTCGGAAAACAAGGAAGGGGGTGGCGGAGTCTCGGTAGTGATGATGGTGTTCGGTGGTGGCGCGTAGAGGGGGTTGTGGTGGGAGCCGAGAGCTAAAACGCTCCAGAAATGATGGGGGTTTATTGATCTATTGATTGGGAGAGAAAAACGTCTCGTCGGAAAATTTTCCGGTGACGGCGGTCGCCGGATTCTGCTGGTGTAGCCGGAAGTTTTGAAGATTCCGGTGAGAGGTGATAGAGAGAGAGAGAGAGAATGAGAGAGGTGTGAGGTGTATGTGTGTTTTATTATTGTGAAAATGAAATAAAATGAATAAATATGGGTATATATATATTAAAAAAAGTCCAAGGTAGGTTTGGTATTAATGAAAGTGTAGGGTGTCAAAGTGTAAATATCACGAGGACCATAACTGTCAACGTAGTCAAACTTCTCACGAAAACGCTTCGGGGTCCAAACGACATAGCAAACGGACTTGAAAAATTATTGTGCCATTGTTTACGAAATAATTTTTCCCATAAAATTAAGCATAAACTTCAAAGTTTTTCTCAAACTCAATATAATTCAAATAATTTGGCAGATGCAATATGATTCGAGTTTTCTAGGTTGTGCTGGCTCGATAAAGGAACAACGCTCACGTTAAACAAGATATTCACAGTTTTCAAACTCAATTAAGTTCAAAGAAATTTAAATGTTGATGAATATCAAAAGTAAATGTTTTGGCTCGGAAATCAGGTTTAGGAAGAGTACTGGGTGTTACAGCACATACCCCTAAAAGGAATCGTGTCCTCGCGATTAGGACCTAGCTATAGGTCGGAGTAACGTTGTTGAAAAGATGGTGGTACTAGCAGCAGATTTGGGTCTCACTAGATTGCCTTAAGGGTTTCTCTTGGCTTGCGAAAGGGTATCTAGGTGGTCTGCCATACATTGTCTCTTCCTAGCATTTTGGTGAGGCACAGCAGTTCTCAAGGTGGGCTTCATAGGGGTAAACAGTTTAAGTCTTGACTACGCGATGTTTCTCAATCTTGCTAATGGATCTTCTCTTAGATTTCCCACAGTCTAAGCTTAATACAAGGTCTAAATCCTAATGACACAATCCCTAACCTGAAACATGCAAGGCGGTAGAGAAAACAGCAGGGTGACTTGACCTTTAAGTGTTCATTTTGAGATTTTTCATTTTCCCTCCTCAGAGGAAGAGATAAAAGTTTTGTTCGAAAAAACTTTATCTAAGTAAACGTTCGGACGAATTTGACCAATATAACTTTCCAAATATTACAAATTTCTTTGCTGTGAATTAGTAATTACGTAAGATGACACATTTTCAAAAGATTTTATAAATTTTTAAGAAGCGTGTTTCCGATCGTGGTAAGATAAATTTCGCAAAAATTGACGTTTGACACTTCTCAACAAAAGTTTGATAAAAATTTGCAGAAAATCTAATCCTCAAAATATGTATTTTAGAAAATGTTACCACGAGTTTCGAGTTGATATGAAAACATTTTAAGAAAAAACTTTAAAAGTTTGGACATCAAAGGAGAAGAGTAGTCGTGCATGAACGTCCATCTATGTTTTCTAAATATCCAAGGAAAGAATCTAGTCAGTGCTAAGCGGGGGTTCAACGTTCAATATCAGGCAAAGTTCAAAGGTGTAAGTATCCCAACTTATTTAAACGGTACTAAAAGTATCCTGGAAAAAATTTGTTGTATTGGTGGTCTGAAAAGGAACAACTCTGTGTTAAGAGATATCATGACTTAAACGGTTGCACTAGTGACCCGAGTGACTTGAATCAAATCCAACACTATGTTGAGGAAAGTCCTTTCTTGTTTACAACGTGAGGTCGAGCATCAATAGTCGCCAAACAGGCTAAGTTCTCTTGGTATTCCGGTGTAGAAGTCGAGTCACATAAAAGAAACAGGTGTTGAGTCCTTGTCGCCTAGGACTCCTAGAAGGTAATATATCATAAGTGCGAGGGTATTGACAACCTAGTTCGATGTTTACATTCCAATCAGAGATCCTAATAGCACGGAACGAGTGGGGTACTTTACTCGGTGTTGAGGCACAGGTGTGGGATCCACTTCTAAGGTTTGGTTTATTTTCAAAATGGGGAAATTATTGGTTATATAAATAACAGTATGAAAACACTTTTCATATAAGTAATTGGTTCACATAGTGATTGCAAAATACTTTATAAAATAGTTGTAGAATAGCTTATAAAATAATAGAGAACAACTTATCATTTATAAAATAACGACGAAATCATAGTCAAATTTGTGATTTGTATCAGCAAAATAGCAACTTGGTTCATCCAACGACTTGTGAAATGATTTGTAAAACAGTTCATAAAATAGCTTGAAGGACAATTTATAGAATGATTTGAAAACGATAACAAACCTTAGTTAAACTTGTGCTAGATCAGCAAGACAGCAAACAGTTCATGCAATAATTTGTGCGAGAATTTGTAAAACGGTTCATAAAGTAACAAGAAAATCATTTGTTGTTTGTGAGGTGTTAACAAAGTTGTGGTTTACTTAATGATTCAATAGTAAAGTGGTTCATCGGGTTACAGTAAAATAGTTTTGGAAAGAAATGGTGAAATAATTTGTAAGGTAATAGTAACAGAGTTTTATTGTTTTTAAATCAAATAGGGAACTGAAATGGTTTATAGGGCTCTGGTAATTTTTTTATTTTTTTTAGGATAATAGTTACGCAATTTACAAAAATTTAGTGAAACTGCTCGTTTGTTTATGGAATAGTAGTAAAGTTGCGATGCGTAATAATAACATAACTTGTACAATAAGTTGTAAAACAATTTATACGGTAATAGGAAAACAATTTATTATAAAGTAGTAACAAACCTACAGTTTGTAAAACATTTTGTTGAAACATTTTGATTATTAAAATAACTCTATTTATTAAAATTTATTTTTATAACAATATAAAATAATAAATGACTTTAAAGTTTAATTTATGGTTCGTAAAAATAGTGGCAATGTCAAATTTTGGTTTTCTGTAATATGGTAGTAAAACATTTTATAAGACGACCGCGAAATGGTCAGTAAAATTTTTGAAAACGGTTTGTGTAAATTTGTGTGTAATGGTAAAAATAATGGAATATGAAATGATGTAGTAAGGGGTTTAATTTCTTACGGAAAACTTTGACATAATTGCTAAGGTTAGTGCGTAAAATAAAACGAGTTTATCAAAATAAGGGTTTGAAACTATTTATTTTATGGCTAATATGCCCCATTATTGGTGATTTTTAAAACAAACGTGTTTAAAAGTGAAACATGCTTAGGATGTGAAAAAGGATAAACAATGCTAATGAGTGTGCTATGTCTAACGACTTGTGGGTTATGGGCCCACGGTTAAAGTGTAAAGTTTAAATACGGAAAAAGTTGAGTAGGTAAAACGAGGTAAAAGCACAAGTATTGAAAATAGTTTAACGAAGATTAGTGAAAGCGAGTCATAGTGAAAAGTGCAAACACATAGATAGTGTGTAGGTAAAATTAGTAGTTTTAATATACCATAAGACGCTTGTTTTAACTACCTAAAGCAGTGGTAACAAAGTAGATGCAAAAGGGTAAATGACGTGGATCCCTGGTTGAAGCGTAAAGGTGTGAAACGGTTAATAGTCTATTGGGGTAAACGGTTTATGACCCATAGTCTGTTTAAGGTCTTGACCAATCAGATTTCTAAACAAGTATCAGCTTCGAAACACAAACTCTAGGGCAAACCTCTATCATGGTCGTTACAAGCAACTTTTACTTACAAACTTAAGGTTATTGTTTCCTCATGAGCACTATTATCTTGTTTACAGTCTCCAAGGTCCAACTTATGCGACTAAACCATTGTCGTGTCTATTTTAATCGACGGGGTGTTTTTTTAAGGCAATCAACAATGTTATCCAACTCGTCGGCTTATAGTGCGGTGTATTCTAGTCTCTAACAAATCGAGGGTTCCAGGGAAAACAAAGCATATGACCTAATGGCCTAGGGCAATACCAGAAAATTCATGTTTTCAAAGTAGCTTTCGAATAGTATTCCAAGAATAGGGTTTTCAAAACAATACATTCCAAATAGTGCATTTCCAAAATAGAGGGCTCACAATAGTGTATCCAAAGACCTTTAAAATAGCGAAACCAAAGTTAACTGCCCAAGACAGCATTTAAAATAGTATGCCAAGGTAGTGTATTTTCAAAATGGAGTGCCCAAAAGAGTGTTCCCAAATAGTTCTAAGTAGAGTGCATCAATAGTGTATCCAAAACAATTTTTCAAATTAGTATACCGATACGATTCGACTTCTAAATAGTGAAACAAACGTTGACTATCCAAAATAGTAACCAAAATAGTTTGTCAAATTAGCGTACCCAAAGTAACATACCCCTAAAAGAGTTTTCAAGTAGTATATCAATATAACACGTTTTCAAAGTAGCGAAACAAATGTTTACCGTTCAAGATAGTATTTGGAATAGTATGTCAAAATAGCGTGGCCAAAAATAGTTTTCCTGAAATAATGTTTTCAAAACATCGTATCATTTACATATGTACTTTGTAAAATGACGTATCACAGTTTATTGTTTTTATAAAGGAAGTAATGAGGTGGGTATCTAGTATTCCCAAGAGATAAGTGAGGGGTTAGGTATCCTTTCCTAAAATAGTTGCTCGGATTTCTACATAAGTTCCTAAAACTCCTGCTAGGTTACAAATCAGCCTATCGTATGTTCTTTAGACCTTGCCAAGAATTTATCGATCCTTTCGTTGTTCACTTCCATCACGAGGTTCATCCTACAAGTGCTATGAAATGTTCCCACTTAAACGACTAGTGATCTAACCCGGTTCATCAACAAAGTGTAAAGCGTGGGCAGTGAGGGCTGTAACATACCCCTAAAAAGGTTAAAGAAAAATTCTCAAACGAGGCTCAAAATTTCGGAATCAAGAAATCCAAAATTCAAACAAAGCCAAAACCAAATTCAAACACTCCAATAAACTCAAATGCGGTTAATATAATATCGAACGAGTTAAAATACACAACTCGAATTCAAAGTGGTGATCGATCAGGTCTCACCTGACCCAGTGCGAACGAAATCAGACGGTGAATAAAAAGCCCATATAGGCGGAAAGCGCGTAACAATTTGAAGTGTCGTTCAATTCGTGAAGTTTCGTGATGCCAGTGTGTCGTGCTCATATGCAAAAATTCACCATTTTCCAAAATTTCCAAATCGAAAATCTTCCCAGAACATAATCCTGTTATAACTACTCCTACTATCGCAAAATTCATTTGTGAGACGTATGTGATCAAGCCACGTCCCCACCATCCCTGGTTGATCATAGGTGATCAGTCTACTCCCAACCGAGGATCAATGAATTTCAGTATACTTAGCTTAGTTATACTAGTACCATGTCCCTCGCTTTCAAAACAGTTTTAGAAAACCATGACGAGTATCCAAACTCGAAGTCAATAATGCATTTCCCAATGTAAGTATTTGAAAATACTTATAGTGAATAGTGAAAGTGGGATGAGTTCAAATCGTTAAATATCATAGCACGTATCTCATTAAATATCTCATCAAACATGCTATCAAGCATGACATCAATTACATCATCAATTATAATCACACGCGAGGCAGCGGCTTGGCAGGAAGGCACGTTCTGGTCATAGGAAAAATGGTTATAGTCTGGGTTTTGAAAATACCGGTTCTCTATAACCTTGGCTCTGATACCATTCTGTAACACCCCGAAAACCGGATCAGCGGAAGCATACAAGTCTGGGGGTACTACTTGATTGTTATCAAACAAGGAGTACAAAGTACGATTTTACATAAACCATTTTAGAAGAAAACTTTATACTTGAAAACATTCAATTTACAATAGTTAAAATAGTGCGGAAGCTATAATTCAAAATTTAATTAAAATAAGTCCCAAACGGTTTTCGGAGTCTTCTATGACCAAGCCATGCCCTTCGCCAAGCTCCTCCAAAGTAAAATATGCAGCGACAATATCTAACACCTGAGATAAACATGCTAAAAGTCAACACAAAGGTTGAGTGAATCCATAGGTTTAAAGTAAAGTAATTGATCACAATATTCCAAAATTTTAAGATAAAGGGGCCACGTTGTTATACGCCCGAAAAATACCACGGGGCTACGTTGTTATACGCCCACTGCACTAAGCTCATGAGACCAAAGCGTTAACAAATACCATAAGTCGACAACAGCCGCAGAATTTTATAATATAACAAATGCCCCCAACGCTGGGTACTTGCCAAGTACCCAACAAACCTCGAATATAGTACACCGCAAATTGCCTATCCAGCAAAAGGAGTGGGAGGGTCAATTCCTATAGGCCTATATCCCTATATTCACGCTCACTCGCAAGTCTCACTCGCAAGTGATTAATGGCTCATAATCTGAGGGACTTAATAATGGCAAAAATCGTACGTAGTGCTTATCAAAATGGCTACTGCTTCAGTCACAGTACAAGAAAATATCAGTTTTCAGTTCCATAAACAGTTTTCAAACCATTGTGATCATAGTAAAAACAAAGCATGTATCTCACCCCAAGTAGTTTGCAAAACAGTTAAATAGATAAAAGTGGGGCTATGAACTCACCTGAGTATGTAGCAATTCAAGATATCATAGCTAGTATCAACTAGCAAACACAATGGCATCAATAGTGTAGGCACAACGGCATCAAGAAAGCACAAGCACAAGTCATTAAGCACACGTCATCAAGAAAGTATAAGCACAACGATTACTGGATCGGCACAACCTAACGGGTAATACATATCAGAAATAATACTCAAGTAACGTTCGTCGAATATCCATGTTATTATGAAAAGGTTTAGTTTTCAATGTCGTTAAAAGAAGTAAACATTTGTAATCTCGTGTTGACGACAAGAAAGTTAGAAAATGAATACGTCGGCGAAAATGAACGAAAACCCAAAAGAGACGAAAGTAGATGAAAGAACTACTTGAAGAAAATCGTCGAAAAGAAATGGAAAGAAAGAAATGAAATGAAAGATACACTTAAATAGATAACACACGCTAACAACAAGTCTCGGATTTACCCATTTTCCCAAAGTAACGTTGAAATGAAAAGGGTTTTGAAATAATAAAGTTTGGTAAAATAATTTAAAGTTTATAAAGAATTTTACGAAATTTCGGCATGACCTGCCCGTTTATAAAATATTTTCCCGAGTCAACGACTCTTGAATAATCATTAAATATCGTCAAAATCTCTTATTATTACTAGACATCACAATATAATATGTTTGTATATACCATTCGCGTGAATATTAGTTGTTTAGTTTTATCGACCATTTTGTATTGTTCGGGTTTCAGGTACGTTAAGATCTTTACGGGCCTAACGTACCCTACCGTCTCGTGTACCAAAGGGTCCATAATGTCCAAAGAACTAATACCGTAAATCCGGTACGTCCAAAACAAGCTCACAATATATATATAGCATCACAATCCCGGATCCAAGTCCGATATCCAATCCACTTAACTATAACAAATAGATTTTAGGTTTCATATTTATTATTATCCGTTTTATTATTTTTACCGTTTCTAAACTAATAACAATATTCCGAGACCAAGTTAACCAAAACCCGAGTAAATTATAACTAAAACTACAACAAAATAACGTCAACCCGATATCAAAATCAATCCGAGTCCAAACCGAGCCTTAGGCTCTCTCGGCTCAAACCAAACAAATCAAAATCCCAACAAAAACACAACACCAACAACAACAATAATAATAATAACATCATCCCCACCACCACCCGAGTCTAGGTAGTGGTGGCTGCCGACTGTCGAGACAAAACCAAACCAAACGGACCCTCAAAATTCCAATAACAACAAGAAATAATACTCCCATCGTCATCAAGATAAAAAACAACAACAATAACATCAAGACCCTCACCGAGTCACGAGTTGACTTGGTGAGTCCATTCCGAGTCGCGGCCGAGTCGAGAACAAAAAGAGATCCACATGAGTTTTGATGTTAAAAACGTTAATAACATCATTTTTATAAAAGATTTAACATTAAAATCGGTTTAATAAAGATTTAGAAAACTAGGGTTTCAAAAATATTTGTTAAAAATAAAGATAAGGGCGCGTGGGGACGCGTATTACCATCGGAAAACAAGGAAGGGGGTGGCGGAGTCTCGGTGGTGATGATGGTGTTCGGTGGTGGCGTGTAAAGGGGGTTGTGGTGGGAGCCGACAGCTAAAATGCTCTAGAAATGATGGGGGTTTATTGATATATTGATTGGGAGAGAAAAACGTCTCGTCGGTAAATTTTTCGGTGACGGCGGTCGCCGGATTCTGCTGGTGTAGCCGGAAGTTTTGAAGATTCCGGTGAGAGGTGATAGAGAGAGAGAGAGAGAGAGAGAGAAAGAGAGAGAATGATAGAGGTGTGATGTGTGTGTGTGTGTGTGTGTTTTATTATTGTGAAAATGAAATAAAATGAATAAATATGGGTATGTATATATATATTGATACGTAGAAATCGCACCAGGTTTTACCTCTCGAGGGATCTCGAGAAGCTTACAACCCCCACCAGGCAGTGTACCTGATCATTGTAGTATAGTATAGTGACAAGTACCGGAGGATTGATCGTTCAACTCAGGAATAGTGTCGTTAGGATTGAAATTAATCTAACTAGGTCTAAAGATGAAGGATGATTCTTTTTGTGTTTTTATGTTTTATGAAAAGCAAGTAAAAATCTCGGGTTGGAAGAAGGGGCGGAATTAGTTGCTAATCAACTAACCCAAAAAGCTACTACTTAAACTAATGTGTAGGAAAATAAACTAGGGTTCTACAAGGGAAGTGAAGCATGTCTACCTATGATATGTTACTCCTTGCTAGCTATCCAATTCTACCTATTGAATTGTCACACCTTGTTTTAATTGATGAGTTGTATTCCTTAATACCATTCGTGGGGTGGCGTACGTACTTCCCCAACTCTATAAGCTCCTACTTTACTCCTATGTCGAGCCTGCAAGAAGCTCCTAACATGGGGTCATTAGAATTCGCTTATGCATTAAATACAACCATAAAAACCTAGTATGCATTGGTTCATGTTTCTTAAGACGTTCAAGCATGTCACCATTGGAAGTCTGCCAGTTTTCTTAAGCCTAACATCGAATACAATCAACCAAACAAGAGACAATAGGAATCAAGAATTATAAGCTAAATCAACTAGACCTATCGAAGTGTCACACCCTAATTGATGAAGATAGACACAAACATCAACAAGGAATCAATAAGATATAATCAATTATATACAAGTTTCACATAAACATAAGTAGACACAAGGTGAATTAGCAAAACATCATCAAAGAAGAGCAAGCAACAATGATAATGGAAAACATGATTAAGATAGAATCAACAAACTAATACATGATGTTTATGGAGTGATTGAAACCCTCTAAGTTACTGGAAAAACACCTACCTAAACCCAGGAATCGACCTTAGGGTTTAGGGCTTACAAAAAGTGAAGTTATGATGTTATATTTATAGGCAAGTTTTCTGTCGGCAAGGCTTGACGGCGTCACCCTGTAAAGAGTGATGGCGTCATGACCAATTTTTCTTCACCAAATTGTAGATTTCTCCGTCCTCTTTGCGTGGGCTTTTGAATCACCTAAATCTGAGTTCGTATACAAAAGTTATGACCAAAACAATATCAGCTACTTCGCGCGCAAGTTTTGACAAGTTAACACATAACGGCCTACGTGACGCCTTCAGGAAATTTTCTAGGCCATCTCTTTAATTTTACACGTGACAGCCTTGGGTGACGCCGTCATCTCCAATGCACAAAACTTTCTGGACCGTCACGGACTTTATCCACTTCCACCTCTTGTATTACTCTTGACGCCGTCATGAAGAAGCTTGTGACGCCGTCAGGTACTGTTCCCAGCAAGGAAAATTAAGACTTTGCCGTTTTCTTCACTTTTATGCTCCAAAACGTCCAAAATACTTCCTTTTCCAGAATTCACTCCAAAAGTACCTAAAATCACAAAAGGAACGATTTAGGGCAATATTTGATCAAATAAATTCAATTCCGGGCTTAAATGACCCCCTAAAAACGGATCATTTTTCGCCTCATCATATACCCTTACACTTGAGATTTGCTTGTCCTCAAGCAAATGCACTTTTATTCTAATCAAAATACAAGTTAGGGGTCATTTAACACTAATATAAAAGTAATTACAACAAATAATCGTTCCACTAAAGACCAAAGACAAGCACGGAGGTCATATACTAGCATCTCACAAATAGTGTTTAGACACTCACATCTCTCGGGCGTAATAAAGTATATATCACAATATGAAAATGGAAAACATCTCTCACTACCTGTCATAGCAAAATAGATTACCATATGCTTGGGAAAGGATCAAACCTCCACCACATGGCATAAGCACCTAGGATAAACTATCAAAGAGGTCTTTTAAAGGGTTATAACGTTAGGTGTAGGGATATGGAATACACGGTTTTGTTGGATATAGGCAATCTTTACTGGTGGCGAGTTAATCATCTTGGTTAATTACATGTACAATATGGCGTTGCTAAGCCAAGACTAGACTAGACTTAAGCTAATAAATCAAAAATAACAAAAATATAAAATAAATATAGAATGAAACGGGATGGTAGTCCGTATGTTTTTCTCTTTTCTCTTTTTCTTTTTCTATTTTTTTTTTTTTTTTTTTTTTTTTTGGCATACACTCTTACCCTACCATCTAAAAGAATACATCATAGGGAATAAACATTCCCCTTACACCTGAATTTTTACATATTTTACAATGAACTAATCTAATGACTCGAATTAAGATAATCAAAACACTTGGAGTACTTTTAAGATTAACGTACATATGGGGGTAATAATATGAAGCAGGATAACCCCCTCTCTATTCTTCTCTTCATGTATGTGGGCTGCCTGCCTCGTCCCGAATAGAAGAACAGGAACAAGCTGAAGAAGCGAGAGAGATTTGAGATTCCGTAAGTAAATGAGACTTTATGTTTTGTCGAGGTCACAAGACTGAAACTCAAAGGAATTGACGGGGGCCTGCACAAGCGGTGGAGCATGTGGTTTAATTCGATACAACGCGCAAAACCTTACCAGCCCTTGACATATGAACAAGAAAACCTGCAGGATTTTTCGAAGACTTTGAAAAGGCCTGTTAAAACTAGTACCATGGACGCTAACACTCCTCCAAGCGAATGGAGATTGATCATTCCCAGCTTGCTCATCAAAGAAGTGCGCCAAAAGTGGGGGGAGAGGTATCTATCATATTCTCTTATTCTTCCCCATTACTCCATAACACAAGTACTTTACCCATGAGTCCCAATCGTCCCAAAACAATATGTACAAGGATATGACTTGACTTAGCAACCATGTAATCAATTAGATAATTAACTAAGGGTTTAAACAAATAACAATAATTCACTAAAGATGAGTGCATACACGGAAGGCTAATGCGATTTGGGTGTACATTTAAGTGGGGTGTAACAAATTCTTCCTTTAAGTAAGATGCTTAAAGTTATAAACGAAAAGATAGGCTCGGAGGGGTGTACTAGGGGTTTCGTGTACTAAAAATGAGTACAACGCTAAGGTGTGGGAAAAATTAGTTGACTTTACTAGCCAAGTAATATGACTTAACTGGTCAAGTAATTATGATACGGGTTTAACACAAGGGTGATCCTAATGCCTCTTATCATGTAGTAAATCCTACTACACGAATGTAGTCTCACTAGCGGTCTCGGGATGCATCACTAACGCAAGTTCTAGAATCTAAATGCTACCGGTACACTCATAAGCACTAATAGTAAATGCTTTTCCTATCAAATCTAAAGGCGAACCTCACATATTTGGGTGAAAATTTTTTCTAAATAGTACGGTTTTGTGCTAGTCATACAATCTCCTATCCATGAGATGCTTGCTAAGGCTAAAGTTTCACTCCTAAATGTTGTAAAAAATTTTAAATTTGGCGCTAAAATTACACTAACAAGTATTTCTCATAGTTTTATTACACACCTACCATCAAATAAACAAACTCAAGTGAAAGTGTATCCTATAAGGTATCATCATTTACCCTCCCCTACACTTAGGATGAACATTGTCCCCAATGTTCAATTAAAGAATGTAAAAGTGAAATAGGTAAAAGAATGAAATCAAATACTCCCCTGATTCGTTCGGTGTGGATAGTGTGGTAACAAGGTTAGATCTTCCTCCAAGAAAATGAACAATCAAAGCTTCCCTTCTAGAAATATAAATCATCTTCTTGTCCAATATAACCTGTTAAACCTGAGAAAACAATCACAAAAACCCAAAGCATCAATCCGAACAAAGAAAACTCACAACTAGATGTAATTCCAGACTTAGGAATGAAAACAAAATAATTAAAGATATAATGCTTGTTGAATGAATGTTTGCAGATTTCCTGGAGTTTATAAAACTAAAGAATCAACAAAAACTTTAAGACTCCGGTATAAACAAAACTCGCAAAATTTTTCAGAATCTTTGTACATGACGCCGTCAGGTTATAACTCCTGACGCCGTCAGAATGTTCTTGCAAAAATCTCATGTTAAGTTTCCGGAAAATTTCTGGAAAAACTTATGCCCTACTTCCTGGAAAATCCTGCAAAACATCATTATGACTCGATACAAGCATTTGACTTAAACAATTACTAATACACATGTTCATTTAATATAGTTGTGGTTCATGCTCAATTTCGTTCTTATAAATAACTTTGGATCTCTCTTACACTTATCTTTTGCAAAATACGTTTATATGCAATTAAGACGAAGTTAAAAACAAAATAAAGCATTTTCACAATTTACTTTGAAACATGAGCCACAAACAATAAAAATAAAACATGCATACGGAAACAAATAAAATCAAATAAACAAACAAACAAACAAATAAATAAATAAAGCTTGGGTTGCCTGCCTATAAGCGCTTGTTTTTGTTCGAGTCACGAGCCTGACTCTACCCTTATTTAACGGAAATAGGGGAGGTTTTCCCTACACTTTGAATTAAGTGCGGGTGGAAGTAGCGATACACACCCTTAAGGTGGAAATATGCCACGTGAGGTGAAGGGGGTGAGTGAATGGCTTCCTTCATCCTAAAACTACCCGGATAATATTGGTTGATGGGTGGGTCAGTTCTAGAAATATATCTAAGGATGGAAAGGTGTGTAAAGATTGAGGTTCCGGTTCATCAACACTAGGAAATTCTCTAGAACTAGAAGTAAGGTTATCACTACAAGTATTTAAACCTATATCCTCAAGTGGTGCCTGGTCCAAGGGTTCTACCTCTATTGGGATTCCTAAAGTTTCTTCTACTTCTTCCGGGTAAGTCACGGGCGGTGTGTGTTCCTCAAGTGATGGTGGGAGTTGTGGGGTACTTTGTAGGTTTGTGTTATTTACCTCATCCTTCCTTTTCTCAACATCACCTATATCCCCATCACGTGTTTTTGTAGAATCTAACCTAAACATGTTCCTAAGTATCTCAAATCCTTCTCTAGCCATTTCAAGTTCTAAGTCTGATTCATAAGAACCTTCCTCAATAACTTGATTATAATGTTCAATTTGCCTAAAGGATTCATTTTTTTGCTCAATATGATCATGTTCGGCTAAATCCTCCTTAATTGTTTCCTCAAGTTGTGATGTATACAAACCCATCAATTCATTGAACTCATGGTTCACGGTTAGGAGGCTTTCCTCAAAATTTTTCCAAAGGGTCTTACTAAAAGGAATTGATCCTAATAATGATTGTTTAATATAGGCCACACATGCACATAACTCATCAAACCTATCAAACTTTACACCCATCTCCTCTTGTATATAGCTAAGATCACTTAAAAATTCATTGGAACAACAGGAAGCAAATATATCCGAGTAAACTAATTGTTCCTCTATTGTTAATGATCTAAATGGAATCTCATCCGCCATGAAGACAAATGAAAATGGTTTTACAAACAAAGGGCACAAAGAAAAAGATAGACTAAAGGAATCCTATAAAAATAAAAATAAAAATCTCACAAGAAAGGAATCTAATGAGTAGATCTAATCAAAATAAATTCCAACCTAAGCAATAACTATTCCCCGGGCTGCGGCGCCAAAAACTTGATACGTGGGAATCGCACCAGGTTTTACCTCTCGAGTGATCTCGAGAAGCTTACAACCCCCACCAGGCAGTGTACATGATCGTTGTAGTATAGTATAGTGACCAGTACCGGGGGATTGGTCGTTCATGTAATCTCCTATAATTATCCCTATGAATAGTAAAAGTTAATCAAAGACTAATATATCATTACGTTAATTAATAACGTTTTTACCAATAACAAAATTTTTGTTTATCAAATATGTTATGTTACTCGAAATCACTACGATGTTTATAATCCCTTTTTCCTCGGAACGATGCTCACACATGTACCACTATAGTCTAAAAATCGCGAGAATATTAAACTTTTACCACCTACGAACTTACGTAACGTATTTTAACAGAACGCGTTCGACAACGTCCGGACTCACATAAACGTCTCACTAAATATTTACTAAACCTTTCACAAATCATAATTAATATTTTTGCTAATCCAAATTACACCTAACCGGACCCTTAATTATATCTTAAGCCCAAAAATCAAATCCGGCCTGTTACTATTCACAGCCCACACCTTTCAAGCCCATTTTCTTTTCTTTTTTTGATTTCATAATACTCGACTAGACCAAGCCAGAATTATGTCTCGTACGCCCAAATGTTACACCCGACTCACACATATTTTTGCACATTCTCTTTTCTCACCTAGCCAACTATGAGTGTGTCGATTTTTAGCTTCCCATATCGAGTCTAACAACATTTTTACTAGGCAAAGTGTTTTGTCCAAAAACGATTTCATATGATTTCCTAACTATACCAAAACCAAACCATTTTGAACCCCGCTTGTTTCTATGAAGTCCTAAAACCATTTCTAACACAAACTAATGTTTAAATGTTGCAATTTATCAATTCTCACCAATCCTAAC
Source organism: Artemisia argyi (assembly GCA_030686995.1). Classification (NCBI taxonomy): domain Eukaryota; kingdom Viridiplantae; phylum Streptophyta; class Magnoliopsida; order Asterales; family Asteraceae; genus Artemisia; species Artemisia argyi. The sequence goes on from CM060681.1 coordinate 100,918,618, forward strand.
CGAAGTTACAAATCGGTTACACAATAAAAGAGTGGTCGACATACATTTTCAAACACAAGGAGGTACTCCCTCTTTTCATGCACACACACATGTATATTTTATGATCTTAGGCAAGGTACTAGCTTATTTTTTAAAGAGAAACTACAAGTACAAACCATTTTTATATTTGAAGTCACACGTTTCTTTGAACTTAGGAGCATGTCGACTAGCTAGAAACCAAACAATGCGGAGCATGTTACTTCTTACATTCACAAGGTCTTTTTGAATACACGTAAACATCCCATCTCATTAATTTTGGTCACTAGGATACTCAAGATTTCATATTTATACGCCATGCATGCATGCATTCGTTTTCCACTTACATGCAAATCAAAACTCACAAAAATACTAAGTTCCTAGTTCTAGTTCCTGGTTCGAATTGCTTGGGTAGGATTTCAAGGCAACCGTGTGGTGTTTAGGAAGAACAAATCGTTGTTTGTGAACCTTGGTCGAGCCAACACTCACGCTACACTCTCGTACTACCCTCCCCTCGACTCTACGTTTCGTTTTACCCCACCATTTTGGTGTAGTAAGTCTCATACGACTCTTTTTCAATCTTTATCTAAACGTACATTTTGATTTTTTTTCGTATAAATCACAAACACTTGCACTAAAACTCTCGTAATCTAAATAAACAACACCAACGTATTATACTTTCGTCTATATATTTACTACCTTAGTAATCAAGTTATATAAAGATTTGAACCTTAACAGTCACGTATAAACCATTTTTAGATACCTTTCTAACGTATAACAAAAAGTCGTGAAACTCTTAAAAATTTTCTAAGTCTTTTTACTTAAAAACTCGTTTCATGCAAGCCTAGAAACGAACGTATATCTTTAAATCCAACGTAACGAGCACACTATATTTTTTCATAAACTAGTAGACCACCTGACAAACTATCATTTTCATATAGAACATTTGCAATAATAGTCGCGTCTTGAACCTCTAAAAGATACAAAGCAAATCGACATAGAACCATGTTTTGAAAACTAATAACCACCGATTGGGCCTTAAAGCCCAATCAGTCGAAAATAAGCCGAACGTATAAGCTATTGTAATAAGCTGTCTTGTAACGTTTTTAGCATCCTAAGATAAGCCCAAAACCAAGCCCAAAACTTTCGTAAGCCCATTGGATTTAAAATGCTTAACGGGCCTAGGTATTCTCGTTAAAAGCCCATTAAGCCACGAATAAGCTTTTTCGACAAATAAGTAGTTTTGAAAATTTCAATAAGCTATTTTTAACTTAATTAAGAAATAAAAACACTAAGTTTTGAATTTGGTGAATTTTGGACTAAATTTGCAAAAATTATAACTTTCGGGTTAAAAGTGTCAATTTTATAAAGTTGAGGTAAAAACTGTCATTTTACAAACTTGAGGATGAAAAACTGATTTTATAAACTTTTGGATGAAAAGTGTAAAAATTATAAAGTTTTGGACGTAAAACGTAAATATATTTAACTTTGGACTAACGGTGTAACGCTAACGCCGTTAGGGTAAAAAGTGTAAAAACTTGGAAAAGACAAGGGCCATATACTATAATTAATATTTTTATTTTTACTTTTCATTTCACGATATCACATCACGACGTTACAATTTATTTCAAACTATTATTATTATTATTAAACTTTACGTTATATATATATATATATATATATATATATATATATATATATATATATATATATATATATATATATATATATAACTTAACTAAACTTACGATATTTTATCAAACCACAAGTTTTGCTATCGTTAAATCAACAACTCATGTATTTAAAAACTACTCGCGATTAAACCCTTAAGATTATCAAACACTAAAACTTGCCATATATTATCTAGGTCGTGTGTGGAGCCGTTCCCTTATTGCAAACTGAGTATCGATATTTTTTACCACTATACCACTAAGGTGAGTTCATAGCCCACTTTTATAAAACTATTTTCGTGGGGAGATACATGCTATAAAAACTGAACACAAGTATTTTTCTTGGTATGCTATGCCTGATATTGTTATTGCTTAAGTACCTTATTGCCAAAAGTCCCTCATATCATGAACCTTAGTCACTCGTAGGGTGAACGTAAATAATTGTGGATAGATCTATTAGGGATTGACAATCCCTGTTTGGTTGCTAGAGGAAAGCCACCAAACGCACTTTATTTGAAATCTAATAGGTGACTGGCAAGAACCTATCCCGAGGGCCATTGTTACTATTATCCATCATATTTGATGAGATCTGTTAATCGGATGAGTGTCATGAGCTTAATGCAATAATAACTGATTTTAACTTATAATTGTAATTCGATGCAATTATCACTTATAGCTTGTGTTCAACTACTAAACTTAAACCTATGGATATCACTCAACTTTTGTTGATTTTTAGCATGTTTATCTCAGGAAATTAATGCGAAGGAGCTCAAGGCACGGAGAGGGCACTAAACCCTAACATGGGTGTTAAATAAAATGTTTTGTCATTCGCTTTCAATAATTCATATCTTCTATGATATGTTAAAATTAATGAAACAACTTTGTACTTGAATACTTGCTTTTAATGAATGATAAACATAACTTTAAAAACGTCTCTTTTGAGTCGTTTTCTATGACATTGACTTTGATCCTCTAAGTAATACCCCACAAAGTCTTCCGCTGCTCTAGTTGAAATTTAGGGGGTATTACAGATTGGCATCAGAGCCAAGGTTATAGAGAACCACATGTATTTAAAAAAAAAAAAAAAAAAACACTGGACTATAACTACGCTTTTAAAATGGACCATTTTTACAAAAGTCACGTTACGCCCTCCGTGCCTTCGCAGCTCCAACAACGGTTAGAAAATGTTGTTTATCATATGAACTCTTTATAATGTTAACGTAATTTATGATTATATTAATGACTTGCATTTACTATTCGGGATTAATACAGTACCATGTCGTCATCTTCCCATCCTATCACCTTTTCATCTGACTCGGACTCGGAGACTTCTCTCCCAATACCACCACCTCCGTCACCTGCTCGGATTCGCAAGCATAGGCATGTGCGTCAACTTCAGATTTATGAGCCAGAACCCTTTGGTCAACCTTTCTGACGTTACAGAGGAGGTCCTGTCTGTAAGCACACTCCTCGGAAACGGGTGCATGCAACACCTACTCCACCTATACCACCACCATCTCCACCCCTACCTACTCCATTTGTACCACCGGCACCAGTGATATTTCCCACATCACCTATGACTGGAATTAGGCCATCACCATCCTCATCCCTTGAGCACCCTAGGACAATACGGCTATCCCCAGTTCCACGAACCACTGTCTTTTATCGACAGACCACCACTGTACCTTTATCAGCACCTGGTTCACCAACCATTACCTCACTATCAGCTCCACCTCGTAGGAGGCCTCGTATTGTGGTTTCATCTCTATCTGACCCTGGTGAGCAAACTGTAACCGAGGCTACTTCCCGTCCTAGGACCCGCAGGAGGGTCGATGCTCGAAGATGGTCTTTCTTACTTCCACTCCTTCAGTACTGGAGATCTCAGGAAGGTGCTCCTAGTGCTAGGGAACTAGGAGAGAGTTCATTCTCAGCTGCTTCTAGGATTCTTCCAGTTACCGGAGAACCTATCCACCATACCATACCCTTACTAGCCGCCAGGATAGCCCGCCATAAGGATCGTCTTGATGCATTGTGAGAGTTATCGATGATTTCCCACTAGAGCAGGTAGAGGCTATAGGAGAAGATGTAGGAAACCTTGAGATTGGTCAGTTGGCAATGGAGGAGAGTTTTGAACTGATGAGCACTCGTCTGCAAGAGGCTATTGAGACGATACGTACCTTGGGAGGTATTGCTATCATGATGCAAGGAGAGATCGAGTCACAGGATGACGAGATCGACAGGATCAACATTCAGGTCCTAAACCTGAGGAGTATGATTAGAGACACCCATGCTAGAGAGAGAGCCAGAGACTTGACAATAAAGACCATGATGACTATGATTGAAGACCTTCAGCGCAGACTAGAGGATGCACCAGGGAATCCATAGATCAGGGATATGTCATTATAGCTAAGAACTATCTTAGCCTGCCAATGTGGCATTAATAAAGGAATCTTGTATTATTATGTTTTCTTTGTAAAACGAATGAACGAGAAATTATTAATATTATGTTGTTAGTTACGTTGTAATATATTGATGTTGATCTATGTTTCTATGGTTGTTTTCCTTATGCGTTGTTGTGTTCTTATATATATGTTATCACAGGAAATATCGGTCCATACAAATCAAACCAATCATTTTTACTTCTATTGTGTGTTGTGATTTATTCAAGCATGTCGTGATAATTATTTATAATGTTATAAATTTTACGCGATAATTTCCCAACATAACATGGTTATATATGATATTGATAGAATCATGGCTAAAACAAGGAAAGCGACTACAACTACAACACCGGAAACCGCAACACCTGTAACTGAAACATCCACACCAACTATGACTCCGGCTGATATCGAGAAAGCAATTGCTGATGGTGTCGCCGCTGTTTTAGAAAGATAAAACGAGTGAATGCACGCAATAGCGGCACTAGCATACCACCAGGAGGAAGTGGAACCTCTGTACCCCGCAAGTGTACCTATAAAGATTTTATAGGTTGTCAACCAACTTTCTACAAGGGTACAGAAGGAGTAACTGGACTTACTCAGTGGTTCGAGCGAACCGAAACAGTCTTTCAAAGGAGTGGTTGTGTGGAAGATTGCAAAGTTACATTTGCTACTGGAACACTTTTGCAAAATGCCCTGTCATGGTGGAATTCTATCACCCAAACTATGGGGATGACTAAAGCATTTCAACTCACCTGGGCCGAGTTCAAAGCAAAGATACTGAGGAAGTACTGCCCCCGTGCTGAGCTGAGAAAGTTGGAAGATGAATTTCACGAGCTAATAGAAAAAGGGATTGATCTTAGGACATACAACAGGAGGTTCCAAGAACTATCGGCACTATGCCCCACTATGGTGCCAAATTTCGAAAGGACCTTGGAAAAGTATGTCGAAGGACTCCCTCGAAGCATCGAAGGAGATGTTACCTCATCGAACCCACCAACTCTAGAAGTGGTAATGACCCTCGCTCAGAAACTGTTGGACCGAGAGGTCAAGTGTAACAAAGAACTCAAGCGAAAGCTTGATGACAAAAGGATCACTCACACCAACAGTGGCAGCCACTACAACAACAACCCCAGGAACAACAATCAAAACTGCCACAACTACAACAACCGCAACAATAAACAGAACCACAGGCAAGAAACTGCCAAAGCATATACTGCCACTGGAGGCAGGGGATATGCAGGTCCGAGACCTCAATGCCACAAGTGCAAGTTACACCACTATGGACAGTGCACCATTAAGTGTACGAAGTGTCAAAAAGTGGGCCATCAAACCAAGGATTGCAAGATCCCCGTTACCGGGAGCAATTTGCAACCCGTGACACCAACATGCTACACCTGTGGAGAAGTTGGCCATTTCAGGAGCCAATGCACCAAAGGAAATGGTCAGACGAGCAACGCTCGTGGGAGAGCATATGTGATGGGAGAAGGAAATGCACCACAGAACCCAAACATAGTCACGGGTACGTTCTTACTCAACCATCATAGTGCTAAAGTATTATTTGACTTCGGAGCCGATAAGAGTTTTGTGTCTACTTCCTTTGCCCCTTACTTAACATTGCTCCCTCTAAGTTAGATACTGCCTATGATATCGAAATGGCCAATGGATATTTAATTGCCATCGACACTACAATTCAGAATTGCACCATAACCTTACAAAACGAACCTTTTCCCATCAACCTCCTGCCTACTCAGCTAGGTAGTTTTGATGTAGTCGTCGGAATGGATTGGTTATCCAAACATCATGCTAGGATCATCTGTGATGAAAAAGCAGTCTATGTTCCATTTAACGGTGAAACTCTCGTTATCCAAGGCGATAAGAGTAAACCACGACACAGTATCATCTCGTACATCAGAACGGTGAAATACATGAATCAAGGTTGCCAAGTATTCATGGTTCGAGTAACGGAAGATAAATCGAAGGAAAAACGACTTGAAGACGTTCCCGTCGTCAAGGAGTTTCCAGAAGTTTTTCCTGACGAATTACCCGGCCTTCCACCTACCCGCTAAGTAGAATTCCAGATAGATCTAGTGCCTGGAGCATGACCGGTGATAAGAGCACCTTATAGGTTAGCCCCGTCCGAGATGAAGGAATTGGCTGAACAACTAGAAGAATTGTCAGATAAGGGTTTCATCCGACCAAGTTCGTCACCTTGGGGAGCTCCAGTCCTATTCGTTAAGAAGAAAGACGAAACTTTCTGAATGTGCATTGACTACCGAGAATTAAACAAATTAACGGTGAAGAATCGATATCCACTACCCAGGATTGATGATTTGTTTGATCAACTACAAGGATCGAGTGTTTACTCGAAGATCGACTTAAGGTCAGGGTACCATCAACTAAGAGTTAATGAGGAAGATATTCCCAAAACAGCTTTTAGGACTCGATACGGACACTTCGAATTTCAAGTGATGCCATTTGGTTTAACCAATGCGCCCGCAGTGTTTATGGATTTGATGAATCGAGTATGCAAACCATACTTGGATAAATTTGTGATAGTATTCATAGATGACATCCTAATCTATTCTCGCAACGAGAAAGAACATGCGGAACACTTGAGGATCATCTTAGAGTTTCTCAGGCAGGAAGAGCTGTATGCCAAGTTCTCTAAGTGTGATTTCTGGATTAGAACTGTACAATTTCTGGGTCACGTTATCGATAGTCAAGGCATCCATGTGGATCCGGCAAAAATCGAGGTCGTTAAAGATTGGGCATCTCCTACCAACCCCACGAAAATACGCCAATTCTTAGGTCTTGCCGGTTACTACAGGAGATTCATTGAAGATTTTTCAAAAATCGCCAAGCCTTTGACCGAGTTAACATAAAAGAACAAGAAGTACAGTTGGGAAGAAAAGCAGGAATCGGCTTTTCAGTTGTTAAAGAAGAAACTCTGTGAAGCCCCGATTTTAGCACTACCGGAAGGAAGTGAAGACTTCGTAGTGTACTGCGACGCGTCGTACCATGGTTTAGGTGCGGTACTGATGCAAAGGGACAAAGTGATAGCTTATGCTTCACGACAACTCAAGACGCATGAAGTGAATTATACTACTCATGATTTGGAATTAGGAGCAGTAGTATCTGCTCTTAAGATATGGAGACACTATCTATACGGCACCAAGTGCACGGTATACATAGATCACAAAAGTCTTCAACATATCCTAGATCAGAAGGAGTTGAATATGAGGCAACGCCGATGGTTAGAATTGCTTAGTGAGTACGATTATGAGATTCACTACCATCCGGGAAAGGCAAACGTCGTGGCAGATGCCTTAAGCAGGAAAGAACGAATAAAACCTCTCAGGGTCCGATCCTTGGGAATGACGATTTGTTCGCCCCTTCCATCGCAAATACTTCAAGTGCAATCCGAAGCTCTTCGAGAAGAGAACAGACCAAATGAAAGAATCTACGGCATGCCGGAGAACCCAAATGGTTTTGTGAAAAGATCGAACGGAATGCTCTGTTTTAAGGATAGAAGTTGGGTTCCTCTCTATGGAGGTATACGTGACCTCATCATGCATGAGTCGCACAAATCAAAGTACTTCATCCACCCAAGTTCCGACAAGATGTACCAGGATCTCAAGAAACTCTATTGGTGGCCAAACATGAAAGCCGACATAGCAGAGTATGTCGGAAAATGTTTAACTTGTGCAAGAGTAAAAGCAGAATATCAGAAACCATCAGGATTGTTGGTACAACCCGAACTTCCCATGTGGAAATGGGAATGAATTACAATGGACTTCATCACCAAACTACCCAAAACGTCAACAGGATATGATACCATATGGGTCATCGTTGATTGTCTCACCAAATCCGCTCACTTCTACCTATCAAAGAAACCGACGAAATGAATACACTCTCACAGTTGTATTTAAAAGAGATTGTTACCCGACATGGAGTGCCTATCCCCATCATCTCTGATCGAGATAGTCGATTCACGTCTCACTTCTGGAAATCGTTGCAGAAACCTCTGGGTACTAAATTAGACATGAGCACAGCATACCATCCTCAGACCGATGGGCAAAGTGAAAGAACCATCCAAACTTTAGAAGACATGCTCCGAGCATGTGTGATCGACTTCGGAAAAAGGTTGGGACAAACACTTACCGTTGGTAGAATTCTCTTATAACAACAGTTATCACGCTCGTATTAAGGCAGCACCCTTCGAAGCACTGTATGGAAGAAAGTGCAGATCACCCGTTTGTTGGGCCGAAGTTGGTGACATACAACTCACCGGGCCCGAACTCATTCATGAGACGACGGAGAAAATAGTTAAGATCAAACAACGACTGTAAGCTGCAAGAGACAGGCAGAAGAGCTATGCCGACATAAGACGAAAACCTATGGAATTTCCGGTTGGAGATAGAGTAATGTTGAAAGTGTCTCCTTGGAAAGGAATGATACGCTTTGGAAAGCGTGGAAAGTTAAACCCTAGATACATCGGACCATTTAGCATCCTAGAACGGATTGGACCAGTGGCATATAAGCTAAAACTGCCAGAAGAACTTAGCCGAGTACACCCTACCTTCCACGTGTCTAACCTTGAGAAGTGTTTATCCGATGAATCTCTCGTCATCCCACTCAAAGAGATTCAACTCGACGATAAACTCGTTTTTACAGAAGAACCAGTAGAAATCATGGATCGGGAAGTCAAACAATTAAAACAAAACCGTATTCCCATAGTCAAAGTTCGATGGAACTCTAAGCGAGGACCGGAATACACTCAGGAGCACGAGGACCAGATTCACGCCAAGTACCCTCATCTATTTCTCTAGACACCCTTGATGACAATCTTAGACTAGAATTCCGGGACGAAATTCAGAATAAGGGGTAGATACTGTAATCTCCCGTAATTTTCCCTATGAATAGTAAAAGTTAATCAAAGACTAATATATCATTACGTTAATTAATAACGTTTTTACCAATAACAAAATTTTTGTTTATCAAATATGTTATGTTACTCGAAATCACTACGATGTTTATAATCCCTTTTTCCTCGGAACGATGCTCACACGTGTACCACTATAGTCTAAAAATCGCGAGAATATTAAACTTTTACCACCTACGAACTTACGTAACGTATTTTAACAGAACGCGTTCGACAACGTCCGGACTCACATAAATGTCTCACTAAATATTTACTAAACCTTTCACTAATCACAATTAATATTTTTACTAATCCAAATTACACCTAACCGGACCCTTAATTATATCTTAAGCCCAAAAATCAAATCCGGCCTGTTACTATTCACAACCCACACCTTTCAAGCCCATTTTCTTTTTTTTTTTGATTTCGTAATACTCGACTAGACCAAGCCAGAATTAAGTCTCATACGCCCAAATCTTACACACGACTCACACATATTTTTACACATTCTCTTTTCTCACCTAGCCAACTATGAGTGTGTCGATTTTTAGCTTCCCATATCGAGTCTAACAACATTTTTACTAGGCAAAGTGTTTTGTCCAAAAACGATTTCATATGATTTCCTAACTATACCAAAACCAAACCATTTTGAACCCCGCTTGTTTCTATGAAGTCCTAAAACCATTTCTAACACAAACTAATGTTTAAATGTTGCAATTTATCAATTCTCACCAATCCTAACCGAAGTTACAAATCGGTTACACAATAAAAGAGTGGTCGACATACATTTTCAAACACAAGGAGGTACTCCCTCTTTTCATGCACACACACATGTATATTTTATGATCTTAGGCAAGGTACTAGCTTATTTTTAAAAGAGAAACTACAACTACAAACCATTTTTATATTTGAAGTCACACGTTTCTTTGAACTTAGGAGCATGTCGACTAGCTAGAAACCAAACAATGCGGAGCATGTTACTTCTTACATTCACAAGGACTTTTTGAATACACGTAAACATCCCATCTCATTAATTTTGGTCACTAGGATACTCAAGATTTCATATTTATACGCCATGCATGCATGCATTCGTTTTCCACTTACATGCAAATCAAAACTCACAAAAATACTAAGTTCCTAGTTCTAGTTCCTGGTTCGAATTGCTTGGGTAGGATTTCAAGGCAACCGTGTGGTGTTTAGGAAGAACAAATCGTTGTTTGTGAACCTTGGTCGAGCCAACACTCACGCTACACTCTCGTACTACCCTCCCCTCGACTCTACGTTTCGTTTTACCCCACCATTTTGGTGTAGTAAGTCTCATACGACTCTTTTTCAATCTTTATCTAAAGGTACATTTTGATTTTTTTCGTATAAATCACAAACACTTGCACTAAAACTCTCGTAATCTAAATAAATAACACCTACGTATTATACTTTCGTCTATATATTTACTACCTTAGTAATCAAGTTATATAAAGATTTGAACCTTAACAGTCACGTATAAACCATTTTTAGATACCTTTCTAACGTATAACAAAAAGTCGTGAAACTCTTAAAAATTTTCTAAGTCTTTTTACTTAAAAACTTGTTTCATGCAAGCCTAGAAACGAACGTATATCTTTAAATCCAACGTAACGAGCACACTATATTTTTTCATAAACTAGTAGACCACCTGACAAACTATCATTTTCATATAGAACATTTGCAATAATAGTCGCGTCTTGAACCTCTAAAAGATACAAAGCAAATCGACATAGAACCATGTTTTGAAAACTAATAACCACCGATTGGGCCTTAAAGCCCAATCAGTCGAAAATAAGCCGAACGTATAAGCTATTGTAATAAGCTGTCTTGTAACGTTTTTAGCATCCTAAGATAAGCCCAAAACCAAGCCCAAAACTTTCGTAAGCCCATTGGATTTAAAATGCTTAACGGGCCTAGGTATTCTCGTTAAAAGCCCATTAAGCCACGAATAAGCTTTTTCGACAAATAAGTAGTTTTGAAAATTTCAATAAGCTATTTTTAACTTAATTAAGAAATAAAAACACTAAGTTTCGAATTTGGTGAATTTTGGACTAAATTTGCAAAAATTATAACTTTCGGGTTAAAAGTGTCAATTTTATAAAGTTGAGGTAAAAACTGTCATTTTACAAACTTGAGGATGAAAAACTGATTTTATAAACTTGAGGATGTCACCATTGGAAGTCTGCCAGTTTTCTTAAGCCTAACATCGAATACAATCAACCAAACAAGAGACAATAGGAATCAAGAATTATAAGCTAAATCAACTAGACCTATCGAAGTGTCACACCCTAATTGATGAAGATAGACACACACATCAACAAGGAATCAATAAGATCTAATCAATTATCTACAAGTTTCACATAAACATAAGTAAACACAAGGTGAATTAGCAAAACATCATCAAAGAAGAGCAAGAACAATGATAATGGAAAACATGTTTAAAATAGAATCAACAAACCAATACATGATGTTTATGGAGTGATTGAAACCCTCTAAGTTACTGGAAAAATGCCTACCTAAACCCAGGAATCGACCTTAGGGTTTAGGGCTTACAAAAAGTGAAGTTATGATGTTATATTTATAGGCAAGTTTTCTGTCGGCAAGGCTTGACGGCGTCACCCCGTAAAGAGTGACGGCGTCATGACCAATTTTTCTTCACCAAATTGTAGATTTCTTCGTCCTCTTCGCGTGGGCTTTTGAATCACCTAAATCCGAGTTTGTATGCAAAAGTTATGACCAAAACAATATCAGCTACTTCGCGCGCAAGTTTTGACAAGTTAACACGTGACGGCCTACGTGACGCCTTTAGGAAATTTTCTAGGCCATCACTCTTTAATTTTACACGTGACGGCCTTGGGTGACGCCGTCATCTCCAATGCACAAAACTTTCTGGACCGTCACGGACTTTATCCACTTCCACCTCTTGTATTACTCTTGACGCTGTCATGAAGAAGCTTGTGACGCCGTCAGGTACTGTTCCCAGCAAGAAAATTAAGAATTTGCCGTTTTCTTCACTTTTATGCTCCAAAAACGTCCAAAATGCTTCCTTTTCCAGAATTCACTCCAAAAGTACCTAAAATCACAAAAGTGACGATTTAGGGCAATATTTGATCAAATAAATTTAATTCCGGGCTTAACTGACCCCCTAAAAATGGATAATTTTTCGCCTCATCATATATATATATATATATATATATATATATATATATATATATATATATATATATATATATATATATATATATATATATATATATATATATATATATATATATATATACTAGGTAATGTATCAGGCCGTGCTAAGCACGACCCATGAATTTTACATTTGATGTTTTCGAGATTGCCTAGGCGGGGTGTAGTGGCGACCAATATCAACATCGATAACTCAACGCAACATCCCATTTTCACTCCACCACTAACATCATAACCAACAAGGTCTAATAAGATAATCAACTTCACCCGTCACCACCCAAACATACTCCACTTAAACATAATTGTACCCCACAAAAACCAACTTCACGCACCCAACTAACACCACAAACCTGTCAATCAAACAACCGAATTGAGCTCAAAATTGATGCTCGATGCAATTGTGAGTGGGAACTGTTTACAATGCGTGATTTTCTGAGGGGGAAAAGTGTAGCACACTTACTAAGCTATATACACTCTTACAACATCACAACAGTTTCCCTTTATATTTTCTACATGCTTGTATTCGCGTAGTGTTGGACTGTTGGCATGTTGCACGTTGTCTAGTGAACACCATGCTTTCTTGACCATATTCTTGATTATTTATTATTTTGTACTTATTATGCTTGACATTTTTAATAAAATTAGCTTTGCTATAGCTAGATAAGTGAGGGCCCAGTTAGTATCTCGGCTCCCAACTAATTTCTTATAAATTCTATAATTTTCTAATGAAGTGATGTTTAATAATAATAATAATAATAATAATAATAATAATAATAATAATAATAACATATTCCCCTTAAAGTCTATTTTAAACTTTAAGATGTTTTTTTCCACCACAAAATCATAGCGTTTCCAATTCTTTTATCTAAAAGTTGAGGTTACGCGGTTAACCTAGTATTTAGAGTTTTAATTATAGGAGTGACTCGCACATCATTTCTTTTTTGTTATTTCATCATTTTGTACAATACTGTAATACACAGAGAGCACACAATACAACATTATGATGCACTAAGTGTGGTGAAATAATAAAAAAAAATGATGTGCAAATCACCTCCCTTTTGTTATCTTTCACTTTACTTGTTACATTATTTTCTTTTTCATTTGCTAAGTTTGCTTGTAACATATTTTACACTTTACAAACATATATGAAGTGTTTTCTTAAAGTTGACATGTACATTATTTCTACAAAAGTAGGATTTCGCAATGAATTTAACGTTGGGACCAGTGATAACATTAATATATTAACAAAGCACATATGGTTACCAACTTAAATAAAAAAAAAAATATGGTCACTTCTATGCAAGAGTAATATTCTTTTTAAGCTACTACAAAAAAGTAATGTTTAAACTCTTAGAGTAGCATAGACATTTGTGATTTGTACATATTATTGTGTTTCAAAAAGAATAAAATTCAACTAATCTCACTCATCACTCCTCGCCATCCTTTAGACATTCCCTAAAGGGACATGTAGCTGTAGTAGTCCCATACTCTGATTGTCCCACATGACGAATCTCTTTGGTTTAATAGAAAAGATTTTGAACTGCAGATGACAGTACTCAATCTTTGTTCTACAGTACTAAGTCTTTCTATTTCACATATGTCGTTACTTCTTATGATCAACAATAGAACTAATCTAAAATTTGCTTTTCTTTAGTCGGTAAGTGTCAAACTATTCGTTTATGAAACTACTGTAATTTATTATTTATATAAATTTAAGAACACATATAAATTTTAGCTTCTTCAAAAGTCTATATCCGTTAGCTTGCATAAAAAATAGCATAAATTATTGAATATTTATTAAAATAATATGAAAATCAGTATATGTTAAGAAAAATGTACAAATTATGGTGTATATTATTCTTCCAAAATACCAGTAAAAAAATGAAAGAAAATATAACTCTATATCTCTGTACATTATCATGTTCCTCTTTTTTTTCCCTCTTCAGTGTCTTTCCTAATTCAGTCACCAGTCACCAGCATTCCTAACCTGGCAGCCTGTACTGATCATCATCAAAATCTCCAAATATCATATCAAAAAACAAAGGAAGTTGGAAAAGTAAAACCAGTAACCCACCAATATAACAATAAAAGAATAATGAATATAACCTTTAATTACCTGCTTATACCACCACCACATCGTCATCTTTATTTAGTGATTGTGGTTTGGTGAAGCGAAGAAGTTGATGGGATAAAGAATGCACTGGTAGAAAAATATAAGAGAGCGATGTAGCTTTGAGAAAGAGGGTGGGTTATAATTTTTGGAGAAAAAATAAAGTAAAATTAAGTTAGACAAATCGAGAAGAGTACATACGTTGTACGTACCTTGAATTGTTGTTGACAAAGAAACATCCTCATCTTCATATATCACTGCAAGTATAACAAAATAAAATACCAAACATTCGATAGTTTTGATATTCACCAAAAAAATGTGAGGGGAACTTCAAGAATAAATAGATGGAAATCAAAAAACAAATGTAGAAAAATCATAAGAAAGATAGAATGATTTACCATAGGATTGAGAGAAAATGAAGTTTAAAGCAAAATAGTTGTGGAGATGGTGGCAGTTGAATCAAGGAGGATGAGTGTTATAGGCTCCAAATTTTCAATCTACATAAACATAGTGATCCACGTGGCTTTTTTAATGGCCTCACTCGATACAGGTGGCTTTTTTAGAAGGGCTTACGTGTCTTCTTCAAATTGAAAAGGCCTATCTTATATAATAGTAAGACTAGTAAAGTTTTTCGGCCGTGCTAAGCACGGCCCAGGAGTACGTATGAAATAGATGTTGACACTAACATAGTAATAGTTAATCGCATGATATAGAAAATGAGTATATTTACTATCACAAAATTCTTTAAGTGATGGTTAGAGTTTGATGTTAAAAGTTGAATGTTATGTAAAACACTATATAAGTGATAGTGATAACTACTTTGGCATGAAAACTTTTACTCACATGTCACAAATTCACAATGCAGAGTTGAGCGTACTTGCTTTTGTTATTTTTTTGTCAACATTCAAAATTCATTCAAATCCAAACTTTCGTTGTCTAGTAATTAATCAGGTAATCAGTTAGATACGTTCATATTCATATTTTCAATTTCAATATATTAGACATCATCACCATGTACAATTTAGTTGGTCAAAAGTCTCCACTCTCTACCGTCTTATATTCTTATTACATGGGTACAAACAAATTAAATAAATTAGACATCATCTTGTACTACAATTTAGCTGGTCAAAAGTCTCCACTCTCAATCATCTTACATACCATTCCTCGTCACATCAATATGACTTTCATTCATAGTACTACGTAACTGTTATACCAACTCCTCTTTCACCATATACCCTTACTATTACATCCACCATCCATCAACATTGTCATTTATTAAATAAATACGCAATATCTATGCAAAATCTACCCTTACTATTGATTGCAATATCTTTGGATGTAAAAACAGAAATGCATGTCTATGATTTTTATTTATTTATTTATTCTTGTATCTACATTACAACATTAACATGCATCACAATCGACATAGAACTGGTTGTCCTATATATTTAAGATGCAAAGTATTTCATCATCTTCTTTTCACCAAATATGCAATACCAACAACACTACATGATGTAGCTGACATTAAATTAAACTACCACTAAAGACAGTAGGTAAGAAAGTCACAATAGTAAAGTTTTAACCAAAAACTAAGTGAAGCTGGTAGCGTGCTGCTATCTGATGCTGAAATGTCAAAATTTCTGTTCTACCATCGTTTCCCTTTATTTTATTTATAATAGCCGTGTCAATAACCAGACCCATCTCCTTATTAGGTCTCAAACTACTCAACTGTCAAGTACTTTTTAGAGTCACCATCACCTTCGAGCCATTATAGCTGCAACCACATACAGAAAAACAAAGTAAAAAACTAAATTTAAAATCACAAGAAAGAACTACTCGATCAAAATTCAAAAAATGCTTCGTGGTTGAATGAAGGAGTAAAAAGCCAAACATACACAAGATGCAAAAGTAGTTATATGAATAAGTTTAAAATATCATTTTTTTATGATTCAAGAAATTCATTCACTTACAATTAATAAGAAAGTTGTGAAATAATTGATCTCCTACCGTTGTTTATATCAGTATTCTTCATTAACATGTTTCAAATATTCACAACAGAAAGGGAAAAAAATGTCTCGTCCCATTATAATTTACTTACACAAGCACACAAATCTTTGGCAATCTTCCATACGCATAATCAAATTTATGTTGTACGTTTTTCTACTTGCCCATGGCACCAACTTAACATCTTCTGTTATATATTGTTTTCCTACAACCATGAATGCAGAAAAAAAAAAGTTATAAATTCATAGTTATGGAGGATTTTGGGGAGTTTGTACCTACTCTCGGTTGCTACATCACCATCTTCAACGTTTGCTTCACTCACATGGCCACACCCTGTCAACCCATCAGCATCGTCATCCTTAAAAATAACCATACAAACATGTGAAAAGACAAAAAAAACTATCAAATTAGAAAGGCAAATCTAACCTAGCGAGACCTTGTTTCCTTCTCATGCTAACACTTCGTCCATCACTGCCACTGTAGTCAATACAATAAGATGTACACGATCACCACACCGTCAACACAAATGTAACAATATATAAATATGAGAACAGAAAACAACGAATGTTCATAAAAGGCAGAAAAGGGAACTAACTATCGAACTTGAAGATCTTTGTTGCAGAGCATGAGAGAAACTATGGTTGGGTGTTGAGAGAGATGGAGTGGGTGGAACGAAATGAGGGTGAATAATAAGAGGGTGTAGCACTTGAGTAATGAAATGGGAAAGAACCAATTTTTTCAAGGCTTAAATAGTTACAAACTGTTTGGAACCTATGTGTCATTTTTAGAAGTCATGTTTGGAGCCGATGTGTCATTTTTAGAAGTCATGGTTGGAGCTGATGTGTCATTTTTAGAAGCAACTACAGTAACTCAAAGCCTCTTGCTTATAATATAGGTATATATATATATATATATATATATATATATATATATTAAAAAAAGTCAAAGGTAGGTTTGGTATTAATGAAAGTGTAGGGTGTCAAAGTGTAAATATCACGAGGACCATAACTGTCAACGTAGTCAAACTTCTCACGAAAACGCTTCGGGGTCCAAACGACATAGCAAACGGACTTGAAAAATTACGAAACTTGCGCCATTGTTCACGAAATAATTTTTCCCATAAAATCAAGCATAAACTTCAAAGTCTTTCTCAAACTCAATAATTCAATATAATTCAAATAATTTGGCAAATGCAATATGATTTGAGTTTTCTAGGTTGTGCCGGCTCGATAAAGGAACAACGCTCACGTTAAACAAGATATTCACAGTTTTTCAAACTCAAATAAGTTCAAAGAAATTTAAAAGTTGATGAAAATCAAAAGTAAATGTTTTGCCTCGGAAATCAGGTTTAGGAAGAGTACTGGGTGTTACATGGGTTCACTAGGTGTTTTAGTTGGTGGTGGAGTAGTGATAATGTTGGTTTTGCAAGATTTTGGAGATGGTGTTGGGGTGACAAGGTTAAGGAAGTTTGTATCATGGATGGGTGAGGAGATGTTGAGTGATGAATCACTTGATGATGATGAGCTTAGTTGGATGGTTTTGTTGAAGTGACATGGTTTTACACTAATTATATTTCTAATAGAGTTTGATGATTCGGATGAGGTGTTGGATTTAGTCATTTCAAGGTTTGAGTTATCTAGACTTGAAAGAATAAGATATGTGATGGTGATGGTGCGAATTGGAAGTGTGAATGTTAGTCAATTTATAGGAAGAACATGTTATGGAAAGGAGTGTTTGGATTTGATGTTGTGCCATACAATTTGTAAGAGTTGTGAAAGTTGTCAAATCATTTGAAGTCAATCCAATGAAGGTGATTGAGTAAAACGACCAAGATTTTCACTAAATGCTTAGTTTTCTTGTCATGGAGTAATACTCCGTAAAATCCCAGGTCATTTATTAATGCTAATTATCGACACTATTCTTAACTAAGCCATTTTTGCGGGCTAATTTGAAATTTTTATATGAGACACTGTTTGTTTGAACACCCGATTGTTTTGAACACCGTTTGTTTGACACCCGATTATGTTTTGTCACCTGATATCACTCGATTGTCACTCTTGGATGTCACCCAATGAGGTTAACACCGGTAACTCCCACTTGCGACCCGACACCCTATTTGGACACCGAGATATTATTAATATATATATATATATATATATATATATATATATATATATATATATATAATGATATGTATATATTAATTATTACAAATTTATTATCACTATGTATATATAAGTATATATATACGTATGACGACACCGTTTATGTATTTATGGTTTTCACGAACCAACACCGACACCGAAATTAAATTCACAATTTTACTAATCACCGATGCCCCGTCATATTTGGGCCGAGCACAAACCACAAGCCCACACGGTTTCTTTCTTTCTTTGATTCACTTGGGCCGAACCACTCACAAGCCCACATGTTCTTTTTCTTTTCCTTTTATTCGTTGGGCCAATATTTCCACAAGCCTGCTAGTTATGTTGTTGTGTTTTCTTCTTCTGCGTAGCATGTCACCCGAAAGCAGAAACCAACTCCCTCACCATCTAAATATTTGCACACGTTTTGAATCCATTGTTCCCTACTCACACGACACAAGCATGCCACCCTTCCTTTGACTTTGTTCCTAGCAACAAAGAGCCACCATAGGAGCCGTCAAACCATTGGTCGATCGAATTATACACCAAAGATTCTATTACCCCATGGATCATATGTCTCATGTCTCCCAACAAGATTACCACACATGTACTAAATCACAATTGTTTAATCCTCTATTAGCCTAACCTACACATAAACTACTCCAAGTAATTCATTGTTGCTTCCTTTTTACCATCACTCGACAAGACTACACCCAAGAAGCTAGACAACTTTGTCTCCTATTGAATGACCATTCGAGTGTTGTAGTATCACATGGAAACCATTCGAACCACCCCAACCATACTATATAAACCACATTAAATGCAATTTAACTCACACTCTCAAGTTCCACCAAAGTTCTCAATCACAAACACTCTAGTGCTTTCTTTCTTGTTGCTGTCGAGAGGAATCAAGGAGCACACAAGCAAGGTTTTTGGGTTTTGGAAACGAGTTGGGTAACTCTCGAAGGAAAAGGATCGTTTGAAACGAAGGGACACCACGTTTATTAAGTTCTCGTAGCTCACATCACACGACATCCTCACCACCCTAGTTGGTGTTGTAAGTTGATCACTTCTCTCTTCATTTTCTACTTTACTCGTATCATGCACATCACATACACACGACACACACCATTTATTTTACATTCGTTGCACTTATTGTATATATGTACACGCCTCGACACCCTTAGGAAAGGGCTCACCATTTCATTTTTATACGTACAACATACCTATATTATTCGATCCACTGATTCTTTGACTCACCCTTAATCGAACTAGCACAACATGCAAGCCTTACACGATTTTATACCATGAGAACGAGACCAAAACCAAGTCCTAGTCGAACAAGAATCTTAAAACCAGAAAAACCCATTTTGGGCCTTAACCGGGCTAACGAGCCCAATGCAAATTCATATGAAACTTTTCGACTTGGAATTATAAGATTTTCGAAATGATATAAAATTTATAAAAACCGATTTTTATAAATTTTAGAAGATAAAAATAGTGACTTTTTATAAAAATAAAAGTTAACTTTCGAAAACTATGATTTTGGACCATTTTTGCAAAAGACCCACGTTAAGGGGCAAAAAGTGACAAAGACACAAACTTTCGGACTAAATTGTATATTATCGATTTCTAATAAGAAGTTGAGGGTAGAAAATGTATTTTTCAAAAGCTTGGGTAATAAAGTGTAAAACGTACAAAAAGGACTAAAATGTAATTATTTTGACCAAAGGGTAAAAAGTGTAACTTTAATAAAGTTAAGGGTTAAATATGACAAGGTATCTTATAATTAATCATTTTGTATAAATTGATTTTATATATAAATATGTATATATTTTGAGAAACTTTAAAATATATATATAACTTTACTAAAAATATTTAATTATAAATATTTTTAAACAATATTATTTTCACGAACGAGTTAATAATTTATCGAACACCGGTTCGTAACACGTTACAAATAACTACGTGAAGTTATTTTGGAATTATTAAGACACCCGAACGAATAACACCGTGCACGTGACATATCACATGTCATTTACAACACGAATCTAAAACACCGATTACAATGTACTACCTCCGTCCCATATTAAATGTCCACTTTAAATTTTCAAAGTCTTGTTTTATGAAATTTGACCATAAATATTTTTATATATGATATATAATACATGATGCAAAATATATGAATGAATTAGGTTTTAAATGTACTTTTCATTAACATAATTTTTATCAAGTATCATATAATACAAACAAATATATTTAAGGTCAAAATTAAAGAAAAATGACTCAAAAAGTCAAAACTGGACATTTAATAAGGGACGGAGGGAGTATTATTTAGGTCGCAAGTCGGAGGAATTTCATTGCTAGTCGTAGCAGTACACCGTCACTTTTGAACACCGTTGTGATTCACACCCACCTGTCAGGTGAGTTCATGGTCCCACATTTTTAATTGTTTTAAACCCCGTGGGGAGATACATGCTATAAATCGAACACAAGTATTTTTCTGTATGCTGTTATCACCTGATATTGCCTAAATTGACACCTGTGCTACAAGTCCCTCATATCACGAACCTTAATCACTTGCGAGTGAGCGCGAATATAGTTGATAGATCTATTGGAATGGCAGCCCGCCTCTGTCAAGGTGATCACTTGGCAAGAGGTGTGCTATATTCGAGGTATTATGGAAATTTGGCACATTTCCTGTCACCGAGGGCCCCTTGTCATTTACATCCGCTGTGGTATAGATGATTGTTATTATCTTTATGATATGTCAAATCAATGTTAAGGCTTGCGTTTCGTGAGGCTTAGGAGCAATATTACACCAGTTTAGTCAAGACCTGTCTATATTGGCTTGTTTATTTCAAATGCTTGACTTGTGTTCATACTATTACTATTTAAACTACTATGGATTCACTCAACCTTTGTGTTGACTTTTTAAGCATGTTTATCTCAGGAAATTAGCAAGCATGGCGGCACGGAGCTGGCACAGGGCACAGGACCTCCCTTTGATTTCAATAATTATATCATTCTTTACAAACTCATCACTTCTTTTGCTAAACAATTAACATTTTGGAAAAATGTTTGTAACTCTGAATATTTGAGTTTTCATGGAATGATATTGACTATCTTTTGAATTGTTTTCTATGAGTATGATTGTGTACTAAACTGTAATGACCCCGATTAGACTTCCGCTGCTTATCAAATTTTCGGGGTGTTACACATGGTGTTTTGACTCAGATTGTCACGGATACCAAGGAACCTTTTGGTGGGTTCCTTGCCTTATGGGTGAGGGTTCCTTGGGTTAGTTATGGTTAAATTTGAATTTTGGCGGGAAATGGGTTTTTATTGATTCTAAGTCTAAGAATGATCCTAATACAGGTAACTAGTTATTAGGCATGAGTTTCTAATCTTACAGGATGATTTGGAGGAATGTGGAAATCAAAATTTGAAAATTCTAAGAAAAATTTCCAGGTCGACTGGCGGAACCCTAGGAATACATGGGCGGAACCCTTGTTTGGGTTCCGCCAGATCCGTTGAGCGAACCTGGGTTTACCCAGAAATCCTACTGGCGGAACCCAATTTTTGGTTCCGCCAGATCCGCCAATGCCCAGATTTTTCACAGACCGTATTTTTAGCGGTCGAGACGAAATCAAAAATTTCCAAAAACTCTTGGGACAAAAACTTAAAGCCATATCTGGTTAGGAAATGCAAAAAATGAATATGGAAACACTCTTACCGTTAGACTTTGACGGGGGGCTAGCGAATTTCACTATACTTAGTGAAAATTTTCATATACTTGAAAATTTGACAACATTCTAAATGTCGTCGATTCTGCATAAGAGTTAGTTCAATACATTGTCTAACCATAGTAATAGAGTATAAAAGTACAAAACAACATAAGTCACAAAGTTCAACGATATCAAAGTTCTAAAACTTAGTTGTGCCAAACGCTCCTTACAAACATAATTCACAAGCGGTCCAACTTCTTCTTAATCTTTCCCAAGTACCTTCCAAAGCACTTCCACATCCCTTTAGTTTGTTTGAATTCTTCAGACTCATTCTCAATAGCGGGGATTTCTTGAAGGTAGTTGAGAGGGGCTAGCTTAGAGTTGGGAAGATCATCATTTTCACTCATTGGTGAAGATGAGGATGAAGGAGAAGGAGAACAACGACTTTTCCCTTGAGTATTAAAGACTCTCTTATCACAAAGAGGAACAAAGGTTAGAGGAATGAGGGAGTAATCAAGACAAATACCTCTATCATTTGGTGGAATGGGTGAGATGGCTCTAAAAAGACGGGTGAGAAGCGTTCCATATGGAAGAGCGGTTTTTCCATTTAGAGGTATATCGGTCATTCTTTGTGCCATGTAGTAAGCCAAATTGAAAGGTTGTCTAGTGATACGTGGGAATCGCACCAGGCTTTACCTCTTGAGGGATCTCGAGAAGCTTAAAACCCCCACCAGGCAGTGTACCTGATGGTTGTAGTATAGTATAGTGACAAGTACCGGGGGATTGATCGTTCAACTCAGGAATAGTGTCGTTAGGATTAGAAAGCCTAAAAACTATGTCTAGAGGTGAGGGATGATTCTTTTTGTATTTTTTATATTTTTATGAAAGCAATTAAAATCTCGGGTTTTTGGAAAAGTGGGCGGAATTAGTTGCTAGTCAACTAACCCAATAACTAAGATGCAATCAAGATAAAATAACAAAAATGAAAATAAATCTAATTAAACTAGTGGTGTGAACAATGATAGGGAGAGTTGTGTTTACTTAGGTTTCATTACTCCCTAGATATCTTTTACAGGTTGATAGTTTGTTACAATTGCATGGATGACGGGTTATATTCCTTAATACCAGTCGTAGGGCCATGTACAATATTCCCTAACTCTATAGGATCCTACTTCACTCCTATGTCGAGCCGTTAGAAGCTCCTAACATGGGATCATTAGAATTCTCCTACGTATTAAATACAACCAAAAATCATAGTACACCTCTGATCATGTTTCTTAAGACGTTCAAACATGTCACCAATGGAAGTCTGCCAGTTTTCTTAAGCCTAACATCGAATACAATCATCCGTAACAACTATAAACAAACAATCAACCCATAATTAACATCTAGGTTTCACTACATCTAAGCAAACACAAAAGAGATCTAGCCTAGCATGTTGAATTCAAGACAAGTGTAAGATATATTCAAACAACACGTAGACATATTGAATGAATTGAAGGAGTACTTATCTCAAATTGACATGAAAGGTTTCAAAGGGTAAAAACCCTTGAAAAAGCAGTAATATTCGTACTAGGGTTTCTCCAAAGTTACACCCTACTTGTTCTTCTTTAATGAATGAAAATTGCAAAACTATATATAGATTTTACAGGGTGACGGCGTCAAGAAGGAATTTATGACGCCGTCAACTCGCCGCCCATAATGAGATCGGATTGCCTAGATCCAGATTTGACGCCGTCATGTGCACTTCTACTCTGGGCCGTCACATGTATTTGGACCATGACGGCCTATGGTGACGCGGTCATGCCCATAGTGTAAAACTCTTCTGGATCGTCACGGACTTTATCCACTTCCACCTCTTGTATTACTCTTGACGCCGTCATTAAGGAGTATGTGACGCCGTCACGTACTGTTCCAGCAAGGAAAATTAAGACTTTGTCGTTTTCTTCACTTTTATGCTCCAAAAACGTCCAAAATGCTTCCTTTTCAAGAATTCACTCCAAAAGTACCTAAAATGACAAAAGGAACGATTTAGGGCAATATTTGATCAAATAAATTCGAATCCGGGCTAAAATGACCCCCTAAAAACGGTTCATTTTTCGCCTCATCAAATACCCTTACACTTGAGATTTGCTTGTCCTCAAGCAAATGCGCTTTTATTCTAGTCAAAATACAAGTTAGGGGTCATTTAACACTAATATAAAAGTAATTACAACAAATAATCGTTCCACTAAAGACCAAAGACAAGCACGGAGGTCATACACTAGCACCTCACAAATAGTGTTTAGATACTCACATCTCTCAGGTGTAATAAAGTATATATCACAATATGGAAATGGAAAACATCTCTCACTACCTGTCATAGCAAAATAGATTACCATAGGCTTGGGAAAAGATCAAACCTCCACCACATGGCGTAAGCACCTAGGATAAACTATCAAAGAGGTCTTTTAAAGGGTTATAACGTTAGGTGTAGGGATATGGAATACACGGTTTTGTTGGATAAAGACAATATTTACTGGTGGCGAGTTAATCATCTTGGTTAATTACATGTACAATATGGCGTTGCTAAGCCAAGACTAGACTCGACTTAAGCTAATAAATCAAAAATAACAAAAACATAAAACAAACATAGAATGAAACGGGATGGTAGTCCGTATGTTTTTTTCTTTTCTTTTCTTCTTTTTTTATTTTTTTTTCTTTTTCTTAATTTTTTCGATTTTTTTATTTTATTTTATTTTATTTTTCATACACTCTTACCCTACCATCCAAAATAATACATCACAGGGAATGAACATTCCCCTTACACTAGAATTTTTACATACTTTACAATAAACTAATCTAATGACTCGAATCAAGATAATCAAAACACTTGGAGTACTTTTAAGATTAACGCACATATGAGGGTAATAATATGATGTTCTTCCCCATTACTCCATAACACAAGTACTTTACCCATGAGTCCCAATCGTCCCAAAACAATATGTACAAGGATATGACTCAACTTAGCAACCATGTAATCAATTAGATAATTAACTAAGGGTTTAAACATGTAACAATAATGTACTAAAGATGAGTGCATACACGGAAGGCTAAGGCGATTTGGGTATACATTTAAGTGGGTTGTAACAAATTCTTCCTTTAAGTAAGATGCTTAAAGTTAGAAACAAAAAGATAGGCTCGGAGGGGTGTACTAGGGGTTTCGTGTACTAAAAATGAGTACAACGCTAAGGTGTGGGAAAAATTAATTGACTTTACTAGCCAAGTAATATGACTTAAATGGTCAAGAAATTATGATACGGGTTTAACACAAGGGCGATCCTAATGCCTCTTATCATGTAGTAAATCCTACTACACGAATGTAGTCTCACTAACGGTCTCGGGATGCATCACTAACGAAAGTTCTAGAATCTAAATGCTACCGGTACACTCATAAGCACTAATAGTAAATGCTTTTCCTATCAAATCTAAAGGCGAACCTCACATATTTGGTGGAAAATTTTTTGAATGGTGCGGTTTTGTGCTAGTCATACTACTCCTATCCATGAGACGCTTGCTAAGGCTAAAGTTTCACTCCTAAATGTTGTAAAAAAATTTAAATTTGGCGCTAAAATTACACTAACAAGTATTTCTCATAGTTTTATTACACACCTACCATCAAACAAACAAACTCAAGTGCAAGTGTATCCTATAAGGTATCATCATTTACCCTCCCCTTACACTTAGGATGAACATTGTCCCCAATGTTCAATTAAAGAATGTAAAAGTGAAATAGATAAAAGAATGAAATCAAATACTCCCCTGATTCGTTCGGTGTGGATAGTGTGTTAACAAGGTTAGATCTTCCTCCAAGAAAATGAACAATCAAAGCTTCCCTTTCAGAAATATAAATCATCTTCGTGTCATACATAACCTATTAAACCTGAGAAAATAAACAAGGCAACCTCGCGTAAAATCCGCGGCAATGTATATATACTAACAAGTCCTAGAAAACAAATTAAGATATAATGCTTGTGGAATGAATGTTTGCAGATTTCCTGGAGTTTATAAAACTAAAGAATTAACAAAAACTTTAAGACTCCGTTAAAAAAACAAAACTAGCAAAATTTCCAAAATTTTACACATGACGCCGTCAGAAGTGACCTGCAGAAATCTGTACGTTAAGTTTCGAGAAAATTTCTGGAAAAACTTATGTCCTACTTCTTGGAAAATCCTGCAAAACATCATTATGACTCGATACAAGCATTTGACTCTAACAAATACTAATACACATGTTCATTTAATATTGTGGAGAATCATGATCAATTTCGTTATTTGAAACAAATTTGGGGTTTCCCCTTACACTTATCTTTTGCGAAATACCTTTGTATGAAGTTAAGACGAAGTTAAACAACAAAATAAAGCATTTTCACAATTTTATTTTGAAACATGATCTACCAACAATAAAAATAAAGCATGCATACGGAAACAAATAACATCAAACAAATAAAAATCACACAAAACATGGGTTGCCTCCCAAGAAGCGCTTTTCTTTATTTACGAGTCTTGTAGCTAGACTCAAGGTCATGGGCTATCGTGTGTCGCTTATGCTCACACAACCAAGGGTGAGCCATCTAATAGTCGCCTCATATTTCT
Organism: Artemisia argyi; assembly: GCA_030686995.1. Taxonomy (NCBI): domain Eukaryota; kingdom Viridiplantae; phylum Streptophyta; class Magnoliopsida; order Asterales; family Asteraceae; genus Artemisia; species Artemisia argyi. Next base: position 100,945,505 of record CM060681.1, read on the forward strand.
TATAATCATCACGAATGAGAATGCAATGCTTAGATTGGGTATGTAATTAATTAGACAATACTTACAATGTTGCTTGGAATGAAGAATGATTGAAGAGGATACCCAATTTTCGTGTGTGGTGATGTTTTGGTCGTAAATAGTGGCAGTGAATGAGTTATGGTTTTGGATTAGGGAGTGTTTGGTTTAAACTAGAGATAAATTTGACTGCAGAGTTGGCGGATCCGGTGGAACCAAAAAGAGGGTTCCGCCCGTTTAGTCGCAGGGTTCCGCCAGATCAGCAGATGTGGAAAATGTCATAATTTGTTTTGATTTTTGTGATTTTATTCTAATGTTTAAACCAGTAGTATTAGGTTCTATGAGTCCTAAACTAAGTCTAGGAGGGACAAATCATTTTTATTCAAGACGTTTTGTGAGAGCGTTGACTATGTGATTTTTGGACGAAGCTATCTTGATTAAGATGTTCCTCAATGAACATTTTTACCAAGGCAATGATTGACGAATCTCAATATGTTTTAGTAAGAGCATATTGAATAATGCTAAGGTAGATGCTTTCATTGTTGTTGCTCTAAGGTAACGTTAAGTGAGAATATGACTTTGACGGGAGCCTTCATGATCTAAGGAAGCTTGTTGACATGCTTTTCAGCCTATCTTGGCTCTAGTATGTTGAGGAGCATGAGTCGTTTGTTTCTTGGAGAGTCGTGAGGTGAGACAATGTTCAAACAAACGTACAAATACTATTTGTGCTTTTTCTATTGACATAGTCACCTACATAATCCAAGATTGTTTATATTATGGCATTTATTCTCGTTCCTTTGAGATACCATAACTCTAAAAACGTAGTACTCTTAACAAGGTTCGGTTAGTAACTTCAAGGTTGATTAGGATCTTCTTGAAGACAAACACTAAATATAATATCGGGCCTATTTAGCTATTAGGAGTAGACTTTCAATCATGACTCTTTACTAAGAGTTGTCTTTTGATCCACTTTTCTCATTCTTGGTGAGACATAGGACACGTAATAACTTGCGTACTTGTGAGGAACTAGGAATGTCTTATAAGTGATTACTACTAGCCTTTTGGAGCTTTGCGAAAGAAAATATTTTAAGATATTTTTAGCTTTGCTTATCTATACCCAAGACACTTGACTTATGGTAATGTTTGACATGAGACAACATACGTTAATTCCCGTTTTTGCTTATGTTCCCATTGTTCCTTTTACTAATGTTCCTAATGATATTGAACTAATAAATGATTTTAAAATTCTCTATTTAATGTTCATCTTCCTTGTCATCTCCTAAGCTTTTCTTGTCTTATCATTGTTTGACTTTTCACTAGGTTGTTATTTATCAAGGATGATGTTTCAAAGAAATGTGGTTATTGGTTGAAAGTTTTAATAGATTCTCAATCACTTTGTTTCAAAAGATACAACCTTTGTTATCATAAAATCATCCAAGAGTAATATACTTCATATTCAAAAGATACAACCTTTGTTATCATAAAATCATCCAAGAGTAATATACTTCATGGAACTTTGAATGGAGTTCTTATGTGCAAGACCTTTAGTGTTTAGAAGATAATGATCTGTACTCTATTACTTTTTGTATGCTTGTCTTGAGGTTTTATTTAAACAAGAGTTTGAGTTAAGATATGTTTAAAAAAAACCAAGTTTTTGTGTTAAGCAATATTTATCTTATAAACAATTGTGAAGTATTGAATTCGCAAGCATCCAAAAAAAAAAAAAAAAAAAAAAAAAAAAAAAAAAAAAAAAAAAACGTTAGTCATCTTATCAATTAGGAGATTCTCAGTTGCCTTACTAGTAGATAATCATTAAGTGAGACTCGCTCAAGAGTCCTAATTTCCTATGTACGAGAGCCTAATAAATAGACGCACCTTATGTCTCCCATTAATAGTTGTGTGGAAATCCTTTGACCACAACAAATCCAATTATTGTTTTAACAAAGAAAGAACAACCTAGGGTATGAACTACTATCAATACACACAATAAGTCTTATTGCTAACATCATGAGACACAAATAGATAAGATGGAGGAACACATACCTTTCAATTACCATAGAGAAGCAATTAAGAAGATAATTATGAAGCGTTTAATCTTGACTTGTAGGAGAGCTTGGAAGCTCAAAAACTCATGAATCCAAGGAGATTAGATAAAGATGTAAACATATAGAACATGATTTCCTTAATCCTTTTGTCATGGATTTCTATTTAGGATTGAGTTTTAAATTTTTCTCCTAGGCTTAACAAATTTTACTTGCTTTGTCTTGCTTGTTGATGGTGCTTTCAAGTTAAATCCTAATCCGGTTTTATCTCTAAACGACTTTTGATTTTTCAATAATCTTTCAAGAGACTTTGAACTTTCTTCAAATTTAACTAATATTTTTCCCTTTTCCTTTTGTCTTTTAATTTCATGTTTGTGGTTTTGACATATTTTGCATTCTAGATCAATTTCAATATTACTCTTAAGTCTAGACATTTTATCTTCCAACATGATTTCTTTTTCAAAATTGTTTTTAATGGATTTTGATGGTTCATTGTCAAAGATTGTTTTAAGGTCCATGTTACCCACAAGTCTAGACTCATTTTCTAGTTTAGAAAATTCTAAGATAAATGTGTCAAAGCAAAAGTGTTTGGTTTCAAGTTTTACCTTGTTTGTAGTTTTATCACATTCATTGCAACAAATCGGATAGTCTTCTTCATCTTCATCCGTGTCGCTCCATGGTTCGTAAGCAAGTCCTTTTTGATCTTGACACAAGTTTTCATCTTCACTTGTACCTTCATTTAAAACATTTAAACTCGTAGCACTTGTGTTATCATCAATTAAGTGTCTATCGTTTTGTTTTTATAAGACTACCATCTTGTATGTAAGATCAAGTTGATCATTTTTTATTTGACATATTTTTTGATGAAAATTTGATAACCTTTTCCAAATATCATTTGCCGTTTGATAAAGAAACACTCTTTCATATTCTATCCTTGGTAATGCTTTATAAATCATTATTTTAGCTTTAGTATTTTTGTTAATTTTACGGTAATCATCTTGATTTTCAAAACTTGTTTTTGTTGGTTTGAAATCACCAATGGAAATAATATGCCAAAGATCTTGATCAAATGATCTCACATAGTTTTCAAATTTACTTTTCCAATCAAGGAAGTTTTCTTTTTCAAATGGTGGTGGCTTTTGAGTAGATTTCACTTCTTTTAGATTTTCACAATCCATGGATCGATCCAAGTTTTAAAATACAATATATTTTAAAGATCTTGAGTAACGTAGCTCTAATGCCAATTGTGGAAAACTAGAAGGGGGTTGAATAGTTTACCACATTTTAACTTGTTAATCTTTGAAATGTTTCTCGTGTAATCAACAATTATAACTAATTAACAATAATTAATATGCAAGTATAAAGAAATAAACGATCAAACCACAACACGATTGTTTATCGTGGTTTGGCTACAAGGACTCTTTTTCCTTGCCCTACTCCACGCCTCGAGTTTCCAACTCGAGAGTTTCAAGCACTAGTCAACAAGCTCCTTTCACCGGTGGAGAAACCTTTACAATCGCCGCTTACACTTTATCCGGTACAAAGCTAGATACCGGGTCCTAGTTCAAGGTAGAACCTTCCTAACGTCGCCTATCCACGATTTCCGACACTAAGCTAGATGTCGAGTTCTTTTACAAAGGTACAACCACTCCTTGACACTATAGTATTTTGAGGACTAAAATACTAACCCATCACTTCTTAACAAAATACAAATGATGTATAAACTTTCAAGAGTTTACACTATAGAAGTCTAACAAGTCTTGCAACGTTGAGTTGAAACTTGTAACTTCTCGGATGGACTTGTGAACTTTATTTCTACACAAGAGAATCACACAAGTGAGTTGCTACTGAGTTAGATAAGATGAACAAGTGTTTGTATGCAAAGTATGACTAGAAGTGATGAGAGATTTCTTGCAAATGGCTTGGTATTTATAGCCAACCAAACCAGCAGACTGGAGGATCCGGCGGAACCAAAACAAGGGTTCTGCCAGGTCTGACAGTCAAAGACTCCAAGAAATCTTTCCATATCTAGCAATGTCACATCAAGTTTATGTAAGTCAACACACAATGGATTGAGTAGGAAACTATCCAAATGTGTAAGAGATCTTTATGGAAAGTCAACTACTAGATTTAGTAAGCTTTCCATAAATGCACATGATGTAAGTTATGATGTCATATTATGTTTTCTATATTAAGTAATATAACAAAGTTATGCTTAATATGAAATGTAAAGTCTAGTTACAATAAGACTATAACTAAAATGATGTTTTACTAAAAACTAAAGTTTACACTTTGTCGTTAACAAAAATTAGCAAAGATCATAAAATATAAATAACGCTTTTAGACGATATTTGTATTAACAAAGCCAAGTATCTAACAATTGTAATATAGCAAGTTCTATGGAATGCAAGATGTTGCATTCTGACAACATTGAAAACGCATACCTACCGCAAATTGTTATTTAGGTAAAGGGTTGATTTACCCTGGTAAAATATATAAATCATAACAACATTACAAATGAATACAATGGAATGTGACTGAGATGCCACATTAACCTCAAGACAAAGCTTGAAACAACCACTAACCAGTAGCTCGTTTGTGAGAGGCCACAGAAAGATACTTGGCTACAATTTTAATTGTAAATAACTGTGATATTTAAATTAAAACATGGCAAATGAGAACTTAGAATAGGAAAATGGACATTCTTCGATTAGACAAAACATTAAAATGGATGTAAAAATGTAAAATGAGACTAAAACCACATCGTGTTTGCATGCCAAAAATGAAATAGTTTGCTTAAAATTATTCCAACTTAAAACTATCATCATCAGTAAAGTTACTGTCACGAAATATATATAATTGTAAAGCATTGCATGCCCGGAATTTGAATTTCAGGGTACCTGCCGCCGTAACGCGCGGGTACCCTACTAGTAATATTCAACACAAATGGACATATGGGTACGAGTAGCCGTCAACATTTTTTCAAAAGTCGGACATGCATGCACATTTCTAGCCGTGAACATTCTTGTAATTACACCTGATACAAGAAAAATATAAAAATTAGCAACAATAATATTATAAAAAAATTATACAAGTTCATGAGTACATGTATGTTTTAGGAAACATACTTGTCTGGCAAACACGAAGTCTTTGAAAAAAATAATAATTACACTTACTAAAAAAAATCATCCATGTTTTAAGCATTTCGTTTATAAGCAATCATTTTTTAAAACATACATGTTTTGAACATGTATGCATCCATTTATTTTGAACATGTTTTGAACATATATGTGCACATTCACTGTTATCATCATTAAAACATATATGTTTTGAACATGTATGCATCCATTTAGGAAAAGTTACCAAAATGGCCCGTTGCCCAGCGGGTTAGGCATTTTTAGCCCGTTTTTTGAAAATTCTCATTTTAGCCCGGGTTGCCCTGGGCAACTAGCGTATAGCCAACTACATGAATACAGGATGACTAGTGTCCGACCAACCACTTTTGGTACGAGGTACATGGAACGTATTGTATTTTGGGCAACTTTTGATTTTTGGGCAATCAATACATGAGTAACTGGGTATTTTAGTCATTTTACTCCTTACTCTCAAAACACATCTTCACATCTTACCTTACAGATCTGATTTTGTAGCAACTGGTTCAGATCTTTAAATCGTTAGAAACACATCTTCACAAACAAAAAATGTCATTATTCTTCCCATCAACAACCAACTACAATCTCATAATCCAAACATCAATCTCACTAATCCTCACACTTCTCTTCACCCTCCTCAACATCCCATCCTTCCTCCTTAATGGTCTCCACACTTACATCTACCCTGATGACGTCACTCCCCAAAACCCTACACAAGCAAATATGCCCGTGAGCTTGAAACCAAGCTCGAGTCAAGAACTAGTTGAGGCGTACGAGAGCCTAAGCTCTCGGCACGCGTACCAATAGGAGAACTAAACACCAGAAAGATGATACCATGAGTTTTAGTCTCGTTGTTACCAAGTTTAATATGTTTATTGTTTGTTCGTGTCTCACCGATTCACACAAGGGTGAGAATCAGTGAGTTTATAACCCAAAACCCAAGGATCTACTAACCTAGTTACCCAAACTTCAAAAATAACGAGATAACGGTGGTGGTGGTGCGTTTAAGGTTACGAGGTGCGTATACCATGGATCTGAGATGAGGAGGTAAAATAAGGGAGGTATCGTTTGTAGGTAGTTTGATTGTGTTTTTATTGGTTAATGAAGTTTTCCCCAATTGGGTAGTTGATTTTGAGTTTGGGAGTTTAGATAGGTATGCGAAGATTTGTGTTTCGGTATTAATGGGTTTTTTAGCAGGCGTGTTATATGTTCCTGCCGCAAAAACGGCGCGTGCGTACTGGCTTGCTACGGATCAGATTAGGTGTAATTTGTCGATGATTTATTGCGGTTGGTTATTTTCGTTTCTTTTGTCTGAAGATAACTACCAGGTGTCCTGCTTGCGAGGGTTCTAGGAGGTCAGCGCTTGATCTGCAATTTTTTTTGTTTGTATGTTTCTTGCGGCTACTGGCTGTTGCCCTTATGTTCATATTGTATGTTTTCTTTCAGATACTGTTTTGTTTTACACTTTTTTAGGTTTTTCAGGTGATTAACAATTTTATTTGCTCATACATGGTGCCCAATAACTATTTTCCAATAACGTGGGAGTGTATCTGTTAATATTGTTGTTGTACTTTCTATGCTTGCAACCTTTCGGGGATACAGATAGATGTAGCGAATCTGGTGTAGGTGATTCAAATGTTGCTATTCATAATGGCTTGAAAAGGAAGGCCTGTTGTTATGATGATACGGTTGGTTCAGCCATGGGTAAGAAGTAGTGCAATACTGGTGCTCATGGATGTAGGGAATATAATGCCGTTGCCTTGGAGTCTTCGGTGTTTCCGCAGCGTATAGAGTTTCCTGTTTCCAATCGTGTTATAAAACCGGCGGATGGCCTTTTGCACTATGATGTTTCACAGCCTGGTCCTTTACCAAATATTTGTATAAAGAGAGAGAGAGAGAGAGAGATGGGGGAGGGGTATAGGTAAATAGTGTATGACATGTAAAATGACCAAAAAACCAGTTGCGCTGTATGCCAACTAAAAATAGTTGCCCAAAATACATATGCGTGACACGTATCTCCATTTGATGGAAGTTGCCCAATCTTAAAAGTTGCCCGGGCTAATACGAGAATTTTCAAAAAAGGGCTAAATATGCCTAGCCGTAGGGCAACCGGGCTATTCTACTATTTATCCCATCCATTTATTGGCCATTGCTACTTATTAAATTATCAGATCACTAAAAGTGGATCAATAAACAAACATACATGTACAACCATCATGGCTCATACAAGTTATAAAATAGTCATGACGAAGTAATCATGGAAGTGGTTAGACAAAACTTCAGTAATCAACTAGTCTATCCCTTTTAGTAATGAAATCATAAAAACCATATTAACGCCCCATGAATACAAGAACACTATAGTATATACCTTTATTACTTCCCAACAATCTAATGTTAAGTAAGATCCTAAAAAAAAAAGGTTTTGATCAACAACCTGAAGCACAAAATAAACTATAACATGATAACAGTTTCATGAAATCAAAATGCCTACACTATTTAATTGATAAAACCCATAATGCCTATACTTTTTAATTGAATAAAACAACATGCTAATGGACTCGATGATATCCGAATATACTATTTGGTATTTAACAAAAAAGAAAATGGACTTCATATTTTTCTTCCTTGTTAATCAATATTATAATATTTTTTTTGTCTAATCATCTTTTTCGTTTTGATTGAATATGAAAACATTCTTACGATAAGGTCCGTTGATAAAAACCATCTTTTTCGACTTAATTGATAAAAACCATTACTATTTTCTCCCTTGTTAATCTATACTATAATATTTTTTGATTTGATTGATAAAACCGTTTCGATTTAATTGATAAAAACCAATACTTTTGTAATTTTTTCAATACTTACTATTGTCGTAAAATCAATTAAAGCAACAAAAAAATGAACCTTTTCCTTCAATTGAATGAATTTCAGACATTACATCGGCTTTTGATCTTTCTTCATTGTTATCATCAAGGCTCTAGCGGATACGCACAAAAATTACCACTCCATTGTTGAAACGGAGTTCAAAAGGACCAGATCCAACTAGACCCCAGAAGTCATTGATGGAGCCCATGAAACAGAGGGTTCTTTGTGTGTGTGAGAGAGAGATCCAATATTCAGAATAGGTTGTGTAATAAAAATTCAATGGCAGTTGGTTGTATAAAACACGACGATGGTGATGAATTATTAATGGGCGGCTAGGGTTTTGGGGGTGAAGAAGAAATAGATGAAAACTGAAATGTTAAATCAGATCTTTAAATCAAATAGTGGGACATTTTCTATAAGACGGTTTTTGAATAAAGTTTAATAAGAAATTCCTATACTACCCTTTTAGATCTATAAATAGTAGGACATTTTCTATATATATTGTCCACCTGCTAAGACCGCTAAAAAGATGGAGGTTATCAATAACTTCAAGCAAGAGCCCAATGAGACTCTCTATCAGGCTTGGGAGCGATTTAAAGAATTATTATTGAAATATCCTCAACATTATATAACCGTTATGCAGGAGATAATATTGTTTTATTAGGGATTGGACGTGCCTACCAGACAAATCTTGGATTCTAAGGGAGTTGTACCTCAGATGAGTGCAGTAAATGCTAGGAAAGCTATCCAAGATGCTGCTGATCATTCTCAAAAATGCCATGATGGAACCTCTACTAGATCTAAGAGCAGCACTAATTTTGACGGGTTCGATGCTATTCATGCTCAGTTGGACAAGCTTAGTAGAGACATGAAGAAAAGAGATGAAAAAGTTTATGCTGCCCGGGTTGGTTGTGAAAAATGCCAAGGACCTCAGTACACTAAAGATTGCCCATCAAAGAATGAAAGTGAAACTCTTGAAGAAGCATACTACACACAATTTGGACAACCATTCCAACCTTTAGGGAGATTTAGGGAAGCTGTTCCAGGTTATTATCAAAGGAACAATGGAAACCCTTCTTATCAAGAAAGGAGGCAGACTTTGGATGACACTTTAAAGCAGATTATAGCTGATGTTGCTAAAAGACATGAAGAAAAAACTGCTTTAATCAAAGAAATTTGAGCTTCAACCGATGCTACTACAAGAAATTTGAGCTTCAACCGATCAAGGCTGCAAAGAAAGAAGAGTGCTCTGCAACCGATCACAATGCCTTGCCTCACAAAGAAAAAGATCGAGGAAGTTTTACTTTACCTTGCTTTATTAATGATATGTCTTTCAACAATGCCTTGCCTCACAAAGAAAAAGTCCCATGTGGCCACACGAAAAAGCACTCTTGTCCAACTTGGATCTTCATCCAATCCAAGCCTTCACACATATAGTATACTTAGATCTTCACCCAATCCAAGCCTTCACATAAGACACACTTATATCATCACCCGATCTAAGCCATCATACTAAGACTTACTTGGATCATCACCCGATCCAAGCCTTCACACAAGACACACTTGGATCATCACCCGATCCAAGCCTTCACACAATGACTCAACTAAGTCCTAACCTACACACTAGGACATCACTCTCCTCACAACAAATACATGAACTAATCTAGTTACAAGACTTCTTGGATCTTCATCTTCTTCCAAGTTCACACACATAACTCCATCCTCGACTCACACACAATTCAGAAGTATTTACAATATTTACAAGACCTATAACCGTAACACTTGTTACGTTTGTGTGTGGACACCTATAACATCTCGAATCTTCATCTATGTCGAGAGTTCTTCTCTTGAACTTTGCGGAAGAGGAACACACTTTAACATCTCGAATCTTCATCTACGTCGAGAGTTCTTCTCTTGCATATTGCGGAAGAGGAAATCACTTATAAACATATGCCGACATGTTATAGTGATCAAAGAACAAAGAAAAATAAAATAGAAAGTTTTTGTGTGTGGAAGACCCTTTTTTCTTATGAGGAACAATTCACTATTTATACATGATAGGAGGGAGGTGTCGGTCCCTTAAATAGGCAACGGTCCTTTATCACTAAGGGACCGCCGACCACTTTAAGAGACCGTCCTGACATACGCTCCCATTTTTGTCCTGACGTGGTGAAAATTTATCTGGTGAAGACTCAACTGTTTTGGGGGGAAATATAGATGTTACAAATTTAAATTTTGAATATATTTTTTTAACAAAATATTTCTTTAAAAACACAAAAATACTTTTGTAAAAATGTTTTGTCAAACTTAAAAATGTAAGTTTAGGAGAAAATAAAATTCTTTGATCACTTTACTAATGACGGTATAAAGTTTGTTCATACCTGAAGTGACGTTGTAGTAGCTACGTATAAGAAACGAGTTTCCTCGATTAAAAACTTATTAACCGTAACTTTACGTAACATGTCTTTATATTTTGTGATTATCAAAACACAAGAAGACATAATAATGCAAACAACGCTTTTGACATTATTTGTATTAACAGAGGTGTTGTTGAGCAATCTTTCCTTGATGACACCGACATTCCCAACATCTTCTCAAGAATCAACTTCGATTGTCTTTGATGAGTGTCTAAATACTCATCATTTTATACCAATCTGAGCTGCCAAAACATCCAAAAACACTCAAATATGTATCAAAATACTTAAAATATCTTAGAGGTGTGTTTTATATGTTTCAAATGCAAAATATGCAAAAACAAATGAAAAACGTACAAAGTTTGCATAATTGGCAGTTTCAGTCCCTCAAGTTTCATAAATTGTCAAAACTAGTCCCTGGTTATTCTAAAAAACATGAAAATGTCACCAAAGGTCCTTTTTAATCATAAAGTTACATATTTAGTCCTTTGGTGCAAAGTTTCATAAAATTACAAGTTTAGTCCCTCAACTTTGGAAATTGACAGAAATGGTCCCTGGGATGTAAAAACTTTGAGAAAATCAATTTTGGTCCTTATACTAATAATATTTTGCAGGAATGGTCCTTGGGTGATAAGTTTGGTGCATTTACATGATTGGTCCCTGAAATTTCACAGTTTGGCAAAACAGGTCCCTCAAAGTTTCAAACTTGACAGTTTCAGTCCCTGGGTGTTCAAAATGGGATAATTATCATTAAGGGTCCTAGGGAATTCATAATTGTCACTTTTAGTCCCTGGGAGAAAGTTTTGAATAAATTACACATTTAGTCCCTCAAGTTTGGTAAATTGTCAGTTTTAGTCCTCGGGTATTTAAAAAATAAAAAAATTAAAAATATCAAAAATGCCCTTGTACTATTCACATGAGACAATTTAAACCCTTTTGATAACTTTGGAAGACTTGCCAAATCAGACCCTAAACTTTTCACCAAATTACATTTTTGGTCCTTGTAATTTCAATAAAAACCAAACGGACCTATTTATTATTTACTAAACCAAAACCCAATCCAAACTAAACCCAGTTACAACCCCAGCCCACTCACCCTTACCCTAAGCCCAAAATTATACCAGCCCAACCCTTTGGTCAAACCAGTCAACCCCCCTTTCAATACCACTCCCCCGCTTTCTTCCCCAATACCACCACACAACACTGCTACCAAAACCACCACCTCCACCTGGCCTTCTACTTGCTCCCCACTCATTCCACATCACCCTCCACCTCACACAACACCCCAAGCCCCATTAATGCCCCTAAAACCCTCTCCACGCATAATCTGACCCCCCCAAGACTTTTGGCGCGAAAAGCAGTTTTGAAAGGCCAGGATTGATCAGACCTTATCAATGGCTAGGAAGTGGTGGGAAACACCCCAGTGGGTCCCACATGCTCAGAAAATAGCTACAAAAGGGAAGAGAGGCTGAAGAGAAAGAAAATTAGTTTAGGTTTAGTTAATTAGGTCGTATGTAGTGTAAGTTTCAATTTCAATTGTAATTTCCATTAAAAACACTTGTTCTTAGTTATTTGAATGTATTTAAATCTTTAATCTAAGTTAATTTCAAGTTTCAAAAAAAAAAAAAAAAAAAAAAATTAGTTTAGGTTTAGTTAATTAGGTCGTATGTAGTGTAAGTTTCAATTTCAATTGTAATTTCCATTAAAAACACTTGTTCTTAGTTATTTGAATGTATTTAAATCTTTAATCTAAGTTAATTTCAAGTTTCAGCTTAATTCTCAGTTTATGCCAGTTTTACTTATTTTCTAGAAATTCAAAAATCTCATATAGTCTGTTGTTGTTACTAGTTGTTGTAAAGTCAGTTTATAAGCTTTAATAAGCTCTGAAAAAGCTCATAAAAGTCTTAGATAACCTCAAGTGTTTGTTCAGTTCATATAAGCAGAAAATACAAGAAAATTCAATAAAATAGAAAATAATCAAGAACTTGTGGAAATCATTGAAGAAGGAATGAGCAGGGTGTTATTTGGATGAACATGGTTTAGAATCCTATGGGGGATACTAGGTTGTGATCTTTGTTCCTTGTTTCATCATTTCTCAGTCTATCACTATTTGTAAGTTTGATTTTCAATTTTTGCTTTTCATTATAGATTACTTAATGTTGCTTATTTCTAGTTGCTATATGTTTATTTAGTGTTATTTAATCAGTATACCTAGTAATATAGATTGCTTGTTCATTAGATTTAGTTATGCTTTAAAAAATCAAATCTCACAGTGGAATACTCATAATTGACAACTCTGAGTTTTTAGCTTGTGGAGTGGTTGATTATTGACCATTTGATCTCAGTATATCATAATATAGTGTAAGGAATCAAAGTTAAGGTTTAAATCTATTAGTTGTTTTGTTAATCTCAAAACAGTCAAGTTAATGGGGTGTTTGGCTCACCATGATACTGAGTGAACTAGGTAGTGTTAGTAGTCTAGGATAGTTCACTTTTATTACTTTAGGTCTAGGTAGGTCAATTAACTCTTAAAACTCAGGCATTTAACTGCATAAGTCAAAATCCAAATCCAATTCCCTTGACAGTTAACTGTCAAGGAATTTGGATCCACAAACATTCATTTCACATCACAAGTAGATATTATAGCCTAATTAAGTAATATTGTAGCTTATTACATCATTATTAATCAGTTAGGATCTTAGAAATCTCACCAAAGTCAACTATATAGTTTTTAGTTAAGAAGTCAAAGTGCATGTTCTTAAATTTTTCTAAAAATTCCAAGAATTTTATAGAATTCTCTGCTTAGATTCAAGACTTGAAACTTGTTTCTAGTTAAAGTATATCAACTCATCTTTCTAATTCTATTAAGCTTGCATTTTTGTGATTTTTAAGGTGGGCCCCACAACTGCATAAACACACTTGCAGGGCAAGTGTGTCCCCTGTGCAGCAGATAACCAGGCCACAACACCACCTTTGGTGGTGTTTTGTGACCAACCCAGTGGACCCCACCTGTCCTAATTAGCTTTTCCCAACCCCCCTCCTAGTAGGCTACCTGGTTTGACTTTTGGTTTGACTTAAATCCAAGTGGACCCCACCTTAATCAGACCCAAAACCTTGTCTCATTTCTGTGTTCTAATCAGTTTTTGAATTAGCTTATTTGGGCTTATTAGCTTATCTACTGAGCTTAATTGGCCATTTTAAGCTTTGACAAGTTCAAACAACCTATTAGAACCAGAAAACTCCATAGTGGGTCCCACACCAGCTCATTTGAGCTTATTTGTCCATTTGGTCAACCAAAGTCAACTGTGGAGGTAATAAGCCCCCACAGTGCTTATTATTAAGCTAGAAAATTATTGTTTTTATTAAAGTTACTTATTTTTATGTATAATAAAGTTTTGTAAAATAAAAATCCAGAAAAAAACAATATAAAATTAAGTAATAGTTTCTATTTAATTTAATTTAATTTTAATTTTCATTTTTATATTTTTATTAAGTAATATGTATTTTTTATATTTTTATTAATTTCCTTATATATTAAAGTAATTTAAATAATTTTATTAGATTTTTATATTGTCATTTGGTATTAATTAGAATTAATAATAGTTTTATTAGTAATTAATCAATAAATAAATTTTAAATAGCATAATTAATTTTTATATAGAAATACCTATTTTTTATATTTTTTATAGCTTTTATAAGTCATAAAATAGTTTTATAAATTTTTCCATAATTTTCTAAGTTAGTTTAGTAGTATTTGTAATTTAAAATAATTTAATTAGTATAATTAATATAAATAGTTTTTAATTAATAGAAAGTTCATAAAAAGACAAAAAGATTTATTTTTATTTTTTATACTTTCTTCAAGTTCTATTTTAGGTTTAGAAAATATTTTTATAAATTTTTAGTTTAATTTGTAGTGTTAATCATTTTTAGTTTTTATTTAAGTTAGTTTTAATTAAATAGTTAAATAGTTTTTATTTAAATAATTAATATTAAATAATAAAATATCTAAAAAATAGTTTTATTTTTAGTTTAATTTTATTTAAAGTTTAAGTTTATAGAATTTTCATTTTTAACCCTTATAGTTTATTTTTCTTAAAACTCACCTTTTTCTCAGTACGCAGTCGCGTCTAATTTTAATTTGGTGTACGTTTTAAACGTTTTTAAATACCTAGATTTCACGTAATCATTAAGATAGTTTATTTAAGTCATTTTAAGTTATAAAACCCTAGTTTAAACACACACACACTTTTATACCCTTTCCTGTTCACATTCACTGATCACATATTCGTTTTTAATACCATCACAACCTCGTTGGGACTTACGACCCGGGAAAACACTGTATTCCTCGGAAGCATTTGCCTCAGCTGTTTGACTATTACAGTTGGCCATTCACAAGTGGCTGATCAATAATTATCTGACCGTTTGAGGCGAATCAAAATTTGGCGCCGCTGCCGGGGAGGTTGTGCGCTTGTTCTAAACGATTTTGCGTATTTGTGAGTTTGGATATACATCCATTGTATATTTACCATCTTTTATCCATATTTTTATAAAACAAAACACAAAAATATTCACCTTTACACCCCTACCTATTTGATTCTTCATTTCTCATCCCCAAAACCCTTTGATTCTACTTTCTTCCACTTGTCCCATAATTAATTCTAATGGCATCTCTCGATGACGATTTCTTTAAACAAAGGGCCTGTAAAATTGAAGTTAAAAAACTTATGGCCTTGTCAAAAATGTCGAGATGTTATGTTGATTATGATGGACCTTCGATTCCTATTCCCTCTCCGGTGAGGGAAAGAGATCATGAAACCGAGGTGACAAAGGACCTTGTACTTTCATCTGACGATGGAGGTGCTAAATACGTCCAAACCACGGTTGTCCAAAAACCTGAGCTCACAAATGCTCCTAAACCTTCAAGAATCAATCCTGATCTTTCACGGTTTACGGTTAAAAGTTTGTCAAACAAACGTACAGAGCTTAAGGTAGTGACTGAAAAGAACGACTTACCTGATCTTCACGTTTATCAAGAACCAAAACCCGAGACCATAACGGAAGTGGTGGAAATTCCTAGCTCTAAGAGCACACCACTTGTCCCACCTCCAGATTTTGTTCCTTGTGTCGGTTGTGGTGAGCCTCTTTTCGGTTTTCCATGTCGTTGGTGTACATGTATACAATGTGGTAATGATATTCAAAATGGGAGTTGTTTGTTTTGTGGATCGAGTAATTCATTTGCTTATGATCCTAATCAAAACTCATTCAACGACTCCTCAAATTTTTTAAACTACCCATCACATTCATACGAGCAAGAATCATATTATCCAAATATCAATGATGCTTCGTATCAAAATACACCAAGCCAGACTCAACAGTCTAACTGTTGTGAGTATTGTGGTGGTTCACACTACAGTTCTGATTGTCAAACTAGGAATCAGTTTGTCTATGAACAGGTTCCTAATAACAATTATGACTTAAACACATACGACTCACAACCACATCAGTTCAACTGTTGTGAGTACTGTGGAGGTCCACACTTTAGCTATGATTGTCAAACAAGGAATCTATTTCCTTGTAACAATTATGACTATTCGTTTCAAGACCCACCTCCACAGTGCCAAATAAACCAAGCAACTCCTCACATCCAGCAAGACCCTTGTCTAGAGGTTCTTGAGAAACTCAAAGATCTTAAGGAGGAGCTGGCTAATATGTCGTCTCACAATGCACAAAGTTCTTCTTGTGTATATTGTGGGGGTCCTCATAATGATGAAAAATGTCAACCTTCCGGTTTTGACCACTCAATATTCTCGTGATAAATCTATCACGGAATTACTTGCTGAAAAACATGCTGCTAGAGACGAAAGAAGCATGGAAGAATTACTAGTCTTAGAACAAGCAGCTAGAACACGTACCAAATTTCAAAATGCTGTTTTTCTCGATGAGGATGATGAATGTGATGATACCTCATCATGTTCATCAGTTGAGACTCCTTCCATGCATATACAGGTAGAAAAGAATTTACTGAATCACCAGCAGTAGAAATAATGGAACTTGTAGACTCCATTACTGCTAGTCCTTCTCATCTCCCTAAGTATGATGTTATCACACCCGAGGTTTCCACTCACTCTCTGAACATGGGGGACGAGCATCTTGACACTGTTCCTGCAAAGGAATCGGACGAATTCATAAAGTCTAGTGTTGAGAACCTTGTCCCAATCCCAAGTGAGTCACAGGGAATTCTTGAACATATGTGTGATATTCCTACCCCTCTTGTCTTTCCAAATAATCATACTGAGATGTTCTCTGATTCTGATGAGAACTCTTCTTTATCTTGTGGAGACATAAGTTATGTAGGGGAATTACCTTCTGAGCTTGTCAACTCAGAAGAAGAGAATGAGGAAGAAATCATCCAAGACGAATCTCTTCGTCTTACATTATTAAATGCTAATCTTCTCATTTCTAGAATCGAGGCTTTTAATGAAAAGCCTATTTCATCTCCTATCCCCGTCAAGGATAGTGAGATTTTGATCAATGATTCTATTCCTGAATTGCAAACGTTCCATTTTGATCAAACGGGAGAGAAGATAAGTGGTATCACCACTTCTCATTCTTATAATTCTCTTCCCGTTTATGAATCATTTACTATTGAGGAGTTCCCCAATGAACTCACTCAAATCAATCCCGAATACGAATCATTCACCTTTGATGAGTTCTCCTGTGAACTCACTCATATCATATCTCCTCCGGAGTATGATAAATTCTATTTTGATCTAGACATACCCATAATATGTCTTGATCAACCGAGCTTAAATGAGGAGATTCATGAACCAATGAATTCTCCTATTGAGGATGAGGAGTTAATCATGATTTTCATCATGACTTTCTTTCTTTTCTTCATATATTCTGTTCCCTATCCTGTTCTTCACTCTTTCGGGAGTGAAGACATTATCTTTGATCCCGGCATTCTCATTTATAAATTATGAGCCGGTTACTTATCTCATCGGTGTGGAACTTTCACGTGATTCAAATGTTTATCCAAACGTCTTGAATGAAAGTCCGATTGAGATTGTCTCTTCCACTTGCTTCCCCATGGACAAATAAATTCGGGGTCGAGTCAAGCTAGTGACTCGGGAATCAAAAACATTAGCAAAAACATGGGTTTTCACCCGTGTGTAACACCCTAGTGTGGGGGTGATGCCCCACATGTTGTATATATATATATATCTCTCTGAAAAAAAAAAAAAAAATGTACATATAGTGATAGCTTCTATTTAAGAAGTTTTATCTAAAAAAATAAATTGTATGTATATACACATAAAATAAAGGCTATGTAATATTTCCTTCTTACGTTCTAAGTTCGGTTTAACACCCGGTACTTTGAATATTGAGGACAATATTCAGTTCTAAGTGTGGGGGGAGATTCGTTATTCTAACGAATTTAAACACATGTTCCATCAAGAACCCCCATTTTAGCCAAAATTTTAAAAATTTTTTCTCACTTAGAACGCAATAAATGGTATCAATCCTCCATGTCTAACCCACAACAGGATTGGCTAATCCAGGAGCAAACGGTTCTTGGTAAAGATAACTCAAACCCGTTTATGGCTTGCAATTTGCCAAAAATTGTATGGTTCCTCAACTCCCCATTATCCTCAAAAGCTAATGAGTTGGCTAGCCCGCAAGATTATGGCTTGTGGTAAAGGCTGTGGAAAAACCATAATTGGTAATCAGCTCACCAAGATGTTGACTATTCCATCAAGAGTTGGCTAGTCCAGAAGCAAACGGCTTTTGGTAAAGACTAATCAAATCCGTTGACAGCTGGTGATTTGCTCAAAATCACACGGTTATCAGGTGTGCCACAGTTCTTACACCTGGCTACTCCAGAAGTGATGGCTTTTGGTAAAGAGTTTTTCAAATCCATTAAGTTTTTCTCAATAGATTGCTAGGGACTAGCAATAGTTTAGTGTGGGGGATTGATGAGTGTCTAAATACTCATCATTTTATACCAATCTGAGCTGCCAAAACATCAAAAAACACTCAAATATGTATCAAAATACTTAAAATATCTTAGAGGTGTGTTTTATATGTTTCAAATGCAAAATATGCAAAAACAAATGAAAAACGTACAAAGTTTGCATAATTGGCAGTTTCAGTCCCTCAAGTTTCATAAATTGTCAAAACTAGTCCCTGGTTATTCTAAAAAACATGAAAATGTCACCAAAGGTCCTTTTTAATCATAAAGTTACATATTTAGTCCTTTGGTGCAAAGTTTCATAAAATTACAAGTTTAGTCCCTCAACTTTGGAAATTGACAGAAATGGTCCCTGGGATGTAAAAACTTTGAGAAAATCAATTTTGGTCCTTATACTAATAATATTTTGCAGGAATGGTCCTTGGGTGATAAGTTTGGTGAATTTACATGATTGGTCCCTGAAATTTCACAGTTTGGCAAAACAGGTCCCTCAAAGTTTCAAACTTGACAGTTTCAGTCCCTGGGTGTTCAAAATGGGATAATTATCATTAAGGGTCCTAGGGAATTCATAATTGTCACTTTTAGTCCCTGGGAGAAAGTTTTGAATAAATTACACATTTAGTCCCTCAAGTTTGGTAAATTGTCAGTTTTAGTCCTCGGGTATTTAAAAAATAAAAAAATTAAAAATATCAAAAATGCCCTTGTACTATTCACATGAGACAATTTAAACCCTTTTGATAACTTTGGAAGACTTGCCAAATCAGACCCTAAACTTTTCACCAAATTACATTTTTGGTCCTTGTAATTTCAATAAAAACCAAACGGACCTATTTATTATTTACTAAACCAAAACCCAATCCA
The DNA here is from genome assembly GCA_030686995.1 of Artemisia argyi. Classification (NCBI taxonomy): domain Eukaryota; kingdom Viridiplantae; phylum Streptophyta; class Magnoliopsida; order Asterales; family Asteraceae; genus Artemisia; species Artemisia argyi. The sequence goes on from CM060681.1 coordinate 100,964,829, forward strand.
AACTAAACCCAGTTACAACCCCAGCCCACTCACCCTTACCCTAAGCCCAAAATTATACCAGCCCAACCCTTTGGTCAAACCAGTCAACCCCCCTTTCAATACCACTCCCCCGCTTTCTTCCCCAATACCACCACACAACACTGCTACCAAAACCACCACCTCCACCTGGCCTTCTACTTGCTCCCCACTCATTCCACATCACCCTCCACCTCACACAACACCCCAAGCCCCATTAATGCCCCTAAAACCCTCTCCACGCATAATCTGACCCCCCCCCCAAGACTTTTGGCGCGAAAAGCAGTTTTGAAAGGCCAGGATTGATCAGACCTTATCAATGGCTAGGAAGTGGTGGGAAACACCCCAGTGGGTCCCACATGCTCAGAAAATAGCTACAAAAGGGAAGAGAGGCTGAAGAGAAAGAAAATTAGTTTAGGTTTAGTTAATTAGGTCGTATGTAGTGTAAGTTTCAATTTCAATTGTAATTTCCATTAAAAACACTTGTTCTTAGTTATTTGAATGTATTTAAATCTTTAATCTAAGTTAATTTCAAGTTTCAAAAAAAAAAAAAAAAAAAAAAAATTAGTTTAGGTTTAGTTAATTAGGTCGTATGTAGTGTAAGTTTCAATTTCAATTGTAATTTCCATTAAAAACACTTGTTCTTAGTTATTTGAATGTATTTAAATCTTTAATCTAAGTTAATTTCAAGTTTCAGCTTAATTCTCAGTTTATGCCATTTTTACTTATTTTCTAGAAATTCAAAAATCTCATATAGTCTGTTGTTGGTACTAGTTGTTGTAAAGTCAGTTCATAAGCTTTAATAAGCTCTGAAAAAGCTCATAAAAGTCTTAGATAACCTCAAGTGTTTGTTCAGTTCATATAAGCAGAAAATACAAGAAAATTCAATAAAATAGAAAATAATCAAGAACTTGTGGAAATCATTGAAGAAGGAATGAGCAGGGTGTTATTTGGATGAACATGGTTTAGAATCCTATGGGGGATACTAGGTTGTGATCTTTGTTCCTTGTTTCATCATTTCTCAGTCTATCACTATTTGTAAGTTTGATTTTCAATTTTTGCTTTTCATTATAGATTACTTAATGTTGCTTATTTCTAGTTGCTATATGTTTATTTAGTGTTATTTAATCAGTATACCTAGTAATATAGATTGCTTGTTCATTAGATTTAGTTATGCTTTAAAAAATCAAATCTCACAGTGGAATACTCATAATTGACAACTCTGAGTTTTTAGCTTGTGGAGTGGTTGATTATTGACCATTTGATCTCAGTATATCATAATATAGTGTAAGGAATCAAAGTTAAGGTTTAAATCTATTAGTTGTTTTGTTAATCTCAAAACAGTCAAGTTAATGGGGTGTTTGGCTCACCATGATACTGAGTGAACTAGGTAGTGTTAGTAGTCTAGGATAGTTCACTTTTATTACTTTAGGTCTAGGTAGGTCAATTAACTCTTAAAACTCAGGCATTTAACTGCATAAGTCAAAATCCAAATCCAATTCCCTTGACAGTTAACTGTCAAGGAATTTGGATCCACAAACATTCATTTCACATCACAAGTAGATATTATAGCCTAATTAAGTAATATTGTAGCTTATTACATCATTATTAATCAGTTAGGATCTTAGAAATCTCACCAAAGTCAACTATATAGTTTTTAGTTAAGAAGTCAAAGTGCATGTTCTTAAATTTTTCTAAAAATTCCAAGAATTTTATAGAATTCTCTGCTTAGATTCAAGACTTGAAACTTGTTTCTAGTTAAAGTATATCAACTCATCTTTCTAATTCTATTAAGCTTGCATTTTTGTGATTTTTAAGGTGGGCCCCACAACTGCATAAACACACTTGCAGGGCAAGTGTGTCCCCTGTGCAGCAGATAACCAGGCCACAACACCACCTTTGGTGGTGTTTTGTGACCAACCCAGTGGACCCCACCTGTCCTAATTAGCTTTTCCCAACCCCCCTCCTAGTAGGCTACCTGGTTTGACTTTTGGTTTGACTTAAATCCAAGTGGACCCCACCTTAATCAGACCCAAAACCTTGTCTCATTTCTGTGTTCTAATCAGTTTTTGAATTAGCTTATTTGGGCTTATTAGCTTATCTACTGAGCTTAATTGGCCATTTTAAGCTTTGACAAGTTCAAACAACCTATTAGAACCAGAAAACTCCATAGTGGGTCCCACACCAGCTCATTTGAGCTTATTTGTCCATTTGGTCAACCAAAGTCAACTGTGGAGGTAATAAGCCCCCACAGTGCTTATTATTAAGCTAGAAAATTATTGTTTTTATTAAAGTTACTTATTTTTATGTATAATAAAGTTTTGTAAAATAAAAATCCAGAAAAAAACAATATAAAATTAAGTAATAGTTTCTATTTAATTTAATTTAATTTTAATTTTCATTTTTATATTTTTATTAAGTAATATGTATTTTTTATATTTTTATTAATTTCCTTATATATTAAAGTAATTTAAATAATTTTATTAGATTTTTATATTGTCATTTGGTATTAATTAGAATTAATAATAGTTTTATTAGTAATTAATCAATAAATAAATTTTAAATAGCATAATTAATTTTTATATAGCAATACCTATTTTTTATATTTTTTATAGCTTTTATAAGTCATAAAATAGTTTTATAAATTTTTCCATAATTTTCTAAGTTAGTTTAGTAGTATTTGTAATTTAAAATAATTTAATTAGTATAATTAATATAAATAGTTTTTAATTAATAGAAAGTTCATAAAAAGACAAAAAGATTTATTTTTATTTTTTATACTTTCTTCAAGTTCTATTTTAGGTTTAGAAAATATTTTTATAAATTTTTAGTTTAATTTGTAGTGTTAATCATTTTTAGTTTTTATTTAAGTTAGTTTTAATTAAATAGTTAAATAGTTTTTATTTAAATAATTAATATTAAATAATAAAATAATCTAAAAAATAGTTTTATTTTTAGTTTAATTTTATTTAAAGTTTAAGTTTATAGAATTTTCATTTTTAACCCTTATAGTTTATTTTTCTTAAAACTCACCTTTTTCTCAGTACGCAGTCGCGTCTAATTTTAATTTGGTGTACGTTTTAAACGTTTTTAAATACCTAGATTTCACGTAATCATTAAGATAGTTTATTTAAGTTATTTTAAGTTATAAAACCCTAGTTTAAACACACACACACTTTTATACCCTTTCCTGTTCACATTCACTGATCACATATTCGTTTTTAATACCATCACAACCTCGTTGGGACTTACGACCAGGGAAAACACTGTATTCCTCGGAAGCATTTGCCTCAGCTGTTTGACTATTACAGTTGGCCATTCACAAGTGGCTGATCAGTAATTATCTGACCGTTTGAGGCGAATCAGTCTTCTTGAAATTGACGAACAAATTTGTCCCGTCTTTGTTCTAGAATTCTACAAAAGTGTCCGAATCATTCGTGATAATGGGACAATCCCTCTCTCGTTCATCACCAATAATCAAACCATTGTCCCACCTCTCATTCTGTTTGCCCAAATCCTTCGCATTCCAGGTCAAGGAGTTTGTATGTTTTCAAATGATGGTATCTTGCTAAACTCCACCAAATGGTCGATCCAAACCCGGTTTACAACACTCCTTTTGATGACCCCGTTATGGTAAGAAACACCGTTTTCATTGAAAGAATTTCACCAACACGCATCACCCGAAACTCTGAACTTATTCATCGAGATCCATTCCAAATGGAGCGCTCTAAGATGTTTCCACAATACAAGAAGTGGGAAGAAATTATTAGAGAAAATGCCATTTGTCTAGCCGAAAACAAAGATCATCCTATTGCTTGTCTTGTATACATGATCTATTGCCTCATTCGACAAATACCTTTCAACCTTGCCTACTACATGGCTAAGAGAATGGTCAATGTATTCAAAACCAACAAAATGGTTCTTCATTATGCCATGCTACTCACTCGTCTCTTACTAGACACGTTCGTGGAATGCAACCTTTACCTAGGAATGATGACCATTTTCTTGTCAACCTTGTCATATGGTTCCTCTCACCAACAGACGTGCTACGAGGTTCATGGTTGAAGGTAAAAGGCCACATCCTCCCACTGGTTCTTTTGATGAAGTCAAAGTTGATCCAAACGAACCCATCCAAAACTATCATCTTGATCATGTCTCGTACATTGATCAATTTCCTAGCATTCCAAGTCCTTCTCAAGACTTTCAACAAACTAAGAGAATGTTTAAATGCCTTTCTTTCTCATGGGCAAAAAGAAGAAGTGAAGAGGTGATGGATGTTGTGAGATGATTGCATTTGGTAAGTCTTACTTGATGTTTCAAACAATTATGACACTTTGTTCTTTAAACATGTTATGTCTGTAATATAATGTCCTAATCATGTGGTAGTATTAATTGATGTTATGACGGGTAAAACATGAACATTAGTAGGGGTAGAAATATCTAAGTACGAATTTTACCACCTTTGATAATATATCAAAAGTTGGTCTTTATCTCATTTAATTGCTTATTTGTTCATTATACTTGCTCTCGTTGCTATCATAGACTATAATTTACTTATATTTACTAATAGAAACATAAGTTTCGAAATTCAATAAGTGCGCAAGATTCTACGAGCCCACCATCTAGTTTTTGGTCTCAGACACCGGATCCCTTCGATATAACTAGCCAGATGCTTTTTGAAAAGGATCCGGTGGATCCAGGCAAACAAAGCTGTGTTTTATACTTTTTTACATCCCTCTTACTTTCCAGACCTTATAAATTGGTTGCTTGATTACATTAAATAAGTAAATATTATTCCCATCATTTGTTCTATGTATTTGACTTGTTTTATATTATTATCTATGAGTATTGATACTTAATCGTTTGCTTTTGTAATTCTCAGTTACAAACAAGTGTTTGGTGAAAGTTAGCTATTTTGGACGTAAAATGGAGCAAAATGGATCAAGTTGGAAAAGTCTGCTAAACTAAAGAAAGATACGCCGTATCATTCTAGACAGATAAGCCGTACGACCATACTTAGACGAATTCGAAGACCATTGCCTGATTTTGAAGAACGCCGCATATATTTATCTCATGCGCCGCATATTAAACCTTGGTCAATGAAGAAGATCTGACTTATCTACTCCAGATACATCGTATTACTTTCCTGACATACGACACATCAATCTCAAGACCTTCACCAAAGATTATCCAAGATACTGAAGGACATGCGCCACATAGAGATTCAAGTTACGCCTTATCCGAAGACGGTGTACGAATATTCCAGAATATAATAATCTTGGACCCCACGCTAAGTTATCTAGATACGCCGCATCAACTTAGTTGATGCACTGCATCTTACCCTCAGACAGAAACTATAAATACCCCATTCAACAGCCGAATTTCGTGTGCAAAAAAACCCTAAGGAGAAGAATACAGACAAATAGGCAACACAAGACACCAACCAAACGAAGATTTCAGAGCAACAAGAAAGTCCTGCTAGTGTTTTAATTCATTAAGTAGTTTTGTTTTATTGTAATAGTACACTTAATCCATCAGGATTGTTGGGCTTGTCTACGCCATAGGACTCCCCTTTATATTAATTTCCCATCGATTATATGTTTATTTGATGTTTATTTGGTTCTTTTTATATGTGCATTGATAACTTCTGTGTCTAGCTGTGAAATGCTTGGGCTGCCATACCCCTCCCACGATTACTTCACTAGCATTATAAGTTAGTGTAAGCCCTTTAAAAAAATTAAATAATATAGTCATAAGTAATCATTAAGAGCTTACTCGCCTATAATTTAGATACCAGTGAGAGAGAATATATTTTAGCACTAATCATATAAAACTAGCAATAAAACAAGTGACAAGCTACTTAATCATTCGTCAGGCCTCTTATCTGTATCTGTTATCTATCTGTGTACGTGTTCGCCATTCGTGTATTCGACTCATTAGTTTTAATTACTGTTTTAAACAACTTAAATCATGCCAGTCTCTCAGGCTGAACCCCCTTGCGTTAGATTAGGTTTTATAACTAACTTAGGAATTAAAATACTAATAGACATTCTAGGTGTTAATGTTCCACTCTTAGTGATCGACACTCTGCTTACCAACTAGCTACATTGATCGGGTACACTGCTCATTAGTGTGTGTTATAGGTTAAGTCGGCTAAATATAAATTTAAAACTTGATAAGAATAATGTAAAGCCCGACTCTAAATTTATATTTTAACATTGAATACGCCGTATAGGTTCTGTCATATATGCTGTATCGATTTGTACTTGTGAAAATTACTAAACTAAAAATCTGAATAAAACACATCATAATTATATAATACATAAACATTGTACTTAAATTATGATAGCGGAAGCGTAAAACTACGAGTGTGGGTGTTACAACTCTCCTTACTGGAATTGTTCGTGTCCTCACGAACACCCTTGGAAACTATTCTGCTTAATTTATACCTATCTAATAAGTCTACCTATCTAATAATTCTAAATCTTATCTTACGAAAGTGGGTATAAAGGGCAAAATACAACAGCAACCCAGGAAATTCTGCACTTAAAGTGTTTTTGTAAAAGTGTGTTTAATGATGAAATAGCACGTTAAGCGATCATGTTTAAGTTGTTTAGACTCAATACATGTTAGGTAAATGTGTTAGCAAGTTCTAATAGCATTAGAATGGTTATCATGTGAGTAGGTGCTCGTGGAAAGCTTACGGAAGGCTAAACAAGACTTAGAGGTGAGTAACGGTTCATTAGGTTCATGTTACTAGATTGAACATAAAGATGGAACTTGTGCAAGGTTTCGGAGATAGCCGAAAGAAAGCATGAATACTATGCTCACAAGAATCATGATTTGACAAGTTTAGAATGCCCAAGAAACGCACCAAAAGTCAAGTAGCGTGCCTAAGAAGTGTATGATGTAGAATTCCCATAGTAGCATCCTAAGTGGATGACACGTGCTTTTATAGATGACCCGTGCTTGAAAAGCACTTACGTCCTAAGTGGACGACCCAAATCAGAAAAGCACGGATAATAAATTTAGAAGCCATTAGAAGAGTACTCGTTGGTTAGGGAGGTTCTCACTCACAGCATGACGACTAAGCATCGTCTAATCAGAATGCATGTGCTTAGATATCATGTATGATTAAGAATTCAGAATAAGTCTCAGGCTCATGAACAAGTAGTAAGACGACTATTAGTTATACCATTTATAGCATTTAAAATACGTTTATGTTCAGAATTGCAAGTGTTAATTTAGATATAGCTAAAACTATCATGTTTTAGATTCAGATTTAGATATAGACTCAGATCCGTGTACTCACTAAGTCATCAGGACTTACCGTTCTCAGTTTCCATGTTTTGCAGGTTAAGTCTTAAGGACGCTGGGACATGTAGATTAAGAAGACGAGTTAGGATATCGACAATGCTCGTGTATATAAGTGACGAGCATCTCAACCATACTTTGTTATTAAGCTTGTCAACGCCCCAAAACTTTATGATTAAGTGTCAGAATCATATAAGTCATGTTTTGATACTAATGTGTAAATATATATAACATGTATTTGAAAATGGGTCAAAATAGGTGTGTTTGGGTTAACACCCGCACTCGTAGTTTTATGCTTCCGCTATCATAATTTAAGTACCATGTTTATGTATTATATAATTATGATGTGTTTTATTCAGATTTTTAGTTTAGTAATTTTCATAAGTACAGATCGATACGGCGTATAGGACAGAACCTATACGGCGTATTCAATGTTAAATATAAATTTAGAGTCGGGCGTTACAAATAATCTATACCTACAACGATATACACACGCATCATTGCTTATGCCCTATTAGTTTCAATTGAGCTATCCTTAGTCTTAGTAGTAGGGGTGGCAATCGAGTCGTGTTCGTGTTGACCTATTCGGGTTCGCGTGTTGGCGGTTTAGTATAACCTCTACCCAAACACGACCTATTTATTAATCGTGTCAAGAAACTCAACCCTAACCCGCACCTGCATAACACGTGTAACCCATTTTTGACCCGTTTAACCCATTTAAATAAATTGGTCAAGTAGCAAATAAGGTTGGTGGTTTATTGATTTAACTAGCTTAAATGCTAAAATGATATAAGGATTTAAAATATGATAAAAATAACAGACAACTAACTACTACCTCCGTCCCATAATAATTGTTCACTTTGACATTTTTTAGTCTTTCTTATTCAAATTTGACCATAAATATTTTTATTTGTATTACATAATACTTGATGAAAAATATATGAATCGATTGGGTTTCAAATACATTTTCAATTGATATAATTTTCATCAAGTATTATATAACACAAATAAAAATATTAATGGTCAAAGTTAAAAAAGAAATACTCAAAAAGGTAAAAGTGGACAATTATTATGGGACGGAGGGAGTATACGACAATTTTCTCAGCTATAAGCGTCAATCTATGAAATATGAGGTATATTCGTAATTCAATCATATTAAGTACATAACAGAATACATTTAATCCACATCAAACATAAAAAAAGCATGTTATATATTTTATTTTAAGAGTCTTATATACTTAAACGGGTTCACGGGTTGACCTGTTTAATATTTACTCAACCCAAACACGACCCATTTATTAAACGGGTTAGACGGGTTGACCTGTTTTTGACTCAAACCTGTTTATCCTCAACCCAAACCTGTTTAACTTCGTGTCGGGTTCGTGTCGTTAATTGTGTCGTGTCGACAATTGCCACCCCTACTTAGTAGATCCCATATGTTCCTATGCATGACTTAGGATCGTTATAAGATGTTTATTATTTATCATTTCTCAAATACTCACCATCTTTCTCCTCTGGTGCTTAAACCTTCTTTCTCTTATCTTAATCCACTTGTTTTCATAATAGTTATATTTTTTATAAATTTCTTTTACCCATTTTACCTTTAAAATGCTATAAAATCAATTTTTTTATTTTTTTTTATAATTTTTAAGAAATTTTCTATTTTTCTTCCTGAGCACTCTGTGATTCCTATCACCATTGACCACTTCCTAAGCCAACTAGATTCAACCTTAATCATTTATGAGCTTCCTTTAGCTCTTATCTCTCTATAAGAACCATCATTAGTCATCTCACATCATTAGTTTTAAGTTCTCAAAATTTCCACTATTTAAGACACCTCCTTGCACTCATTAGCTCAAATTATATAGGCTAGAGTTAGTTAACTCTTAACCATTCCTCTTCCTTTCTGTCTCAGTTAGCCGGATCCCTTGGCTAGAGCTAGGCAGATCCCTTTTGAAAAGGATCCGGGCAAAAAGAGACAGTTGAAAACTGTTTTAGACATAAAACTCACCTTTATTCATTTTAACAGTCAACATGGCCTTTAATAACTCTCATAGAAGATTGTATCTCTGTAGTTGACCCTTATGCATACAAATGATTACAATTTAAAGGATTTTGGTGGTTTAGGCCTTAATTTTTTCACAACTTAAGCCACTTGTGTTTGTACTTTTAACCCATACCTCAACTTCACATTTCTCAGCAGCAAACTCACATTCTAAACACCTTTCACAATGACTAAGGTACCAAGTGCTCATTCCTCAACTAAAAGCCCTCACAGAAAAATTGCCCGCATTGTGTATGAAATCTCATCAACCGAATCTTCACCCGTTGAGAAACCCTCACCTAACTACATATAAACTCCACCTTTCATTGAACCAACACTACCACAACTTGCTCCCATTAAGCCAATACCATCACATACACCTCAAAATACTCTCATCTCTTCACAACCAACACGAGTTTCACCTATTGAACCTCGACAACTATCCTTTGCCACACCTCATACTTCTCTACATCCATTCACGATTTTTTTTGGAGGACTTGCCTCATAGACCTTCTAATCCACCACCATTGCCTACATTCTCGTCTATTGAAAGAATACAACCACCTTTACCTAACATAGGTGTTGACATCAATGTGTCACCACTAATAACACACATGTATCCTTCTCCTCCATCCTCTTTTGGCCTATTTTGGGTAATGACTAGACATCAAACACCACAACTAGACAACATGAATGTTGACACACCTCTACCTCTTCTACCTACACACACATCTCCACCAACATCCGTGGTACACCCATAACCTTCTCACTTAGGTCCATGTACTTCCAACATACCTCCAACACCACAACAACCAACTCATGAAGACACTTGCTACCATTGCCAACAAACTCAAACCACAGTTCATGAACTTTGTGATGAAGTATGTTTCATGTTCTATCACCTCATTGAACGCTTAGATGGTATCAACAAACCAAATCACCCTTAGGATCATTAGAAAGAAGTGCAAGCACAAGTGGTCATCCTTATTTTCTCCTCTTTAAGCTTAGGTCTTTCTCATTAGGATTTCTTAAAATCTAAAAACCATGTTCTTAGTTTTTAGAATGGTCTTTGTTGTACCATTCTTGATGTTTTATTACATGAACTTATTTGATTATGCTACGTGTTTTTCTTAGCATAGTATAAAAAAATCACTAGATATTTGATAAATAAAGTTTGTTATATAAACAAAAAAATCGTATATAGCTAAAAGTACAGGATAATTATCGTTAATCGCCACATAATTTCAAGGTATGTTTTATAACATTTTTTTTTTTCATTCTTATTAAACGACATGCTGTGAGTAACAAAACAACATGCTCTTTGTTTTCCTCCTTAATTCTTATCAAACGACAACCTCACTTTCAAACAACACTTTCCACAACAAACGAGTCATTTTATTTAATTTTTCATCTAAACAACATCGGCCGCACGCCTAATGTATATTAAAACAATGATATAAGTATTTGATTTCTAAATTAAAAATTATTTGTAATAGAACACATCCTCCATAGATCCTTGCCGAATATCTCCTTCCAATTTGAAGCCCCTACATTTCTTTTAACACAAAATACACACCAACACCAACACCAACACCAACACCAACACGAGACCATAAATCAATCAGGTATGCATTTCCGATCATTTTTTTTTTTAATTTATTTAATTCCTTTAATCTTATTAACTTACACTTTATTTAAACATATCATTTACAAATCATAATTTAATTCCCTCATAAAGAAATTAGGTTTCCATCTTATCATAATTATTATCTGTTAAATTATATAGGTGAACATCTTAGGGCTGTGTAAATAATACAATGAGTGTGGTTGGGTTCGATATCGGGAACGAAAACTGCGTTATTGCCGCGGCCAGAAACCGTGGAATAGACGTGCTTCTAAACGATGAATCCAATCGCGAGACGCCTTCTGTTGTGTCTTTCGGTGAAAAACAGCGTTTTTTAGGTTCCGCAGGTGCCGCGTCCGCTACTATGAACCCTAGATCTACTATTTCGCAAGTTAAGAGGCTCATTGGGGTTCAGTATAGGAGTCCGGCTGTACAGGATGATCTTAAGTTGTTGCCGTTTGAGACGAGTGAGGGTTTGGATGGCGGTGTGTTGATTTGTTTGAGGTATTTGGATAAGCAGTGTACGTTTACGCCTGTTCAGATAATGGGGATGTTGTTTGCGCATTTGAAGTGTATGGCGGAGAAGAATTTGGATGGAGCTGTTACGGATTGTGTGATTGGGATTCCGTCGTATTTTACGGATTTGCAGAGACGTGCGTATCTTGATGCTGCTCATATTGCAGGGTTGAGGCCTTTGAGATTGATGCATGATTGTACTGCGATTGCGTTAGGTTATGGTATTTACAAGACGGATTTTGCGGATTCTGGACCCACTAATGTCGTGTTTGTTGATATTGGACATTGTGATACTCAAATTACTGTTGCGGCTTTTGAACATGGGCGTATGAAAATATTGTCGCATGCTTTTGATAATCATTTGGGTGGTCGAGATTTTGATGAAATTTTGTTTAAATATTTTGCCGAGAAATTTAGGGAACAATATAATATTGATGTTTATACCAACACTCGTGCTTGTATAAGGCTAAGGGCGTCGTGTGAGAAGTTGAAGAAGGTTTTAAGTGCGAATGCAGAAGCGCCGCTAAATATTGAATGTTTAATGGACGAGAAAGATGTGAAGGGGTTCATAAAACGAGATGATTTCGAGAAATTGTGTTCTGATTTGTTGAAACGAATTAGTGTACCTTGTGTTAATGCGGTAAATGAGGCTGGCATTGGGGTTGATCAAATATATGCTATTGAGCTTGTTGGTTCTGGGTCCCGCATACCGGCTATTATGAGAGAATTAACTTCTATCTTTGGAAGGGAACCGAGAAGGACACTTAATGCGAGTGAGTGTGTTGCGAGAGGATGTGCACTTCATTGTGCAATGCTTAGCCCGACTTACCGTGTTAGAGACTATGAGGTTTGTCTATAATACTGTCTTTTTCTTATTCAAATATTCCACGCATCTTCAATGTTAACTTTTATGAGTATTTGACTATTTGTGTCACTCTTTTTTTTGTACATTAAATTGTTATTGCTGTGAAAGTTGTAAACGAACTATGCTACACTTAGCATGAATGTGCGGTTTTTGTTACATTATAATAAATTAAGTGCAAGATATAACAATCATGCTGACAAAGTTTGTCGAAGGTCGCCAGTTTGTGTTGTTTCCAGGAATCATTTATCTCAATAGAGAGGCAGCTGAGTAGATTGTTTGAAAAGTCAGTAACTTAGTTACGGTAGTCATCAAACAACAGCTAAACTATATAAAGAGACACCAATTTATTTTTGAGCTTTAGGTACTATGTATTAGTTGATTTCTTATATATTATACTTATACTCGAAATGAAAATTTGCCCCATTGGATATGGATATTCTAGTGCTAAAACCTTTGAATTCTTCACCAGGTTATATCCAGACACAACTATGCTACGGGATTACTTTTCATTTTATAATTCTATCTTTGCTTTCTATCATGTCATTTAATATATTGTTGACAATTGAACAATATCACTTGTTGGTTTTGGATCCTGCTTGATCATATTAATCTTCATTTCTGTTTAAAAGATGGGTAGTAATTCGTGTAGTATGATGATTAGTCAAACCCAAAATGACTTGAGTGCCATTTAGTAATCCCGTTAAGAAAAATATTTAATCTAGGGGAGGGGGTCATCTCCTTTGAAGTTGGTGTACCTTCAAGTTATAAGTTAGACTTACTATGTAGAACTTATGCCTAATGAGAGCTGTCAAATTCTTTTTTTATGTACATATGCTTATATAAAAGGTCAGTACGTTAAGAATATCATAAAAGCTTGCTTATTCAATTGGTCTAGGCATCTTTACAATGAGATCAATCTTCAGTAAAAAGAGACTGCTATTTTAAGATTTAGGTAGCATGAGAAACTGCTATTTTAGCATACCTCATTTATATTATGATACTACAAATAATTTGAAAATGTTATCTTTTATAAAGGAAGAAGCTCACTATTCTTCCCGTTTTCATCTATTTACATGGACTGAATGAAGTGAGAATTCATTTTCCAGGCATTAATTATGCTCTAGAAATTGGTTCCACAATTTGAATCTCTTACAAGGGACAAGTCTACCTACTATTTCCTTTGAAAGTATTTTTTGATCATCAGTTTCTAATGTATGTGTCATATTAGCATTTGCAATTTTTTTTTTGTAAGATATGGATTGTGCGCTTAACTATCTGTAGTATTGAGCTTATATTTAGGTTATAGACCTTGTTTTCCGATTTTTGGTAATTCTCTAGATATGTTAATATGCATGAAATTTCTTAAACGTAGACATTTGCTGTTACTGTGGATTCAGGTTACATTTTTTTTTTTTTTTCTTGTTGCAGGTTCAAGATTCGTATCCTTTTGCCATCGGACTTCAATCAGAAGAAGGTAACACCATCTCACTGCCCAATGGTGCGTTGTATCAAAAAGGGCATCCATTTCCAAGCTTTAAGATGCTTACATTGCATAGAAGTAATACATTTCATTTGGATGTCATATATGCCAACGAAAATGAGTTGCCTGCTGGAGTATCACCTAATGTCAGTCGTTTCACTGTAAGAACCACTACTTAGCTACTAGTTTCATCTGTTCAGTATTTTTGAACTTTCAACTATTTCGAATTTAGTTTAGGTTTTTATATAGAGGTGCCAATATCAACCTGGCTAGTAATAGATGCACCATGTAATGTTTTTCTCTATCAAATTAAACTGGCACTAAAACTTTTAGCTTAATAGGAAACGTAAATTGGGCAGAAGTTGCGTAATGTATAAATTCTCCCAAATCTTGTTAAAAAAACTTGTTTTGGAGTCCTGTGTCCACAAAGGATTTTGACAGAAGTTAAATTTAATGAATATTTGTATTTATATATGTTATAATCTCATGCATACACGGGGTTTTAGTATAAGAATTAATTTAGTTTCATAACAATATTATAAACAGTGTTCCATTAAAACACTGATGTTTAACGACAATAAAATAACTTTTGTAACTCATTTAGCATCTTTAAACGCCAAAATAAACATTATTTTAATTTAATAATATTTATGCAGATTGGTCCTTTCTCAAGTTCACACAACGTGAAGGTCAAAGTTAAATTTCACCTAAATCTTCATGGCATTGTATTGATAGAATCTGCTTCGGTAAGTATATGATTCAATTTGCTTGAATAACTAACATCAATTTAATCGTGTTGCTGGGACAGCATTCGAAGAGCATTTATGATATCTATACCATCCTTTGTGTTTCTTATTTCAGCTTATAGAAGAAGATTACTCAAGTAACAATGCTCATTCGCCTTCTGAACAGATGGCGGCTGACATTCATATGTCGAATGGTGCTTCTGAGTATAGCCCATCCACAACACATTCTGTAAGTAATATCATCTGGAGTTTAATGTTATGCATTCTCATCGAGTTTTTACGCTACTTGATGTGGGATCCTTGACGAAATCTTCATTTGATTTTTTATGTTATCATGCGCATATAATTGTGTTCTATGGGGCTACCCGTATGGGCGGGCCTGGCAACAGATTCCGGCCAAAATAGGTCATGATTTGTTACTGGTCAAAATGGGTTTGGTGGGTTATGTTGACCCCAAATGCTTTTTGATATTAATTAATTAATTAATTTTTCCTAATTAGCTAGTGTATACGATTAAGAAATTTATTACAACAACAACAAATTGTTATAATCAAATATCTTAGTAGGCTTAGTGCATTAAACTTACACATTGGGGGACTTTCAACCTGTTAGACCTGGTTTTTAATCTGCGAACTTTTCAATTCCAACTGTTTGACCCATTAGAAATAAAACATAACCCTATATAACTCATTTAGGCCATGTTTAGTTGCAGAAAAAAGCTTCATTTTCCAGAAAATTTTTCTAAGAAAATTAGAAAAACAGAAAACATGTTAAAATCCACATATTTCTAAAAATGTTTCCCAAAAAATAGAGAATCAACTTTACTAAGTTAAAACATGATTTCAGAAAAGTAAAATATGTATTTTCTATCTTCTTCCTCCCCACTTTCCCAAATAACCCCACTTTTCTATAAGAAAAATCGAATTTCATTTAAATGTGTTATCTAAATTTTCAACACTTCTCTAGTAAAAAAGAACACATCCAAAAAAAAATAAATAAAATAAAATAAAAAAAAATTAATGAAACACAACCTTAACCTTTTTATAAGTAAATTGTTTGAAGTTGTCACCTCTAATATGTAACAACTGTGGTAGTAATTAAACAATGCTATTTCACTTAGCAGGCTGATGAAACAAGAAAAGGTAAGGCCCGAAGGCAGAATGTTACTGTTTCTCAGGATGTCTATGGGGGAATCACAAAAGATGAACTCCTTCAAGCTCTGGAAAGGGAGAGGGAATTAGCAGATCAAGACATAAAAGTGGAGCAAACTAAAGAAAAGAAGAACACCCTTGAATCTTTCGTTTATGACACACGCAATAAGGTATGTAACCGATTAGAACAAGTAGTTTTGTAATTAATTGATGTCATGTAATTTAAATTTATTTCCATTACACTTAGAAGAAGGGTGAAGCCAGAAAATATCCAACTGTGGGCAAACTAGGGGGTGTTTATATTGGATTGGAAATCAGGTTTCTCGGGTTCAAAATGTATAGTTTGAAGGAAACTCAATCTGAATCTGAATTACAATTCAATTTGGTTTCGATTTCAACTGAAATCTGAATGCAAAGTTTTTAATTTCTAGATTATGGGGTAATCTGAATTACAATTCGATTTGGTTTCGATTTCGACTGAAATCTGAAGGCGAAGTTTTTAATTTCTAGATTATGGGGAAGAAGGAAAAACACTTGTCACCATTAAGCAAGAATAAGTTGTAACTATTCTTTTATAGTGGTAGAGTTGACACGTTTGAATTATGTTTAGTATGGATTTCAACTAGAATATGAATCAAGAATCAGTTAATTTCCATTTCAACCAGGAAACACGAATCTATATTTTAAGTGCTTTAGCGATCGTTTTGTTAGAGTAAAAATTTCTAGATTTCTATCTCTAATTTTGTAGGAATTAGGAGGGGAATTTTTTACTTCCACTAAAGGGTTATATCTTTGCTGATTTTGTATTTTCCTATTCTGAAGAAGAGGGGGGGGGGGGGGAATTTTTTACTTCCACTAAAGGGTTATAATTGTGTGTGTGTGTTTTTTTTTTTTGGAAATACAAATTCCCACTTTGTGGTGATTTTTGGAAGAAAACCAATTTAAATCGATTTCCTTTTTTGTTGCTTTCTACAAAAAATTGTGGAAAACAAGGGTGATTTCCCTCTAATTTCTCCAACTAAATGCACTCTTAGATTCTGATGAAAAGGGGAAAAGATGTCACTAGATAATGTGAGTATAGAGTTAAGAGTTTTCTTTATAGTGGCAAATTTGTTTAGACACTCAAATCTTGGGAATAAGGAAAACAGAGTTTGATCTCTGACGGGTTTATTTGGGGCTCTGTTTGTCTCAGAGGGGTCAAATAAAATGTTTAGCTAATAAGGGAACATTACAAACATGTTGGAAGTCTCCCAAAGTCCTCTTTTTTTTTTTTTTTTTTTTTTTTTTTTTTTTTTTTTTTTTTTTTTTTTTTTTTTTTGGAATAATTCTAACGCATTTGTCATTTATAAGAAATTGGACAACAAAAGTGGTAGCAGTAAACCCAGTCTGTCCCTACTGTTTCGAGGTATACTGAAAATGGCCTCTTCGGACTATCTTGCCACCTCTGATGGTGTCTATGTCAGTTCTTGCAGTTATTAGTGGCTTTTCACTTTTTATAGCTGCATACGAATTGAACTTAATTTCTGTTATTTAGCTTCTAAGTTCGTGCCGGAGCTTTGCCACAGACGAAGAGAGGGAGGGGATATCGCGAAATCTTCAACAAACTGAGGACTGGTTATATGAAGATGGTGATGACGAATCTGAACAAGCCTATACTGGAAGGTTGGAGGATCTTAGAAAGGTATATGAAATGTCTAATTTTGAACTCTACCTTGTTATGCAGTAGTAGTAGTGTGTACATATCTGATTCTTTTTTTTCTTTGTCATTGTAGTTGGTAGATCCTATTGAAAGTAGATACAAGGAGGAAGATGCTAGAGCACAAGCTACCAAAAATCTTTCAAATTGTATTAAACAATATTATATGGCTGCAAGTACACTACCTACTACCGAGAAAGAGGCGGTATGATTCTAGATTTTAAGCTGTTATAATTTACGAAATCAATCATCACTTTCTTGTATTTCATATGATAAATGGGGTTCGAGTAGAACTTGTAAGGGGACTGACAACCCTACAAGTATGGGTGAAAAAATAGGCGGACGGGCTGTATATTGATGAAAATTGGTAAGTTCTTAATAAATTTATCACATAAATAGAGCGGTAATTGTGATTACATGAATAATATTGCCACAAAACTAATCTTGTTATTTAATGTAATTTTGGAGTTTGTATGCTATAAATTTACAGTTTGGGTTACTTTTGATATGTTATCCAATTGACCTGCTAGAGATAAAACGGAACCTGAATTAACTGACTTATAAGTGAACGAGTCAAATCACTTCCTTTAATCAGCAGTCACAGAATTTTTTAATTACTGTACCCTATGTAGTTAATCTCGGCGAGATCTCGCCGAGATCTCGTCGAGATCTCGGATCTCGCCCCTAAAAATAATCTCGGATCAAAATCTCGGCCCTAAATCTCGGATCCGAGAATATCGGCGAGATTGGCGAGATTTTGCCGATATTTTGCCGAGATTGGCTCCAAATATCGGCGAGATTTCCGAGATTTTGCAAGTTGTAACTGGATGTGACTTTTTTTCTTTCTTTCTTTTTTCTAACCGGTAAATACCACGAGATTTCCAAGATCTCCGTGGGTTTATGGATACCGAAGGAAGTTGTGTATTCATGTTTGTTTGAAGTTCTGATTAAAGCAGAAAGAGATAAGAAAGAAGAATAGTGCCAGCAAGAGAGAGTTGTATGTTATCAAGAAAAGGAAGTGATTAAAGCAGAAAGCTTTTTTTTTGGCTGCTATGTGAGAAAGGATTAGGGTTTGTGGAATAATAGGAGGTATTTAGGGTTTGGTATTGGGCTGCTATGTGAATTGATTATTTTGGCCCAATTAATAAAAAGACATAGTTTATTTTGTTACACAATGTAACTTTTATGCTATGTTTTTGTTTAATCTTTTATGATTTTAATATATATTTAATATATTCTAGATAATATAAAAACCGATATCTCACCGATATCTCACCGCGATAACCGATATTTCAAATCTCGGACCTTGAACGAGACGAGATTTTTGGCCGAGATAACTACATAGACTGTACCATGCTTTGCATTGCATTCCAGCAAGAAAGTGCCAGATGAATTTGCTTTTTGTCGAAATGAGCAGTTTTGGATAATCTGTGGAAAAAGCAAAAGCAAGAAAACAGTCATTGTACTTGGCACTTTCTTTTTGTCAAACATATAATGCCTTGTAATGGTCACTACTAGGGTGAAGATGCTATCCTTCATTGGGACTTTGCTGACGAGAATGTTTAGTTATTTGGGACATCTAACATGAGATTTTATGCATTTATTTCTAAATAAATGGTGTGTATCATTTGGAACTGTGTGGTAGATATCTTTGTTTTGTAAGAATATTAATTTATGATTATGATGTCAGCCACTCATAGGTGAGTAACTTTTTAATCATTTGGGCAGGTTTACAGTGAATGCAGCAAAGCTGAGCAATGGTTGCATGAGAAATCCCATTTGCAGGATTCAATGCCCAAACATTCTGATCCTATACTCTCGTCAAGTGAAATAAATAAAAGAGCTGAGGTTCTTGAAAGGTAAGTTATTAACCAATAAGCTGATTGAAATAATATAAAATGTGTAATAATCTTTGATACACCAAGTTGTTCCTACAATAAATACGTAGTAATCAAGTTTCTCTGTTGTTCTATCTAGGCCACTCAAATATTTTTGTTGGGTTAACCTCTCAAGTTTCAATATTTAATTTAGTGAACAAAGTTTTTTGACTAAGGTACGAGTGATGTAGGTGGAACTCATGCGAAACTTTGTATCTAATTAGTGGCATCTCTCATTCTCTCGTAAAAGTTAAAAGTCTGAACAACATAGTTTCCGGGTAAAATTTACTCGACTCGACCCTCACATAAATTACGCATTTTGACCCGAATCCGTTTTGACATATAACTAACCTTTCTGGCCCACCCGTGTAGTCACCTGACTCACTTCTACTTTAAACATTAGATTAGTTGCATAAACTGATTAAGTTATCAAGTATTAATCTACTTGCCTTACTGTAGTCAAACAATGACCCTAGTAATTGCTGGTTTGAGGTTGAAGCTAGGTGAACTTTGGTTATGCTTGAGATTAGTTATCAGGTAAACTAAATGGGTTTCTTAAAATCTCATATCAGTCCAAGAAAAACGATCCCTAATTTGATTTGTTATGCTCAGTGCAAATATAGGAATTTCTATAGGTGGCATGATGGGCAGGTTCGCTTGGCTCACAGAACTTGTATGCTTTTTCAAATCTTGATAAATAAATAGTGTGTCAATTAGGATTATAAAATTAACAGTATCACAATAGTAATCAAAATTTTGGATGACTTTTGCTTATTTGACTCATTAGAAACGATCCCCTTGTAACTAAAGACCAATTTTTGGTAAAAGTCAACCCAAATCGACTTATTCGTAAATAAATGGGTCAGATATATGACATCTAGAAATTTAAGTTTCTGTACTTGATTTGTTATGTCATGGTTTTAATGTCATTATGAGCATTATAAAAGGGTAGTCTAGTACTTTAGTTATTAAGTCATTTAAGAAGTGCTGCACATGTGCATAGTGCTACAACTGTGTGAAGTGCATCACCAGAATTTCCTTACCCAATACTTGTATTGTTAACCCTATAACTCCTTACTTTCGTAGCCATTCTTTGCTTATTGTTTTAGAAAAGAGTACTCTAGTTATGTTCGCTTATATTGCTGCTTACATCGTGATCCTGCTGACTTCAGAATGTTCAAGCACATTACAAAAACCAAGTATTCGACATCAAATCACAAGGAGAACCATAGGGACAAACCTGATGACATGTATATAGATTGATGATGATATTCAGCCTATGGATTTTCATGCATCTGAGGAATCAAGCAATTTGAAACCTGTTTGTCAATCAAGATTGAAGATTCAGAGGTAAGAACTAAATTTTGTTTGCTGAACTCACCATTTTGACTTGAAACTTGATAGTTGACAATGTGATGTCTCCAATATTATATACTTATATATGTATCCCTTTTGATTTGTTGTGCTATGTGAAGGGGGTTTAAAGCTGTATACTTGAATTTTGGATTAAAAAATGTGAAATGTTTCTAGCGGTGTTTGTCATTTTATGTTTTTCATTTCATAGGTTCTATGTGCTGCCGGAGGAATGGAGAGACCGAAAATCCTGAGAAAATTATTGTGTTAGCATGTCTCATGGTTTTTCGAAAATGGCCTTCAATTCTCAGTGATGCATAAACAAACGCTTTTGAATGACATGCAACTTTTTAGGGTGGCCTTTCTGACCTATCCACTTTGAATAAGAGAATTGGGGTTTTATTACAAACGGTTCAAATGCATAATTTCGTTAAAAAAAGGTGTCAAACAAAATGGGTTGAGACTTGAGACTAAAATGCATATATAACCTCCTAGGTAAAAGGTATTCAAAGTTGGTTGAAAGTGAGTGGAAGTCATCTATAATGGACACTAGTAGAATGGGGCGAAGTTGTAAGCTATAATTAGTCACTGGCCTGGTATTGTGAGCTCAACAAAGAATGCTCTATGGTTATGCCAATACATTGTAAATGAGATGGATCGCATGTGTCATGAACTTACACCTCCAAGTCCCAAATCACAATATCTTGCTAAGTACTATTCATGTAAATAGTTTTCTATCTTATATCATTTTACTATTTTACACCAGTTGATCATGTTAAATGCACCAAAGTGCTTAATCTTCCGGTTGTGTTTTAATAGCGCATCAAGACTGTTGCGCATTAGCAATATTACACACAATAGGAAGATTATGCAGTTTGTGTTTCTAAAAGGAATTAATAATTACATTGATACACGCCAAAAGATTGTAACAAGTTAGATAAATTTCAAATTATCTATCACTGCTTTTTATTTTGTCGCAGTGGAAACTGGGAAGAATATGTATCTGTCCATGATGAAAATGGATTTCACTTGTAATCATTCGAAGTATAGGATTATCATGTTGTATAGTTTTGTTATTATCAATAGGGAGAGATTGTGGAGTTCATTACTTCAATACTTTTGAGTTATTTAGATTTAGTGCTGACAAATAGATACTGAGTTGCAATAGTGCATCATCGAAACCACATATAACTCAAGAAACTCAAGTTTCTAAGCCTCAAATCAAGATGTCGATTGTGGTCAAGTGAAACATTAATTGTTTTTCAGGTGAAAGGTTAATTTAAGTTGTTGAGTTGTATGCTTTGAGTTAAGCTGCACAAGAAATAGTGTTTCAAGTCAAGAAGGTTGATTTTCAAGCATTACTAGTTTCATCTTCAATGTTTAGTCAATAAGTCGTGAAAATTAGGCTGATAGTAATAAGACCACATCAAGACCAAACCCAATACTGACACATCAGCGTCATCTCAACTTTTTTTCTCCTAGACCAAATCAAGACCAAACACTCGTAGTAAGGAGACCGTAATCACAACCAAAAACATACTCCACAAAATTAAATATATACAAAATATACACACACATACCAAACCATTTCAACCACACATTTAGTCTTATGGAGTGGTTGAATGGGTTTTTGAATCTTTTGCAAAAATATAATAAGAACAGATTAAGATAGTTTAATCATGGCAGTCAGTTCATTAAAGTAGTTTGGTCTTCAGTTCTATGACAAAATGCTATAAGTCAAGTTTGTTTGTGCTTGAGAAAACGACACTTGAGGTTGAGGTTGCAATATTGCCGCTCTAAAATCGGTAAATATTAAGAATTCTAAGGCTTGTGCAACTGGGCCTGAATTAATCGATCGAGAGGATCGATCGATCGATTTACCAAATCGATCGAGCCACTGTGGGTGGCAGGGGCGGATCCATGTGTAGTCCAGGGGTAGCGGTCGCTACCCCTGAACTTTTACCTGGTAGTGGAATTTTTGGCCATTTTTTTACGTTTTTTGGCGATTTTTGGCCATTTTTTGGCGATTTCGCTACCCTGAAACAAATTTTCGTATTTCGCTACCCCTGACAGAAGCTCCTAGTTCCGCCGCTCGTGGGTGGCATTGTTGAAATCGATCGCCGGATGAAGGATTGCAATATGGGTCGAGTTTTCAATCGATATTGTACAAGAACATTACCGTTTGTAAAAAAAAAAAAAAAAAAAAAAAAAAAAAAAAAAAAAAAAAAAAAAAAAAACACTTTTCATCTTATACATACCAACATTAAACCCACATTCAAACACACAATTCAAACAAATTATCATCAATATTCATTCACCATGTCTATGTCGTCTTACGAGTATTTGTTTGGTTCTTCGTCTTCCGAAGACGACGAAGAAGTTTTAGTGAGTTAACGGAGTTTGCTTGGAACACATATCAAGCACATCAGCCAAAACCTACAGGAAGGTACATACCTAAGTATCATGTTGCTGCACACAATCGGTTAGTGAATGCATACTTCGGCGAAACCTCGCTGCACGATGAAAGAACATTCCGTCGACGTTTTCGAATGAGCCGAGAACTGTTCACACGAATTGTTCGAGAGGTAACCGATTATTCTACTTATTTTGAACAAACTAATGATTGTAGGGGCGTACCTGGTATTAGCCCATTGGTCAAGTGTACTGCGGCCATTCGTCAATTGAGATACGCGGTCGTTCCAGATTCTCTTGACGAGAATCTGGCAATAGCCGTAACAACATCCCGTCAATGTCTCCGTAAGTTTTGCAAAGTTATCATGGAGTTATATGGTCATGAGTATTTGCGAAAGCCCACGTATTCTGACCTTGAAAGATTATATGCTCATCACGAGCATAAGCATGGGTTTCCTGGGATGATGGGAAGCATTGATTGTACAAGTTTGAGAGTGGGAGAATTGCCCGAACGGTTTGAGAAGTCAATATGCTAGAGGTGATCATGGGCCACTTCCATTCATTTTATTGGAGGCGGTCGCTTCCCAAGATTTATGGATTTGGCATGCGTTCTTTGGTGTTTTCGGTGCAAATAACGACATAAACGTTTTACGTCGTTCACCTGTCTTCAATGATATCAGATCTGGGAGAGCAGCAGACCTTGAATTCGAAGCAAACGATGTACAATACAAAAGGAGATATTATCTTACTGACGGGATATATCCACAATGGTCCGTTCTTATTAAGTCCATTTCAAATCCTCCCACGGATGATCATAAAAGACTATTGTACAAGAGGAAGCACGAAGCAACAAGGAAAGATGTGGAACGGGCTTTTGGTGTGTTGAAGAGGAAGTGGCAAATGCTTAAAGTTCCGGCTCGCGGGTTTTTTAAAAGTGATCTCAAAGATATTATATATACATGTATCATATTACATAATATGATCATAAAAGACGACCAGCGGGCGATATGTCCTACATGGTTCGAAGAGGAGGTCCACCAACCACACGATCCTTTAAATACATTTGAAGAATCTTTAGCAATTTCTTAGGAGCTCGAGAACGCAACAACTCATATACACTTAAAATCTGATTTGGTCGAGCACATTTGGAGAAATCGTAGACATCATCGTCTCCCTCATGACAATGAAGACGAAGACGATGAAGAATTTATGTGATGTTTAGTTATATTTACGTTTAATTTAGTATTGTAATGTTTTAATTCCGTATTGTTTCGTTTATGTAATATTTACGTTTTATTAATAAAATTTGTGTTTGTGTTAAAAAATGTTTAAAAAAAATGATGTAATATGGGTTGCCACTGTGATGAGAGAGGTGAATATGGGTTGAGGAGAGAGAAAGCTGATGTGCCAGCCGAAAAAATGATGCAATATAGATCACCACTGTCACAAGCTTAAATGTCTACATTGATGGAATCAAACAAAAAAGACAAACATTTCGTAAGTTTTATTTATTTATTTATTTATTTAACTTTATTCCCCAAATCTTTAAACTTTAATTATTTTTCGTTTATAACACATAAACTTTATTTAATCACTAAAATTAAAATACATTTGCTATGCACGGATTAAATATTTTGATCAATTTTCTCTTCTACTCATTCGAATGAAAAGTACCTTAAATAAGAACAAATGCAACAACCCAAGCCTAAACTTTAGCACCAAGAATAGAGACGTGGGGATTTTAACTAGAACAATAAAATGGAAATGTAAATATGGAATAATGCATCTACGTAGAGGTCCACTTATTCATCCTAAAATCATGCATGACACAGTAGTCTTTCAACTTGCATGAGAGAGTGGTGTAAGGCTTGATCAACATTTGTAGACTTGGTCTTTCTGGTCTTCCAAATGTGCAATTCTTTGAGTAACCCGAATGGCTCAGTTTTGGTTAGTACCATACCCGTATCAATACCCTGCACCTCAAAATGAGCCTTGCCTCAAGGCTCATGGTTTTATACCTCAGGTCACGCGGCTTCCAAGGTGGGTTGTGTTCGGATTGAAGAAAAACAAACGATGGGGGATGACAATGGTGACCGATATGAAATATCTTCATACACGTACTAACCAGGGGTTTAATTCATGTCAATTAAATTCTTCGATTTGTCGGCTAACAATCTTATTTCTTGTCATTTATTTTTGTTCCATGGCAAAAACATGTATTTTCGCCCATAGACTTAGCCAACACCTTGTTCATTTATGATATTAGTGTATTATTATGTTTCGTATGCAAAGCCGATGAAAACCTAAACCATTTATGCCTTGATTCGTATTTATTTGTCATTAATTTCCGTTTTGGGGTTTGCTATTGTTTCGCCTTTCTTAGTGTCACAACTCGTAATTTCCGGTCATTTTCCAAACCTCGACAATTTACTATTCACAAGTTACTATTCATCATTTACTATTCATCGATCACTATTCACCGTTTTTGAGGTCAATTTGACATTCCGAGAAACATTCAGAAATTTTACTATTCACTTGACACTATTCATTTCCGGAAGAAATACCACTATTCACGTGCATTACTCATGTCATCGTAAATTTAGTTTACGAGTATTTAAATTCGCATAACTGTATTGGTTCATGTGCGAATTCATGCATTATCATTGGGACATCTCATACAGACTAGAAATAGTCTGCATATCATCATTATGGCACTTGCATACTATTCCACTCGTAGGATATTTAAATTAGTACTTTTACGTATAATTATTTCTATATAAACATTAACACGCGATCAATAATGTAACTAACACGACCGACACTTCCGACTATGATCCTAATATATTTTTATATTCATTTTAATAATATAAAAATTATAATATTAATTTACCCGGTATTTTGGAAATTTATTTAGTATGTATCGTACGTCTAATTTAATAACGACGGTTTTCATAAAAATTAAACAATAATCACCCAAACTCTCCATACTTGTACCCAACATATTTTTACAACTTTTACGACTTTATTATGTCCCGAATAACTTTGATAAAATTTATTTCTAACAAACCCGGTACCCGATTAAACCTAAAACTAAATAATACTACACAAATCTTACACTAACTTTCTAATATAATTACCCAACACAACCCCCTTTTCCCTCCTTTGTGAACCCCCCCCCCCCCCCCCCCCCCCCCCTCCTAAGCCCCCTCATGTGCTTAATCTCACCAACTCAATTTAATGCTTACCAAACTTTGGTCTCCTAAGTATATATTACACACTTTTCATCCCATTTTAACACAAATCATTTTACTAGTTCAAGAAAACTTTTTCTCTTATTCTCTCTATTGTATGAATCGACCTAGGGGATCAAGAAGCAAGAACAACAAATTTTCCAAGATCAAGATATAAACTTGTCCACTTAGTCATCCTTGTTGGAGTTTTGAAATAGAAACTCAAGGATTAGTAGGTTTTTCATCATCTAAACTCCCTAAACCTTCAAGTAAGTTAACAAACTCATTTTTATAATTTTTACAAATTATTACTATGGTTATATACCTTTCTTACAAGAACTCATGCATATAATGGCTTATACCACTTTATTTTATAAACTTTTAACTTTTGAACCTTAGAAAGTGATTATTGTTAGATCTTTGTTAGATCTACTTGGTTATGATGTTTAGGAACCCATGACACCCTAAGAAGGTGTATGGTAGGATTAGACTAGTTTTGTGGTGATTGAAAGTGGTTTGATTGAAGATGGAACTAGATTAGAACCCTAGAAATGATTTTTGAAACAATAAGAATACCTACTGTCCCTATTTTTGATTCGTGGGAAAATCAGTTAATGATGGGTAATTTTAGACCAAAGATTTAGAAAATACTTTCAAAAACGAAACTTTAGGCGAAAGAACGGATTAAAACGAGTTAATAACGAAGGAGTTATGATTTTTGTAAATTTAACGACGAAAACTATTTCCTGAAAAACTGCTTGCTGTTTGGAAATTTTCGACGGACAAATAGAGGTGTTAAACGTAACCTAGAGGAGCCGAGTTATCAAAAATATATTAGTACTTACTAAAACGAATCCGTGGACATAAAGAACGAGGAAAATGAACTTAAAACGACCAAGTTATACCCGTTTTAACATCGTCAAACTATATATATATATATATATATATATATATATATATATATATATGGACACAAATAAAAATAATAAGTTACGCGCTAAACGGTATATTTTCTAGAAATGTTGCTAAGGACTATTTTCTTACCAAATGAATACGTACAACCCAAGAGAATATTTATACGACTTAACGACGTTATTTTAGGGCTTTCGATACGAGGAATATAACGCTAACATTTTCATACGAGATAATACGACAAGTTATATACTTCCCTATTTGGACTTATTTTTCCTAAGTACGGAAACTATTTTACTATGACGATAACTAGTATTTCCAAATTACGAGTGGTATGGGTATCATGTGCATGTGCATTCATTTCATTACGGCTTGATCTTAATTAGATCACGATTATCCATTTAGGTTGCGGCTAGTGTTCGCGCCTCATTGTCCCGACTACTTTACCATCTTAGTGCTATCACTCCAGGTGAGTTCTCATAGCCCCGTTTTTAGTACTTATTTGATTTTAAATCCCACGGGGGAGAATACATTGCACAATTATTTTTTGTACATGCCCAAGTATTAAATTCCATACATTGCTTAAGTTGTTAGTACTATCACTTCAAGTCCCCTTTATTATCATGGACCGTTAATTATATTGCCAAGCGAGAGTGAGTGGATAGATCTATCGAGGGTGACTCCTCCATTCGTGTTTGGGTTGCTCCATAAGGAAAACGAATGCATTTCATGTCTAATTATAGTACGAGTGCCTGATAAACACTCCTTTGGGGCCAATTTTAGTACGTCGAGCTTCGGTGCCATGAGCTTAAGAGACAATGTAGCACTTTTGACATTTTAGTACTTTACTGTTACTTGTGGCTATTGTACATACGATTTAACTTATAAACCTATGATTATTCACCAACTTTATGTTGACCGTTTTTCGCAATGTATTTCTCAGGTTATTAAGGTAGCTCATGTTGCATACATTTGGACCTTCATGGAGTCGCGGAGTCGACGCGTCTCACTATATTTTATGCACTTATGAAACGTTTGATCTTGTTGAACTTATTTTAACTATTTTGGCAAA
Organism: Artemisia argyi; assembly: GCA_030686995.1. Classification (NCBI taxonomy): domain Eukaryota; kingdom Viridiplantae; phylum Streptophyta; class Magnoliopsida; order Asterales; family Asteraceae; genus Artemisia; species Artemisia argyi. Next base: position 100,993,136 of record CM060681.1, read on the forward strand.
CTCTTTTGGGACCTAAGCCTTGTAAACTCTGAATGATTCGATGATCAAACGCTGTATTTTCTAAACGACACTTTAGGTCGTTCAATATAACGGTAAACTATGGTGCTATGACAGTCACTCCCAGGTATTCCATTCCGCTGCCATTCAGGTATTTTGGGGGTGTGACAGATTGGCATCAGAGCTAAGGTTATAGCGAACTAGGATGTATCTTGGACCCTAGACTATAACCACATCATCATAGCATCTCATCATTTCATCATAGGTGCATATTCATTATACATGTTGTTTCATGCACACACTGTGCGAGTTATTTGTACCCATACTCCTATATATATATATATATATATATATATATGATTATTTCGACCTGGTTCACAAGTGACATGTCTTCAGATACCCACGCTGTTATCCTTTCGTCGGATTCTGACATTTAAGATGCCTTGTCATCTTCCACTACCATTATACCACCAGCTGTACTTACACCACCATTAGCACTATTGAATTGTCATAAGAGCAAGGTTCTCATTAAGCCTATACATAGAATGCCGTTTGGTAGAGTATTCAGACTTAATTTTAATGGACTTATTATGATGATTATTACAAGGGAGATAGCATGTTTTCTTTCCTTCACTAGTAGGACGCTTGCTACTTAGGTACTACCACCACCGTTGGTTACTTATTACACTATTGGTCGTCCCATAGTGCGTACTTCAGCCTTACCTCTTAGATGTCGCGAGATAGCGCGAAAGAGGGTGGTATTCCATTCACTATTATCACCATTATCTCCTAACTCATCACTGGGATTTCATCGTCATCAATGTTATTCTCATCCTTTAGAATACCACCATTGTCAGTTTCCTTTTCCATTTTCACTTGCCATGAATTAGATAACGCCTTGTGGATAATACCAAGAATTACGGACTCAACAGGAACCTCCGCAACGCCAAGAAGTCTCTAGACTAGACTTATATCTTTACTAGCTTTTACTATTATCCTAGCCATGAGAGGTGTGGCATAGTTCGAAGAAACTTGTGATAGTTTGATTGTTGTTCAACAGAATCACCAAGTGTTGACTCTACCATATGGATATGGTTGTGCTATCTTTGATATCGATCCATGTATAAAAAAAAAAAAAATTCATGTGTTATTCATGAGTTATGAATATGATGATTTTTATTACCTATGGATTCTCATGGATTCTTATGATTTTATGGAAATAGATTTAAGCAAACCACTCCAAGCATGACGCAAGCTGCTGTTGGAAAATCCATTGCCAGGAACGTAACTACCGCCCTCACCAAGGAACTTACTCACGTGGAATTTATGGGTTGTAATCCCTCCTCCTTTAGCGGAAATATAGACACAAAGGAATTTCTCAAATGGTTCGAAGAATTAGGAACAATCTTTCAAAGTGGTGACTGCCGTAAGGAAGACAAAGTTAAGTTCGCCACTTGCACTTTTCAGAAGCATGCCCAGAAATGGTGGACTAAGTATGTCCAGGTAGTAGGAGTTGATGCTGCTTACTCACACTCTTGGGAGAAACTAAAAAGGATGATGAGTTTGAAGTTCTGTGTGAAAAGCGAATTACAAGCAATTGAACAAGAAACACTAAACCTTACCATGGAAGGAGATGATGTTGCCAAGTATACTGCTGATTTTTATGATTTTGCTCGACTAGGCTCTGCAATGGATGAACCGGAAAGCAAGAAACTTGAAAGGTACATCGGAGGACTTTCTCCTGAAATTCGTAGGATGGTCATCGCATGTGAACCCAATGCCATGTCTGAAGCTATCCAGATGGCAATCGAAACAAAGGAGCTCATAGTTCGCGACAAGACATCGGGAGACAATAATAACAACAAGAGAAAATGGGTCGGTAATCAGGATGCTAATGCTACTCAACGACCATTTAAGATACAACAAGTGGTGGAGACCTTTGCTGCTGGGTCAAGACAAAAGAAAGGATATGTAGGTAAATTACCCGAGTGCAACAAGTGTCAGTTTCATCACAAAGGATCTTGCCCCTCTCAATGTGGAAACTGCCAAAAGGTCGGACACAAAGCCAAGGATTGCAAGACTCCCACCCTCACAAAGCGTCAGGAACTCACGGTAATCTGCCGTGAATGTGGAGTAGTGGGACACTTCAGGAGTGAATGCCCGGTGTTGAGAGACCGGAACTGGAGAAGGCATTTCATGTTGTAAAACCATAGTTTGAGCCCTCTAGGGTTGTACTTTCTTTTGGTACTTTCCATAAGTACGTTGATGTAACCTAGTTGTATTAAGCACTTTCCTATCCAATGTAATGACTATCTTTTGTTACCTCTATGATAACCATAACTTTCGTTTACTCCGTTTTCTATCCCAATCGTTCAATTTTCAATCGTTTCGTAACATTATGTCATTGCCTTATTAGAGATTAAGCCGATTTCGTATTTGACGGATTAGTAGATTATTACCATTCCATAGGATTTACCCATGTATCCAATACACCATTCAACGAATTTTGTTTCAACTATTTTACTACCTTATGGGGAAATTGTTTTACAGAATTTCTAAAGTATGCTATTTTGTTACCACTCTATAAACTGATTTTTCCAATATTACGCCAAATATTTACTAGTACTACGCGAAACAATTTTTATATTACTTTAAAAGGAAATATCAGGATACCATTTTTGATAAGAATGCGTTGAACACCATCCAAGACTTTTGAGAAAAGTAATATTATTTTGACTAAATCAAGCATCGCATCATTAGTCCTCAACTATACATAGCCTGATCACCTATGTATACTTCAGGAAGGATTATGCCATGAAGTAAATGGTTACTTTTTAAAGTATTGCTAATAACAATCTTCCTTTAAAAACGTTTTAAACAAGTAAACTCTTTTATAAGTATCTTTTTCTGACAAACTCTCCCTGGATACTTACCCCACCTGTCCCCCACTTAGCCATTAAGTTGGATTGTTCCATTGACTTCTCTAGGAGAGACTTTCCATATCAAGTACTAGGAGGACTCCTCGATACAAGAAAAACACCAAAAGGATTACGGAACTATTAAACCTAGACTAAGAAAATTCATAACTCAACAACAATCCTAAGATACCACGAGACCATCCGACTCACCATCTCTGACCTAGTTGTCCAATTTATTATTCAAAGGTACTAGCTAGACTGAGCTATAGGATCGAACGCATGGTGAAGGTATGCTAAGCTACACTATAGAAATAAACCAAGCCTTCTAACCGATACTGTAGAGTGTTTTGAATTAACATGGTCTCGTCCATACGCAAACTTCCCTGTAATGAGTTTCAAGTGATGCCTTTTAGATTAACCAACGCACCTGCGGTATTTATGGATCTCATGAATAGGGTGTGCAAACCGTATCTTGATAAGTTTGTGATCGTATTCATTGACGATATCTTGATTTATTCCAAGAATAAGGAAGATCACGAAGAACACCTCAGAACAATCCTGGAACTACTCAAGAAGGAGCAATTGTATGCCAAATTTTCTAAGTGTGATTTTTGGATACAAAGAGTTCAATTTCTTGGCCATGTTATTGATAGCCAAGGTTTACAAGTCGACCCAGCAAAGATCGAGACAGTTAAGGATTGGGCTACGCCCAAGTCTCCTACGGAAATTCGTCAATTCCTAGGACTTGCCGGATATTACAGAAGGTTTATCGAAGGGTTTCTAAGATAGCGATGTCGTTGACAAAACTGACACAAAAGAATGAGAAGTACGAGAGTGGAGAGAAACAAGAGTCCGCATTTCAGTCATTGAAACAAAAGCTTTGTAGCGCACCGATTTTGTCACTACCTGAAGGTATTGAGAACTTTGTGGTATATTGCGATGCTTCGCATCAAGGACTTGAAGCTGTGCTAATGCAAAACGAGAAGGTGATAGCTTATGCATCTAGACAGCTTAAGACACACGAGAAGAATTACACTACGCACGACTTGGAGTTGGGTGCAGTAGTTTTTGCACTCAAGATTTGGAGACACTACCTTTATGGTACCAAGTGTGTAATTTGTACCGACCACAAGAGCTTACAGCATATACTCGATCAGAAGGAACTTAATATGAGACAACGTCGTTGGCTAGAATTGTTGAGTGATTACGATTGTGAAATCCGATATCACCCAGGAAAAGCAAATGTTGTAGCAGATGCACTTAGCCGAAAAGAACGACTCAAACCTTTGAGAGTTAGGTCATTGGGAATGACCATCATTTCGCCATTACCATCAAAAAAATTCTGGAAGCTCAGATTGAGGCTCTCAAAGAAAAGAAAATCGACCACATGAGAAACTTTATGGTATGCCAGAAAGCGAAAATGGCTTTGTAAAGAGATCAGATGGAGTGTTATGCTTCAAGGACCGAAGTTGGATACCACTTTATGGTGGAGTGCGAGAATTGATTTTGCATGAATCACACAAGTCGAAGTACTTTATTCATCCAAGTTCTGATAAGATGTATCAGGATCTCAAAAAGCTTTATTAGTGGCTGAACATGAAAGCGGAAATTGCTACTTACGTCAGCAAATGCCTTACTTGTGCTAAAGTGAAAGCCGAGTACCAGAAACCGTCAGGGCTACTTCAACAACCAGAGATTCCACAATGGAAGTGGGAACGTATTACAATGGACCTTGTCACTAAACTTCCTAAGACGTCAGGAGGTTTCGATGCTATTTGGGTAATTGTTGATCGTCTTACCAAATCAGCTCATTTCGTACCCATTAGAGAGACTTATTCTATGGAACAACTTGCTAGACTTTATGTCAAGGAAATAGTCTCAAGACACGGTGCACCAGTTTCCATCATTTCCGACAGAGACAGTCGTTTTACCTCAAATTTTTGGCGGTCATTACAAGATTCTTTTGGATCCAAGTTAGATATGAGCACTGCTTACCACCCTCAGACCGATGGTCAGAATGAGAGAACGATTCAAACATAGGAAAGTTATACTCGGAGTATGAGTGATTGACTCTAGAAATGGTTGGACTAACCATTTACCATAAATCGGATTCTTTTACAACCATAGTTATCGCGCGAGCATAGAGACTACACCATTTGAGGCACTTTATGGTCGAAGTACCAATTACCCGTTTACCAACCGAAATCGGAAAGTTAAATTCACTGGTCTAGAACTAAACCATGGAACAACAAAGGAAATTTCACAAGTCAAGAACCAGTTACGAGCAACGAGAAACTGGTAGAAGTTAGGTTGGTACATGACGCACATCATACGGATCGGGTATCCTTGAACAGCAAATTAACTAGATTCATGTGAAAGAACGAACTAAATTGAAAGCTTTGCCTTGGAGAGGCATGATACGATTTTGGTAACACGAGAGATTTAACCTTTAGTATATTGGACCATTTCAGATTCATGTTAGAATCGACCAGCTGACATATAAGATTTGAGTTCTGACAGAGTTCAGCAACATATAGTACCCATATTACATTATAAACCTGAAGAAGCACTGATCATCTATTGACGAACCGAACTCCGAAAAAGCCAAACTCACTATTCCAGTAGGCATTCATGAAATAACCAGAAATTTCCTACAAGTCAAGAATCAATTACAAATTCTATAAGTTGTAAACCATTAAAACTTCAAGATTGGTAGCCAGATCATGTTGAAAGTTCTGCCTAGGAAAGGCATGATATCATTCAGAAAACTGGGAAAGTTAAACCCGATATACACTGGACCACGTAATATTTCGGACAGAGAAGGCCTAGTGGCCGTCAAACTTGAGCCTTGTTAGAGAACAACCGGATTACACAACTATGTTTCACCTATTCAAATCCAGGAAATGACTTTCAGATTAGTCACTCATAATCCCATTTGGAAAGGAATCCAACCCAAAGATAAACGTAAACTTGGTAAGAGAACCAGTAGAAAGCATGGACCGTGAGGTCGAACGGTTGAAGCAAAGTCGAATTCCTATCGTGAAAGTTCACTGGAATTCTTGAAGAGATCCCGAATTTACTTGGGAACGGGAAGACCTAATGCAACTCAAGTATCCACGTCTTTTTACCAAATATACTTCAGAGACCAGCCAAAACTGAACTTCGGGACGAAGTTCCTGTTAGAAGGGAAGACTGTCACAACTCGTAATTTCCGGTCATTTTCCAAACCTCGACAATTTACTATTCACAAGTTACTATTCATCATTTACTATTCATCGATCACTATTCACCATTTTTGAGGTCAATTTGACATTCCGAGAAACATTCAGAAATTTTACTATTCACTTGACACTATTCATTTCCGGAAGAAATACCACTATTCACGTGCATTACTCATGTCATCGTAAATTTAGTTTACGAGTATTTAAATTCGCATAACTGTATTGGTTCATGTGCGAATTCATGCATTATCATTGGGACATCTCATACAGACTAGAAATAGTCTGCATATCATCATTATGGCACTTGCATACTATTCCACTCGTAGGATATTTAAATTAGTACTTTTACGTATAATTATTTCTATATAAACATTAACACGCGATCAATAATGTAACTAACACGACCGACACTTCCGACTATGATCCTAATATATTTTTATATTCATTTTAATAATATAAAAATTATAATATTAATTTACCCGGTATTTTGGAAATTTATTTAGTATGTATCGTACGTCTAATTTAATAACGACGGTTTTCATAAAAATTAAACAATAATCACCCAAACTCTCCATACTTGTACCCAACATATTTTTACAACTTTTACGACTTTATTATGTCCCGAATAACTTTGATAAAATTTATTTCTAACAAACCCGGTACCCCGATTAAACCTAAAACTAAATAATACTACACAAATCTTACACTAACTTTCTAATATAATTACCCAACACAACCCCCTTTTCCCTCCTTTGTGAACCGCCCCCCCCCCCCCCCCCCCCCCCCTCCTAAGCCCCCTCATGTGCTTAATCTCACCAACTCAATTTAATGCTTACCAAACTTTGGTCTCCTAAGTATATATTACACACTTTTCATCCCATTTTAACACAAATCATTTTACTAGTTCAAGAAAACTTTTTCTCTTATTCTCTCTATTGTATGAATCGACCTAGGGGATCAAGAAGCAAGAACAACAAATTTTCCAAGATCAAGATATAAACTTGTCCACTTAGTCATCCTTGTTGGAGTTTTGAAATAGAAACTCAAGGATTAGTAGGTTTTTCATCATCTAAACTCCCTAAACCTTCAAGTAAGTTAACAAACTCATTTTTATAATTTTTACAAATTATTACTATGGTTATATACCTTTCTTACAAGAACTCATGCATATAATGGCTTATACCACTTTATTTTATAAACTTTTAACTTTTGAACCTTAGAAAGTGATTATTGTTAGATCTTTGTTAGATCTACTTGGTTATGATGTTTAGGAACCCATGACACCCTAAGAAGGTGTATGGTAGGATTAGACTAGTTTTGTGGTGATTGAAAGTGGTTTGATTGAAGATGGAACTAGATTAGAACCCTAGAAATGATTTTTGAAACAATAAGAATACCTACTGTCCCTATTTTTGATTCGTGGGAAAATCAGTTAATGATGGGTAATTTTTGACCAAAGATTTAGAAAATACTTTCAAAAACGAAACTTTAGGCGAAAGAACGGATTAAAACGAGTTAATAACGAAGGAGTTATGATTTTTGTAAATTTAACGACGAAAACTATTTCCTGAAAAACTGCTTGCTGTTTGGAAATTTTCGACGGACAAATAGAGGTGTTAAACATAACCTAGAGGAGCCGAGTTATCAAAAATATATTAGTACTTACTAAAACGAATCCGTGGACATAAAGAACGAGGAAAATGAACTTAAAACGACCAAGTTATACCCGTTTTAACATCGTCAAACTATATATATATATATATATATATATATATATATATATATATATATATATATATATGGACACAAATAAAAATAATAAGTTACGCGCTAAACGGTATATTTTCTAGAAATGTTGCTAAGGACTATTTTCTTACCAAATGAATACGTACAACCCAAGAGAATATTTATACGACTTAACGACGTTATTTTAGGGCTTTCGATACGAGGAATATAACGCTAACATTTTCATACGAGATAATACGACAAGTTATATACTTCCCTATTTGGACTTATTTTTCCTAAGTACGGAAACTATTTTACTATGACGATAACTAGTATTTCCAAATTACGAGTGGTATGGGTATCATGTGCATGTGCATTCATTTCATTACGGCTTGATCTTAATTAGATCACGATTATCCATTTAGGTTGCGGCTAGTGTTCGCGCCTCATTGTCCCGACTACTTTACCATCTTAGTGCTATCACTCCAGGTGAGTTCTCATAGCCCCGTTTTTAGTACTTATTTGATTTTAAATCCCACGGGGGAGAATACATTGCACAATTATTTTTTGTACATGCCCAAGTATTAAATTCCATACATTGCTTAAGTTGTTAGTACTATCACTTCAAGTCCCCTTTATTATCATGGACCGTTAATTATATTGCCAAGCGAGAGTGAGTGGATAGATCTATCGAGGGTGACTCCTCCATTCGTGTTTGGGTTGCTCCATAAGGAAAACGAATGCATTTCATGTCTAATTATAGTACGAGTGCCTGATAAACACTCCTTTGGGGCCAATTTTAGTACGTCGAGCTTCGGTGCCATGAGCTTAAGAGACAATGTAGCACTTTTGACATTTTAGTACTTTACTGTTACTTGTGGCTATTGTACATACGATTTAACTTATAAACCTATGATTATTCACCAACTTTATGTTGACCGTTTTTCGCAATGTATTTCTCAGGTTATTAAGGTAGCTCATGTTGCATACATTTGGACCTTCATGGAGTCGCGGAGTCGACGCGTCTCACTATATTTTATGCACTTATGAAACGTTTGATCTTGTTGAACTTATTTTAACTATTTTGGCAAACTCTTTTGGGACCTAAGCCTTGTAAACTCTGAATGATTCGATGATCAAACGCTGTATTTTCTAAACGACACTTTAGGTCGTTCAATATAACGGTAAACTATGGTGCTATGACAGTCACTCCCAGGTATTCCATTCCGCTGCCATTCAGGTATTTTGGGGGTGTGACACTTAGTATGCTTTTAATTTTGGTTTTTGCTATTGTTTGGGCACTTTACATTAGCTAGATAGTAGAATAGTTGTATTTTACTTTCTATATATTGTAACCATGTCTAGTCGTGGAATGGCGAAGGAGTTAAATGCATAAAAGCGAAAACGGACCTGTTGTAGCAAAATTGGATTTCCCCGTTTTTTTTTTTTTTTTTTTTTTTTTTTTTTTTTTTTTTTTTTGTCAGGCTCACAACTTTATAGAGATTGCTTGTAGGGTTTAGAGATAAATCCCTTGAGAATGATCAACGACTACTTGGGAGCCAGGGCGTTGATTATCCGAGAGCAGACAAGGAGGACATGTGTTGTGCACTCCTTGGCTCATATAAATGGTGCTTGTCGTGCGTCCTCACTGTAAAATATCAGATGGTACATCTTAACCGCTAGTGATAGTTGGGGAGCAGTTGTACTCGCGTGCTCAATCTGGCTTGATAGGTTTTACCAGGCCCTGCGTGGCCTGAGATTTAAGTCGGGCTTCCATCAAGTGTTTGTTAATGTGCCTTGGTAATGGACTTGATCCGAGCGTGTAATTAGTGGGCTTGAGCCGCTAATATTGATACGCTATCATTATGTTTTCTTGTTGAGACATATACATGAAATCCTTGAACTGCTCAAATACTTATAATATAACATGCAATTGGCTTGAAAATACTATTGATGCAATTCTTTTTGACTAATTTGGCAAGTATGTAAGCCAAAGAGTAAAAGATCATCTAAGGAATTGTGGAATTGTCTCATAATCCCGATCTTCATGAAATACCAAATGTTCATGGAATGTTCAACATGGAGAATCAAACTCTATTGATGTTGTTTGATCTTTGATGACTTTAACTACTTTACCTCAAAATCTATCAAGGTGAGAAAATTGAGTATATCGTCCATATACTAAATATAGTTCCAACCTAGAAGGTAAGTAAGACACCATCATGTTATGGAATGGGATCACTCCCATTATGTCTTGATTGAAGTTCTGAAGTTTCTACTACTGCTGCCGCCGCCGCCACCACCATCACCGCCACCACCACCACCGCCAATACAAGTCATTTTCATATCTCATGTATCAACAACAATCGCCACCCATTTGTTGGAATAACAAATGTGAATACTGAATTACTAAATTATAATTAAAGCGTCACCTAATAACAATACAATGAGCCTAGTGTAATCGTTATCTAACAAGAATAACCGACTAACAGTAACAAACAAGTCATTTGAAATTCTTCCAAATCAGTCTCTCATGTATGATTCCCTTTATGTTAGGTATTGTTTGTTTATTAAGAGGCTCTGAATTTGAATCTGAATCTGATTCGCACATCTGAATCTGAATTTGTGGTTGAAATGTCTGAATCTGATTTTATCTTAATGTGAATAAGAGGTCGAGAAATCTGAATTTGACTCATATAAAGTGTTTATTTTTGTAAAAGTTGCCAGAAGTTTTTTAGATAAAAGTTGTGTGAATTTGTTAGATTATCATGAAAAATTTTCAACCATCACAAAACAAGATTTGACATCGACACAACAATAAAATAAATTATGGTTAAACCTTTTTAAAGTTTTATAAGGGGATCATGTTTGGGTTGGCATTATCAACCCGTCAAAAATTGTTTTGATTATATAATAATTTTTCAATATGAATTGTCACTCTTAAATTTTATTATCTTGTACAATTATTATTTAACAAAAAATATGAGATGATTTTCATTCAAGGTACTTTTTATACAAATCGAAATATCGAAACAAGAACAAAAAATATATAACAAAGAAAAAAGAAAAGAAAAAAATACGAGACATTAAGAGGTTTTAAGACACCCTTAAACATCTAGTTCAATAAGAGTTTTTAGTTTCTTACTAGCTCTTAATGAGCTGAAAAAAACAATCACTCTAAATCTTAACCACCTCTTACCGTCTCTTAATAACATACAAAAAACAAACACACTTTTTTGGTCCAAACCTCTTATTGCATCTGACTGAGTTAGATTAATAGGCTATTAAGAGGTTTTTTTTGGAAAAACAAATGCAACCTTAGTTCTATGCATTTCTATTGTTAGTTTATATTATTAGAGGATAAATAGGCCCGGCCCGGCTTGTGGGCTCAGGGTCCATTAGGGTTTCATTATGTATTGGTGCTATATATATCGTATCAATAAAACGTATCATCTACGAGGTTTAATTTAGTCTAACATGATATCAGAGAGGGTCTGATCCTCATGTGGCTACGTTGAGCCGCCTCCTCTAAGCCACCCGTCAAACCCTAACTCCTCGATCATCGATCAAAAAATAAATAAATACCAATATATTTGGTTTCTAATAACCCCGCTGCTGAGGAAGAGGCTGTCGATGGACAGAAAAAGAATGCTACTAATGAACAAATTGCATCCATGCCGCCACTTTCCAACAAGAAAAGCAATGATAAAATCTTTGCCAAACTGGGTACTGATGTCATGGACTATCTTTATTGAGGATTTATTATGTTTTTCTTTTATTTAAAAAAAAAAAAAAAAAAAAAAAGTTATATGTTAAGGTGGTTTTATTATTTGGGTTTTTATTTAATTGTTTATTTTTTTATGTCGAATCTAGGGTATTAATTCCCGAGACAATTTTTGCTGGTGTCGAATCTAGTGTTCTTATTCCCGAGACGACTTTTGTTGGTGTCGAATCTAGGGTTCTTATTCCCGAGACGACTGTTTGGGATACTTTGGTTTATCCTTCGGATACTTTGGTTATCCGTAAACAAAAATTAGAATAGGGGATACTTTGGGTTATCCTGTTTTATTTTAGTTTATTGTTTAATTTTGCTTTTTTAATTTTCTTCTTCACTCCGAGCTTTCGCGATTTCGCCGCTCGGACTGCGGGTGGTATTAGAGGATAAATAGGCCCGACCCGGCTTGTGAGCTCAGGGTCCATTAGGGTTTCATTATGTATTGGCGCTATATATATCATATCAATAAAACGTATGATCTATGAGGTTTAATGTAGTCTAACATATATAACGTGTGTATAGTTTTAGCCAGTGACTGGTTTATAACAATGTTCAATACACGAAGTTTTTGTTTGTTTTTGATCTATATTATAAGTTGCAATAATAATTTCCAGATCACGATTGATCGATTAGTCAAATTATTTAAAGTAGTGCAAATATATTTCTGAAATAAAACTGTTGAAACAAAACAAGATTCGTGTTAAAAAAAAAAAAAAAAAAAAAAAACACGAGGTTATAACATGTACCTTAATTTGTTATTTTTTAGAAAGTCAACAATATCATAGAACCTAAAAAAAATACAAAATACAAAATACAAAATATAAAGAGAAGACATCCCACCCTAATTAATCAAACAAATTAAAAGGAGAAAAAGACCCAAGAGTTTAACATACAATACACAAAGGCCAAAAGACAAGACCAAACTAAAACACATAAATATAGTTCAAGCACTACAGATTAAAAACGTGTACACACTAACACATGAAGCTACATAGAGACAAAACGAAACAAACAGATTAAAAACGTGTACACAGTAACACATGAAGCTACGTATATAGATTATGGGCATGTTTCACGCGGAGCGGTATAGAGCTTTTTGGGACGATGAACGATGAGCGATAAGCAATGAATATTTTGAATTTTAGTAGTCGTTTAGCAAAACAGTTGTGATCTTTGCTAATTTTTATGAAAGTTAATTTCCAATGATTCTTTAAAAAGCGATGAACGATAAGTTGTAACTATTACTCACAGCTCACAATTACTGGTAACTACTATTTTTCACAAATACTACTTTATACGGAGTATAAAGAAACTTGAGTGAAAAATTAATGAAAAGTATAACTAACACAACTTTATACGGAGTATAACCATTATTTATATTTTATAACAAAATAGATTATAATCCCAAAATTATTTTTACGCCATAGAATATAAATTAATACTAAAAATACCTCATATTCGAATTGCAAAAATCGTCTTTAAAGTTTATCCAAATTGCACGTTTCGTCCCTGATGTTTGGAAAGTGCAAGGATCGTCCCTGTGAGGAAACCTTTGGTGCAAGTATTGTCCTTTTTGGGGAAACTTTTGGTGCAAGTAAGTTTCCCCAAAAAGGACAATACTTGCACCAAAGGTTTCCTCACAGGGACGATCCTTGCACTTTCCAAACATCAGGGATGAAATGTGCAATTTGACCAAACTTTAAGGACGATTTTTGCAATTCTCTCAGTTTACAATTTAGTAATGATTACTGATTAGAGAAAATTACGCCGTTGGTCCTTGTGTTATATGCAGATTTTATGTTTAGTCCTCATTATAGAAAAATTACTGCAAACCTCCTCAATGTTTGACTTTTTGCACATTGTTATCTTGTTGGTCCAAAAACCTAACAATCGTTATCTATCTTGTTAAGTGTTGGGGCAGTTTTATCTTTTCACATTTATTAGTCCAAACACCCTATAACTTGGTCAAATAAAACAAAACATTCATGCATTCATCCAAACACCCCCTTCTCAAAAGCTGATTATCTTCACTCTCACTCCTCACACCCACCTCAACCGCCCCTACTCTAGTGCCACCTCCGCCATATCTCTCGTCAAATTCAAACAACCAACTAAATATTTATGCATACCCAACAATCATATCAAAAAATAAACAATAAAGTACAACAAAGTATACAAAATAAAAAATAAACAATAAGTAAACCTTTATTCATACATCACCACTTACCCTTTAACCGTCGGTGTCTGAAACCATCACGGATCCACAACCACCGATACTAAATTAGGTCGCCGTTTCATGCCGAATCTCGCTATGGTAGCGGTGAAATAGGTTTGCTCAATTTCAGACTGATTGTACACTGTTTTGAAGGGTTTATGGTTAGAGTATGGTGAGTTAAGTAATTTTGTTGTAGGTAAAATGACATATGGTTTTTAAATGAAAAATAAACTTGTGAGTGTTCTTCTTTTATTCTTAAAATGAAATATAAAGTTAGAGGTCTTGCTATATGAATGAGGTGGGTAAAGTTAGTGGGTTTTGTTGGGGTTTCTATTTGGACGAAGATAATATTTGTTTGTTTAGTTGTTAAAGAAAACAAAGATAACGGGTTCTTTTGTAGGTTGGTGTTTGATTATTAAAGGGATAATGATGAGTTTTTGTTTGATTATTAAAGAAGATAAAGATGATAGGTTACCGTTTAATTATTGAAGAAGATAAAGATGAGGGGGGGGGGGATGTTTATTTTTATAAAAGATGAAGATGATGGCTGGGAGGTAGATGTTGGAGGTTGAAGATGTGAACGTTTGGATAAAAGTGTATTTTGGTGTTTGGACATGTAAATAATGAAAAGACGAAGTTATCCTCGTGCTTAACGATCCATCTAGCGACCGTTAAATTTTTGGACCAATAGTGAGCAAAAATTCAAATGGTGAGGAGGTATGTAGTAATTTTTTCATAGTGTGGACTAAACGTGAAATATGCATATACCAGAGTGACCAACGGTGTAATTTACTCTAATGATTATAAAAACACAAAACCAGAAACTTTAGGGTGTTTTAGCAATTTACAAAACAACATATTATATCCCAGTCAAATTGATTTCTATACAATGATGTCTTCATGTAATCATACGACACACAAAAAAACCATCTTTATCACAAAAGGCTCTTAAAAGGTCCTTGCAGCCATCTCCAATGGATCCAAGGTCCATCCAAAATGGTGAGCTAACAGAACCCATTTTGTCGAAACACACGAATCCACCAGAGGAGGTAGTGAGCTCGGAACTAGAGGAGATACTATCCGACACGAGTTTAACCTCCTTTGGTCGACTAAAAAAGGCGATGCCTATGGAACTATATAGTTTGTTTCGGCTAGCAGGTCCAACTATCGTAGTCTACGTGCTAAACAACGTGACATCGATGTCAACACAAATCTTCTGTGGTCACCTTGGTAACCTTCAGCTCGCGGCTGCGTCACTTGGTAACAATGGTGTCCAGCTTTTCGCCTATGGTGTCATGGTATATATTCCTTCGAATGAATTATATTGTTTTATTGTGTTACAAGAACATTGACTTTAGTGTAAAACGAATCTATACTTGATCATTTCAGGTAGAACAATTTAATCATGTTAGGAGTAACTTTTTTTCTAATAGATTAAGGTCACATATATGTTAGATAATTTATCATCATTGAATGTTTATCGGCAAAAAATATATTTATGATCAGATTGTCTTTATATAGAATTTTTTTTATAGTATTAGCAACAAGACAAATATTCCACATCGGAATTTAGTGAAATTTATATAATACAAAAGATAAGATTCGATGTTCGTAACCAATTTTTGGTCTACCAATTTAAGTGTTAATCTAAACTCTAGCTGTCGAGATTTTTTTTTTTTTTTTTCCTTTTATTTATTTATTTTTATTTTTTTGCTTTATTGATATACCATAAACGTCAGGATATGATAATAAGCATTTTTATATGAATAATAGTATTTATTTATTATTATTATTAATTTATTATTATTTTATTTGTTTACTTATTTATTTATTTTTGTGGTTAATACAATTAAAGGGAGGAGGTAATAATTTGCAAACTACTCGTAAGAAATTAGAAAACAATATAATGAATGAGAAGAATCCTTTAAGAAGGATGGGAAATAGTTATAACTACACATTAGAAATGCATCAACTTGAATTAGATGCATCCTTGAATTAGATGCATCCCTAATATTTTAGATGCATCATAATATATTTTATATCTAAAAATTAGATGCATGTACATACATTAGATGCATTTCATCAAGTTAGACGAATCCTATGTATTTTTCGTCCTATGCGTGTCAAATTTGTTGCTAGTACTACTTTGCATCGTTTTCACTTCAAAATCACTTTAGAAACTAATTGTGATGCATCTAAATGAATAGAGATGCATCAAATTCAAATCGTTGCATCTCAAATATGCGGTTATAGTTATTTCTCATTCTTCTCATTTTAAGTTTTCTTCTCACTAGATCTTTACCCTGTGCTATATATGCCTTGCGTAGTTGCGTTTATGTTTTTCTAACCACTCTTCTCTTTACGTCGATCTTCAAGTTATTATATTTAATTGCTAAATCCACTCACTACCTCTATTTTTTGAACCTTTGATGCTCAGCCCTAGGTAAATTGATACATCAAAATGTCAGAATTTCAAAGGTTTGTGTTATAATTGAAAACATATGACTATATGAAACAACAAAAATGGAAGAGTGGTTAAACTCGTTCTTCAAGTCATTCTATTTAATTGCTAAATCCGTGTAACAAAAATAGGTATTATCAGTGTAATAAAACTATATTATTACACATATGATCTATATTTTTTGAAATAGGGAGCATCGACGCAATCAATTTGAAAAATAGGGATTGTTCATGTAATTAAAATTGAATAAGGACAACAAGTGTGATTTTGAGTAAACCATAAGGACTAAACATGAAATTTTGTCTAACAATAAAAATGTATCTAAGTTATCCATTTTTGTCATTTTTTTTTTCCAAACCTTTGAAATTCTCACATTTTTATTATCTATTTACCCAGGGCTGAGCATCAAAGGTCCAAAACCGAACCAGACCGACAAAACCGACCGAACCGACAAAAACCGAGCCGACCTGACAGCTCGTTGGTTCGGTTTCATGTTTTACATGTTTTCGGTTTCGGGACGGTTCGGTTCAATTCGGTTTGGCCGAAAACCGACAAAAACATACCTAAATACACCTAAACCGAACTGACGGCCCAACACAAAACTGAACCAACACGACGGCCCATCGGTTCGGTTTCGGTTACGGTTTAGGTTTTTCATGAATTTCGGTTTTCGGTTTTGTCAGTTAGGGTCGGATCGGGTAGATTTTAGACCGATGCTTAGCCCTAGATTTACCTATCGAAAAGGATCTACACACCATCAAATATTTTTTATTGTCTTTTTGTTTTTATAATTTTGTTTTTATTATAAAATTGCGAAAAACAAATATTAAAAAATTTAATAAGTTAAAAGTATTAAAATACAAAAAAGATGATGTAGAATACCATAAAATCAGTCTTTGTTCTATTAATAAAATTAGTAAAATTGCCGGAAAAAATACGGAACAGAAACTATAAAGTCAAAATAGTCTAAAACAAAATTTACGGAACAAAAAATATTAAAAGGTGTCTTGTCCTGCCAATAAAGTGGATAGCATAAAGATAGAGGGTAGGTAGTGAACGCTATTGCCCTTAAAAAATATGGATATCGTGTGCTTTATTAGCTTTTATGACAAGCTTTAAGTCTCACAAGTACATTCAACACTCAGTCCTTTACAAAAACTTCCAAACCTGTTACCATAGCTTTTGCAGTCACCGTAAGACTTCACTAGCCGTTTCTTTAACCACCAATCCACCATATCTAGTACTAGTAGCATAAAATCTTAGTGACACATCAATGACAATAACTTGTCACACTAAGAGACGATTTTCTTGGAATACTTACCCACGCTATGTAAAAGATCTGAGATATCACTTCTTCGTTTTACTCGCTCTTTAAGAAAAATATGTTACAAGAACATCCAACCTCACTACACATTTTTTATGTCACTGCACTATAACTCTTTACTAGCTAATGGTAGATTTTCCCACTATTTTTTCGTAGAACAGATTTATGACGTCTAGTAGTACACTCTCCTTGTTGCCAAAATACAACTTTTATTTATACACACAATCGATACAAAATACAACGTTATTTTTTTTATTAACGAATTTGCTATATATTTACTAAACATTTGATAAATAAAGTTTGTTATATAAAAAACTTGTAAATATTAAAAAATTTAGGGTTGAAAATGTAACTTGGACTTGTTGAAAGCGACATGTGGGGTATATATTTGTTGTATTTCGCTGCATCCTTTCTAAGAGATACATTAAAAAGTTTGTGGTCCCAATAAATGTAATTCGCTGCAAGTTTGAGCAGAAATACAATTTTTTTTTTTTTTTTTTATTAAAATCGATATATAGTGGGGTGCCCTTGATGTATTTCGCTGCAAATTAGTGCAGAGATACAAATATTTTTTTTTTTATTATTATAAAAGTGGGTCCAAATGGAAGAGAGAGGTGGGGTGGACCCATTACTATTGCATTTCGCTGCAAGTACTATGGGGAATACATTATTATTATTTTTTTTATTATAAAAGTGGGTCCAAATGGAAGAGAGAGGTGGGGTGGGCCCATTACTATTGCATTTCGCTGCAAGTAGTATGGGGAATACGTTATTTTATTTTATTTTTATTTTAAAATTGACGAGAAGCTGACACGTGTCCATAATATATTTCTGGTACATTTTGCAGCGAAATAGGAGGCCTTCTAGGGAATAAATAAAAAACCAACCTTGAAAAAGGTAACCAATTACTGCAGAGGCCTCTGCAGTAATTTTCGCGTCCATTTATATATATGGTCTAAAGTTGTGGAGATTGTCGTTGGTTTATTGGCTTGTTTGCATATTTTGACATAAATGTTTTACGCAGTAGTTGAGAATTTGGTTTAGTGAGATTACGATATGTATTTAATAATGGTTGACTACTTCAATTAGAAAATTATCGGCAGTTTTTTGTCTTTTCAATCAACATGTTCAGAGTCTATATATCGATTTGGACAATAGGTTAATCCAAGGCTACGTGTAATGGTTCATCGGACCATCATTTTCATTCAGTGTTATATTAGCTTTTCAACGCATCATCTTACCTTCACCTTTAAGGGCGCAATGATCACCACCTAACCAAACATATAAAAATAATTCACTTTATAAAAACATACCTAAGAATATACCTCACATACACTTACAAGTCAAAAAATTTGTCCGGTGGTCTGCATCACCCAACTGAGTCCATTTTTTCTCCTTCGCGCGCGGTAGATTTTGGTGGTTATAGCTTTCGCGTGTGGTGGACTTGCTTCATGTGTGGTGATATACTACCATGAAGCAAGTCCACCACACGCGAAAGTTATAACCAACTTAGTACGTATCAACTCGCTAAAGATATATTAGTACGTATCAACTTAGAATTTGAACTCGCTAAAAATATAATGTAACTCAGATCAGCTTATTTCAATTTTGATTTCGGGGTTCGGTTTGAATTTGGTTTTTGATCAATTATTTCTGTTTGGATTTAATTTAGAGTTTATGTTTGAATTTTGTTTTTAATTAAAGGCATCTGTTTGGATTTAGGGCTTTGATTTTGACTTCATCTTACTTTCGGGTTTCCATTTGGATTTCAAATTTGATTTATTAGGGTTTTGGTTTGAATGACGATTTGGTTATGGATTTGGTTTTATATTTAAGGATGAAGATGAACATGTGGTGTTGGGTTGTGTGAGATTGAGTTTGCTGCTTCATGATAAGCATCTGGGTATCATAAAGAAAAAAACTATTCTATTTACTAACAAAATTGGAAATGATATGACAAATAACTCGCTCCACGTAAGACTAGTAAGTTTAGTAGGTAAACCCGAAACAGGTACACGAGAGGCAAAAATTTGAAAGGTTTATGTTTGAGTAAGAAATAATAAATAAATAAATAGATGACTACATGAAATACCAAAAATGTACAAGTTACTTACCTTTTTTTTTTAAGTAACTCTTAAACATTTGTAACATTTTTACTAGCATACAGGTAATTCGCCCTCACTTTTGCTAGACGGAATTATTGAACCGGGTATAATACATATACAAAAATATTTTTTTCTATTAATTTGTACACTTAATTATTTGATTATGCACATAAATATACAAACTGACAAAGTAAGATATAAGTATTGTACTATATAATGCATGAGTTGATGTGTATTAATAAAACATACGACGTGTTAAAAAAATATAAAAAATAAATACGATATGAAGTGTATGGTTATGTAGTCAAACTGTCAAAGCAACTTGGTCACTTTTGTGTACCCATCGGACGGCACTTTATGACTACCTTTAAGTCTCACAAGTACAATAACCTTTCCGATCAAAAAAACGTCCAAACCTACTCCCGTAGCTTTTGCTATCACCAATCCACCATATCTGATGATAGCATATCAATGACAATAACTTGTGAACCAGCTAATGGCACACCTTTTCCCACTATTTTTTCCTACAACAGATTTATGACTTCTAGTAGTACACTCTCCTTGTTGCCAAAATACAACTTTTATTTATACACATAATTCGACACAAAAAATATGCATCTGCGTCTTTATATCCATATATCTGCATATATCTTTGCTATTATAACGTAGTTTTTAATAATTTTATGTAAAATACTTCAAAAATATACACGAGTAAAAGCTACAAGTCTTCTAATGATAACATTAAATCCCAACTATATATTTTGTTGTACGAGTAGTTTGTAATTTGTAATGTATTTGTAGCCTTAGAAGGCAGCAAAAAACAAATTATAATTAGATTCACAAAATCTGACTCGTTGTTTACAGTATGCTGAATTAATCTGTTACCTCACAAACATATCTATACTACTATATAATGCATGGATAAACCAAGCTTAACTCCTAACCAAAAATTAAGATAAGAAGCTTCAATCATGAGGTGACATGTGTCACTTCTCAACTAACTCCAAGCCTAACTCCTAACCAAAAATTAAGATAAGGAGCTCTAATAATAAGGTGACATGTGTCACTTCCCAACTTAAAATTTACATTTATTTTCAAATTGAAATATCTTTTTATCTATTTTT
Organism: Artemisia argyi; assembly: GCA_030686995.1. Classification (NCBI taxonomy): domain Eukaryota; kingdom Viridiplantae; phylum Streptophyta; class Magnoliopsida; order Asterales; family Asteraceae; genus Artemisia; species Artemisia argyi. The sequence goes on from CM060681.1 coordinate 101,014,001, forward strand.
TTTTTGTTATCTAATTTCACCATATTTTTTAAAATTTTGTGCTCTTTAATTCAACATCCATTTTGATATATTTTTACAAGTTTTTAGTTTTATAGATTTTTAGTGGGTTTTTTATTCAAAATTTGACAACTTTAACCTTTATTTCAATCAATACAATCTTGATTCGTTAAAATCATATACTTTTGGGTAAGTGGTTGACGGGAAAAATATTACGAGGATCTTTCTATATACGGTAATAATGATGTCACAAGAAAGCTACGGAAAACCCAAACAAACACATATACGTTCGGAGTGTTACGAAACGAATTCACTAAGCGGGTAGGGAATTGCGGGGAGAGTTGGGCTAGCAATTCATTTACTAACCATATTACTATATTTTTCGCCGCAGCTGTGCGCGGGTATCCGACTAGTAAATATAAATGTATGTACATATACACTAATGTACGTACTTACGCATATGAAGAAATTAATCAAGCATTGTTGTGTGTTACTATAGCTTGGAATGGGGAGTGCCGTCGAGACTTTATGTGGGCAAGCATATGGAGCTCACCAATATGAAATGCTTGGTGTTTATCTTCAAAGATCAACCATCCTTTTAATGGCGACGGCTATTCCTCTTATGTTTCTCTACATTTTCTCCAAATCACTCTTGATCTTGATTGGCCAATCAACACAAATCGCAGCTGCAGCTTCGCTCTTCATCTTTGGCCTCATCCCACAGATCTTTGCATATGCTGCCAACTTTCCTATCCAAAAATTCCTTCAGGCGCAAAGCATTGTGAACCCGAGCGCCTACATAGCAGCTGCAGTCCTCCTGGTCCATGTTCCATTGACATGGGTTGCATTGTTCGTTTGGGGCTGGGGCTTATTGGGTGCGTCGCTCATTTTGAGTTTTTCGTGGTGGATTATAGTATTGGTGCAGTTTCTGTTTATACTGACGAGTGATCGGACTAAGAAGACATGGAACGGGTTTAGCATACTAGCGTTTTCTGGACTTTGGGATTTTTTGAAACTATCTACTTCCTCTGCTGTTATGTTGTGTTTGGAAGTGTGGTACTTTCAAATATTAGTTTTGATCGCGGGTTTGCTAGAAAATCCAGAAATAGCATTGGATTCATTGGCTGTGTGTGCAACGATTCTTGGATGGGTGATGATGATTTCAGTCGGGTTTAATGCAGCTGCCAGGTTTGTTTTTCGATCCCAACAAATACCTTTCAGTCATAATAAATTCACAAAAATAAAAGAATACAAGACGAACTACAATACTTATTGGTTCGTATATCTGGCAGTGTGAGAGTTAGCAACGAGCTAGGAGCAGGACATCCTAAATCAGCAGCCTTCTCTGTCGTGATGGTTACTCTCAGCTCATTTGTGATCTCTTCAATATGTGCTATCATTCTCTTAGCTCTACGACATGTCATTAGCTACGCTTTTACTGATGGTGAAATAGTTGCAAATGCTGTATCAGAACTTACCCCTCTCCTTGCAGTTTCAATCATCTTTAACGGCATTCAACCCGTCCTTTCAGGTAACATTTTTTATTTCCTCTACCAAAACTCAATTCTACCAGCAATATATTTCTAGTCATTTGCTATAATGGATTCGTTACAATATGATTTGTGACAATTAGGGGTCGCTGTTGGATGTGGATGGCAAACATTTGTTGCATATGTGAATATTGGGTGTTATTATGTGGTTGGAGTTCCATTAGGTGTTTTATTAGCTTTCAAGTTTGACTTTGGTGCTAAGGTAAGCATACTACTTTTTTATGTATCAATATTCATATCATTCCTAACTTATCCTAACCATCAAGTTATCTTAACATTTATCATCTGACTGTATCTTATTTTTTCCGATGTAACGCAGGGAATATGGTCAGGCTTGATAGGAGGCATGACAATGCAGACACTTATTTTACTATGGGTTACTTTCCGAACCGATTGGAACAAAGAGGTAATCTTCAAAGACTCAAATTTGGGGGACAAGTTTAATTTTTTTTTCTTCATTTATAGTAACAAAAAAGCCATAAATGTTACATTTCGCATATTCATGTGTATTTCACATGATAATATAACATTACTGAAACCAACTATATAACTAAACTGATATGATTTATACATAAAATTTGCAGGTTAAGAAAGCAAGCGAACGAGTGAATCAATGGCAACACAAGAAAGACGAACCTTTGATAAACAATTAGAGGACCTTTTATTTTCTCTTTTAATTACGTTATATTTTGTACAATTTAGCTACATCAAGTATGACCTTTGTCTTGATAGTGAACACAAAATGTGATTGTTCTCGTAGTGACATAAAAACTGTTAATTTTTATCTCAATCTAAAAGTGAATCGTTGTTAGATTAAATGTTTGTCCAATGTGACTTGTTTGAGTTATTAAAAGTCAAAGTCCAACATTAAAGGCCTTCTGGCCACTTACAATAAGCAAAAGATGTTTCTGTAAGAAAATTCTGATATCAAGAAGTTCCTGGTGGATAAATAACGAGTAAGTATCATGACGGAACCATCCTAGATAATCTGAAAAAAGACAGTATATGTATAATAGACAGAGAATCCATGTTAAGGTTGCCCAAGGAAGTCAAGCCACATGCGGCTTAACCGACATTCCCGCGCATGGCCGTTTACCACCATCCTAAGATATTCACCGAACGAGGTTTGTACCCTGGTCACTTTTTTGAGACTTTGGAACACCTTACCACTAGACAACCTTGAAGATGGTCAACATATGTATAACGGAAAGATTAACTAAGGTGCAGTATAAGAGGTGGACACCTCTTTCAAATGGTGTTAAGCGGGATAGCATGTTGAACTTAAACTTTTTTTTATCTTAAAACACCAACTATGAACTGAGTTTTAACCCTTTTCTCAACCCAACCTGTATACAACCGTTTATATATTAAACTGGTTAGTAAGTCTATTCATTTACGACCTAGACCTTTATGGACCGATTGTGATAACATGTATCTGATTCAACGTGCGTCTATATGTGCATTATACTTCTTAAGCTAGAGCAGCTCCTTCAGCGGTCTTAACTGTGTTTAATATGCTGGTTCAACAAATAAACATCTAGTTACGGCTAGCGTGTTTAAAAGTTAGTCATGGTTACATGCGAGGCCACTCAGAAATGCTATTCCAAAGCCCGTAAACAACTTGGTAAAATAAAAAGACATGGGAGCTTTTACTCATCTAATTCTTGGTCATGAAGTTGTGTTCACATCACATATTATGGTACATTGTAAACAAGCACATACAAGCCAAGTAAGCCACAAACAAAAAGTTTTAGCTAAACCAATATTGAAATTATACGAGGTAAACTATAATTAAGTGAAAGTTGAGGTATAAGTTGCGAATATTTACATGAACTACCTCTTTCTTTACAAAATTCTTATTACTTAACACTATGCAAGAATGCTTAAAACAATTTTCCATAACAATTTCATCATCACTACTAACTCAACTTACATTCAATCTTTTCTACACTTTAATTTTCAACTTTAAACTGAATTTCCCGCCAAAAATTCTTCACATTTTAAAGTTCTCTCCGACGGGTTAATTTCCAAGCAACTCAAAATTTCAACTTCATGTAAAAGAGCTTGATCCACTAGAGTTAACGAATGGCCATGAGAATGAACGCCATTGCATAAAGAAGAAACATGACATCGTCAGTGTATAGACCTATCAGTAAAATTACAAATGCATTAGGAACAAGTAACAAATATATTTTAACTAAATATTATTCTAAATCTTGCAAGAACACGTGCCAAGAAAAAGGAAAGGTTAAGAGTTTTAAATTACCTCTTGTTCCAGAAGCTGCTGCAGGAAGTGCGGGAATCTTAACAGCTGCAGATATAAAAATGGTTCAAAAGATGAGTCCGATATCAAGATATTGAAGTTATTAATGTGGGAAATTCCGAAATACTTATGTGGCCGTACTTTTGTTGCATGAAGAAGCCGGTATATGTGAAAGGGAAGGCCAAGGTGCAGGAATGTGATCGTTCAAATCACAAAGAAAGCTCACGCCTGAAGATGAGTCAAATGTTGCATCCGAAGGCAAGCTAGGAAGAAGGCATCCAGACTCTATTTCAAGGACATAAAGAAGTATATAACAAGTCAGATTAAAAAAAAAAAAAAAAAAAAAAAAAAAAACTAGTTATTATTTACAATTTCACATGTGATAAATATTTTAAATGAGAAATGTTTAAAATGCAATTTGTGACTTTGATTCACTAATTTATTTTACATAAAAGTGTTGATTTATTAAAATTCATGATTCAAACATACAAAATCTAGCTTTGATGAACACTTTTTGTTAAATCTTGTGAAAATGTAATTTTTTTTAATCATATTACAACTTTATTGATACACATCAGCAGTTTGTATTGAATCAACAAAAAAGATATCTCTGTGTATAAAAATTGTGAAACAACGTGAAAAATTGCATTCTCGTGTTTATTACACGATTTCTCACGTTAAGGATTTCTGATTTGATCCTGATTCATACTAATATATTATCACACTGTTTTATAACTCAGGGGTAACTTTGTGTTTAGTCGAGAGTCAAGACACTGTACCTTAATGCTCAACAAAGTACGGAAAGGGGAAGAAGCCAAAGAATAACAACTTAGAAGATTATTTAGAAACTTAATCAAAATTATATCTTTTGAATGAACGGGGTCGATTTGGGTTGTGCTTTATCTCAAACAGGTCAACTTAAAAAAAATTAGCTAAAGGGGAATGTTAGTTTTACCTTGCATTCCATTTGCTGCAATTGAGTTGTGGATTCCAACATGTCAAGAAATGGAAAAAAAAAAAAAAAAAAAAAAAAAAAAAAAAACACTATCAGATTAGTGTCTTATTACTTGAAAGAATAACTATAGAAACAAATTAAACAAAAAACAAACCTTGGAGTGAAAAGTCTTGGAGGGTTATACGACAACGATTATAAACATTGCTTGTTATATTTTCTTTTTGTAACTTCTTCCCCAGTGAAGCCGCACAATTCAAAGCTTGCAAATTTGTTAAAAAGCTTTGTTTTTGTAAGTGAGATACATAACTTCCCATTGCGTCACAACATGATGTTTGGTTTTTAATCTCATCTCCGCAACCTCGTGCGACAGGTCGAACATTTGGCAAAACCAATGGGCAAACTGAAACCCAAAAAAAAATAAATAAATAAATAAATAAAATAATCTTAAAAACTGGTAGTCGTTTGTAACCATCATAAATATGGATTTTGGTTTCAAATTAACCATTATACTAGCATAAATTCCTCGATTCATGGTGTACTACTAGAAGCAAGGGAAAAGGGAGAGATCTGCAACTTTTTTCAATGTAGAAATGATTGGTTCATGACTTCATTCCATCTCCATAATTTTCAAAACTTATAGAATAAGGCTATTTGGTAATGACAACAGATTTATAAATATGTTTGACATGTTGACAAAAGTTTTATAATTGACATAATGTGTGAATAAAAGCAAGGGAAAAACAAGAAATCGCAAATAATAATAATAATAATAATAATAATAATAATAATAATAATAATAATAATAATAATAATAATAATAATAATAATAATAATAATAATAATAATAATAATAATAATAATAATAATAATAATAATAATAATAATAATAATAATAATAATAATAATAATAATAATAATAATAATAATAATAATAATAATAATAATAATAATAATAATAATAATAATAATAATAATAATAATAATAATAATAATAATAATAATAATAATAATAATAATAATAATAATAATAATAATAATAATAATAATAATAATAATAATAATAATAATAATAATAATAATAATAATAATAATAATAATAATAATAATAATAATAATAATAATAATAATAATAATAATAATAATAATAATAATAATAATAATAATAATAATAATAATAATAATAATAATAATAATAATAATAATAATAATAATAATAATAATAATAATAATAATAATAATAATAATAATAATAATAATAATAATAATAATAATAATAATAATAATAATAATAATAATAATAATAATAATAATAATAATAATAATAATAATAATAATAATAATAATAATAATAATAATAATAATAATAATAATAATAATAATAATAATAATAATAATAATAATAATAATAATAATAATAATAATAATAATAATAATAATAATAATAATAATAATAATAATAATAATAATAATAATAATAATAATAATAATAATAATAATAATAATAATAATAATAATAATAATAATAATAATAATAATAATAATAATAATAATAATAATAATAATAATAATAATAATAATAATAATATAATAATAATAATAATAATAATAATAATAATAATAATAATAATAATAATAATAATAATAATAATAATAATAATAATATAATAATAATAATAATAATAATAATAATAATAATAATAATAATAATAATAATAATAATAATAATAATAATAATAATAATAATAATAATAATAATAATAATAATAATAATAATAATAATAATAATAATAATAATAATAATAATAATAATAATAATAATAATAATAATAATAATAATAATAATAATAATAATAATAATAATAATAATAATAATAATAATAATAATAATAATAATAATAATAATAATAATAATAATAATAATAATAATAATAATAATAATAATAATAATAATAATAATAATAATAATAATAATAATAATAATAATAATAATAATAATAATAATAATAATAATAATAATAATAATAATAATAATAATAATAATAATAATAATAATAATAATAATAATAATAATAATAATAATAATAATAATAATAATAATAATAATAATAATAATAATAATAATAATAATAATAATAATAATAATAATAATAATAATAATAATAATAATAATAATAATAATAATAATAATAATAATAATAATAATAATAATAATAATAATAATAATAATAATAATAATAATAATAATAATAATAATAATAATAATAATAATAATAATAATAATAATAATAATAATAATAATAATAATAATAATAATAATAATAATAATAATAATAATAATAATAATAATAATAATAATAATAATAATAATAATAATAATAATAATAATAATAATAATAATAATAATAATAATAATAATAATAATAATAATAATAATAATAATAATAATAATAATAATAATAATAATAATAATAATAATAATAATAATAATAATAATAATAATAATAATAATAATAGTGTTACTTTGGTTTCATTGAGAAAGACCTTGTTGCTAAGTACTCGCTAAGTCCACGGCAGGTGGCTATTCTCAGTTGTATACGCGCCCCGCATGCACAAGATTTTCTTTTCACCATCCCTATTGACGGTTTGGGACAAAGGATGAACCATCGCCAATTTCGATCTGTGTTGTGCTATAGGCTTGCTATACCTATGTTCTCTGAAAGTAGCCTATGCCCGAGTTGTAATGTGCATCGTATGGACCAATGGGGGGATCATGCAGTTCATTGTTCTAGTGCAGTGGGTGTGAAGTTTAGGCATAATCTGGTGCGTGATATTCTTGTTGATATATGTTCCAAAGTTGGGATTATGGTGCGTAAGGAAGCTCCTATGGGTTTCCTTTCGGAGGATGGGAAGGAGCTACGTCCTGCAGATCTTTTTACTATATAATTGGCTCCAAGGTAAAGATGCATGTTTGGATGTGACTGGAATCTCTCCATTTGCTGGTGCGGGGGCGACTTCATGGTCTCCTGGGGTAGCTTTGCATAACGCCGTAGAGAAGAAAAAGAGGAAGTATGCATCCAAATGTAAGGACAGTGGATATAAGTTCATACCATTTGCTTTCTCTACATTCGGAGAATTTGATGCGGAGGCTCTGGAGACACTTTCACGTATTAATTCTATTGCCAATAGCCACTCAAATAATTCTAAGAGTGGTGTTTTTATTTTTCATAGAATAAGCTTTTGTATTCAGAAAGGAGTAGGAGCACAGCTTGTGTCTAGACTCCCATCCAACTTTGTGTAAGCTTATTATGTATCTATGAAATATTATTAATAATAATAATAAAAAAAATAAAAATAAAATAAAATAATAATAATAATAATAATAATAATAATAATAATAATAATAATAATAATAATAAATAAATAAATAAATAAAAATTAAAAAAATATAAAAAATTAAAAATTAAAAAATTTGATGTACATTCGTTGCAAATGCTGCCTGTAAGAACTGAAAACAAGGGGAAAAAAGGGGAATTCTTTAATAATATGGCCAAAGTGTTCATTATTTAAGACTTTTGAAAGAGTAATGGTTATTGAATCGATAACTCATACCTAGATGTGGTAATTTCACCCCATGTTACTTACAAATGGGTCAATTTGAGTTATGTTATATCCCTAAAACTCCAAAACATCTAAGCAGGAAAGAGTTATGTTATATCCTTAGAACATCCTAATTCCTTTTTATAAGTTCAAAGCCTTGTAATAATATAACTTTCTGATAATTTTCAACAATTAACACACCAACTCTACTCATATAATATCAGACAGCTTTAAAGATCAAGAGAAGTATGATTGCTCACCTTTATTAAGATTGCAATTAGCTAATCCTCTAAGTACTTCTTTGGCTCGTGTTGGTTCAAGTTTACTGGCCAACCATCTCAGTACAATACTTTTGCAATCGTTAATCACCCGATTTGAAATATCAGAAGGACGCCGAAGCCCCATTGCGTCAAATTCATATGAAACCGAAGCAATATCCTTAGCAGCTTCTGATATAGCATTTTGACATGTCTCTTGACAACATTCATTAACAAGATCAATCTTTCCACAATTAGCAAGAATCTTAGATGTGTTGACCATTTTTTCAAAACCATCAACATCTTTGACTGGGCAAGAAGCTTCGGTTAGGTTCGCTGGACCAACGGAACATATCTGCTGCAAACTGTTATTCGCACCTTGACCCATGAGAATTTTGTCAAAGTCAGAAAGGCAGTGTTTGGCAATAGTCGAGTTTAGAGAAAGTTTTTTGGTTTCTTTACTGGATTGACCAATGAGAATGACCAGAGTTGCTTTGAATTGTGGGCAGCATACTACATTTGCTAAGTATGGTGCAAAAACAGTGAAACAATCGATTGCGGTCATGCTCATCATGGTATCCATGGCATCAAAATTAAGAGTACAAAGGCCTGAACAAAAATGGAAAAGAAATTTCTGTAAAAAGAATGAAAAAGGAAAAAACAAGATCAAAAAGATAAATAGCACAAGTTAAGTGTATGAAACGAACCTGACAGCTTTGGGGCTGTATTATTTGTGATTGTGAAGGGTGACAATGGAGATGGTGCAAGAAGAGGATAAAGAGGTTGAGGATTTCCAGTTGGAGAAATCTGCGGCAATAAATTATCCACTTTTTCACCGAATCGCAGTGATTTTTGTCGATTATTCAGTGAGCTGCAATGAGGGGCACAGAAACCTGTCCAAAAGGTCATGCGTCAAAGGAAAAATACTACACAAAAAAAAAAAAAAAAAAAAACAAAAACAAAAAAACAAAAAAACGAAAAAACGAAAAAAAACAAAAACAAAAAAGCATGTATTAATATTAAAGTATATACTATCCCATCTGATAAAAGCTGTGAAATCTTATTTACAGCAAGTTTTCCATTTATAAATACTTATATGGTACTTCTTGTCACAAGTAAGAAGATTACGATATTCTTTTGAATGCATAAGATATTCTTGTTCTGTCAATAGGTGATTTTATACATTAGGCAAATAGTCAAATGCTCTCCTTACACAATGATACAATGGACATCCGCTATAACATACATACTTGCATAAGCTACAAACTGTTATTATATATTTCGACTATAATATCATTTTAGACCTTTGACTAATACTCAAACACAAACACTCAACTTAAATTATTTGTTGAGTAGATTGTTGCTATTTATTATATGGGCATAAGAGGTATCATAGGGATGTTAAAGGGACTTCAACATTTTCTTTTTATTTTTAGCAAAAGTATTGCACATCCTATCAAAAGAATTCTATAGGATAGCGCATCCTCCCCCATTTAACCCCTCCAAGGTGAAAAGAAACAGAGTAATAAAAAAATTACTACAAGACATTTGGGTAAAAAAAAATTGTACACAATAAACACATTGATGGCTTTGTTAGACATTTTCAGGTAGAAACAAAGAGAAAGCGGCATATAATATACATTTGTCCAGAGTTATTTGTTTGACTAAAAAGAACGTAAAGTAGTCAAATGTTGTTCCCCAAAATCAAGCTCAACAGTTATACTAAAGGTGTAACGGACTTTGGAACAAGTTGCCAGAAACTTAAAACAGCAAGTTAACTCAGTGACCCCTTAATCAACTTAAAAACCATTGTCAAAGTTACTAGAAGCTTATTGTGGGACTTACTAGGGACTCTGATTCATAACTAGTTTGGAATAAGTTATCACATACTCCCCCACTTACATCAAAGTTACATTAGAACCCAAACAAATCAAGAACCGTAATATACATGGATCCACACTATTGAATCTCAACCGGCCATTGCACTGAACTATACTTAACTCACTAACCTAAAACAGCCGACTGTCTCAATAAGGTCCAAATAGATCATTGTAAAAATCAATCCTACCTATATTATTACTCAAGACTTGTGTAAGGAAATCCATGTCCTGCTCACCTAGACAAGTTTTGATTTTTATGGTCGCTTTTGGATTCAAAATTCTATAAGTTTGTTAGTTTCATTTCACCCTACCCAACCATTCTCGAACAAAGGTTCATTATTGTTGTCTTTTATCCCTGATGATTTATTCACCTTCGTCACATACGCAAATAAGGGTCTGTACTTGACAACATAAATTCCAACAAGCATAAACTCACATCTACCATGTGAAAAGTAGGTAACAACTACAGAAAATGAATAGCTTCAATAAATGACAATAATTGCAAGTAGTTGTGCTCCAAAACTTTGAAATAAATTCCTTCTTCATCTTCATCAACAATTACTATATGCTTATCCTCTATGCAGAAAACTTATAATGTAATCTAGAACTAATCTATGGATTAACGCGAAATATAACCATATCAGGTAGATTTGCTTATTTTTGCGGATATTTTTACCAATAATTTGATTCTTGAAAATTGTTATGTTTACACCAAAATGGGAATTTTGTAAATTTCGTTAGTATTAAATTTTGAAGTTGAGAATTACTAGGTTTGACTTTAAATAAAGTGTACCAATGCACTAATATCTAATTCTGTCTTCATAATTCAAAACCCTTAAATCTTGATTAGCAGATATTAATAAAATGCCAAACAAATAATAAGAGCAGAAAATGCAGGCAGCACATCAAATTCAATACCAATTCACATTCACATTCACATTCACATTCATATCAAGATTCAAACTTAATAACTTTATAAAACCCAACTAATAAAAACAAACCAATTTCATTAAACCATTAAATACATGATATAATATAAAAACAAAACAGCAAAACCCGCATACCAAATCATATAAAGATTCAATCTTTACATCATTACCAAACACGCAACTGATAAAAATCATAAATTTATAAAAAAAAAACAACTTACAAAAAACCAGCAGAAATAACAAAAGGGTCTTGAAATTCAGATTTTCTGTCATTCCTGATGGGTTTTGTGAAGATATGAATTTTATGTAGTTTAAAGTGAGATTTTTGGAGTTAAAATTGGGAAAAAAAATGTAGTGAGAAAGTGAGAATATAGAACAAGAGTGAAGAAGAGGGTGGTGGTATAATTAATGAGATGTGTAAGTGTGTGGGGACAATAGTCATAAATTCGTAGTAGCTGTCCATTTATATTTTTAGAACCCATTAACAAAAAAGTTTTGCTATATACTCAAAATTATATGCCCTACTTATCCTCCGTATACTAAGGGTGCGTTTGGTACCCATTCCTGGGAATCAACTATCACTATGAAAGTGATAGTTGGTGTTTGTTTAGGGTACTTGGGCCCACAACTATGACTATGAAAGTCCATTATTTTCCATATTTCATATATGGCTAGAGAGTGGGGAATGAAACTTTCAAAGTTAAGTACTATCAAACTCATACCCATTGTCATTCCTCTCAGCATACCAAACGCACCCTAACAATATTATATACGGAGTATTTGTTTTCGGTAATTATTTTCCAACATCTAAACCATCAGTAAGTAGGAATAAGTAGGGCCGAGTAGAAAATTAGACCTACTAAAACCGGACTGGCCCAAAAACCAATTTGGCTACAAACGAGTACCAGACCGAAATGTTTAGTCCAAGTTCGGGTCTATCTGGTCTGGTTCGTCGATCTGATCCGATAAAGCATAATGTTCTGTTGTACGTAAGACCGAACCGAACCGAAAACCGAAAATGATTAAAAGGGTGGACCGAGGATCGGACCGAAATACATTCGGTCCGGTTCGGGCCGATTTCTCGGTTTGATCCGGTCTGTAGTCTATAATGCTCAGACCTAGGAATAGAGGATATATCATTTCTTTTAAATGAACTACGGAATTTTGTACATAATGGCCAACAAGTTTTAACATTATTTATTAAAAGGGCTAAGTGTAGTGGTATGACGGTATCTTAATAATTGTTATTGGGTTGTTATCTTAGTACATACCCAGTAATATCACAATAACTAAAACATTGTACTCAGCTATAACTGTTATAGGCGCATGTAAGTCTCAGTTTTATTTCTTTTCCATTTTCTTTTAAAACAAACACATTTTATTATATACATTTAAACCAAAATTTATACATTTTAGGGACTAAGAATATTAAATAAATAAATAACTTAGTGGCTAGCAGGGGGTGAGCAAATGGACCGAGAACAAAACAAGAACTGAGAGCGGAAACAGAACCGACCGAACCTGAACCGAATTATAGAACGGCGGTCTGGTTCTCGGTTCTTCAATATTGCAAATTTCGGTTCTCGGTTCGATTCGGTCTGAACAGCGGGATCGGTTCCAGAACCGAAGAACCGTCTGAATTTCAAATATACTAGATGTTTATTGGACGTTTAGTTGTTTTTACGTGTACCCATAAATCTTTTCAAAAAACTATTTTCCTTTCGTATACATTACACATTTTTAAACTAAGATGAAAACTTACAATAAATTCTAATTTACGCAACCAACTAAGAGTAAGTGTCTATGTATGTCGTCACTTTAGTAAAAATGTAACGAGTTTGGTATAAGTATTTTATGTTAGATTGATAAAGTCTCGTAGGTTGCTTTTCATTGTTTAGCAACATTTATAGACTACATTAGATATAACAATAAACCCTAATGAGCCTAAAGCTCACAACTGGGCTTGGGCCATATAATCTGTGTCCAACACTCTCCAGCTGTCCGAGTGACGAAATTATGAAAACTTTGACTGGAGTAAAAATTCAAAACATTAAAGATATAATTATTTTGTTGTGAAAGACATCTGAAAACAAGCATCAACAAATTGTTAAACAAGAGCAACAAAAGTAAAAGTGAAAACAAGCTGCAAAAGCAAAGATTGTCATTAGCCAACAACACAACATCTTCAATTTTTCTTTTTTTAATGAAGATATCTGACAACAAACGGAAGCACTCTTCAAGCAGCAAAAGATAATAATAATAATAATAATAATAATAATAATAATAATAATAATAATAATAATAATAATAATAATAATAAATAAATAAATAAAAACGGAGTTAAATCGTTCTTTTATTTAAGTAGTCGGATTTTGACGGCGTGTCTGCTAGTTTACGGAGGTGATTCAAGTTGGGTTTTGTGCATAATTGAAAAACGAAAAGAATGGCGCCAACGATGTCAATTAACCCCAAACGACTAAAACGTTATGGCCAAAATAGTATGCGGGTAAGGTTTTGGTCGAAAATTACAAAAATATATATATTTAAAAAAATGGATAAATAGTGGCGGCTAGGGTTTGACGGTGTGGCATAGAGGAGGCGAGTCAACTTAGCCACCTAGGTCTGAGGATCAGACTCACTCCGATACCATGTGTTGATTGATAAAACCCCGTAGGTTGCTTTTCATTATTTAGCAACAAAAATAGACTACATTAGACATAACAATAGACCCTAATGAGCCCAAAACCCCACAATAATATGGTTAACACATCCAATAAGTATGACGTTTTATCCAATGATTTTTCTATTGCTTTTGAAGAAATTAATGTGGATGGCAAGGCTTCAAGTTCGAGCAAGATTCATGTGAAAGTGGATCCGGGTACTAACAAGGGTGGGGACTTGTTTGTGGAAGTGGACACAGATTGCAAGTTATATGAATTCAACAAGTTCAAAGGTTAATGTTGGTCCTATGCGAGACTTCAAGGTGCAAGGTCGCTAAAAAAAGTAGATAGTTATATATGTTTATGGCATGTCATAAACATATTTTCTTGGTGTTTTTTGTGAGTTAGTAGCTTTAGCTTCATTAAAGTTGGTTTGATGCACATGTGGTGTGTTTGTTTTAGCCTTGTCCAGGTTGTGATGTGAGATTCACCCACATCCTTTGTACTTCAATGTTTTTTGGTGTAATATATGTTGGAATTTTATAATCATGACTATCATATATAAATATTGTTGAGGCAACATGATCAAGATCTCTTTATATTTTAATGATGACAAATAAACCATCGAAACAAATAAAATAACAAACGTTAGCCAAATTCCCCGGAGTCCATATCTGCTCCTGGTGCGCTGCGCGCGCGTCAACGCGCGGGTGACGCGCCAGGCCACTGTATGGCTCCGGGCGAATTTTAAAAGTCGGCTTTCCCCTTACCCGACAAATGTGGATCTTTCAATACAGGTATGAATATGTTATGTGCTTAATTGAGAACACTCGAAACAAGTTTTGGGATTAGAGAGATCCAATTTTTAAAGTACCCATTTACGGGAAAAAGCCAACTCATGTTTTCTAACTATCGCCTCTAGCCAAGGCTTTTCTAAACTTAAGGAGCTTATATACTTCACGTAACATCATGTGAAAGCATCCATATGCTCATATCCTGTACTTACGTCTTCTCTAATTACGTAACGGGTTTACTCCCTTATTGGTCAAACTAAGTTCAAGGTCACTTTGCGTAAACGCATCCTTTCCCACTTGGGTTATGCTTTACATCAAGGCAAAGCACTTAACTTGTTTGAATCAAGTTATTAGTTGAGAACGTCGAGTCGTGGAAAGTCACGAGATATGAAACTATGGATTCTCGACATTGTGTTACTTGAACTTATAAGTAACCTATGATTTTCTCAACTCATAATCTTAATTGTCTAAACACTTTCTTCTTAATGACAATTAGATTATGTCTTAATTTCTTAATCTCATTTTTACAAAAGACAAATACCACCATATCCAAATCATATATTCTCTTACACAATTCTCTTACACAATCTCTTACACTCTTACATATTCCCTTACACACTTTACATCTCAACCATCCATTCCCTTACAACACATCTCAACCCTCTATTTCATCACATGAGATTTAATTTGAATTTCTAAAGAGGCTCCATTTGATTCTAGCCATCCAATTCAAACCAACACATCTCAACCATTCACTCACCCTCCTCTATATTCCATCACATGTGTTTAATCCAAGCCATCCATTTCAAACCAAAACCATCTCAACCATTGATTCACTCTTTCCCCCCAAGCAAAGCATATTTCTTTGGAATATCCCTCCTTAACCTAACTCTCTACAACCATCCATTTCTAATAAACACATCTGAACCCTCCATATTCCCCACATGCCAATTAATTTGAATTCCAAAGGAGGCTCCCTTTGATCTCAACCATCCAATTCAAACCATCTCATCTCAACCATCTATCCTACACTTTCCCCCCAAGGATGGAATATACCTTGGCATATTCTTTCTCTCTTTTCTATGCCATGTGAGGAATAACATTTCTACCCCTTCCAAATTACCCTATCTACACTTTATACCCTTGGTAATTTGTTTTCTCTTTAAACACTTCACAAATGTTTTTCAAATTGGCTATTTGAGTTGGTAAACCTTATATTGATTAATGTTAAGGTTTAGTGTGAAGTACAATTGGGGGTTTAGCAAGGTTAGGTATTTATAAGATCCAACACCCAACACTTGGGATTTTCTTACAGACGCCTGGGGCGCTGCCTGCGCGTTGACACGCGGGTGACGCGCCGGCCTCGGTAAAATTTCCCAAGTTTGGGTTCTTGGCCTATAAATACATACCTTGCCTCTTGTATTCCTCACCCCTTGCCATTATTATTTCTCTCTACATTCTTTCTATCTAAACACTCTCAAATCTATCTATCTCTAATCTTGTGTTCTTGATTCTCACTCTAACATCTTTGAAGGAACACATCTCCTTGCAAGGGAAGAATCACAAGAACCTAATCCACTCTTGTGATTGTGTCGAGGGTCTTCTTATCTATACCCTTTCTACTAGAATCGAGTCTCTAGGTTAGGTTAGGGCTTGATTGAACAAACACTTTTTCATTCATTCAAATTGTTTGTAAGGGAAGTCTTGTGTCTTGGTGACCAAGCCTAGATAATTGGGGATCTAGTTGGGGTTTGATACTTCCGGTGGGAAGTCTTGGTAGTGATCTTTGTGATCCTTAGGTGAAGTCGAATCGCGAGATTCTTTTGGGTGGTTTCCGAGGGCGGAATACCGTTGGGGAGTAACTCCTTCTTTGTGAGCATCGATATTGGTGAATATCGGTGGAGTGAATTGTAACGGTTTGTAATCCACCGAAAAGATTATACTAGTGGAATAGTATCGGTGTCGTGGATTCGCAACTGGACGTACGGATGGTATAAACCCCCCATCCCGAACCAGTATATATCGTGGTGTCTCTCTTTAATCGCTTTATATACTTTGATTGTGTTTGTGGTTGTTTGAAATGATTATACAACCACTTGGTTTTCTTTGAGGCTTAAAGTTTTTAAACGTCTTAAAAGCTGAAGAAACCGTATTCACCCCCCTCTACGGTTCTACAATTGGTATCAGAGCGGTATACTCAAGTTTTTTAGCGTTAAAGCCTTCCCGAGAAGTCGTTTTAAGTCAAAAACTTCTTTCCCAAAAAATCTAAAATCCTAACTAAGATTTTTGGTAAAGTAGAGTATAGATCCATGGCTCAATAGAACTATGTTGAGGGGTGTTCTATGAAAAGACCACCTTTGCTAGAAAACGATGGGTTTTGTTTTTGGAAAACCCGATTTGAGACCCATGTTAGGTCTAAAGATCTTGATTTGTGGGAAATCATCCAAAACAACAACTTTATGTTCATGGTGGAAGACCCCGAAACAAAATTGTTGGTGGAAACGCCACATGCGGATCTTAAAGATGATGAGAGGAGAAAACTTGGCAAGAATGACGAAGCCAAGATGTTAATCTACAATGCTCTACCTTGAAGGGAGTTCGAGAGGGTCCATGTTTGTAAAACCGCCAAGGAGATTTGGCGTTCTCTCATCATCACTCACCAAGGAAACTCTCAAGTAAAGGATTGCAAGATCGATCTACTCATACAACAATATGAGAAGTTCTCGATCTCGGATGAGGAAACCATTGATAATGGTTACACAAGGTTCAATGCTATTATCACTAGCCTCACAGCTCTAGATCCTAGCTTCTACAACAAGAACCATGTGAGAAAGTTTCTTCGAGCACTTCCGGTAAAATGGAGGCCAAAGGTGACGGCCATAGAAGAAACCAAGAATTTGGCGGAACTTCCCCTTGACGAGCTTATTGGGAATCTCAAGGTCTATGAAATGATCCTTGAGAATGACAAAGCTTGCACCAAAGACAAGAAGGAGAAGGTAAAGTCTTTGGCTCTCAAAGCTAAGGTCACGAAATGTCAAACAAGTGAAGGAAGTGATAGTCAAGAAGGAAGTGATGATAAAGATGATGAAGATGACGAAGAGTACAACTTTATGGCTAAGAACTTTAGGAAGTTCCTTAGAAGAGGCGGCAACTTTAGGCGCAGTAATAGAGTTGGAAACCAAAGGAATGATGGAAGAAACAACTTTGGTGGAAGTCGAGGTGGTGACAACAAAGTTGGTGAGAGCTCTAGACGCACGCAAGGATGCTATAACTGTGGTGAAAAGGGTCACTTCATGAATGAGTGTTCTAAGCCAAAAGCAAACAAGGCATTCGTGGGTGGAACATGGAGTGATAGTGAAGATGATGATCAACCAACAAGGGAAGCTACTTGTCTCACGGCTCAAGAAAAACTTGAGGTACCCCTAAACTCTTCTTCCTTTAATAATTTAGATATCAATGATTTGCAAGAATGAGAATTTTAGAAAAACACTTGAGAAAACTCTTAATGAAAAACGCATCATTGAACAAGAACATAGTAAACTCAATAAGAAAGTTTATGAGCTTGAAAAAGAAGTCAAGAAACTAAATCATTGTAAAGAGGTAATTAAACCATGTAAAAGTTGTGAGTCACTCACACTTGAGATTGACTCTTTAAAAGATAAAGTATCTAAACTTCAAAAGGAGTCTCTAAGCTTTTCAAAATTTAATAAAAGTACAAATGATTTAGAAGAAATTATTGGTAGTCAAAAGAGGTCCCAAGATAAGGAAGGTCTTGGATTTTCAAAACAAGGAGAAATCACTTCCGTAAGTCTGACAAAACCAATAACATTTGTAAAGGCTAAAGAAAACGAGATTTCAAAATTTTCCGAGGCTGACGCGCTGCACGACGCGTCAACGCGCCAGTCCTCTTAGGGAAATTGGAGAATTGTCGAAAACTTTTATCAAACCAATTACTCCTCAAGCTCCTCTTGCAAACACTCGAGGTAACCAAGTTTTCGGTACAATGAGAGAGAACTCAAAACAACTTTACAAGTCGGGCCATCATAATGGTCTTGGTTATACACAACCTCGAGTTAATACTAGACCACTTTTGCCTACACCCAATATGAGACTTACTAACCCATATAACCAAATATCTTCACTTCAAAATTATCAAAGAAGAAACTTTTATCAAAGGACATCTCACTACCAATACAACAACTATCATAGGAGAGACAACTCCTACCCAAACCAAACCTTCTCTAGACCTCAAGGATATAATGACTATAGATCAAGTTATCAAAGTCAAAATAATTTTCAAAATAATCCTTGGTCCGCTTTTTCTAGCTTTGGTATTGAGAAATTGTGTGTCTTACTTCAAGACCCAAGAATGGTTCAACTTGGGTAACTCATATGCTAACCAAAATGGACCCAAGAAGCAATGGGTACCAAAAGTATAAGTCATGTCTTTGTTGTAGGTTTGTCTCAAAAGTGATCTACAACCGGATGAGTGGATAGTGGATAGTGGTTGCACTAAACACATGACCGGGAATAGAAGATTGTTCACATCATACACGGCGTATAATGGCAATCATGTCATTTTTGGGAGCAAACTTAACGGCAAAATTGTCGGCAAAGGTAATGTCCTTCATGACTCCATTGAAATTACCAACGTTGAGCATGTTAGAGGTTTAAACTTTAATTTGATTAGTGTGATTCAACTTAGTAATGATGATTGTGAGGTAAAATTTACTAAAGAAGATTGCTCTATTAGTAAAAATGGTGTTGTACTAGCTAAAGGTCGTAGGCAAAACAACTTGTACATCTTTTAATCATAGATTATTTATAACAATATATGTATTTCAAACATGGTAAATAAACCAACGCCTCGGCTTAGGAAGTTAGGTCTTGCCGACAAGCTAGTAAGCAATTTACCATTGTTGAGTTTTGAAAAGAATTATTGTGATACATGTCTAGGGAGTCAAGGACAAGCAAGCAATAGAAATAAGCATGAAGAATCAACAAATAAGGTTTTAGAATTGATACACTCAGATTTGTATGATCCATCTCCAATTCAAAGTTAAGAAGGAAACTTCTATACTTTAATGATTGTAGATGGTTATCCAAATTGTCTTGGATAGTGTTTTTAGAGAATAAGGATGAAGTCTTAAATAAATTCAACATTTTAAGAAAGAAACTTGAAAACCTACTTGATTGTTCAATTGTCTCAATTAAAACAAATCATAGTAGTGAATTTGATAAAATGCAATTTGGAACCTTTTGTGAACAACATGGAATATCTTATAACTTATCGGGCCCGTTCACTTCTCAATCGCTTGAGATTGTTGAAAGAACATATCGTAAGTTAAGAAAGATGAGTCGTGCAATGCTTGACAAGCAATCCATCCCACAAAAGTTTTGGTGTCATGACCTAGATACTGCATGTTATATCTTTAATAGAGTCCATATAAGAAAGGTCATTAATAAAACTCCATATGAAATACTTAGAAATAGGAAGCCTTCCTTAGAGTATTTTAGAGTATTTGGTTGCAAAGTATTTATACTTAACACCAAAGAATATCTCACCAAATTCGACCCAAAGTCGTATGAAGGTGTGTTCCTAGGATACTCTCAATCTAGTAAAGTGTACATAGTGCTTAACAAGGAAACTATGAGGATTGAGGAATCTCTCAATGTGACCTTTGATGAGAGCATGCCCGAGCCTAAATCATCTCCTTCGGTAGAAGATGATGTGATCAATGAACCTATAGTTCAAGATCAAGAAAGGTCGCCGACATTACAAGTTAATGTTTCGGATGAAGGCAATCCTAAGGAAGTGAGAGAAGCGAGGGGTCATCCTATACAACAAGTCATTGGTGACTTGAATAAAAGGACACTTAGGTCACAAAACAAACAAGTCTAAGTTTTGGCATGACATTTTTCAAAAATCCAAATTGCTTTGGGATAGGTTTTGATGTTAAAACATGCATCTTAGGAGAACAATCTTTAAGCCAAAATAAAATGTCTATGTGTTGTTTGCAAGCCTTTTAGGTGCTATTAGAGCTTATGTGTTTACATGATTAAGGCCTATATGGAGGCATGGATGGAAGCCCAAATAAATGTCTTCCAAGAGGAAAGATATGCATCAACTCATTATTCAAACAATGATTGATAATATCCAAGATTCTACATGTCTATACAATGTGCATTGAACAAGAAAATTTGACACAATTTATCTTGCTTAATCTCGATAATATTGATTTTGTCATAACTTCCAAGATTAGATATGATAGTCATCACAACTCACACTTGTGTTGAAGATTTTGTATCTAGTTCTACTTGTTCACCTTATGAGATAAATACATGTTGCATGCCTATATTTAAGTGAATAATGTTTCATTGCTTATTATTAGATGCATGGCTTAACAAATTTTAGTGTATGCATGAGAAATTATGGCAACTAGCATAAGTATCTAGTCCTTTCAATCTCAACTCAATCCTAACTAGAACACTTATTTCTCTTTAAATACCTTTTCCCAACACCATGTGACCTAGGCAGTACATGTCTTTGATGGATTGAACATCTTATCAAGCATCTAAGTACCTTGATCATTGATAGCATGACCAACTTTTAAGTGCTAAGAATCCTAACTACCAACTTAATTTATCTATAAAAGGAGTAATTTTACTAGTTATCTAAGACATCAAACCTTGCAAAGATCAAATAACACTAGAACACACTCTAAATGGATATGGAAGATGAATATGTTGGTTCATCATACCACTTCAATGATGGAAGGCGTATGATGACAAGAGAAGAGGGAAATAATGTAGATTGGGAAAAAATCAATGGTTTGGAAATCCCAATCGTCAAAGACTTCGTCAAACTATGTCTTGTTGAAGACGACATTTGGCGCAAGATTGAAGAGGGTCTTCCAAAGCCTCTTGAGAACAACCATACCCGTAGGTGTGGATGTTGCTCCACCCTAGATGTGATCGAGCGGAATGTTCTCTCCATTCGTGAGGAAATAAGAGAATTTCATAAATCCATCAACAACGACATGTTGGTGATGACCGCCATCCTTAAGGACATCTCTAGGTTGACTCTTCAAGAGAAGGTTGAAGAGTGAAGAGGAGATAACTTGTTGTCTTAATTATGCCCACATAGGATCTTTCATAAGCCTCTTTGAATAATGTATGTTAGGTTCATATATTAGCCTTCTTGTATGACCTACATGGTGTTTTCTTCAATAAAGATGCTTATATTGTTTATTGTGATTATAGGTGATGTCTTGTTATGTTGGTATTTATAGAACACAATGCATATATCCACAATAAATAATTCATATACCATGCTCAACAATTGGTTATTGGAGTCATATTGGACAAATATATATATTGTGTGGACTAATCCATGTTGCAAGTATCCAAATGGTAACCTAACCCATTTTTGGAACTTTCACATGTGAGGATTTCTTGTTTGTTGCATGTTGTGATTTCTATGTGTAGCTAGGCCACCGCAAAGGTGAGGCTCTTGACCCATGGATCCCCGCCTTGAAATAAGGGGGAGCAACGATCTAGGGGGAGCTATGTTCAAGGGGGAGCACATTCGGGTGCACATACAAGCTAGCTCATTTATCCCACAGGCCCAAGTTCGAAACCTGGCTTGATTGGTAGTCCCGCTTTTTTTATTCGACAAAAGGGGGAGAAAGAAAACAAGAGCGTGAAGACCATTCAAGAAATGTTAAAGGCTTCACCAAATTACAAGGCAAAGGTCAAGACGCAAGCTACACCAAAGGCGCGCTTTGTCTTCGCTAAGTTTTGTAATTTTATTTGCTTTCGGTTTTTATTTGTCATCATAAAAAAAGGGGGAGATTGTTGAGGCAACATGATCAAGATCTCTTTATATTTTAATGATGACAAATAAACCATCGAAACACATAAAATAACAAACGTTAGCCAAATTCTCCGGAGCCCATATCTGCTCCTGGCGCGCTGCCCGCGCGTCAATGCGCGGGTGACGCGCCAGGCCACTGTATGGCTCCGGGCGAATTTTGAAAGTCGGCTTTCCCCTTACCCGACAAATGTGGATCTTTCAATACAGGTATGAATATGTTATGTGTTTAATTGAGAACACTCGAAACGAGTTTTGGGATTAGAGAGATCCAATTTTTAAAGCACCCATTTACGGGAAAACGCCAACTCATGTTTTCTAACTATCGCCTCTAGCCAAGGCTTTTCTAAACTTAGGGAGCTTACATACTTCATGTAACATCATGTGAAAGCATCCATATGCTCATATCCCGTACTTACGTCTTCTCTAATTACGTAACGGGTTTACTCCCTTATTGGTCAAACTAAGTTCAAGGTCACTTTGCGTAAACGCATCCTTTCCCACTTGGGTTATGCTTTACATCAAGGCAAAGCACTTCACTTGTTTGAATCAAGGTATTAGTTGAGAACGTCGAGTCGTGGAAAGTCACGAGATATAAAACTATGGATTCTCGACATTGTGTTACTTGAACTTATAAGTAACCTATGATTTTCTCAACTCATAATCTTAATTGTCTAAACACTTTCTTCTTAATGACAATTAGATTATGTCTAAATTTCTTAATCTCATTTCTACAAAAGACAAATACCACCATATCCAAATCATATATTCTCTTACACAATCTCTTACACTCTTACATATTCCCTTACACACTTTACATCTCAACCATCCATTCCGTTACAACACATCTCAACCCTCTATTTCATCACATGAGATTTAATTTGAATTTCAAAAGAGGCTCCATTTGATCCTAGCCATCCAATTCAAACCAATACATCTCAACCATTTACTCACCCTCCTCTCTATTCCATCACATGTGTTTAATCCAAGCCATCTATTTCAAACCAAAACCATCTCAACCATTGATTCACTCTTTCCCCCCCAAGCAAAGCATATTCCTTTGGAATATCCCTCCTTAACCCAACTCTCTACATCTCAACCATCCATTTCAAATAAACACATCTCAACCCTCCATATTCTTCACATGCCAATTAATTTAAATTCCAAAGGAGGCTCCCTTTGATCTCAACCATCCAATTCAAACCATCTCATCTCAACCATCCATCCTACACTTTCCCCCAAGGATGGAATATAACTTGGCATATTCTTTCTCTCTTTTCTATGCCATGTGAGGAATAACATTTCTACCCCTTCCAAATTACCCTATCTACACTTTATACCCTTGGTAATTTGTTTTCTCTTTAAACACTTCACAAATGTTTTTAAAATTGGCTATTTGAGTTGGTAAACCTTAGATTGATTAATGTTAAGGTTTAGTGTGAAGTAGAATTGGGGGTTTAGCAAGGTTAGGTATTTATAAGATCCAACACCCAACACTTGGGATTTTCTTATAGACCCTGGTGCGCTGCCCGCGCGTTGATGCGCGGGTGACGCGCCGGCCTCGGTAAAATTTCCCAAGTTTGGGTTCTTGGCCTATAAATACATACATTGCCTCTTGTATTCCTCACCCCTTGCCATTATTATTTCTCTCTACATTCTTTCTCTCTAAACACTCTCAAATCTATCTATCTCTAATCTTGTGTTCTTGATTCTCACTTTAACATCTTTGAAAGAACACATCTCCTTGCAAGGGAAGAATCACAAGAACCTAATCCACTCTTGTGATTGTGTCGAGGGTCTTCTTATCTATACCCTTTCTACTAGAATCGAGTCTGTAGGTTAGTTAGGGCTTTAATTGAACAAACACTTTTTCATTCATTAAAATTGTTTGTAAGGGAAGTCTTGTGTCTTGGTGACCAAGCCTAGATCATTGTGGATCTAGTTGGGGTTTGATACTTCCGGTGGGAAGTGATGAGTTCTCAAACACTCATCATTTTTGGGCAAATCTGAACTGCAAAACATACAAAAACACTCAGTAATGCATCAAAATACTAAAAATATTCCAAAATTGTGTTTTATATGTTTCAGATGCGAAATGAGTAAAAACAAATGAAAAACGTACAAAGTTTGCATAATTGGCAGTTTCAGTCCTTCAACTTTCAAAATTTGACAAAACTAGTCCCTGAGCATTTATTTTGCAAGAAAAATCAACCCAAGTCCTTTAAAAGTCAAAATTTATCAAAAATAGTCCTTGGGTAAAAAGTTTTGAAAATTTACATTTTGGTCCCTCATATTTGGAATTTGGCAAAAATTATCCCCGGGTGTTTTGATTTTGGAAAATGTTCATTTATGGCATCATGGGTCCTTGTATTATTAAAATTTGGCAAAAGTGGTCCTTGTGAGTACTTGGGTGGATTTACATTTTCAGCCCCTCATGTTTGGTTGAATTGCATTTTTGGTCCTTGTTATAACAAAAACCAACCGGACCCTTTGTTATTTGATCCAAACCAACACAAAACCCAAAATACCAAATCCACCCTTACCCCTCCTGGTCCAAACAAACACCCAAGCCCAACATTCCTAAAGCCCAACTATCCCACCCGTTTTAATATTACTCCCTCGGTCAAAATTGCTCAAACAAACACCCTCCGTTTCACTGTTCATCTTCCCCCCTAATCCCACCATTAACACCCTAATAACCAGGGTGCTTTGCGTCCCCTGCTCCCCTATTTTCCTCACCAACCTCACCTACACCACTCCAAACCCCCTCCTCATAAATGCCCTCACCCAATCCACTCAACCTGCCTTATCCCCATTTCCCGCCAAAAACAAATCAAAGGCCAGGATCAAACTAGACTCATCCTACGGCTTCAAATTCAAGTGGGAAAGGAAGAGAGAGGTGCCAGGTTCTATAAAATGAAGAAAAAAAAGGAGATGGAAGCAGTAGTTAACTTAGAATAGATTAGAGTAATTTAGATTAAAAAGTTTTCATGTAATTCCTTTCCCAGTTGTGTAATTTTAGCTAAAAACAAATGTAATCCACATTTTCAGTTGTATGCCAAGTTAATTCAATTCTAATTTCAAGGATTGTTAGTTTAAAACAGTTGCATCATAATTTTTAGTGAAAATTACTTTTCATTGAAATATTGTTTGGAGTTGTTAGTTCTTGTTTCTGTGGACTAATTTTAGCCTATTTATAAGTTTCTACAAGTTAGCCAAGTATAAGAATCCTTTGTAATGCAAATTACCAAAAATCACAAAAATATTGAAAAATAAGAAAAGAAAAGAAAAAAGAAGAGAAGCAGTTGAAGGAGTTCATGGTTTAGAGTCTCAGGGAGACAGTAGGACAAGGTTATATGTTCTGAATTTGGTTTTGAGCAAAAAGGATCATTGTAAGCCACATTTCAATTACTTCATCATATTTGCTCATATTTTGTATTTTTTAGTTAAAATTGTTATTTGTTGTTGATTCCTGTTTGTTTATGCTTATAATGGATTAATGTAAGGATTAGATTCAGTTTCATAGGTTAAGTCATTCATTTGCTTTGAAAATTCACCAAATCAGGTTCATTAGGGGTGTTTGGAACAAGCTGTTGTGGTAAGTTATTGTTGTTGATAGGAGTTAGGGTGTGATGGTTCACTGTCATTAGACTCATACTAGTTTAATTTGAACATTACTTTGGTCATTTTCTCTTCAAAAGTCAAAAATACATATCATGCCCCTTAACTGTTAACTTATGAGGACTTAAGACCCACAAATCTCCATTTCAATGCATAGGTAGATAATTTAGCATGATTTAGTTCTCTTATAGCTTATTATAGCTTAACTAATCAGTAAAGCAGGATCAAAATCCAAGAAAGTCAAAATATCAAGTTTTTATCAAAAAGTCAAATGTGCATTTCTCATATTTTTTCAATATTTGGAAGAATTAATTTGATTTTTGTGTGTTGTTTCAGACTCTGAAACTTCTTGGGTTGACAGTCCCCCAGCTCAACTTTAAGTCCCCCCCTTTACTTCATTTTTGTAATTTTTGTTGTGGGCCCTACATTGGCTCAAACTAACCTGCAGGGCAAGGCTATGCCCTGCTACACAGACCCTCAGTTCCAACACCATCTTCCAAACCCCCCCTGTGCTCATTAGTGAGTCTTTGGCTATGATACTTGGCTTAATTTGAAGCCCCCCACCTCAGCTCTCCATTTCAGGTCTCACCTTGGACCTTTGATCACTCAGGTGGGCCCCACAGTGGGCTGCAAATCACCCCTTGGGCCTGTTTGGGTTTGTGGTATTTGGAATTGCTTATTACTTGTTATTAGCTTATTCTGTGTTCTTTTCATTGTTGTTCCAGCTTATCTTAACCATTCTCATTATCTTGTACCTAAATCCACCCCTGGTCTCAGGTTTAAGCTTATTTCAAAGCTTTTAGCTTTGACAGTTGACCAAAGTCAACTGTCAAGCTCATAAGCCCTCAAATAGCTTATTTTCTAGTTCTAAAAAAGTTGTTTTCATAAAAGTTGTTTGTTTTTAGGTATAAAGTAAGTGTCCAAAAGAAAAATCCAGAAAAACAAATTTAATTTCAAGTTATAGTTTCTATTTAATGTAATTTATATTTTTAATTTTCCTTTGTAGATTTTTGTTAAGCACTTAGTATTTTTATATTTTTTTTAAATTCCTTTTAGGTTAAAGTAATTTCAGTAATTTTTCTAGATTTTAATTTTGTCATTTAGTATTAATTAGATTTAATATTAGTTTTATTTATAATTAATTAATAATTAAGTATTAAATAGGAAAATTAGTTTTTATAAAGTAACACCTAGTTTTTATATTTTTCCTAGCTTTTATATAATATAATTTAATTTTTGTAATTTTATAGAATTATTACTGTTCATCTTGTAATTTTTAGAATTTAATTAGTTTAATTAGATATTAATTAATAAATAAGTAAATAATTAGTAAATTAGTTTAAATATAATTTTTAGAAACTTTTTATATTTTTCTAGGATTCCTGTGATGGTTAATTAGATTTGTCAAATTTTTCTTAATTTTCTAAGTTAGTTTGTTATTTTTAATAATTTAAATTAATTAAATTAGTTAAGTAATCTTTAAATTAGTAATTAATTAATATTAAATAATTAAATAGTGTAAAAATTATTTTTCTTTTTCTTTTATCATTAGGATTGTAAAAAGTTAATTTTCATAGTCGTAAGTATTTTATTTCCTTAAAACTCGCGTTTTATCTCGTACGTTAACGTAAATTTAAATTAAACGTACGCGTTTTAGGTTTTAAACGTTTCTTGTTTTTCCAAATTTCCAACCTTGTTAATATAGCTTATTTAAGCTATTTCATTGTACAAATCAGTAGTCTAATCAATCACAAACCCCTTTCCATCCAAATTCACCCGCTCACAAGCCCGTTTGATAACAATTCACACCTCGTCGGGACATAACGACCCGGGGAAACACTATATTCCGCGGAGCATTGAGCCTAAGGAGTTTGACTTTGTTGACCACATCCGTGGTTGACTTTCGTTGACTGATTTTGCTTCAATCAAAATTTGGCGCCGCTGCCGGGGAGGTGTGCGCGCTATTCTAAACGGTTTTGCGTATTAGTGAATCGGGATATACATCCATTGTATATTTACCACCCTTGTTCATATTATCTTCTTATTTTCATATAAAAACAAAACTGTTCCCAAAAACATTTTAAACTCAGTTTTCAACGAACACAAAAACACAAAAACATTTTCTTTCTTATTTGTATAAAATGTTTATCCAAAAACCCAAAAATATTCACCTTTACCCTCTCACATCTTTGATTCTTCATTCCTTACCCTCTGTAAATCTTTGATTCTTTCATATGTCGTATCCACACCATTGCGGTTGCCAATGGTGTGGTGGTCCTCATAATGGTGGGAATTGTCCCGGCTGTAGCATGGTAGAGTGAGGAGATGGGTCTGTCTATAACCAAGCTCCCTATCCTTACCATGACACATCTGATTCCTCCTACCAGCCACCACATCATGAGATACTGACATATCTGTGTGAGTTTTGTGGAGGCCCTCACCAAGGATTTGAGTGTCAAGCCGGAACCACGTTTGTCTATGAACAGTTTTCCGGTGATGCTCAGAACTTTGGTTATGACCAATACCCATATGATTCACCAATCCTGACTCAACAGTTTTACTGTGGAGGTCCACACTCTAGCTCGGATTGTCAAACAAGGAATCCATTTTCTTGTAACAATTACGACTATTCGTTTTCAGACCCACCTCCACAGTACCAAATGATTTACACAACTCCTCAAGAAACTCAGCAAGACCTTTGTCTAAAGGCTCTTGAAATTTTAAAAGAACTTAAGGAGGAGTTGAATAGCATAGCATTTCAAAATGCTCCCAGTTTTTCTTGTGTATATTGTGGGGGTCCTCATGATGATTATCAATGTCAACCTTTCGGTTTTGACAAATCCACATCCCCACAATGTTCTTTCTTTCAAAATTCACATGAGAAATCCATGGAAGAATTGCTAGCTGAAGAGCAGGCTGCTAGAATAAATTCCCAAGATGCCTATGAAAAATCTATTAGGGAATCAATTGCAAAAGAAAAAGCAGCCAAATCTAGCTCTCAGTTCCGTTTTATTCTTGATGACAGTGATGATGAAGATACCCTTGATATTCTTCGATTTTATAAAACTTCATCAAGTTCATCGGTTGATATCCCAGCAGTTGAGATTCCATCTCAAACAACTGCTATCACACCCGAGGTTCCCACTCACTCTCTGAGCATGGGGGACGAGCATCTTGACACTGTTCCTAAAAAGGAATCGGACGAATTCATAAAGTCTAGTGTTGAGAACCTTGTCCCAATCCCAAGAGAGTCACAGGGAATTCTTGAGCATATGTGTGATCTTCCTTCCCCTCTTGAGTGTTCAAACGATCATTTTGAGACTTTCTCAGATTTTAATGATGATTGTACATCTCATGGAGACATTGAGTATATTGAGGCATCACTCCCACAGTCTGATGCTGATCCTCTTCTTGAGGAGTTCGCCGATGAACTTACTCACATCAATCCACTTTCATTGGAAAGTGATGATGGTCTCCTCGATTTCGAAGCCGATCTGGGAGAAATTGAAAGTCTCCTATATCATGATCCACCACTCACTTCTGATCCCAACAGTCCAATAGAGAATAATAATCACTTTGTTCCCGAATCATTCAATACTACTCTCACCAATCCTCTATTTGAATTCGACTCTGAATTCACTTTGATTTCTGATAATCCATTCTTTGATATTCAGAATGAGGATTGTGATGAGTCCACAACGGAACATGAATTCACAGATTCACATCTTGTGAATAATTCTCTTCATGAGGAGTTCTCCGGTGAACTTACTCATCATATCATTACTCCTCCGGAGTATGATAGCCCGATGGGAGATGTTCTCAATCATGAGGATTTGCAAATTCCCACCCACCCTCCTGGGATGTTTTTGAGCTTAACCTTTGAAATCCAAATTCAGGCTAATGAGCCTGCTCTCGAGGAAGAAGATCTAATCATGATTTTCATCATGGTTTTCTTCCTTTTCTTCACCTATAAGGTGACTTCTTCTCTTCTTCACTCCTTCGGGAATGAAGATACTGATAATGCATTTCTGTGCGTATCAAATTAATATACAAGGTAGACGTGAGTGGAATTCGCTAATTAACCTTTAGGAAAAGTTTAACTTGCGAAAACTCGTGAATACAATATATATATATATATATATATGTGATACCGGGTAAGTGACTACCCGGGTCGTGTCCCAACGAGGTGTGAATGGGCAATATCGTGTGAGATTTGGAGATTAAAATGCTTGTAAGGAATGATTTTTGATTATTTGGAATTGTTGAATTACGCTAAATTGCAAATAACGTCCGAAAACTTAAATAAACGCAACTAAGACACGAATACAAACAAGTAATGAAAACTAGAACTTTAAAACTACTTAAAATCCTACGGGAGTGATAATAGGAAACTAGGGAACCCTAAAACTGAATCTAATTTAAAAACGCGAAAGTTAATTTAAGAAAAACGCGAGTGCGCAAATTAAAACGTGAATTTAACGCTATGCTAGTTCTATGGGTACGAAATTAATTTTCCTACATTCTAAAATGTGAAAGAAAATTTTGAGAAAAAGAAAAACATTTTTTTGGCTTTTATATTTTTTATAAGGAATTAAAAACTAAAAATAATAAAATAAATGCGAGAAAAATAGTAAAACAATTTAGAAAATTATGAAATTTTTTGGGAAAGTCTAATACACTATAAATGAGCTAGGAAAAATAAAAAAGTTGAAATAAGCAGTTAAGAATAAGCAAAAATAAGCAGGCAGAAAGCTAATGAAAAGTAATAAGCAAAATGGACTAGTGATTTAAAATATTAAACTAAACTAAATACAACAACAAGTATACTAGAGCACATATGGTTGTGAGGAGTTGTGCGTGTCTGTTTGTGTGACCAGGAGGTCATGGGGTCGAACCCCCTGGCACCTTTTTTGTCAAAACAATTTTTTTTTCCTTCTTTTAATAAGCTAAATAAAAACATAAAAGTGAACACTTTTCAAAACTGAAACTTTTTGTCAAAATAAAAAAAAAAAACAGTTTAAAACCACCAAAAAGGAAGCAGATTACTCTTAAGTATAAAAAGGTAAATTCTAAAACTCTAAAAGCTACAAATAAGCGAATGAAAGCTGAGCTAAGGGAAAGTTACGCTAGGGCTAATTAGGAGGAACCTAAATAAGCTAAGTGAAACACAAATAAGCAGTTGTTAACACTAAAAAGCACTAATCTAATCTAATCCTAAAACTCGCTGCAAGGGAAAAAGGACTAAGGGGTTGAATATGAAGGCCTAATAAGCTGTCTAGAAAATTACCAAAAGTAAAATAAAAATGTTACCATGTAAACAAGCTACTAGAGAAGAAAAACGCCAAGTTTCAGGTCGCAAGAGCATGAAACAAAGAAATGAAAAATGGCCAATGAAGTGGCTGTGGACATGCTTTGTAACAGCAGGTCTGAACAATGGTTGGCTACAAATTGTACAAGCTAAAACCAAAACAAACACTAGTAATCACTAACACAAGCAACTCAAACAAGCTTAAAACAACATTAAAAATATATATATATATAAAAGATCAAACATAGGTAAAATCACATAGACTCAGTTACCACTAAGTTATACTAGCAGAAAATAGTGTTGAGGTGCCAAGTTTAGGGGCTGAAATAAGCTGTAAAAAAAATTCATAAAAATAAAAGAAAAATATGGCATCAACGACAAACTGCTAAATTACTTAGATATCAATTTTCATATCATGATTCCTAAACATGAGCAAATTAAAATTGCACCTTGAGGGGCTGTTGGGAACCTAAAAACTGATGGAGCAGTATTATCCCCACATTCCAAACTAACCCAACTCGGCTTAAAAGCTAGTTTACAATAAATCAGAACTGAAATACAACCCTAAGGACTTTAAAAGACTCAAGAACTAAAACCAAAGATACTTATATCCTCTAGATTACATATAGGCTGCAAGAAAAAGTTTAGGACTCTAAAGTTTTGAAAATGATTAAGAAACCTAAGAAACTTGAATAAACGACTAAGTTGAGCTCAAAAACTGATTATAGTACTGAAATAAGGTTGGAACAATTTCACTTAAGAGCTTAAATTAACCCAAACCTAGTATGACAGATTGTGCCAAACACCCCTTAACAAGGTGCCTGATGGACTTCTTCAACAAAAAAAAATCGATTCTTGGACTGAAAATTTGCTAGAAAAGGATATGCTGAGCAATTTTAAGTGTAACTAAGGATAGAAGAACTAGAAATTGTAAGTTAAATTCATCAATTAAATAGCTTTTGGAAACAGTAAACTCACAAGACAATTGAATTTAGAAAGTAAATTTTCATTAACTAACAAAGAGTAAATTACAACTGAGACAACATAAGATTAAAACTAAGAAAACTTTTTAAATCCTAACTCTACTAAACAAAACTATTTAAAAAAACGACACAGCCTCATTGGCTTTACAACTCCTCTACTTATACTAATTTTTAGCTAGGGTTTCCCTTGGTCTTGGATTCCACTGTCTTGGATACTCTTTGTGCTTCTTGGCCAATTCACAACCCTTCAATTAAACTCAGATCATCTCAGCCCTTTAATCTTGATTTGGCGCCCAATTAGGTTGTGGATGGGTGAGGTGGCATGGCAACTTGTGAAGGGTTTGGTATCATGTGAAGGTTGAGTTTTTGAGGTATTGGGGGAAGGGGTGGATGGTGATTGTTTGGCATGTAATTATGTTGAGTGGATGTGAGGGGGTTTTGTATTCTGGGTAAATGAATGAAGAAGAAAGGGAGGGGGCGTGTTATATTAGTAACTGTTAGGTCACAATTTATGTAAACACAAGTATAAGAATGATAGAAATAAGATGAGAGTGAGAGATGGTTGATTAAGACAATATGAGAAATAGAAATGAAAGAGTTTTCTTAGAATTATGAATTAACCAACCAAGTATTACATGAGACCTAAGGCTTCTATTTATAGGGAAGGAGCTAGGGCAACACTCTCTCTCCTTCCACTAGCAATTCGTGTGGGCTTCTAAGCTCATGGACCAAAATGCCTTAAGTCTAGTAAACATGTTACATAACATAAATGTAAGTAAATAGTAACTTAAGCAACCTATTATTACAAATGACCGAGACTTGATAAAATAGAAAAACTTTGATCCCAACAATCTCCCCCTAAGGGTCGGTCATCAAGGTTGCTTGACGTCTTCGTCTTGATCTTTGACTTTCAAAGCTCTAGACGTCTTCTAAATCATTCATCGTTCTTTGTTCTTAGTTGATGTAGTTGTGATCATCTTATTACAAAATTTAATGACCGAGACTTGACTAAATATAAAAGTATGATCCCAACAATCTCCCCCTAAGGGTCGGTCATCACGGTTGCTTGACGTCTTCATCTTAATCTTTGACTTTCAAGGCTTTAGACGTCTTCAAAATTGTTCATTGTTCTTTGATCTTTGTTGATGAGGTAGTGATCATCTTATGAAGTTATCTGCCATGCGTCACTTCTGCGTCTGTGGTGGTCGTCGGCCATTCCAACATGCTCATACATCTTTGAACTTAGACATTCACATGCATGGAGTTCCCTTTCTTTCACATAGATCTTTAGTCTTTAAACTTTGTAGATTCTTCTTTTTGGCGTAGAATCTAACTTTGAACATTGTGTTGCTTCGATCTCAGAGGGAGCTTTTGTTGACTTCAAGATGTATGTATGAGCATGCGGAATCAATCTCCATGGAGATGATATCCAGTACTTACAGATAAGGAATTAGAGTTCGTCAACAGCATAGTATGAAGACTCCTTCTAATCCTTATCAAGGCCGTTCCCATGTCAGATACTCCCGAAGGAGCTTACAAGACCTACTAAGTAGCTCAATGACTGGGTGAGTCGCTGGGGATCACTCCACAACTGTAGACCAATAGAAACCACCGTAAACACTAAGCGTAACTCACGAGGAGTTACCGAAGTGACCTGCTGTCAGGGCTGTTTGATGTTGACCCTGGCAGGATTTCCGTTCAATCATTGAGAAATACTTATGTAAATTCTCTCATAAACGTTCTCGGCAGATTGCTAAGATCTGCGAAGGACTCGATAATTTACAGCTGGTGTCCTTTGATGTAGAACACCAGTTGTAGAAATACTAAGTGTTCCTAAGAGATCTTTGATGTATCTCGTGGCTCTAGACTCGATAAGTGCTCACTTAGGTTTCCTATACGGAGACTAGGGAGGGGTCTCCTGCTTCAATATCAACTATCTCTAAGAGATAAGTCGATAGATTACACTGGTTCCCCGTGAGAATGAAACAAGCTCTTTTAAGAGAACTTGAGTGGTTAAGAAGGTTTAGTGCATTGCGTCACTGGGTCCATGACGACTTTATCTTCAATACCGGTGTTGCCTTAGCAACGACCAGTAGCATATGAATTGAACCCGGTGTCTGCCCTAAGGTTGAACATTTGGAGGGCTATTTCTTTTCACCCTTTTCTTTACTTTTCTTTTTAATTCTTCAACTCCTTCTTTCCCTTTCATTCTTTTCTCCTTTTATCGTATCATACCTAAGGACTTCTAATTCTAACTATTGGTGATGTCCTTGGGTAGATCCCTCCGGCTCTGGCGGATCATAGGACTGAATTTCCTATCTTAATCACCTTATAACTCCATGATTATCTGACAATAGCCAAGAAACCATTGATTGAAAATCTCTCAAAGTGTTTGTGATTATCAAACATTTTGTTTAACACTTTGAGAGTTTTGTGTTTTCTTTAGAAGGGCTCCCCCTTCACATGTGCTCATAAGTGTTTAAATAAATTTGCACATGCGGGAGGAACAAGCACTTTTTGAATTGATACACTTTCAGTGAACAAGACCGATTCGAGACACGCTTACATCACTAGTTATACTAGCTTGAAGTTATTACCCGGCCTGGTCAAATCCACAGAAAGTTTCTCGAAACGGTACATTTCTACTAAGACAAATCCTTTTCGAGACACGCTTACGTGGCTAGTTAAAGAGTTCCATTGTCAGCTTTTAGGTGACAACTAGCTCTAGTAATTAACTTGATGTTATTACCCGTCGAGGATAAGTCTTTTCGAGATTACTATCTTTTTATGTTTCGTCAATTCTTGGGTGAATCTGAGTCTAGCTCGCATGAGATTTGACTTTAAGCAACTTTGAACTTTCATATTTTAATCACTTTCAGTTTTCTCCCCCTCAAAAATAGCATATGAGATGTTGTTTTTGATAAACTTTTGATTAAAATATGCTTTTTGAGTCTTATGGGGAGATATCAACAAGAACTTTTGTATTTCAAACGATGAGTTTTTCAAGTGCTCCCCCTCAACAAGTGAATACTCATTGAGGTGAAATACTTGTCTTTTGAGCAGAATTATGAAAATCATAAAATGTTTGATTAATTCTACTCAAAAGTAAGAAGCCTTCGCTTCTTATATAAGGATTGAAGCACTGAAGCGTACCTCAAGGTCCTTTCATTACAAGAACGGGTTGTACACTATAATGTGTGCACAAGCCATAAATAAACATGATTTTGACAAAGCATTTTGATTTCAAAATACTCCCCCTCAAAACGAGCATGTGTTTTGACATTTTTTAAACTGTGGATCGAATTGGGGAGTAAAGATTTGAAAAATCTTGAGCAAAATTTTGAAAAGTTTTGAAAAACCTTTTGAAAAAAATTTTGAATAAATTTTGCTCAAGATTAAGAGAGTTTAAGATAAGCTTTGCATGAGAACTTCTTGTTTTCAAGGAAAAGTGCACGTTTTGTTTTTAAGAAATGGTTTAGCAAGGCACTTTCCTTTCTTTTTAAACCAAATTGTACACTGAAATGAGTGCACAAGTCGTTGTTTTAATACAAAATTAGTTTTCTTTAAACAAAATACTCCCCCTCAAATAATGAATGTTATTCGAGAGAAAGTCTTCTTGAGCAGAATTTTGAATCGTATTAAAAAATACTTTTTGAAAATTCGTGAGACGACTCTGCTCAAGGTTTTAGAAAACACAATCAAGTATTATACAACAAAGAATGCTTGAAATTCAAAACTCTTTTACTGTTGAAAAGTTGTTTGAGACCCGGAGTCTCTCTTTTGAGTTTTAAAATCTGGAAAAGATTTCCATCTAAAGTTGAACCTCATGGGTTCTTTTTGAAGATTCGTTTTTGTGATGCATGGAAAACATCCGGTATTTGGGATGTTCAGATCAGAGACATTCTTTTATAGTGTTAAAGCATTCCAGATTGTGAAAATTTGAAGGGTTTTGAATGACTTTGCTTTGGTCTCCACACTTGTTTTACCGGTGTAAAATGAGAGTGTAGAGTTTGGAAAAATTTGTTTCTCACCATTTTGAATCCTTTTACCAATTTAACCTTTAAACACATTTTGCCCTTTGACCTCAAAATATGTTCCATAAGAAACATTTTGTCGAATGTTGAAATTTTGACTTTCAATGGGATGACATGTACTTGCACACAGAGAAAATGCATCAGGCACAAACAAGTATACAGATGAATCAAGAAACTCATTCTAAATCTACTAGAAATGCTCAGAATTCTCTAATAAACACACAAGATCACAGATTAACTCATCCTAAAACTCGAGATTATCCAATTATGATAATGGTTAGGGGTTATGATTTGAGTCTAAGCACACTTGTTAGCATCATAATGCCTGAATATTAAACAAACAAACGTCCTAGTAATAGCAGCAAAGACATCGACATCTTAAACCCTAAATCACTTGATTTCAAACCTAT
Source organism: Artemisia argyi (assembly GCA_030686995.1). Taxonomy (NCBI): domain Eukaryota; kingdom Viridiplantae; phylum Streptophyta; class Magnoliopsida; order Asterales; family Asteraceae; genus Artemisia; species Artemisia argyi. The sequence continues at coordinate 101,051,112 of CM060681.1, forward strand.
GTTGTATCTAATCGTGCAAACACACCAATCGAGCATTCTTTAGTGTTCTCTAAGGTTATATGAAATGATTAATTAGACTAAATACATAAAAGAAAATGCCCCGATCGATAATTACTTGAACCCTAGTTCTGATTATGCCTTTTTGACTATTGAAAAAATTTAGGGAACGATTAGATAACAACAATGAAGAAATTAGAAACTCACAATCGAAAAGAAATCGAGGATAAAAAATTGTTAGTCTGATTATGTGTGAAACTTTTGAGAACATTTGTGAAAACATTGATGCGAGCCTGTTTTATTTTTTTTTCTTGCAATGTCCTTTTACCTAAGTTTAAGACTTTTGTGAACTTTACTCATTAAAGGTTAACTACTTTTCCATTTGAAGTCTAAACATGGTTAAATTGGAATCCTTGCCGAAAAAAAATGAGTTTTTAATCTGAATGATGAAGAAACATTTTATCCTTGAAGAATAATGATTAGGTGTGCAAACTTCATGATTATGTGAAAAATTTTCTCCCCCTCAAAACATGTTCCATTTTGACAATGTAAAGCAAAATATGTTTTAATGTAGGAACATAGTTTTGAAGATTAGAAGTTTGTACACAGAGAAAGAAGATTCTTTTTGCAGTTTTTGTATTTTCTTTATGATAGAATATTTACAAAAAAAGTTTGATGTTTGACTCTCTTAGTTTTTAAGAAAGTTTTGCAAATCATCTGGAGTCAAACATCGCATACCAATATGGTGAACTAAATCAACAAACCTTGATGGAGGTAATGGCTTTGTAAACAAGTCCGCCAACTGGTATTTAGTACCCACAAACTCTAATTCAATTGTATCCTTCTTAACATGCTCTTAGATGAAGTGGTAGCGGAGAGCAATTTGTTGGGCTTTGGAATGATGAATGGTTTTGTCTGAGATTGCAAAAGCACACTTTGAGTCACCGTACATTGAGATCTAGTCAAATACATAGCCGTAGTCCGTGAGCTAAGTTCTTATCCAAATGACTTGAGTACAGCAAGCAGACATGGCTACATACTAAGCTTTTGTTGATGACAGTGATGTACAATCCTGCTTCATTGACTGTATCCCTTTGTATCTAAACAAGATTTGTTGTGAATCATTGTGCCTTCCGCGTCCAGCTTGTTTTCCAAATCCATTTTGAAGGGTGATGTTGGTAGAACATATGCAAATTAGACGTATCCAAATTGCGAGAAGACGACTCCATTATATCAGGAACGGTTGGAGTCGGTGCAAATGGATTGAAGAAAGTATTTCCATCATAATCTGCAGGTTGTGGTACTGATTGTTGTAATGGATCTTCAGCTGATTATCTGGAGTTGGAAGTGGTTTGTCCTACTGTTGTTGGAGATGCAATTGGAGGACCGTCTTTATCAACAGTTGTTGTTGTTTGTTGAGGTGTGTTAGGTACTTGATTATGATCAAGGTATGCAGCGGAAATTGGTGAGACCTCAGAAGGACGGTTTTCAATCGTATCATCGAACAATGGAACAAACAAGGTTTCCAATTCTTTGCGAGAGAGTGACAATGGTTCAGCAGAAGAATCCGGAAAGTTTAGACGGTTGGATGCGGGTCCTAAGCTGTTGTGCTTAGAAGCCATTGCTGAAGTACTTTTAAATGGTTGATTACGGGTCCTAAGCTGTTGTGCTCAGAAGCCAAACCATTAAGCTCGGGTCCGAAACTGATTTGTTCCGAAGCCATTCCTGTTATATCTGAAAAGAAGAAAGAATAGACAAAACAGAGAACATGGATCCCCAAGAGTAACTGGGTTCCAGATGTTAGAAGCATAAAGATGTAGTGTCAATTATCTTCTTGACACTCGAACACACAATACCGATGGTTTTCATTCTAGTCTCAGAGGTAGAAGTTGTGGATTTCACATTAGTTTTGGTGCAAATGTCTAAAATCTTTCCTGTAGGAATCCACTTAAGACCAATTGATTTGAAAATTCTACCCGTGGGTACTCATCTAGTGTTAGATCTAGGAGATGTTTTCCTTTTAGATGCTGTTGAATGAAATGTAGGAGCATCACTTGGTTGAGAAAACTTACGTCCTATATTGATCCACTTCTTAGGTTTCTGACTTATGACTTTTGATTCAACGGGTTTGTTTGTCTTAGTCGATTGAGCCTTTTCAAGTGAATTTCCCTTTTGAAGATATTTTAAAGCACAAACAACATGATTATTTAAGCAACTACTCTTAGATGCTTGCCAATTCCTATTAGTTTGTTGAGTACTTTTAGGTTTTGGTTTGCTACTACTAGCAGTGTTCTGCACTACATTGGAAGGCATCACACAAGGTTTTGAACCTAGAATTCCATCCTTTTGAAGTAGCGCCTTTTTCCTAGCCTTTTCTAGATCATAGTTCTTGAACATGTCATATTTTCCATAAGAATCTTTACTTTTAATGCTTGTTTTAGACCCTGTTTTCGAACTAATCCTAGATGAGCCAGGCATAATCACGTGTTGAGATTTAGCAGACACAGATGCTTTTCCCTTAGGCCAAGAATGTGGAGTGACTGGTTTTGTCAAATTGTTTTTCTCAACAACTTCAGAGGCAAACCGAGGTTTTGAAAATTTAGGTCGTTCAGATTTAAATGCAGTTGGTTGTCTAACAACTGATTGTTTGAGAAGGTGGTTTCCCCAAGATTGTTGGTTTTGCAAACTTAGTATCCACACTCTGGCCAGTCAGTCTTCTTAATTTGTTTTGTAATGCAGCATGTGCAAACACCTTTTCTTGAATTTGACCTTTTAAAAGCTCATTTTCTTTAACTAATGTATCCACACGTTTTCTTTGTTCATTCAAAAGTTGACCATTGTTGCCCGAATTTAGAGATTCATTTTGCATTTGGAGTTCAAGTGAGATGCAATGTGCCTCTAGTTTTGAAAAATCTTTATGACACTGGGCAATGGTCTTTTTGAGAAGAAGGTTTTCAGACTCAAGAGTTTGATTTGATGTTTCAGTTATTAGATTATCATGTAAAGACTCAGACTCAGAATGTTTGTCTTGACATTGAACAACATTCTGGTCAACCTCTCCTTCATTACTGAAGTAAGGTTGCTCAGATTGTTGTTTCTCATATGCAGGCATAATTTGATCAACAGTAGATTGTACCTCAACCATTTGCTCTTTGTCAAAGTTCGGTTCTTTGTCATAGATGGGTATGAAATCTTCCTCATCCATCTGTCCTTTGTCAAGGTTGGGCTCTGAGTCATAGAAGGGTATGATCTTTGCACACTCTGCATCTTTATCATTCCCCAATCTGCTATTGTCATCCTGCACTTCTGATTTTGTCCCATTTCCATCCATGACAACCAAATTAGCTTTCAATGAATCAACTTTATGAACTTGCTCTTCTTGAGTGTGCTATTTACTTCCATTCTCCTGTACATTGAATTCTCTTCCTCGTTTTTGCATCTCCAGTTCTTTGATAACACTCAGATGAAGTCATCTTTCATTGAGCACATATTCTAAGCAGCTCAGTCGTGAAACAAGTTGATCTCTAAAATCTTCAACCTCCACACTAGTGATATTCTCTCTCCATTCATTGCTTACATATTTATAGTGTATGAGAGTTTTAAAAACGATGGTCACGAACCATTTGAACTATGTCTTGAGCGCTCTAAATACTACCATGCAATCACTTCCCTGTTCAATTAGCTTTTCTAGTTGAATGATGTTTTCTTGGAGTTTCCTTTGGAAGGTTATTTGGTTCATTTCAGTTCCGAAGAATGCAGAAAAAGTACTCGAGGAAGGAAACCAATGATCTGAGAGAATCTTGCATTGAATCTTAACCGATTCAAAATGTGCTAAACATTTTTCTGTAGAATTGATGGCTCTTTTTCTCAGCTTCAGTCATCTTTCTCTCAAATGGGTCTTTAGAGTCATCAGAAGCATTTGTCGTATACAGGGTCTGTATCATCCATGACACCCAAATTATCTTCCAATATTTTAACCTCATTGCCTACATTAACGACATCTGCAGTATTCTCACCATTCCCAACCAACCTTTGAGCATTACTTCCTTGTATCCCAATTCTTTCACCTAGAGTGAGAGATTGATTTCGGAGATTTTGGATTTTAGATAAATTCTGACTCATAGTTTGTAAGAACCCCTTATAACCAATTGCGCCTGTATCATTCATGTGAGATTCCTGCATGTCTGCCATTAACACCAGATCTGCTATATCGGCTTCCAAATCTGCTGTATTGGATTCCAAATCTGCATATTCATCATCAGATGGAATATCTCTCATGACGCTTTGCAAAACAGCATTGAGATTACTCCCTTCAACTTCCATTTGACTAAGTGTGGCATTGTATTCAACATAATCGTCAAAGAGTGGAGTTGCATCATAATCTTGATCTTCCACATCTGCAATATTTTCAGTATATGCCAAAAATGCCATGCTTGGTTCGATAAGATCTTCTTCATCATTAGTATCTTCCATTGTGTTTAACCATTCAGAACTAGACGTCATTACGCCTTTGCCTTTCTCTGTAGATACTTGACTAAGCTTTACTAGATTTTGCAGAAGAGATTGCACATTATTATGTAGTGTAGCAGGATGGTACTGAGGAATGAAGAAAGGCTCAGGTGCATTCGGAGGATTGAAGAAGAGACCATTTGGAGTGTAGATTAGTGATCCATGATCAACATCTGGAGATGGTGGAGCAGGGAGAATGGTCTTCAGTGGATTCATGCTTAAACAAGATTCAAGAATTTGCTTCATTCTGATGTGATGAAGTTCTTCGGTATGATGCAGAGCTTCAAGATATTTCCACATTTCATAAGCACTGGCTTGAAAGTCCATATTCATGTAAATTGAGTTGGGAAGTGCCAATGTTATGAACCATACAGCCTGTTGGTCAGCATCATACTGAGCAAGTTCTGAAGCATTCAAATCTGCAGTAGTTTGTAACCTCATAATCCCAGTTGATTCAGCAAGAAATATCATTTTGTATGGACCTTCTCTAATGGATTTAAGCATGAGATCTGCAGCAGGAAGATAAGTGAGCCATTGAAGAAATCTCCGTTTCCAATAAGTATACGTTCCTGGTAGCAACATTGGAGGCCTTGATACATTGCCGAAGAGCAGAATCTGATGAATGAGGGAGCTGTGACTTTGTTGTTGATGATGCTGTTGCTGATGAGAATATTGGTGAGGAAGGTAGTTGGAAGATGGTACTTGAGACATTGTGAATGACATTTCTCTCCCCCTTGATTGTTGCAACGTAATTGAAATAATCAAACCAAAATGTCACACTCAAGGTCGAAATAGTGATTTCAGATTTTCCCTCCAAAAATAATTTGAAAAATTCTCTGTTCCAAAATTTTGAAAATCACTGTAAAATGCTATTCAAATGTCACAGGAAAATTTTGAGTTTAAAAATTTAGCCGCCAAATTTCACCGAAAAAATTAGAATTTTGGCCTAAAAATTTGAATTTTTGGCCAAAATTTTCACTGTTAAACCAAAATTTGAATTTCGCGTAAAAATTGAACGTTTAATCTCCTGTAAAAATTAAATTTTACTCAAAATTTTCACTGTTAAACCAAAATTTGATTTTTTTTTTTTTTTTAAGAAGATAGTAAGGAGAGATTTAGAAAGAAACTTGTGTTATAGATGGATCTTGTAGAAGGTATAGATGTAGCCAAATCTCAAAAACTTTCAAAACTTGTAATTGCGAAAATTGTCACTTAAGTGATTGCGAAATTTGGGATTGCGAAATTTGGGATTTCGAAAATATTGGGATTGTGAAACAAATCAGGTTCTCGAAACTTTAGTGATTTCGAAACTTAAGAAATTTTCGAAAACTTGAAATTTCGAAAACTGAAGATGTTTTCGAAATTGTAAAAGTTTGCGAAAGAAATTTGTGATTTCGAAAATTATAATATTTTCGAGAACACAAACTCAAAAGCGAAGTTTCGAAATTATACAATTTCGAAACTTATTCAAACGTCGAAGTAACTTTCTTTCTTGTACAAGAAAGAAAATACTGAGTCCACAAAACGAATTCGATGTAGAGCACTTTTCAAGAGATTTCGAAACTGTGTATAAAGAAGATTGCGAAATTTGGCAGAAATTGTATTCTAAGAAAGTTAACCAAAAAACTCGTTTTATTTCAAGATTCTTGTACTTTAAGGTATAAAATGAGGAGATCTTTAAGAAAGTTGAAAACTTTATAAATTTTTTCAAAACTACAAAAGATTTCGAAAATAAGTACAAAAACCCAAATCGTATTTTTGGATAAAAGTTTGGAACTTTTTTGTTTGTTTTGATTTGTAGCACAAGTTTGTAAGCAAATATGTGATAAAAACCAAGAAACAAGCAAGAAAGTACAAAAATTTTAACTAAAAATTCGATTTTAAAACAAGTTTAAGATCAAAAATCAATGAAAACAATAACTACACCTTCTTCTAGCGAATGATACCACTTGTTAGGTCACAATTTATGTAAACACAAGTATAAGAATGATAGAAATAAGATGAGAGTGAGAGATGGTTGATTAAGACAATATGAGAAATAGAAATGAAAGAGTTTTCTTAGAATTATGAATTAACCAACCAAGTATTACATGAGACCTAAGGCTTCTATTTATAGGGAAGGAGCTAGGGCAACACTCCCTCTCCTTCCACTAGCAATTCGTGTGGGCTTCTAAGCCCATGGACCAAAATGCCTCAAGTCTAGTAAACATGTTACATAACATAAATGTAAATAAATAGTAACTTAAGCAACCTATTATTACAAATGACCGAGACTTGATAAAATAGAAAAACTTTGATCCCAACAGTAACAGGTTAGGGTTACGTTTTTTTATTAAAACGTAATATGGATGGGGTTGGGCTTTGGGTGGTATTGGGCCAAGAGTAGTGATGGGTGTAAGTGTGGTGGGCTAGTAAGTGTTATGTTTGGGTTTGATTTGGATTTTAGGGAGTGAATGTAAGGGTGTCCGTTTGGTTTGTAGCAATACGTACACAAGGACCAATATTGTAATTCACTGAATTTTTAAGGGACCTTTTCTGCCAACATTACAAGCTTCTCCAAAGGACCAATCTTGATAAGTTATAATTCCACAAGGCTTATCAAATCAGATTTCAAAATGTGATTCCCGAGGACCAAAATTAACAACTTAACAAACTTGAGGGACCAACATTGTAACTTTTCCAAAATTTTTACCCAAAGATCATTTTTTGGTAGTTTATGATTTCCAAAAGACATTTGTTGATTTTTCTTTTAAAATAAACGCTCAGGGACTAGTTTTGATAAATTCTGAAAGTTGGGGGACTGAAACTGCCAATTATGCAAACTTTGTTCGTTTTTCGTTTGTTTTAGATCATTTTGCATTTGAAACATTTAAAACACAATCTTTGGGATATTTTCATTATTTTGATGCATTCTTGAGTGTTTTCACGCGTTTTGGCAGTTAAAATACGGTAAAAATGATGAGTATTTACACACTCATCAGATACCATCTTTGATCCCGGCATTTTCATTTACCATTATCTTGAGTCGGGATTATATCTCATCAGTGTGGAACTTTCACGTGCTTCAAATGTTTGTCCAAACATCTTGAATGAAAGTCCGATGGAGATTGCTTCCTCCACATTATGCTTTCCCAAGGACAAATGAATTCGGGGTCGAGTCAAGCTAGCGACTCGGTAAACAAAAACAGTAGCATGTACTTAGGGTTTTCACCCTAAGTGTGGGGGATTTACCCCTGCTATGGTTACAAAGAAAGTGAAAAACAAACTGGTGTTTCCACATTTAGCTTGTAATGTTGCCCTTTTACGTTCAAAGAGTCGGCATAATAGCCGGGACTTTGAATATTGAGGACAATATTCATTCTAAGTGTGTGTGTGTGGGGGGGGGGGGGGGTATTCTAGCGAATTTTATCACATTTTACTATCTAGTACCCCCGTTTTTTGCCAAAATCTCAAAAATTATTTTTTTTTCACTTGTGCTTCAAAATTTTCTGTGGTTATCAGTCCGCCTTGTCTAACCGACAAAAGGATTGGCTAATTCAGGAGCAAACGGCTCTTGGTAAAGATACATCAAATCCGTTTATGGCTTGCAATTTGCCCAAAATTGTATGGTACCTCAACTCGCCATATCCTAAAAAGTGAATGAGTTGGCTAACCCGCAAGATTATGGCTTGTAGTAAAGGCAGTGGAAAAACCATAATTGGTAATCAGCTCACCTAGATGTTGACTATTCCATCAAGAGTTGGCTAGTCCAGAAGCAAACGGCTTTTGGTAAAGACAAGTCAAATCCGTTGACAGCTGGTGGTTTGCTCAAAATCACATGGTTATCAAGTGGACCATAGTTCTTACTTGAACTGATACACTTGGCTACTCCAGAAGTAATGGCTTTTGGTAAAGAGTTTAAAATCTATTAAATTTTCAAAACAGTTTATTGCTAGGGACTAGCAATATTTTAGTGTGGGGGATTGATGAGTGCTCAAACACTCATCATTTTTGGTCAAATCTGAACTACAAAACATACAAAAACACTCAGTAATGCATCAAAATACTAAAAATATTCCAAAATTGTGTTTTCTATGTTTCAGATGCAAAATGAGTAAAAACAAATGAAAAACGTACAAAGTTTGCATAATTGGCAGTTTCAGTCCCTTAACTTTCAAAATTTGACAAAACTAGTCCCTGAGCATTTATTTTGCAAGAAAAATCAACCCAAGTCCTTTAAAAGTCAAAATTTATCAAAAATAATCCTTGGGTAAAAAGTTTTGAAAATTTACATTTTGGTCCCTCATATTTGGAATTTGGCAAAAATGATCCCCGAGTGTTTTGATTTTGGAAAATGTTCATTTATGGCATCATGGGTCCTTGTATTATTAAAATTTGGCAAAAGTGGTCCTTGTGAGTACTTGAGTGGATTTACATTTTCAGCCCCTCATGTTTGGTTGAATTGCATTTTTGGTCCTTGTTATAACAAAAACCAACCGGACCCTTTGTTATTTGATCCAAACCAACACAAAACCCAAAATACCAAATCCACCCAATCCACCCTTACCCCTCCTGGTCCAAACAAACACCCAAGCCCAACATTCCTAAAGCCCAACTATCCCACCCGTTTTAATATTACTCCCTCGGTCAAAATTAGTCAAACAAACACCCCCCGTTTCACTGTTCATCTTCCCCCCTAATCCCACCATTAACACCTTTGCCTCCCCTGCTCCCCTATTTTCCTCACCAACCTCACCTACACCACTCCAAACCCCCTCCTCATAAATGCCCTCACCCAATCCACTCAACCTGCCTTTTCCCCATTTCCCGCCAAAAACAAATCAAAGGCCAGGATCAAACTAGACTCATCCTACGGCTTCAAATTTAAGTGGGAAAGGAAGAGAGAGGTGTCAGGTTCTATAAAATGAAGAAAAAAAAGGTGATGGAAGCAGTAGTTAACTTAGAATAGATTATAGGAATTTTGATTAAAACGTTTTCATGTAATTCCTTTCCCAGTTGTGTAATTTTAGCTAAAAACAAGTGTAATCCACATTTTCAGTTGTATGTCAAGTTAATTCAATTCTAATTTCAAGGATTGTTAGTTTAAAACAGTTGCATCATAATTTTTAGTGAAAATTACTTTTCATTGAAATATTATTTGGAGTTGTTAGTTCTTGTTTCTGTGGACTAATTTTAGCCTATTTATAAGTTTCTACAAGTTAGCCAAGTATAAGAATCCTTTGTAATGCAAATTACCAAAAATCACAAAAATATTGAAAAATAAGAAAAGAAAAGAAAAAAGAAGAGAAGCAGTTGAAGGAGTTTATGGTTTAGAGTCTCAGGGAGACAGTAGGACAAGGGTATATGTTCTGAATTTGGTTTTGAGCAAAAAGGATCATTGTAAGCCACATTTCAATTACTTCATCATATTTGCTCATATTTTGTATTTTTTAGTTAAAATTGTTATTTGTTGTTGATTCCTGTTTGTTTATGCTTATAATGGATTAATGTAAGGATTAGATTCAGTTTCATAGGTTAAGTCATTCATTTGCTTTGAAAATTCACCAAATCAGGTTCATTAGGGGTGTTTGAAACAAGCTGTTGTGGTAAGTTATTGTTGTTATTAGGAGTTAGGGTGTGATGGTTCACTGTCATTAGACTCATACTAGTTTAATTTGAACATTACTTTGGTCATTTTCTCTTCAAAAGTCAAAAATACATATCATGCCCCTTAACAGTTAACTGATGAGGACTTAAGACCCACAAATCTCCATTTCAATGCATAGGTAGATAATTTAGCATGATTTAGTTCTCTTATAGCTTATTATAGCTTAACTAATCAGTAAAGCAGGATCAAAATCCAAGAAAGTCAAAATATCAAGTTTTTATCAAAAAGTCAAATGTGCATTTTTCAGATTTTTTCAATATTTGCAAGAATTAATTTGATTTTTGTGTGTTGTTTCAGACTCTGAAACTTCTTGGGTTGACAGTCCCCCAGCTCAACTTTAAGTCCCCCCCCCCCCTTTACTTCATTTTTGTTGTGGGCCCTACATTGGCTCAAACTCACCTGCAGGGCAAGGCTATGCCCTGCTACACAGACCATCAGTTCCAACACCATCTTCCAAACCCCCCCCCCCCCTGTGCTCATTAGTGAGACTTTGGCTATGATACTTGGCTTAATTTGAAGCCCCCCACCTCAGCTCTCCATTTTAGGTCTCACCTTGGACCTTTGATCACTCAGGTGGGCCCCACAGTGGGCTGCAAATCACCCCTTGGGCCTGTTTGGGTTTGTGGTATTTGGAATTGCTTATTACTTGTTATTAGCTTATTCTGTGTTCTTTTCATTGTTGCTCCAGCTTATCTTAACCATTCTCATTATCTTGTACCTAAATCCACCCCTGGTCTCAGGTTTAAGCTTATTTCAAAGCTTTTAGCTTTGACAGTTGACCAAAGTCAACTGTCAAGCTTATAAGCCCTCAAATAGCTTATTTTCTAGTTCTAAAAAAGTTTTTTTTTTCATAAAAGTTGTTTGTTTTTAGGTATAAAATAAGTTTCCAAAAGAAAAATCCAGAAAAACAATTTTAATTTCAAGTGATAGTTTTTATTTAATGTAATTTATATTTTTAATTTTCCTTTTTAGATTTTTGTTAAGCACTTAGCATTTTTATATTTTTCTTAAATTCCTTTAAGGTTAAAGTAATTTCAGTAATTTTTCTAGATTTTAATTTTGTCATTTAGTATTAATTAGATTTAATATTAGTTTTATTTTTAATTAATTAATAATTAAGTATTAAATAGGAAAATTAGTTTTTATAAAGTAACACCTAGTTTTTATATTTTTCCTAGCTTTTATATAATATAATTTAATTTTAGTAATTTTTCTAGAATTATTACTATTCATCTTGTAATTTTTAGAATTTAATTAGTTTAATTAGATATTAATTAATAAATAAGTAAATAGTTAGTAAATTAGTTTAAATATAATTTTTAGAAACTTTTTATATTTTTCTAGGATTCCTGTGATGGTTAATTAGATTTGTAAAATTTTTCTTAATTTTCTAAGTTAGTTTGTTATTTTTAATAATTTAAATTAATTAAATTAGTTAAGTAATCTTTAAATTAGTAATTAATTAATATTAAATAATTAAATAGTGTAAAAATTAATTTTCTTTTTCTTTTATCATTAGGATTGTAAAAAGTTAATTTTCATAGTCATAAGTATTTTGTTTCCTTAAAACTCGTGTTTTATCTCGTACGTTAACGTAAATTTAAATTAAACGTACGCGTTTTAGGTTTTAAACGTTTCTGATTTTTCCAAATTTCCAACCTTGTTAATATAGCTTATTTAAGCTATTTCATTGTACAAATCAGTAGTGTAATCAATCACAAACCCCTTTCCATCCAAATTCACCCGATCACAAGCCCGTTTGATAACAATTCACACCTCGTCGGGACATAACCACCCGGGGAAACACTATATTCCACGGAGCATTGAGCCTAAGGAGTTTGACTTTGTTGACCACATCCGTGGTTGACTTTCGTTGACTGCTTTTGCCTCAATCAGGAAGTCTTGGTAGTGATCTTTGTGATCCTTAGGTGAAGTCGAATCACGAGATTCTTTTGGGTGGTTTCCGAGGGCGGAATACCGTTGGGGAGTAACTCCTTCTTTGTGAGCATCGATATTGGTGAATATCGGTGGAGTGAATTGTAACGGTTTGTAGTCCACCGAAAGGATTATATTAGTGGAATAGTATCGGTGTCGTGGATTCGCAACTAGAAGTACGGATGGTATAAACCCCCCATCCCGAACCAGTATATATCGTGGTGTCTCTCTTTACTCACTTTATATACTTTGATTGTGTTTGTGGTTGTTTGAATTGATTATACAACCACTTGGTTTTCTTTGAGGCTTAAAGTTTTTAAACGTCTTAAAAGCTAAAGAAACCGTATTCACCCCCCCCCCCCCCCTCTACAGTTCTACAAATATAATAAACATCAAGTAAGCACAGCGGAAACAATTAAACGGATCATATAATGCATAATTAATTAATCAAAATTAAATAGTAAACGTACCTTTTGATTATAGCAAGAACTAGAATTAATCTTTAAATAATTCTTCAAATCAAGAACCATAATTAGGGTTTATAGGATTATAAGAATTACCCCTTACCTATTTTGTAATTCAATCCAAGAATACTAACAATAATGTGTTAGTATCACTTTCTTGTACACACGTACTATAACGAATTAAAGTTATGCAAGTAAACAATCATAAAGTAAAACCAAACCTTTTGTTTGGAAAAATCACAAATCGAAAACCCTAAGGGTTGTTTGATTCGATCAACCACTAAGAAAGAAAAGAAAAGAGTTTAGAGTTATGTGTGTATGCACAAGAGTACCCAAACCTAAATCTTTGATTTGTATTTATAGTTGAATAAACTTGGAGCTCAAGATTTGTTTGGGTTGGGTTTTTTTCCCTAACCCATGACCCGCCACACCATGGAGGATGTTACAGATCTTTCTTGACTTCTAATTATTCACTAATACAACTTTCATTTTATTCGTCTAACGGTCGTTAGTCATTTTCCTTTAAATACTATCGGTCGTTATTCATTTTGTGATTTTAATAAATAAATTTAACATTTAATATTTAATTATTAATCTTTAATTTTCATACATAAAGTGTGCAATCCCATGATCTCGAGTTCGATCCTAATGTACAACTATTATTTCGTGTCTATAAAACTAACAATATATTTTACCGGGTGTAATGACCATTTACCAAAAAAAGCCCACAACCGGGCTTAAGCCATCTAATCTATTGTCTAACATTTTCTACCTACGTGTTTAGTGACAAGCTTAACCAAACATGAATAAAGCAAAATTATGTTGTAAAATTGTATCAAATTAACTGTATGAGTTTTCTACTTTCATAATTTTCTCGATTTAAGCACTCTACTTTATTTTGCAATTAATGGGTTACAATTCAAATGGACACAAATAGGCTAACTGTAAAAAAAATCAAAGAGGCACATGATGATCAGTTATCTCAGAAACGGTCAACCATTTGGACCGTGGTATTATGGTTTTCACCAAAAAGCAAAATCTACAGCAACCAATTACAGCTTGGATATTTTTCTATATAATTTAATCAATCAATATTCTTTATGCTTTAGAGGTAAATGAGTGCAAACACTTTTTTTTTCTTTTTTTTTTTTTTTTTTTTTTTTTTTTTTTTCTTTTTTAATTTATTTTATTTTTTGCATTTAGGGTGTTTTTTAAAATATTTCGGTTCCAATTAGGTACAACCAAAATACCGGAACCGAAACAGGCTCTTTGGTTCGGTTCTCTGTTCCTAAGATATGCACTTTTTGGTTATCTGTTCTATCGGTTTTGGGTTGGTTCCTTGAAGTTCCAGAAACGCGCTCACCGCCGGGACTAACAATGTATGAAAAAAGTGTCAAAAGGACTAACGATGTAAGAAAAAAAAGCCAAAAGGACCAACGAAAAAGTCAAAAAAGAAATTAAAAAAAATATGAAACACAACCCATCTTCTTCTCCAAGTAACTTGCACAAGAAGAAGAAAAAACACAAACACACTTAAAAAAAAAAAAAAAAAAAAAAAAAAAAAGCAATAATGCCCGTGAATGGGCCGACGAAGGGACGAATGGCAGGGGAGGGGGTGCAGAACTGCGACGCCATTGGGCAAAAGAAAAACCCCAATGGCGTGTGATTTGGTCATTGCACCGTGCACTCTAAGGCCGCGTATCTATGAAAACTATCTCATAGGCGGTTCAAGTATATTTCCCTTTTACATTTATACCATATCTGGCAATATGAAATGTTTATTGATAAAAATATCTTTGATATCAAAAAGACAAAAGTACATTTTTATTGATAGACTTAGGATCAAATGAGAAGAAAACTTAAAATGAGAAGGATGAGAAATAACTATAACCACACATTTAAGATGCATCGACTTAAATTAGATGCATCCATAATCTTTTAGATGCACCATAATATATTTTCTAGCAAAAAATTAGATGCATATGCATTTTATCAAGTTAGACAAATCCTATACATTTTTCGTCCTCTGCTGGTCAAATTTGTTGTTAGTACTACTTTGCATTGTTTTCACTTCAAATCACTTTTCGAAACTAATTTTGATGCATCTAAATGAATAGAGATGCATCTTAATCAAGTCGATCCATCTCAAATGTGTGGTTATAGTTATTTCTCATCCTTCTCATTTTAAGTTTTCTTCTCACTGATTCTTACCCTTTATTGATATGGAAACAAAACCAACGATCAAGCTAAAAAAAGTGTAGGCCTATTATAAATTAGGGTTGTAAATGTGTCCCATCTTCGCTCAGAACAACATTGATCGAGCATCGTTTGTCTCCAAAAGTTTTTACAATTGGCAAGTACACAATTTTATCATCTCTTTAAGTTCTAATAACAAGATTCAACAATTTAATTGCAATTCAAGATTATACGGTTAAATAATTTAGTTTTTTTCTTCTTATGATCATGATAGTTAATAATGTTGAAACAAAAAGTGAAGGTAAATATTTATATGGCATTATAGGTACTATTTTTGTTTGTATGTCACATTGAATTGATGAATGGATATTTTGTCATCCTCTGTGTGTTGCTTTTCATTAATACAAATCTTTAACGTTGAATTTTTTTGAACATGAAACCTTTTTTATGTTCAATTATTTCCTTTTATTTTTGTAGTGTGTGTGAGGATGTTCGTGGTAATTTAGAAGGTGATCATAATTATCAGGTGGAAGATGACGGTGCCTCAAATGGTAATCTTGTTTATCTTGGGGATAATGATGTTGAAGAAGGAAATTCAACCGATTCCACTGACTTAGATAATGATGATGAGGGTGTAAGTTCTGATGAAGAAGTCATGGAGGCAAGAAACACAAAGTTAAGTTTCGAGATAGATAAAGCCGCAGGTCCTAGCAGTCATGTTAGAGATGTTGATAATTACCATGTACTTAACGAAGTTGATGATATTGAGAAAACGGTCAGGGACAGTGATGATGAAATCAAAGCTGAGTTCATGGATGAAGATGATGGTGATGATCAAGGCTTTTGGATTAGGTAACTCAACAGAAAATGAAGAATCAGTCTTTGAAGGAGAAATTTTCCAACCGGTCGAAAAAGGAATAAAGTATTCCTAGAGATACATTTTGAGTTGGTCAACTATTTATGTCAAGAGAGAAGTTTAAAAATGCTAAAAAGTTACCATATTGTTATAGTTCCATACAGATTTTCTTCAATTAAAATGAAACTTGTATGCCAAATTGCAATAATTCACAAATTCAATTTCAACAACCAACTATGTAGGTCAAAACTCAATTGATATATTTCTGATGTTAAATAATCACATTGGCAACTACCAACAGTATTGTCATTTTACATTTAAACTTGACAACATAAAGATGCAAGCACCAAACGTTTTGATAGAAAATTTCATTCGTATCATTGTTGTTAAAAGATTCGAATACAAGTTTAATTTCGATCGAGCTTCTCCGACAACTTCATTAGTAACTTTGATAACATCAAATAATGTATATTTTTTGGGTATCAACATCCCGTGTTTATTGCCCTTTTTTATATGAATTTGATACTTAATTTTTCATATTTGCAGATTTAGATTAAAAGAGACATTGGAACGGAAATATGCGAAGGACTTAAAATGGACAAAATATGGAAATCTTCATTAAGTGGAATATGCGGCATAATTGAACACTTTCCTTTACGCCGTAAATAAAACGAGGACATAATGCAAAGAAGTCAAATGCAAGACATTTACAGCGTAGATGGGACGAAGTCTCTACGCCGTAACCATGAAAACATTTGGAGAAAAAGTGATCACAAGCATATACCGAGTAGAGGGTCACTAATGCCTACGCCGTATATAGATCGTGGCTTATTTACTAATTAATGACATTGTTTCACTAAATCGGACATAACTTTTTCATACGAGCTCCGTTTTAGTTAATTCAAAAGGTTACAGAAAGAAAAAAAGAGAACTACATATTTAAATTATAAAGTGCACGAAAATCTGGAGTTAGCTCGTGATTTTATCTGCTTCAAAAGACAGCTCGTGGGTTTGTTTGGAAAAATAGTTAATTGCTATATTACTTTGGGTTTATCTTGGACTAATTAAATAAGAAAAGGATGAAGGCCCACTGATGATCTGTGTTGGACGACCAAACGCACTAACGCTGTTCATGGATTGGGTTATTTACATTATTTTTTTTTATTTTTTATTTTTTTTAACGGCAGATTTTATTAAGAAAACTAGCAAGATGCTAGAACTTACAACGAAATAAGATTCGGGTTTTTTAGCCAATCAATGAAACTAAAACTAGTCTTACATCGAGAACGAATCCATAAAAAAGAACGCGAAGTCACTTCATCCAAAACATTCGCCTTAGCATGATCCTCTTGACCGAATATCTTTGTGTTGCGCCACTTTTTAAACAAACCACCACACAATATAACAAATACCTTCAAAAATTTGTTTGAGCTTCGAAGGAAGTCTGAGATTCGTCATCCATTTACATTATTCTACTTGGACGAAGTTTAGTTAATTAAGAAGTGAAGCCCACTTGGCTTTGGGCCTTTGTTCGGCTGGCTAGAAGACACCACAAGGGATGTAAATCAGTTAATGCCACACAAATGTTCACATTTTTTTTTTTTTTTTTTTTTTTTTTTTTTTTTAACCTAGTTATCCACAAAATCTGCAGTTGTACACCATGTAAACGAGTTACAAACTTATTTCTTGAATATGAAAGGCAAATATACGAATAACTATAATGAAAACTTCAACCTCGTCACAGAAATGAATATATATGGTGGTAAAAATGTCTGTATTATGTCAGCTTGATAGTGAACAATTTCTATGTTGATGGGTGGAAAAGTGAGAGGTAGGGGACCGATTGAATATCCAGAGTGTGAGGTACACTCGTTTGGTTTAGACATAAAGGAACCACACACACTTGTGAACCCAATCAAACCATGGTGGTATCTCACTTTCTTAAAAAAGTTAACGCCATTAAACGCAATCCCCACATACTACTATTCATTTGGTTTTATTTAATTTTATCATAAACCCCACAAAAATATTCTCATGACAATAATCAACGATCTTTATGATTGACCAAGTGTTGGAAAAAGATTTTTGGAATCGGTACTAACTAACATTATGCTTGTTTATAATCGCCTTGCAAGAAAACTTGTCAACACATTACACTATTTTATCCATTTCAAACTACATGTGTCTTAGTTGTACGATTTAATTTATGTGTATATTTTTGTTTAGTTATTTAGCAAACCCGCTATCTGCATCTCTTTGGAGCATTGTGCCAATCGCTATATGATTTTAACGTCATTTAGATGTTTCTGAAAAACTCGGTGGCAGACTTCCAAAATCCAAATACCGACACTTGTTCCAATTCCTTGAGCTAGCTCACCTATTCGTCGCTGCTAGAAAAGTCTTACCCGCCTTTGACACATTCTTGAACAACCAAATTGAAACAAGTGCACTTTTCATTCTTTTTTGAGGGATGTGAGGTTAGCAAATTCAAAATATTATGGACAAGATCATTTTTGATTCCTTAATTTTGTTTCTAGTCTTAAATTTAATGCAATATTCTTATGATTAGTTATTTGTCTTAACTTATCAACTTGTATGGAACATATTACTTTACTAATGGGCCTTATTTGGATGCTGATCACACTTCTTCTCCTCTAGACGCCAAGATTATTAACATCCCGAACATGCTCATAGACTAATAAATGATACTATTATAAACTAGCCAAATCGTGAAATCGATCTAACACCATTGCGGGCATAGGATCAGTCGTACCTGATTGGTTGTCAACAACAAACTATATAGAAACACAATCACACTCACGTTTGTGTCTAATCGGAGAAGTATATAAGTATAGTAATTTTATGATCCGACGATTCTTCAAGAAACACACAGACACACAACACAGTCTAAAGTGTTCCTTGGCAAGGACATTCTAGGTATTACATTTTCATATAATATCAATCTAACATATATTCGTTTCATGTCATCCCTTGTAAGATCAAATCGATTTAACGCAATAATAATTTTATTATATATATATATATATATATATATATATATATATATATATATATATATATATATATATATATATATATATATACACCTTTCTCTATCTTTCTTTATGTATTTGTCCCCTTCTTCCTCTCAAGTTGTACGTGACTCTATCGACTCGATCAATCACCTTCCCTCAAAAGCAATTTTGGTTTCCATCCCTTGAGCTTGGAATACTGGAACCCCCCCCCCCCCCCCCCACCACACACACACACACACACACACACACCATTTTGCATCTTTATTTTATCAAACACCATCACCACTTGTTGGTGATTTTACATCACCAATATGATTTAAGTGTAATGGATTGACTTAGTTGACCAATGTATTATCATGATAAATGTTCAACAAGTCGGGATGTGTGGAGTGCACACTTGTATGACGTTATTATGATTATTGCTCCAAATCACGGGGGTCCGAGGGTAGCGCCCCCGGTAGCGGTAGTTAAATAACTGCCAAGGGCAGTTACAACCGAATTGGGTTTGATTGGTCTATTTTTGAATCTCTATTCTGGTTCTGTTTTATAACAAATAATAACACATTCTCGGTTCAAAATCTGAGTTTTATCCGATTAAAGATTTCGATAGAACCATCAAAATACTTTCCTGAAAGTGTTTACACGATGATCCAATAATTCTAACACCACTCCTTCAATTAATTAATTTCCTACTCACACTATCACTTATAACGGTTCATATTATTCTTATCATATTCAACATTTATATGTTTTTTTGAACAACAAATGTGTTAGAAGACAAAGATTACCAACAAGGGATATACAAAGACACGGATAAAGCGTTACACGGATTATAAACCACTCACTTTACTATTCCTACCAGAGATCTAATCTAATGAGTAAATAGAGACAGAAAAAGTAGTAGTCTGTGTGTACTGAGCAGTAGCTGTGAGCTGTAGCCACAGCTGCTCATAGCTCACAGCTTCTTAAGAAAGTATTGAAAAAATAAGCTTTTCTAAAAAAATACTCGTAGCAAAGCTCACCGCTCTTTTGTCAAACGAACACTAAAAATCAAAAAGCTCAATGCTAACGGCTCATCACCCCAAAAAGCTCTGCGCCAAATATAGTCTAAAAAACATATTATTTTTTTATAAGAAGATACAAATTAAAAAAAAATATTTTTTATAAGTTACATTGTAACAACCGTGGTTTTGGCAGGTACTGATAGTTTTGACTCGGTTGACGTTTGTTTGTTGTGTCCTAGGTGATTGAAGTGATATATGTGTGATATAGGTGAGTTTTAGCACTAAATCCCTTTGCGTGGTGTTGTTTTTGTGAGTGAGTAATGTTGATATTTGGATATAAGTTCATTTTGATCGCCTTTGTGGTGTAGAAATGACTTGTGTAGTTTTGGTGTTTTTGTATTTTTGCGTAACAAGTCTTCGTTCAAGTGTTTGAGCGTTAGTGAGTTACGAGGAGTTTGTTTTTATGAATTATATTTCAAAAAGAGTGTGAAAATCTATTTTTGAAAACTTTGTTTTGAAAATGATAATTTTTTCGGCTTGTCGTAAAATTTAGGTTTATCGAATAAGACGTTAGTTATCGTTACGGGTTGTTATAAAATATCAAAAGTATAAGATTTTGAGTGTAATAATTTAATTTAATAAAAAAATATATATATATATGTATACAAAATTCGGCCAAGGGGTGTTTTTAGGGGAAAAGGAAACCCAATTTGAGCCCAAATACAATTCCTAGCAATAAGGAATCCTAGTCCAACCCAAACAAGCCCAACCCCAACCCATATAATCATAACCAACGACCCATAACCCTCATTCTTTGCAAATTTGAGTCGATCTAAGAGAGAAAAAGAAGAAGAAAATTTAGGGTTTGTAATTTGGAAGCAATAATCAAGAATCAAAGTAAAATCCTTAAACCCTATGTTCATATAATTGATTAATTATTGGTATTCATGTAATATTAAGTATGATGGATCTAGGGTTTGTAAACTTCTGTAAATTAATTAATTAAAATATTTTGGGATAAATTAATGATTATATTATGATGATTGGTGAATAGAATTGAGCGTAAAACATGCTAGTTATTGAGTTAGGGTTTGGACAGAAAAGTAGTGCTGTAAAGATTCGAATGTATTTAACAGATGATGATGAGTTAGATCACGAAATTTAAGTCTAAATTGAAGTTTAATGAAAGAGCTTTCCGAAAGTCCGGCCATGATTGATTTCAAGGTCTGGAAGTTAGTCTTTTGATTTTTCTTTGATAAGGTGTCAAAGCTGTTAAACCGGGACAGAATTTGGGTAAAAGTTTGATAGTGAATTGTGGGTTAAAAAGTGATATTAAGGTTAGCCCTTCTGGAAAAGTTGAGTTTTAGGTTATCTTAGACTACCACGAAAAGGATTCGCGATAAAAAGTTGTAGAAGTATTTTATCTTAATTAAAACTTTTTGGTGTGCGTTCAGATCCGAATTTGGATAGTTGACAAGTTTGATTTTCTTTTGAGTTGTGTGTGTTATTGGTCCATGGCTTTCTGGGATTAGCTTTTATGCTTATGAGAGACCATGGTGAACTTTTGGTGTGAGTTGTTAAGCTTTAATTGTTATGATTTCATGTGGGCGAATGTACCTTAAAATTCTGCGTTTTCTGATTTTAAAAGTGCAAGGGATTTAGTGAGTGTTAGGCTATGGTTATGGTTAGTATGGTGTCTAGGAGATCCATGGTGGGTCATATGAGTCTTAGACATCCATCATATGAGTATTACATGGGTTATAGCTTTTAGCATGACCATATGTAATGTGGATTTATTTTTGTGTGTTATAGATTGTAATTTGTTTTTGTGAAAGCTGCAAGATTTGAGGTGAGTTCATAGTCCCATATTTTTACTTTGTTTTAAACTTGGGATGGGAATGATGAATGTCTTAAATTGTTTGGGTTACTGTGATTATGTGTGTGTCAAAGAGTTTGGACTTATAATGTTATCGTATGTTTGCTACGTGTGATGATTTGATTGTGAGATTATGTGTGCTTCATTTGGGGACCCATTTGATGTTGTGTTTGTGTGCTTCAATTGGGAGGATGCTTATCCTGTTGCTCGCGCATGCGACCTAATTGATGTTTATTGGGATCGGAGGACACGAGCCGTCCAGTTGTTGTCATTGTGTGTGATTATTGGGATCGGAGGACACGAGCCATCCAGATGTTGCCTTTGTGTGTGATTATTGGTTTGCAAATACATGTAGCTTATATGATAACTATAAATTATTTGTCCAGCTATGTTTTTATAATCAAAGTGAACTGGTTGCCTTGAGAGTGTATGTGTATCTAAACCTATGAATCTCACCAACATTATGTTGACGTTTTAAGCATCATTTTCAGGTGAGCATTCTAAGGCTATGATAGAAGGAAGTGATTAGACGAGACCTTAGCTGCATTAGAAGTGGTTTATCTGTGCGTTTGGAGTTTATCATGTTGTTTCCTTTCGGGTATTGTTATGACACTTTGTGTCTATACATTGCCATTTTATTGCATGTAGTTATTCTCTATATAGACACCATGTGTTGTGATGATATCTATGAAGTTACACCCTCGCGTTTCCGCCTTGGCGAGGTGTGACATAGATGAAGTAGTATTTAATTTTCACAAATAATACTCCCTCCTTCCTAAATAAATGCCAAGTTTGACTTTTCAGGGTCTTTATTGTTCAACTTTGACCGTAAATCTTTTTATTTGTGTTATACAATACTTGATTCAAAATATATGAATGAATTGAGTTTCAAATGTATTTTGATTGGTATAATTTTCATCAAGTATTATATAACACAAATAAAAATATTTAAGGTTAAAAAAATTGAACAAACAAGACTCTAAAAAGTCAAACCTGACATTTATTTTAGGACAGAAGAAATAAAAGATTATTTTATTATAATATCTTAGTAGCATTTAATTTTCAAAGATTATAAAAGATTATTTAATTATAATATCTCATAAGTTCATAAGTTAAAAAAAAAAAAAAAAAAAAAAAAAAAAAAAAACAACCCTTATATTTTCAATATTAAAAAAAGAGAAAATAATTGGAAGACCTAAAAGTCCGTTTGGTATCCTACTTTTAGGTAGGGTTGGATTTGAAAAGCATCAAAATAATGTTTGGTTGAACTTTTGAGATTAGGGTAAATTGCAAAAATGGTCCTTAACGTTCCACAAAATTGCAAAAACGGGACCGAGACAAAAAGTAGCGCAAAAAAGCCACCCACGTTTCACATTTTTGCAAAATCGCCACTGAGAGCCCTTTTCTGTTAACTCCCGTTAGTTTTCCCGTCAGTCAAGGGTATAATCGCCATTTCACTCGCTTCCCGCCTTTGACTACCCCAACTTTATTTCAATGACCAAATTTGCAAAGTTACAAAACTTAATTTTGGAGGCACACTTGGCGATTAACATTTCCCTCTTTTTTTGTGTAACTCGGCAACCCAATCGATTGCATAGGAATATAAAGTCCACGTTTATCCCGCTTATTCAACCATAACACACACAATCCCAACGATCAAAACAACCGACGATGGCAAACAATGGAAAAGGGAAGAGTATCTACATTGGTACCGAGGAAGAGGAATTTGATAAAGTTTTAAGAACCTATTATCTAAACGATTTACTTCTTGATGCATTTGGCGGAGAACCAATTGATGAGTATGGTTCTTATAGGAAGATACCTAAGGAGTTAAGAACTAAGATTCTGACCCATCTGAGGAAACAAGATGGCTACTATGAAGCGCTTTTGAGTGATGATGAGGAGGAGGAGGAGGAGAAGCAAGAGCCTGTGGATACCGTTTTACCCAAGTTTGATGAGTTGGAACAGAAGATTTCCAATCTTGAAAAGGTGTTCAAGTACCTAAAGGAGAAGAAGGACAAGGAAGAAAAAGAATTGAAGAAAAAGAAGAAAAAGGGTAATGCGGAGGGCAGCGGTTCAAACTACTAAACAAGTGTTTGTTTAGATATCTGTTGGAAATTTGTAATGGTTGTGAACTCCTATGATCAATGAAAGTTGTAATGTTTATGTTACTGATATGTTTGTGTTTCGATTTTCATTTCTTTATGTTTGTGTTTCATTTTTGAAATATATGGGTAGTTCCTATGCAGCTTATGCAGAAAGCATTAGATAGTTGATGTTTTGCATGAAAGTCAAACAGGTGAAAGTCAAACGGGTGAAATTCACTTGGTTTATTGACTAGCACTAGTAAGAAGTTAATACTCCTTGACCTACCACATAAAATGAAGTAAATTATCCAACCAACTAGTATAGTAAAGTCTCTTGTCCAACTTTATCAAAAACATACATATGGCAGAAAATGAGTCGTAATAATACACAGGTAGAGAAAGTAAGTGGTTGTGTAATTGGTCTCGGTATCAGAAGTGGGAACAAAACAGGAGGGGGTGGTGCAAAGATAGAGGTGTTGGACGAAAGATGCTTCATCTGTTGTGGGGATGTTAAGTGTTGGAGGCATAGAGTTGTGATACTTGAACTGGCAGGTTGTGCAATGGCAGAGGTAGTAAGTGGTGGTGTCATTGGTTTGGGTATTACAAGTAGAAACAAAAGTGCAGGGGGTGCTGCAGATGCAACTCAATCAACTGAAGCAAAGAAGAAGAGGAAAAAGAAGCCAAGAAAGTTCATTAAAAATAACACCACAAACTGAATCATTATGTTTAGTCTGTGTTTCTAGGATGTAGTTTTGGGCATGTCCAAACCACAAACTGAATCACTATGTTTAGTCTATGTTTTAATGTTTCATTAATGTCAGCTTCTTGTTTATGTTTCTGATACCTATCAAATACAATAACGAAGTATAAACATATGTGAAGACATTATTCATACAAAATCTGGATCATGAGATCCATTACATTCATTAACCATCACTAATCTGAAAACAACCAACCCCCTCATGGATATTTCATCTTTACAACAAACTCAATCTTCTTAAACATCTTGTCCTTGACTTGCCTGGACATCATCAACAGTGCATTCGCCCAACGCTTATCAATTGTTTGTAGCCTCCTAAGCTTCTTTGTATTGCTCCTTGCAGTTCTTGCACGTGATCAGTTTCGAAGTCTACCAATTACATCCCCCCTACGTTCGACCCTTTCAGTAATTTTTTTGGACTTGTACTCCAAATCGTGTGCCTGCTGCAAGTCTTGAAGAATCTCGGTGTGGTAAGGGCCAAGCATTAGTTCAGTTAGCACATACGAGTTACAGACAACCCTTAGATTAATATCACATTCAGAGTTGTTCATGGTTAAGGAAATAGAGAGTTGTGTTTTGCAAGTGTGTGTTTTAAGAGATGCGTATTTAGTAGCCTTCATGTGTTTGCCTATAAAAGGGCTTATAAGAGATTGCCACATACTGTGTAGTCTTCATGTGTGGACCAAAATAAATGACAGTTGACTTTATGCAATTCAAAATTTGCAGTTTGACTCTTGAAAGTCTAAATGCAATAGGTGCAAACAAACATAGAATATAGAATCCATTACATTCAGAAACATAAACATTTTTGCAAGTTTGACTTTTGAAAGTCCAACTGCAATGGGTTCAAACATATTGTTCTAAAGACAGTCAAGTTAAACAAAGATTACAAATATAGAATCCAACAAACAATAACGTTTAACATATTGTTCAAAGATCAGTGGGTAACACATGAAGAAGTTGGAAGTGCATGCTCATCATTTGACTTCATCTTTTTAGTTGGCCTGTCAACCTGAGGTCTGTGATTGGGTGGTACTATGACTGTCGTAGACTCAATTCTTGGCCAGTATTTGCGGCTTGAACACCAATTAATCTTGAATGAGTACATACGCGCCCATGTTTCTAGGCTGTAAGCAGCATGAACCCACTCTTCAGGCACAACAACTCCTTTTCCATCCTCATTCATATAGTTTATTGTAGCCACAACATGTTTACATGGTATTCCAGTCAGCTCCCACAACCTACAACCACACTCCTTCCTATCCATGTTAGCAACACAATGATCCTCGTTAGGCACAGATACTTTATATAACGAAGCTGCAATCCATTCAACAACACAATCAGTAGCTTCTTTTTTGTTTCTATCAACCATGGCTTGCACAGTAGGAGTAAGTTGTCCAACACTCCTTTCTATTATTTGCTGAACTACCACAATCCTCTTCACCAAGTACTCCCTGATATATTCAAGACAAACGATGATGGATTTATCTCTGACATCATTTAGCTGCCTACAGAACACCTCACATATGTTGTTTAAGAGTAGTCCACATAGGGCTTTGCCTGTTGAACAAATCACACATTATGTATTAATATATGATCAATTATCAGTATGCTTTTTTCCACTGCCACTTAATGAATTACCTGAAAAATGTGATCGGCTCCATTGTTCAGCTGGAATCTTCAGCAACCAATCATAAGCTGCAGCATTGTTATTCTTCAGATGATCCATCTCTTTGTTGAATTCAACAACAGTTGTGGCTCTTGCAGCCTTCCAAAGCATGTCCTTGTAAACACCTCCTTTCAAATGTGACTTCATTTCCTCATGAATATGCTTAACACAAAACCTGTGTGCAGCATTTGGAAACACACTAGCAACAGCTTGTATCAATCTTTGTGAACAGGTAAGGTTATGGATGGTGTTAAAACTTTACATGTTCTCATTGTGCATAAAACACATGATTAATTATACAATAGAAATGTGCACCTTTTGCCTATCAGAAATGAAAGTGAACTTGCAGTTGTTTCTATCCCAAGATCCTCTCCTTGTAGTTTCAAAAACCAACACCAAGTTGCCTTATTTAGTGCATCAACTACAGCATATGCTACTGGATAAATCCCATTGTTTGCATCAATCCCAACTGCTGTTAGTACTTGACCTGGAAAAGGACATGACATGGAGAATCCATCTAATCCTAAGAATTCTCTGCCACAAGCTTTGAAACCTTGTTTCATAGTTCCCAAACACACATACACCCTTTTAAAAGTTCTTGTTGAACTAGCTGGATTTGGTTCTAGCTGTACATCAATCCTAACAGTAGTGCCTGGATTTTGATTAACCAACTCTTGGGCATACTCTCTAATGAGTGCATAATGTTTGGTAAAAACAGGTATACCTGATTGAATTTCACAAGCTTTATGGCATAGCAAATCAGACTTACTTACGGGAACATCTTCAATTACCTGATCATCGTCATCAAACAATTCATCATCATTTCGATTATACTCCAAATCCTCTGAATCACTCCCGCCACTCTGTTCTTCTGTTTCATTATCTACCTCTACTACTTTCACATTTCCCATCTGACCACCTACAATTGTAAGTCCATAACATTAACAACAAATACACCTTTAACAAATAAAAAAAAAGAAAAAAAAGAAAACTCACAAAACAGGAGGGAAATTAAAGCGGAAATTGCACTGGTAAAGATTTGGCGGCAAGAAGTAGGGTTGTATCTGAAGTTAAAGGGGTATATTTGTCATTTCATGCGATTATACCCTTGACTGACGGGAAAACTAACGGAAGTTAACGGAAAAGGGCTCTCAGTGGTGATTTTGCGAAAATGTGGAATGTGGGTGGCTTTTTTGCGCTACTTTTTGTCTCGGTTCCGTTTTTGCAATTTTGTGAAACGTTAAGGACCATTTTTGCAATTTACCCTTGAGATTAAGATTTGGGAGTGAGACCTAAAAAAGGAGGGTTGTGTAAAAGTTGGGGTGTTGACTAGGATTTCTGATTTTTGTGGGACGTACACCCATTTCCTTTTGTCTCTTTTTATTTTTTTAAATTTCTTTAGCATTATAAAAGTATATTTTAAAATTAAAATTCAATTATTTTTTATTAATTATTTGTTATTAATTAAATATGTTATTTTCTCTCTCATATATCAAATCAAAATCAAATCCTAATCCAAATTTAAATCTAAATCCAAAATCCAAATCCTAAACCCATCTAAAACCAAATGAACCCTAAGTTGTTTGCTTAAATTCATGCCTAAAAATATGTGACAAATTCTGATGATTTGTGAAAAAGTGGATCCCTTAACTATGATGCATTAATTTAAGCACATGTTTTAGGCATCTCAATTACTACTCTTAAAAAATACAAATATAAAAAATACATACTCAACCACTTTGATTGGCCCAAAATTGTCCAAAAAATTGTACAGTATAACAATAAGCTTTGTTTAGTTAATTATTTTCCGTATATGTTAGGATATGTTTTGTTTTGATTTACGTTGAACTAAGTAATAAGAAATGACTTAATTGTCATAAACAGTTTATATAGTTATAAAATTGCAGTTGAAAATTAATGGAAATCTCATCACAAAACAGGACGATCATTAATTTTTTCCCTCAATTCTTAGACATGTTATATCACTAGTACACAACTAGGAAAAGGACAAATTCATATCCGAAAAACCGACAAACGTATTTTCACATCAATAGTTAAAATTGTACAACCACAAAAATTTAATCATTTTTTAGCCATTTTTGCCACACAAATAATTCACTTCCAACTAATAGCCAAATGTTTAGAGACCTTCTTTGACGTGTAAAATAACAAGATTACTAAAACTCGCATATGTAAAATGACATCGATCTTGTATAATCTTTCGCAATTTTTGAAAAAGTAGTGATTGTGAGACTGCATATGTTAGAAACACAATTAGGCACAAGTTGTAGCTTCTCTAAATCATTTTCCTTTTTGAAAATCAAATACTACTTTATTTAGCTTAAAAAATTTATATTTTTTAGAGTACATTGCAAAAATCTTCCTTAAAGTTTGGCTAATTGCATGTTTCATCCAAGAAATATTGAAACTGCAACAACCATCCATTTGACAAACCTTTGGCACAAATATCGTCCATAACCAACATCAAATTACTAAATACTCATGTATTCTTCTTTTTCTATATTTCTTCTCAGTTTTCTTACACAAATGGTCCCTGTATTTTGTCAGGTTTTACAGGTTTAGTCATTTTTTAACTGTCTATTTAACTATTAATGCTAGTATTATTTTTTTATACGTTTTCGCTCATTTTTCTTATATTTTTGTCAATTTTGTCCGTTTTATCCGTTCTTCTTCCGTTTTTCTTACGTTTTTTCTGTTTTCATTCGTTTTTATCCGTTTTTATGCGTTTTCGTCTATTTTTATACGTTTTTGCCCGTTTTCTTACGTTTTTATACGTTTTGTCCGCTGTTTTTTCCATTTTGCATACGTTTTTGTTTGTTTTTATTTTTCGCCGTTTTCTTACGTTTTTTTCTCGTTTTTATCCGTTTTTGTCCGTTTCTCTTACGTTTTTGTCCGTTTTTCTTACATTTTTTCGTTTTCACACGTTTTTGTCTGTTTTTCTTAAGTTTCTGTCCAATTTTCTTACGTTTTTCCATTTTTGTCCGTTTTTCTTAAGTTTTATTCGCTTTTCTTACGTTTTTACTGTTTTCATACTTTTTTGTTGATTTTTATACGTTATGTCTATTTTCATACATTTTCGCCTATTTTCTTACGTTTTTGTCTGGTTTTTATACGTTTTTGTCCATTTTTCTTACGGTTTCCCGTTTTCAAACATTTATGTCCATTTTTATTCGTTTTCGCACGTTTTTCTTACCTTTTTGTCCGTTTTTATCCATTTTGTCCATTCTTCTTACATTTTTGTTTGTTTTCATCCGTTTTCGCCAAATTTCTTACGCTTTCATACACTTTTATACGTTTTCGCCTGTTTTCATATGTTTTTGTCCGTTTTTATACGTCTTCGTTCAACAATAGATAAAAAGGGACAAAAATGTAAGAAATATAGACAAAAACGTAAGAAAAATGGACAAAAACCTAAGAAATACAGACAAAAACGTAAGCAAAACGGACAAAAATGGATAAAACGTAAGAAATACAGACAAAAACGTAAGAAAAATGGACAAAAACATATGAAAACGGAAAAAAATGTAAGAAAAACGGACAAAAAACAGAAGAAAATTTAAGATAAACAGGCGAAAACATATAAAAACAGACAAAAACAGAAAAAAATGGAAGAAAACTGTTGGGTCACTGAATTCCCCAATCTTCCTCTAACTAGGATTTGAACATAAAATAACCTAAGTGTTTAATATCCGTAAACACAAACAAGTCACTGAGTGAACAGTAACTCAGTGAGTCATCTTTAGGTTGCTTAGAATGAGCCTATGAAGAAAGGTTCACCATTCAGTGAGGCGGAACTCAGCGAGTGGCATCTAATCCAAGAAGAAGGTGATGGGTTCAGTGAGGATGACAATAACTCACTGAACCCCCAAGACTCCTCAACGATTATAGAAGTACTGAAAACTAAATACTGAAGATCTGAAGACTGAAGAATGGGCAGGACAAAGCGGGAAAGTTTGAACGTATCAACAGGTGTCCATATCAACCTGAAGTCAAACTTTCCCTGAATGGCACTATGTCAGGATGGTGTCATCATTGTGCATTAGAAAGGCACATTGTCCTTTACCCAATCTAGTCTATTGTAACAGAGACAAAATATGTAAGTATTTTGTCTCTACTAGATAGGTCATCAATTTGTCTTTATCACTAACGTTATAATTTACTTGTGTATAAATAGGTAGCATAAGTGAGGAGTAAAAGTTGACAAGTTTGTGCAATTAATGCTTAGTCATTCACAAACTACTTTTGCTCCTCCAAAGAATAACACAGTCCCTGAGATTGCTTAGTGTGACCTTTAGTTGTCACTCAAACATTGTTTGGGTTTAGAGAGGAGTCTATACCATACTTGTCATTTCAATCCCAAGTGTTATTCCACAAACACTTGGGTATAATTCTTTGATTAACTTCTAATAAGAATTAAACGTTGAAAAATATTGTGTCTCTTTTCTTTTCGTTTATCTTTGTTGTTAATATTTTATATCTGTGTTAAAAAGTCATAGAACTTGGTTAGATTAACTCTTTAGTTAACTTATAACAAAGTAAAAGGGACCAACAAGTGGTATCAGAGCTTTTGATTTGTAAAACTTTTTCTAAATATGTTTTCAAAACCAAAGAGTGCTCAAAAAGTTTTTAAAATCAAGATCCCACCATGGCTGACTCAGATGTTCCCCAACTTGTCGATAAAAAGGGTGGAAATTATTCTGCTACTGCCCCTCGACTTGAAGTTGGAAAATTTAACAAGTGGAAAAAGCGCATGCTTTGCTACTTGACTGGGATGGAACCATATTACATTAAGCTTATTAATGATGGTCCATATGTCCCAACAACTGCCCAAGGTTTGGTCAAACCTGAAGCTCAGTGGACCTAAGATGAGAGGAGGGTGGTCAATCAAGACCAACGCCTGAAAAGCATAATTATATCTTGTCTTCCTGACGATATAATGGAATCAGTCATCAATTGTCCTACTGCTAAGCAGACATGGACTGACTTGGTTCACAGCTATGAAGGTCCCTCAGATACCAAGGAAAACAGGATCATGGACCTGAAACTTGAGTACAATACTTTTAGGGCCAAAGAATCTGAAAGTCTCTCAGAGACCTATACCCGGTATAAGACCCTCCTGAATGAGCTGACCAATGATGGTGTCACCCTGTCCAAGCATGAAATCAATGTTGGCTTTGTCAACAGTCTCCCTGAGAAGTGGTTAAACTTCTCTCAGGGATTGAGAAATGCAAATCATATCCAGAACCTTGAGCTCCCTGAAATTTATGGGAAGTTTGTCTATGAAGACAATCTTATCACCAGGAGATACCCTGGTAAAGCTCAGGAGACCAAAAAGACCCTGACCTCCTCACCCATATCCACTGCTTTCTATTCAAATGGTGTTGTGTAGGATTTTCAAGATGGATCTGATGATGAGGTTGATGAAAGAACCTGTGAGGAATACCTGAATGATTTACAAATTGAATTTCATGAAAGGGAACTCCTTGCAAACTCAAGAAGGTTTATTAAAAGAAACAAAAAATTTTCTAACTCAAAGGCAAATGACAATACCGAATGTTTTAAATGTGGTAAAAAGGGTCATTTTGCAAAAGATTGTTTCTCAAAAACAAACTCAGAACCATCTTACAAATTCCCAGGAAACAATTCTTCCACAGGAACTAGCAAGTTTCAACCAAAGTTGCTTCAATCAAGTCAGTTTGTTCAAAACAAAATTGAAAAAATTCCTCAAAAAGATTTTGAAGCCAAATATAGAAAGGCCAAGGCCAAACTTGCTCTTCTTGAGTCTGCCTCCTCAGTCACTTAGTCACCTCAAGCTCCTAAACCTGCTCAGGCTAAAAATAAGGGGCTAGCTGCTGAAACATTTGACTGGGATGAAGTTGAAGTGTCTTCTGATGATGAAGAAGTTCACATCAGTGCCCTGATGGCTCTCTCTAAAGATAACAAGCTTGCTGTAAGAAAGAGATGCAAGGAATGGAGAATGGGTGAACATCACTATGAGAAAGGTAAACATTTTACTTTCAATGGATGATGATGCTGATTGGAAATCTTACTTAGATTATATTAATGTTGATCTTAAGTACGTTGAAGAGCAAAGATTAAATTTGTTTTCAAAATTTAACAAACTGAGTTTTGAATTAAATCAGTGTAGAGATGAGCTCCTTGCTTTAAAACAAGCTAAACTTGCAAATGTCACACTTCAAATTCAAATTCTGAAATTGTAAAGCAAAATCAAGCTCTTCAGGAAGAACTTAAGAAATAAAAAGCTGTCATTTGGAAATGGACTCAGAAGAACCCCAAACTCTTTGACACACTGAGTCTCACACCCAACACCAAAAAGGCTACTCTGGGTGAAGATAAACTCATTGAAGTGTCTGGGGAGAGTAGCCATTCAACAACCTTTCTATCAGCTAACAAACTCTCTAGCAAAGAACTTCTACCAAAATCCAGTGATTGGATTGAAAGAGTCAATCCTGACAGTAAAATGCCTAACTTCAACACTGGAAGAATTTTGGAGCCTGAAAGTCAGGGCATTAAGGAAATGCTAGGAGTTACTGATGAACCCAGTAGCACTGAGTCCATCACTGAGTCTAAGTCAGATTCACAATCACTACTCCCACCACTGAAACAACTTCAGGGAGCAGCACCTAGTTCTGATCTTGCACCATTAGTCTATCAACTTCATTCTCCAAAGGAGAAAACAAATCCAGGAATAACCATCCTGAAAAGACCTACCCCAGTACCTTCTGAAAGCCAACACCTTCAGTATCCACTGAAGTGAAACCTGAAAGCACTGATTCAAAGTTTGATCAGTTAGCTGAACTTGTCAGGAAGTTGAGTGAAAAGATTAAGTCCTCTGAAAAACACACTGACTTAAAATCTAAACAACCAACAACTTCCTCAAGTTCCTCCAAACCAAAACCCTCATCCAGACCTTCAGTGAGATGTGAACTTTGCAATCATCCAAACCACTCCACTGATAATTGCTACAGATTCCTGTTCTGCATGATATGCAAATAAGAGGACCACAAGACTTTTGATCACAACTCTCACACTGCTTCTCTAAAAGCACAAGGTCTTTACAAAACACAAGGCTATCAGTATGCCTCATCTTCCAAACAAAGACAAAAGACTAAGCCTTTCTTGCCATGTCCTCACTGTGGGTTCAATGATCATCTACCTGATGATTGTATGATGAACAATTGCTGTAACATCTGTGAAGATCCTACACATGATGACAAGGGACATGACAAGATCATTCAAGCCAGAAGAAACACCTCTACCAGCACTTCTTAGTCAATTGAGTCTTCAACTACCACAAAATGTAAAACATGTGGAAGCTCAGTTCACTCTACTTCAGATCACTCTACTTTAGCTAAATTCAAAAAGTCCCTGAGGACTAAGCCCACTAGGAGGTGGGGTAACAAGAAAAACTAACCTAGTTTACTATTTGTGCAGAAACACATCAGGGATCCTGCTTGGCACCTCGACAGTGGATGCTCAAGGAGTATGACTGGTGTGAAGAGTTATCTGCACAAATATGTAGAAGAACCAGGACACAAGGTAGTATTTGGTGATAACTCATCAGCTCCCACTGAAGGTTATGGTTCAGCAAACTGCAATGGTATAGTTTTTACAAGAATAGCTTATGTCAATGGTCTCAAGTACAATCTGATAAGTGTGAGTCAACTATGTGATGCAAAATACATAGTTCAGTTTGATGACAAGAGAGGGACCATCTTTAATACCAACAAGGAAGTTGTGTTGATTTCTCCCAGGAGGGATGATGTTTATGTCCTAGACATGTCATCCCTTACTCAAAATGGGACTTGCCTCTTCTCTAAGGCAAGTGAGACAATCAACTGGCTCTGGCATAGGAGACTCTCTCATCTCAATTTCAAAAGCATCAACAACCTGGCCAAACAGAACAAGGTTCTTGGCCTTCCATCCCTAGTGTATACCAAAGACAAGCCATGTGCTGCTTGTGAAAAAGGAAAACACCACAGGGCATCATTCAAAACCAAACAATCCTTCTCAATCAAAAGCTGCCTGCATCTCCTCCACATGGACTTATTTGGACCTGTCAGTCCTGTGTCCATTCACCATGAGAAGTCTACTCTGGTTATTGTGGATGAATAGTCAAGATACACTTGGGTTTACTTCCTGACCAAAAAGAGTCAGTCAGCTGACACAATCATGTCATTTGTCAGGAACATTGAAAATCAAAATGATGTCAAGGTTAAACAAATTAAAACTGACAATGGCACTGAATTCAAAAACCATGACCTTGAGTGTTTCTGTGATGAGAAAGGGATTTCTCAGAACTTCACTTCTCCCTATACTCCTGAACAAAATGGAGTAGCTGAAAGGAAGAATAGAACACTCATAGAGGCAGCAAGGACAATGTTGAATGGCCCAGTCCTCTCAAAACACTTCTGGACTGAGGCAGTCAAAACAGCCTGCTACACTCAAAATAGGTCCATTATTGTGAAAAGACACAATAAGACCCCCTATGAGGTGTTCAAAGGAAGGATCCCTGACATCAGCTACTTTCATGTATTTGGGTGTCCTGTGTTTATTCATAATTACAAGGATCACTTAGGTAAATTTGATGCCAAAGCTGATGATGGATACTTCCTGGGATACTCTCTGGTTTCCAAAGCCTTTAGGGTGTTTAACACAAGGAGACAACAAACTGAGGAAACTTATCATATTACTGTTGATGAGAGCACTAAATCCATCACGTTCTCTAGTTCCTCAGTTAAAGAGATTGGAATTGATGATTCTTCAAGGTATCCTCCTGATGAGTATCTCCCTGAGAATCACACTTCAACTCAATACCAAGCTGATGCTGATGTCTCATACTACATCATCCCTCACAATGTACCCTAACCAACCATCAGTGAGTTCATTTAAACCCAACAAGTCTCCAATGAGACTACTACCACTGAACCGATTGCTCAGGAACCCTCAAACCAAACCGTTCACACTGAGGTCACTGAAGATCAAAATCTTGAGTTACCTCAGGTTCCTGTGACTAAACCCACTCCAACAAATCAGGCTTCTACAAGCTCTAACTTTTATCCTCGACCTCAGGATAGCTGGACAAAATCCAAAATAATTGAGCTTGTGAACATCATTGGTGAGCCTACTGAAGGCATGGTTACCAGAAGCATGGGTGCCAAACTCAAGGCAGCCTCAGCCAATGTTTGCCTCTATGTGGATTTTCTTTCTGACATAGAGCCCAAAAATTTTAAAGAAGCTTTAACTTATGAGAGCTGGGTTCAGGCCATGAGAGAAGAGTTGGAACAATTTGACAGGAATGATGTCATGACCCTTGTTGAATGCCCTAAGGGTGTTTTAGTCATTGGAATGAAGTGGGTCTACAAAAACAAGACTGACGAATGTGGAACAATCATAAAAAACAAGGCACGACTTGTTGCAAAAGGATATAACCAACAGGAAGGTATTGATTATGAGGAAACCTTTGCACCTGTTGCTAGAATGGAAGCCATCAGGATCTTCCTAGCTTATGCAACATACATGAACTTTAAAGTTTACCAAATGGATGTAAAAAGTGCATTCCTGAATGGTAAAATTAAAGAAGATGTCTATGTGCAACAACCTCCTGGCTTTGAAAGCAGTGAATTCCCTAACCATGTCTTCAAGCTTAACAAAGCCCTTTATGGACTAAAGCAAGCACCCAGGGCATGGTATGGAACACTTTCAGCCTTCCTGATCAAAAAAAAGTTTGTCAGAGGAAAGATTGACAACACCCTGTTCATCTATAGAGCAAAGAGTGATGTCATCCTTGTCCAAGTGTATGTTTATGACATCATCTTTGGCTCAACAAGTTACAAACTTTGTAAACAGTTTGAAAAACTCATGACCACAAAGTTTGAAATGAGCATGATGGGTGAACTCACTTACTTTCTTGGACTTCAAATCAAACAGAATGACAAAGGCATATCCATTTGTCAAGAAAAATACATTAGAAAGCTACTGAAGAAGTATGAGCTCTCTGACTGCTCTTTAGTAAAAACCCCTATGGTTCCTCCAAACAACCTTGGTCCTAACCTCACTGGTAAATCAGTGAATCAAACCCTATACAGAGGAATGATAGGGTCACTGATGTACTTACTTGCCTCAAGGCCTGACATCAAATTCTCAGTCTGCTTATGTGCTAGATATCAGTCTGAACCAAAAGAGTCTCATCTCACTGCTGTCAAGAGAATCATCAAATACCTGAAGGGTACATGATGTGTGCTTATTCACACATCATTTTTAGGCCTTAAATCAGACAAAATACACCAAATACTAACCAAATATGGGCAAGAGAATGCATGCTTTTGTATTTATGTATGTGCAGGTACGGATATGTGAAAAATAAGAAACCTGAAGGGTACACCTAACCTTGGTTTGTATTACCCCAAATGTTCAGGGTTTGATCTCAAAGGATACACTGATTCAGACTATGCAGGCTGTAATATGGATAGAAAAAGTACTTCAGGATCCTGCCAATTTCTTGGTGGCAAACTTGTGTGTTGGAGTACAAAGAAACAATAGTCAGTGGCCATGTCCTCAGTTGAAGTTGAATATGTGGCTGTTGCAGGGTGTTGAGCAAATGTACTTTGGATGAAGAGCCAACTGAGTGACTATGGCATTCAGTACAAGATGGTACCCATCTTTTGTGACAACACCAGTGCCATAGCCATTTCCAATAACCTTGTGCTTCATCAAAGAACCAAACAGATTGACATAAGGTACCATTTCGTCAGGGACCACATCATGAATGGAGAAATTGAATTACATTTCATCCCCACTGAGTATCAGTTAGCTGATATCTTTACCAAACCCCTGGATGAACCCACTTTCACCAGACTGAAAGCTGAGTTGGGCATGTTGGACATTGAATCAGGCAACTGATTAAAATTGTTCCAACCTGATGTAATTTCTCTTAGGTCCCTGAATAAACCCATTTCTCAGTGATATACACCTCATCACTGATCATCAACACACTGAATGGTAAATCATTCAGGGGGCTCATGATACCAAAAGGCATTAAATGCCTAACTAAATGCTCTAAGTACTTAGTTAGTAAATGTCCCAGGTAGGTAACTGATTTCTATTAAATATATGAATATATGTTACTTAAACAATTGACATCCATATCTTGGGCCCCCACACCTACCTCACCAATACCACAGAGCATTAAATGCTCTCTCTCACACAAATACTTGTATGGTGACATCACTCTGCAAAAGTGTCTTTTGCAGAGCCACGCAACTGTTCATCTAATCATTTTGCGAAAAATGGGGTAATGAGAATTGTGCAAATTAATGCGGATGTCAAACAAGTTTTATAACATCTTTCAAATTAATTACAAAAACCTTTTGATATCCGCAACTTTACAACCCTAATCCATTCCCTATAAATACCCCCACAAAGAAAAACACACACACGCTTTTAAAAATTAAGAAAGCTCCTACAAAAATTTTCAAAAACCAAAACTTGATTTCAAACTGTGTGTTCTCTCTTAAACCTAAACTTTTTCTAAAAACCAAACCATTTTTTCTCACAATGGCTTCTTCTAAAGTCATCAAATATGCTCCCAATGTGGATTTCTAAGTGGAGAGCGTAGACCTGACCAAAAATAATGTGGTGAGGAATTTCGCCTAACCTGAAGGGTTCCCTGAATACAGGGATGTGGTAAAGTTCCTTCAAAACTATTTTCTCACTACCACATTCACTAAAACCCCTTCTGTCATTTACCATGACTATTTGAGGGAATTCTGGTGCACAGCGGTGGTTGAAAACCCTGATGCACCAAAGGATGCCACCATAAGGTTCTCAGTAAAGAATGGGACAAAGTTCCTAACTCTTAACTATAAGACCTTTATCAAAGCCACTGGCCTTGATTATGCTAAGACCTTTGCTGCCCAACCCACTGAAAAGGATATGAAGGCAATTCTGCTGGAACTAGGGCCCTATGATAAACACCACCCTGAGGTGACTCCAGGGGTCCTCCTATCCAAAGCCCCAATTATCAAAACCTGGTTTCCTACCCCCTGGAGGACCTGATGAGCTTTGTCATTCAAGTCCTTGGGGGAAACAAATCCTCCACTGAGCAACTTAACAATACTTAATCAATGATAGTGTATTGTCTCTTGGAGGGTATAAAAATTGATATTGTAGAAATTTTCTTCAAGGACCACATTGCAAAATTGGGTGGGAAGTCTAGGCAAAAACTTATGTCATACCCTAGATTTATTTCCTGCGCCCTGCAAGACTTGTTGGGGTCCGAGTATGTTAAGCCTGATGGCGTAGGCTTTGAGCCTGATGTCCTACATAAGGTAAATTACTCTCGTGACCCCACTGAGGTTACACCTGTCGCCCTGACCACATATATGCTAACTGCTATCCAGGGTGACAACAAGATTTCACCCATTCCCTCTCCCACCAAGAAGGTGAAGAGGAAGAAGGGACAGGGGTCCAGGAAGGTGACTCAACCCAAGTCACTCGCCACTGGTACCTCTGTCTCCAAGCCTGAAAAAAGGAGGCCAAAACAGACCCTGACTGCTGACACCCTTAGGATCATAACCGAATCACTGACCCCAAAACAACCGCCAATGGAGGGCACTGAGACATCACACTCAGTGTCCTCGGGCAAACCCATTCCCAAAGGATCTGCTAACATAAACAAGTCAGTGGAGTTGGAATCAACCCAACCTCCACATCCTGCTAAAGGCTCTCGTAAATCACAACCAGAGTCTCAGGGAGCAAGGGGTCCTAAATCCTCGGTGGGGCAGCACTACTCCACTGAGAAGGGGACCCACACCCTTTTACATCCTACTAAAGGCTTGGGTAAATCACAACCCAAGCATCAGGGAGTCAACGCCCCTAAATCTTCGACAGGCCAGCACAAGCCTGTTGGAAAGGGGGCATCACCACTCAGGTGCCTGATGAGGACATTCGAAAATCAAAGATTTTATCTGAGGGCACAACAACTCTTCCCAAAGACTCAGAGGGACTTACACAACCCACTGATAGGGACACAACAATCACAATTCCTAAGGATGGCACTGGAAAACACCCATCAGTGTCTGAAGGGATCCCGGGGGACAAAGACTCAGAGGGAAAAATACCACCCGCTAATATGGAACCCAAACCCGCTCATGGAGGTGCCCACAACTTGGGGACTGGCCCTAAGGACCAGGCAGATAAAACCCAGTCTGCTGGATTAGAGGGGTCAGGACCTGGCCAAAACGAAGGCAAGTCTTCTTATGAAGAGGAGCCGGATACCCTTCTTTTGCAGATTCAGTCTATGGCTGATGTTCAGGCAGCCTTGTTCTCAGATGATGAATTCCACAGTGATGAGGAGGTTTTTGAAGCCGGAGATGACATGGATGTTGAGGAGCAAGTCCCTGAACCAATCTCTCAGTCTCCTCAATCTCCTATCCGTGAAGCTGTTGAGTCCCACTCCGAATCAGAATCCTCAGATGATGATCAAGCTCCTTTCACTGAGAAATTCTTCACCAAGTTCATCAAGAAGGCCACCAATGCCTTGTTCCGGGGGGT
This sequence comes from Artemisia argyi, assembly GCA_030686995.1. Taxonomy (NCBI): domain Eukaryota; kingdom Viridiplantae; phylum Streptophyta; class Magnoliopsida; order Asterales; family Asteraceae; genus Artemisia; species Artemisia argyi. The sequence goes on from CM060681.1 coordinate 101,090,743, forward strand.
TACTAATGAAGTTTTTGACATGCACACTGAACAGGCTGCTCATTACTTCAATCTCAAGGATGTAGTTGAAGAATTTAATGAAGATGTCAGGGAACAGAATTCCTTAGTTAACTACTCCCTGACACAGATGGTCTTACACCTCAACCAGTTCCTTGAATCTCTCAACAAACTGAATACAGGGGTTCAGTCTATTCAAGAATCAGTTAAGGATGATTCCGAACTTACCAAGAAGCTCCTTCAGAGACTGTTGGGATATGAAGATCAAAGTACTGCTTGTGTCAAAGTGCTGCTAATGGTCAAAGTACTGCTCGTGCATGAAGATTATTCAAAGTACTTCTAAAGTTAAAGGACTGATATGCAAAATCGTTTAAGGATTGTTATGTAATATTATTGGAATATTCTAGAATTAGTTAGAGATAGTTTACTTGTCATTCAAGTATTGTAAACCGACTTAAGGTTTTCCTTATGACTATAAAAGGAGCCTTAGGATGGTATTAGATGTATGATTTTCAGAAAAACAAATATTAGTAAGTACGATATTAGAGAGTTAGGGATTGTTAGTGAATCTGTATAGAGAAGCAGGTTCAAAGTTTGGTTTAATATAAAGTTATTATTCTTAGCTTTGTGTTAGTAAATTACGCATACTTTACAAAGTTACATCATTGTTTCATTATTAATAGTTTTGGAGTTATTCAAGATTGTTAAATCCTTACAAGCTACAAAGTAGTTTGGTCAGAGTATATCGATCCAAAAGAGACCTATCAGCTCAACTCTGTGCATCTCACTGAGCTACTCAACCTGATGAAGTCCTCAAATCTTCAGGCTCTCAGTACCTCAGTGGAGTATGTTAAATCCTCCCTAACTGCCTTGGATCAATCAGTGGCAGCACAGTCTCAGAAGTCAGCATCTCCGGCTTGGGTTTTTGGTTCCCGCTTGACAGCAATAGAAAATGCTCAGGCATCACTTATAGCTAAGGTGTCTACCATTCTGCAGGACACCTCAGACATCAAGACTATGATGACTGAGATCTATCAGGCCTTCAAGGGTTCCTCTCCCTCTGCATCAGTAACTTCAACTCTTGCCATCACCTCAGCTCCGGCAATAGTTGAGGGGGAGAATGCAACTGATGTTCCCTTCACTGAAGCACCAGAAGCCTCAACAAGTCAACCAATGGCTATCGATGTTGCTTCAAGAGGGCAACCCTCTCACACTAAGGGGGAGCATGTCATTGAGGCCACTCCCATCTCATAAGTTCAGCCTCATGAAGCAACAGTCTCCTCATCACTAAGGTAGGACAGAGGCAAGCAAATACTTACAACTACTGAGCCTGAAGTTCCTCCGTTGGTGACTGCTTCCACCTTAGTCAGACGTGACCCTGATAAACCCATCAAAGTCCCCTTGGAAATTAATGGAGTTATACAGTATCTCATTGACGCTGAAATACAAGCTCATATGGAAAAAATGAGATACTGAAAATGGTGGCTGAGGAAGAAAGGAGGAGCAAGCTTGCCCTTATAAAGATTGTACATGAAGAGGCTGAAAAGATTGGGTTGGACATTGAGGCACTGGCTGGTGGGCAAGTTGTTGCAGCCTTCAAAAAGGCCCAGGAATAAGAAATGAGTGCCCTTAAAAGGGAAAGGGAAGAAAAACTCAGGAAGGATGCTCAGGTCAGGAAAACCAGGATTGAAAGGTATACCTAGTCTCCTAAATTCACTAAAGGAAAGGTACGGCAGACTGAAGAAAATGCCTAAAGCTCTTGAAATCCCTTCCCTTCCTCCTACATCATCGACTGAGACTGCTCCACCAAAGGCTTCCAGAAGGAATAGGAAGCAAATTGAACTAGAGCCTGAGATCAAGGTCCCTGGGCTAGATTATGACAGATCTCTTCCTAAAGGAATCATCTTTGTGAACAACGTGGTTCTTGAATCTCCTGAAAGAAGCCTGTGCTTTACTGATGAGTATGGAAACCCTCCTTTTCAAAATGGTCTGACATGGACAGAGCTGGAATTAAAGCAATGCTTATGTATCTCATATTGGCATCTCCAATCAAGAGGGCTGAAAATATGAGGTTCTACCTGGACTTAAAATCTATGATCAATGAACATCCTGACAATCATCTGCTCAGATCTAAGAAAGCAAAGCTTGAAGCCCTTGGATACCAATTGGACATCTGAATCTACAACAACTATCTTTTTGTGTTTTGTAATTTTTATTAGGATCTGTAATAGCTATTAATGAATATTGATGATTTTCTTAAGTTATCAGTGTCCTAGTAAATTACATTAACACTCAGTGAGAATTGAAGACCCCTGACCTCTCACACTGAATCATGAAACACTTAGGCTATTTGTACATCCAAATATGGGGAGACTGTTGGGTCACTGAATTCCCCAATCTTCCTCTAACTAGTATTTGAACATAAAATAACCTAAGTGTTTAATATCCGTAAACACAAACAAGTCACTGAGTGAACAGTAACTTAGTGAGTCATCTTCAGGTGCTTAGAACGAGCCTATGAAGAAAGGTTTACCATTCAGTGAGGCGGAACTCAGCGAGTGGCATCTAAGCCAAGAAGAAGGTGATGGGTTCAGTGAGGATGACAATAACTCACTGAACCCCCAAGACTCCTCAACAACTATTGAAGTACTGAAGACTGAAGATCTGAAGACTGAAGAATGGGCAAGAAAAAGCGGGAAAGTTTGAACGTATCAACACGTGTCCTTATCAACCTGAAGTCAAACTTTCCCTGAATGGCACTATGTCAGGATGGTGTCATCATTGTGCATCAGAAAGGCACATTGTCCTTTATCCAATATAGTCTATTGTAACAGAGACAAAATATGTAAGTATTTTGTCTCTAATAGATAGGTCATCAATTTGTCTTTATTAGTAACGTTGTAATTTACTTGTGTATAAATAGGTAGCATAAGTGAGGAGTAAAAGTTGACAAGTTTGTACAATTAATACTTAGTCATTCACAAACCACTTTTACTCCTCCAAAGAACAACACAATCCCTGAGATTGCTCAGTGTGACCTTTAGTTGTCACTCAAACATTGTTTGGGTTTAGAGAGGAATCTATACCATACTTGTCGTTTTAATCCCAAGTGTTATTCCGCAAATACTTGGGTATAATTCTTTGTGTAATGTACTCATACACATAACATGCATGGTTCCTATGATAAATGGATCGAATTAGATGGAGTTTTAGAGAGAGAGAGTTTAGAGAGTTTAGAGAGAGAAAGAGATGGGAGCCTTGAGAGAAATTAGAAATGTATTAGCTTGTGAATGAAGGTCCAACCCTCTCCACATGTGGAGATGGGTATTTATACTTATCCTACAAAGAAACATAAAAACGCCCACACCCGGGCTGTGGATCAGGCATACAGTGGGTAAGACCCGTCCTTCTTTCACGATGTTACTTAGACTAAACTAATATCTAACTAACTAATAAACTAACTACAAGCTAACTTTAAATGCTATTACATCAGTTAGGTGACCGAGTCTTCTGTAGGAATTATTGTATTCCTAACAATCTCCCCCTAAGCGAGGTCACCTTGGAAGTTAAGCTCTTTGATCTTTAAGCATTCATAAATCTTTGTAGCTCGTAGGTTCTGATTCTTCACTTTTCTGCACACTTTGTACTTCAAGCAAACGAACTTGTGATTTGGATTCCTTTGTGATATGTGATCGTTGAGCTTCTTTGAGATCATCAACCATAGTAAATCTCCAAGCTCATCTGTGGAAAACTAGAAGGGGGGTTGAATAGTTTTACGTCCTTTTAAAAGTTTATTACCAAAATATTTTGTAGGTTATTAAAAACTTTCGATTCGATCTCAAGTGAATTCAAATGACAACCAATATAAGCAATTCTAATCAAGTAATGAAAGTATAGAAATGTAATGAAGAAAAGATAGAGTTAGAAAGATCAAACCACAACACGCGAATTTATAGTGGTTCGGCTACAAGGACACCTTCCTTGCCCTACTCCACTCCCCGAGTATCACACTCGAGAGTTTTCTTCACTATGTCAACAAACTCCTTATGGTGGAGAAACCTTACACACCTTGGCTTACACGAGTTAACGACACTAAGCTAAATGTCAAGTTCTAATTGTAGCGAGAACCAATCTCACGACTTCTTCAAGGCTTCACACTTTCTTCACAACTTCACAACTTCTTCAAGGCTTCACACCTTCTTCACACCTTCACAACTTCACACCTTCTTCTATGCACAACTAATTCACAACTACTAGACTACTTTACAACACACCTAGTTTCTACAATCAACAAATTTACACAACACTTTTACAAATATCTACCACAACTACAATATGAAACTAGCTATACACAACACTACTACAATTAGATGGATGTAGTGGAGTGTTCTTCTTCTTGCACTTGAATGGATGAAGCTTTGGATCACTTGGAAACAAAGACTTATGAAATATATGATCAAAGGATTTTAGATCTAGAAATGGAGGTTGGATCAGAAAGTTTATAGTGCAAAAAAGTGATAAAAATGTGTGAAATGATCCAGTATTTATAGGGCCAGATTTTACTGTTCTGGAGCGTGCTGGTCCCCTTAATTAGGGGCCGGTCCCCTTAATCATTAAGGGGGCCGCCTAGTAAAATTAAGGGGGCCGCCCTCCTGAACGTTGGAAAAATTTTTCTGGATAAAATTTGCCCTTTTTGGTTGGAAATTTGAAATCATATCTTTGTGGTTTAATATAGCATTACCAAAAATGCTTTACAAATATATATAAAATGTTTATATCATTTTATAAGATGTTATGTCTTAAGAAAAAATTTCCTTTGATCATGTAATGCATAAGATGCTTAGTTTATGCATACCTTAAGTGATATAAGATGTAGAGGTAAATATTTGTTACCAAATACTTGTTTACGTCTTAATCTTGACTTAATTTGATTTGAGTTTTGTGATTATCAAAACATAGATTTATTGAGAGATATTAATAACCTTTTTAAACATTATTTATATCAACAATCTCCCCCTTTTTGATGATTACAAAACTTAAACTCATTAACTCAAAAATTAATTTTTAAACAAGTATTTTAGTGAGTTTATATTTACTTCTCCCCCTTTTTGTAGAATCAAAAAGGTTATGCCAACAAATTTTAAACGTGAAAAATTGACGGGTAGATATCTCCCCCTTGATGTGTACTCCCCCTCGTTTGGGGGCACCAAGAGAACGAGCTATGGAATGCTTTGCAAAAAAAAAAAATATATATATATTAGAAGCACAAGTATATGCATGCAAACATGTATAAGGTGATAAAAAAAATAAAGCATGTTTGAAAAGAAAGCATTCATATTAAATAATTGGTTGTGTCAAGACACAACATACAAGTAGCAATTTGAATTACAAGTAGAAAAGCTAGTTAACAAATAAACAACTAGGAAAATACATCATCATGCAAAAAGTACATGGTCTTCATAGAGCTTGCAAGCAAAAGGGTGGTAGAGGCTTTATTTATTAAGCATGTGAAATGCTTAATTAGGAGAGCATGATGGTGATAGTGAAGGAATGGGTGAGAATTGTGGTGGAGGAATGATTGGAGAGGATGGTGGAGTTGGTGGTGGTCGTGGGTTGGTAAGCAAATGTTCAATATATGAAAACATATATTGAATTTCATCTCTAAGGCCAAAGATGACCGTGCGGTTGTGGATGCAACAAAGACAAGTATCCCCATGGGATTCAAGTAGCCTCCAAGGCACGGGATTGGCAAAGAATGGTGGTGTAATTGGTGGAGATAAGAGATGAGCATCAAGTGGTGTTATTGGTGAAAGTGAGATGGTAAGATGGGTGGACATGGGTTCTTGTGTAGGAAGTGGTGATGATACTTGTGGTGACAAGTGTGAGTTGATGTAGTCATTGATTGATGAGGTTGAGGGTATGGAGGATGAGGAAGTTCCATGAGTGGAAGGTGTTTTAGCTGGTGCATTGGGTGCACTTGGGGATGAGCATTTGGGTGGAGGTGATGGTGTTTTGTTGTCTTCATTTGTTAAGTCAATGAAGAGTTGTTTTGGGGGGATGATCACAAGTTTTTGTTTCTTGGAGGCTTTGGAGTGTGAGGTGCTTGGTGGAGTCATGATGATTAAGATGGTGAATGATGAGATGAAGAATGGTGATTGTGGAGGGAATTTATAGTATGGAAATGGTTGATTTAGGTATGTATTTGAAATGGTGGAATGAGATTCTAAAATCAGTTGGGTTAAAATGGGAAATGGTAGCTGAAACTAGAGAAAGGGTTTACAAGATGCAAAAGAAAACAGTGAATCCAGTTCCAGATGGCCGGTCCCCATAATTGTATGCCGGCCCCCTTAATAATTAAGGGGACCGCCTAGGGAATTAAGGGGGCCGCCCATCTGGTGTTTTCCCAGATGACCAGAAACCCAAAATTTGCAGAATTTGGTGATTTTTCAAGTGTGTTTTCCCAGCAAGCTCTATTAGAAGTATATACTCTAGGAATGATGATATATAAACACACACACACACACACACACACACACACACACACACACACACACACACACACACACACACACACACACATATATATATATATATATATATATATATATATATATATATATATATATATATATATATATATATATATATATATATATATATATATATAACCAAATTTCATGCAAATAAACATATTATAATCCATTTTGAAAATAAGCATGGCATAACATTAAGATAGTAGCATGATAACAATTAAAGTCTAAACATCATTCAAGAGATAAACAAGAAATAATACAAGTATTTCCGAATAAATCGGACAAATAGCAAATCATACAAATGTCAAATAGAGCCAAGTAATAACAAGTAGGAATACATCAATATCTCCTACTTCTTCTTCTTTCCAAGCATCTTCCTAAACATCTTGCCAATGGATTTGAAACCTCCTCGAAGTTCTTCATGCATTTGTTGTTGACGATTGATGATAGACGTTTGACGAGTGAAGAGAAGCTCATCGGTACGTTCATGAGGAAGAGGAATTTGATACTCGGTATCATCAATATCGGAAAGATCTTCAACAAAGGTCGTGGGGGATGGAGTACTAACACGTGAGGTGTTTTCCTCCTCATCATCATCGTCATCACGATGAGATGTAGAACCACGAGGCCTAGAGTACAAAGGAACACGAGATTTTCCTTTGTCACTACGAGGACGACGAGTACGAACAAGAGTGAGTTGGTCCAAGGTAGGAAGGATTTGAACGTAGTAATCTCTTTGAAGATGAGGGTAATGTTCCATGACATAACGATAAAGTCGTGTAAGGAACATACCGTAAGGAAGATTGGCATTTGGGGTATTCTTGGCGGACATGATTCGATGGATAAAAAGATAAGCCAAATTGTATTGCTCTTCAGCAATTAAACAATATAACATGTGGGCAATGCTCGCCGTGACATGATCACGATGACCACCAGTACCAAACGCATTCTCGCGAATGAGTTCTTCCCACTTTTTCATATCTCGGCTTAGCTCTTTGAGGAGGATTTGATTGGCATGAATATCGACATTCTTCGACTTGATTACTCGACTAGTCGTACGACGTTCTAGTTGAAGCATTCGACGAATGTCTTCAGGACTAGGAATCTCAGAATAGTAGGGGCCATCCTGAGGACGATTTCTTTCAAGAGTGGAGAGATCCCATTCATTTGAGAAAACGGCTTGGCCGTTGAATGGGATTCTAAGAATTTGTCCAAATTGAGCAAGAGTAAGAGTAATGAATTGATTTTAAATCATGAAGGAAATGAGGAGATGACCATAGGGATCGGTTTGCACCTTCACTTGGCTATAGAAATCGAGGATAAAACGAGGAATGATTGGTTCGTTGATTTGGAAAAGACATTCAAAACGAATATTGGTGAACATTCGCTCGGTTTGATCATTTTCATAGAAAGATGGATCGACAATTCGTCCTTCATGAATGTTTCTATTTTCAATAGGACGATAGAAACATGCAACTGAAGGAGACATGCCGGGAGTAGAAGAGACATTTGAAATGTATTGTTTGGTTTTGGAGACATCACCAACCGTGGTCTTAGGCATTTTCACCTAAACAATATAACAGCAAAACTAGAATTAATATAAAAACAACTATCATGCATATGTTATATATATGTATATATAATTATATGCAATATATGTGGAACGAAATTCTACTTCGACAAAAAAAAAAAAAATCAATGAAGTAGTTTCATAATGTTCATTTTATTTTGATTTTAAACTCATTTAGAATATATAATATCAAAGAGTATGATATCATAATTCATTTCGAAATAAGGCTAGATATATATTAGATTATATATCTTCCATTTCGTAAGAGTTTGACACAACATAAGCTTGTTTAAAAGATTAAAATGCGAATTTTAGTTTTCAAAAATATAATTTTCGAGATAAACCACACGCTCCCTTAACTAGATAAAAACATCCTAAAACATCAATATATATATATTGATTATATATCTTGATGACGTCTATTGATTTTAGTAGTATTAACAAGTTTTATGAACAAGTTTTAAGTTTCAAATAACTACATATATTTATAGTTTGTTCATGAACCAAACGCCCATGTTGTCTTCATGAACCATTTTATAACAAATTGAAAAGTATGTTTTGATTGTTTAGGACGTTAAAACAATGTAATGTAGTAAGTTTTAAGTAGTTTTTTTTAGAGTTATATCAACAATGTGCCTCTTGAAAAATAAAATTCAACAAGGGTTTATGGGCGATTAATGATTTTGACAAAATGATATGTTATACTAAATTTGAGTTGCAATACATCATCCTAATCCTATGGGGAGCATTTGGTAGTTCAATTTCTAGCTTCTATTACACTTAAATTCGAATTAAAATAAATTTTAATAAAATGCATAATTATTGATTAGACACCAAATCGAATGAAATGTGATGAAATGCATGTTGGAAAACTTACAAAAGATGTTGTTATATGTTTGGTTGATGTTTGCCCCTTGCGAAACAACCCCGGATTGGTGATATCGTGGAGGATTTTGATGGTTTTGGGTGTTTTGGTTCGTACTCAGCAGCAATGGGGAAGAGATGAATGAGCAAATGGGGTGTTTGGGAATGGAAATAAGGTGGAAAACGTATTTGGAAGTGTCAGATGGCCGGTCCCCTTAAACATTAAGGGGACCGCCCTCGATAACAAGCCGGTCCCCTTAATCTTTAAGGGGGCCGCCTTTGAAATTTTCGAAATTTCGCGGAATTAGTTTCTAGAACAAAAATATTTATATGTATATAATTAGATTTATAATATATCAAAAATACGTAAACGTTTATTGGCACGATGATAACATTCTTAACAATTTTTAATTACCGTTTCGATAATTAAAATATACCTTTGACAATTTTGGAAAAAATGATCAAAGTGTTAAGTTGATGAAGGGTTTGAGGTGTGTTCGGGAATATGTGAATAAGTGTATATATATATATATATATATATATATATATATATATATATATATATTTATATATAAGTATAAGTGTGAGTGAAAGATGGGTTGATGGGTGAGGTTTGAAAGATAGTAGCGGAGATAGGATAAAGTCGGCGAGAGGAGTTTGTTTCATCCATAGTGTTCACGTGCGAAGGTGTTCTTGCATGATAAAAGTCCACTTGACTCATATCCCTTCATCATCATGAGTCTCCTAAAAGAGGACTTAATAGAATAACGCGAGGGGGGAAGGAAATGGTTCGATAAAGAACAATTTCCTGGAGTTCTAGAAAGTCAACTAATGACGTATCTAGGTTATGTGCAAGCAATTATATATATATATATATATATATATATATATATATATATATATATATATATATATATATATATATATATATATATATGTATTTAATATATTAGGTATTAAGAGTATATGTAAATATAAGTATATATATTATCGAACAAATAGAGAGAAAAAGGCAAGCTATATCTATGCAAACAATGTAATCAACTAAAGCATATTTATCTAAGCATGGCAATGAGTTATGAAAGAATGGCGTACCCGGTGGTCTTCAAAAAATCTTCAGAATCATCAAGATGATATATAGACTTTGAAAAAGTCTATGTTGAGAGAAACTTCAAGATTGCCTCAAGGAATGTTCATCTAGCCATTCGATCCCCATTGTCTATTTGGTCCAAAGTTGTTTGGTCCAAACATGTTTAACATTTGACTAGGATGCATGAAAGGTGGTAGTATACCCCAAGGATTGTAGCTTTGTTGGTAGTTCCACATTTGATTACTATTGTTATTATAGTTTTGCCTATTTTGGTTTCTTCTTGGTTGAGGTGTTTTAGACCTAGGATTAGGATTATTTGATTTTCTAGGTGGTGGTGTTTTAGATCTTGTCTTAGATTTAGAAGATCCTACCTCGTTTTTCAAAGACGATTTATAAAAAGCTTTTACTTCTTCATTGTTGGCAAGAGGTATTTTTCTGTCATTAATAAGTATATACTTAGGATTAGATTTTAGAGATTTTTGTTCGTTAGGTTCATTTTCGAATTTGACATTTTTAATCTCACTTGTTGAAGCTTCATTTGAATTAAATCCTAAACCGGTTTTATCTTCGGATGTTCTTTGAATACTTATTATTTTACTAAGTGAGTGACTACTATTTTCAAATTTATTAAGTTTGCGAATTTCTTCCCTAAGTATTTCGTTTTCACTTTTAAGCACTTGACATGATTTACATTCTTCAAAAATTTCTTTACCTTTTTCAAGTTGATGTATTTTAATTTTTAGTTCAAGTACTTCATTTTCCAATTGATTGTTTATGTATTTTAGTGATTTGTTTTTGGCCATTACTAGTTGTCCTAATTTGCATAGCCTATTATATTCATTATCTAGATCTTTTTCATCTAATGATAAACTTTCATCACTAAAATATTTGGTTTCGGAACGTACCTCATTTGATGTATTTGCCATAAGACACTTTTCTTCTTTTGTCGTTTCTTTCTCATCTTCATCACTATCACTCCAAGCACCTCCAACAAAAGCTCTTTGATTTTGATCTCTTGTCATCATTGGACATTTTCCGATGAGGTGATTTGGATCACCACACTTGAAATATTTTCTTTCAATCTTGTTATTCTTGTCATCTTTACTCTTTTGAAATGTTTTCTTTTCATCATGCGGTTGTCTTACGAATCTTCCTCGCCTTTTGAAGAATTTCTTGAAATCTCTTACGGCCATGACATATTCTTCGTCATCACTTTCGGAAGATGAACTATCTTCGATACTAGATTCCTTTCTAGCTTTCAAGGCGATTGACTTGCTTTGCTCTCATTTTTCTTTGACCATTTTGGAATCCTTCTTAATGATAACTTCGTAAACTTTTAGATTTCCAATTAATTCATCAAGTTACAATGTTGACAAATTCTTCGATTCTTCAATAGCCATCACTTTAGCTCGCCATTTTGGATGAAGAGCTCTAAGAAACTTCCTAACAAAATTCTTACTAGAAAAATTCTCATCAAGTGTTTTTAAACTTGTGATGATAGTGTTAAATCTAGCAAAAGTATTATCAATTGATTCCTCTTCCGGAATCGTGAATTGCTCATATTGTTGAACAAGTAGATCTATCTTATTATCTTTGACTTGACTATTACCTTGGTGAGTTATTAGTAAAGAGTTCCAAATTTCTTTTGCGGTTTCATACATAAAGATCCTTTCGTACTCTTTACGTTGTAGCGTATTATAAATAACCATTTTTGCTTCATTATTTTTAGCAAGTTTTCTTTTTAAATCATCATTTTGTTTTTCAAAAGGTACGATTTCATCTTTCTTAGTTTCGGGGTTATTTTGAATAGGTAAAAAATCACCATTAGTAATTGTTGGGTCACTGAATTCCCCAATCTTCTTCAAACAAAGATTTGAACGTAAAATAACCTAAGTATAAACAAGTCACTGAGTGAACAGTAACTCAGTGAGTCACCTTCAGGATGCTTAGACCGAGCCTAAGAAGAAAGGTTCTCCATTCAGTGAGGCGGAACTCAGTGAAGTGTGATCTAAGCCAAGAAGAAGGTGATGGGTTCAGTGAGGATGACAATAACTCACTGAACCCCATGACTCCTCAACAACTTCATGGTACAGAAGACTGATGACTAGAAGTTTTGGCGGGACTGGGCGGGAAAGTTTGATCTGTTTCACTAAAGTGCTTTATCACTTTAAGGTCAAACTTTCCTCAAATGGCTAAAACCAGGCTGTCATCAGAAAGTGCCTTTTGGACTTAACTCAATGAAGGTTCCTTGCCAGAAGAATAATATCTTTCAAGATATTGTTAAGGAAGCTTTATGTCCAATGTATTACTAGTTGTTCTATACTTGTGTATAAATAGGTAGCATAAGAAAGGAGTAAAAGTTGACAAGTTTGTGCAATTAATGCAAAGCATTCACAAACTACTTTTACTCCTCCAAATAACAACATAACCCCTGAGATAGCTTAGTGGGTCCTGAAAGTTGTTACTCAACATTGATTGAGTTTAGTGAGGAGTCTATACCATACTTGTCGTTTTCAATCCCAAGTGTTATTCCGCAAACACTTGGGTACGATTCTTTTTGATTAACTTCTAATAAAGAATTAAACGTTGGAAAATATTGTCTCTTATATTTACGTTACTTTATTGTTAATCTTTTATACATCTTTGTCAAAATGTCATAGAACTTGGTTACTTTAGCTTTGTAGTTATAGTTAACCAAGTAAAAGGGACCAATAAGTGGTATCAGAGCCTCTGATTTGTAAAACTTAAACCTGTTTTCAAAACTTAAGAGTGCTCAAGTTTTTAAAATCTAGATTCCACTATGACTGACATAGATGTTCCCCAACTCGTCGACAAAAAGGGTGGAAGTTATTCAGCAACTGCCCCTCGACTTGAAGTTGGCAAATTTAATAAGTGGAAAAAGCGAATGCTTTGCTACTTAACTGGGATGGAACCATATTACATTAAGTTGATTAATGATGATCTATATGTCCCAACAACTGCCCAAGGTTTAATTAAACCTGAAGCTCAGTGGATTCCAGATGAAAGGAGGGTGGTCAATCAAGACCAGCGCCTGAAAAGCATCATTATATCATGCCTTCCTGATGATATAATGGAATCAGTGATCAACTGTCCCACTGCCTAGCAGACATGGACTGACCTGGTTCATAGCTATGAAGGGCCTTCTGATACCAAAGAGAATAGAATCATGGACCTGAAGCTTGAATTCAATACCTTCAGGGCCAAGGATTCTGAAAGTCTCTCTGAGACTTATACTCGGTATAAGACCCTCCTGAATGAGCTGACCAATGATGGTGTTATACTGTCAAAACATGAGATCAATGTTGGTTTTGTCAACAGTCTCCCTGAGAAGTGGTTAAACTTCTCTCAGGGATTGAGAAATGCAAACCACATTCAGAACCTTGAGCTCCCTGCTATCTATGGGAAGTTTGTCTATGAAGACAATCTTATCACCAGGAGATACCCTGGTAAAGCTCAGGAGACCAAAAAGGCCTTGACAATTTCACCCATATCAACTGCTTTCTATTCTAAAGGTGTTGTGCAGGATTTTCAGGATGGTTCTGATGATGAGGTTGACCAAAGAACCAGTGATTTACAAATATATATAAAATATTTATATCATTTTATAAGATGTTATGTCTTAAGACAAAATTTCATTTGATCATGTAATGCATAAGATGCTTAGTTTATGCATACCTTAAGTGATATAAGATGTAGAGGTAAATATTTGTTACCAAATACTTGTTTACGTCTTAATCTTGACTTAATTTGATTTGAGTTTTGTGATTATCAAAACATAGGTTTATTGAGAGATATTAATAACCTTTTTAAACATTATTTATATCAACATCATCCATAGTAGTATCACCTTCATGTGATGTAGTGACTTAAGGACCGTCATGCTCACACCCTTCTGGATCAGGAGACTTTACATCAGAGTTGCGGATCAGGAGACTTTTCATCAGAGTTGCGGAAACGTTGTTGGTAGTCTCTCAACATTCGTAGTAGTAAGTCTCTCATCATTATTGATAGTGAGGAGGATGTGTGAGCATGAGGTATGGATTAACCCGATTCTGCTGGAAATAGGAGCCATCAACACCATCTTTATATGTGTCCCTGAAATAAAACAGTTAGCAATAAAGATAGAGAACGAATATGGCTTTGTCATTCGTTCTACGAGGACAGACTACCCTCCAGTTTTGTGAAAACCGACCTGTGATCAGGTAGAGTCTCTTTTAAAGAAGACTCTTCTTGACAGGAATTTCCAGCTTGTAGTAATGAATTTTCCAAAGAATCCACTTCGGAATCTTCATACTTAGCATGTTCTCATACCGGAACGTCTCAAAGCAGACAGCACGATAGAGTGAATCGGTGAATAGATATTCACAGATTGATGAGAAATTGATTTATAGAAATCACTCGCGTGTCATATAATAATCATTTTTGAGACACGACGAGAGTTTTAAGCTTTGAATCAAATTTCCATCAAAAATACTTTTGGTTGAAAGGTTATACACAATCAATGTGCTCGAAAATTAGTTTGTGAGCACATTGAAAGGTTTTTGCAAAAGTATCCGTCAATCCATATCCTGGAACAAGTTTGATTCAATTTTGAATCACACCATTGTTGCTTTCCAATTGTCACTTGATCATTGATCCAAGATGGATCTCACATGTCACCTACCAAAAGCTTGAGTGATGTTCGCTCTAGAAGGATTTCCATCTTCATTGTGAATATTTTCATATCACTCGGATGTTCTGGCAATACCACAAGGATAATGCGTAGGACTCTAAATATTTTATCTTATTTTTCACATTGTGTGAAACAATAAGCATATTTGGAATTGTGTCCTATCGAGATTTATGGATGATCTCATGGCTCTAGACTCAATAGTGCGTTTTGATCCGCTCCTGGAGACTGGGGAGGCGTCTCCTGTTTTAGGTATCAACATAGCTCGCAATGAGCGGTTGATACATTGCACAGGGTTCCCCGTGAGAATGAAACAAGCTCTTTTAAGAGAACTTGAGTGGTTGGGAAGTTTAGTGCAGTGCGTCACTGGGTCCATGACGTCTTGTCTGCAATACTGGTGTTACCTTAGTAACCGCCAGTAGATTATGAATTGAACCCGGTTTCTGCCCTAAGGTTGAATATATGGAGGGCTATTTCTTTTCACCCTTTTCACATTTCATTTCTTTTTCATTTTCAACCCCTTCAGTGCTTATCGAGACTTCATCACTAGAACCTTGTTGGGTTTGTTCCAGTCCTAGCTCTATCTCAGTCCGCACTCTTCCCTTTCTCACTTTTCTCCTTTTTCCAATCATTCCTAAGGACTTCTAATCTATCTATGGATAGTCCCTGGGAAGATCCTTCCGGTTCTGGTGGATCATGGGAACTCATACCTAACCTTAACCATCCTTATAACTCCATGCATAAAGATAAATGGTCGGTCTTTGGTATTACTTCCACAAACGCCTTTGCTCCCCCTCAATATGTGCATCGATATTCGAAAGTGTTTAGCACATATGTAGGAGCCTATTTATTAAGTCCAACAGATCACTTTTGATTATCAGATTTCATATTTAAATCACATTCTCTCCCCCGATCAAAAATTTCAAATCTTTTGAGATTTTGGATCCCAATTGATTTAAATAAGTTAGAAAACGTTTTTGGGAGAGAAATGCGGTCAATTTTAATATTTTCTGATAAAAAGGAACTTTTTCTTGCTCCCGCTCAATCTGTGAGGGAGGTTGTTATGTGTCAGATTTGAAGAGCTTACAAAAGATTCAAAGTTTTAACGAAAACTCTTTTAAAATGTACTCATTCTGACACATAACCATCACAAATCGTTTTGTTGCTTTTGTACAAAGTGGAGCGTTTTGATGATACATAAAATTTTGAGAAATCATTCTCCCCCTCAATCAATGACGGATGTGAAAATTGAAATATTTTCAAAAAAAATATTAAGGTCATTGATTGAGTGAAAAATTTTATCAAAATTTTGAGTTCAATTTGATTTTTAATCAAAATCTCATGGTACCACCAAGTTTTGCACAAATACTTTCCGGAAAAATCATAGAAGGGAAAGTATTTGGCGATAAAAAGAAGATTTCTCTTCTTTATCAAGAAATAATGCACTGAAGCGTACATTAGATCGGGGAAACATGGATATAAAGTAATCCATGCCCAGGTGAACTTCACCTGGTAAAAGGAACAACCGTCTTGTTGGTGACGTGTTTTCCCCATTTTGAAAAACTGGTTGCTATCTTAAGTAATAGCAAGCCATGATTTTGAAGACTGGGTTACAGCCTGAAATGATTGCAAGCCATAATTTTGAAGAATGTTTTGAGATATGACTTGTTTTTAGAAAAAAACTTTATTTGAAACTGAAAAACTCTTGCTCAAGCATATGTATGAATCCGTGTCATTATTGAATGACATTTCTAGAAACGTACATAATATTGATTACACAAGAGACATGTCGTGAGAAGAATATTTTTGGATTTTTGTGATTTTTCAGATTTTAATGGATTTTATATTGGTTTTATATTTTATTTATTTATTTTTATATACAATATAGATGATAAGAGATATGTATGAGAACTGTAAGAGTTATAAGGATACAAAAAATAGGCCACAAACTTTATAAAGTACAAGTTACAGACCAATCACAGCATCCAAGATACACATATGACACATAACCCCACCACCAAACACATCATTCAGTGCGTTGTAGAAGGCGGTAGTCACCGCCTCGAACTCTGCCACCCACGTAGCACTCCAAACTACGGAAGATTCTTCTCAATTTCAATCTTTTGTGAATACCAGCGAAAAATTTCTTGTTCCGTGTCAGGTCGTGGTCAGTCCAGTGGTTGGTATATCGTCTAGATCCATAGTTATACACATGGTATTCTTTCACTCTGAAGTCCAAAGCCTCTTCAACCATTTGTAAAGTACCATCACTGAACTTGTGTATTTCATTGAAGCGCAAAACCATAGGAACGTTGTATCTGTCACGAAACACCACAGCCAGAGGAGATTCCATGACTGTAAAATCAGCAACTGGTTCCATACTATTAACATCCCATAGAGGTCGCGCGAGATTGAGCTGAGATTGATAGCTTTCTATGCCAAGCTGGAAATCTTCGACCCGTTTTCTAATGACGATACCCCTGATCCAATGAAGTACGGCAAACACAAG
This sequence comes from Artemisia argyi, assembly GCA_030686995.1. NCBI lineage: Eukaryota > Viridiplantae > Streptophyta > Magnoliopsida > Asterales > Asteraceae > Artemisia > Artemisia argyi. Next base: position 101,107,996 of record CM060681.1, read on the forward strand.
AGATTTCTTTTCACGAGATGGCAGGTGATGCAGCTTTCCTTGAAGGTGGAGCAGATACAGATCTTCAAAATCATTAGGGCGAAGATGTTTGAAGTCACATTCGGATATGGTGTAGTCTTTGAAGTCAGCTCGACGGAGCGTTACACTCTTAAGATAGTCATATCCATGGATAGGATGTATCTGTACCTTAACCACACTGATGATCTGAAGTAGTGATCGAACAGACTTTCGGTCACTTTGAGCTTGAAATCGATCAATGTAAAATTGCTGCTTCTTTAGCCACCAGTAAGAAATACCTAGAGATGCGGAGATGTCATAGTCACATTCTTGATCAATCCACATGCTATCAGGGACGAGCTGTTCCAACCCAACATCTGAATATTAAGCAGCTTTCATCTTGGTAATGGACAAGGCTGACTTGCATTGTCTACTACCAAGCCTAAGATATTCGAGGTCTTTGTTGAAGAAGAACTCTGCTTGGATCGTAACATGTCCAGGATTTCCACCCAAAGGAAGTGGATTGTTGTAATTAAACTTCATGATACCTTCATCCACAATATCGTTGAACATCTTATGACACTCTTCCATTTGATATTGTAGATGATTTACATCCTGATGAAAGACTTTGACAATGTTGAATGCCGGTCCTTCCAGGTCTTTCTGAGTAAGCCTTGATAATCCACGCTTCTTACAAAACCAAGTGATAAACACCCCATATCACCTGTTTGTGAAAGTAGAGAGTCTTCAGAAGGAGGAACGAAGCTGGTGGTGATAGCATTGATCCAGTTGTTATCATTGGTTGGCAGATCAGAAGAGGGAATTGTCCAGTCAGGCTCAGGTGATTGTGATTGGTAGTCATCATGTTTCCACCATGTCTCTTTGTCTGCTTTAGTTAAGAGAACAGGTGGTGGATCATTAGAGTCAATCCTGGTGAATGATTTCCACCACTGTCTTCCCGGGATATGAGTCGTAGAAGCATCATCTTCATCTTCATCAGAAGAATCAGTATGCTATAGAATGACAGATTCTTCATTGAAGACATGATCATCATTGACAGGAGATGCAATAGAGGTTGTACCAACGTCAATGGTGGTCCACGCAGCATACTTAACTTGCTTGGCCTGTTTGGAAGGTGCTGTCTTGGATGACTTGTCAGTTTGTTGTTTTTGTGATGATGAGGTGGGTTGTGATGGCCTAGTAGGAGCTTGAGAAACACCAGGTAGGGAGGAAGTGCCTGATGGACCAGATGCCCCAGCAGGTGGAGGAGGTGGTGGAGGTTGTGGAGGTGATCTTGATGGGGGCCTGGGATGACCCTGACGCCTCTGTTTTCTCTTCCTTTCAATTTCCATATCTCTAGCGTGTTCCTCAGCATCATCTTGTCTAATAGAGGCTTCTAATGCTTCATACAGTTTGACATGTGCCTCATGTCCTGCATGTTGACCTTTCTCGTACATGCTGTGCTGCAAAATTACTTTCATATCATTGATGGGTAGGTCTTTGAATCTGGATCTGAGGGGAGCTTCAAGCGTGATGCTAACAGCTTCAGCGACTTGTTCATTGATTGCCTGAGATACTTGTTGTTCAAGATCTAGATGCTCTAACTTGTACAATCTGCTGCCGTGATTGGTAATCGTTTTAGGCAGATCGAGATTCACTATTTTTTTGTAATACCGAGGCATGCTTTTCCAACTTCTCATGGATGGTGAGGTTATCTTGTACAATATCAGCTGTGATGCTAGATAATGTATTCAGATCCAGTTTCTTCTTAGTGGGAGCAAGAGTGACGGATATAGTGACTTTCTCTTGAGTAGCAGCAGCTTGAGTAGTGTCTGTGTTGTCTGCAGCCACAGTAGGAGTTGGTGTAGACTTGGTAGGAATGGTTGAAGTATCTTGCTGTATGGGTACATCAACCATCGAGACAACTTCTTCTCACTCATCCCCAGACTTGTCACCTTCAGCATCATCAGGCTTATCCACTAGGAATTGATCTCCAAAAGTATCAAGGTTCTTAAATGATGCCAGAGTTCCAGTAGAGCTGTCAGGTTCCACAGCGAGCTTAGGATCATCTGTCTTGAGTTTGAAATTACCTTGTAGATCGGGATAAGCAGTGGATACAAATTCTTCATCAAGTGGGTCAATTGGTGTTTCAGACTCAACAGCTTTATCCTGCACAGGTTGGTTACTAGTGACATCTTGAGTAGCTAAGTTGGAGTCATCACCCTTGAGTGCTGAGCTGGTGTCAGTCTCTGATCCACTTGTGTTAGCAGGTTGCCCTAGACTTGGTGATGATGCTTTGTTAGGGGACTTTTTGGCAGATGAGGATGTTAGGGATCATCGTTTGAGGATATACTTTGAGCTGGTCGATTTGGAGGCAGGGGATGATATTTTCAACAAAGTATGTGCAGCCAGTTCTTCCTTGGCAGCATCTTTGCCTTTTCCTACCACATGCTGGAGTTGTAACATTTTGTCTAACACATGTTCTTTAATGCTAACACCACTGACTGGAGGCACAAGTGGCATGTACACATCTTTCAAACTTTCTGCAGTTGCCATTTGAATCAGTTCATCTTCTGTAAGAGGCAATTGTGTGGTGCTAGGTGCAACTTTAGGATCATTAACACTTGGTGGGATATTCTTGGTGCTGGGCCTTTTCCCCCCTGTGGTGCGTTTTACCCGTTTAGTTCCTTCAGAAGACGCAGTTGAGGTTGTTATACCCTTGCGTTTCTTAGATGAGGTTCTTTCAGATTTGGTGGATAGGGAGGGCTCATTAGCAGATGCTTCCCGACTTGTCTTCAGAAGTTTGAGGTAGTCCTCATAATAAAGTGCAGACAGTATATCACGAGTGAGTAGAGCTGTAGGAATGTCCATGCCAAATATTATCTCGCTCGTATTCTTAGCATCATACTTGAGGAAGCCAACTGGATGTTCATCTGTGGGTTGATGAAGTGGAGAGTTGTTAGGAATACAAATATTCCTATAAAAGTCTCGGTCACCTGATTATTGTAATAGCATTAAGTTAGCTCGTAGTTAGTTTATATATTAGTTAGTTAGTAGTAGTTTAAGTAACACCGTGGAAGAAGGACGGGTCTTCACCCACTGTATGCCTGATCCACAGCCCGGGTGTGGGCGTTTCTAGAAAACTATATATACCCCTCTCCACATGTGGATAGGGTTGGTGCTTCCTTTCATTCTAATCTAACCTTTCTATTTTCTCTCAACTCTCTCTCTCTCTAGAAATCACCCAACTCTCTTCCTCTCTCTAAACTCTCATCTATTATTCTTTCTTTTTTTCTTTAATTCCATCTAAACACAAGAACCATATAAGTTATAAATATTTGTTATCTTACAATTAGTATCAAGAGCCAAGGTTTCATCCTAGGATTGTTGGTGCTCAAAGTTGTGGCTTGGTCTTGTTTTATTTTGGTTCGAAGAGTGTTACTTGAAAACCCTTGTTTTTATCTTTTTGTTTTTGTGACTGATTTGATTCTTGTGGCCATTGGATATTATTGGTTAAATTCGTGGCTTTCTTTCTTGTGTCCTTCCTGGCGTTTAGGTATATCATTCATGTTCTTCTTTGCGATTAGTATCATATTTAGGTTTCTTTGTTGTATTTTGGGTCCATGGTCCAGGCTACTGTACTGATTTTGGCTTATTAGCAAAAGTGGGATAAAAACAAAAAGGGTATAAGTGACAGGTTTGGCTTGTTTCTGTTGCGGTTCATTTTTCTTCTCTTTGTTGCGTTTACCTGTTATGTGTTGCTATTATCTTTCAACAAATGTTGCAATTAACTGGGTCCTGCGTTTAACTCACCTCTGCGGTTATCTTTTGGTCTAGCGCTTAGCACATAATTGCGTTTAACTCTATATTGCGGTTACCTCTGTTTGTGTTGCGGTTTTCTATTTCCTTCCAGTTATTAGCTCTAGTCCCTACTCATCTCATCCACAAGAAACAAATCAAATCCAACTGTTCTATCCTAAACCAACCCATAACAGCCAACTGACTACATACATCTACAACGACAATAACCTATACAAGATCTCAGTCCTTCTTTTCGTATGGTACAAATTATCCATAGACCTTCAAAGATCAAAACGAAAAAGAATTAACCATCATCGATCACTTTCGAAGACTTGGCTCCATTTAAATATACGGAACTAAATTGATACAAAATATAACAATAAAGTTATTTTTCTTCTCTGATTCGTTCTTGACTTGTACACAAACTGATGATTATAGATCTCAGATGGGTTCAATTGTTTTTAATCTTTACAATTTTTCTTTTTTTTTCTTTTATTTATTTTTTTATTATTTTTTTTTGTGGAACTCAAACCGTCACAGATCTAGTACTCGTGATAATTTCAGACACTCAAAAGAATAGTAAAATAACAAGATTGTTATTCACCTTTCTTCGGTTCGTCTAGACAACAACAAAGAAACAACATAAATCTTCAACTTTACCCGAGACCTTAGTTGTGACAAGATCTAGAAGCCTTTAAAGATGGTTTCTTGATTCGTTTTAAGCAGTATCTAAATTGATTTAGGTCCGGTTGTGTAGTGTTGATGGTTCGTGTTGCTAAGATGTTCGATTGAGGATGATTAGATTGAGATTAGATGATGATAATTTGTATTTGAAAGATGAGTCTTGGCTGAGTTTTCGTTTGGTGTAAGGAGAGCAGGATGGGGGCGGATATAACAAAGTGGGTGGATTAGGGTTAACACAATATTAGGGATTAGAGGGATTAGTGAGTTTTTGTTATATTGCTTGTGACTTGAGCTTTCTTGACTCACTCTTGGGCTGCATCACTCTTGCGCTGCTCGTAAGCATTGACGTTCAATCAGGTGGGCCAGTTGTATATTTGGATCAATTTTACAAATGTTGAGTAATGTGTAGTACAAAGGGGCGTGTAGTGGTGTTAATTTTGGAATTGCACCGTGAAATTGAAACCGACTTCTTGGATTTGTGTTAAATAATTCAGTACGGGCTGGTACAAAAACAAGGGACATAATTTTTTCGTATAATTTTTGTCTGAATTGTGTATTCGGGATATAATTTTGGACCACGGTTTTAATTGAGTTTAAATATTCCGAGATTGAGTGAGATTTTGGGTTGAGATATTTTCGTGTATAATTCTAGATCACGGTTTTGTTTGAGTTTCAAGATTCTGAGTTTGAGAATTATTTTGGGTTAAAATATTATCGGGTGTATTGGATATAACAACGGGGTTTTATCGGATCACGTCACACGAAGGTTGTCTGTTATACACTGTGACTTGTCTAACTCACCACTCAAACTCACTTCAACCAAACCTAACCAATTCTTCTGGGTTTCACGGTTTTTTCTTGATTTTGTAAAATCCCGCAAAAGAATCTATTTCTCGATTTAAATCATAGAATTGTAAAATCCCTTGAACGATCACAAAATGTCAAAATCTTCCAACCTTGTACAACAAATAAAGGTGTTTGATTCTAATATTGCTTATATGGAATCTTTGTGCTCTAATTCGCAAGGGAGAGAGTTGCTTCAGCCACAACAAGTACTTCACAATGCAAATGAAAGCTACATAGAATGTTTTCGACAACTTCATTCACATCTCTCGGTACTTTTAGAGGGAACTGGATTCAAGATGGGATTCGAATGTGCATTTGTAACACTCTTTGGTCAAGATGTTCAGACTTTCACATGCACAATGATTCTTAACTTAGATCAACTACAACAACAACTTGACCAAGGAGAATTTTCCAAAATGGGATCCATGGCTGCCCTTTGTGTGATCAACAAACAACTCCAAGTGTTCTTTGATTCAGAATTCACTCTGGAGTATGACCATTATAGTGAGATGACGAAAAAGTGCTTTGCTGAACACACGGGAATTGAGGTTGACACGTTTAGAGACACACTTGTCCAGCTTATGGATAAAGTGAAAAGATTCATTAATGAAAAGGCACAGCATATACCTGCATATGATGACAAGGTGAAGGTATGTAGGGTACAATCATGTGATGGTGTTGGTGACTCGGGTATAGCATCGGATGTTGGGTCAGGTGTCACGATATGCAAAGAATCAGAGACTGATAAGCTTGACACACCCTGCGACTCAGTGACTCTTATTACACATGACATGGATGCAGATTTCAGACCAATAAAAGAACAAGTGTCATGTGCTGAGGTACCCCTAACTGTACATCATAATGTGCTTTTTGATGAACGACTGCATACTGATCAAGTTATGCCCAGTTATGACACATATTTGTTGAAAAAGACTGATAGCAATACCATTTCCGATTTAACAAATATGAATCATAAAGGGGGAGAAAGTGATCAGGATGCTGAACGTGATGAAGAGTCAAGTTCTTTGTTTACAGCAGAGTCTTTTAAATCAAATGATATGGTTGATAAAGAAACGTTTAATGAACTTTCAAAGAGATTCTTACAACTTGAAAAACATTGTATTTCACTTGAATTGGAACAAAATGTGGCTAAATTACGTGATGAAAATGAGTCTTTGAAAATTCATTGCAATGAACTATGTGATTCAATCAAAGAAACGAATACTAAAACTGTTGAGCAAACAACGTCTTTGATTGCAAAAATTGATGAACTCAAAGCTCAAGTTCAGGAAAAGGGTTTCACAATAACAGCATTAAAGAACGAGCTAAGAAAAGCAACAGGGAGTAGTGTGAACACTAAGTTTGCAAAACCATCAATCTTGGGGAAACCAGTTTTTCAATCGAATAGAAACCAATCAGTTGTTAGACAATTGACTGCGTTTAGATCTGAGAGACCAAAATTTTCAAAAACACGGTTTGCCTCCCAAGTTGATGCGAAACAAGTTTTGACAAAACCAGTCACTACACATTATTGGCCAAGATTATTGCTTCTAGTTCTTCTAAGCCTCAACAAGTAGTTACTCCTACACCCAGCTCCTCTAGGATTAGTTCGAAAACAGTGTCAAAACCTAGCACTAAGGCTCAAAACACTTATGTTATAAATGACCTGCACAAGAACTATGATCTAGAAAAGGCTAGGAAAAGGGCACTACTTCATAAGGATGGAATCTTAGGTTCTCAACCTTGTATGCTCCCTCGTAGGATATTGAGGTACAATGCTAAGGTTCAACCTGTTAAGTCTAGGAATTACAGTAAGTCATCTACAATGCATAAGAAGCAAAACAAACCTAAAACTTCTCCTAGGTGGACACAAACTGCTAAATCTTTGGAGACTAGGAATATCGTTAAGCCTTCCACTATGCATAAGAAGCTTAGTAATCCTAGACCTTGCTATAAGTGGATTCCAACTGGTAGAATTTTTAAGGACATTGGACTTAAGTGGATACCTACCGGAAAGGTGCTTACTGATGGCAATGCCATGGTTGACCATGAAACCCCCAAGGGTTTGGATACTGTTGTCACTAACCTATATATGTGCAATCAAGTTTGTGATGTTAGTGCAGGTAGTCCTTACTCAGTTGCAGGTACATCAACCATTCACTATATGAGAAAACTCAAAGTCTGGAGACCTAAAGCAATCATTTCCCCAGCTTCAGGAGTTCTAGAATGTCGATGCTGATGTATGTGCATAATGACGTCTGAATACTTCAATTCAGGGCTCGTTCTTCAACGATTATGACGTCTGAATACTTTAGTTCAGGCCTCGCTCTTCAACGACTATGACGTCTGAATACTTCAGTTTAGGCCTCGTTCTTCAAAGACTATGACGTCTGTTCACATCAATTCAGGCCTCGCACTTCATCATTATGACGTTTGAACACTTCAGTTCAAGCCTCGGTCTTCAATGTCATCATTATGGCGTCTGCAGTCAACACTTCAGGCCCCGTTCATCAATGAAAAGAAAGGTGTACGATTCAGTGCGCCTTATCTTCGGAAGAAGAGAAATCTTCTTAGTTTTGACCATTCTCAACATTATGGTTCATGCTTCCTCCATGTTCATTCAAAAATGGCAAACTTCGTATGCAATTTTTGAGGGGGAGAAGAGTGAATAAACTACATGATGGAATGTATTCTTATTCACACGCTCAATCAAAAATGGCAACCTCGTATGCAATTTTTGAGGGGGAGAAGTGTGAATATACCACATGGTGATTAATGTTTGTAGAATGGTCATACGACTCGTCTTACGACTCTCCTCCAACACCTAATGTTCCATTAACTAAGGATGACTGGGATTTATGTTTGATGATTACTTCCAAGCTTCAACGAATGATGATTGATCAAGATGCACCATCTAGAAGTATTAAGAATGATGATTGATCACTTGTTCAAGTAATCCAATCTTTAGTTATTCCTCAAGGTGTTGATGATGACTATCATGAGTATGAAGTTGCACACATGAATAATGATCCGTCTTTTCGTTCTTAAATCAAGGATTGTTGTTCCTACCAACGTGCACTTTGTAAATCAACCCGAAGTACATTATGGAAAATGACGGTTAAAATGTCAAAACGGCTAACAATTTGGACATGAAATGTCAATTGATCACGGAGTTTATTTGGTATCCCCTATTTGAGATTGAAGTTTAGTTTCACAAAGGCGTGATCTTATGTTATTAACTGATCACGGAGTTTATTTGGTATCCCCTATTTGAGATTGAAGTTTAGTTTCACAAAGGCGTGATCTTATGTTAACTTGAAGTCGGGGATTGGTTGGATGAAGATTCTTCGAGATCCTTGCTTGAGCTTTTATCTTTACAATGACGAAGACTTGGATATCTAGTTATTTTGGTGATTCTTCTTATTTATTACCACAAAATAACTATCACTTTAAGGAGTGTCACAACTTACACGAAGTTGTCGGTAGTCAAGAGGTGATGTACGTCTTATACTTGATGGTTGGTTGGTTGAAGAGTATAGAGTACTTAGGGATTCGATGTTGCACGAACTCTCTACACCGCTCTTAGTCACACACTAGTGCAAGATTAAGTCACAAGAACGGGGAATTCTACTTCAGTTTCAAATTTGGTATATCGGATTTACTTCATCAGTGGTCACTTCAAATAGCCTACAAAAGGGTTGGTAAAGATAGTCAGAGAGAGTTTTTTTGAAGCAGTTGATTCTCACCAGATCCTGTTAAACCAATGTTGTTCTTCTCACAAGATTTCAAGTTGATGTGCCTATAATGTGTTGCTGATTCTGAGGTATCAAAACCAGCAAGGGGGAAGGAGACATACATCTGAATGCATTAAGAGTACACGTGATGAACTTAATACTTCTTCTTTATTGAAGTTATCCCGGGAAGACAAATGTCATAACCGCAGAGAATATCAGTGTATTAACTTGTGTCGTTTGGTGCATCATTCTAACTACGTGGGGGAAGTGGTCTTCTGATACTTGTGGTATGTATTACTTCAGCTTTCAGTAGGATGAAATATTGAGAATAATATTTGGAACGTGAGATGATATTGCTTATCGACATCTTCATATGAGTTGATATGATTTATGGTAAAGTGCTTCTGGTTAATGCTTCATGTACACAATGTTATGTTGATTCCGATGAGATCGCAACCATCAGGGGAGAGATTTGTGTACATCAAGGACGCGCAACAGGTTCACATGATCGGGCTTAATCATATATTCCGGAGGTGATATCCGTAGAGATGATCAGTGCTTCAACCTGTTACTTTGGTGCCATCGTTTCTTCTTGTGTTGGATACATGCGTACAATATGGATTGAGTTGGTATGTGTAAGATAACCGGAAAGCATTTGATGAAATGAAGATGTTGATATCTCAATTCCCCTGAATAGACAACTGCTCCAAACCGCAAAAGTAATGTGAACATCGGGGAAGTACAACAGGGTCATGTGATCGGGCTTCATCATACATTCCGGGATTGATTACCGCAGAGATGATCCGTGGTTCACCTTGTTACTTCGGTGTTATTGTTTTCTTCGGGGTTCTCGAGCTTCATTCAATGAGACTTTTTGCATCACTTCAACTGTCTGGGGGAAGTGGTCTCATGAAGATGATTGTCGGTTTGGGGGGAAGCTACCAAAGCATCACACTGAGAAGGCACAAGTTCAGACGATTATTATTCATGAGCCTCGAATGCTTTGGTAGTGAATGTTTAAGAGATGTCGACTACACGTTTCTACAATAAGCCGAACGAAATCCTCATTTTGGTATTCATGTCAACATCTTCTTAAACTTAATAGTATCCTTTGTACATATATTATACCTAAATGTATATAGATATATAAAACCAACAAAAACCCATAAAAATCAGAAAATTAGAAAATACCAAAAATAGTTTTTTTTAGGCATGTCTTCTGGCATCGATAACATTTACGGTCCTAGAAATGTCATTCAATAATGACACGGGTCTTTAAATGAAGTTCGAACAGAAGTTCAAAAGTTTTTTCAAAACATGCCTAAATGGCTTACAGTCACTTCAGGCTGTAACCCGTACTTCAATCTATGGCTTACAGTCATTTCAGGTTGTAACCCGGACTTCAAAACTATGGCTTGTAGTCATTTTAGGCTACAACCCAGAATTTAAAATTATGGCTTGCTATTACTTCAGATAGCAACCCGGTTTTCAACATTAAGGAAAACACGTCGCCAAAAAGACGGTTGTTCGTAACAAAGGGTGCCGTTTATCCGAGCGTGAATTACATTATATTCATGCACCCTCGATCTAATGTACGCTTCAGTGCATTATTTCTTGATAAAGAAGAGAAATCTTCTTTTTATCGCCAAATACTTTCCCTTCTATGACTTTTCCGGAAAGTGTTTGTACAAAACTTGGTGGTACCATGAAATTTTGAATGAACATCAAATTGAACTCAAAAGTTTGATAAAATTTTCACTCAATCAATGACGTTAATAGTTTATGAAAATATTTATGCTTTAACATCCGTCATTGATTGAGGGGGAGAGTGATTTCTCAAAATTTTATGTATCATCAAAACTCCCCACACTTCGTACATAAAACCTTGCAACAAAATGATTTGTGATGTGTTATGTGTCAGAATGAGTACATTTTCAAAGAGTTTTCATTAAAACTTCAAATCTTTTGTAAACTCTTCAAATTTGACACATAACAACCTCCCTCACATATTGAGGGGGAGCAAGAAAAATGTTCCTTTTATCAGACAATATTAAAAATTAACCGCATTTCTCTCCCAAACGTTTTCTAACTTATTTAAACCAATTGAGATCAAAAATCTCGAAAGATTTGAAATTTTTGATCGGGGGAGAGAATGTGATTTAAATATGAAATCTGATAAACAAAAGTGATTTTTTGGACTCAATAATAGGCTCCCACATATGTGCTAAACTCTTTCGTATATCGATGCACATATTGAGGGGGAGCAAAAGGCGTTTGTGGAAGTTATAACAAAGACCGACCATTTATGCATGGAGTTATAAGGTTGGTTAAGGTTAGGTATAAGTTCCCATGATCCACCAGAACCGGACGGATCTTCCCAGGGACAATCCATAGATATATTAGAAGTCCTTAGGAATGATTGAAAAAAAAGGAGTAAAGTGAGAAAGGGAAGAGTGCGGACTGAGATAGAGCTAGGACTGGAACAAACCCAACAAGGTTCTAGTGGTGAAGTCTCGGTAAGCACTGAAGGGGTTGAAGAATGAAAAAGAAATGAAATGAGAAAGGGTGAAAAGAAATAGCCCTCCAAATATTCAACCTTAGGGCAGAAACCGGGTTCAATTCATAATCTACTAAGTGGTTACTTAAGTAACACTAGTATTGAAGACAAGACGTCATGGACCCAGTGACGCACTGCACTAAACTTCCCAACCACTCAAGTTCTCTTAAAAGAGCTTGTTTCATTCTCACGAGGAACCCTGTGCAATGTATCGACCGCTCATTGCAAGCTATGTTGATACCTAAAACAGGAGACGTCTCCCCAGTCTCCAGGAGCGGATCAAAACGCACTATTGAGTCTAGAGCCATGAGATCATCCATAAATCTCGATAGGACACATTCCAAATATGCTTATTGTTTCACACAATGTGGAAAATAAGATAAAATATTTAGAGTCCTACGCATTATCCTTGTGGTATTGCCAGAACATCCGAGTGATATGAACATATTCACAATGAAGATGGAAATCCTTCTAGAGTGAACATCACTCAAGCTCTTGGTAGGTGACATGTGAGATCCATCTTGGATCAATGATAAAGTGACAACTGGAAAGCAATGGTGGTGCGATTCATTATTGAGTCAAACTTGTTCCAGGATATGGATTGACGGATACTTTTGCCAAAACCTCTCAATGTGCTCACCAACTAATCTTTCGAGCACATTGATTGTGTAAAATCTTTCAAACAAAAGTATTTTTGATGGAAATGTGATTCAAAGTATAAAACTCTCGTCGTGTCTCAAAAACGTTTATCATCTGACACGCGAGTGATTTCTATAAATCAATTTCTCATCAATCCGTGAATATCAATTCACCGATTCACTCTATCGTGCTGTCTGCTTTGAGACGTTCCGGTATGAGAACATGCTAAGTGTGAAGATTCCGAAGTGGATTCTTTGGAAAATTCATTACTACTAGCTGGAAATTCCTGTCAAGGAGAGTCTTCTTTAAAAGAGACTCTACCTGATCACAGGTCGGTTTTCACAAAACCGGAGGGTAGTCTGTCCTCGCAAAACGAATGACAAAGCCATATTCGTTCTCTATCTTTATTGTTAACTGTTTTATTTCAGGGACACATATGAAGATGGCGTTGATGGCTCCAGTTTCCAGCTGAATCGGGTCAATCCATACCTCATGCTCACACATCCTCCACACTATCAATGAAGATGTGAGACTTGCTACAACAAATGTTGAGAGACTACTAACAACGTTTCCGCAACTCTGATGAGAAAGTCTCCTGAATCACTAACTCCAATGCAACGTCTCCAGATACAGAAGAGTGTGAGCATGATGGTCCTTAGTCACTACATCACATGAAGGCAATACAACTATGGATGAGCTTGGAGATTTACTTTGGCTGATGATCTCAAAGGAAGCTCAAAGATCACATATCACAAAGGAATTCAAATCACAAGTTAGCTTGCTTGAAGTACAAAGTGTGAAGTAAAGTGAAGAATCAGATCCTACGAGCTACAGAGACGAAAGAATGCTTAAAGACCAAAGAGCTTAATTTCAAAGGTGACCTCGCTTAGGGGGAGATTGTTAGGAATACAAATATTCCTATAAAAGTCTCGGTCACCTGATTATTGTAATAGCATTAAGTTAGCTCGTAGTTAGTTTATATATTAGTTAGTTAGTAGTAGTTTAAGTAACACCGTGGAAGAAGGACGGGTCTTCACCCACTGTATGCCTGATCCACAGCCCGGGTGTGGGCGTTTGTAGAAAACTATATATACCCCTCTCCACATGTGGAGAGGGTTGGTGCTTCCTTTCATTCTAATCTAACCTTTCTATTTTCTCTCAACTCTCTCTCTCTCTCTAGAAATCACCCAACTCTCTTCCTCTCTCTAAACTCTCATCTATTATTCTTTCTTTCTTTCTTTCTTTAATTCCATTTAAACACAAGAACCATATAAGTTATAAATATTTGTTATCTTACATGAGTCTTCTCTGGGGTAGAATTTAAGAGATCGCTGAAGACTTAATATGATCAACTTTGTGAAGCGAATGCTCGGAATCAGGAGCTTGGCAGATCTCTTCTTACCATCTTTGTTTGCTTCAAGATTTGCTTTATCGACCAAGAATGAGTGGATGGACTGACTAAATTCCTCCCAGATCCGTTCAGCAAAGTTGATATTCTTTCCATTAACAATACCCCAAAGAATTTGTAGAGATGGAGCTCTAAGTCTTTCGTACCCAGATGTTTTTCCTGTCAGACATAAGTTGATGAGACTTGCGATGGCTCTCCATGGCTGATAGAGGTCGTGAGTGATAACAGTGGAAAGTGTTGAAACATAAGTAGGGTACCCAAGTTCATTGACAAAGTCAAGTAAGGTAGCCGGATTAGGTGGGGGAGTGTATTCCACATTATCACCAGTTGGTAATATCTGCAGTGCGCTGCCAAGAGTTTCCATTGAGATGTTCACCCAATGTTCATCCAGTTGACACTTGTAGGTGTTGGTTGCTCTATCATGGCAGATAGTGTTCCAGAACTGCTGAATGTAGATGGATGGGATTGTGGAGGATGCAGTGAAGGCATTTAAGAATGTGGTGTTTTTCAGTAAGTCCAGGGCCATTCAGAATATGGGATGATTCTGAGGTCTATCAGTCTTAACATAGCAGTTACTCTTTCCAATAGCTACCCACTTGTTGAACGGGAGGATATCGTTGTCAGAACGAACAGGTAGAGCCAATGGTCCTTCGATATTAGGTTCTGCCATAATAGCTGCATTTGACACAAATCACCACAGAAAGCAAACACATGTGACAGTGAGTGTTAGTAACTAGTGAATCCATGACACCACATGGCAAGAAGATATTATCAGAACCAAGAACCATGAGAGAACAGTGATAAGCACTCATGAGGGATATCATTCATCACATAGAATTACAATTTAGACAGGCATGAATGAGTACCATAAGATCATAGCAAGCAGGATAGAGACAATTAGACATCAATTCACTTACATACAAGCAGTGTAGAAACAGTTAGAGAGTACCTAGAGTGACATAATCGTAATGAGAATGAAACAAAATGCACGTCATTAGCAGGTAAGACTAACCGCAAGGTAAGTAAATCAAAGGTACACGCAGTATGAGTTAGCCGCATGACTAATTAACCTTAGGGCAAGATACTCGCAAAATAAGAAAACCACAAAACGAGCTAACCGCAAACTGAGTTAAACGCAAATCAGGTTAATCGCAAAGTGAGTAATCCTCTAGGCGAGTTAACCGCAAAGCGAATTAACCGTAACTAGTTTTAACCGCAAGACAAGTTGATCGAAAAACGAGATAAACTCAAATCTAATTAAACGCAACCTATTGAATCGCACAGCAAGTTAAACGCAAGCTCAGTTAACCGCAAAGCTAATTAATCGCAGTCACAATCATAAGAGTAAAACGCAATCAAGACATTACGTTAACCGCAATCAAGAGTGGACGCTAATCGCAATCAAGAACTAACGCTAACCGCAATCAAGAACTAACGCTAACCTCAATCAAGAATACACCTCACACGCCGTCATAATCCATCAGATCTTACTATGAACAACATAGATGACTACAATACCAACAACCGAAGTAATACCACTACCAAAACTATAGTCCAAGTCCCTTCCCGACACCTAAAACAGTTCTATAGGAATCACTACTCTAAACGCAACGTTTCAAAAAACAAAGTCTCACAATCTCATCAATGTATATCAAAATATAAATGATAAAGAACAACTAAACGCAGTAAAGAACAAACATGATCTAACCTATTGTCAATAAGCAATCACACGAAATTCGAGCGAAGAGTATCACCACCTAAATGATGAGAATGACGCAACACATGAGTATACGAAATAATGGAAAGATATAAATTATGTGCAGAATGAAACACTTAACATACCAAGAAATAACAACAAGAGAAGCAATCAAGTCCAGTTGCGATTAGAGTGCAGTGATCGAGTGTTAGTGAGAAAGTTGCAAAGAGTGTTGAGATTAACTTTTTAATCGCAAGAAAAACATATTTATATGAGGGAAGGCACTTAGCAATAATGACACAATGAGTCCTCGTACTTCACTACCACAAAGTAGACAAATATACATGCATTCAAGAATGGTACCTAAAGTTATGAATGAAACACAAATGATGGGAAAGTCTACAGGAAGCACAGATAATACCATGAAGCCAGGTATGGGAAAAACAATAGACTAACTAAAGCAACACGTAACAAGAAGAGCTAGCATTCAGACACAATGGGCAGTAAATAAATATACAAAGAAAGATGGCATAAAAGGAGAATGAATGCAACACAAACAATACATATATGTACACAACCTACTAACATAAAATACACTGGGTATAAGTCAGTAAGTGAAAAGTGAAATACGAGTCCTAAAAAGAATTAGTCATGAGTCCACTTAATCACACATCACATGTGAGTAGACAGGTCTCCAACCTTGGGAGATAACTGTGTCTTTGGTTGCCACACAAGTACTTTCTTAGAACTGTTGTGTAGACCATTTGAGGTTTCAAAGTCTGTGGTACACACACGTGACCATTTGTAACCATTCATCATGAATGTTCTTCCAGTTGGTACCCATATCCAAGAATATCTAGGCTTATATGGTATTTCATGCATTGTGACATTCTTATGGTGAGTGATTAGGTTATCAGATTTCCTTGGTCTCTGTCTCAAAGACATTTCAGGTTTATGACCATTTGAATTTTTAGCCTTATCTTGTAGGTTGACCAATTGATTATGAATTTTAGGTTTTGAGCCCATAGACTTAGTCAAAGCACATTTTTCATCTACTTGGGAGACACATCGAGTTTTCAAGAGTTTTGTTTTTTCAGAAATAAAGCATTTGGTTGTCTAATGGTAGATTTATTACCAACTGTTTTAAAAACTGGTTTTCTCAAGATAGATGGTTTTGAACAATTAAGGTTCATTTGTCCTTTTGAACCATAACTTGACGCGATTTGTGCACCAGGAATTTTGGGACATGGAATCAGACTTTGAGCAATGAGATCATTGTGTTTAGTGAACTGAGGATTTTTCAGGTTGATTTTCTTAGCTTTTATTTCTTTGATGGAGTCACACAGTTCTTTACATTGAGCTTTCAGAGTCTCATTTTCCATACGCAATTTAGCCATTTTACATTCAGTTTCATTAATATCATGTTTCCATTTGGCTTCATTACATTGCTCATACATCTTAATTTGATTTTTAAGGCTGTTGATTGTTAAGTCCTTGTCTTGCAGCTGAGTTTTCAGATTGTTTATCAAAAAGTATTCATTAAGGCCGGGCAATTCCGGATTCAAACACGGTTTGCTATTTTGAAAGCATTCTTTTTTATGTTGCATTTCCATTTCAAGTGAAATGCAATGTTTTTCCAATTGTGAGAACCTTTTTAGAAGTTGATTAAATGTCTCTTTTTCAACCATGTTCTGGTCAATTGTCCTAGAAAACTCAACTTTAAGGCAAGGACTTTCATCATACAGATCACTTTCTCCCCCTTTATGACACATATTTGTTGAGTTAGGGGAGAGTAACAAACTGTCCGTCTGTTTCAACAGATTTGTGTCATAACTGAGTTTAATTTGATCTGTATGATGACATACATTAGAGAGTGTTGTGTGTTGATCAATTAACGATACCTCATTACTAGAGTCAAGTGAATGCACAGGTCTGTGTATGTTCTCCAAAACATGAGTCATCAACTTGTCAGAAGTGTTAATCTTATCGTCTTCTGAATCCATGCATTCTGTGTTGACAGACTCAGCATCCGATGTTAAAACCAGATTCTCAAAACTGTCACTTGAATGTCCCCCGTGAGTCTCAACTCTGTCATCAGTTACCGGTTCGTGCTTTGCCCTGTTCTCGATGTACTCCTTAACCTTATCCAAGTATTGGAGTAGCATGTCTCTGTAGGTGTCAACCTCTATATCTGTGTGGTCAGCAAAACACTTCATAGTCATCTGACTCTCGTAGTCATAGATCATGGAGGATTTTGAGTTAATGAATCTGTGCAGTTGTTTGCTGAGCACACATAAGGCAGCTAAGGATCCCTCATTAGTAGTTTCTTCTCGGTCCAGTTGTTGTTGTAATTGATCCAAATTCAGCATCATGATCTCTGTGAATGTTTGGACATCTTGACCGAAAAGAGTTATGAATGCACGTTCAAACCCCATTTTGAATCCAGTACCCTCTAACAGCACAGAAAGATGTGACTGAAGTGTTAGAAGACATTCAATGTGACATTCCCTTATCAATTCAAGCAATTTGCTTGACTGTGGAGTCACATTCTCTTGAGAATCCGAGCATGATAGTACAATTGAGTCATCGTCAGATACTAGTCCACTCATATGTAGGTAAATATTAGAGGTCAACCGCACATCACCTATGTCGTATAATTTGAGAATTTCAGGGATTACAGAATCAGGGGATGTTGTCATGACGGGGCAAGTGGGTAACAGTTTGTACTAGATGTATAGTTGCGACAAGTCAAGTTACTATAGATCCGATTGAGATTAGTCAAATCGTAAGGATTAACCCACAACGTCCGATCACAATTAGATTACCAGAAACGACTTAAGTTACAACCAGACTCTAGCAGCAAAATGATTCACCACTTGATGGAATGCCAATACTGAGGATATGATCACTAAAACCCAAACATGTAGCAAAATATGGGTAACCGCAGGACTGAGATTACCACATAAGAGAGCCAAACTCAAGATCAAGTGAGCTAGTCGCAATCCAGGAGCCAACCACAAATTAGTAACCGCAGACTGAGATAACCACAAGGAGATAAACGAAGAGAGAATTAAACCGCAAGATCTAATCTCAGGCACCTAACCTCAAATCACTAGACCGCAGAAACTAATCGCAATTCCCACTAATCGCAATTCCCACTAGTCGCAATTCTCACTAATTGCAATACAATAGTCCAAAACAGTCACTGTCATTGCATTTTGTCTGTTAACTCAATATAGTAACCGCAGATATTTAACCGCAGAAATCAAGTAGTAAACCGCAATTAAGCAATGAAACAGTGGAGATAACCGCAACAAAGAAATCCGACCGAAACTCAATCCAATCCTCAAAAATACGTGTGAAATGTTAGTACCAACTGAGAAATAGGGTAATACTAACACAAGTGATCATGGAGGAACACTTCTAACATGATAACTAACTCAAGAAAGATCAAACTAAGATGTATACAAGAAAAACTCTTCTAACTCACCAAAAACTACACTAAAACACACCAAATTCGATTCTACAAGGCCCTAAGATGTAACCTTGGCTCTTGATACCAATTGTAATGTACTCATACACATAACATGCATGGTTCCTATGATAAATGGATCAAATTAGATGGAGTTTTAGAGAGAGAGAGAGAGTTTAGAGAGTTTAGAGAGAGAAAGAGATGGGAGCCTTGAGAGAAATTAGAAATGTATTAGCTTGTGAATGAAGGTCCAACCCTCTCCACATGTGGAGAGGGGTATTTATACTTATCCTACAAAGAAACATAAAAACGCCCACACCCGGGCTGTGGATCAGGCATACAGTGGGTAAGACCCGTCCTTCTTCCACGATGTTACTTAGACTAAACTAATATCTAACTAACTAGTAAACTAACTACGAGCTAACTTTAAATGCTATTACATCAGTTAGGTGACCGAGTCTTCTATAAGAATAATTGTATTCCTAACACTTTGATTAACTTCTAAGAAGAATTAAACGTTGAAAAATATTGTGTCTCTTTTCTTTACGTTTATCTTTGTTGTTAATCTTTTATATTTGTGTTAAAAAGTCATGAAACTTGGTTAGATTAACTCTTTAGTTAACTATTAACCAAGTAAAAGGGACCAACAAAAAGAACAAAAACGTATAAAAACGGATGAAACGGACAAAAACATAATAAAAACGGACAAAAATGTAAGAAAACGGATAGAACGGATAAAAAGGTAAGAAAAACATGCGAAAACATATGAAAATGGACAAAACGTATGAAAATAAAAAAATATAAGAACAAAGGGATAAAAACGGATAAAATCGGAAAAAAAATGGATGAAAACGTAAGAAGAACGAGCGAAAACATATAAAAACGTATGAAAATGAAAAAAATGTAAGAAAACAGAAACAAGGTATAAAACGGATGAAAACTAACAAAAACGTAAGAGAAACGTACAAAACCGTAAGAAAATGGATAAAAACGGACAAAAAGGTTAAGAAAAACATGCGAAAACGTATAAAAATGGACAAAGACATATGAAAATGGAAAAAAACGTAAGAAAAACGGACAAAAACGTAAGAGAAACGGGTGAAAACGTATAAAAATGGACAAAGACATATGAAAATGGAAAAAAACGTAAGAAAAACGGACAAAAACGTAAGAGAAACGGGTGAAAACGTATAAAAATGGGCAAAAAAGTAAGAAAACGGCAAAAACGTAAGAACGACAGACAAAAACGTAAAAACGGATGAATACATATAAAAATAGACGAAAATGTATAAAAACAGACAGAAACATAGAAAACGAAATAAAACGTAAGAAAAACGGACAAAAACTTAAGAAAAACGAACAAAAACATATGAAAGCGGAAAAAACGTAAGAAAAACGGACAAAACGTAAGAAAAACGGATAAAAACTTATGAAGAACGGGCGAAAACGTATAAAAATAATAATATTAATATTAATAGTCAAATAGATAATTAAAAAAAATTAGGAATAAATTTGTAAAACGTGACAGAACACAGAGACCATTTGTGTAAGAAAAATAAAAAGAAATATAGAAAAAGAAGAAGATAATGGTATTTGAGTTATTTGATGTTGGTGAGGGACGATATTTACTCTAATGGTTTGAAACAGGGACAGTTTTTGCAGTTTCGACATTTTTAGGACAAAATATGCAAATTAACCAAACTTTAGGGACGATTTTTGCAATTTATTATTATTATTATTATTATTGTTATTATTATTATTATTATTATTATTTTTTCTTTTTTCTTTTATTATTATTATTATTATTATTATTATTATTATTATTATTTTTTATTTTTTAATTCCTCTCCATCTCTATTTAGTATTTACCACTCCATTTACAGTTGCATGAACAGTTAATTTTGCAAAATATACCCATATCGAAAATGACATCACATTTTGAAGATAATACAAGACAACAACCTCCTAATTTGTCTCTTATAACTTAATTTCGTTTGATGTATTAGTTATGTAAATTTTCTAAAATGCATTTTATAATGCTATAGTAGCACCTTCTTGTTCACTAAAATGTTTTCTCAACATTAAGATGAAAACTTTAGAGCTTTCGATTTCTGATTGTTGAGACCACAAAACAATACCATGACAAATTACCATAAATATTTTTCTAGATTTCGACTAAGCACAATGATTGAAGGAAGAAATAAGATGTACTACATCAAATAGTGCCCGAGTAGGATCCATTTTGGGCTCGATCACTACTGAGTGGACTCACTAAGTTTGAGTTCAACATATCCCCAAGAAAAAACAGTCCAATAACATTACAAATGTGCTAAACAGATTAATATAATAAGCTCAACTAACTTAGAGAACCAAATTTCATTCAATAATCATAACAACAAGCTAGAGGATCAACACAATATTTTTGGACCTAACCATTAAAGCCTGTCTGACTCCACACCGCATCACGAACTCGACTAAGGTCCCTTCCTTTAAGTGTTCGACCTGCACCCACAAAAACCGAATGGGCA
This sequence comes from Artemisia argyi, assembly GCA_030686995.1. Lineage (NCBI taxonomy): Eukaryota > Viridiplantae > Streptophyta > Magnoliopsida > Asterales > Asteraceae > Artemisia > Artemisia argyi. The sequence goes on from CM060681.1 coordinate 101,129,358, forward strand.
GCTGAGTTACGGCTACGTGCTAGATACTCATGAGGTGGTATCATATTCAAATCATGGTCATCAATCACGTCATCCGAGTCATGCATCGACTCAACCGAGTCAACTCGGTAGATCTTAGACCAATCTGGCACATTAACTGGCGCTGACGTGGCCACATGGCGTCCACGTGGCGAAGCAAAACTATCACCATTTTGAAACTGATGGACAATTCTTGGTGATGACACCACTTTTCCCGAAACACCCTCGAAAGCCGAAGATAATCCACCATCACTCAGTGGGACCCTCTTGCTGGCGCGTGAGTTCCACTCGTGATCATGGCCATGGTTAGCCTTATTACCATCAACCATGTTCCAAACATCATCTTCGTTAAACTCTTCGTTTTGTACGTTTGTTTGAATTGTGTAACTTCCTAGCAAAAGCTCGCTACGGCTAGTAGTCAATTTCCGACCATTAGCCATGTTATGCTGATCAGAATTCAGCGTTTCTTAAAGAAAAAAAAAAAAATGCTTCCTCTGCTACTATAGTACTTAATATCTTTCCATAATTGTTGTTTGAATTATTATCATATAGAGTCCATCATTGAAGCGTGGAAGTGTATATATAAGGCTTTAATCAAGCTAAAGACAAGAGATGAATTTCATTTGGATTTGGAGTGAATTTGATGCGAGTTTCATTTAAATAATGTTCCATCAACAAGTACACTAGATTACGAGGTTGTAAAAATTTGAAACAAAAAGACAAAAGTATGAGGTAATTTATGGGAAGTCCACGCGCAGTTTGGAAGCGATTGTGAGCACGTGTGGGTGAAGTGAAAAGTGTCAGTTAGTAAAGGATTTGACAAAGAGAGAATTGAAAACTTCTTATTATTCTTTGCAGCAAAAGTGCCGAACATATATAGGAAAAATATAACAATCATTCCTAAAAGGACTCCTCTAAATAAGGACATGATTACAAAGAATAATCTAAATAAAAAACATATCCTATATTCCCCCTCAAGATGTAGCATGTAAGTTTGCAATGCTAATCTTGCCAAGAAGAAAGTGAAGTTGTTGCGCAGTAAGTCCCTTTGTCAATAAATCTGCCACTTGCATTTTGCTGCTGATTTGCCTGGGAATAATTTCTTTGGATTCAATGCGTTCACGAACGAAGTAACAGTCCATCTCGACGTGCTTAGTTCTTTCGTGAAAAACCGGATTGTTTGCTATGTGACGAGCCGCTTGGTTATCACAGAACAAAGAGGTTGGCGAGCTAAGATTAATCTTTAATTCACTAAGTAACCAACGGACCCAAATAATCTCACTAACTGTCGACGCCATAGCTCGGTATTCGGCTTCAGCCGAAGATCGTGACACCACCGACTGTTTCTTAGTCCTCCAGGAAATAGGCGAACCGCCTAGTAGTAAAAAATAGCCGGTGCGCGAACGTCTCGTAAAAGAACATCCTAACCAATCCGCGTCACAATAAGCATCTAAGACTGGTTCTCCTACTCGAGATAGAAGTATTCCCTGTCCTGGCGTAGCCTTTAGATATCGAAGAACACGATCTGCTGCTTCCAAATGATTAGCTCTCGGATCAGCAACAAATTGGCTTAAAATATTGACCGAATAAGTGATATCTGGTCGAGTGGCTTGGAGATACAACAAACGACCAATCAATCTGCGGTATTGGCCTGCGTCTACAGTGGACTCGTGTTCACCTTTGTCGAGTTTCAGCCCTTGTTCAATAGGGAAAGAGCTCGGCTTACAATCCAACTTTCCACAGTCTTTTAGAATATCTAACGTATACTTTCGTTGACTTAGAACCAGGCCGTCACTTGTCTTAGCAACCTCTATCCCGAGAAAGTATTTTAGTGGTCCGAGATCCTTGACACTAAATTCTGCGTCAAGTTGTTTCTTTACTTCTTGAATTTTGGCAAGGCAATTTCCGGTAATGATAACATCGTCTACATAAATCAAGGCAATGATCATCATGTCTTCAGCTTCATAAATGAACATAGAATGGTCGGCCTTAGATTGTCTGAACTTCAAGCTCAAAAGAAACGCAGTGAATTTGTGATACCAATTGCGGGAAGCTTGCTTCAACCCGTATAATGATTTTCGTAGACGACAAACACGAGTATCTCCATCCTTAGAAAATCCTTGTGGAATCTTCATGTAGACTTCTTCATCTAAATCGCCATGTAAGAAAGCATTATTCACATCGAGTTGATGAATAATCCAATCTCTTTTTACCGCTACCGCCAATAATGTTCGTACCGTAACTAGTTTAGCTACCGGTGCGAATGTATCATGATAGTCCACTCCTTCCATTTGGGTGAAACCTTTTGCAACCAAACGAGCCTTGTATCTTTCAACCTCTCCATTCGGCTTGAATTTGATTTTATAGACCCATTTTGAGTCTATTGCGCGCTTACCTTTAGGCAAGTGTTCCAACGTCCAAGTTCCATTCTTTTCTAGTGCTTTGATCTCGGTTTGCATTGCTTCACGCCAACGTGGATCCTGGGAAGCTTGTTTAAAATATTTCGGCTCATCGTTGTTGTTGATGGCCGACAAAAAGGCCTTGTGATCATTCGAAAAATTAGCATAAGACACATAATTAGAGATGGGGTAACGTACCGTTGAGGCAACTTGATTGGAAGTTGGGTGTTTGACCGAAGGAGGGATTTGTACCACAAAATCTTTGTATCTCGATGGCTGTGTCCTTGTTCGAGTGGGCCGTAATTCAGATTGGGCCTCTTCATTCGGTTCATGTATCTCAGTGTCGTTAGCATTGGGCTCATCAACACCTTGATCCACTTCATGTTCATCATTAGTTTCATCAGGCCCATTTTGTTCACTGTTATGCTCATTGTGAATTTGAGCATTTTGCTCCATGAAAACTTGATCTTTATTTTGTGACAAAATGGTCTCATGACAATGACAATCGTGATGTATAGTTGGTTCGATATCATCCTTCTCATGGATTTCTTGAACGTCTCTAAATGGGAATCTGTCTTCATGGAAAATGACATCTCGACTAACTATTAACTTTCTAGTTTCAATGTCATATATTTTGTACCCTTTGGTTCCAGGAGGATAACCAAGAAAAACGCCCGGCTTCCCCCTTTCAACGAACTTATCCCCTTTTGTGTCCGTGTTTTTAAAATAAACTAGACACCCAAAAACCTTTAGCAGATCATAATCGGGTTGTTTGTTCCAAATTAATTCAAAAGGGGTTTTATTTTTAATGACCTTTGACGGAAGACGATTAATAATGTAAGCCGCTGTTAAAATACATTCTCCCCAAAATCTTTTGGGTAGATTTGCACCAATTCTTAAGGTTCTAGCGGTTTCAACTAAGTGTCTATGTTTCCTTTCAACGACGCCATTTTGTTGGGGGGTGTGAGGACACGAAGTTTCTAACAAAATTCCCATATCATGATAAAATCGAACCATACTTGTAGACGTGAATTCCCCACCATTGTCACACCTGATTCTTTTTATTTTCTTTTCAAATTGCACCTCTATCATTTTATGAAAATCTTTTAAACATTGACTTGCCTCGCTTTTGTGTTTGAGAAGATATATCCAAACTGCCCTACTAAAATCATCAACTATGGTAAGAAAATAATTGGCCTTAGTATAGGATGGGATACGATAACCTCCCCAAATATCACAATGAATCAATTCAAATGGTGCATTGGTTTTAATGAAACTAGAAGGAAAAGGTAATCTCGCATGTTTTGCCTTAGCACAAGGATCACAAAAATTACCTAAATTATTTATACTAGTCTTGAGAAAATCAACTCTAGCAAGCTTTCCTTTTGATGCATGTCCAAGTCTTTTGTGCCATGTTTCAATGGCGACGGCCATAGCTCTTCTTTCCTGAATCATCTTCATTCGGTACAATCCCTCTCGGCATTTCCCCGTACCAATCAAGTTCCTCTTCAGTAACCCCTGCATGACACAAAAATCAGGAAAGAACGTTACGGCACATTGTAAATCGTGACAAAGACGACTAACTGAAAGTAAATTGCACTTGAAGTTGGGAACGTAAAGAACTCCGTTCACTTTCTTCCCTCCTGGAAGAACAGAGTCGCCCTTTGCTTCAACCGGAATAGAGTCCCCATTTGGAATAAGAACCGGAGGCTCGAGTTCAGTTGTTTTCTTGTTAACAAGAACATCAGGCAAGTAAGTAATGTAATCGGTACAACCCGAATCAAGAATCCACTCACCTTCATCGTTTTGTTTGTGTGCCATGTTAGCTATGGGCTTCGAGCCTTTACCATTACCTGCTCCAGAAAAGTGCTTTAAGAAAAGTTGATAGTCTTCATTTGTCAAACCTGGAATTGGACTCGTCTCAACGCAAGCAGCCTTCCCTTTTACTCTTTCTCCTTTCTTTCCAGGCCACCATTCCGGATACCCTATAATCTTGAAACAACCTTCACGGCTATGCCCATCTCTATTGCATTCAGTGCAGTGTTCTTGTTTTGTATCCCTTGTTGCCGTCTTTTCTTTATTCGAACCTGCATGAGTGTTGCGTCTTTGGAAGGCTCTGAAGGCTGCCGACTCAGGTTGTTTTGAGTTATCGTTTGAAACAGATCTCTGTCTTTCATCTTCGGCAACCATGTGATATGCTGTTCCAAGTGAGGGGGTCGGTTTTGTTGCGAGGATTTGGGTCCTGATCACAGAATACTCAGCATCCAATCCCATCAAAAACTCGTAAAGACGTTCCTTCTCTTGATGTTCGTTTAGTTTCTTGCCGACGTCACATTCACACTTCTTGCAAGTGCATCGAGGAGAGGGGTAGATGGATTGGACTTCGTCCCATATAGATCGTAGCTGTGTGAAGTAGGTCGAAACAGAAGCATTACTTTGTCGAGTGGAGGCAATTTTCTGTTTTAATTCATATGCTCTGGGAGCACTCTCCTTCCCAAAACGTTCATTCAGATCTGTCCATATTTCCAATGCCGTTTCTGCATATTTAACACTATTCCGTATGCTTTTCTCCATGGCGGTGGTTAACCACCCTTTTATCATGGCATCTACTCGCATCCAGGGCATGTAATCTTTTGTGCCCTTTTCTGGTTTTTGAATGGTCCCGTCAACAAACTCGATCTTGTTTTTGGCAAGCAAAAAGTTTGTCATCTCTTGGTTCCAATCTGCGAAATTGTTGTCGTTAAGAACTTCGTTCACGTGTAGTTGTTTTGGATAGTCAGATGGATGAAGGTAGTAGGGTGAATCATGAGTGATCCCACCGCTCGTCCCTTCTCCATCTTTCTTTTTGTTTGGGTCGTTGTCTCCTGCCATTTTCTTGATCGAGAGCTAGGTTAAGGAAACCCGCTCTGATACCATAAAGGATTTGACAAAGAGAGAATTGAAAACTTCTTATTATTCTTTGCAGCAAAAGTGCCGAACATATATAGGAAAAATATAACAATCATTCCTAAAAGGACTCCTCTAAATAAGGACATGATTACAAAGAATAATCTAAATAAAAAACATATCCTATAGTTAGTTTCTTGGAGTTACAAAAGTTTTCATGTATTGGATTCTTGTGTCAGTAATATTTTATAGGTTTTACAGCGGCTGACATGTCGCCAATCAAAACTTAGAGTTAATTATTTTTAAGAGAGCTCGTGTGGGCTAGTTGTCTGTCCGCTATCGACCTAACAATGGCCAAATGGTGCGTTGTGCACCATATAGCTCGCCATCCGTTCGCCATTTACGTTCTAGCCGATGCAATCATTGGCGTGTGTGTGTCTATATATATATATATATATATATATATATATATATATATATATATATATATATATATATATTAACTACTTATAATGTAGATTTACTCAAAGGAGAAAAGTGGAAAACTGAATTTTCAGTCAATCCTCATTTTACCCTTTTATACTACAAGGGTGAGAGAAAATGAATTATGTAATTAATGCTCTTATTATAACATCCCATAACTTAAAATTACAATAATTTATTCATATGGTACAACCAATTAAAAACATCTATATCAAATTAAAACAATCAATTAAAACACTCCTTACTAAAAAAAGTATAATAAAATTTTCACAATATACAATTTAAACAAGCTATAACATAATATAAAATATAAAATAATTAAACACACTAATTAATGTTATTTTTAAAACACTCTAAAATGAAAAGTATATATGTTATTATACACATTATACAAATTAATAAAACACACGAAACTTTATACAAGCTAACAAGTTGATGTTGCATATAGTTTTGAAAACTGGACCGGACCAACGGGTTCAACTGGGAAAAACATATAGTTTTGAAAACTGGACACGACGGGTTCAGTTATTAAAAGCATGACTCGGTTTAAATCGACCCATTTTTCGACCGGAACGGTTCAACCGGGTTTCAAAACATTATGTTGACATGAGCTTAAGTATCAAAGTCAATAAGTCAACAAAGTCAATAAGTCAATAAGTCAACACATTTAATCCCTAAATCTTCAAACTTTTATTAGAGGTGGCAAAACGGGCGGGGGCGGGGGCGGGCACGGGCACGGGCTAAAATGGCACGGGTTAAAACGGGCACGGGCTAAACGGACAAATTATAAATCGGGTCAAACGGGCACGGGCTAAAACGAGCAAATTATAATTCAACTATTAAAAACATTCGGAACAGTCCTAAAAACCCCTTTAATTCATCTTGTAAAAAAAATCAAGCATCTAAGTCTTAACTATATTTAATTATTTTTTCTTAAAAAAAAAAATAGAGTATTAAATGAATAAAAATGCAACTAATTAAATATATCTATCAATTAATTAGAGTATTAAATAATTATGCATAAAATAGTTAATAAATGAGATAAATTAAAATTAAAATAGTTGGAATGTTTTATAGTTACCAGTGACAAGTGAATTGGTCGGAAAAAAAATGAGAGTAATTACTCGAAAGTTGAATTGTGTGATTCGAAAGCCCATCTAATAATATCTGTTTTTATCTTTTGCCCGTAAGAGCCCATCAAATAAATGCAAGGGGGCAAAAAATGCCCCAAACTTTTAAAAAAGTGTCAAAAATCGTCCAAAAATTCCAAATTGGGCAAGATTTGCCACCTTTAACTTTTATTATTTTTCATTTATAACCCATAAACTTTCTTTTATCACTAAACGATCTGTCGTTATAAAATCCCGTTGCTATGCACGGGTATTCGTCTAGTATATATATATATATATATATATATATATATATATATATATATATATATATATATATATATATATATATATATATATATATATATATATATATATATATATATATATATATATATATATATTAGCTACAATTTATTGTAGCTAATTAACTATAATTTTATGTTAAAAATGTGGGTTCATGAGTTTTTTTGTGGGTCCCTGAATCTTATTCTGTGGGTCTCTAAGGGGCTGTTTACTTTTTGCTTATTAGGCCATTTGGTAACAATTCTCGTTCCACACAGAAATATCAATCGTTTCTTTTTTGCTTATTACAAAAGAACATCCTTAATGTGAAAGGGTGTAAAAACCCACCCCCTTCTCATTCAGGACAAGTTATACCCATCCATCATTTTCTTTCCCATTTCAATCATCATCAACATTTATCAGTCAAAACCTTTCTATCCTCCATCGTCACCAACCTTCTTCTCATCGATGCTCGCTTCTTCACTCCAATATCGCTTCCCTCAAGGTTTTACTATTCGCTTTAATTTCACTCATTTAACTAAAAGCTTTAATTGCCTTTTGTAACACCCCGAAAATCGAACTGAAACAGCGGAAGACTAAGCGGGGTATTACTTCATAGATACATTGCCATAATCATAGAAAACGACATAAAAGAGTCGTTTTGAGAAAATTTGTTATCATTCATCAACATAAAATCAGAGTAGCCACAGCGGGTTCAATGAGTTTAGAAATACATAATGAAAATGTCTTGAATAAAAGTGAATGATAACATTTTTAAGTGAAATCCAAAAGGGTGCCCTGATCCACTCTGTGCCAAAGATGCTATTCAGTTACCTGAGATAAAACATGCTAAAATGGTCAACACAAAGGTTGAGTGAATCCACAATGTTTAAGTTATAATAATTTGAACACAAGCCAAATAGTAGTAAAACAGTAACATCGTAATGTAGGATATTGCTCTAAGCCTCATGACACGCAAACCTTAACACTGTTATGCTGCCATAAGAGATATATAAAAATCTTATGGGGTAGAAGCCTACACATAATAATATGATGCAGGTAATAGGGCCCTCGGGTAATAGGAGTTTGCCAGTTCCTAAGTTATTCAAATATAGTGCATTCGGTTACCAATCCAGGCTAACTTCAAATGGGGTGTCAACTGCCAATAGATCTATTCACTATATTCGCGTTCACTCGCAAGTGATCAATGGTCATGATATGAGGGACTTTTGGCAATAGCGGTAACTTAGGCAATATCAATCAGGATAGCATACAGAAAAATACTTGTGTTCAGATTTATAACATGTATCTCCCCGCGGGATTTGAAAACATAGTAAAAAGTGGGACTATAAACTCACCTTAGCAATGGCAGCAGAAAAGTAATAGAGTCAAATGGTAGGTGGTAGCTCCGACGTGTGACCTAGATTAGTATGGCATATTTTAGTTCATAATTCTAGCTTCGGACTCGATAAGCGTAAATAAGCTCATAAGTTTTCAAAACGATATTGTTGCTTGTGTGGCACGGATTAAGTTTGAAAATAGTTTTGTAATTATCGGCTCTTGGAAGTGCTTACGTATCGAGAATGAATAGGATTTCTGGTTCGACGATAACTGAGAAACGAAGTGCGGAAGGTAATGGATGTTAGATGTCATCGGAGGAAACTAAGAATAGTGTTGTTAAAAGTTTGTATTTATTTTTATATGTATTTATATGTGAATATTAATTTATAGTGCATAGTATGAAAATAATTGTTTTTAATTAAAAGTTTTATTTTAAAATTATTTGTATTTGAAATACATTTGTAAAATTGTTGGGCTTGACCTGCGTATATGTTTTAGTTGCACGAGATGATTAAGTGTCAAAATAAATAATAGAGTATATATAGTTTCATTATAAGTTGTCGTAGTTTTTGACATCGAGAAAAGTTATGTTTATTTGCTATATTAAAAATATACATTTAATAGTCTTAGAGTACATTGTGAAATAATTGTCGAGAACAAGTCGTGGAAATATGATAAATTTTAGAGTCTCGCCATCAGTTACATCGAGTATTTTGTGGTCGAGTGAAATGAAATGAGTCAGGAATTTATCCGTGAAATGAACAAGTAGCACCTCACCCTCGACCTCTTTTAACAAAATCAAAGTGCGGATTATACATTACTGTTAACTCTCATACGCACCCCCTTTTCATTGTGGAGTGGGCTTGGCCGGAAAGAAACAGCTAGACACAACCTTGAAATTTAATGGGCTTCAGCCCAGACTAAAAAAAAACGTTCTTGTTGGAAATATTGGGCTGTGGCCCACACGCACACACTTGACCAATTTCTGCTTATGTTTTGACGCAAGGGAGAATTGCAACAAGTGTTTAACCATCGATCTCATTCTCGCAACATGACTCAGACTAACATGCCAAATACCAAACCAATTCACACTTAGTAGTATCTGATTTGTTTGACAATTATCTCTCAAGAGTCACTACTGTGGTTCGACCCATAGTGGGTTTTGTCCCAACGCAAACTAACACAACACACCTTTATGTTGCTCCTAACCAACCCTTGGTACACCCTTCGCGGATGGTGGTGGTCGAACCAAAACAAAGCGAAACACAACACACCCTTCGTGGGTGTGGTTTCTCTTGAACCGAAGACAACAAGCAAACCACCCTTGTGGTCATTGTGTCTCGGCTGCCATATCTCAACACAGTAATGGATTTTCTATACGAATCGAGGTAGGAAATAGAGAATAAGAACACTTCAGGGGTTCAGCGTTTCGACTCTAAACGACAACCAACTATATCAAAATCTGATCTCAACACAATATGGCAAATTATAAGCTAATACGCAAGGGGATGAGCAATTCAAGAAAGTAACACTTCCAAATCCAAGCCGACGAGGTTTCAATATTTGTTTTAATCTTTCAGTTAACATTATCTTTGCCACACAACATTTTAACATCAAAACTACTAATACATAGGTGAGATTATAGATTCGAATGAAACAAGAACAAGAAACATAGAATCCTTACAACAAGTAAAGCTGATCCGAAAGAAAAGCAGACGACGAAACAAAGAACTTGAACCCGATCCGCCACAAGCAAATCCACACACCTTTTGAATCTTCATAAATTTCTCTCTCAAAAAGGCTACTAGTATTTTGATTGTGAAGATTTTTGGATGTGTGGAACAACTTGTGAGCCGATCAGTTTATAAAAGATTAATATGAGACGGGTTTGATTCCATATTCCTTTCCACCAGTCGACCTTGTAGCCAAAAGGGGTATAGCATAATCACCATCTAGTCATCTCTTGGCTTGTGGTGTTGACCTCCAATATGTAGACAAGGAAACGTTTTCCCACCTGTGGTGCTTGAGGACCATCTGAACTTCACAGCGTCTGCTTTGCTGGGTTTATGTGGGGATGGTGATGACGTTGGGAAGAAGACTAACAAGTCTGATCTCTTTTTGTCGCTTTGGTTATAACGTTAGGAAAGAACAAAGAGGCGTGAGGTGTGTGAGAAGGAGATAAGGGTGGGAGTAAATATCTGTTTTGTTTTTGTTTTTTTTTTAATCTTTATATGTATGTATATAAATTCGATTTTGTTTTATTAGTTTTAGATAATTGTGTAGTAATTAAAGTGTAGAAAATAAAGGTGAGTGTAGAATACTAACTATGTTGGAAACATGATTCCCCTTGTGATTTGTGTGGCGTTGGAGATACAAGAAAGAAAGGGAAAGTGGAACCTTGAGAGAAAAGAGAAAGTTAGATTGAGATTAAGTGAAGGTTCAACCCTCTCCACATGTGGAGAGGGGTATTTATACTTACAACATAAACGCCCACATCCGGGCTGTGGATCAGGCATTCAGTGGGTGAAGACCCGTCCTTCTTCCACGGTGTTACTTAAACTAATACTAACTAACTTATAAATAAACTAACTACGAGCTAACTTAATGCTATTACAATAATCAGGTGACCGAGACTTTTACAGGAATATTTGTATTCCTAACAATCTCCCCCTAAGTGAGGTCACCTTTGAAATTAAGCTTTTTGGTCTTTAAGCATTCTTTCGTCTCTGTAGCTCGTAGGATCTGATTCTTCACTTTACTTCACACTTTGTACTTCAAGCAAGCGAACATGTGATTTGAATTGCTTTGAGATATGTGATCTTTGAGCTTCCTTTGAGATCATCAGCCAAAGTAAATCTCCAAGCTCATCCATAGTTGTATTGCCTTCATGTGATATAGTGACTTAAGAACCATCATGCTCACACCCTACTGTATCTGGAGACATTGCATTAGAGTTGTGGATCAGGAGACTTTTTCATCAGAGTTGCGAAAATGTTGTTGGTGGTCTCTCAACATTTGTTGTAGCAAGTCTCACATCTTCATTGATAGTGTGGAGGATGTGTGAGCATGAGGTATGGATTGACCTGATTCAGCTGGAAACTGGAGCCATCAACGCCATCTTTATATGTGTCCCTGAAATAAAACAGTTAGCAATAAAGATAGAGAATGAACATGGCTTTGTCATTCGTTCTGCGAGGATAGACTACCCTCTGGTTTTGTGAAAACCGACCTGTGTTCAGGTAGAGTCTCTTTTAAAGAAGACTCTCCTTGACAGGAATTTCCAGCTTGTAGTAATAAATTTTCCAAAGAATCCACTTTGGAATCTTCATACTTAGCATGTTCTCATACCGGAACGTCTCAAAGCAGACAGCACGATAGAGTGAATCGGTGAATACACATTCACGGATTTGATGAGAAATAGATTTACAGAAATCACTCGCGTGTCCTATGATAAACATTTTGAGACACGACGAGAGTTTTATACTTTGAATCACATTTCCATCAAAAATACTTTTGTTTGAAAGATATTACACAATCAATGTGCTCGAAAATAAGTTTGTGAGCACATTGAAAGGTTTTTGCAAAAGTATCCGTCAATCCATATCCTGGAACAAGTTTGATTCAATTTTGAATCGCACCATCGTTGCTTTCTAGTTGTCACTTGATTATTGATCCAAAATGGATCTCACATGTCACCTACCAAGAGCTTGAGTGATGTTCGCTCTAGAAGGATTTCCATCTTCATTGTGAATGTTTATCATATCACTCGGATGTTCTGTCAATACCACAAGGATAATGCGTAGGACTCTAAATATTTTATCTTATTTTCCACATTGTGTGAAACAATAAGCATATTTGGAAGTGTGTCCTAACGAGATTTATGGATGATCTCATGGCTCTAGACTCAATAGTGCGTTTTGATCCGCTCCTGGAGACTGGGGAGGCGTCTCCTGTTTAGGTATCAACATAGCTCGCAATGAGCGGTCGATACATTGCACAGGGTTCCCCGTGAGAATGAAACAAGTTCTTTTAAGAGAACTTGAGTGGTTAGGAAGTTTAGTGCAGTGCATCACTGAGTCCATGACGTCTTGTCTTCAATACTAGCGTTACCTTAGTAACCACAAGTAGATTATGCATTGAACCCGGTTTCTGCCCTAAGGTTGAATATACGGAGGGCTATTTCTTTTCACCCTTTCTCATTTCATTTCTTTTTCATTCTTCAACCCCTTCAGTGCTTACCGAGACTTCACCACTAGAACCTTGTTGGGTTTGTTCCAGTCCTAGCTCTATCTCAGTCCGCACTCTTCCCTTTCTCACTTTTCTCCTCTTTTCTAATCATTCCTAAGGACTTCTAATCTATCTAGAGGATTGTCCCTGGGAAGATCCTTCCAGTTCTGGTGGATCATGGGAACTTATACCTAACCTTAACCAACCTTATAACTCCATGCATAAATATAAATGGTCGGTCTTTGGTATAACTTCCACAAACGCCTTTTGCTCCCCCTCAATATGTGCATCGATATTCGAAAGTGTTTAGCACATATGTGGGAGCCTATTTATTGAGTCCAAAAGATCACTTTTGATTATCAGATTTCATATTTAAATCACATTCTCTCCCCCGATCAAAAATATCAAATCATTCGAGATTTTTGATCTCAATTGATTTAAATAGTTTAGAAAACTTTTGGGAGAGAAATTCGGTTAATTTTTAATGTTTTCTGATAAAAGGAACTTTTTCTTGCTCCCTCTCAATCTGTGAGGGAGGTTGTTATGTGTCAGAATTGATGAGTTTACAAAATGATTTGAAGTTTTAACGAAAACTCTTTGAAAATGTTCTCATTCTGACACATAACCATCACAAATCGTTTTATTGCAAGGTATTTTACAAAGTGTGGGGAGTTTTGATGATACATAAAATTTTGAGAAATCACTCTCCCCCTCAATCAATGACGGATGTTAAAACTGAAATATTTTCATAAAATATTAAAGTCATTGATTGAGTGAAAATTTTATCAAACTTTTGAGTTCAATTTGATTTTCAATCAAAATCTCATGGTACCAACAAGTTTTTCACAAATACTTTCCGGAAAAATCATAGAAGGGAAAGTATTTGGCGATAAAAAGAAGACTTCTCTTCTTTATCAAGAAATAATGCACTGAAACGTACATTAGATCGAGGGTGCATGAATATAAAGTAATTCACGCTCGGATGAACGGCACCCTTTGCTAGGAACAACCGTCTTTTTGGCGACATGTTTTCCTCATTTTGAAAACCGGGTTGCTATCTGAAGTAATAGCAAGCCATATTTTGAAGTGCGGGTTGCAGCCTGAAATGACTACAAGCCATATAGGCATGTTTTGAAAAACCTTTTGAACTTCTGTTCGAACTTCATTTAAATACCCGTGTCATTATTGAATGACATTATTGGACCGTAAATGTTATCGATGCCAGAAGACATGCCTAAAAAAAAAACTATTTTTGGAATTTTCTAATTTTCTGATTTTTATGGGTTTTTGATGGTTTTATATATCTATATACAAGTTATTAATGTGAATATATATATATATATATATATATATATATATATATATATATATATATATATATATATATATATATATATATATATATATATATATATATATATATATATATAGGATATACGATAGGGAACAAAAAGAGTTATAAGGATACAAAAAGAGAGCCACAAACAAAATACAGTGCATGTTACAAAACAATCACCACATCCAAAATACATGTATGACACTGAACCCCACCACTGAGCACATCATTCAGTGCGTTGTAGAAAGCGGTAGTCTCCAGCTCGAACTCTGCCACTCACGTAGCACTCCAGGCTACGGAAGATTCTTCGCAACTTCAATCTCTTGTGGATACCAGCTAAAAACCTCTTGTTCTGTGTTATGTCATTGTCAGTCCAGTGGTTGGTATAACGTCTAGATCCATGGTCATAGACATGGTATTCTTTCACTCTGAAGTCCAACGCCTCTACAACCATTCGTAACGTACCGTCGCTGAACTTGTGTATTTTGTTGAAGCGCAAAACCATAGGAACGTTGTATTTGTCACGAAATACTGCGACCATAGGAGATTCTATGACTGTAAAGTCAGCAACACGTTCCAGACTATTGACATTCCATAGAGGTCGCGTGAGGTTGAGTTGAGATTGGTAGCTTTCGATGCCAAGCTGGAAGTCTTCTACCCGTTTTCTAATGACGATACCCCTAATCCAGTGAAGTACGGCAGACACAAGAGACTTCTTTTCGCGAGATGGTAGATGATGCAGCTTTCCTTGAAGATGGAGCAGATACAGATCTTCGAAATCATTAAGGCGTAGGTGTTTGAAGTCCCCTTCGGATATGATGTAGTCCTTGAAGTCAGCTCGATGGAGTGTTATACTCTTAAGGTAGTCATATCCATGGATGGGATGAATCTGTACCTTAACCACACTGATGATTTAAATTGGTGATCGAACAGACTTTCGGTCACCTTGAGCTTGAAATCGATCAATGTAAAATTGCTGCTTCTTCAGCCACCAGTGAGAAATACCCAGAGATGCCGAGATGTCGTAGTCACATTCTTGAGTACTCCACATGCTGTCGGGGACAAGCTGTTCCAACCCAATATCTGAATAGAGGGCAGCTTTCATCTTGGTGATGGACAAGGCCGACTTGCATTGTCTACTCCCAAGCTTAAGATATTCGAGGTCTTTGTTGAAGAAGAATTCGGCTTGGATAGTAACATTTCCAGGAGTTCCACCCAAAGGAAGTGGATTGTTGTAGTTATACTTCATGATCCCTTCATCCACAATGTCGTTGAACATTTTGTGGCACTCTTCCATCTGGTGTTCTAGATGATTAACATCCTGATGAAATGCTTTGACAATGTTGAAAGCCGGACCTTCCAGGTCTTTCTGAGTGAGCCTTGATAGACCATGCTTCTTGCAGAACCATGTGATGAATGTTCCCATATCATCAGTTTGTGAAAGTAGAGAATCTTCGGATGGAGGGACGAAACTGGTGGTGATGGCATTGATCCAGTTGTTGTCATTGGTTGGCAAATCGGAGGAAGGGATTGTCCAGTCAGGTTCAGGTGATTGTGATTGCTTGTCATCGGGTTTCCACCATGTCTCTTTGTCAGCCTTGGTTAAGAGAACATGCGGTGGATCATTGGAGTCACTTCTGGTGAATGATTTCCACCACTGTCTTCCAGGGATATGAGTCGTAGAGGCATCATCTTCATCGTCATCGGAAGAATCAGAGTGCTGAGGAGTGATAGATGCTTCATTGAAGACAAGATCATCATTGACTTGAGATGCTATAGAGGTTGTACCAACGTCAATGGTAGTCCAAGCAGCATACATAACTTGTTTGGCCTGTTTGGAAGGAGCTGACTTGGATGACTTGTCAGTTTGATGTTTGTGAGATGGTGATGAGGTGGGTTGTGATGGTCCACTAGGAGCATGAGACCCACCAGGCAGAGAAGGAGTGCCTGATGGACCAGATGCCCCAGCAGGTGGTGGAGGTGGAGGTGGTTGAGGAGGTGATCTAGATGGTGGCCTGGGATGACCCTGACGCCTCTGTTTTCTTTTTCTTTCAATTTCCATGTCTCTGGCGTGTTCCTTAGCGTTATCTTGTTTTATGGAGGCCTCTAATGCTTCATACAGTTTGACATGAGCATCATGTCCTGTATGTTGACCCTGTTGATACATGCTGTTCTGCAGAATTACCTTCATATCATTGATAGGTAGATCTTTGAATCTGGATCTGAGGGGAGCTTCAAGAGCAATGCTGACCGCTTCAGCTACCTGTTCGTTGATTACCTGAGATACTTGTCGTTCAAGGTCAAGATGCTCCAACTTGTATAACCTGCTGCCGTGATTAGTAATTGTTTTTGGCAGATTAAGGTTTACTAAAGTTTGAAGTAAGGAGGCATGCTTGTCCAATTTCTCATGGATGGTGAGGTTATCTTGAACAATATCAGCTGTCATTCCAGCTAATGTATTCAGATCCAGCTTCTTCTCAGTGGTAGCAGGAGTGGCAGATTCATTCGGTTTCTCTTGTGTTGTAGCTGCTTGTGGGGTTGTTAGGTCACAATTTATGTAAACACAAGTATAAGAATGATAGAAAAGAGATGAGAAGGAGAGATGGTTGATTAAGACACTATGAGAAATAGAAATGAAAGAGTTTTCTTTAGAATAATGAAATAACCAACAAGTTTACTAGTCACATATGACTAGTATATATAGGGAAGGAGTAGGGCACCACTCCCTTCCTACCTATCTAGTAAAATGAGATGGGCTTAAGGCCTATGGGCTTGCTACATAAGCCTTAAGATTAAATAAACATACAAGCCTTAGCAACCTATTACAAGTAAATGACCGAGACTTGATAAATAGTAAAACTTTGATCCCAACAATCTCCCCCTAAGGGTCGGTCATCACGGTTGCTTGACGTCTTTGTCATTTCTTCATCGTTCTTTGTTCTTTGTTCTTAGTTGTTGTGATAGTGATCATGTTATGAAGTTGTCTGCCTTTCGTCACTTCTGCGTCTGTGGTGGTAGTCCGCCATTCCAACATGCTCATACATATTTGAATTCTGACTTATACATGCACGCAGTCCCTTTCTTTCACATAAGATCTTTAGTCTTTATACTTTGTAGATTCTTCTTTATGGCATAGAATCTTTCTTTGAACTTTGTGTTGCTTTGATCTTTGAGGGAGCTTTTGATTACTTCAAGATGCATGTATGAGCATGTGGAATCCGTCGCCATGGAGATGATGTAACCCTGCATGTAAACAGTTAGCAATAAAACATCCGGTACTTACAGATAAGGAATTAGAGATCTTCAACAGCATAGTGTGAAGACTCCTTCTAACCCTTATCAAGGCCGTTCCCATATCAGATACTCCCGAGGGAGCCTACAAGACCTACTAAGTAGCTCATTGACTGGGTGAGCCGCTGGGGATCACTCCTCGACTATAGACCGCTAAGAAACCACCGCAAACACTAAGCGTAACCCGCAAGGAGTTACCGAAGTGACCTGCTGTCAGGGCTGTTTGATGATGACCCTGGCAGGATTTCCGTTCAATCATTGAGAAATACTTATGTAAATTCTCTCATAAACGTTCTCGGCAGATTGCTAAGATCTGCGAAGGACTCGATAATTTACAGCTAGTGTCCATTGATGTAGAACACCAGTTGTAGAAATACTAAGTGTTCCTAAGAGATCTTTGATGTATCTCATGGCTCTAGACTCGAAAATTGCACACTTAGGTTTCCTATGCGGAGACTAGGGAGGGGTCTCCTGCTTCAATATCAACCATCTCTAAGAGATAGGTCGATAGATTACACCGGTTCCCCGTGAGAATGAAACAAGCTCTTTTAAGAGAACTTGAGTGGTTAAGAAGGTTTAGTGCAGTGCGTCACTGGGTCCATGACGACTTTATCTTCAATACCGGTGTCACCTTAGTAACAACCAGTAGCATATGAGTTGAACCCGGTGTCTGCCCTAAGGTTGAACATATGGAGGGCTATTTCCTTTCACCATTTTCTTTACTTTTCTTTTTAATTCTTCAACTCCTTCTTTCCCTTTCATTCTTTTCTCCTTTTATCGTATCATACCTAAGGACTTCTAATTCTAACTAATGGTGATGTCCTTGGGTAGATCCCTCCGGCTCTGGCGGATCATAGGACGGTATTTCCTATCTTAATCACCTTATAACTCCAAAATTATCCGACAATAGCCAAGAAACCTTTGATTGAAAATCTCTCAAAGTGTTTGTGATTATGAAATATTTTGTTAAACACTTTGAGAGTTTTTGTGTTTCCTTTTGAAGGGCTCCCCCTTCACGTGTGCTCATAAGTGTTTAAAGAAATTTGCACATGTAGGAGGAGCAAGCACTTTTGAATTGATCCACTTTCAGTGAACCTGACCGATTCGAGACACGCTTACATCACTAGTTAGACTAGCTTGAAGTTATTACCCGGCCTGGTCAAATCCACAGAAAGTTTCTCGAAACGGTACATTTCTACTAAGACAAATCCTTTTCGAGACACGCTTACGTGGCTAGTTAAAGAGTTCCATTGTCAGCTTTTAGGTGACAACTAACTTGATGTTATTACCCGTCGAGGATAAGTCTTTTCGAGATTACTAACTTTTATGTTTCGTCAATTCCTGGGTCAATTCTGAGTCTAGCTCGCATGAGTTTGACTTTAAGCAACTTTGAACTTTCATATTTTAATCACTTTCACTTTTTCTCCCCCTCAAAAATAGCATATGAGATGTTGTTTTTGATACACTTTTGATTAAAATATGCTTTTTGAGTCTTATGGGGAGATATCAACAAGAACTTTTGGTTTTTCAAATGATGAATTTTTCAAGTGCTCCCCCTCAACAAGTGAATACTCATTGAGGTGAAATACTTGTCTTTTGAGCAGAATTATGAAAATCAGAAAATGTTTGATTAATTCTACTCAAAAGTAAGAAGCCTTCGCTCCTTATATAAGGATTGAGGCACTGAAGCGTACCTCAGGGTCCTTTCTTTACAAGAACGGGTTGTACACTGTTATGTGTGCACAAGCCATTGTTTTAATACAAAATTAGCTTTCTTTAAACACAATACTCCCCCTCAAATAATGAAGTTTATTCGAGAGATAGTCTTCTTGAGCAGAATATTGAATCGTATTAAAAAATACCTTTTGAAATTCGTGAGATGATTCTGCTCAAGGTTTTAGAAAACACAATCAAGTATTTATACAATAAAGAATGCTTGAATATCAGATTAGACATCTACCTCGAGACTGAAAACCTTTGTTTACCAAAATTTGAAATCCATTTGTAGGTTGTGTCAATCCGAAAAAAATGTTGAATTCCAACGAGGATTGAAAAATCCTTGTTTCATTTAGATAAAACACTCGTCGAATTAATGGAAATTTAAAACTCTTTTGCTTTTGAAAGGTTGATTGAGACCCAGAGTCTCTCTTTTGAGTTTTAAAATCTGAAGAAGAAGATTTCCATTTAAAGTTGAACCTCAAGGGTTCTTTTTGAAGATTTGTTTTTGTGATGAATGGAAAACTTCCGGTATTTGGGATGCCCAAATCAGAGTCATTCTTTATTGTAGCCAAAGCATTCCAGATTTTGAAAATTTGAAAGGTTTTAGAACAACTTTGCTTTGGTCTTCACACTTGCTTAACCGGTGTAAAACAATAGTGTAGAGTTTGGAAAAATTTGTTTCTCACCATTTTGAATCCATTTACCAGTTTAGCCCTTAAACACATTTTGCCCTTTGACCTCAAAATATGTTCCATAAGAAACATTTTGTCGAATGTTGAAATTTTAATTTTCAATGGGATGACATGTACTTGCACATAGAGAAAATGCATCAGGCACAAACAAGTATACAGATGAATCAAGAAACTCATTCTAAATATACCAAAATGCTCAGAATTCTCAATTTAACACACAAGATCACAGATTAATTCATCCTATCACTCGAGATTTTCCAATTATGATAATGGTTAGGGGTTATGATTAGAGACATTGCACGCATTTTAGCATCATAATGCATGAATATTGTACAATTAAACATCCTAGTAGCAGCAAAGACATCGAAATCTTAAACCCTAAATCACTTGATTTCAAACCTTTGTTGTTTCTAATCGTGCAAACACACCAATCGAGCATTCTTTAGTGTTCTCTAAAGCTATATGAAATAATTAATTAGACTAAACACATGAAAAAGAAAATGCCCAGATCGATAATTACATGAACCCTAGTTTCAGATTATGCCTTTTTGACCGTTGAAAACATTTGAAACATTTAAGGAACGATTAGACAACAACCATGAGGAAATTAGAAACTCACAATCGGGAACATTCGAGGATAAAAAATCGTTAGTCTGAATCGTTGAGGTTATCGATTATGTGTGATATTTTTGAGAATATTTAAAGAAACTTTTATTAGAGCCCGTATTATTTTCCATGCAAGATCCTTTTACCTAAGTTTAAGACATTTGTGAATCTATACTCATTAAAGGTTAATTACTTTTCCATTTGAAGTCCAAACTAGATTATTTAGGAATCATTGCAGAAAAAAATGTCATTTCTCCCCCTCGAATTAGCATATATTTTGTGAAACTCTTTTGCACATTTTAAATTGAGAGATCATAGATTTTTTTTTGAAAAAATGAGTTTTAAATCCGAATGATGAAGAAACATTTTATCCTTGAAGAATTATGATGAAGTGTGCAAACTTCATGGTTTTGTGAAAGTTTTCTCCCCCTCAAAACATGTTCCATTTTAACAATGCAAAGTAAAATTTGTTTTAATGGAGGAACATAGTTTTGAAGATTCGAAGTTTGTACACAAAGAAAGAGGATTTTTTTTGTAGTTTTTGTATTTTCTTAATGATAAAATATTTACAAAAGAAAGTTTGATGTTTGACTCACTTAGGTTTTAAGAAAATTTTGTAAATCATCTGGAGTCAAACACCGCATACCAATATGGTGAACTAAATCAACAAACCTTGAAGGAGGTAATGCCTTTGTAAACAAGTCCGCCAACTGGTATTTAGTACCCACAAACACTAGTTCAATTGTACCCTTCTTGACATGCTCTTATATGAAATGGTATCGGAGAGCAATTTGTTGGGCTTTGGAATGATGAATGGTTTTGCATGAGATTGCAAAAGCACACTTTGAGTCGCAGTACATTGAGATCTAGTCAAATACATAGCCATAGTCCGTGAGCTAAGTTCTCATCCAAATGACGTGAGCATAGAAAGCAGACATGGCTACATACTAAGCTTTTGTTGATGACAGTGATGTACAATCCTGCCTCATTGACTGTATCCCTTTGTAACTAAACAAGATTTGTTGCAAATCACTGTGCCTTCTGCGTCCAGCTTGTTTTTCCAAATCCATTTAATTCCAATGATGTGTCGAAGGGTGAAGTTGATAAGTATCTCGCAAGTGAGCAGGACCCAAATTGCGTGTAGATGACTCAGCAATGTCGGGGACAGGTTGAACATTAGCAAATGGGTTAATGAATGGTTCTGGGTCATGCTCTGCGGGTTGTGGAACTGATAAAGGTATGGAATCTCCAGCTGATTGTCGTGAGTTGGACCCGGTTTGTTCTGTTGTTGTAGGTGATATGACTGGAGAACCGTCTCTTCCAACAGTAGTTGTTGTTTGTTGAGGTGTATCAGGTACTTGATGTTGATCAAGCTGTGCAGCGGAATTTGGTGTGGCCTCAGATGGACGGTTAACAAGCGTATCATCAAACCATGGAGCAAACAAGGTTTCCACTTCTTTACGAGAAAGTGACAATGGTTCAGCCGAAGATACCGGAAAGTTAAGACGGTTGGATGCGGGTCCTAAGCTGTTGTGCTCAGAAGCCATTGCTGAAGTACTTTTAAATGGTTGATTACGGGTCCTAAGTTGTTTTGCTTAGAAGCCAATCCATTAACCTCGGGTCCGAAACTGATTTGTTCCAAAGCCATTTTTGATGAATCTGTAAAGAAAGAAAGAAGAGACAAGAAAACAGAGAACAAGGATCCCCAAGTGTAATTGGGTTACGGATGTTAGAAGCATAAAGATGTAGTGTCAATTATCTTCTTAACACTTAGACACACTATATCAATGATTTCCTTTCTCGCCTCAGGGATAGATGTTGTGGATTTCACATTAGTTTTGGTGCAAATGTCTAAAATCTTTCCTGTAGGAATCCACTTAAGACCAATTGATTTGAAAATTCTACCCGTGGGTACCCACCTAATGTTAGATCTAGGAGATGTTTTCCTTTTAGATGCAGTGGGAGCATCACTTGGTTGAGAAAACCTATGTCTTATATTGATCCACTTCTTAGGTTTCTGATTATGACTTTTGGTTCAACGGGTTTGTTTGTCTTTGTCGATTGAGCCATTTCAAGTGAATTTCCTTTTTTGAAGATTTTTTAAAGCACAAACAACATGATTATTTACGCAACTACTCTTTGATGCTAGCCAATTCCTATTAGTTTGTTGAGAACGCCTAGGTTTTGGTGTGCTACTACAAGCAGTGTTCTGTACTACAGTGGAAGGCATCACTTGAGGTTTTGAACCTAGAATTCCATCCTTTTGAAGTAGCGCCTTTTTCCTAGCCTTTTCTAGATCATAGTTCGTGTACATGTCATCTGTGCCATAAGACTTTTTACTTTTAATGCTCGTTTTAGACACTGTTTTTGAACTAATCCTAGATGAGCCAGGTATAATCACGTGTTGAGATTTGGCAGACACAGATGCATTTTCCTTAGGCCAAGAATGTGGAGTGACTGGTTTTGTCAAATTGTTTTTCTCAACAACTTGGGATGCAAACCGAGGTTTTGAAAATTTAGGCCGTTCAGATTTAAATGCAGTTTGTTGTCTAACCACTGATTGTTTTCTGATTGATTGAGAAGTCGGTTTCCCCAAGATTGATGGTTTTGCAAACTTAGTATCCACACTCTGGCCAGTCAGTCTTCTTAATTTGTTTTGCAATGCAGCATGTGAAAACACCTTTCTTGAATTTGACCTTTTAAAAGCTCATTTTCTTTAACTAATGTATCCACACGTTTTCTTTGTTCATTCAAAAATTGACCATTGTTGCCCGAATTTAGAGATTCGTTTTGCAATTGAAGTTCAAGTGAGATGCAATGTGCCTCTAGTTTTGAAAAATCTTTATGACACTGGGCAATGGTCTTTTTGAGAAGAATGTTTTCAGACTCAAGAGTTTGGTATGATGTTTCAGTTATTGGATTATCAGGTATGGACTCAGACTCAGAATTTTTGTTAAGACATTGTACAACGTTCTGGTCAACCTCTCCTTCATTACTGAAGTTAGGTTGCTCAGATTGTTGTTTCTCATTTGCAGGCATAATATGATCAACAGTAGATTGTACTTCAACCATTTGCTCTTTGTCAAAGTTAGGTTCTGTGTCATAGATGGGTATGACATCTTCCTCATCCATCTGTCCTTTGTCAAAGTTGGGCTCTGAGTCATAGAAGGGTCTGATCTCTGCACAGTCTGCATCTGTATCATTCCCCAATCTGCTGTTGTCATCCTGCTCTTCTGATTTTGTCCCATCGCGTTCCATGACACCCAAATTAGCTTCTAATGCATCAACCATATTAGATTGCTCTTCTTGAATCTGCAACTTCTGTTCATTTATTCTTTGGACATAATTTCTTCTGTGAAGAATCGCCTTCTCAATCGAATCCAAATCTCGTATCAATATGTCTTTGAAAGTTTCATCCTCGATTCGGGATTTGATGAACTGCTGAAACTGTTCCTTGATCACTCTGAAGGTGGCGTTGGATTCATTCTCGTGAACTTCTTCTGATGCAAGCTGCTTTTCAAGTTGATTCACGTTTTCGAACATCATATTTGTGAAAATGTCAAAGTCTTCTCCAAGGAGTGATGGAAATGCCCGTTTGAATGCTAAGTCTTTGTTTGAGAGGACCTTAAGGTGTGACTTAAGTGATCTACACTGTTCCATGCATCTCTTCACTAAATATGTCTCTAACTCATGCATCAACGACCTTGATTGATACATTTTCTCTCCCCCGTGATTATTGCAATGTAATTGGAATAATCAAACAAAAATGTCACACACAAGGTCGAAATAGTGATTTTTAATATTTTCCCTCCAAAAATAATTTGAAAAATTTTCAGTTACAAAGTTTTGAAAATCACTATAAAATGCAATTCTAATGTCACAAGAAAATTTGAGTTTAAAAAATTTTGCCGCCAAATTTTACCGAAAAAATTTGAATTTTGGGCCAAAATTTTCACCGTTAAACCAAAATTTGAATTTCGCGTAAAAATTGAACGTTTAGTTTCCTGTAAAAATTAAATTTTACTCAAATTTTCCTGCCAAAAAGATAGTAAGAAGATTGTAAGAAGAGATTTAGAAAGAAAAATTTTTAGAAAGAAACTTGTGTAAATATGGATCTTATAGAAGGTGTAGATTTAAAGCCAATTCTCGAAAATTTTGAGTTCTCGAAAAAAAAACATGTAGTGATTGCGAAACTTTGGTGATTTCGAAAAAAAAAAAATGTGTTCTCGAAAAAAAATCAGGTGTTCTCGAAAACTTAAGAAATTTGAGATTTCGAAACTTTTATGAAGGTTGAGTGTTTTCGAAACTTTTGAGGTTTGCGAAAAAAATATGTGATTTCGAAAAATTGGAGATTTTCGAAAACACAAACTCACTAGCAAAATTTCGAAATTATCCAATTTCGAAATTAATCCAAAAGTCGAAGTAATTTTCTTTCTTATACAAGAGAAAAAATACTGAGTTCACAATCCGTAAGTCGATAGAAAGCAAATTCTAGTAATTTCGAAACTTGGTCAAATTGGTGATTTTGAAATTTTGGCAGATTTTGTTTTTCAAAGAAAGCAATCCAAAAACTCGTTTTTATTTCAAGATTCTTGTACTTTTAGGTATAAAATGATGAGATCTTTAAGAAAGTTGAAAACTTTATAAACTTTTTCAAAACTACAAAAGATTTCGAAAAATAGTACAACAATCCTAAATCGATTTTTGTGACAAAAGTTTGGAACTTTTTGTTTGTTTTGATTTGTAGAACAAGTTGGTAGGCAAAGATGTGCTAAAAACCAAGAAACAAACAAGAAAGTACAAAAATTTTAACAAAAATCGATTTGAAAAACAAGTTTAAGATGGAATTCAATGAAAACAACAAAACTACACCTTCTTCTAGCGAATGATACCACTTGTTAGGTCACAATTTATGTAAACACAAGTATAAGAATGATAGAAAAGAGATGAGAAGGAGAGATGGTTGATTAAGACACTATGAGAAATAGAAATGAAAGAGTTTTCTTTAGAATAATGAAATAACCAACAAGTTTACTAGTCACATATGACTAGTATATATAGGGAAGGAGTAGGGCAACACTCCCTTCCTCCCTATCTAGTAAAATGAGATGGGCTTAAGGCCCATGGGCTTGCTACATAAGCCTTAAGATTAAATAAACATACAAGCCTTAGCAACCTATTACAAGTAAATGACCGAGACTTGATAAATAGTAAAACTTTGATCCCAACAGGGGTGTCAGCGTTGTCAGGACCAGCAGTAGGAATTGGTGCAGACCTGGTAGGAATGGTGGAGTTGTCTTGCTCAATAGGCACATCAACCATCGACACAACTTCTTCTCGCTCATCACCAGACTTTTCACCTTCAGCATCATCCGGCTTATCCACGAGGAATTGATCTCCAAAAGTATCCAGATTCTTGTACGATGCCAGGGTTCCAGTAGAGCTGTCAGGTTCCACAGCGAGCTTAGGATCATCAGTTTTCAGTTTGAAGTTACCTTGTAGATCCGGATAAGCAGTAGAAACAAATTCGTCATCGAGTGGATCAATTGGAGTTACAGACTCAACAGTTTTATCCTGTACCGGTTGGTGGCTGGTAACATCTTGTGTAGCTAAGTTAGATTCATCACCTTTGAGAGATGAGCTGGTATCAGTCTCAGATCCGCTTGTGTCAGCGGGTTGCCCAAGACTTGGTGATGGAGCATTGTCGGGAGATATTTTTGCAGATGAGGATGTTGGTGATCGTTTTTTGAGGATATACTTGGAGCTGGTCAATTTGGAGGCAGGAGATGATATTTTCAACAGAGTGTGTGCAGCCAGTTCTTCCTTGGCAACATCCTTGCCTTTTCCTACCACATGCTGGATTTGTGATGTCTTGTCTGACACAGGTTCTCTGATGCTGACACCACTGACTGGTGGCATGTATGCATCCTTTAAACTTTCAGCAGTTGCCATTTGAACCATTTCTTCTTCTATGAGAGGCAACTGTGTGGTGCTAGGTGCAGCTTTAGGATCCTCAAAACTTGGTGGTTTTATTCTTTGTGCTGGTTCTTTTACCTCCTGTGGTCCGCTTTACTTGTTTAGTACCTTCAGAGGACGCAGCTGAGGTTGTTACACCCTTGCGTTTCTTGGATGTGGTTCTTTCAGACTTAGTGGATAGGGAGGGCTCATTAGCAGATGCTGCCCGACTTGTCTTCAGAAGTTTAAGATATTCCTCATAATACGGTGCAGTCAGTATATCACGAGTGAGAAGGGCAGTGGGAATGTCCATGCCGAAGATTATCTCGCTTGTACTCTTTGCATCATATTTGAGGAACCCAACTGGATGTTCATCTGTGGGTTGATGAAGAGGAGATTCATCTCTAGGGTGGAATTTGAGAGATCGTTGAAGACTTAGTATGATCAGCTTAGTGAAGCGAATGCTTGGAATCAGGAGCTTGGCTGATCTTTTCTTACCGTCTTTGTTTGCTTCAAGGTTTGCCTTATCGACCAAGAAAGAGTGAATGGACTGACTAAATTCCTCCCAGATCCGTTCAGCAAAGTTGATGTTCTTACCATTAACAATGCCCCAGAGAATTTGTAGAGATGGAGCTCTAAGTCTTTCATACCCCGATGTTTTGCCCGTCAGACACAAGTAGATAAGGCTTGCAATTGCTCTCCATGGTTGATAGAGGTCATGGGTGATAACCGTGGAAAGCGTAGATACTTGAGTGGGATACCCAAGTTCATTGACGAAGTCAATAAGGGTAGCGGGATTAGGTGGGGGAGTGTATTCAACATTGTCACCCGTTGGCAATATCTGCAGTGCGCTACCAAGAGTTTCCATAGTGATGTTCACCCAATGCTCATCCAGCTGACACTTGTAAGTGTTGGTAGCTCAATCATGGCATATAATGTTCCAGAACTGCTGTATATAGATGGAGGGGATTGAGGAGGATGTGGTGAACGCATTGAAGAAAGTGGTGTTTTTCAGTATGTCCAGGGCCATTCTGAATATGGGATGATTCTGAGGTCTATCAGTCTTAACATAGCAGTTGCTCTTACGAATAGCTACCCACTTGTTGAATGGCAGAATGTCGTTGTCAGAACGAACGGGTGGAGCCAATTGTCCTTCGATAATAGGTTCTACCATAATAGCTGCATTTGACACAAATCAACAAAGAAAGCAAACCATGTGACATTGAGTGTTAGTAACTAGTGAAACCCTAGCACCAAATGGTAAGGAGATATGACCAGGGCCAATAGCCATGGTAGAACAGTAATAATCACTCATGAGGGATATCATTCATCACATAGAATAGCAATTAGGACAAACAAGAATGAGTGCCATAGGGTCATACCAAGCAATGCATGGATAATTAGACACCCATTTACTAATACACAAGCAGTGCACTCCTAATTAATGCTAGACAAAGTGGGTCAAAATAGTTCCCAGCTAGAGTTAAACGCAGAACCATTAACCGCAGACTCAATTAACCGCAAACTAACCGCAAACTCAATTTAACCGCAAGCTCAATTTAATCGCAAAGACATAACCGCAAAACAATCGAACCGCAACAAGTCAAGATAAACGCAAACAATTGAATCGCACATCACTTTAAACGCAAGTGCAGGTAACCGCAAAGCTACTTAACCGCAGTCAAGGTCATAAATAAACTCAACCAATAGAATCGCAAGACATAGTAGACACATAGCAAGTTAAACGCAAGATTTAGCTAATCGCAGTTATAGTTAAGGAGAAACTCGCAAACAGGGTAAATGATAACCGCAATCAAGAACTTAAGCTAACCGCAATTAAGAGTCTACGCTAACCGCAATGAGGAACACCTGCTAACCGCAGTCAAGAGTCTATGCTAATCGCAGTCAAGAACATAAGCTAACCGCAGTCAAGATCATACGCTAACCGCAATCAAGAACATAAGCTAACCGCAGTCAAGAATACTCCACACACTTCGATACAAACCGTCAGATCTTACGATTAACACCAAGGATGACAACAAGATCCCTCAATCAAAGTAAATAACAATACAATTCCCTACTCAACGCCTAGGGTACTACGCAAGGTATTTCCATCCTAAATGCAACTCTAACAAGACCAAAATATCACACTCACATCCATGAATATCACACATAAGCAGTTAATGAACAATTAAATGCAGTAGAGAGCAAGTGTGATCTAACCTATTGACAAATAAACGCAATTACACGTGATAACAAGCAACACGAGTTCCCACCTATAATAATGCAACTCGTGAGAATATGAAATCATGGAAAGTTATAGTAAATGTGAAGATTAAGCACATGACGTACCAACAAATAAGCAATCAAGGGAAACAATCAAGATAAACGCAATCAAAGTGAGTAGAGAATGAGAGATGTGAGATTAAATAGCAAGAGATGTTTGTGGTTAACTTTTTAGTCGCAAAGAAAATAACTTCTTAAATATGTGATGGGTACACTTTGCTATAATGACACAAACAGTCCTTGTACTTCACTATCATACATTAGACAATGATACAAGTGCACAAGATTGGTCCCTGAAGTTATGAGTGATACCCAAGTGATGAGAGAGTTTTCAGGATGTGCATATAGTACCATAAGGCCAGATATGAGAAACAACAGACTACCTAAAGCAACACATAGCACGAAGAGCAAACATATAGACACAATGTGTAGCAAGAAAATATATACAGAAAGATAGCATGAAAGTAGAATGAATGAAAGAACAAATACACTATATGAACACAAGCTACTGACATAAAGCATATACAGGGAATGTATCAGTAGGTAAAAAGGTGAAATACGAGTCCTGAAAAGAATTAGTCAGGAGTCCACATGATGTCATCTCACATGTGAGTAGACATATCTCCGGTCGTGGGAGATGTCAGTGTCTTTGAAAGCCACACACAGGTTTTCGTGGGCATGTTGTGTAATCCCTTTGTAAAACCAGTGTCAATGGTACACACATGTGACCATTTGTGACCATTCATCACGAATGTCCTTCCAGTTGGTACCCATATCCAAGAAGATCTAAGCCTGTATGTTGTTTCATGCATAGTGACATTCTTGTGGTGAACAGTTCTATGGTCATATTTCCTTGGTCTATGTCTCAAAGGTATTACAGGTTTATGACCATTTGATTTATGAATTTTAGGTTTTGAGCTCACAAACTTAATCAAAGCACGTTTTTTATCTACTTGAGAAACACATCGAGTTTCTGAGAATTTAGGTCTTTCAGAAATAAAAGCATTTGGTTGTCTAATGGTAGTTTGATAACCAACAGTTTTCAAGACAGGTTTTCCCAAGATAGATGGTTTTGAAAGATTAAGGCTCATTTGACTCTTTGAAACATAATTTGGCACGATGTGCTCACCAGGAATTATAGGACATGAAGTCAGACTTTGAACAGAGAAATCATTGTGTTTAGTAAATTGTGGAGTAGTCAGATTGATGTTCTCAGCATTTATTTGTTTGAGTGACTCACACAGTTCATTACATTTTACTTTAAGATTCTCATTTCCACACGTAATTTAGCCATTTTGCAGTTAGTTTCATAAGTATCGTGTTTCCATTTGGCATCATTACGTTACTCATACATCATGATCTGACTTTTAAGACAATTGATAGTTGAGTCCTTGTCATGCAGTTGAGTTTTCAGATTGTTAATCATAAAATATTCATTAAGATCAGGCAATTCCGGATTTAGACACGGTTTGCAGTTTTGAAGACATTCTTCTTTATGTTGTATTTCAATTTCAAGTTCAATGCAATGTTTTTGTAATTGTGAGAACCTTTTTTGGAGTTGATTAAATGTCTCTTTTTCAACCATGTTCTGGTCCATTGTCTTAGAAAACTCAACTTTGAGACAAGGGCTTTCATCAAACAGATCATTTTTGAAGACATCATACAGATCATTTTCTCCCCCTTTATAACACATATTTGTTGAATTAGAGAAGAGTAATACACTGTCAGTCTGTTTCAACAGATTTGTGTTATAACAAAGATTACTTTGATATATATGGTGACATACATTAGATGATGTATTGTATTGATCAATTGAGGATACCTCATTGCTTGAGTCCGGGTGTGAGTATGTTCTCCATAGCCTGGGTCACCAACTTATCAGAAGTGACACTCTTATCATCTTCTGAATCCATAAGTTCAGTGTTGACAGACTTTGCATCCACTGTTAAACCCAAAACCAAACTATCACTTGTTAGTCCACCATGTGTCTCAGCCTTGTCATCATATACTGGTTCATGTTTTGGCTGTCTCTCGATGTACTCTTTAACCTTATCCAAGTTTTGACGTAGCATATCTCTGTAGTTGTCAACATCTATATTTGTGTGGTCAGCGAAGCACTTCATAGTCATCTGACTGTCGTAATCATAGATCATGGAGGATTTAGAGTTAAAGAAACTATGCAGTTGTTTGCTGAGCACACATAGGGCAGCAGAGGATCCCTCATTAGATGTTTCTTTTCTGACCAATTGTTGCCGTAATTGATCCAAATTCAAGATCATAATGTCTGTGAATGTTTGAACATCTTGACCGAAAAGTGTTATGAATGCACGTTCAAAACCCATTGTGAATCTGTTGCCCTCTAGCAGCATAGAAAGATGTGACTGAAGTGTTTGAAAGCATTCAATGTGACATTCTCTTGCCAATTCAAGCAATTTGCTTGACTGAGGAGTCGCATTCTCATTAGGGTCCGAGCATGATTGTGTACTAGAGTCAACATACGATACTGGTCCTTTCATTTGTAAATGAAGCATACCACTCATATGAGAACCAAACTAACCTTAGGTGATTAAGTTGCAATTAAGGAGCAACTCACAAGTAAGGAGATAATCGCAAGATATGCTAACCACAAGACCTAACCGCAGAATACTTAATCGCAGAGGCAGAATACCCAAACCGCAAGATATGCTAACCACAAAGACCTAATCGCATAATACATAATCGCAGAAAGCAAATCACAGTAAGCCAACCACAATAATCTAACCGCAGACTACTTAATCGCAAGAGCTAATCGCAGTGTACAAAAATCCAAATCTGTCACTTTCCTTGCGATTTGTTTGTATTCCCAAAATAGTAATCGCAGTCAACCTAATCGCAAATATCAGAACTTAACCGCAACCAAGCAATGGAATAGTATACTTAACCGCAACTTAGAAATCCGCCCACAATCTAATCCAAACTTCACGTAGATTAAAGATACTGTATAACCAACTGAAACACAATGCACTACTAACACTAATGATCATAAAAGTACATCACAAACACGTGTAATAACACTAGAAAGATCAAACCAAGATGTTTTACAAGAAAGTGACTTCAAACTCACAAAACCACACAAAACCACTTCAAATCCGATTCTACAAGGCCCTAAGATGAAACCTTGGCTCTTGATACCAATTGTAGAATACTAACTTTGTTTGAAACATGATTCCCCTTGTGATTTGTGTGGCATTGGAGATACAAGAAAGAAAGGGAAAGTGGAACCTTGAGAGAAAAGAGAAAGTTAGATTGAGATTAAGTGAAGGTTCAACCCTCTCCACATGTGGAGAGGGGTATTTATACTTACAACATAAACGCCCACATCCGGGCTGTGGATCAGGCATACAGTGGGTGAAGACCCGTCCTTCTTCCACGGTGTTACTTAAACTAATACTAACTAACTTATAAATAAACTAACTACGAGCTAACTTAATGCTATTACAATAATCAGGTGACCGAGACTTTTACAGGAATATTTGTATTCCTAACAGTGAGTGTTTAAAGAAAGGTGAGGTGCGGGATACTATTTGATTTTCGTAATACTCGAGGGAAATTAAACGAGCCTCAGGTTTTATTGAATCCCGGTATTAAGCCTATGCCATACTATCACGGTGTCGGTACACATGCGGTTTTAGTAAAAGTGGATTCTGAGTTCACCACATCGTTTGTTTGATAATAGTCGTCGTTGCTTTTCAGTATAAATGAAAGCAAAATTTTAAATGTGAGAATAAGTGAAACCGCTGAATTAAATAATAACTTTTTCGGTCATACAGGAAATAAATAACTTGGAAAATTTCAGGTTCTTACAGTACCTACCCCTAATTCTGAATTCCGTCCCAGAATTCTTAGTCCGTGGTAGTCGTTGGGGTTGTCTCGGTGAATAGGTGTGGATAGTTGGCACGAATTTTGTCTGCTTGCTCCCATGTGTACTCTGGTCCTCTATCAGATTTCCAGCGAATCTTGACGATGGGAATGCGACTTTGTTTTAATTGCTTAACATTACGATCTATGATTTTTGTTGGTGTTGAAATGAAAGGGTGGATCTAATTTGGGTTAGAACAATGGGGTTAGATATCACTAATAGTTTTATGGTAAACATAGGGCATTTAAGGGGAAAAGCCCCTTGGTGTGAACATTAATGAAGAATGCGTCAACAAGCCTACACGGCTATTCAAAGTGATGATCTATGAATTGAGGTATCTAAGGGCAGAATCGGATGTCAATGATTAGGAACGTTTGGAAGTTATTATCAGATAATGCTTGTGAATCTAAGTGCTCAACTTATTAAGGTAGACTATGATGTATATCGACTCGAAAGCATGGTATTAGTGGTCCAACTCAAGTGGGTACTATGTCGAGAGATGTCCTGATATAGATGGAAGCTAAAGGTCTTACGGTCAGATGCGACCTCTTATCGTCCCAGTGTAAAAGTGATATTATGTCCCAAAATGATAAAGTTATCTAAAATTCCGAAAGAGTAGGCTGTCTCTGAGTAATTGATTACTTAATTCTACATTTTTCTACCAGTGTGAGAATCTTATCTTACAGGATGAGTGGGAAGGTTGTACTTCGAAGGAATGGTGTCAAGGTATGGCCTATCACCATTGTCAATTTTTAGTGGGTCAGGTGGTATATAGGTGTAGCGGTTGTTTGCGAGGTTTGTTCCTACGATTTGTCCTGGAATTTTATGTTTTCCTGCTTAGAGGTATTGTAAAAAAAAAAATAATAATAAAATAAATTTGTTCAAAATTTTATTTTGGTAAGCGTTTACACAAATTTGACCAAATCAATAATTAAAAAAGACACAAATTTCTCTGTTTAGAGTTAATAGTCTTGTATAATGATATATCCTTGCAACATTTAATGTTTACCGTTTAGTAGAACGAATTTTTAATTATATTGTAAACAAGACAATTTCACAAAAATCAACATTTAGACATTTCTTAATATATGAAAGTTTGGTAAGGTTAGACAAAAAAAAAAAAAAAAAAATAACCCGTTAAAATAAGTATTTTAGAAAAATATCACTATGAGTTTTAGGAAAAGTTCCTTAAGAGTGAAAACATGAAGGAAGTAGGTATAGTTTGGTACGTATAAATTTTTAAAGGTTTAAGGGCATAGCCTAGTTTCTAGTGCTTGCTAGTGTTTGGCGGCTAAATGTCGGGTGAAGTATATAAATATGGTACTTAATCCACTTCGGTAGTTCTGGAAGGTATCAGGACTTATTTTGTTATGCTAGTGGTCTGAAATGAATGAATCAATTGAATATTATGTCAGGAGGCGTTTTCCTTGGTTTCAAGTGAAAGTTGTGCATTGACGGTCATTCGGTATGTTAAGACTTATTGGCATCTTGGTGTGGAAGTGAGGTCATATCAAAATAGGTTTTTGGGGCCGAATAATCTAGAACTCTTATAGGGTACAATGTTTTAAAGGTGGTTGTATATTGATAGTACCATCCAAGGTATCCATTACTTACGAGGGAGTCTAATTATATGATGCAGAAAGGGTGAATCGTGCATTGACAGAATAGTGTCAAGTCATGGTATCTTGTCATTCCTAGTCGGGGACAGAGATGTTTGATTTACCTCTAAGGTTTGGCTTAGTCAAAAATAGTGTTTTGGGTCATTCTTGCGTCCTAATCGGCTAATATCCTCAAATAATTAGTGAAAGATTTGTCAATTGATCCAAAAATAGTGGCTCAGATTACTCCGTAAGGTCTTAAGACTTTCGCTAGGTTATATGTCAGCCTATGGTATGTTCCTAACCCTTGTCAGGAGTTCTATTGGTCCCTTCATTCTTGGCTTCCATCAAGGGGTCCTCCTTGTATTGTTAAGATCTTATTACCCTATGGTACGTGTACGTATTTTTCATCGTAGATGATTCTGGTATCTCACCAATCAGACCAAAACAGAAAATGTCTAAGCCTCAAGTTCTGTGGACACTAAGTTGATGTCTTATGGGTATCTAGTAGGTTTAGGGTGCAACCTCAAAAGATAGTGTTGGTTCTTATTAGCAGTCTGATGGATAGTTCGGAGATACCCTTAGTACTTAACGCAGAGGGTACGATTTGAAGAGTGGTGTCGATTGCTACTAGCAATTAGTTGGTTGATTTAGTAGCTACTTTTTTGTTCCACGCAGAAGGTACGGTTTTGATTAAGGGAGTGAATGTAATCGTCTTCGTGATTGACATTGTTTAAAGTGAAGATAGGCCATAGTGACTCTTGGGGTTTTGAGTTAGTCGGTCGTTATTGAATTTGGAGGTTGTCTGTCTGATGGTAGGATTTTTCAAATCGGGGGATGTGAAGTAAAGCGAGATGTCATAAAGTTAAGCTTCAAATGAATTCTTATGGTCGTAGGCAATCCCATTTATTATGGCTACGTTCACTGGTCGGTTGTTCCATGATGGCTAATGATTTAACTGGACCTCTCAAATCAGAATGTGAAGCGAGGCATGGCTGAATTTACGTGATAAGGGGGTATCAAAGTCTATTTGGTTATTTTGCTTCTTGGTGTGGATGCCCATGACTTGCACTATTTTTGTGCGTGTTTGTGTTTTCTCGAAAACAGAGTTAGAAAATTTAACTTTTTGGCAAAAAGTCTGGACAACTATTCCTAGCGTAGCATGGTCCTACCTGAATTATACATAGGTGATCAGGCTTTGTATAATTAAGGTTCAACGATGCAGCATTAGGCTTAGTTTAAAAGAAAGTATCGGTTGTTCATGAAGTAGTATCTTAAAATATTTTTCAAAAAGGAATCAGTACATAAGATGAATACCAAATAGCTTATAAAATGATGTGTAGGATAGTTTATAGAGTAATAAGGAATCAATTTATTAATTGTAAATAGTAGCAAGGTTGTGGTTTGGTTTGTGATATAGTAGTAGGGTAGCTCGTGATATTGCAGTAAAATGGTTGGTAACGAACTGTGAAATACTTTATTGGGAAATAAATACGCAATTTTTCATTTGACTAGACAATGGCTATAGTAGTTTACAAGGGAGTAAAATAGTTTTCGAAATGATAGTGAAAATTTTAGGGTAATCGTAACGTAGTTTACAAAATTCCGACGAAACCATTTGTTTGTTTATGAAATAGTGTTAAAGTAGCGAAACATATGATAAAATAGTTCGTAAAATAATTTGTGAAACAGTTCATAGAGTAAGGACAATTCATTTTCTTATAAGAGGGTAGTAAGGTCACAGATTTTGATTTTTGTGGTAGTAAAATGGTTCGTAGGATGATAGCAAATAGGTTTATAGTGCATCTGCGATATAGTTTGTGGAGTCTTAGTAATGTAATTTGTTGTTTTTATAAATCAGTAGTTAATGTGGAGCAAAATATCTTATATATCAATGGTAAAACTTGTAAGGTATTTGCAACATAGTTTACAGGATGTTGGTAAAAACGTTTGTTGGTTTATAGAGTAGTAGTAGGGTAGGAAATTTGGTTTATTGCGTTGAAATAAATTAGTTTGTGGGATAGTTCGTAAAGTGGGTTGTATGTTGATAGCGACACTGTTTATTATTTTTATAAAAAGGTAGTGAGGTAGTCAAATAGTTGATAATTGGAAGCAAAGTGGTTCATTGGTTAAGTAGTTTGTAAGAGAGTGGCAAAATGATTGATGAGATAGCGATAAATCATGTGTAAAATGGCTTATAAGGTGATAGTAAATGTTTTCACAAAACGGTCTGCAAGGTGTTCACGAAGTGGTTTATATGAGGCTAACAACACAATTTATAAGTTGATAGTAAGTCTTGTTATTAGTTTATAGGATTTTAGTAAGGTATTTCTTAAGAGGATCGGTTTGTAACATAGTGAAAGGTAAAATGTTAGTGAACTGTTTTGTTGATAGTAGTAAGGTACCAAATTGGTCTATTACATAGTAATAGTTTGTAAAATAGTTTATAAGATAAGTGATAAAATATAAAGTGCAATGGGCGACGGTTGACACATCTAGTTTGGTATGAGATTGCAGATAGTTGTGAACAAATAAGCTCACAACTCAAGATAACGTACACCAATTTTGTGAAATACGACAAGGTTTGTAGGAAAGTACCTATTAGAAGGAAGGGAGAGTGAGACATAGTAAGGATGTTCCTATTAGTAGACGTATGTAATGAAGTGAGATTAGCTCAACCAGGATAAGAGCGGAATAAATGACAACCATAATATAGTCACAACATGAGTAGATACAATCACCACGCATGTGAATACATGACGGAAAATCTTTTCCCTTATAGGCAAATATCATAGCATAATCAATCCACATGTCCAAATGATAACCTGTCTTAATTCGTTATACAACAAAAAAGGTACTACAAGTGTCACTAATTTGGCCACACACCCCGTGACTAGGATAGAAGCTACTAATGATAACAGTGTAGTCGAAGAACTGCCTGGTGCTCTTCTAGGTGGATCCTCAGTGGTGGCATGATGTGGTGGTCATGATGGTTGTGGCACTATCCCTAATGTGTCTTCCAAGTCTTTGTGGGTATGCATGCAAGGAGTCCATAATGGTGGTGGCAGATGAGTGGGCGCACTAGGCGGCTCATGGTGTGTACCATCTTGGGTCCAGTGGGGTGGGACCGGAAAATGCAATGGGGTGGGATACTCATCCCGGGTCTGATAAGCATGGCAGGTATAATAGGTGGTGTGAACAATGTAGGTACAGTGGTGTGTCGTGAAGGGGTAACTTCACCTTCCTCGAAGGGCTCGGTTTCCTCGGATGTCACTGTCGGTGCGGTGGGGGCAGTAATCACTGGTGGCATTAGTACAACAGTTGAAGACATGGCGTCCGTAATGTCCGAATCTGATGATAAGGTAATGGGGTGCGAAGCCGAAGACATGGTACTGTAATAACCCAGTAATAGTAATTATAAGTCATTTAATTCGAAATATCTACTAGTCATGATGTCTAAAAGTTATGCATCATCTGCCAAGCAAATCTCAATGCATGATGTCTAAAATTGGTGCATTATCTGCTAAGCAAATCTCTATGCATGATATTCGTAAAGTGTGGGCACGGAGGGCACAAGGTAGTAAGATGTAAAATAGTTTATTTTGAAATGTGGTTATAGTCCAGTGTTTTGAAAATACACTTGGTTCTCTATAACCATGGCTATGATACCAATCTGTAACACCCCGAAAATCGAACTGAAACAGCGGAAGACTAAACGGGGTATTACTTCATAGATATATTGCCATAATCATAGAAAACGACATAAAAGAGTCGTTTTGAGAAAATTTGTCATCATTCATCAACATAAAATCAGAGTAGCCACAACGGGTTCAATAAGTTTAGAAATACATAATGAAAATGTCTTGAATAAAAGTGAATGATAACATTTTTAAGTGAAATCCAAAAGGGTGCCCTGATCCACTCCGTGCCATAGATGCTATTCAGTTACCTGAGATAAAACATGCTAAAAGGGTCAACACAAAGGTTGAGTGAATCCACAGTGTTTAAGTTATAATAATTTGAACACAAGCCAAATAGTAGTAAAACAGTAACATTGTAATGTAGGATATTGCTCTAAGCCTCATGAAACGCAAACCTTAACACTGTTATGCTGCCATTAGAGATATATAAAAATCTTATGGGGTAGAAGCCTACACATAATAATATGATGCAGGTAATAGGGCCCTCGGGTAATAGGAGTTTGCCAGTTCCTAAGTTATTCGAATATAGTGCATTCGGTTACCATTCCAGGCTAACTTCAAATGGGGCGTCAACTGCCAATAGATCTATTCACTATATTCGCGTTCACTCGTAAGTGATTAATGGTTCATGATATGAGGGACTTTTGGCAATAGCGGTAACTTAGGCAATATCAATCAGGATAACATATAGAAAAATACTTGTGTTCAGATTTATAGCATGTATCTCCCCACGGGATTTGAAAACAAAGTAAAAAGTGGGACTATGAACTCACCTTAGCAATGGCAGCAGAAAAGTAATAGAGTCAAATGGTAGGTGGTAGCTCCGATGCGTGACCTAGATTAGTATGGCATAATTTAGTTCATAATTCTAGCTTCGGACTCGATAAGCGTAAATAAGCTCATAAGTTTTCAAAACGATATTGTTGCTTGTGTGGCATTATTAAGTTTGAAAATAGTTTTGTAATTATCGGCTCTTGGAAGTGCTTACATATCGAGAACGAATAAGATTTCTGGTTCGACGATAACTGAGAAATGAAGTGCGGAAGGTAATGGATGTTAGATGTCATCGGAGGAAACTAAGAATAGTGTTGGTAAAAGTTTGTATTTATTTTTATATGTATTTATATGTGAATATTAATTTATAGTGCATAGTATGAAAATAATTGTTTTTAAGTAAAAGTTTTATTTTAAAATTATTTGTATTTGAAATACATTTGTAAGATTGTTGGGTTTGACCTGCGTATATGTTTTAGTTGTACGAGATGATTAAGTGTCAAAATAAATAATAGAGTATATATAGTTTCATTATAAGTTGTCGTAGTTTTTGACATCGAGAAAAGTTATGTTTATTTGCTATATTAAAAATATACATTTAATAGTCTTAGAGTACATTGTGAAATAATTGTCGAGAACAAGTCGTGGAAATATGATAAATTTTAGAGTCTCGCCATCAGTTACATCGAGTATTTTGTGGTCGAGTGAAATGAAATGAGTCAGGAATTTATCCGTGAAATGAACAAGTAGCGCATCACCCTCGACCTCTTTTAACAAAATCAAAGTGCGGATTATACATTACTGTTAACTCTCATACGCACCCCCTTTTCATTGTGGAGTGGGCTTGGCGAGAAAGAAACAACTAGACACAACCTTGAAATTTAATGGGCTTCAGCCCAGACTAAAAAAAAAACGTTCTTGTTGGAAATATTGGGCTGTGGCCCACACGCACACACTTGACCAATTTCAGCTTATGTTTTGACGCAAGGGAGAATTGCAACAAGTGTTTAACCATCGATCTCATTCTCGCAACATGACTCAGACTAACATGCCAAATACCAAACCAATTCACACTTAGTAGTATCTGATTTGTTTGACAATTATCTCTCAAGAGTCACTACTGTGGTTCGACCCATAGTGGGTTTTGTCCCAACGCAAACTAACACAACAATCCTTTATGTTGCTCCTAACCAACCCTTGGTATACCCTTCGCAGATGGTGGTGGTAGAACCAAAACAAAGCGAAACACAACACACCCTCCGTGGGTGTGGTTTCTCTTGAACCGAAGACAACAAGCAAACCACCCTTGTGGTCATTGTGTCTCGGCTGCCATATCTCAACATAGTTATGGGTTTTCTATATGAATCGAGGTAGGAAATAGAGAATAAGAACACTCCAGGGGTTCAACGTTTCGACTCTAAACAACAACCAACTATACCAAAATCTGATCTCAACACAATATGGCAAATTATAAACTAATACGCAAGGGGATGAGCAATTCAAGAAAGTAACACTTCCAAATCCAAGCCGACGAGGTTTCAATATTTGTTTTAATCTTTCAGTTAACATTATCTTTGCCAAAAAACATTTTAACATCAAAACTACTAATACATAGGTGAGATTATAGATTCAAATGAAACAAGAACAAGAAACATAGAATCCTTACAACATGTAAAGCTGATCCGAAAGAAAAGCAGACGACGAAACAAAGAACTTGAACCCGATCCGCCACAAGCAAATCCACACACCTTTCGAATCTTTAGAAATTTCTCTCTCAAAAAGGCTACTAGTATTTTGATTGTGAAGATTTTTGGATGTGTGGAACAACTTGTGAGCCGATCGGTTTATAAAAGATTAATATGAGACGGGTCTGATTCCATCTTTCTTTCCACCAGTCGACCTTGTAGCCAAAAGGGGTATAGCATAATCACCATCTAGTCACCTCTTGGCTTGTGGTGTTGACCTCCAATATGTAGACAAGGAAACGTTTTCCCACCTGTGGCGCTTGAGGACCATCTGAACTTCACAGCGTCTGCTTTGCTGGGTTTATGTGGGGATGGTGATGACGTTGGGAAGAAGACTAACAAGTCTGATCTCTTTTTGTCGCTTTGGTTATAACGTTAGGGAGGAACAAAGAGGCGTGAGGTGTGTAAGAAAGAGATAAGGGTGGGAGTAAATATATATATATATTTTTTTTTTTTTTTTTTATATGTATGTATATAAATTCGATTTTGTTTTATTAGTTTTAGATAATTGTGTAGTAATTAAAGTGTAGAAAATAAAGGTGAGTGTTTAAAGAAAGGTGAGGTGCGGGATACTATTTGATTTTCGTAATACTCGAGGGAAATTAAACGAGCCTCGGGTTTTATTGAATCCCGGTATTAAGCCTATGCCATACTATCACGGTGTCGATACACGTGCGGTTTTAGTAAAAGTGGATTGTGAGTTCAGCACATCGTTTGTTTGATAATAGTCGTCGTGGCTTTTCAGTATAAATGAAAGCAAAAATTTTAAATGTGAGAATAAGTGAAACCGCTGAATTAAATAATAACTTTTTCGGTCATACAGGAAATAAATAACTTGGAAAATTTCGGGTTCTTACACCTTTAATGATGAAATGGGCGTGAAGAAGATGGTATAATGTTAGGTGCCCATATTGATATCACACAAGTAAAGAATGAGATAGATATAAGGATTGGTTGATTACAAGATATGAGAGAATTATAAAAGCAAGAGTTTCATTAATATATCAAAATAACCAACAAGTATTATGATAACATAAGCTTAGTATTTATAGGAGGGAAGCTAGGGCAACACTCCCTAGTCCCTTTCATGTCACTAACGTGGGCATCTTAAGCCTTATGGGCTTTTACAACTTGCCCATTAACATAAACATAAACACTAATATTACTAAAGCAACCTAGTACAAAATGTAATGACCGAGACTTGACTAAATGCTAAAGTATGTTCCCCAACAATCTCCCCCTAAGGGTCGGTCATCACGGTTGCTTGACGTCTTCATCTTTGTCTTTGACTTGTGACTAGTATAACTTTTGATGTCTTTAAAAAAATGTTGTAAAATGAATGTACTTTGCTCTAAGTCTTTGTTCTTTGGTGATGATGTAGTGATTGTGTTATGTAGTAGTCTGCCGTTCGTCACTCCTGTGTCTGTGGTGGTTGTCCGCCATTCCAATATGCTCATACGTCTTTGGACTTTGTCTTTCCAGTGCACGAAGTTCCTTATCGTTCATATTGATCTTAGTCTTTAAACTTTGTAGATTCTTCTTATTGGTGTAGAATCTATCTTTGAACTTTGTGGTGCTTAGATCTTTGGGGGAGCTTTCGTTGACTTCAAGATGTATGCATGAGCATGCTGGAATCTACCATCATGGAGGTGATTTGTACCTGCAGGTAGACAGTTAGCAATAATTAACCGGTACTTACAGATAAAGAATTAGAGCTCGTCAACAACATAGTGTGAAGACTCCTTCTAATCCTTATCAAGGCTGTTCCCATGTCAGATACTCCCGAAGGAGCTTACGAGACCTACTAAGTAGCTCAATGACTGGGTGAGTCGCTGGGGATCACTCCACGACTGTAGACCGCTATGGAACCACCGCGAACACTAAGCGTAACCCTTGTGGGGTTACCGAAGTGACCTGCTGTCAGGGCTGTTTGATGTTGACCCTGGCAGGAATTTCTGTTCAATCATTGAGAAATACATTTGTAATTCTCTCATGAACGTTCTCGGCAGATTGCTAAGATCTGCGAAGGACTCGATAATTTACATCTGGTGTCCATTGATGTAGAACACCAGTTGTAGAAATACTAAGTGTTCCTAAGAGATCTTTGATGTATCTCATGGCTCTAGACTCAATAAGTGCACACTTAGGTTTCCTATGCGGAGACTAGGGAGGGGTCTCCTGCTTCAATATCAACCATTTCAAAGAGATAAGTCGATAGATTACACTGGTTCCCCGTGAGAATGAAACAAGTTCTTTTAAGAGAACTTGAGTGGTTAAGAAGGTTTAGTGCATTGCGTCACTGTGTCCATGACGACTTTATCTTCAATACCGGTGTTGCCTTAGCAACAACCAGTAGCATACGAGTTGAACCCGGTATCTGCCCTAAGGTTGAACATATGGAGGGCTATTTCTTTTCACCCTTTTTCTTTACTTTTCTTTTTAATTCTTCAACTCCTTTTTTTTTTCTTCGTATCGTACCTAAGGACTTCTAATTCTAACTATGGGTGATGTCCTTGGATAGATCCCTCCGGCTCTGACGGATCATAGGACGGTTTTTCCTATCTTAATCACCTTATAACTCCTTGATTAACCGACAGTAGCCAAGAAACCTTTGATAGAAAATCTCTCAAAGTGTTTGTGATAATCAAATATTTTGGTTAACACTTTGAGAGTTTTGCACACTTTTGAAGGGCTCCCCCTTCACATGTGCTCATAAGTATTTAAAAAATTTGCACATGCGGGAGGAGCAAGCATTTTAGAATTGATCCACTTTCAGTGAACAAGACCGATTCGAGACACGCTTACATCACTAGATATACTAGCTTGAAATTATTACCCGGCCTGGTCAAGTCCACAGAAAGTTTCTCAAGACGGTACATTTCTACTAAGACAAATCCTTTTCGAGACACGCTTACGTGGCTAGTTAAAGAGTTCCATTGTCAGCTTTTAGGTGACAACTAGCTCTAGTAACTAACTTGATGTTATAACCCGTCGAAGATAAGTCTTTTCGAGATTACTAACTTTTATTTTTTCATCAATTCCTGGGTCAATACTGAGTCTAGCTCGCACAAGATACAACTTTTAGCCTTTTTGACCACTTATGTTTTAATCACTTTTCCATTTTCTCCCCCTCAAAAATAGCATATAAAATGATGTTTTTGATAATCTTTTAGATTAAAATATGCCTTTTTGAGTCTTATGGGGAGATTCACCAAGAACTTTTTTTTTTTTTTTTTTTTTTTTTTTTTTTTTTAAGAACAAAGTAGTTTTGTTTGACAAGTGCTCCCCCTCAACAAGTGATTAAGTCTTATTGAGGTGAAATACTTGTCCTTTTGAGCAGAATTATGAAAATCATAAAATATTTGATTAATTCTACTCAAAAGTAAGAAGCCTTCACTCCTTATATTAGGATTGAGGCACTGATGCGTACCTCAGGGTCCTTTCTTTACAAGTTTGGGTTGTACACTGTAATTTGTGCACAAACCATAATGAATATAATTATTGACAAATCAAATCAAGACCTTACAAACTTCTACCATTCAGGTCTCTGAAACGTCAACACAGGAAATCCTGGTCTGCCTCCCACATAGCTTTCCAATCTCCTAATCTGATCCCTACGCTTTAACCGGTTCTCAATCCTTGTGATGAATCTGCGTGCTTGTCTGGCCTCATCGGTATTCCACCTTTTGGATTTGTGCAGTGCAACATCATCTAATCTGCTTTTGATTCCATCTCTGACGAACTTGAGAGTTTCATCACAGAACTTGTGGATTTCATCATAAGCCATGAAGCAGTTTTGTCGGTTGACACTGCGGTAGGTGAACCCAAAGGCCGGATGCTTGATCAAGGTGTATTGAGATTCATGTTGAAGGTTGGGGATGTTGTAATGGTTAGGTTTTGTGAGATTCAGCTTCTTCTGGTAACTTTCCACTCCAAGTTGAAGATCTTCTACTCGCTCTTTGACGACGATGTGTCGGATGAAAATGAGTAGAGCTATGATGAAGGAAAGCTGCATATCCTTAGGTAGGTTGCACAGTGTTCCTTGGACTTTGAGCAGATACATATCTTCGATGTCATTAAGAAGTAATCGTGGAAAGTCTGACTTGGAAATCACGTACTCTTGTTCATCAAGTCTTTTAAGTACGATTTTGTTAAAGGAGTACCCAAAGTGAGTGACTGTAGAGATAAACTGGATGGAGACAATCTTTAACTCGTCACATTACCCATAGTCTGATTGAGTCTGCTGCTTCGATAATACTGTGCCCGGTTTTCTGGCCAATGGTGTATTCCATAGAGTGCGTTCCGGTCATAGGCAACAACTTTGTCGATGAATAAGTCTGAGGCTTCTTTTTCGATGGCGTTGTTGAGGTATCTACCTGCAGGGATTGAGAAGGTAAGTGAGGTGGCGTACTTCGTTTCAATCTTGCTACCGTGTTGTAGAAATTCCAAGTCATTGTTGAAGAAGAATTTGTAGGGAATCTTCTCTTGTTTCGGTTTTCCAACCAAGGGTAGAGGT
This sequence comes from Artemisia argyi, assembly GCA_030686995.1. Classification (NCBI taxonomy): domain Eukaryota; kingdom Viridiplantae; phylum Streptophyta; class Magnoliopsida; order Asterales; family Asteraceae; genus Artemisia; species Artemisia argyi. The sequence continues at coordinate 101,174,223 of CM060681.1, forward strand.
TTGGTCCAGTCAGTGTAGTAAGGCCCTTTCTTCTTTAAGTAGTAGTCGATGTTGGACTCGGGGTTTAGCCAGTCAATGTCGTTAGACATTGCACGGGCAATGTTTTCCAGGTGATATTCGAGATCAACAGAGTTGGCTGAGCGGTCTTTCAATAGGTTGAATGCAGCATTGTTTACCCTTCTCAGCTCTTTCTTGCTCATGTTCTTTAAACCGTAGTCCCTCTGCAGAAGTTGTGCATATTCCATTGTGTGGTCATCTCGTGGTGATTGATTTTCTGCAAGAGGTGGTTGAGCTTTAACCATTTCATCAAACCAAGAGTACTCAGCCGTTTTGTCTTCGTCCAGCCAATTGAGAATGCTTTTCGGTTTCTTAGGTTCGGTGCTTTTCGAAGAGGTTTTCGGTTTGTGCTGATGATGTTTTCTTTTCCTTTCTTTCTTCTTTGTTGATGAAGGTTCTGGTATTTCGTCTGGCTGAGGGAAATCTTCTCCGCCGGTGTACTCAAAGTGATCTCGGGCTTTAGGACCTGAACCTGATGCCTTTGGTTGTTCAGTAGATGTTGTGGTTGTTGGAGGTATGACAGGTTGTTTGTATTGAGATGAGGGTCCTTCGGCTTGCTTTTGCTTCTTAGCCTGTGAGTTAGGATCTTTGTCTTCATCATCTCTCTGACGTTTCAGTTTATCTTCCTCAGTGCTGCAAGATTCTTTAGACATCTTGGCTTGTAAAGCTTCCCAAACTTTAATTTCTTCAGGTGTCATTGTTGTTTTACTTGCCAATATGTTGAAGAGCTGAGCCTCTAACTCATTTGCTGTCATTTCTTGTTGTGGTAGAGGTGTCTTGTCAGCTCGGAGAGTGAAAGAAGTGGTTCTAATCACTTTCTTGACGGCTTGTTCAGCAATTTTTGTAAGTTCATCCTTCATCGGTTTTGGCAGTTCTTTCAACTCTGTAACCAGGTGTTGTTCCATGTACTGAGTTGCTTGAGCAGCCAATGTAGCTTCCATATCTTCTTGTACATCTTTGGCTAAGAAGGTGTCAACTTTTTTATTCATTTCCTGTACAGTTGTCATTTGCTTCGTTAACTCAGCAACTTGACTTGCCAGTGATTCAACTTGAGTTTCTAACTTGTTTTTCTTCTTTTCACAAGCTCTCTTTACCGCCCTCTTAATCAACTTAGATGCAGCTGAGGCTTCAATTCTAGATGGTTTCTTGACTGATTCGTCATGTGTTGGTTGTGATGCAGGAGGTGATGATTGTGAAGATTCGATGTTGGTGGTTGTGTCTTTATGATCTCCTTTAGGTGATTCGGGTTTATCCTTTGGCACTTCTGTCTCTTCTGTGACTTTAGCAGCTTCATACCTTAATCTCTGCTCTTCTGCCAATTTGTCAGCTTCTGCCTTTAGCCTTAACTCTTCTGCTAATTTGGCTTCTTCTTCTATTCTTATCTTTGTTTCTTCTTGAAGCCGTAATTCTTCGGCAAGTTTAGCTGCTTTCTTCCATTCTTATGGCTTCTTCAAGTTTAGCCTGTTCTATTGCCTCAAGCCTTGCCTCTTCAGCTTCTTGTTTTCTTTTGAGCTCCTCCTCTTGAGCCTTTTCTCTTGCCTCCATTTCTTCCAAAGACATAAGGTGTGGAATATCTGTGTCCATATGGTCTTCCACATCATCATCTCCCCTCTCTAAAGCATTATGCATCTCTACGTCTTTAGGTATAACAGTGGGAGATTTGTAGACTATCATATCAGTAGTGGTTCCCATTTCCTGAGTTTGATCAACTGGAGTGGACTCAGGGATACTGCTAGACCCGCCTGCTTCAGGAATACTACCAGATCAAACAGAGGTGGCGGAGGTTGATCAGCTTGGAAGGAGTCGATTCTGCTGTGGAGTAGACCTAACGTAAGTGCTCGTTCATTTTCTTCTTCCACAGATAGACCAAGATTAGTGTGAGCCTCTTCTTGTTGTTCTTGTTCTGCAGTCATAGGTTCCTTCATCTTTTCACCCCTTAACCGTTCTTCTTCCAACTTCGCATCCTCTTCAGTTAAAGGTCTTTGAATGAATGTTGTTTCTTTTTCAATTTGATCAACAATTTCATCAATGTTTTTGTCCCAATCTTCTAGAGTCATGTCCAGATCGTCAAGATTATCATCTGGTTTGTTATATGCTTCCCTATAAACTATACCACTATTAGATTCGGTTTCTGAGTCGGATGGTTTTGGAGAAGATGGTGGTGTGGGTTCAGGAACTGGATCAGGGATAGGTTTCTTGACCGGTATTCTAATCTTAAAAGGTCTCTTGTGAGGCTTTTTAGCAGATTTTGTAGAGCTTTCGGAGCTGCCAGACTTACTACCTTTCTTTCTCTTTTTCTGCATGAACGAAGGTAGAGGGACTTCGTCCAGGAATCCTACTTTCTCTTCTTTGATAGCTTGAACATAGTACTTGTAGTTCAAGCATTTCTTAACTTTATCATTCAAGAGACATTCGGGAAGTATTTTTCCTTCCTTACGTGTACTGGTATCAAGTCTTTTAATCTGCTTGACAGTAGACTCATTTTTGAATGTGTTCTTTTCTTCATCATCCAGTCTTTGAGGAATGTCGTCATACTCACGAAGGAAGCTTTCAATGAGTAGCTTGGTGTAGCGAACAAATGGAATGTTTGCAGTCTTATGTTGAATGTGCCATACTATATCTTCCCAGATAATGCTAGCAAAGTCCACCTTCTTGACATTTGCCATAGCCCAGAAAAGTTTGAGATGTTGGAGTTTGGGGTGTTCGTGACCAGTATCTCTCCCAGACATGGACTTGGCTATAAGGATGTACATGGTTCTCCATGGTTGTGGAAGATTCCTTGTGTTAACCTTTGAGTGTCTAGTCACTATTTCGTCTGACTCATCGTATCCAATATCCCATAACCATTCAATCAACTCTTCTTCATTAGGAACTGGGTCGTACTGTTCATCTGGACCAAGTTCGGGTAAACCTAGAACGCCACAAAGGGTATCTTTGTCAACCGTGACTTGTCTCTTATGTAGCATGCATGTGAAAAATTCTTCGCCAAGGTCCAGTTGAATTGTATGCCAGAATTGGTGAATGTAGAAACAAGCTACTGATGCTGATTTGGTGAGCAGGATTTTGTATGGGTGATAAACTAAGGCATCCACAGCGACAATGCAAGATGATTCATTGCATGTGAATTTGTTAAAGTTGACCCTTAAGTTGTTCTTTCCAATCTTTCTGGAGTAGTTGTCGGGAAATGTTTCTTCCCATGTGAGCTTAGGTTCAGGTACAGGTGCTTGTGGAATGTTAGCTTGTTGGGCCATCTGGATGATCATACACAAACATGGACATTGCAATAATATAATTTTGTTAGCTCATTTATTAATTTTCATGATTATGCATGATTGGATTGATCAGTGGGTGTTTTGTGTTCAAAATGTTGTTATATGACAAACTTGTATATTTGATATCAAAACTTAGTAGAAACTGATAACAATCAGGTCACCATATGTGTTATTATACAAGAGATTACACATTTGAAAATTTACAACACTTAGACAAATTTCAAGAAATCAGACAATGTTACGCGTAAGATTTGAAATCCTACGCATAACATTTCTTATGTGTAAGGAATCATTTTAGGCATAAGTTCAAAAACTACGCTTAACTTATATTTTACGCGTAAGATCAAACTTTAGCGTAGGCTAAATCTTATGTGTAGGAATAAATCTTATGCGTAAGATTGGAGCTTATGCAAAGGTTTGAACCTTATGCGTAAGATATAACTTATGCGTAAGATTATTACTTATGCGTAAGAAAAAACTTATGCATAAGAAATGTTCTTTTGCGTAAACATTGTCTTATCCAAGACAAGTTTTTCAAAACGGTCGAATCTTACGCGTAAGATTTCATCTTACGCATAAGATGAGTTCATCTTTTGCGTAGGATCGTCTGAATGAAAAATCACCTTCGAAAATTTTGTTTCTTTTGATTCCTGAAAGTTTTAAACAACATCACTGATTAAAACTCTATCCAAAAACATCCCAAAACACTTTAATACACAGACTTTTGCGTAAACATGCTACACACAAACTTATGCGTAGAAACACAAGAACATCAAATCAAAAACACATGAAAACATGAATTTGGGTGGAAAAAGAAGTTAGGCGAGTGATTAATGCACACTCAGGAACATAAAGACCAATTTATAACAATTTCTAACCACAAAAACGTATAATCAAAACTGCTAGTGCAGAAGAACCCTAACTCATCGATTCAAGATCCACACATGTTTCTGAAACAATTCAACCACTAAACCCTGTTCCTAATCTCATACAAACACTATCCTAAGCATTTAATTGTCTCAGAACCTCACAAATCAAAAACCCCTATTTCATACGATGAACCCTAATTACAATAATCAATAATTGATGTTACTGGGTAAGAATGAATTACAATAACATGATTAGTATCATCTAGGGATCATATCCCACCATTAATTTCAAAACTAAACACTTCAAAATCCTGGGTTTAATTCTACGCAAACCCTAACTTTTATTTTAACGATTAATGATAACTGAGTCGTGGGATTAAGATAGAATCAAAAACCATTATATAGAATCATGATCAAAACATGTTAGCACTTACAGAATTGATGTTTAACGTTTAGATTTGCAGAATTATATTGAGCCGTTGATTAGGTTTGGTGGAGTAGTAAATGTGAGTTCTGAAAATTGCAGGTGGAGTGAATGTAATGGTCAAAGTGTTTTGACCTAGGGTTAAAACATGTTTTAATGTTTGTCATCTTTGGTCCCTTAACCTTAAAGTATTTTTCAAACATAATGCCTAACTAACTCACATTATAACAAAAGTTAACTACACCAAGCATTATAAAAGAACAACTTTGGATAAATTTACTCACCCTTGACCTTAGACCGATGTCCTTTTAATTTTGAAAATATTGGTTTCAATTAGTCAAGGAGAGTAACCCGAAAAACTTTTTAAGCATCACTTTTGATTATAATAAACAGAAAATATTTTTGGTAAAATGCAAGTACGAAGTAAACATTTTAAAAATTTTAAAATACTTTACCTCCCCCTCAACACTTGTTTTTGTAATAATTTTAGACATTTTATAAAAAATAGTGTTGAAAAGAGTGGTGTGTACTTGCATTTTTTTTAAGGCAAGAAAAGATCAATTTTTTTGTATTTTTGTTGGTTTTTTATTTTTGTGTTTTGTTTTTGGAAAAAATATTTACGAAAGATAGTTTTGATGTTTGACGATCATTTGTGTTTTAAAAACTTTTTCAGATCTTCTGGAGTCAAACATCGCATACCAATTTGGTGGACTAAATCAGCAAACCTTGTTGGAGGTAATGCTTTAGTGAGTATGTCTGCCAACTGGTATTCAGTTCCCACAAAATATAATTCAATTGTACCCTTTTTGACATGCTCCTTGATGAAATGATAGCGGAGATCAATGTGTTTGGATTTGCAATGATGAACGGTGTTGCAGGAAATGGCAATGGCACTTTTGGAGTCACAGTAGATCAGAATCTTATTGAATAGGTAGCCATAGTCCTTAAGTTGTGATCTTATCCAGATGACTTGAGCACAACAAGCAGACATAGCTACATATTCAGATTCTGTTGACGACAGTGATGTGCAGTCCTGCTTCTTAGATTGCCAAGACACAAGTTTATCTCCGAGAAACTGTAATCCACCAGATGTACTTTTGCGTGTGTCTAAGCATCCTACATGGTCAGCGTCTGAAAAAGCAATAAGTCCAAAACCAGAATCCTTCGGATACCAGATTCCCAAGTTAATGGTTCCCTTTATGTATCGAAGGATTCTTTTTGCCTCATTGAGGTGTCTTTTAGTCGGTTTGGACTGATAACGAGAACACATAAAGACAACAAAAACTATATTAGGTCTACTAGCTGTGAGATACATGAGGGACTCAATAATACTTCGGTATTTTGTAGGGTCAACTGGAGTCCCATGTATATCAGCATCTAGTTTTGTGCCAAAAGCCATTGGTGTATTATAAGTATCATAGCTCATCATTCCATGTTTCTTTAATATTTATAAAGCATATTTGGACTGATTTAGAAAAATTCCACGGGGTGATTGATGAACTTGTAGTCCTAAAAAGAACGAAAGTTCACCCATCATGGACATTTCAAAATTATCTTTCATTAAGTTTTCGAAATCATTGGAGTAATTTCTGTTTGTGGAAGCAAAAATAATGTCATCGACATATATTTGAACAATTAGTAAGTCCACCCTGTATGTTTTTGTAAATAGTGTGGGATCCACTGAGCCTTTAGAAAATTTATTGGCCAGCAAGAAAGTAGATAGTTTGTCATACCACGCCCTTGGGGCTTGCTTGAGTCCGTAAAGATCCTTTTTGAGTCGATAAACATGATTGGGACGCTCAGGATAAACGAAGCCTTCTGGTTGGCTAACATAGACCACTTCACGGAGTTCACCATTCAGAAATGCCGTTTTCACATCCATTTGATAAACAACCATATTCCTATGAGCAGCATAAGCCAGAAAGATCCGAACAGCTTCAAGTCTAGCAACTGGAGCAAAAGATTCTTCAAAATCAATTCCTTCTTCTTGGAAGTATCCTTTAGCTACCAAGCGTGATTTGTTACGTATGACAGTGCCTTCTGCATCTAGTTTGTTTTTCCAAATCCATTTTAGTCCAATGACAAAGACTCCGTCAGGTCTTTCAACTAATTCCCAGACTTCTAATCTTTGGAATTGCTGAAATTACTCTTGCATAGATTCAATCCAGTTGTCATAAGTCATTGCTTCTTTAATGTTCTTAGGTTCTTCTTGACAGACCGTGAGTGCATAGATACAAGTTTCACCATCAGTGTGAAGTCGTTGTCTTGTCATGATAGGTGCATCTGGATGGCCAATAATTTGAACTAAGGGATGATCTCGAGTCCATTTGTGTGTCGAAGGGTGTAGTTGATAGGTATCTCGCATGTTAGCAGGATCCAAATTTCGTGTGGACGACTCAACTACTTCAGGAAATGTTGGAGCCGGTGCAAACGGGTTAAAGAATGCATTTGGATCATACTCTGCGGGTTGTGGAACTGATTGTGGTGTAGGATCTTCAGCTGATAGTCGTGAGTTGGAAGCGGTTTGTTCTGCTGTTATGGGAGATGCAATTGGAGGACCGTCCTTCTCAACAGTTGTAGTTGTTTGTTGAGGTGAGTCAGGTACTTGAATATTATCAGGTTGTGCAGCGGAAATTGGTGAGACCTCAGAAGAACGGTATTCAATTGTATCATCAAACAGTGGAGCAAACAGAGTTTCCAATTCTTTGCGGTTTAGAGGTAATGTATCAGCCGAAGAGTCCGGAAAGTTAAGACGGTTTGTTTCGGGTCCTAAGCTGTTTTGCTCAGAAGCCATTTGAGTGAGTCATCAAAATTAGCATGAATAGTTTCTTGAATTTCTCTTGTTCGGCGATTCCATATCCAAAAGCGTTTGGAATTTCACAATATCCTACGAACACTCCGATGTCAGCCTTTGCTTTAAGCTTACCTAAATCATCACGATCATTTTTCGGATAACAAAGTGCTCCAAATACATGAAAGTAATCAATGTTTGGTTTTCTTTTGTGAACAAGTTGATACGGTGTTTTGCGATGGCGTTTTGTGATCATAGAACGGTTTTGGGTGTAACATGAAGTTGAAACAGCTTCCGCCCATAAGTAATCTGATAATTGAGCATTAATCAACATGGTTCTTGCAGCTTCCACTAACGTCATGTTGCGTCTTTCAACAACTCCATTCTGTTCTGGACTTCTTTCAATAGATGTTTGATGTTCAATTCTCACTTTCTCAAAATATGACCTAAGTGTCTGATTCTTAAATTCTGTTCCATTGTCAGTTCTGACCATTCTGACCGTGTTACGTAACTGAACTTGAATTTTAGTGAGAAAGGTGATGATCATAGAAGGAGCTTGATCTTTACTGCGTAGAAAATAAAACCAAGTCCATCTGGAGTAGTCATCAACAATTACGAGTATGTAGCGTTTACCGTTGATACTTTGAACACGCATCGGGCCACACAAATCCATATGAAGCAATTGTAGAACATGATTTGTACTGTGCTCAGTTTTAGAGGGAAAATGAGCGCGAGTACTTTTTCCTTGTTCACAGGCCGAACATAAGTGATCTTTGGTAAAACGGAATCTTGGAAAACCATCAACAAGTTTATGACGAGCAAGTTCAGTCATAGTTTTGAAATTCAAGTGCGAAAGACGTTTATGCCATAACCAGGATTTAGTCGATTCAGCTTTGGAGAGAAGACATATCAGTGATGAAGTAATCATATCAGACATCGATATTGTGTAAAGATTCGAACCACGTAAGCCGGACGATAGATCATTTCCTTGTAAGTCACGAACGAAACAAGTTTTCTCACGAAATGCAACTTCTAAATCCCCATCACAAAATTGTCCGACTGAAAAGAGGTTGTGACCTAAGCCTTCCACATAATAAACACGACTGATTTCGATGTTCCCACTGACATAGTCACCGTATCCCATGATTAAAGCGTAATGATCATTCCCGAATCTGACAGTTCTGATAAACTTTGAAACAAAGTTGACTAACAGTTTGAGGTTGCCTGTCATGTGTCGGGTGCATCCGCTATCAACAATCCAGAGAACAATCTGTACCACCTGCATCACAAGAAGACGACGAGGATGGAACAGAAGTAAGGATGGAACCCAAAGAAAGTGCGGGTTCCTGTTGGTTAGTAGCATACGTATTAAATAATTTAGGAATCCATTTAAATTTAGGTTTATATTGTAACCAACGTTGCCAATTCCAATTAGTTCTCGCTTTCTTTTTGGTGAATTCACTAGTTTTGGGCTTGTTCCTAGATTTGTTCTTCTCAACTATGGGGGTAACTTCAACATCATTAGAAGCCGTGGATGGCGGTTTTCCTAATATAGACTTTGAGGCAATAGTGGGCCTAAAAGGAATGCCTGTCCTACGTTTCTTATGACGATTTAAGAGAGAGTTAGCTACACATTTTGCATGATCACCAGATGATACACTTTTACGACAAAACACACAAGATGCATTAATATTCAAAACATTCAAAGGTTCATCATTCGTTACATTAAGATTTTGATTACAATTTGCCAGATCAGAATCTAAATCAGATGCAACATGAGTTTTATTCGAATTCCTAAGTTGATCTTCTACTTCTTGAGCTTCTAGTGTTCCTCTTTTACGTTGCAAGATCCTATTCTTCTTGTTACTTTTTCGCATGGGTCTGCTAACGCTATTAGTGGAGACTAGTCCTGTTGAAGTGGAAGGGTCAACATTAGTGTTTTGAATATCATTTCTCTTATCAGTTTTGTCAACTTGGTACAATTCTGGTACAATCACAGTGGTGTCAACAAACTTTCCTTTTTGAAGTAGCTTAATTTTCTCTTTCAAGTCAATGATGATATGATTTTTATCCTGAATATCAGACTCAAGTAAACCATTGCAATACTTAATGTCATCGCGGTTTTGTTGCCATTCAGCGTTTTCAATTTTTAACTCCGCAATTTCTTTCTCATATTTGAGACACAGACATTGAAAAGACTTAGTATTTTTGCAATTTTGACAAGACTTTGAAACATTTTGACTCTGAAGTTGTAATTCGGTTTCAAGACTTTGAGTTTGACACCATTCAAGTCGTTGTTTGAGTTGAGAAATTTCTTTTGAAAAATGTTTTATCACATCATCATTGTTTTTCCTCAGTATATCATTATCTTGTTTTAATGTCTCAATTTCTGTATTCAGCAAATCATTATTAGCATAGTGATCTTCCACAAGCATAGAAGTACCAGATTTATAGAGATCATTCATGATAATAGACATAATATCAGCATTGAGAACTTCTTCCAAGAGTCGATCGGCATCATATTTCAAAACTCTGTTTCTATGCTTTTGAACCAAAATTGCATTTTCATTTGATTTGAAAATATTTATCATTGATTTCACTTCTTTTTGCAGATGTTGTTCCCGACTTGTAGCACAAAGACGGAGGTGTTGAACAGTTGGCAACAATTGTTTTTGAAAAATATCTCTCTTTTCTCGCTCGTAAGCGGATTGAAAAGTTTCAATTTTTATTTCTGAATTACGTTCAATTGTTTCCTCCAAAATTTTGATGTCTTCTATAAAAGTTTTGAAATAGTTTAAAACACGACAACTTTTTGGTAAAGGTGTAACTTCACCAGAAGATAGTAAAGGACCGTTTACTTGTGCCACAGTTTGGATCGGAGCCACATTAGAAGATGAAACATATGACTCAATGACAAACCAAGATTTTTCAGGTACTTCCTTTTGAGGAACAAAAGATTTAGAAATGTGAGGAGTTTTTGAATAATCATATGGTGTCCAATATTCAACTTGACTCATTTTTTATCGACTCTCTTCTTCAAGTTCTTCTTCTTCCTCAGTGTCATAAACAATAGTACGCACAATCATGTCATCACGCATACATTCCATACTGTAAAGTTTAGGATTTTTTTTGAACGCTTTGTGAAGAAACATTGATTTGTAATCACCAATTGCAAAACCTTTATCGGGTATCGGTTTTAAAGTAAATTTCTGAATTGTTGTTACAGAGCCCCCGGTTTTGTAAACAATATTACAAAACTCTTTGAGTTGTTTTTCAAGATCAACAATTTCACCGAGTAAATTATCTATATATTTCCTTTTTCGTATCTTATGTTCACAAAAATCCTTTTTGCAAATTGACAACTCTGTTTCTGTTTTTGAAAGTTCCTTTTTAAGTTGTTCAACCTGTTTTTGAAGTTCACACTTGTCACTTTCAAGTTTTGAAACCAACTTTCCATTTGACTCAATTAAATCTTGCATTTTGTGTTGAAGATCTTGTTCTTTATTGTAATGTTCTTGAAAAGTTTTTTCAAAACTTTTTTCATGTTTAACCTTGTGTTCCAGATTTGAAAGTTGTATTTTGTAACACTCAATGTCTCTTGTAAGTGACTTATTTGTCTCTTTTAAAGCTTTATTTATCTCATTGCATTTCATAATTTGCAATTGTTGAGCGTTCAGTTGTTTAGACAACAATATGAGGTCAGGGTCTGGATCATACAATGGTTCATGTTGTTCTAGAGAATCATGTTTATCATTCTCAATAGGATCATCAAATGAAACAATTGTGTCGTCATCAAATGTAACAACTGTGTTCATTTGTTCATCTTCTTGAGATGATAAAGATGAGTCAGATGGAACAACTTGTGCCTTATTTGATTCAGAAGATGGTGATGCTATTTCATGTATTAGGCATGTATTAAGATCATGTACCTGAGACAAGCCATCAGTGTCATACACTGGGCCTGAATCATCCATTTGAAGTTCCTACATGTTGGCCATAAGCATCACAGCTGCATTTGCTTCCAAATCTTCCATGTCATCATCGTTGTACGCATTTACCATGAAGCTGTTCTCTTGCTCAGTGAAATGTCCTTCCTTTTCATCTTTGAGAGCCATGAGTAATGCCTGCTTGTGAAACTTACTGCCCCGAGTTCTCGGTTTTGGACATGTAGTTGCAATATGACCTTTCTCACTGCAGTTGTAGCACCATACTGCATTCCCAACGTTAGAGTTCCCAGTTGCAACACTTTCATTCCTTTGCTGAGTAACACCAGAGTTGTTTCTGAACCCTCCGTTGTTGTTGAGCCTTTGTTCATTTCCAGAATTTCCTAAATAACCACCTGATCATCCATTATATCGATTCTGTATCTCAACCCTTCCATCTTGAATGATAGCTTGATTCCTAGTGTTCGATGAAGAGCGAAGATGGTTGTTAGTCTTTTTTAAGAATTTGCTGAAGGCACGAGCAATGAGAGCAAGTCCTTGATTCAACGTATTGAAGTCATCATCTTCATCGTCATTAGAGTTAGAGTAGTACATTGACTCACTGTTTTCATAGGGAACAGGTTGATTAAATTGCTGAGCAAAATCATATGGGATCATCTGATTTGGAGTTGTAGGTTGTGGGTAGCTGAAGTAATTATGTTCTTGAACATAAGCATGATTTGACATTGGAGGTGGAGTATACGGAGATTGAGCTACGAGTGCCAACGAATTTGGTATTGGTGGTGGTATGTAACCTCCTCGAAGAGCACGATCTTTCTCCATTTCAGGTTCATGGTGTTTCAGAAAATCATACAACAAGCCATACGGTGCATCATGAAGATTTTTGGTTTGACGAACGAATGTCACATACTTCTGCCAATCCGGACCAAGACTACCAACAAATTTGGAGTTTACTGCGATCCTCGGTACTGTAATTTTGTGTCTTTCCAAATCATTAGCCACATTAGTGAAACGATGATAGTAGGATTCAAGTGACTCCCCTGGTTCAATTGAGATGTTAGTGTATTCCATGTAGAGTTTGGATTCCATATCATCTTTATTCAACTGAGTGCCTTCCATTATGAGATGAACATGTTCCCATATTGCTTTAGCCGTTTTCTGTGCATCAACACTTCGATAAATTGGATTAGGTATTCCTTGAAGTATGTAGGCCATGGCATATTCATCAGCTTCACGGTGTAGTTTCTGCTCTTCAGTTAGTTGAGATTCTGGAAGTGGTTTCTCTACTGGAGCTCGAGGAGGATCAGCAGATGGATCTCCACTTTCAAGTCTAGTTGGTCACTCAAATGGTCCTTCAAGTATCACTTGTTTCAAGAATTTCCCATGGGGTTTCTTAAGTTCAAGGAATCGTAAGAATCGACTTGACCACTGAACATAGTTCCCAGGTGTTAACATTGGAGGTGTTTCAAGTGATCCTGCCTCATGTCTGGATTGTTGAGTTGTAATAACTTCACACATTCTATCAAACCAGTGAGGTTGTCTGGACGAATACTGAGTGGGTTGTTGTGACATTTGATATGGTTGTTGTTGAGGAATGATTTGATGTTGTTGCATCATGAGATATTGTTGTTTTGGCTGAAACGGTTGTTGCTGAAAGTGTGATTGTGATGGTTGTAGATACGATTGTTGCTAATGGTATTGCTGTGGCTGATACTGCTGATGTTGCTGTTGCTGAGGATGAGAGAAGTAGTAATTTGGTGGTTGAGACATCTTAGAACACTTGTGTAATGTTGGATCTTGTAGAAGATTGAAATGTACGTTCCTTTGGTTAAGATTAAGAATCCTTAGGCAAAGATGAGAATCTTACGCGTAACACATAAACTTATGCGTAGACTTCAAAGTTATGCGTAAAGGTTGATATTATGCGTAAACAGTGAGTTTATGTGTAAGATATACCTTTACGCGTAAGTTTAAGCTTATGCGTAAGGTTCAAAGACCAAACAAATCTTTCAAACTTATCCAAGCTTGAAAGATATCCGTAGTCGAAGTATTCCACTAACTTATCCAAGCTAGGGAAGTACTGAGTCACCGTTGCACGAAGAGAAGACCTTTGAGGAAACTTATGCGTAGATTTCTGGAACTTACACGTAAGATAATCTTATGCATAAGATCTGACTTCTGCGTAGAACTTCGGCGTAGGAATTTACTTCTGCGTAGAACTTAGGCGTAGAATACACTCTTATGCGTAGAAATGGGGTTTTTCACCAAAACTAACGCGTAAACAGTAAACTTCTGCGTAGGATTGGGGTTTTTGGCAAAAGTAATGCGTAGAGAGACAAAATAGCACTGTTGATAGCTTTACAATTGTACTGTTCCACTAACTTTTGCGTAGAGTGACCAGAATCAAGTAAAAATCACTACTTTTTGAAGAAAATTGCTTAGAAATAAGTTTCTTCTGATCAAATAACTTCCCCAACACTTAGAAAACACTAAATATGAAAGATTTAGGTACCAAAAACTAGTTTTCTAATATCAAAGAAGCTACAAAACTTAAGAAACAAAGAGAAAAAGCACTAAAAACTGTAAAAGATCAAAACTTTATGCAAAATCTATGCTTCTAATCACTATATCAACCTTGAAACATGTCCAAGCTTCAAGATTTTAGTGAAAGAAACAAAGAAAAAGCTAAAATAAAGAAAAAAACACCTAAACCCCACGTTAACCAAATAAACAACACTTAAATCTCTATTAGGCGAATGATACCACTTGTTAGGTGCCCATATTGATATCACACAAGTAAAGAATAAGATAGATATAAGGATTGGTTGATTACAAGATATGAGAGAATTATAAAAGCAAGAGTTTCATTAATATATCAAAATAACCAACAAGTATTATGATAACATAAGCTTAGTATTTATAGGAGGGAAGCTAGGGCAACACTCCCTAGTCCCTTTCATGTCACTAACGTGGGCTTCTTAAGCCTTATGGGCTTTTACAACTTGCCCATTAACATAAACATAAACATTAATATTACTAAAGCAACCTAGTACAAAATGTAATGACCGAGACTTGACTAAATGCTAAAGTATGTTCCCCAACATATAATCTCAGATCTATGGTTTTGTATAAAAGAAAATAGTTATAAAAGCTTTAACTTACTTTTTAGTTGTCACTTGATTTTGTATAATGACATATTTTCAAGATTAAAATTGAGTTGATTATTCATTTTTCTAGGTTTTTTTATATAAATAGTTAGATTCAATGGGGTTATGCATGTCTTTTTTGTTTCGAGGCTCAAATACACGATCAAAATGGAATCTGAACATCGTAGTTCAAGAAAATTAATTACTAATAATGGAAAGGTATATAGAAGTTATCACCTGATTGTGACACTAGTTCTGATAAAAAGTAGTTCTGAAAAATATTGGTCATTAAGAAAGAAAAAGAAACAATGTTTTCTCAAGTAAAACCAACTACAAACAGACAATGTTTTGTAAAAAGACACCCTTCCTAAATAGAAGAAAAAAAGAAACAGCCCCTAAGTCATTTTGTATGTATTTTTGATGAGGATTATAGCCAATTGGCTACAATAATTGTAGCTAAGACATCCATATATATATATATATATATATATATATATATATATATATATATATATATATATATATATATATATATATATATATATATATACATATACACACACACATATATATATATATACACACACATATATATATATATATATATATATATATATATATATATATATATATATATATATATATATATATATATGGTTGGGGTTACTATAAAAAGTGTAAGAAGTATTATGGGAATGACATGTGTCACCCACATGCCACCCCACCCACCCCCACCCTCCAACCCACCGAAAAAAAAATTTCCTGCCAAAAGAAATTTTTTTGGGCAAAATTTTTTTTTCCCGCCAAAAAATTTTACTGCATCACTGTTATAAATTTACTGCATCACGGTTATAAAGTTACTGCATCACGTTTACTGCATCACAATTATGATTTTACGGCATCACGGTTACTGCATTCATGGTTATAAAGTTACTGCATCATAGTTATAAGAAACTGCATCATCCTAAGTTTTCTGCATCATATGTATGTAACTGCATCACGGTTACTGCATTCATTGTTATAAGTTACTGCATCATAGTTATAAGAAACTGTATCATCATAAGTTTTCTGCATCATATATGTATGTAACTGTATCACAATGAAAATACAATTCTTTTTTAAGTTTTTGTGTATCTTTATTATAAGTTACTGCATCATAGTTAATAGTTCAGTGCATCAACTATGCTGCAGTAACTTATAACCTTAATGCACTAAAATTTATAACTGTGATGCAGTAACTTTATAACTGTGATGCAATAAAAAATTTGGCGGGAAAATTTTTGACGGGAAAAAAACATTTTTTTGCCCAAAAAAAAATTTTTTTTTGGCGGGAATTTTTTTTTTCTGGGGGTGGGGGTGACACGTGTCATATGATGTGGCATGGGAGTGACACATGTCACCCTCACAATCCTTTCTACACTTTTTATTATAAGGGACTTTTTATATATATATATATATATATATATATATATATATATATATATATATATATATATATATATATATATATGTTAGTGCAAATATAACGATATTTAATCTATACAGTCTCGTTTGTTTTGATTGATGACAAACGTATAACTTGATTGTCTCAACATACATTCAACACCTCTCAACGTCTCGAGTCGTCGTATGCTAAAACACAGGTTCGTACATGTTTGTTATGTAGCATTATGATCAAACCCTTGACCAACCATTTAGAATGACTAAAATAATTTAGGAGTCTTTATGTATTTTAGGTGTCAAAGTACACTTTAGGTGTTAAATAGAATAAGTGCCACATTAGGTGTCTAGATAATATTAGTAAGTTTACAATATATAAAAATGTGTCTTATAACAACATAAGTACATAAAACATTTTTAGTAACTTACTAAATATTATATAGCTAGCTAATATATTTTTTATACAAGTAACTTACCTTTTTAAGTTAATAGAATCTTGGAAGAGATGTCATAGAATCTTGATTTGACATATTATGTGTTGACATAGAAGATCTTGATTTGACATATTGTGTGTTGATTTGGAAGATTTTGATTTGACTAAAGATAAATATATTGGGAACATGGTTTTATCTTTGTTAGCTTTGGAACATGGTTTTGGAAAACCACTTTTTAAGTTTCCCTATAAATAGGAGTTCATAGTTTACTTGCAAACTTGATGAAAAACTACACATACATAGATATATAGGAAACCATGTAGAAACACACATGAGTCACCCTTTCCATAATGATCATAATGCTTCTAACATTCATCATTGTTGTAAGCATATCATACTTCATGATCCACCAAGAAGGTCACAAGATCTTGAAGTCATCACTCATTAAAGCATTCCAACATATGAAAATTCAAGGGCAATTGACATCCTAAATAGTTGAAGACTTCTTATTCAAGAAGTTCATGTAGATTAGGCATGCATATCCATTAGACTTTTACGTCATGGATCATCATTGTATCATCACAATATAGATTAGATGGTTTATGTGTTTGTTCCATAAAACACAAGGTTTTTATGTTGGGCCATAAAACATAGCGGGAGTGGTTGTACCCTTGGTAAAGAACTCGACATCTAGCTTTCTGTCGGAAATATTGTATAAGCGACGATAGGAGTGGTTGTACCTTGTAAAAGAACTCGGTATCTAACTTTGTACAGGATAAAGTGTAAGCGACGATTGTAAGGTTTTCTCCGCCAAGAAGGGAGGTTGTTGATCTATTGAAGTAACTCTCGAGTTGGGTACTCGAGGAGTGGAGTAGGGCGGAGAGGAGATCCATGACCGAACCACTATAAATCCTCGTGTTCGGTTTGCACTTTCCTTTTACTTATTGCTTTACTTTAATGTTTGCATTATGTGATTGTTTGTGTTGTTACTTGTTTATTGTACTTGTGTGATAACATGTTTTAAGTTATGTTAGTCATTAACTACAAGTAACATCTTTCATATTAGAACAAGCTAAAAATGGACATTTGATACAACAAGTTTAAAGTTTTTAAACGGTAAACTATTCAACCTGATGAGTGTGTAAATACTTATCATTTTTACCTTTTCTGAGCTGCCAAAATATCTAAAAACACTCAAAATTGCATCAAAATAATGAAAATATCCCAGGAATGTGTTTTATATGTTTCAGATGCAAAATAATCAAAAACAGATGAAAAATGAACAAAGTTTGCATAGTTGGCAGTTTCAGTCCCTCAAGTTTCAAAAATTGACAAAACTAGTCCCTAAAGGTTTAAAATAAAAGAAAAGTCAACCCAAGTCCTTTGGAATTCAAAAGTTGTCAAAATAAGTCCTTGGGTGAAAAGTTTGAGAAAATTACACTTTTACCCCTCAAGTTTCAAAATTGGCAAATTTAGTCCTCGAGTATTTTAAAATTGAAAATTATCATATTTTACCCTTGTACTATTCATTTATGACCTGTACAGTCCTTTTGATTACTTTTGGGGAATTACAGTTTCAACCCTTCTAGTTTCAGGAAATTACAATTTTAGTCCCCGGGAATTTCAAAATTGGAAAATATCAATTGTAGCCCTTGGAATATGGAAACATGGCAGGAAAGACCCTTGTTACAAAGTTTGGAAAGTTGCTAAATTCAGCCCTCAAAATTTCCGGATTTGCAAGAATGGTCCTTGTGGTTTTTAGCCTAACATACAAACGGACCCTTGGTTATTTATTAACCCAAAACACAACCCCACAAATATTATCCTAATCCACCCCACCTTACACCCTTTTACCAGCCCACATCCAACCTGGCCCAAAACCTTCCACAGCCCACTCCATAATCAAATATTACTCACCTCGTTTTAATATTAACCCCCTCCCTAGTCAACCCTACGGTCAAACCTCACACCTCAACCCCTTCCTTATCCCTCCCCCGTGACTCCTCTGCAAAAACCCACTCCAAAGCCAACACTACATCATCACCCCTACTATCCTACCCCCTCCACTATCCTCTGCCACTTTCACCTTTCCTCCACTACACAACAAATACCACACCCCCTGCTACAAGCAAACCACTACAACTTGCAAAACTGAGTTTCCCGCCAAAACATCACCATTGGCTGAGATCACATTAAATGCAATCCAATGGCTGGGATTGGTCAAGAGAAGATGACAGAGACCTAAGGAACCCTAGAGGGGCATTATAAAAGGAAAAGATAGAAGCAGTTAAAAGTGGTAGGATTTTTAGTAAAAATAGGAGTAGTGTAGATTTTAGTTTAAGAAAACTCTGTCAAATTTTCTCCTTAAATGCAATGTAATTGTCAAAACTTCTGTAATCAGCTTTCATATCCAATTAATTTTCAGTTTGTGCCTTAACACTCTTATTTACTTTGATGTTACATATAATGCTCTAATTTTAATTTTTGTAATAAGATAGCAAAAGTTCTTTGTTACATAAGCTTATAGAAGCTTCTCCATGGCTTTCTGTGGGCTTATTAGTGGGTGAATTTAGCTTTAGTTTCAAATGAGCCAACTGAGCAAGTAAGTTTTCTCTTAAATCCATTTGATTTAATTTCTGCATATAGCTTATTGTTCATGTTTATTAGCTTATTTCCATCTTACATCCTTTTTATTGTGCTTATTTGTGCTTTCTAGTTTAATTCCAGAGATTGTAGTTTGGTTACTTAAGTTTTCATATAAATCATTGATAAATCCAGAAATAATTGCATAGTTAGTATAGCTTTGCATTAGTGCTTATACTTAAGTTAAAGTAGCTTAGATTAGACCATGTAGTCATAATATTTAAGGATCAGCAAGAATTTCACACGTTTATAGGCTTAATCTGTTGCAATCACAGATCAGTTAGTGTGAATAGGGGTGTTTGGATCTGTGCATTCCCATGTGATTGTATTGTTTTGATTGTGAGATTTCTGCACAACTAGACTCACATAGGTAAAACTAAGTGAGATTGGTCAATAAATATATAAGTTTCACAGCAAAAGTCAAAAATCACCTAGAATCTCATTTATACCTGTTCTTCATGTGAACTGCTATTAAGTTCTTGCTCAACCTGTTCATTTTGTGTTTGTGTTGTGGTCTTGAGTGTTTAAACAAGTTTAAATAACACCTAGGATTAGATTTAATCAGTAGAAGTTGGGATTAGTCAACCTAGGGCTGTCATTAAAAAAGTCAAAAGTTGCATACTTATAAAAAATGGACAAGATTCAATTGAGTGTACAAGGTTTGATTCTGGGTGATAATCAGTAAAAATGGTTGTTTTGCAAACCTTGGTAGCTTGTGTATCAATATCAAAAGGAAAATTGCAATTTAGGATCCATTTGAACCCTTGATTCTGTGTTCAAAGTTGGACAGTTGTCCTTGTTACTCCCCTGCACCCAGGTTTTGAGTAAATTTCAATTGGCCATAAGTAGTTCAATACTAGGTGAAACCTCTTGATCTTTGCTGTTTTAGGAATCCCTCTAGGTGGTTTTTAAGTATTTGCTTTTAGGTATCTAGATACTGCTTATTTTGTTGCTTATTTAAAGCCTTCTTTTGGCTTATTTTAGGCTGCTGCTACTGTGTGCTCTTAACTCAGCAGAGCTTGTTTATCTTATTTCCATTTTGCTAGATCCTGTTGTTGTTTTGGAATTGTCACTTTGTATGTCTCAGCTTATGTGAGCTTTTTGGCTTATTCAAGTTTTTTACTGCTTCTTGTTTGGCTGCTGCTACCTGCTTGTATGCTTGTTCATGTTCTTCTTCTTGTTGTTCATGTTTTTGTTGTTGGTAATATTTCTTGCTTGTTGATTTTAGTTAATTTATGTTAATTTAGGTCTGTGAAAACTTGTGTATATGCTGGTCATAGCTTGTGTGTCCTATCTTGCATTTGCTTATTTCAAATACTCACCTTGCACCCTTGCTGCCTGACCCCCTTTTCCCAAGCCCACAATAAGCTCAATCCTTGAGCTTATTGCCTGGTCTTTGGTGTTTTAGAATGCCCTCCTAGCAGCTTTTCTTGATTACCATTTGGTTTGGCATCCCAGTTACCCAGGTGGGCCCCACAGCAAGTGCCCTCTCAGGCCTGTTTGGTTTCTATCTTTTGGATCTTGCTTATTTGATTATTCTAGCTTAACCATTGTGCTTTTTTCTTTGTTTTTGCTCATTACTAGTTTCCCTACCCATGTATAGCTTATTTATTCTTTGGCTTGTATTGAGAGGCTTTTTATGAGCTTATTCAAGTGCCTTTAAGTCCTAATAAGCTAAAATAGTAATCTGCCATGCTAATAAGCTGTCACATTGCTTATTTTTGAGAACCAATCAAAGTCCCTTCACAAAAGTGTCTCATTTACAGTTGTTTAAGAGTTTTGAAAAATAAAATTCCAAAAAATCCAAATTTAAATTTAGTGATAGCTTCTATTTAATAGAAGTTATCTTTTTCATTTTTCCTTTTAGCTTATTATTAAGTACTTTTGCATTTTCATATTTTTCTTAAGTTCTTGATAGTTTAAAGTATTTTTAGGAATTCTTCTAGATTTTTCTCTTTTCATTTGCTATTTTTAATAATTAATATTAGTTTTATTATTAATTAATTAATATTAGATAATTAAATAGTATAAATAGATTTTATTAAGTAATCCTATGTTTTTATATTATTTTAGGTTTTAAATGTCATAAAACATTTTTAGAAAAAGTTTTAGGATTTTTACTGTTCATCTGCTATTTTTCTTTAATTTAATTAGTTTAATTAGTATTTAAATCTTAATTAATTAATAATAAATAGAGAAAAAGTAGGAAAAATATATTTTTAGTTTTAAATTTAATTTTATATTATTTTAGAATTTTTAGAATTAAATTTTCAATTTTCTAGCTTAAATTTATAATTAGTGTATTTTAAATATTATTAATTAGTTATTAAATAGTAATTAATTAATAGTAATTAATTAACTAGTGTAAAAATTATTTTTCTTTTTCTAAAAATTTTCTCTTATCATTAGGATTGTAAAAATGTAATTTTCATGTTCATAGGTATTTTATTTCACTAAAACTCGCGTTTTATTTCGTACAATAACGTAAATTTAAATCAAACGTACACGTTTTTAGGCTTAGCTCACGTTTTTAGTATATCTGATCATCAGTAATTGTTTATATAGTGTTTCTAAGTTATTTTCAATCCTCATATCTTAGTGTAATCGTACAACTCACTCAAACCCCTTTTCTATCCAAATTCACCCGATCACAAACCCGTTTGATTACAATCCACACCTCATCGGGACATAACGACCCGGGGAACCCTATACTTCCACGGAGATTGACTCTAGGCAGTTTGACTTGGTTGACCATTCACCTGGTCAATTTAAGTTGACCGTTTGGAGCCAATCACAACCCCCCTTCTAGTTTTTCACAATTGGTACCAGAGCCTCGTAGCTCTTATTTTCAAAACAAATGGTTTTTAAAATAGAGTACGATCTATGTATCAAATTACCATTGAAGCGGAATATAATATGAAGAATGTTTCGCAAAGTATACTTAGAAATTTTGTGGTTAAATGTTACTTTGTATACAAGCTTGAAGGTGTCCTTGAAAAATAAAAGAAAACATTTCTCGTAATTTGTAAGAGTCAAATTATGTGGTTAGAGCTAATGTATGTTAAACACGGTTTTAAAAGGAGTGTTTGGGATAACTAAAAATTTAGTTGAATAATCACCTCCATAAATGATTAAATGAGTCACATAAGAAGAAATGATGTTAAAATAGTTGTATTAAATGTTTACTAACAAATCTAGTAAGTCCTACACATTTTCGCTATGCGAAATACATGTTTTTAGCATTATGTGACATTTTGTTACAGCAGACCCGCGGATCCCGCGGAACCCTCAGAAGGGTTCCTTGCCCTTTGGACGAGGGTTCCTTTGCTGCACAGTCAATTTTTTTTTTTGTAAACTTCAAAAATTCATAACTAATTAACCGTAAGTCCGTAGGAGTCGCGCCACCTATCAATTTGAAGGGAATTGTGTCTACTTTCTTTTAAAAATGTTGTTATGTCCTAAATCTAATCTGAAGTCAAAATATTAAACCAAATACTTCAATGTGTTCAAAATATCAAGTTTCGTTTTGACGTAGAAACTCAAACTTTTGAGTTAGGCAATATAAGTTAGTATCATTTGAACATTGACATTATTTTCTTTGAAACTAAAGAATTTTGTGATATTCATATATATACAATGGAAAATAATCAAGCTTGGCATACATCGTTATATTTAAACGCAAAGTGACGAAAAGTATATTTCTTTTTATGTTATGCTAAATGATTACTTGTTTTAGTTGTATGCATATATGGTATTTG